>JAVMKO010000001.1:217268682-218705348 GCA_032164245.1 Sternotherus odoratus | reverse complement strand
TGGGGATTGGTCCTGCCCTGAGCAGGGGTTGCACTAGATCAGGGTTTCTCAAGCTGGGGGTCGTGACCCCCCGGGGGGGGTCGCCGAGCGCTCCCCGGGGGGTCGCGAGCTTCTGCCGCCGCAACTCACAGCGACTGGGGCCGGTGCGCAGCCGGAAGCCCGCCCGCAGCGGGGCCGGGGAGCAGCCGGCAGCCCGCCCGCAGCGGGGACTGAGGGCTGGGGGGGCGCATCCGGCAGCCCACCCATGGCAGGACGGGGAGCCGGGGAGCTGCAGGCAGCCTGCCTGCGGCGGGGATGGGGAGCCGGGGAGCAGCCGGCAGGCCGCCCGCGGCGGGGACTGGGGTGCAGGGGGGGTCAGCTTCTTTTTTTGTTTAAAAAAAAAATCGGCGGCTTTTCGGTGGAGGGGTCGCGCCCCCCCGCCGGAGCACAAAAAGGGGTCGCGGTCTCAACAAGTTTGAGAACCGCTGCACTAGATGATCTGAAGTCCCTTCTAACTCTGGTATTCTATGATTCTAAGCTGCTGGCATTGAAGTAATTTTTATGCTATCCTATTTCCAGCTGAATTTGGAAAACCACATTTGTAAGATTTCACTTGTCTGAAGGATGAATGCAAATATTATATTTTCCATATTGCAGTATTTTCAATATATTTTTTTTAAGTTCAGGCTTCAAAGTCTTTTAAAATGTTGAATAAGAGACTTTATACTCTCATTTTGATGTTGGATAAGGCTTTGGTTTAAAGAATGCATAATGAAATCCCAAACTGTATTATACTTTAGTAAGCAATCTTTAGAAGTCACTTGTGGCTATTTCAATCATTGGTTAACTGGACTTCTCACTCAAGGGATATTTCTAATTTTCAAGCTGGAATACTTTGGCTTTCTGCTGTTTTCTTTGGCCTGGCTTCGATTTATACAGACATGGATTATGGGGCCTCTAAATATGTGTATATGCATGTTTAACAAGTCCATATACATTTTTAATGGACCAGCTCAAATATTTCTTCCTTTTTAGTTCTGTTTCTCCATAAATATATTTAATTTTTCTTGTGTAAACCCATAATGAACTCCTGATTAAGGATTTTTTTTCTTTAAATTTAAACCTTCATTGTCTCCACAGGCATCAGAAGGTGTCACCTTTATTGGACCTGACACACACGCTATTCAAGCTATGGGAGACAAGATTGAAAGCAAATTATTAGCCAAGAATGCAAAGGTCAACACAATCCCTGGCTTTGATGGAGTGGTCAAGGTGAGAAACTGTTTAACTGCTGTCTCTCCTCTATAGGCTCTCACATTGTTCAAATAAAAGTACCACTCTGTTCAAAGGTGTGATGTAGGATGCAATTATAAATTCAATATTCCAACTTCAATAGATGATCCAACTGAAAAATGTCATGGTCCTGATATTTTCAATGGCAAAAATGCTTCTGAAGAGGAAGAGCTGTTGGAAGAAGAGAATGAATTATCAAATATTAAGTAGTATACCATGGATGGCATACAAACTGTGGTTCCTCAAAACATCTCATGTTTTAAATTACATTTGAGATAGTTAAGACTGGGAATTTAATACACCAGATAAAGGTTGGTGGCTGCGTGTGCGTGTTCATGTATACATGTGTATATACCTTTGTTTGTTTTTTCTTCCTTCATTTCCCCCCCGAGCTGTATTAACTTTATTGGCATGACCTAGGTACAGTGTTGCCAGAGTGAATGTTAAGTATTTGTGGGCAGCACAGATTTCACAGTGGCAATGGCATTTGATACACCATATCGATTTTGTATTTCTCCCCAGTACTGAGTCAGTTGTAGAGACTGGTTCTATAAAAAAGTTTTCTTTTCTTCCAGACTTGTAAGCAGTGTTTCTTCCTTGCTTTTAGTAGGAATTCTTACACTATTTCCCATAGGTTGTTCAACCATCTTCACTATGTTTTTGTGTCTCGTATAGTGAAATGGAAAATGTTTTGATTTCATCTCTCCTTTGACACATCGATTGTCATGGTCTATTTTTCTGTTTTGTGGGCATAACGGGCTTATAATAGAAAACTGTTTTGACATGAAAACTTGTTGAAACTTTTCACCTTTTGGGGTGAAATTTCTCACGGTCTTCATCTTCAAGTTGAATTTTTGGTATAAATTTGAGCAAAAATCTCTTTATTGGTTTTTGTTATGAAATAAAGGGTAAAATATATTTCCCATTAAAAAAAATTGATTTTTTTAAAATTTAGCTGAAGCCAAAAACAGCTGAAGTTATAATCATGACACTTGCCATTGTCCTCACAAGGCTTGTGTACATTATGAAATATTGTTGGATTTTTAAGATGATTGTGAACAAATGAATTTCTTGACAAAATGCTGACCATGATTTAGGGCTTGTCTACATGGGAGATTCATGGGGAATTTAGTACAAAATATCTAGGGTGTGAATTTAAAGTGCAGGAGTGCCTTTTTGTGGGTTAATGCTTTTTCAAAATGGATTAAGCTAAACTGCACAAAAGCATTCTTCGCACAGAATAAGCGTGTCCACACAAGGAGATGGTACGGAATACTCACGGATAGCTATACCATACCAACCATTCTGCGCTTTCCCCATTGTAGACAAACACTAGTGATTTGCATATAGACCAAGGCAAATAGTGTTCAGCATCATGTCAGCTAACCAGGATTAAACCCTTTTGGGATTTTTTGCTGGAAGGAATGAGTGACCGAGATTAATGGAAGAGAGGGAGGTAGAGAGGACGTGATGGGGGGAGAGGGGGTGAAATTGAAAGAACATATCCTGTGGACCTGGGAGCATAGGTAGCCCTTCACCTCGAAGTTCTACATTTTCACTAAGGGTATGTCTACACTGTCCATGTTACAGCATGGCCATGGCATCATCACCGGGACAGCTATTCAAAAACAAAAAAAACAAAAAAACAACAAAAAACCCAAAACAACCCACACTGAACCAGCAATGGTAACAAAGTGCTGTCTATACTGGTGCTTTGCAGTACTAAAATGTTTGACACTTCATGGGGTGTGTTTTCACACCCCTGACCGACTAAAGTTTTAGCGCTGAAAGTGGCAATGTACACAGAGCCTAAATCTAGTTTTTCCTGCAGAAAGAGAAGCCAGCCTGGCTTTTATACAGGTAGCTTTGCTTCCATTATGCTTTCCCCACAGAGACAACTTTAAAAAACCATTTTTTCCCATGTGTATGCCTCTTTGAATTGGCCTGAGAATGTCCTAGATAATGACTGGACGCTGGATGCTAGTCACTGTGGATCTGCATACGCTAGGCAAAATAGCATTGCTAGTGCTGGTGATGGAAATGCCTGGGGCCTGTGATGTCTGAAGGACCCATTGTGTTCATAAATAAGTGCTCACATGCATTTTACCATGGCATTGCCATCCATGAGAGTACGCTGCCTTGGATCAAATCTTTATAAAGCCACTGCCTACACTGGTGTGCTCTCTGCGGGTGCAGTGCTAACGCTGATGTGAATGTTGAGTTGTTGCAGCAATAGCAAGGTCATCTCGGATCCATTGCAGGCTTGTGTCCTGTCTTTCAGCAACTGCTCCATACAAGGTTCGGAAGATTTACCAACCGTCTGTTTATCTGTTACCCAGCTGAACTCTGCTCTTCCTGGTACCTTGTCCCTCATTCTAACAGTCCTAAGGACAAGTGAGGACTGCAGTTGGAAAAAAAATCCAACAAGTGGGACCCATTGAGTGGAATATTAATAATTCACTTTATTTTACACATGAAACCATCAATGTGTATGGAACATTGAATATTAAAAATGGTCATAAAATTGTTTTATTCAGCTATGTCTACATGGCAAGTGAGTGTCGTTCAGAGGTGCTGGAACCTCCACCCCTGAAAAACGAAAGTTTTGTCGACGACAAGCGCCAGTGTGAAGAGCGCTCCTGCTGAGAATGCTAGCACCACTCACTGGGGATGGAAGTTTTTGTCAGCAGGAGAGCTGACAGACAGCGACTACACTGTGCGCATTTTATTGGCCCGGCTGTAGCGGCACAGCTGTGTCGCCAAAAGCTGCATAGTGTAGAGACAGACTTCATGTTTTTAGGTACTAGTTGTTTTGTGCTGTTGTAAAATATCAAGCCCACAGAATCAGGATAAGTGTTTAGTAAACACTAACGACACAACTAATAAAACTAATGGGGAAAATAACTGACTACATATACTTATACCTGAGGCCTGTAGTTGCAATGTTTTTTGGAAAACTAGCTCAAACTCCCAGAACCCTAAAAATGAATGGAAAGAGGATCACTAGTGATATGATGTTTGTATCGGTATGTGGATGACAGGCAGCTGCATGTGACCTTTATGCCAAATATAAACACCACCATCTCCCAGTCCTCAATGTTTGGATGAGAACAGCACCCACTTGAATGAAGAGCAGTATCCCTCAAAACTCCTGCCATTCCTCCCCCGCTCCATCCTCATAAACCAAAACTCACTAATTGTGTTACATTTCCTACCTTCTGGGGAGAAAGGGAAATTGTTTCTTTTCGATTCTTGTGAGATTCCTGGATACCAGAAACAACCTGTAGATATTCACATGAAATAAAGCCTTGAATAGAAGAGAGGTTGACTTGACTGGGAAAGCCCATGACACTATATACTTAGACCCATGGGAAAAACCCCATCAACCAAAGTCGGATGGGAATATCTGCATTTTATGAAGTTAATGGTTATTGGAAAACTGCCTTTTGAATTGACAGATTCGATTTGTTCATTTCAGTTGAGTTTCATAATGAAACAATTTGTAATAGACAAGGAAGAATAGTCCACTTTTAAGTTGAACATACTTCATTTGTGACAGGTTCAAGAATAGCAGTCATTTGGTAATTGTTCAACAGTGTCCCCTAATTGGGGGTGTGTCTTTTTGGGGGGGTGGGGCGGGGGATGACCTATTACACATTGCCCTTGTGATTCCTTTCAATCAGGGATTCAACAGATGTGAACATGTTTATTGTGGTATCCACCTGGATCACAAACTGTTACAGGGCTTTTAATCCCTAGTAGACAGTTTTCGTGATCAATCAGCTAGAGTGCAGAACAACTCTGCATTCCATCAGCCAGGAAGTGAGGAGCTCAGTGGATACTATCATTGGAGCTGCATTCAAGGGATGGGATGAGCTAAATGCATGGTGTTTGATCTAAGACTTGTTTTAAACTTTGCATTTCTTCCTTTCTAGTGGCCATCTACTTGGCCAGTGAGTGGGAGAGCCTTCAGGCTCTTCTGTGTTTGAATCCCTACCTGACTTTTCAACAGGACAAGGTAGTCACAAGGAGTGGGATTTTTAAAGACACAAAGGGCTTTTATGTTCTCTAATTCCACGGAAAGTCATTGGGAGTTGGATGCCTAACTCCCCTTTGTGCCTAAATCTGTTCTCTGTTTTACTTACCAAGATGACTTCCTCTTTCCCTTCCGAAAGAAAAATGCTTTCACACTCTCTATGTGAAGAGAACTTTGCATAATACTGTAAAGACCACTTCACACTGTAGTATGACCCATCAGGGTTGTTTTTTGGTGTACAAAAAGGCATAAGAAAGATCCAGAGCTTCACTGTCTTGTTCAATTAAAGAAGCATTAAGGAAGACTACTTTGCTCAAAGTGAAGAGCTGTCTGTCATTCAAACAGTGCCATGAAGTGTACAGGGTGCTTCACAAATCTAGAGTAGAACATGTCCCCTTCCTCAGAGAGCTTATCATTTAACACAGTGGTTTTCAACATGTGGTCCATGGACCCAAGGGCGGCTGCAGACTGTGTCTAAGATTTCCAAAAAGATCTGCATCTTCATTTGAAAGTTTTTTGGGGCCCGCAAATGAAAAAAGGTTGAAAATCACCAAATTAAGAGATGAGACAAAAAAATCTAATCACAGCACAGGCAAGAGAAGCTAGGAGAACAAAGGTAACAAAGAGTCCTGTGGCACCTTAAAGACTAACTAAAGTATTGGAGCATAAGCTTTCATGGGCTAATACCCACTTCGTCGGATGCAAGTGGGTATTAGCCCACGAAAGCTTATGCTCCAATACTTTAGTTCAGGGGTGGGGAACCTTTTTTCTGTCAAGGGCCATTTGGACATTTATGATGTCATTCGCAGGCCGCTTTACCCCCCTTCCCCCCCCGAAGCCCAGGCTGGCAATGGGAGCTGAGACCCCAGCTGGCGAGGGGCCAGCGGGGGAAACCCCAAAGCAGTGGCAGGCGGAGTGCTTAACTCTGCACTGCTTTGGGGTTTCCCCCGCTGGCCCCTTGCCAGCCGGGGTCCTGCCGCCTGCCCCAGTCAGCTCCCGCTATCAGCCGGGGTGTAGGGGGTGATCTTCCTTTACCCCTGCCCAGCCTCCCCCCCCATCTAACCGCCTTTCCTCCCCCACCCCTGCCTGGCCTGGCCCATCCCACCAAATCTAACCTCCTCTCCCCCCCCCTCCCGCTCCCAACCCAGCCTCCTGCCCCCCCATGCCTGACCCACCCAGCCCAGCCTCCCCCACACCAAACCTCCTTCCCTCCCGCACCCATGCCTCGCCCACCCCCCTGGCCTCCCCCCCGCCCCCTTGCCTGCCCCCCAGCCCAGCCTCCCCCCACACCCCCTTGACCGTCGGCTCCCCGCAGCTCCTCCTTTCACCGCTCGGCTAATGGTGGCCGCGTGACGCCGGCGGCTCCCCCAGGCGCGAGCCGCCCCCGCCTGGTGGCCATGCGACGCCGGCGGCTCCCCCAGGCGCGAGCTTCCCCCACCTGGTGGCCGTGCGGCGCCGGCGGCTCCCCCAGGCGCGAGCCGCCCCGGCGGCCCGTCCCTGGCCAGCAGCTGCAGTGCGTCCCTGGCCCCGCCGCGGGCCGCACAAAATAATTTGGCGGGCCGTATAAGGCCCGTGGGCCGGAGGTTCCCCATCCCTGCTTTAGTTAGTCTTTAAGGTGCCACAGGACTCTTAGTCTGCAATAGTAGAGGTAACAAACACGGCTACCTCTCTGATTCTAGGAGAACAAAGTACTGTACAGTAGAACAGGTTCTTTCAAGGGTTCATCTTTAAGAAGAGTTTTGAAAAATGGAAGAAGTTGCCTGGCATTCAAGATATTGGAGCCTGTTCCCAGGGGAGTGATCAGCATAAATGAAGCTCTGAAGTCAAGAGTAGAAGAGAGAGAGAGAGTATTGGGAGGAGCAGTGAAAGTAAGTTGGGGAGCAAAAGGAAATAAGAGCACAGTTTTGGGTGAGAGCAGGATTATGCAAGAGGATGAGCTTGAAGCTGATGCAGTAAGATAAAGGGAATCCGTAAGGGCGATTCAAGGTTGTGGGGCTTGGTGTGAGAACATGAGGACTTCAGCAGGTATTTTGGTTAGACTAGGGCCTGGTCTACATCTTAAAATTTAGGTCAACATAGCTACATCTCCCAGAAGCAAGAAAAACCCGCACCACTGAGCGACATAGCTGTGCTGATCTAACCCCCAGTGTAGACACAGTTATGCTGCCAGAAGAATCCTGTGGTGGAGTAGCTTTGCTGGCATAGTCTCTATAGTGAAGACATGGTATTAAACAGGAGAGGTGAGAGGCAGAGGCGCGAAAGCGAAAGGGGTTACAATAATCAAGGTGAGCGATGACCAAACTGATTGGTGATAAAGTGTATGTGGGTTTCTCTCAGTGGGAAAAGTGATGAAAGGCAAGCTTTTATAGGTTAAAGAGATGTGAGTGAGAAACTGGGTAGTGGGAAGGAGGAAAGAGGCTGTAGTGAAAGATGGGAGTGGGGAAGATAGTGACAAAAGTTTGTATTGCTGGATAGCGTCCAGTTTACTTGTACAGCAAGTGCCTCAATGCTGCATGTGGGTTCAGTAGGTTAATATCTGTAAATGAAATCCTCTCCCTTCTGAAATCAATGTGAGTTTTGACAGAGATTTGAGGGCTGAAGATTTTTTTTTCTGTATGAGTTGGTTTTTTCCTACTAAATTTGAGCTGGGTGCTGATGTTAAAATACCCCCTAAATCTCTTGCAAAATCAGTATTGGGCATTAGTAACTGCTTTCCTATTAGTTTGGATTTTCCAAGTTCCTCTACAACACCAAACATCCCCATCCCTGAAAAATATGGTGTAGTTATTACTAATTAATAAAAATTGTATAGCTCTTAGTCTCAACTAGTTTAGCTAGTCAATCCACTTCATCACAATAGTTCTACTTTTTTCCTGTCTCCATCTGCTGGTACCTGGCGAAGAATTTAAACCAAATGAACAGGTAAGAAATGTCTATTTAACTTAACAGAAATGACTTTTTAATGCCTCTTTAACTTAACCATGGGAAACTCAGCCATTTAGAAAAACATAAGTGTTAACGTGACTTTTATATCACTTTTTAATTAATTGTCCAAATTAGTAAAATATGTATTTACAACTCTGGCATAATATTTTATTATGTTTAGTTTTTTATAATTAATTTGTTTTAAACACAAACTAGTGTAGCTTATATGTATTTACAGGAAACATTAGTACACCAATGAAACCTTTGCAAAAGGTGAAGTTTATTAAAATATTTAATACTCATGTTTTCTATATATAGTTTCCACACATGATCTTATGCATTGGGTAGTACATTATTTGTGATACTGAATATTTTTCCATGGCAACTATGCAGTGTGTCTGTCAGAACTACTCAGCACCAATAATCCAAAAATAACTGCCTTAAATTTTTATTAGAACTTGGACACTTGCCATATTTATGTAATGCTCAAATAAAATGCACTGTATTAAAATTTACTGTTTCAGGGAAAAGGATCAAAAGGCAGTTGCTAGAGACTGGATTATGCTAGTTGTTTATATATTTTTCCAAACAGTTTCTATCTTTCCTCCTTCTTTTAACAATTCTAAAACAGACAGTATTTTCTGTTTCTAAAGAAGACTTTGAAAATGACAAAATTTGAATATGCATTGAATTACTATTGTGAAGTTGTTTTAATTTTAATACATTAGAGCTGTTAATTAAATTGATGTTAAAATAGTGTAAACAAGTGATATCCTTGCTGGGCAAACTTCTTAAATCTGTTCCCCTCACTGTTTTTCAGGATAAAATGATTTGAGGCAAATAATGCTATACTCCTCATATTGCGTTATTTAGTCTTTAAAATTGTCGACTGTATGTATAACACAATCATGGCTCTGAAAAGTTGTCTTCCAGTGATTTGCTGCTTGTTTTTCTCTGAACTTGCAATATATGTTAGCCACTTGTTTGCAGGTAACTAAGTGAAAAAATTTATCCTATTTGCTTCCCCCTCTCCCAGTTCTATTTTGCAAATATATGACTGAATTTGCAAGAGAAAAGAAATGTAAAAGTTTCCTTCTTGACTATAATCGTGTCTCTTCATCAGTCATCACTCTTCCTGCATTTTGTTCAAGAGGCTCTAATTGTCTGCATTTGGCAGGTTTAACACTTCCTGACAGAGAGGCTATTAAGGGGAAGTATTCTCGCATAACTGTCACAGGCAGGAACAAAGAACCTTCAAACTCAATGTGTGGAAACCACTAACATTCTTAAATGACCCTTTTCATGCATTTTTATCCCTTTAAGCTAAAATTTGGAGAGTGCAGGGTCATGGAAAGCAGCAAGGTGTAATAAAACAGTAAACCTTGATTTTATTTTGTAGATTTATCTCTGACTTAAAAACAATTGTTATTTGGAAAAATCTCATTAACAGATGTGACTGCTTGGAGTAAAAAGACTTAAAACTGATGTAGCTTTCAGGACTGCTTTGAACTTAACAAGCACCGATTTGTGGAGCAGACTAGCTAATGAAAGGAAATTAAATTTTCTGACAACTTCCCCTGCCAGCCCCCTTATTCTTCATGGGGTTGTTACTAGGTACTGAAGACTTTTAAACAGGAGTTTGTTTTATTATTGTACATAAATGAACCAGGTATGAACATTTCGTATGTATTTAAAAAAACGTTCTGACCTGGGTGCTTTTAAAACAAATTGCCTTGAAACCTTTAAAAATATTGAGTTTCATTTTAATGTTCATAAGTCAATCCCTTAAGCTTCAGACGCACTTAACAGCTGGTGGTTTCCAGACATTACTGCCTTCCATTCAAATCTTTTAATGTATGTCACAGAATAGTATAAATATTAGCAAATTTGGATGGAATTTTGAGATTTAACCCATGCCACTATCATATGAACTATTTTCTTTTTAGAATATCATGATGGAAATATATTGTTGTGGGTTTTAACTACTGAATGAGATAGAAACTTTGGCTGTTACTTTCAGCACAGATTCACTTGTATCTTGGGAGAATCATTTTACTTCCCTTGGCTTCCCTCTCACTCACACTCCATTACACTTTCCCTTCCATAGGATGAGTCAGCTGATGCAATATAGATGGTGACAACAAAAGAACTTTGGTAATTAATAGTATCTTGCAAACTTTTTGATCATGGAAATCATTATTTGAATGTACGCATTCCAGATAACAATTCAAAACCCTAACAAGTTCCATTAAAAACGGAGGCTAAAACTGAAGTTGATGTTAATTTTGCCTGAATGACTGCAAGATTTAGTTCTTAAAGAAGTTCTGTAAGATTCATTTTGAATCTGAATCTTATCCAAACAATAGAGAATCAACTCCCCCTGCTGACGGGATCTGGGAAAACATGACACACAAATAACAGGACAGAAACAAGCTGGCAATGGACAAGCTTTAATGATCTGATTTATGATCCATTATTGATTGTAAACGTCTAAATTCTACCATTTAAATTCCTTCAACTGCAGAAAATCATTTTGAGATTCTGGTAGTGCTTCCTGTCAGCTGATTGTTGCTGCTTTGAGTTTCTCAGTATAATAATGATGAGGTAGAATTTACATTCCACTTATGGTATTAATTTTACATTCCTCTGACTGAAAAGGGTCAGAAGGTTGTAAAATCAAACATTAAATGAATCAGAGGAGACAGTAGTGCAATATATGAGTGCCCTAAGGACATAGTGCAATGGCTGATGGGATTAATGTTGGGTCTCATTTCCTGCTTTTACAGGATGCAGATGAAGCTGTCAGAATTGCAAGGGAAATTGGTAAGTTCTTAAATTAGCTATGGTGGGATTTGTGTGCCTCTCAGCAGACATGGTTGACTAAATTGAATGTGTAATAAGTAATCCCTATAGAACAAATAATGTTTTAATGGTTTTTAAGTTTCCCATTGCCTCAACGCCCTATCTCTTAAATCATCACATTTTAGTTTTACAAACTGAGCTTTAAAGACTGAGTACATGAATGAGTTGTAGACAGGATACAAGACACAGTGATCGCTGGTTAGTTTTAAAAAGGAATTTATTTTAAAGTATGCATGAAATTAAATATGATATCCTTTTCCCATAAGGTGTTAGGCATGGTACATTTCTCTTTATATGGAGGCTGACAGAATGATGCTTATGCTCTTCATTCTTCATCATTATTAGGACCACAGTTGTTGGCATGAATACAGTCTGGACCACCAACATTTCTGCCATCCCATGCTAAAATCAAGCCACTATTCTGTTCTAAATACATTACGGAATGGGAAAAAGCAAACAAAAACCTACCTGGGATTCTTATTTTAGCTAAGGCCAAGTGTTCTTGTGTTCTTTGGTCCTCATTTTGGAAAGTTGCTTACTCAAGAAAATATCTATGCATGTGCTTAAAGTTAAGCACCTGCTGAAATACTTTCCTGAATTTGGTCCTAATACTGTAAAGCAGTGGTTTTCAACCTGTGGTCCATGGATCCCTGGGGGTCTGCAGACTGTGCCTAAGATTTCCAAAGGGTTCCGCACCACCATTTGCAATTTTTTAGGGGTTTGCAAATGAGAAAAGGTTGAAAACCGCTGCTGTAAAGTGTTTTGTAGAGGCAACAGCCTGGATGGGCTTTCTGATTACTGTTGTTTTATGAGCCTAAAGATTTGTCCCTTAAAAAGGGTTTTCATGTTGGTTTTTGGTTTTGTTTTTTTAAGGGTGTAATTGTGTCACCCTTTTTAAGGGTGTAATTATGTCAACACAAATCCCTACCATGGATGCATGTACTTCAGCAGTGCAAAAAGGTGACTAGGGTGTCATATCTTAGACTGGTTTAAAATTGGGATAATTTGTGGTGCTGAAAAACACATTTATACCAGTACAGTGCATTTCCACTGAGAGTTTTCACCTGTGCAGCTATATTGCACTAGTTTAACTGCACCAATATTTCAGATGTAGACAAGTTGTAAATTAGGATGGCAAAATTTAATTCAGTGGGTTTTTTTGGCTAGCTTTCATGCAACTGTTGTGAGATCAGGTGATGACCTATCACTCACTATCATTCAAGCAGAAATGAAAGGAAGACAATATTACTAGCCATGGTAGAATTTTAGTGAATAAGTTGTTAAAATTGCTGTTTTATAGCATGGAACCTTTTTTTAAAATAAATTTAATACATTTTTCTCAGCTTCATTTGTATATTTTGACTTGCAGTTTTGTTTTTGTGGGATTTGTAACTACTCGTCTGAAAGGCAACCTGCAAGTGTTTTTGTAAATTAACTGAGTATTTTGAACAACACAAATAGCAAGGGGCAGTGGTGCATTCCAAATGACTTTTAAAACTTATTCACACTTATTTATCATTTTTGGCCTCACCTGTTCCTTTTTCTGGTATGATTGTCCCACTAAGCTGATGATATCACTTCAGCCTGTTAACCTGGATGGGCATTATAGATAGTTGCAGGTAGCATTTTTTTTTAATTTTGGTCTCTGGCTAGTTTTAAAAATCTATGTTTAAAAAGTTTGCCGAATCATGCTGTATACTGAAAGGAAAAAAAAGCCACACTTCATTTCCCCCACCAGCTCAAATAGTTGCATTTCACTGAGATTTCTAAGGTGATGTATAATTCTCAGCATGGTTAAGTGAGGTGCATCATATCAGAGTGTGAGCTGGTGATCTATCTTATTAGGGGATCTAAAATGAGAAAACAGGATACAACTGAAATCTCCTAATGTGAGTAATGCACCTGTATTTTTTTGCTGTTTGGGGCACTTTGAATTTCTTACAGTATTTTCAGGTTACTTTTAACTGTGTTCATCCAAACAGTCTTGCTTTTCTAAGAATGTCTTTGAGATAGTTATTGTTAAGAAAAAAATGTTCTGATGTCAGTTAGAATGTATATATCAATGTTTAGCATTCCAAGTAATGCCCTCTGCTGATTTCACTTCCTGCTCTTACAGTGCATTCTGATTGGCTGTCCACTAGCAATACTGGCTGTGTAGCATGCAGCATCAATGTACTATGTGGGATTGCCCGTATCTAAGACAAGGCTATCATTATAAATAAACTAATAAATACAGCTTAAAGGAAAGAAAAACACATTATGTTGTCCAATCATAAGTGAGCTGAATTTTTCTTTCCCTCCTTTAATCGATGTAGTGTTCTCCTAGTTTCCTCCACCCTGCCATTCTCTACCCTACCCCCCTCCCCCCCAAATTAGGATATGGTCTGTCATCTCTTCTTTTTCTTTGCATGTTCCCTTTCACCATACTTTTTCTGTGTGAGTTTTACTTCTCCCATAGTCCTTTCTGCAATATATAATTTCACTGGTTTTATTCCTTTATCATTTTTACAGTATTTTTAATTCTCTTCTCCCATCACTACTGATGGGTTGTCAGTCTTCCTTTTCCGGTCTTGTTTTGTTGTTATGATCCATTCTTGCTTTCCTCTTCTCTTTGCTCCTATTGCTCCATTCTGAAGAGTTCTGATATGTGTGATGTACAGGCAGTGATGTGAAACCAGCAGGGATTTTCTTTTTTGGGCAATCTGCTGGCTGTATCATCTGTTCAGACTGTAAGTAGCAATTTGAAACCTACTAGAGTCCTGATCTGTGAAGAATGTTCAGGATCTAGTAAGTTTCACTTTACATCTTGCCATGTGAGTGAGCAGAACAACCAGGAAGCAAAGCCAATATAAAACAAAGCCTGTACAAGAAGAAAGTAGCTAGAAAACATGTTGTTGTCATGTTTCAGTTCACTTTTAGCTGGCTGATGTTTAATGTTGCTTAAAATAGATACTGAAAAAAGACTCTGGTATTGGTGGACAGACACAGTTTATGGTCCAAAGGCTACTACTGTATAAAATCTGACAATAAGATGTGCTGATAATTATGAAAACTGGGAAGCAACAGCAATAGGGAACCATCACAAGCCCTTGCTGACCCCTTCTGATACTCAAATACTGAATATACTTAACTGTGCAAAGACTGAACAGACCAACTTAATGATGACATTACTTATTTTATACAGCATCAAAAGTCTACCAGACTCTCTTTAAATTAGGTAAAAATGGCTTGTAGATTTCCAAGACCCCAATGGGTGTACAATCCCGTGAATTCTAATGCGCCATCAAAATCACCAAAATTTGCACCAATAGTTGGGTAAACTCATGAATCCAAACTTAGGCACAGGAAGGTAAATTGGTGCTTAATCTGTGGCAAAGAGTAGATTAAATAATTTACCCCTACCTGGGAGATTAATCTAATCCCTGCTGGCAGAACATACTACAACAAATGCTATTAGTTTTGAGTTTAGCAACAATAAAAAAATCCAGTCAGTTTTTTAATTTATGTGCATATATTCAGTTATTGAGACTGTAGCCAATGTCTGAGAGGTGCAGGCCATCAGTGCAAAATCGACTAGGACAATGATAATTAATGCCCTCAGCATCTTTCCCCCAGAAGATACACAAAACCTCCTAAACCCAGCCAAGGCATCCTCATCTCCTATATAGCAGGACTGGTGGGCCTCTCAGGTTTGCCAAAGAACAAAAGGACCCCCTGGGACATCAGTTCTATCCTTGATCCAAGGCCAGTATCACAGGTGATCATTCTTAAGACCACATTTAAACACACAAATGAAAGTTCTCTGGTTTTTCAGAAATGCTAAACATTCACAAATTCTGTTAAAGTGAAAGGCAGCTAATGTGCTTATCATTTTTTAAAGCAGGCAATTTTGAAAATTTGAAAGGAAACAATTTTGAAAATTTGGCCCTATTTTATTCTATATTATTTTTAATGTTTTGCTGTCTTTTCATCTGAAACATTTCTAATTTAAATTTCAAGGGCCATATGTCTAGGGAATGGTTGATGCATTCACATAAAATAGGACTCAACCGCTGCTCAAAATTCACATATAAACCTTTTTGAAATTTGAAAAAGGTTGTATACAATTCCCCCCATTATTTTTCGTTCTCCCCCTCCCCCCCTTATTTCAGCATAGTTCTCTATCTGGCCAGTCTGAGAGAATATTTCAATGGGAGACCTGTTTGAAACATGTTCTGACACAGAAGTCAAACATGGCTCTGTTATCTAGGTTTGTCAATACTGTTCTATTTGGTCTATGACTTAAATTGTTTTCAGTGCCAGCTGAGAGAGGATAGGGAGAAACCATTGCTGAGCTTGTCATTTTTCCAAATGCAGACAAAGCCAAGATAACTATCAAATAAAAATGCTTCTTTGGCAGGTGTAAAAAATGTTGACTGCAGAAATTTTCTCCCTTCCTATGGAAAGTTGTATGTGTATATTGAAACTTTTTCTTTATAAAATTTGTGCTTTTTTTTTACACATCCTGAAACGATGTATAGTCTTGATTTGCCATCTTATGTACATGTACAGCTAATATGAAATCAATACACATAACATTACCAAAAAGCAACAGTAAAATTCTGCAAAACTCAATGGGTTATACCAATAACCACCCACCATGTACATTTTTTTTTGTTAAGTAACCCAGTTTACCTAACTTGGTTGAGAAATGTGATCTACATGTTTTATAATATGTAAACAGTGTACCTCATTTCCTCCCATAACTGAATGTCTGCAAATTTATAAATTTGGAACATCATAACTGCCATACTGGATCAGACCCATGCTCCATCTTGTCCAATAGACTGTCTGACAGTGGTCAGCACCAGATATTTCAGCGAATGGAGGAAGAAATCCACAGTAGGCAGATGTAGGGTAATCTTCCCCCCCTAATAGGGCTCATCTAATCTCTGTTAGATATTAGTTAAAGGCCTGAAGTATAGGGTTTTAAAATGAGGTTTTATATCCTTTTTCAGCCATAACAATGATAACTCTGGTGGACATTCTTTTCAGCCATAAAAATGTCCAATTCCTTTTTGAATCTTGCTTAATTTTTGCCCTCACTGATGTTCTGTGGCAAGGAGTTCCTCAGTTAAATTACACTTTGAGAAAGTGTTTTCTTTTGTTAGTTTCAAATTTGCTATCTGTTTAATTGAATTTCCTATTTATTTTGTATTATGAAGCAGGAAAGTTCAGAAGCTTCCAGTCTGCCTCCTCTAGACCATTCATTAATTTATATGGTTTTATCATCTCCACTTTTATTCACCTCGTTTCAAATGTAGAAAGCTTAAGTCTTCCCAATCTCTCTTTATGTGAAAGTTTTTTCAAGTTCAATTATTCTTACTGGCCTTCCCTTGAAACTCTTCAAAATTAAATAGATGTGTACTGTTTGAGGGGTAAAACTATTCACAATTCATAGAGCTAAATAAGTAAACAGTAACAAATAAAAAGTGAAGTTTGTTAAAGTGGTTGGTTGGGCATCACAATTTTGACTTGTATCCAAATAGTCACGCTCATCCCCAAATCTCTTAAATAGTGAGCTTCCCAAATCAGTCATGCGTAGAAACAAATCTTCATTTTGCAAGGACAGATCATGACTTTAGTGCCAAGACAAATCAGCTGGGTTAGAGTTTGCTCCAATTAGCATCCTCATAAACTATACCTGCACCCTGTGATACACACATGGTTGTGATCCCCTCTCCCCCATTTTTGAAAATATCAGACTATCTAAGAAGCTATTCCAATCTGATCCTTAACTATCAAATGTCCCACAGATTGAGAGAGGCAGCTGAATCAATGCAAATAAGAAATGGCCTTTGGAAAGTAATTTGTAATCCGAATAGTAATGCTACATGTACTAATGTATTAATTTTTCTCTTGCTCTTTTTAACATTCTGAAAACTTTTACAGCCAAATTGAAAAAATCATAGTAAGTTAACCTTACTCTGGGAGTTAAATACTACTCAGTCTGAGCAGGGGTGTCAGATTTTGTCCCTTAATTTAGTTTTTGTATCACATTAGTTTGGGGAAAATACTTATGTTGCTTTCTACCGGTGTATAATTATTAGTATTTTTAATTCACTTGTTCTAATGTGAATGCAGCATGGCTCTTTTGTGATGTCAGAGAAATTTACTTCAGTCTTGGCAAAGACCTTTTGAATATAGAAGTTGTTGCTGCTGGCCATTTTGACCAATAGCAGAGAAACATCTCCTGTCTATTTTGGTTGTAAAATATGTATGTTTTAACTTCATCAGTGAAAATACTTATTTTCAACAGAAGAAAGGTAATAAAATTTGTTTGAAGAATAAAGTTAACTCAGAAGTGAAAAACATATCTTTTCTCATAAAGCACTTTGCCAATCCGGGGACTCTGTTCACTCAGTATTTTGGGGGGGGGGGGGGTTGGAAATAAATTAAATAGAGAAAACAACTTTCTCATGTCATCACGAATGTACTGTATTGACAATGTAGTCTTAAAAAGGAAAAAAAAACTTCTCTCACCCTAAAAACCCAGTTTTTAATAAACCAGTTATTGTCTGCTGCATTATTGGACATGTGGTCAGTTGTCATGTTCATATGAACAACTGATCAAAGTTTGAACTTCTGTCTAATTGTTCCCCACTGTTAGGCTACCCTGTCATGATCAAGGCCTCAGCAGGTGGTGGTGGGAAAGGCATGAGAATCGCTTGGGATGATGAAGAGACCAGGTGAGCTGCTGTCCAAAAAACTAGCCTTGATGAATCCTGCAGTTACCAAAGTTCCATTAAACCATTGTGAACTGACAATTAAACAGATACCAAATGTGAAATGGAGAAATTGGATAGTTTCTGCTTTTATCTCTTTTGTAGAAAATGTGCACGATACGTGAGTGGTTTCTTTATTTTTTTAATATATTTTTTCAGTACAAACCTGCCTGAGCAAGCATTACAAACAGTTAACAACTTACTGGAATAAGAAAAAAACATCTTCCAACCACCTTCCAACTGTGGCTTTATTTATTTTATAAATCTATGTTGTAAATAATATTTATATTGTATGTCTTTGAATTATTGTTATAGGAATTGTCAGTGTATGAAGTGAGGTAAACAGTTATGCCCCGGTCTTGCAAACATTTATTCATGTAATTAGTCCTCTTAAATTCAATGGGACTGACTACTAATGCACAGAAACACATTTGTAAGTGTTTTCCGGACCTGAGCTGTAACTAAAATTTTAGCATAAAATCATGTCATTAATTAATCTCCAGTAAACTCTCTCTCTCTCTGTGTGTGTGTGTGTGTGTGTGTGTGTGTGTGTGTGTGTGTGAGAGTATATTCAGCACCAAAAAAAAAAGTTTGTTTTTTAGAATAGGTGGTCCCACAAAATACTGTGCCCTTTATCGCACTTTTGAGTTCACTGAAGATATTTCAGAATGCATTTTTCTGTGACCTAATAATCAGGAGACCAATTTGTAACATACCATACTAGTGATGTCACAGAATGATGCATTTTGGGACGTCTTCAGTGCACTAGGAATTGTCAGAAAACTTTCTCAGTGAGAAAAATTATCTAACTTGAGGTACATTTTTTTCATAATTTATTTTTAAATTGAATACTGTCTGCACTAGGGCTAGGAAAATCCAACACATTCGTCTGTAGTTAACTCCATTTAATTTTACTTGGTAAGTTCATCTTTAATGACCTGCTGTGCCAGGTGTTAAAAAATTGAATGAAGTATTAGTTCTTAAGGGTGGAAGAAAACAAACAAAAAGAATAGTCAATAATTAAACAAATTTTACATATAAAGAAAACAGTCGTATTTGTGTTCTTCACTTCCTGTAGCTTCTTTGTGTTCTAATCTAAATAGGAAATTAAGGATAGCATTTTAGAAAGAGGATCTAGGATAACACACTTCATACTTACAAGAATGCTTTGCGCCTATTGCTTTAGAATTCAGAATTACTCCCTTGATCTTGAACAGCCAACAAGTACTTCTGTTGTAATAAATCAAAAGGTATTCATTTCAGTTTTTGTTCAGATATCAAAAGACATTTCACTAAATGAGTAACTTAAAAGATAAAATGCAATACTAAACCAAAATTGCTAAGTGGTTTTAAAGCAGTATTGGGGTAGTCGGAAAGCTCTCTGATGCAGATGAGTGATGTCAACAGAATCCAATTAGGCTTGTGATTTGTTTTGTTTTGTTTTTTTGTTTTGTTTCTTACTGACACTGCTTTAGGACCAACAGCTAGTGATACTCGACTTGTTTATGGAAAAACCACTGGAATACCATTCAGTGTTTGTTACTGTGTACCTAGGACTCTGATTCTCAGATGTTCATTTTGCTAGTGTTACATTTATCCTGTCTTTGCAAAGTTTCCGTACCCCACAAAAAGTGTAAAAAATGGTAGGAGAAAGAACATAGTCCCTAAGAAAAAATCTGATGAAGTGGGTCTTCGCCCACGAAAGCTTATGCTCCAAAATATCTGTTAGTCTATAAGGTGCTACAAGACTCTTTGTCGCTTTTTAAGAAAAAAAGAGTAATTTACAGATAAACCATATTTGCAGTACCCATTTCGTTTTATAATTAACTAGGCAGTGGTGAAGCCTAAATTTTACCTAAGGTTGGCTAAGTATTTTGCTGTCTGTTACAGAAAGGTAAACTGAGATTGAGTGAGGGAAAAATATTTAGAATAGAACACTATGATTTACAGAAGTAGAATATTAATAGAACAACACTTCCTCTAATTTTTAAATAGTCAGCATTGATGATGTGTGAGACATTGAAAGATTGTGAAAGATTCTTTTATACACTGATTATATTGTGTAAGAAATATAGTAAAGTATTTTTCCATTTTGCATAGCAACAAGAGAATAATTTCTGGTTCTAATCGCATGAAGCCTATTGACATTGCTTTTTGAAATGAGTGGCTCCAGGGAAAAGTGATAGCATTTTGCTGTTCTCACCCTGAGTGTCTTGTTCTGAGTGCAGCCTAGGTTGGTAGTGACAAACAATTGCCATCTGATTAGTTGCTGGTATCCTGTGGGATGAATTTTTGGTCTCAGTCCAGTTTTAAAAAGATGCTAATTTCTAATGTTGGTAATCTCAGCAGAGGCCAAAGACTGAATGAACATGAAGACTGAACTACCTTCTTAACTAGAGAGGCAGTACCCCTAGAACAGTTTTGTAATATGTTTGTGGGCCAATGTATGCAAACTTGCTTTTGTCCTGTGGATATAGTTCCGAGTGCTGTGAACATGACACCTTCCATAAGTAATATATTCAGGATATAGACTCTCTGATGCACGGTTTGCAATCTACTTTTCAAAACAGGGGATATACAATATTTTGTTTAAAGAATTAAGATTAAAGACCACAGATTACAATTCCCAGAATAATATAAATTGAACATAGAAAAGACCTATTTGAACTACTTCACTGCTTGCTACTGCAAGATTATTCCCTTGTTGCATAATTACTAGTGCTTCATCCTGTGTACTTTTTGAAGGTCTTAAGTGATGAGACTTTCAGCATATCCCTTGGGCTTTTATTTTTCAGTTCTACAGATCTCCCTCTTAGGAAAATGTAGGCAGAAAACTTTTCATTCTTAATTTCATCCCATTATTCCTCGTTCTACCTCATTCTGCCATCTTTAATAATTCTTTTCTCTTTTTGGTATTTATTCTCTCCATGCTTCTGGAAAGTTATGAAGTCTCCTATTATTCTCTGCTTTACTGATCTTCTCTTCATATGTCATCCCGTCCACTGTCTCACCATTTTAGTTGCTCTTTTCAAAACTCCCTCCAAGCTACGAATATCCTTGAGGTAATGGAGGTGTCTAGAATGACCAGGTGTAGCAGAGCTCTATGGAGTGACTATTGCCTCTTTGCATTGTGATGAACTTCTCTGCCTAAACAGTCCAACATTACATTGGATTTATTTCCTGTTGCAAACTCATGATATACTGTAGACTCTCACTGTGATTCTTCTACTTTGCTGTTTGCTGTCACCTCAAGGTCTGTGTTGGCATTACAGTTCCATGGGCAAAATGCATCTCTCATTCAATTTCCCACTTTGGGTGTATGTTTGGAACAGACTGCTAGGGAGTTCTTATCTCTTGCAACCTTTGTAGTGGTATACATTATTTTTTTGCAGTTAGAAACCCAACCCTGAAAGTCTAACGCCAAGGTCTCTGGTCTTCCTTCATCCCAAAGAATGATTTCTCAGCATCAACCTTCTGAAGCTTTTGTTCTCCGGTCCAAGGTATTTCTCCATCAACACTAGGCCCTTGCAAGATGTGGTAAGCAGAGGACTGTGGCCTATGTGCATAAGACCACTATTTTCGAACCCAGAAAACTGTACACTGACGGCATAGAGATTGAGCTCATGGACTCAGACTTTCAGGTCAGAAGGGACCATTATGATCATCTAGTCTGACCTCCTGCACAACGCAGGCCACATAATTTTAACCACCCATTCCTGCAATATACCTCTCCCCTATATCTGAGATATTGAAGTCCTCAAATCTTGATTTAAGGAATTCAAGGTACAGAGAATCCTCCAGCAAGTGACCCATGTCCTTTGCTGCAGAGGAAGGTGAAAAACCTCCAGGGCCTCTGCCAATCTGCCCTGGAGGAAAATTCCTTCCCGACCCCAAATATTCCCTGTATGCTTTCTGCTTTTTCTTAATCACCTCTCTGAGATGCTTGCACATCCAGCTTGGTCTACAACTCCTGCCTATGATTCTCCCCCCCCCTTTCTTGGGGTGCAGGCTTCTGATAGCTTCTGCAACTTGATTTAAAGTAATTGCAGGCCTCCTCCACCTTTCGATCCATAAATTCTTCAGCCCGATCCGCTTCCCTAACTAATGTCCTTAATTTTTTAAAGTTAGCCCTTTTGAAATCAAAAACCCTAGTCGCAGAGCTGTGGAGGTCTGTAGCTGAAGGCTTCACCGAGGTGATTACAAATTGCATGCATCTCTTAGCCTTTCACAAGGTCCCTCACCAAAGGCTCTTAAGTAAATTAAGTTGTCATAGGATAAGAGGGAAGATCCTTTCATGGATTGAGAACTGGTTAAAAGACAGGGAACAAAGGTAGGAATAAATGGTAAATTTTCAGAATGGAAAGGGGTAACTAGTGGTGTTCCCCAAGGGTCAGTCCTAGGACCAATCCTATTCAACTTATTCATAAATGATCTGAGAGAGGGGTAAACAGTAAGGTCGCAAAGTTTGCAGATGATTGTATTCTGCTCAGGATAATTAAGACCAAAGTAGACTGTGAAGCACTTAAAAAAGATCTCTCAAAAGTAAGTGACTGGACAACAAAATGGCAAATGAAATTTAATGTGGATAATGGAAAAAATAACCCCAACTATACATACAATATGATGGAAGCTAATTTAGCTACATCTAATCAGGAGAAAGATCTTGGAGTCATTGTAGATAGTTCTCTGAAGACATCCACGCATTGTGCAGAGGCAGTCAAAAAAGCAAACAGGATTTTAGGAATCATAAAAAAATGGATAGAGAATGAGAGAGAATATCTTATCGCCTTCTATAAATCCATGGTAGACCCACATCTTGAATACTGTGTACAGATGTGATCTCCGCATCTCAAAAAAGATATATTGTGGATTCCGTTTAATTGGGACACATTGGGACTGGAACAATTTGGCCCAATTAAGCGGCAGCCCCATTAACTGAAGTAAATACAAAGGGACGCTTTGTTTCCATTCTTTGTGATATGTCACAATTAAGCGGCTGCCCCAGTTAACCGGTGGCCCGATTTAACCGGAATCCACTGTACTGGTATTAGAACAGGTTCAGAGAAGGGGTTTGAAACAGGTCCCATATGAGGAGAGATTAAAGAGACTAGGACTTTTCATCTTAGAAAAGAGGAGAATAAGGGGGGGGGATATGATAAAGGTATATAAAATCATGAGTGGTGTGGAGAAAGTGAATAAAGAAAAGTTATTGTTCCCTTAATATAAGAATGAGGGGCCACCAAATGAAATTAATGGGCAGCAGGTTTAAAACAAATAAAAGGAAGTTCTTCACACAGTGCACAGTCAACCTGTGGAACTCCTTGCCTGAGGAGGCTGTGAAGACTAGGACTGTAACTGGCTTTAAAAGAGAACTGTATAAATTCATGGAGGTTAAGTCCATGAATGACTATTAGCCAGGATGGGTAAGGAATGGGGTCCCTATCCTCCGTTTGTCAGAGGGTGGAGATGGATGGCAGGAGAGAGATCACTTGATCATTAGCTGTTAGGTTCACTCCGTCCAGGGCATCTGGCATTGGCACCTGTCTGTAGACAAGATGCTGGGCTGGGCTGAACCTTTGGTCTGACCCAATACAGCCATTTTTATGTTCCTATGTTCTAGCAGGATGCAGCCATAGTTTCTCACCTTTGCTTGGATTTGCTCCCCTCACCATTGGAATTTGTGTTTTGAAGGAGGTTGGGCATGCAGTCCTGTTCCCTCCAGCATGTTGTGACTCCCTTTCCCCTTGACTCAAGCTGGTTTCAAGAAAAGTCTCAGTCAATGCTGTTTCTTAGCCATCTTAGCTCTTTCTGTAAACTCTACCTTTTATGGAACCACAATTTCTGTTTTTATGCCAGGTAACATTTCTGCAGTGGGATTTATCCCTAGTTTTCCAAGAGATTATAGAACTCTATTCAGACCTTTGGATGACAGATCCATGAAACTATGAATACAGTAGGTAACTTGAAAAAGTAGTTTCTATCTATTTTCAGCTGTAGTTATGACCGTCTTTAGAATGGGAGATTATGCTCAGCAATTTTTTTCTTATTGTCAGTTTAACAACTACCCCATGTGCATTCCTGAGATGAGTTTTTGAAATTTCATGATGGTGGGCCTATTGTTTACCTAAATTGTGTCCCAGTCTTATTGTAGTAAAGCAATTTTGTTGTCTCCTTGGATATCTGAAATTTTACATAACTTACTCATTTTTGAAAAAGTTTACAGTTTATCTGTTCTGAAGGTTGTAATAAGAATGCCACTAAGACCATAGTGTCTTAAGTGAATTTAAAGATTGTATTCCATTAGCTTTCAACTACGTAAACTATGTCAGAAGGCTATATTCAGTATTGTTAAATGCTATTCTCTAAGAGAAGTGGCAATCTTGTGAGCTTTCAGGGCAGAAGCATGAGTTTCTGAAACTTCAGATGCCCTCCTAGTCATCTTCTCAACTCATTACCAGTGTGGAAACAGGGCTAAAGGGACTTAAATATAGGCCTCTCAGTTGTAAGAAACAGAGCAATAGGCAAGACATAAACTTTTCTTCTCCTCTTCTTGACTTCTTTTACCCTACAAAGGAAACTTCCACTCTCCCCTCACACCTTTTCCCACACCTGTTAAATCTGTCTTTGTGGCTGATATCTATTAGGTGTTTCAAGTGCCTTTGGAAGGTGAGGCCACCTTTCTTTATTTACTATTCACAACATTGGTGGTTTTAAATTGCAAACTTTTTGGTCTGAGAGCCACATTGGGGTTCCAAAACTATATAGAGGGTCGAGTAGGGAAAGCTGTGCCTCCCCAAACACCTGGCCTCACCCCTTATCTGCCCCCTCCTACTTCCCGCCACCTAACTGCCCCTTGTCAGAATCCCCGACCTATCCAACCCACCCTGCTCCTTTCCCCTGATCACCCCCTCCCAGGAGCCTCTGATTCCCCCCGCCCCTGGATGCTATCTCCATCCAACCCCTCCTGTTCCTTGACTGCACTGACCCCATCCACACCCCTGCCCCCTGAGACTCCCATGCCTATCCAACTTCTCCCTGTCCCCTGGGATCCCCTGCCCTAATCCACCCCCATCCCTTTACCATGCCACTCAGAGCACCATGACTGGCAGCCAGCCACGCTGTTGCACAGCCTAGAGCAGGGGTGGGGAACCTTTTCCACTAGGTAAAGTTTACACATGGTGAATAGAGCCCAAACAGCTGAATGGTGGACTGTGCAACACTTCTCACAGCAGAAAGAGGTTCTGTGCTGGCCCCAGAGACAGGCCATTTCACAGGGGAGGTCGGGAGCAAAGCACTGTATCTTTAGCTGCAGGAATGCAGTCATCCCAACACCACATGCAGGAGGTACAGAGCGTGGTAGCAGTCATTGTTTTAGCCTCTAGACTGGAACAGAATCAGAGAGGTAGCCGTGTTAGTCTAGAATAGCAGAAGTAACAAAGAGCCCTGTGGCACCTTAAAGACTAACTAAAGTATTGGAGCATAAGCTTTCGTGGGCTAATACCCACTTTGTCAGATGCATGCCCCTGGACACTTCCACTGCTTGCATCCGACGAAGTGGGTATTAGCCCACGAAAGCTTATGCTCCAATACTTTAGTTCAGGGGTGGGGAACCTTTTTTTCTGCCGAGGACCATTTGCACATTTATGATGTCGTTCGCGGGGTCCTGCCACCTGCCCCAGTCAGCTCCTGCTATCAGCCTGGGTGTAGGGGGTGATCTTCATTTACCCCCGCCCAGCCTCCCCCCATCAAACTGCCTTCCCTCCCCCACCCCTGCTTGGCCTGGTCCATCCCACCAAACCTAACCTCCTCCCCCCTCCCAACCCAGCTTCCTGCCCCCCATGCCTGACCAGCCCAGCCTCCCCCCCCCACCAAACCTCCTTCCCTCCCACACCCACCCCATCCAGCCGAGTCTCCTGCCCCCCTCCCCACCCGCCCAGCCTGGCCTCCCCCCCACCGTCCCCTTGCCTGCCCCCCAGCCCAGCCTCCCCCCCACACCCCCTTGACCGTCAGCTCCCCGCGGCTCCCCTTACCCCGCACGGCTAATGGTGGCCACGCGGCGCCGGGGGCTCCCCCAGGCGCTTCCTGGCTCCTTCGCTGAGCGCCGAGCCGCCCCCGCATGGCAGCCCACACGCGTCCCTGGCCGGCAGCTCCCCCAGCGCTTCCCGGCCTCTTCGTCGAGCGTGGAGCCTCCCCGGGCCGCCAGGCAGGGGCGGCTCCGCGTTCGGCTAAGGAGCCGGGAAGCGCCTGGGGGAGCCGCCCCTGCGCGTCCCTAGCTGGTGGCTCCCCGAGGCGCTTCCAGCCTCTTTGCCGAGCGTGGAGCCGCCCCCCGCGCCGCTAGGCGGGGGAGGCTCCGCGTTTGGCAAAGGGGCCGGGAAGCGCCTGGGGGAGCCGCCTTCCAGGGACGCGCGCGGGCCGGATGGAAGGCTTTGGTGGGCTGTAGGCTCTCGTGGCTGTGCTGTCCAGCAGGAACTCACAACGCCACCGCCCAGAGTGGCGGCACAGTGAGCTGAGGCTGTTGAGGAGGGGGCACAGCAGGGAAGGAGCCGGGGGCTTGCCTTCCCAGACAGGAGCTCAAGGGCTGAGCAGGATAGTCTTGCTGGCCAGATACGGCCCACGGGCTGCAGTGTGCCCATTGCTGCTCTTTGTTTCTGCCCAAAGAAGGTGGTTTCTGTAATGGTAGTGAGTCTGAGCTTTGTGGGCATGCAGTGCTCCAAGATCATTCCATTTCAATTCAGCCAACCGCAAGAAAACTTGCTGTGGGTTCTGTTTTTATTGGTGCCTTTTTCTTGCCAAAAAGTGTATTCTGGGGGTGGGGGAAACATGAAAGAAGCTCTACAGCATCCCTCACACAGCTCAACTGAAATTAGAAGAGTGGAGCATCCATCTTTTCACTACCCTCTTCTGAGCTGACCGGGTGCTCCTCAGCTATGGCAAGGATCTAAGACAGTATTTCCTAATGCTTTGGGTCTCTAGGCCACTGGTTCAGTACTGATTCAAAGGGAAGAGAAGCTTAAAATACATATTTTTATCCAGACATAGTCTCTCTCTGCCTAGCCTGTGTAATCTGATTAGGTTGTCTATTCTTCTTTAACATGAATGGAATTCATTCTTTTATTAATATTCTTCATTCTGTTTATGGATACAAACATAGTTTTGGAAAACACAAGTGTGTAAATAAGGTCAAAATACCTAATTAAGACAATCATGTATTTTTAGGTTTTACAGATGTGTAGATGAGGTAATTAGGCATATTGATTTTTTTTTTTTAAAACAAGCATAGCAGTCTGGATTTTTAATTAGCACATGCTTCAGTGAAGGAAAAATAAAGTAGTCAATCAATTGTGCATAATGCTGTCTGATACAATGTTTACAAAAGCAAATCCATTGATTTGAATACTTAAAATTGTTCGGAATCTGTTTTTATAAATATAGATGTTTGTGTGTCTATTTTTCACCATTTTAGTTTAGCTGATTTGACTAAAAAAATTAAAGTGGTGTCTACTTGTATACAAGTGGTATAACTTTGTTGTACAGAGCATGAATATGCTGAAGTTCATCTTCCTCTTGAATAAATACATGTAATGTTTTGAGGTTAAAAAATAAAACTGGCCAAGGGAACAGTTGAGTGCTAAACAAATTCAAATCTCTTATAAAACAACCATTATCTAAATGTGTGTGTTTGAAGATGAGAGTTACCTTCAAATATAATACTCAAAAAAGAGCCACATTCATCCATCCTACAAAAAATGGTCTGGGGGCTTTGTTTAGGACACTCAACTGGGTTTGGGAGAAAAGAAATTCAAAGCTACCTCCAACTAATAGGCAAGTGATGAAGACTGCATCACGGCCCTTCCATGGCTACTGTTCCAGTCTAAGTAACAGAGTCCTGTGGCACCTTAAAGACTAACTAAAGCAGGGGTGGGGAACCAAGTCATTCCATCCGGCCCGCGGCAGGTCACGGCTGAGTCAGGCACTGGGCGCGGGGAGAAGATGCACGCGGGCCGCCAGGCGGGGGCGGCCCCGCGCTGAAGCGCCTGGGGCCGCTGCCAACTCCGCGCTGAAGCGCCTGGGGGCATGGGGAGAAGACGCGCGCAGGCCACCAGGCGGGGGTGGCTCCACGCTGAAGTGCCTGGGGGCGGAGGCAGAAGACGCATGGGGCTGCCGCCGGCCCCGCGCTGAAGCGCTTCGGGGCGGGGGCAGAAGACGTGCGCGGGCCGCCAGGCGGGGGCGGCTCCGCGCTGAAGGTAGGGGCCAGGAAGCACCTGGGGGAGCCGCGGGGAGCCGACAGTCAAGGGGGGGGGGAGGCTGGGCTGGGGGGCAGGCAAGGGGCGGTGGGGGGGGAGGCTGGGCTGGGGGGCAGGCAAGGGGGGGGCAGGCAAGGGGGTGGGGGGGCAGGCAAGGGGGTAGTGGAGGAGGCAGGCAAGGGGGCAGGAGACTAGGCTGGATGCGATGGGTGAGGCGTGGGTGCGGGAGGGAAGGAGGTTTGGTGGGGGGGGGGAAGGCTGGACTGGGCGGGTCAGGCATGGGGGCAGGAGGCTGAGTTGGGAGTGGGAAGGGGGGAGGAGGTTAGGTTCGGTGGGATGGGCCAGGCAGGGGTGGGGGAGGGAAGGCAGTTAGATGGGGGGGAGGCTTGGCAGGGGTAAAGGAAGATGACCCCCTGGCCTACACCCAGGCTGACAGCGGGAGCTGACTGGGGCAAGCGGCAGGACCCCGGCTGGCAAGGGGCCAGCGGGGAAAACCCCAAAGCAGTGCAGGGCTAAGCACTCCGCCTGCCACTGCTTTGGGGTTTCCCCCGCTGGCCCCTCGCCAGCAGGGGTCTCAGCTCCCGTTGCCAGTCTGGGCTTCCTCGGGGGGAGGGGGACCGGCCCGCGAACGACATCATAAATGTGCAAATGGTCCTCGGCAGAAAAAAGGTTCCCCACCCCTGAACTAAAGTATCAAAGCATAAGCTTTCGTGGGCTAATACCCACTTCGTCGGATGCAAGCAGTGGAAGTGTCCAGGGGCATGCATCTGACAAAGTGGGTATTAGCCCACGAAAGCTTATGCTCCAATACTTTAGTTAGTCTTTAAGGTGCCACAGGGCTCTTTGTTACTTCTGCTATTCCAGACTAACACGGCTACCTCTCTGATTCTGTTCCAGTCTAGAGGCTAAAACAATGACTGCTACCACGCTCTGTACCTCCTGCATGTGGTGTTGGGATGACTGCATTCCTGCAGCTAAAGATACAGTGCTTTGCTCCCGACCTCCCCTGTGAAATGGCCTGTCTCTGGGGCCAGCACAGAACCTCTTTCTGCTGTGAGAAAGGGTTGCACAGTCCACCATTCAGCTGTTTGGGCTCTATTCACCATGTGTAAACTTTACCTAGTGGAAATTATACTTAAATTTGTATTTCACTAGTCGTGTCCTGCAGTAATAACTGCTCTGTCAGGAAATGTGAAACCAGCGCATTTAGTGTCTCACTAATCAAACAAATGAAAAATTAAATTGTTATATAAGGGAGAGTAAATAAGGGCAGGAGGGGAAATCATACTAAGGGGCTTGGTGCATGCAATGTAAGGTTGAGTTCTACCATACGTTAGGAAAAAAACTTATGAATATAGCAAAGTATTATGTTTAGTAATGTGGGGAACAGCTGAATTTTCATAGTACAGCATCCAAGATTTGTCCTTTCATTTAATTTTTGTATAACTAACCTTGGCTCTGCTGTCGTTGGGTTATTCAGATACTGCAATTCCAAGATATACATTTTGTATTACATAATTGTTTTTGAATCAGAGAGGTAGCCGTGTTAATCTGGAATAGCAGAGGTAACAAAGTCCTGTGGCACCTTAAAGACTAACTATAAAGTTTTAAAGCATAAGCTTTCGTGGGCTAATACCCGACGAAGTGGGTATTAGCCCACGAAAGCTTATGCTTCAGAACTTTATAGTTAGTCTTTAAGGTGCCACAGGACTTTACCTCCATAATTGTTTTTGGAATTTTACCATTTTTTCTCATGGAAAATATGTAACTTGTGCAAAGCTGTCCAGTCACCTTAAAAATGTTCAAATGTTTAAACTCTTCAAAGTTCCCTTTCTTCTTTGAGGGGGAAATTAATGAATTTTTACTTTCCTTTTGTGTATCCAAGAAAGCTCTTATTTTTGCATTCTTTTTTTTTTTTAAAAATGACTGTACTCTTATTAATCTTGTCTTTTTGATGATCTATACGTTAACTGATGGCAGTCTGATTTTAAGTGAATACCAAAACTCCCACTAACTTAAGTGGAAATTGAATCAGGCCATAAAAGGATTAATTTTCTTTGTCAGCCTGTCTTGTTTTTGTTTTTTAAAGGGAAGGCTTTAGATTTTCATCTCAAGAAGCTGCTTCAAGTTTTGGTGATGATCGACTATTGATAGAAAAGTTTATTGATAACCCTCGCCACATAGAAATCCAGGTATGTACTTTTTCCATTTGAAATAAAATTTAAAACGATCAAACCTTGAGATGATCAAACATACACTATAATGGTAAGCGTGGTCAGATTTATTATGGCTTTAAAGACATTAGTGCAGATATCAAACTGTATTCTGTTACTCTGAGACAGTGACTGTTCTCTCAAGCTTCTTTCTTAGGGCTGGTCTTCACTCGCGCGGTGCGGGATCGATCTTCTGGCACTCGATTTCTCGCGTCTGATGAGGACGCGAGAAATCGATCGCTCGCGGCTACCCCGTCGACTGTGTAACTCCAGTTTGCCGGGAGGCGCAAGCTGGAGTTGACGGGGGAGCGCGCCGCCGCCTGCCGCCGCCGTGGGGACGAGAGGTAAGTCGGCTGCAGATACGCAAACTTCAGCTACGTGATTCACATAGCTGAAGTTGCGTATCTGCAGTCGATGCCCTCCCCCCGTAGTGGAGACAAGCCCTTAGTAGATTCTGGAGGTGGAAAGTCATGCACCTTTTTCTCTCACTGTATCATCTCTTCTGCTAGGGAGTCTAGATGGGTTCATTGCAACCCAAAAAGTGGGTAATGCAGGCTAATAAGGAAGGCATTTGTGACCATGGTGGCTATGTGATATGCTGATATAGCATATTCTTTGAGCTGCTTCCTGCAGCAGGGTTCCCACAGAGTATCCATCACAACTGAAAACTCCCCTGATCTAACAGAAACCCGGAGTGAGGCTATTTGATGCTGTGCTACCCGTTCTAATTCATGGGGCTGGGCTATGCTAGGAGCTATATTTTACCCCCCTTTCCATTAACATGGATTAATCTAGCCCAATGTCATCACTCCTATATTTCAGATAACAAAATAACATTTTCGCTTCTACTCCCCTCTGTTTTCCAGGAAAATGGGAGAAATGGTGTCCATGCATGTCTGAACTTCAAAGATCTGCCTGTCCTCAAATTTTCTCCTTTGTTTTTCCACCTCCACTTCCCCTATCAAAGCATTCTTCAAGCTAAGATGGTCTAGAGCAGAGGTGGCCAAACTACGGCCCACGGGCCACATCTGGCCCGCGAGACCGTCCACACCTGCCCCCGGAGAAGCTAACCCCACCCCCTCCCCCAGAGCCGCACCGGCACTACTGTGGGGCCGGGACTGCGCGCTCGCCCCTCCCCCTGAGGCGCACCGTGCGGGCAGCGCTGTGGGGGCCGGGGCAATGTGCTCCCGCCCCTCCCCCTGACGCGTGCCACGTGGGGAGCGCTGTGGGGGCCGGGGCAACCCGCTCCTGCCCCTACCCCTAAGGCGTATCACATGGGGAGCCCTCTGAGGGCCGGGGCAATGTGCTCCAGCACGCCGCATGGGGAGCGCTCTGGGGCAGCGCACTCCTGCCCCTCCCCCTGAGGCGCGCTGCGTGGGGAGCGCTCCGGAGGGCTGGGCTACCCGCTCGCCCCTCCCCCAGAGCGGCAACGAGCAGGTATGGTAAGGAGGGGGATTCTGGGATGATGGTTGGGGGGCTAAGGAAGGGGCATTCAGGGAATGGGGTGGGTTGGATAGAGGGTGGGGTTCCAGGATGGTGATGGTTAGGGGGCGAGAGGGTGGATAGGGGGACAGTCAGGGGACAAGTTGGGGGGAGGTTTGGCGATTCTGAGGGGGCAGTTGGGGCGGGAAGTGGGAAGGGGCCAGATTGGGGGCGGGGCCTTCCCTACCCAGCCCTCCATATAGTTTTTCAAACCTGATGTGGCCCTCGGGCCAAAAAGTTTGCCCACCCCTGATCTAGAGCCAACTTCCTCCAGAGCACATTTAATGTTTTCTTATTTGTCCAGAGTGGATTGCTTAATTCTTTCAGATACATTGAACATAACACAGGGAAATGAAATGAAGGTCATCGATGGGTTCTGATGACTGATGATGCATATCATTTGAACTCCATACACGCTTGTAGTTGCTGTGAAGTCAGTTGAACCACTTAAGGTGTGCGTAGGTGTAGCCTCATGGTTCACAATATATGGCTGCTTTTTACTTGGAGAGCTTAGTTACAAAAGAAGATTAATTTTGGTCTTGGGCCAGACCCCGGTTGGTATAATTTGGCATAGCTCCACTGAAGCAAATGAAACTACTCCAAATACCCTTTGTGTTACAAGCAGCTCTTTTCAGGCTTGTAGATAAATTTTGTTCATGCCAGAGACACTAGAATTCACCAAATCTGAAAATTTAAAACAAGACTCTGTTTTGAAAATAAATAAATTTAAAGATGTCTTAACTAATGGGAAAAAAATCTCTTCTAATGCTCATTCATTAGAAAAATAATGTAGCAAAATATTACAAAATTTTCCAAGACAATTTCCTTTAGACTTTTAGCCAAGAACAAGAAATTTGCAGCCCAAAATACTACTTTGAAATAAGAGAGAAATGATTAAAAATAGAGTTTGAGTAGAAGTGCCATCTCAGCTACATCCTCACTATTATACTTCAAAACTGTGCTTAAATTTAATGTTATGTATGTTAAATAATTTTTGAATCTTTGCCATTAGTGGATGTACAGTATAGTGTTTGATTCATATTATGTAACCAATATCTGAGTCATATTTTCATTGAATTCAGTGTAAAAAATTATACCATTATTATATTTTTCAGTTGCACACAATTTGGAGAACTTTTAAATAATTTATTTAAATTAGAAATATGACCTTTAGATTTTCTGGAGGGAATCTCTTTACATTTGAACACATTCTTCAATATTTGTTTCAATAAAAGACTCGTATAGTGGTTGTTCTGATAGTGTTGGTTTGTATTGCATCCTATGGAAGCAGAAACATACTGATTTAAAACTATGTCCTAGAACTTTCCCTCCGATCTTGTAAGGGGGGAAAAGTATTTATTACATCATGCTTGTGTTTGGATTTAGTCATAAAATTTGCCTCAAGCTAAATAATTATTATGTGAATTTATTATTTCAAAGTGCAAAGTACTGGGAATAGAATACGTTATTTAAACAGTCAAGTTAGGTTTTTGTATACACCTCTAACAAACCTGAAAGGGATTCTGAGGTTTCTTTTACTGTTTTCTTAAGACTCTAGGTAAAGTGATGTGAATAAAGATTTTTCAAGTATATTTATAACTAATTTCAAACAAACTCCTACTTCTTAATTTGAGTGTTTTGCCTGTAGAATTTTAAAAAATCCTTGTTCTCAAGCCCAAGCAAGTGCTATTAGAATGAACAATTTACTTGATATCTTTCTTTAGTATGTCTGCATCAATGGGTATCATAGAAATTTAAACTAGATCTATTGATGCCACACAGGACTATTTTCAGGCATACAGATTTTGGTAAAAAGTTTTGCCTGTTTAGTATTTTTAATGTATTCTTCCCCATCTTATCTATGGAACTTAATTGTGGATGCAACCCTGAATGAATCTCTTCTGACAAGAAATCGATAATGTGTGTGTTGGTTTCCTTAACGGAAGTTTCATTTCTTTTTCCAGTCCAAAATACAAATTCCTTATAATTTGTCATCTGATTTTTTTCACTGAGACCTTGAGATACTTTGACAGCAGTTCAATAATTTAATATTAAAAAAAACCCTGCTGATTGTGTGGACTTGTAAGTGAACGAAAAAAATAATTAACCCCTTTAACACTGCCAAATATGTCCACACTTTTACTCAATATGCTTAGTATGACCTGATTTTTGTGTTTTTTGCTTAATTTGCCTAAACACAGATTTGATATGGCATTAGAATAATGAGCAAATATTTAATCTACTAAGGATGGCTTTTGAGTGACCAGGAACTGGTACAATCTGAGCCAGTAAGTTTCACAGACCACATTAGAGTTCAAACAAATAGTGCTTTTGGCCCAAATTTTCAACAGTGACTGTTGGTTTTTGAAGCCCGCAAAAAGCGGAAGGACCCACTCTAAATACCTTAAAGGTGCCTGATTTTTCATAAGGTGTTGAACATCCAGCATCTGAAAATCTGGGCCTTTTGATAGGACTCAAGTTTGACACCCAAAACTACTATTCACTTTTGAAACTGTAGATGCCTATTCTTCCTTTGTGACACCAAATACCATCTCTTTGGACTCTGGAAAGATACCAACATTAAAAAATGTTAACTATTAAATATGTTTTAGAAACATAAAAGATCAATATTAAATGTTTAAAATTAAACACATGCATGTGTGGTTGCTAGCTTGGGGCCTTAACGTAATCTGTTCCTCAACAGGAGTAATGTTGGCAGTCGTATTACTTTTTATAAAAATTAAATTATAAATCTTCTCCTTATTTCTCTTCCACCTCATCAAACAAGTAAGCAAAACCACCCAACTGAGTTAGTGGCAAAATTTCGTTTCATTTCAGTAGCTACAGAGTTGTATCAAAAGTACTATAAAATGCTCAGTGAAATTAGCACTTGAAGTGGGGATGGTAGGTTATTTAAGAAGTCTAAAAATTGATTCAGAAGTAAAGTTGATTTTTAAGACCTCAGTTCAGAAAAACTCTGAAAGTCAATAGGGTTTAATATATGCTTAAATTTAAATGTGTGCTCAGGTGCTTTCATATATTGTTACTTAATTTTGCAATCCACCTTTATTTGCTTCTTATTAAATAACCCTGCCTGACTGACGTTTTTTGCTTTACCTTTCAAAAATGTTTGGCTGTTTCACATTTTAGGACAATGCAATACCATAAATCAATAACATCAAAAATCAAACAAGATACCAATGATTTTTATAATTTAAAAATTAGAAATAATAATGAATCCTATTTTATCTTTGTAATTCATTATAATACACCTTTACAACAGTCCAGTATATCATTTTAGTGCTATATCCTGATCAAATTTAGGAGATTGACCTTGATTCATGTTCATACTGCTAAACATACAAACACTTTGAGAACAGATACCAAATATTTATTAATTTAGCAGTAGCTTTTAAACAGATTTTTTAAAAAACATTCTTGCACAGCTCCAAAACCCGGCACACTTAAAAATGTAAGGGTTTCCTGTTCTGAGGAATAAAACAAACACTTGTAAAACATAAGAAAAGGCTAAAACAATTAACAGGAAAAAAGAGTCCAAATAGACTTTGTGGCTTGAGCTGATTTTTGCAGTCTTGTTCTTTTTGAATATCTGACATGAAGAATCTCAGTTTAAAGTAAAAGTAAACTGAATGTCTAATTTGCAAGGTATTTGGTTAAATATCAAATGCTGTAACTGGAAATGGCATTTGGCTGAATACAAATAGGGGAGAGTGCAATAAATGTTGTTGTTTTGTTATTTAGTGTAATGAGGTGTCAGTAATAAATACCACTAATTAGTCTTGCAACTTCACAAAACTGACCAGTTTCTTTAGTAATTTTTAAAATATCTTGCTTTTATCACTGCAAATCAGGAAAAAATACTATCGATGGAACATGTATTTTTAATTAGAGGTAGATGGGACTTTTAGTTCACCCCTGTAGTAATTAAAACTGAAAATACATTTTGGCAATGAAACCTCTTCTGAAAATAATTATATATAATTCTTCTATTAAAAAAATATTTTTGTTTTGTTTCTAAAAATAATATGGATAGTGGTCTCTACATAAAGACCCAACTCTGGATTTTCCTTTGCTTACACTATTGAGCTAGATGGTTAAAAGTAAGGTCTTAGTACTATGTGTTAACTACTCATATCTGCTTCTTATAAGCCAAGTTTGTTGATAGTGGCAAAATAATAGTTTTAAGAAGCAGATTGGAAATGTGAGTAATGAGACAAGCAGTTTCCCGAGAGACTATAAATACCTCAGAACTGGGGAAAGGAGTGTGAGCAGTGAGTTAGTTTCCTAACTAAGAAGGAGATAAGGGAGAGCTGATCAGATGATCTCCCCCCTTCCCTTCAGAAAATGTTTATGTAAATAGGGGGAAATACAGATTTCCATTGAAAATTTCTACTTTTTGTCAATTAAAAATGTATACTTTTTTTCCGGTTAAAACTTTAATTTTTCTGTGGAAAGCAGACACTTTTTTCATGAAAATCTTTGTTTAGTTACTTTTCACTCCACCCCCAATTTTCGATTGAAAAACTGTTTACATGGAAAAGTCCTAATAAGAGGGTCTGAAATGGAGCTGGTCATAGAAAAGCAAGGCAGTGAAGCAGCCATTCTTGTTCCAGAAGAGCAATTCTACACAAGCAAGCAAGCTCTGTCCTTTGGGTTTTATTATTTAAAATAATACTTATAGTACATCTCCCCTTCTCTAAAGACGCTTCTCTACTGGGCCTCCAGGGAGTTCAGTTTCTGCAATCATGGACTGGATGGACCAGGACTGGAATGAGGAGATAGGCTATGCTCTGTTGGACTATCCATTCTTCTGCTCCAGCACAAGTTAATACACCCTGAAGCTATGCTGTGTTGCTCTGTTTCCTGAAGTGCTTTTCATAACCTTCCTTTTGGGAGATTCAGGGACCAGGTGTACTTAGGAAACTCTGATGAACTAGAACTGCATTATAATACACCTTTACAACAGTGCTCTAGGGTCATTGGGAAGCAATGGGATCAAGCACCAGCACGAAAGCGAAAGACACCTATGTGGATTTCTCCTGAGAATCCCCCAAGTTGTAAGTGGGGGACAAATTATGCTCCAGCCTCACTTCTATCCCCTAAGGATTCCTATGAAAATGTTGAGTTTGATGCTGCAAGTAGCCGATCTGGCCTTGATCCAAAACTCGGACTGTTGTCTCATTTGCCTGGGTTATTTTCACATTAGTTAACAATTTTGTTGTTGATGCATGAACTGTAATGGAATCTAGCTCACTCTCTCATAAATCAGTTTACTCTGTGGTACTAAAAGGAACAACAAGTTGATAGATAGTGTATATCTATCTATATATATAAAAGTCAAGTGGTGTATGTATGTGTGTATGTATGTATGTACGTATGACTGCGAACTCCTCCCGCACCGTTTGAGCCAGAGACTTGAAATTTGGTACAGTGAGGGGTCTTGGGGTCTAGATGCTGGTAAGGGTCGAAAAATTTTCGGATCTCACCTCTGACGCCCCCAGGGGTGAAAGTCTTTCAGGGCCAATCACATCGGCTGGGCGGTTAGGTGGTGATGATGTCATAATACCCCCCTCCAACAGACACCTCACTCGCTCAGCTCACCCCTCCCTCCTCCAACGGAACCCCGGAGATCCCTCAGTTCTCTGCCCCTCCCCCCTCCCAACGGAACCCCGGAGATCCCTCCGTTCTCTGCCCCTCCCCCCTCCCAACGGAACCCCGGAGAGCCCTCAGTTCTCTGCCCCTCCCACCTCAACCCCGGACTCCATCAGCTCTGTGCCCCCCCCCACCTGCGAAGGTCCCCGGAATCCCTCGGCTCTGGGCCCCCTCCCCCCCTGCGACGGATCTGAGTTGGGTTTGGTGGGACGGTAAGTGAGGTGGGGGTGTCGGGTTCGGTCGGGGGGGTGAGGTGGGGGTGTTGGGGTTGGTCAGGGGGTGTTGCAGTTGGTGGGGGGGTGAGGTGGGGGTGTTGGGTTTGCTTGGGGGGGTGAGGTGGTGGTGTCGGGTTTGGTTGGGGGGTAAGTGAGCCGGGGGGGTGTCGGGGTTGGTCTGGGGGGGTGGGAAGGTGTCGGGGGGGTGAGGGGTGTGGTGTGGGTGTTGGGTTTGGTCTGGGGGGGGGGAGGTGTTGGGGTGGGTGCCCAGACCAAACCCGACACCCCCCCCCGGCTCACTTACCCCCCGACCAAACCCGACACCGCCACCTCACCCCCCCACCAACCGCAACACCCCCTGACCAACCCCAACACCCACCCCCCACCCACCCCAACACCTTCCCACCCCCCCAGACCAAACCCGACACCCCCTGGCTCACTTACCCCCCGACCGAACCTGACACCCCCACCTCACCCCCCCCCCACACCAATCGCAACACCCCCAGACCAAACCTGACACCCCCCGGCTCACTTACCCCCCGACCGAACCCGACACTCCCACCTCACCCCCCCAAGCAAACCCGACACCCCCACCTCACCCCCCCCTCACCCCCCCACCAACCACAACACCCCCTGACCAACCCCAACACCCACACCTCACCCCTCACCCACCACGACACCTTCCCACCCCCCCAGACCAAACCCGACACCCCCCCGGCTCACTTACCCCCGACCGAACCCGACACCCCTACCTCATCCCCCCAAGCAAACCTGACACCCCCATCTCAACCCCCCACCAACCGCAACACCCCCTGACCAACCGCAACACTCACCCCTCACCCACCCCAACACCTTCCCACCCCCCCAGACCAAACCCTACACCCCCCGGCTCACTTACCCCCCGACCAAACCCGACAACCCCACCTGACCCCCCCAAGCAAACCCAACACCCCCACCTGACCCCCCAACCAAACCCGACACCCCCCCCCCCCCGGCTCACGGTGCACTGTGTAGCACACAGATTATTAAATACACTGTTCGGTCGGGGGGTGAGGTGGGGGTGTCAGGTTTGCTCAGGGAGTGAGGTGGGGGTGTCGGGTTTGGTCGGGGGGTGAGGTGGGGGTGTTGGGTTTGTTTTGGGGGGTCAGGTGGGTTGTCGGGTTTGGTCGGGGGGTAAGTGAGCCGGGGGGTCTTGGGGTTGGTCGGGGGGGGTGGGAAGATGTCAGGGTGGGTGAAGGGTGGGTGTTGGGGTTGGTCAGGGGGTGTCAACTGTCTGCCCCCTCCCCACCTCCGACTGACCCGAGCAACGCCGGGCACTTATGCTAGTATATAATATATTTTTTGCTAAAGTAAGCAGGTAGGGATGAGTTCACATAGGTTTTTGAGTAAGATGGTACTATTTTTATCTAGTCAGTTTTGAGTTCAGAACTGCACTTTTAAAGGATGGGGCATAAGGACTGGCACAGACCATTGTAAATCAGAGAGGGAAGGCTAGTGGAAAAAGGTTTGTAGGAGAGGAAAGTATGTATAGTACATGAAATTGGGGAATTGCTCCAAGAATAATGAGAAGCATGAAATAAGATATGAAGTTGGGAAATGCAAAGGAAGCATTAAGGAGTGAGGATGGCCTGAGCATAAGTGAGAGGTTTGGGCTCGGACTAGCACTGCCTATATTTTCCTTTCCTCTGACAGTTTGAAAAGCTCATGAGCTGGCTTGCACACTTCTCCAGTTTGGATCGGTAAAATGGGACTCAGACCATTCATCCTGTGTCTTGCTCTTCAGTTTACTAAGATTTGCATCAGCTACTTGGGAAGGCTCCTTGAAACAACCAGTTAAATTTTCATCTGAGTTGTTGGAGAAATCTGAATGTTACATGGCAAAAGCGAGGGGAAAAGAATGAGAATTCGCAGAGACCACAATGTTTCTGAACAGTTGTCTCCTATTTGAGGGGCACTGTAATGTGATTTAACCCATTGAGTAGGCTCCATTAGTAATTGTTTCTGAAAACTTTTTATCCATAGATTAATAGCTAAATTTGATATCCTTTGAGATTTTACTTCCTTTTGTTGAAATAGGCTATTGTTAACAATATACTTATGTTTTAGGAGCTTACAGTATAATTTTGTCTCCATCCATTGATTTTCAGTTACAGTAAACCCTCGATTTAACGGACCTCGATTTAACGGACTTCTGATGCAACGGACAAAATTTCTGAGCAAGTCTGATGCATCTGAAATCCATTTCTCACGGGCTGGCTGACGGTTCCTGGCTGCCGCCCGGGTCCCGGCAGCCGAGACCCGGGCGGCCTGGCTGACGGCTGCCGGCTGCCGCCCGGGTCCCAGCAATGGGCGGGCTGCTGCTCCGACAGCTCGGTTTTTTTATTATTAAATAACGGACTTTTTGATTTAACGGACACCCCCTCGCCCGAATTAGTCCGTTAAATGGAGGTTTTACTGTACTTGTATTTAATTAACTTCATTTTTGTATTTCTAACAATGTTTGAAGCGATTGGAGTCCCCTCCCACACACATCCATATAATTAAAAAAAAATAAATCGTGGAGATTTTAGAAACAAGATAGTTACTGTGTTTAGAGTTTGAAATAATATTCTCCCCATACTTATAATTCAGCTAATTTTCTAGAAAGGAAATGTTCATTTCTCTTTTCAGCATGCTTTGCTAGAGTGTTGCTTTTTTATGTTTAATTTGGTGAAACATTTACATTTGAACTCTATATAATGAAATCTGTGGCACATAGATGACAGCACAGGCATCTGATAGTGGAATATAAAAAAGCCAAATATATGCACTTGTTGGTTAATAGCAACATATTCTGCTAGGTTTTGGCAGATAAGCATGACAACGCTTTGTGGCTGAATGAAAGAGAGTGCTCCATTCAGAGAAGAAATCAAAAGGTTGTGGAAGAGGCACCAAGGTGAGTATAAACTTCTCTCCTTGCACGTTTTTATGAGCATTGATTACACTTTGGAAAGCTGCCACCTTTACATACTATACAATGATTAACAATTTTTATTCCATTAAAAAACACCATAAAGACAAGTAGTGTAGTGCTTAAGTAACTAATGTAATTCTGATGCAGCATTTAGCATCGCAATATTCTGATCTAGAATGTTCATTCTATGTCAAGTTATTACAGTTCTTATTCATAATCTGGTACAAAATAGATAGTAAGAGTACTGGTCTAGTATTTTATACATGCACACAGAAATTTTCTCCTTTTGTGATAGCTTCATACCAGTGAGTACAGAAACCAAATGAAGTCTCAAACTCACTGTTACTGAAGATATTTGATTGCTATGTTACTTGATAGGATGGCAGAATCTATCCCTGTTACTCAGGTGTTGAGTAAGATCTTACTCCATAGCAAGTCCCAATCAAATTAATGACCTGTAGTAATTAGGAGTCCAGTACCCCCAGCTGCTCAATGTTTTTAACTCCATTGATTTTAGTAAGAGTTGAGGCACATTAGTTCTTCACAGGATTGGGTTTTAAAAGCTATCTAATACACCGTTTTATAACATGCTGCAAAAGTGTTCGCCAGAAAGAATATTTGGGGGTGGGGGGAGGAAAGAAAGATAGTGGGAAAACCTGGATTGTTCTAATCATGAGTGCCCCAAACTGCATTTAATTATCTATTATTAAATGCAACCACATTTAGGTCTGAATGTGCAATTCTTTAGTAGTACAGAACAATATACCGGTGAACCCTGCAATACCGCGATGATCGGGTCCAAAAAAAATCTACTGCACTAAATGTGGGGTGTGGTATTGCAGGGTTCTACTGTAGTACAACAATTTTTAGGGTCTGACCACATCCAATGGGTATTTAGAATTATTTTTAGTTAATTGAGTTAAAATTTGTTTATGGCCGTAGAGTCAACTCTTCCCATCACGTACAAATAGCATTTAGGACCTTGATTTTGTATCTGATCTGACAGTAATTTTCAGTGCGCGATATTGCATAATGCAATGCACTCGTTGAGCAGACTCAGAGGAAAAACTGCTACTTTGTTTAATCATTGTCACTTTTTGCAACACCTGTGTGTTCCTCAAAGGCAGTAGCTCTCAAAGTGGGGGTCGCACCCCCTCGAGGGGTCGTGTTCCGGTTCCGCAGGGGTTGCGAGCCCTCGCCGCTGCTGAAATGCCACCAAATTGAATATTTCCGCTTTCGGCGGCATTTCGGCTGACATGCTCATGTGCATGGGTATGGCCACTGAAATGACGCCGAAAGTGAAAACATTCATTTCGGCAGACATGGCAGGGTCGCAATTGGAGGCTGCATACTGAAAAAGGGGTTGCCCAAAGGGAAATTTGAGAACCACTGCTTAAAGTCTCCCATCCAAGAACCTGACTTTCTTTCAGTCATGGGATTTGACTGCTTAAGATCACAAGGTAACACAACTGCTAAGAACTGAATGGTAATCCGATGGAGTTCTAGTCCACAACTAGGACCACGGTAATACAAATAACAATAATTTTGAAACACAGAAACTGCCATAGTGTGTCACAAACTGAACCTGACATTTTAAAAATGACTATACTGTAACTTCCAAACTCCACGGAATTCTCATTGACATTTTAGTGAAGCTGCGGCATAAAATTATGTTTCCAATGTAACCGTGCTCCTCAGTTCTCAAAAGTAATCTGCTTTATATCTGGATGAAGGGAGCAGGAATATTTTGGAAAATATTTTGTATTAAAGTTGCATTGATGAACAGAGATGCTATTGGAATGGGGAGTAGCATTTTGCCCGTGTGTCCATCCCTGAGGCTGTAGAAACAATAAAATAAATCAATTATATTGCCTTTATTGGTTGCACAAGAGCTTGAAGAAGGTCTCATAACTGAAATGTCACATCTGATCATATTTTCTCTTCTTGATGCTTTTATCTTGTGAAGTCTTTTTATTCTGCAGCCTTCATGCTAGTTGAGTAACAGGTATATGAGGTGGAGAAGGAGTTGAAGTCAAGTTTTTAAAATGTTTCATTTTTAAGTGGCGTGTGATAGGTTGAAGAAGGGGCTGTTTTTAGGGTGTATTGGGAGGAGGGAGTGAATTGTTTAAAAGGAAGAGAAACAATGTACGTAGAAAGTAAAAGCACTGAAGGGAATAGGGAAACCTCAGTTAATTAACCTAGCTGATTGCAGAGATAATCCAGTCATTTTAGTGTATAAAGCTTAACCACACGGCAGATCAAGTTTAGCAGTGTGACACTTCTGTTCCATTCTTCTGCTGCAGCAGGAGGCAGAGAGAGACCTCAGACATACATTTAGAAAATATGGGAAGATATTACTATAGTACAGGGAAGTAACTGTCCTTTTATCCATATAAGAAATAATAATGCTTGTTCTTGAAAAGGAATAATTCCTATAATTCCAAATTAGAAATGTACTGCTCTTTATAAACCATTCACACTGTGCTTTGTGATTGATGACATCAACAGAAGACCCTTTATCGAATTATAGCTTTTTATTTAACTTGTTGCTATGCTTTATTCTGTTACTGAATCAGAATAATACACCCCATCTCTTTATTACCAGTGCATAACCATGTCCTGGTCAGATGTGTTCATTGCTTTCCTCATTCCTTTGTTTCTTATGATCTCACCAGAGGTGTTAGAGCAAACACTGATACCTTTTCTAAAATCAGACATAATTTTGTTTTCAGATTCTTTTGTTATATGTAGCCAGCAAAGAGGGTATTTCCCCCTAAATGTAGAGAGCTTCTTTTAACATGCCAAAAGTCTCTGGTTTATTGTCCATAAAAATCCAGATATATTACCACCCTGCAAAGGCCTGAGGTCAATGGAATGGTCTCCCCATCGTCTCTGGTTAGTCCAAAATCTTACCCTACTTTTCTTTTGCTTGAGGCCACTATGACTCATTTTCTTGCACAAACTCTCTAATCATTCATCTTCTAAACATTTTTCTTTCAATGAAAGGTCTTAGGAAATACTGTAAAGTAAGGCCCTGATCCTGCATTTAACTCTGTCTATCCAGTTCTCTGTGGGCATCTGTTGCCCCATTGACTTCAGTGGGTCTCCAAGCAACTACAGGGGTCCTCCTGTGTGGCTCTCTTTGCAGGGGTGGGGCCTAATTCAGTAAGACAAGCCAAGATGCACAAAACTCAGTGTTGGAGTTGGCTGACTATTTCCCCTTGCACTTTGTTTATCCAACTGTCTATAAGCAAAGATTTTATAAACAACTTAAAGCAAAAACATTCTTAAGTGGCCTGGTGTGGCTAAAATTGATTCTCTATTATCTTTTTATATTTTATTTGCTTGATTGTGGTTCTGACATGTTCCTAAAATAAACTGCATGGAGGGTGTTATAAATATTTTTGCTTACTGTTGTTTTGTTTCTAGTAAGGGACAAATGTGATCTTATAAGGTTCAGTATCTCCTAGACAAAAACTTTTCTGTAGCTTTAGTAAAAGCCACGAGAGTTTCCCTAGCTGGATAGGTTAATCTAAATCTGAACTTTTTGTGTAGTGGAGGGAAATCATCAGAATATATGTTTTCTTGAGTCTGTACATGCAGTGGCCTATTGGAGGGGACGTATTTAGTTTCCTGGGGTGAGGAAACTTGACTGTTGGGGAGCAGTCTTAGCAATGGGTCCTGAGGGAGTAGATGAGCTGCACTTTGGGGCAGAACAACAGTGCTGAAAGGTGGCCATGCTGTGTTTGAAGGGAATGAATCAAAATCAGAAAGCCACACAACTAAAGCTTGCAGTTTAAGGGTAAAGTTGAGAGAGGAGATTTAGGATTTGAAGGTGGAAGCTGCAAACTGTCCTTGGTTATCAGATTCAGTATTGTGCATGTCCTAGTTTTCTTTCATCAAAACCTTGCCTGCATATAAGAAAGCCAAATTAAAACAAAAACAAAACACAGTAGAGAATCTCATTCAGACCTTATGAACTTTCATAGCTATGTGCTCTGTAATCCAAGTTACGATAAACTTTGAAACCTGCACACAATTATATTTCAACAGATGCGGAAAACAAGACAACCACGACCATAGGGTTTTCTCTTGTTTATCTAGGCATTAATATTTCTATAGTGTAGAATTTTCTTTAATGTTGATTTTTAATAATTAGATGTGCTCTCCAAATAACTGATGACTTTTTAGGTTATATTTTTTTTCTAGATCTCCAGGTTGTAAAATGTGTATATTGATTTAATTTATATCTTGAAAGCATTTTCCTCTAATTTGTCTTGAAGGTACTCTCAATACTGAAATGCATTAATACTGGTTACCAAGAGTGCTAAATGTTGCATTTAATCTTTATTTTTTAAAGGAATTTAGAATGAAATAATCTATTAGTTCTAAAGTTGTGCTAACCTTCTGAGCATGTATGGAAGTACAGGAATGAATAGTCTGTTAGAAATTTTAAGGAAAATTAGTGTGAAGTACTATAGGGTGTGAATTAAAAGCACAATATTAACTCCCTGTATGGCTAAAACTAATTCAGAATAAGGAACTCTTATTCCATAATAAGTGTCTACACAGGGAGTTAATCAGGAAAAGCTCTTCCAGAATAACTCTTGGTGTAAATAAGCCCTTAACTTGTTTATTCAACAGTAGAGATATAATATAGTACACTGAATTTGATTGACCAGAAGTGGTTTCCTATTTAATGTACATGGTTTTTTTTGCCTCCTCTTGTCTGTAGTTTAAGAAAAGGATAAAATTGTTTTTTCCTACTAAAGAAAGGCACTTTTTTTTTTTTTTTTTTTGCATTTGTAGTACTTTTCTGGACCCTGAGACACGAAGAGCAATGGGAGAACAAGCAGTAGCTCTTGCCAAAGCAGTAAAATATTCCTCTGCTGGAACTGTAGAATTCCTTGTGGACACCAAGAAGAATTTTTACTTTTTGGAAATGAATACTAGACTTCAGGTAAGAAAAACAACTGTTCAGATTCAAGAGACAGGATGATTTAATCCCTCCAAATGTAGAGCCTAATCCTGTAAAGATCTACATATCTGAGTAACTTTACACTGACATTAATAGGTCTACTCGCATGAGTAAGCTAAGGTGCTCAAATCTTTGCAGGAATGAGCCCTTGCAAACACATAAAAATGATCATTCAGTGCTTTGTTACACTTGACCTAAAGACCTTGCAAGAGGTCACAGTTAAGTGCTACTGTGAATTCACAGTAAGTGGCTAGCCACTGTGCTTTGATACTTTTCCCTCTTGGTAACAGAAATTTCCATGTATTTTTTCATGCTTTGGTGAAAGTTTGTTGAGTTTCAGTAGCATGATGATTAAACTACATAATGATGTCAGAAATAAAAACATTGACACATTGTACTATATTCATGACTTAAAATAGTATTCAAAGATACTAAAAAAGCATAGCTCTGTGGATTTCAAGTTAGTGTTTGCACTTAATTGTGGAATTGGTAATGTGAAATAGAAATGGCTGGGAATAAGCCCTTTTTAAAAAAGTTATATTTTTTATTTAAGGTTTTTGTTCAATAGTGTCCAAAACCCACTATTGACAAGCTTTCTTCTGCTGCTGCTTTAACATACCAATAATAGCTATACAAGGAAACAGGGTGCATATCTTAATCTGTGTAGAATTCTCAAAGATATGACAACATAATTTGCCAAATCTCAAGTAAACAAGTAGCGTATTCTCCCCCTTCTCCTCCTCCTCCTCCTTCCCCCATGATATCAAAGAATTAAAGATTAGCAGTTCATTTTCTATATCTAAAAAGAACCAAAATGTGAAACAATAGGAACAATACAATTAGTTAAACTTTTAGCAGCTTTTTAACTCACTAATTGGGCAAGATTTTGCCTGCTGCTTTATACAGGTCTGCAGTGATGGGGAGGGTAAAAGGAGCTCCTCCTATTTCCATTGTCCATGCTGGATTGGCATAAGGGCCTGGCACACTTGTAGAGAATGGAGTTCAGGGACCACACCCGTAGGCTGAGGAGGAGCACAGAGGAGGTACTGGGGCCTGTCAAGCTGTCTGGAGGGGCTCACGAGCATGAGTACCAACCTCAGGGGAGACTGAAGAAACAGGGCAGAAATGGAGAGTTCTCTACTTAGATTTCACCAACTAAGTATCAAGCATGAACTTCTCAGGTACTATAACAGCCTAACCAATGAATCACAGTCCAAAGATACCCTTTGGGTACTCTGGTTTATCTTACGATCCAGGCAAGCTTGCCTTTGTGTTAGTCCCTTACAACAAAAATCACAACAATATTAAGATTCCTCCCAGTCTCTAGGGCTAACCCAGGCCAAGCACTGGGGAATGTTTGCTTATGCTTAGAGATCTTTGACCATCAGAGTTCAAGCAACATAGAGATCATCAGTTCTTTCTTGTCAGGGATTTTTATTCCCTTCCCCCTGCATTCAAGTTGACGGGACAAATCACCTTCAGCTCTCCTCTTCATGGGTGTGGTGGGAAACAATCAACAGAGTCTTTGTCCTTTTGATGTTTCACAATGGCTCAGTTGGTTTCAATGGACCTGTGACATTCTATGCATTCTATAACCCGTATATTCGTCATTTTCCTATAATCGTGATCTTACATATAAAGCATGCCATGTAAGGTATCAGGGGAACGGTTATGGTCTGCTGAAAGTCATTTCTCTAATCATATATGTATATCATTAAGGCACATTAAGTTATGAGAATTGTATTGTATGGTTTTCATTAAAACATGCTGTCAGTTGGGGAATCAGCCACATATTAGTTCCCCAGAGGCAACAGCAAGGAAAGTAACCAACACCCAGGTGAGGTTTCAAACAACCCACCAGTGACCATTGTCCAGCAAGGGAGGTACAATTCAATGACTCACCTGCACAAGGCCACACCAGGGAAATTGCTCATCCTTGTTTGGAGACTCAGCAATGCCCCCAGAGATGCCTGGACTTGTGCTCCCCAAGCACATGGGACTGAGGTTATAAAACCGAACACAGTGGCCACACGTTTCTCTTCTCCCCACTTATGCTGCAAACTCTGAAGATTCCAACTGAGGGAACTGGCCCAGATTTCAAGGGTGAAATCTGTATACTATGAACTGCAACATCCAGTGGAGTAAGGAGAATTGCTTAATCTAAATGTTGCCCAGCTGAATAGAGTTGTGTGGTTCTATTTTCTTTTCTTTTTTTTGGTAGCTAATTCTGACTTTTTGCCTATCACTTAATATCACTTACAATCATAGAATATTAGGGTTGGATGGGACCTCTGGGGGTCATCTAGTCCAACCCCCTGCTCAAAGCAGGACCAATCCCCAACTAAATCATTCCAGCCAGGGCTTTGTCAAGCCTGACTTTAAAAACCTCTAAGGAAGGTGATTCTACCACCTCCCTAGGTAACCCATTCCAGTGCTTCACCACCCTCCTAGTGAAAAAGTTTTTCCTAATATCCAATCTAAACCTTCCCAACTGAAACTTGAGACCATTACTCCTTGTTTGGTCATCTGCAACCACTGAGAACAGTCTAGATCCATCCTCTTTAGAACCCCCTTTCAGGTAGTTGAAAGCAGCTATCAAATCTCCCCTCAGTTTTCTCTTCTGTAGACTAAACAATCCCAGTTCTCTCAGCCTCTCCTCATAAGTCATGCGCTCCAGGTCCCTAATCATTTTTGTTGCCCTTCTCTGGTCTCTTTCCAGTTTTTCCACATCCTTCTTGTAGTGTGAGCCCCAAAATTGGACACAGTACTCCAGATGAGGCCTCACCAATGTCGAATATTGGGGAACAATCACGTCCCTTGATCTGCTGGCAATGCCCCTACTTATACAGCCCAAAATGCCATTAGCCTTCTTGGCAACAAGGGCACACGGTTGACTCGTATCCAGCGTCTCATCCACTGTAATCCCTAGGTCCTTTTCTGCAGAACTGCTGCCTAGCCATTCGGTCCCTAGTCTGTAGCAGTGCATGGGATTCTTCCGTCCTAAGTGCAGGACTCTGCACTTCTCCTTGTTGAACCTCATCAAATTTCTTTTGGCCCAGTCCTCTAATTTGTCTAGGTCCCTCTGCATCCTATCTATGATTCTATGAAAATCTACTTTTTATAGTCAATAAATTGGTTTAACTATTTATCTTTGCCAGTGAGATTCTATGAAGTATGTGGCAAATCTGCTCAGGTTTTGCAAAAGCTGGTGTATATTCACTTTACACTGACAAAGTAGTGAACGAATTAATAAATTAGCAGTGCTCATCTTGAGCAGTGAAAGACCGTATATTCCTGAAGTATGGCGCTGGGAGCGGGAGGTATTTGTCTGGTACCTTTCTCCGTGTGATTCATGAGTGGCTCTGGGAGCATTCATGCAATATAGCTGGGTGTGGGGCTCCACATGCCATTGTGCTGAGTGATCACAGTGCCTGGAGGGGCTTGCTGCTGATCACTAGCAAATTATTGTGAAAGATAGCCCAGGCTGGAGAGAGTTAAGGAGAAACAGCGGTTCCACAGTCCCAGGCTGCACCCTGGAGATCCTGTCCCAGGGCTTTCCTGAGTGCAGGACCTAGCATCTTCTATAGGAAGCCAGCCTTTACATTAATTAATGCTTCTTTCCTGCTCGATGAGTTACACACTCAATATAACCATATAACGTGGGGCACAGCTGTTACATGAGACTAATCCATGCAGCATCTTACAAGCATTTCATAAAGTCAAAAACATTTTTATTAATCTAATACCTCAGAGATGGCCAAACTGAGCCTGAGAAGGAGCCAGAATTTACTAATGTACCTTGCCAATGAGCCACAGTAATACGTCAGCAGCCCCCCCATCAGCTCTCCACCCCCTGCTCCTCCCTTCTGTCAGCAGCCCCCACCAATCAGCACCTACTCCCAAAGCAATCAGCTGTTTCACGTGCACAGGAGGCTGTGGGGGGGGGAGGGAAGATGAGTGAGGGTATGGCAGGCTCAGGGGCATTGCGGGAGGGGGTGGAGTGGGGTCAGGGCTTAGGGCAGAGCAGGGGGTTGAGCAGTGAGCACCCCCCCCTCCCCAGCACATGGGAAAGTTAGCATCTATAGCTCCAGCCCCGGAATCGGTGCTTAGGTAAGGAGCCGAATGTTAACCTCTGAAGAGCTACAAATGGCTCCAGAGCCACAGGTTGGACTCCCTCCTTTCCCCATCTCCCCATAATATGTATTTAAATAATACTAACACACAGGTGAGCCAGACTGGTTTCCAGCTATGCATTCATAAGTGTTCAGTTGGGCCTAGGAGCCTTGGCATGAGCTGGCACCTGATCTGCCAGCATTATAGGGCCATATACCCATCTTCCCTTCCATCAGCCTGCACTGAGGAGAAGGCCGCGCCCTGTAACACTGATCCTCTGACAGGACAAGGAGTGTTTTTTGGTGCCTGCCCTGATATAGTATAGCTTTGCACTGCCCTTACTATGGCTATGTTTACCAGGCACAATTTAGCCCTAAGTCTGATTTGACGAGAAGTGGTAAGGATTAGTCACTAGACAAATTACCAATTTATTGGCCATTAAAGTGCTTGTAAAGGCTTATTTCTTCTGTATCTACATTCTGTGTATTTATAATTCCCATTTTGTCTAGCATTTCATATAAAGTTTCTGATAAATCTTTTCATGATTATGAAAATTCATAAATGATACAATCCGAACCTGATGCCAGCAGGGATACAGGATCCTAAATTTTCTCCTTTGACATAGTGTTCATTATCTATTAAGGTGTTAGGTTGAAATACAAATGTGATCAATAGAGTATCCTTGTGCTCAATTCTGTCTGCAGCTTTCCCCCCCCTCATTTCACTGTATGTCTGTCCGTTTTGTGCTGCAATATATGGTGGCAAAAATCTTCCAGTTCCTCGGCATCAAACTCATTTAGTTGTGGATATCTCCAAATTGGAAAGAAAAAAGCCATCTTTAGAGACTTTAAAGACTTCTTTCAAATATTGTGTAAGCAGTTTGAGAGGTCCCCTCTAATAGTAGACCCATTCTTTCCTAGTCTTAAGAAATTTACTAACCTTAAATTACAATACTTATGTACATTCTCTAATTCTACTATCTATCTTGTCTCTGTATTATCTGTAATTAGCATTTCAGTTTGAGGCTGGAAGGTAGCAATTTTTCTTTGTTTCTTCTTCAAGGTTTCCCATTTGATCTGTCACTTTTCCCAGCTCTCAAACTTGAGTTTCTGTCTAGTTTTTGCTCCCTTCTATTAAGAGCCAAACATAGACACACTAATGAACCATCTCCAAATTTAACTTGAGAACCAGGAGAGTCTCCAGATGTCCATGTATTTGCACTCACTTTTACTGGTACATGCTTCAGCCTTCTGCCTCTTGTAGCTTGTAAGTGCTTATGAATCAGGATTGCTAATGGGTTTACTCTTTCTTCTAGTTTGTGCAGAGCTCCCTGCATCCTTGACGGTCAGTTATTAATAGGTAAAAGTGTGCCACGCCTATCCCTGGTCACACTTCAGGCATTATTCTCTTTACCTTTTTGGCATCCTCAAAATTCATCCCAAATAAAATGTGCAGTTATGTCACAGCCTTCATTTACCTCATTATCAGTCCCAGCTAGGGCTGGTTGGGAATTTTTCTGCTATGTTTTTTGGTCAGAAAATGCTGACTCATGTAAACTGAAACTTTTAGTGGAAACGTGTTTCAACAAATCTTTCTTCGGCAAGGTTTCTCAGGTCTAGGATTGGGTGTAGGGAGGAGGAGAAAGAGACGGATCCATCTCAGAATAGCTAGTAGCAGTAGTAAGGTCACTTGGGTTGTGTGAGTGCCCAGGTTCAAGTTACTGCTCTGCTTGATTTGGAATAAGGACATGGTTTCCCACATCCCATGTGAGTACCCTAATCACTAGGCTATACAGTCTCTCTGGCCCAATTAATAGTTAATTAGTTACACAAAGCAGAACAGTTCCAGAAGGAAACATTGAAGAAGACATTAGAATAGGCAATATCCTGGTGACTAGGGCACTCATCTGGGATGTAGGAAACCCAAGTTCAGATCCTTATTCTGAACTGGACAGAGCAGGGTCTCATATCCCAGGTGTGTGTCCTAACCACCAAACTATTGCCTATTATGAGGTGGGTTGGTGTAAACTTACATACAGTTAACTACATCAGGGCAGATCATTTCCTCTGTTCCAAACTCTTCATGCTGCCTACTTACCTTCATTAGGAATGCTGAGCATAGTTCAGAAACATCTGCAGTGTGTCTTGCCCTATCATCTTAAAGACTAACTATAAAGTTTTGAAGCATAAGTTTTGATGCATCCGACGAAGTGGGTATTAGCCCACGAAAGCTTATGCTTCAAAACTTTATAGTTAGTCTTTAAGGTGCCACAGGACTTAGTCTGGAATAGCAGAGGTAACAAACACGGCTACCTCTCTGATTCTTGCCCTATCATGTGGTTTTTAAATGGGGGGGGGGGGAGGAAGGGTGCTATCTTTTGATCAATTCCTTGGGAAGGTTCTTTTTTATCATACAATCTAGTAAACAAGCACAAATAAAGGGTGATACATTTTTATTTATGTGCTAAATGTTGCGATACAGTATGAAGTTGGGAGACACAAAACCAGTGTACCAGCTATATGATTTTTATTATAATGTAGATGAGTTGTTTGTTACAGATGTTTTACTCTCAATCAGTAGTTCAGGGAAAGTGAATTATTATTTGCTGTCAGCAGAAAAATTTTACATCTAACTGTCGTGCCATATGCTGAGGACTACAAGAAGATCTGAGATCAGCTAATTTTGTTAGAGAATAAATCATTCTTGCTATCATGCAGAAAGTATACAGACCTAGATGCTTCCCATATCAGTTACAAGTGAGCTTGCTGTGTATTGTCACATTTTGTGTACTACACATTTGGAATAGCTTTCAGGCAGAGTTACTTACCACTGTTAGGAGCAGAGCAGATGTTGGATATTTGATCCTTTATAGCCACTCAAGGACTGCATTGGTTCGTGTTACTCATTTGGTTAATAAAAAGTTGTCATAATCAAAAATAGTATCAGCATGATTTGAAATAAATTAAAAGCAGAATCTTAGCTCTACAACCTTCCTAGCTTGAGAGCTGTGCAAAATTTCCTTTTCTAGCAAGCACATTCAAAATGCTTGTTTTTCTTGCTTTAGGAACACTTTAGTTGAAATATTATCTCTATTAGGCTTTAGATCAGGGTGGGCAAATGTTCTGGCCTGAGGGCCACATCGGGGTGGCCAAATTGTATGGAGGGCTGGGTAGGGAAGACTGTGAAGACTATCTTTTATGGAAAATATATTATGGGGTCGCCCAAGATATGACAATAGTTACTTAAACAATTTCGTATGTATAATCCAGGGATTTAGACCAATCTATGCCACTTATATGCATATAGTGTCATGATTTTTTTTTAAACTAGTTCTGATTAATATAATATATATTAAAAAGTTATTTGTATGAACTGGACTCAGAACAAGATGGAAAATATTTCATGTAGCTTATGAGGAGTGATCATTATGTTCTCTTTTCACGTAACAGTTCTGTTGAATATTTTCGTAGCACACAATTTAATGTCTGATTTAGGAAAAAAGAGGAGTTGTGGTTAGATAGAAGTAAGGCAGCATTACTGCATTCTGTTTATATCAGGTTTACTAGAAGAAAAATTACATATATGTGTTTGTTAGTGCTTCCACGTTTATTTCCATTATAGCCTGCTCCAGATCTATCATACATAAGCATTTTGTTTAAGTTTATCTTAAACACGTGAGCCCTGAGTTTTTTTTTTTACTAAATGTCCATAACATGTATAAAAATATTGTTCAGCAGCAAAATTCTTTTCTCTTGTCAAAGTATGAAGAATTTCTGGAAAACGTCATGCTATAGTTATGGTATGGCATGCTACTTGCAACACTTAGTGCAAATCTTTAAAGCTGTGATTTTACATTTGAAGAATTTTGTCCATCCTTACATGTATCTATATTTTGTTCGCTTGTTTTTATACTGACCTGATGAAGACAGTTGAAAAGAGAGAGAGGAAGATGTACCTTCCAGAATAGTTAATAGTCCAGGGTTTAGGGTACTCGTGTGGGATGTGATAGACTTAGGTTCAAGTCTCTACTCTGAGGGCTTGTCTTCACTAAAGCCGGCAGGGATCGATCTTTTGGCGATCGATCTATTGCGTCTTGTCAAGCCGCGATAAATCGATCACCAATGGCGTCCCCGTCGATTCCGGAACTCCAACTTGCCATAAGGTGCAAGCTGGAGTCGAGTGGGGAGCGCGCCGCCAACTGCCGCCGCCGTGAGGACGGCAGGTAAGTTGGCTATAGATGCGCTGAATTCAGCTATGTTGTTAATGTAGCTGAGTTTGCATATCTACAGCCGTTCTACCCCCCTAGTGAAGACCAGCCCTTTATTTCCAAGGGCTACTGTCAGAAAATTATATTCTGGCTTTAAAAAGAAAGAAAGAAAGAGAGAGAGAAATTCAATATACCTATGAAAGGGTAAGTGGAGATTGCTTTCAACCTGTCTGATGCAACTATTGACTGTTCTATGTCTGTACAGCACAATAATGGGGAAAATATTCTTGCAAAGTAAAATTAACAGAACAGAATTTCTGAATTTCATATCTAGGTAGTAGATCTACCAAAACACCAAAAACATTATGCAGAGTAGGTACTTGAACCTGGATCTTCCATGTTGCATGTGAATGCCCTGAGCAGTGGGCTGTTAGCTATGCAGGGGTGTGTTAGTCTGTCTCTCTTTTTTTTTTTTTTTATGACAAATTTTGAAAGGTCTCAGTTTTGTCCTGATGCAGAATGGGAAAATATTTTGAAACCTTGACAGTTTTCATGGGATGGACAGAAATCAGTTTTCCCAACTCTTGTAATGAACTCAGTGTAAATAACTAGATAGATACAACCAGAAGTTGTTTTCTGCTACCTATTGCAAATCCCTGAGACTGTATGTGATAGTTTTTGTTGGCTGGTTGTTTGTTTTTTGTGAGGGAGGTGAGGGGGGAGGGAAGGGTGGTTGTCATTGTATCAGAAGACTGCAATATTAAGAAACGTGAAGTTTCTCAAAGTAAAATTTCAAATGACCACAACTGCAGTTTGCTAAGGCAAGTTGTTCAGGTTTTTTAATGTTGCAGTGATGTATTGCTGCATTCATTTCACTTCGTCCACCAAAAGGCATCAGATGGTAAAGGCTTTCACTTGTTACTAACCTGGGCTGGATTTAAACTACTGACCTAGAGGTGAAAGGTTTCTTCTCCTGTTACCAATCCCCTAAGCCTCCCAGAATCCATTCTTTGCAAAGTTTATGCCGGCTGTCCATGCCTGTTTGTTGAACTGCAGGAAAAGGTGATTTTGCTGCCCGACAAGACTCCTTTATACAAGAGGGTCAGCCAACAGCAGTTAACTAGATTTTGCCATGCTCTTGCCTCTTTAATGCAACTTCCGTTCTATAGCCACTGGTTGTATGATACTCACACTGTGAGAAAGAACTACAGAAAAGCGTTGCTAATTTTTGTTGAGAAGAGACTGCATTGTTCCCAAAGTCAATGAATCTGATGGATGCCATGAATAGAACTGCCAACATATGGAATAATGTCTCAGGCCATGTCTACACTAGCACTTATGTTGGCAAAACTTTTGTCACTCAAGTGTGACATCCTCCTGTCCCCCGAGTGACATAAGTTTTGGTGGCCTAAGCACTCGTGCACAGTGCTGTGTCGGTGAGAGATGCTCTCCTGCTGATTTAGCTACCACTACACATTGAAGTGGTGTTGCAAATGGTGGGATTATTGGTGTATGTGAGACAGAGTATGACCTTTTTAAAAGCGTATTAGCAATCAAGAACACTTGAGGTACCTAAATATAAGTACACTGCTGTACTGTTTTTCAGTTCTTCAATATAAAGAACATAGGTTTACAAAAATAAAAAGCATCTATGTGACCTTGGAATTGTTTATCCAGAAAGTATTCTGTAAAATGTTGGTTTTTGAGTAATGAACATTTATTTTGTTGACTAGGGAGAGCCCATAAAATCCCAAGTAAATCATACGCTTTTGTATATGCCATAATTTGAAAGCATTGGGTTTATTTGACTGTAAAGAGGTATATGCCATAGCTATAACCAAGGAAGTCCTTTCCGCAGAAAGGCTGCCGTATTCCTTTTAATCCCATTGAAATTCAGATTCTCTGGGGCATTGTGCTCTGTTCAGATACTCCCACTAACTTGAATACATGGGCATAATTGTGGTCTAATAGAAAATCATGTGTATGATTTACTGATGGGTATGAACACCTCAGAACATCTAGACCATTTGCTCCCTGAAGTTATTAATCTGTGATCAAGGGAACTGCCTTTACCAGTCCAGCTCTTTTTTACAAAAGTTATATGATTGTTTCAGTGGCTGTAGTCTACAGCTTTGTTTAATTAATTAATTAATTAGGTGATTGTGAATAGGTATGGTTTTGGAAGCTGGAGCACAAGATTCTTCACTCTAATCCATGCCTTTTCACTTACTGGACTGAGACTTGGACTAAATTACTTAACCTTCTTGTATTCTTATCCACCTACCAAAGGAGTTATGAATGGATAAGTAAGCAAATACGCTTCTTATGTCTGAAGGTTGGTGTCTCAGGGTTCTCTATTCGGCACCAGAGTACCTTCCTTGTAGCTGGATCTGGGGAATAGATCCGCCTGGTCTGATGCCCCCTTCCGTCTCTTGTTCATGCTGTGTCCCTTTGATGCTCCAGAACTTACAGAGCTTTCCCTTCCCGATTTGGAATGCTCCCTCTTTGTGGGTTGGCCCTTTGGCCAGGTAACTATATGGTTTCCCCCTTCTAGGATATTAAGTCACTGGATTGATTGTCTGGATATTGTTCCTGGCAATTCTCTTATTCGAAGCTACAGCTCTTTCCCAGTGGCCAGTAGGGGAACCATACTGCTACTCCAGATTCTAGGTCAGAGACCCTTAAAGCAGTGGCCAAGGTTTGCACTAAGACCTTGCTGCCGTTTCCCTGGGCCTTTCCCTGCTCCACCTCTATCAGGCTTCTCCTCCATCACCCTTCTTGGTAAACCCTGCCTTCAGGGCCAGGATCCCAGGGCTTCTGCTCCCATTTGAGTGCCCCTCCTTTCCCTCTCTGAATCCAGAGAGTGACTAACTGCAGCCCCTTCTGCTGCTGACTTTCCCAACTTTATACCAACCCTCCTCCCCCCCCCCCCCGCCCGCCCAGCTGGTCTCCATCCTGCTAGGGCTTGTTTATCAAGTCTAAGGATCTCTCAGGTGTGGCCTATCAGGTTACTTATCTGCTTCTTAGCCACATTAATACTGGAGTGTGGAGTAAACACCCCATCACAGACAGTTAGCTGATTGCTGTGATGGATCAGAAGAATAGCAGTGACTAGCTTTGAAGGGGGTGTTTTCTGTTCTCTTTTATGGAAGTTTGGTGGCCACAACAAAGAGGGCTTTTGGGGAGAGGGACTTAAAAATGGAAGTGTTGGGAATGGATCCTCAGGATACCAGCTATATGTGAGGGAGTAAGTGAAATTTTTTAAGCAGGTATATTTTGCACCTCAGTGCATTGAAATGGGAAATTATTTCTCATTGTAAATTGCTTATGGAAAGACTTGCTGTAATTAACAGTATTAATAGTAATTGTGCTGTCGTGGGTTGTTAAATATGTTATGTTCATTATTGACAAATTAATTTTCTTGAGCTACCGAAGATCTGTTGCCTTGTTAAAATTGTAGTCTATAGGTTGCTGGGAATGTATCTAATTTTATATTAATGATACAGACAGTAGTGATGTGGTAAATAATATTTATGCTATAGTGGGTTAATTCACACCAGTACTTTTTGTCCTATGGGCTGAAGTTTCACTAGAGAGATCTTGAATCAGCTTGGTATGAGATCTGAGTGTGGTCTTGGACTGGAACAACTGAGCCCTGCTGAAATGTGTCGTACACCCTCACTTCATGAGCATATTTAAACCAGTTTTTTTTAAAAAAATAAAGTTTTATTTAGCAGCCTAAGGGCGTGTCTACTCGATGAACTTTTGCCGACACAAGTTGCATTGGTGTAAAGCTGTTGCAGTTAGCGTATGGCTTGGCTCCTTGCATTGTTACTGCATATACTCACCAACAGTGCTGGTTTCAGCGCACAATGCGGTGCACCATGGGTTGGTATCGCAGTGTGCTACCCGCCACTGTCCAGCATGCTGTCTTCTGGGAAATTTTGGCAATGCATGGTGGGACAGAAACGAGTCGCACAGGAGTGCTGCAATTGCAGTGTCAAGTTCCCATTATGCATCTCTCTTCACTGCAGAATTATTCTCATAATTTTTGAGCCTGTTTTGAAAATACCACAATTCATACAGGACTTGCACTGATGGAAGCATGGAATCTGCAGAGCTCTGCACTATTGTCATGTGTGTTGCAAGCACAGGATGTATGATCCACCACTATTTGTGGACTGTTTACTGGGGGGCAGATTGCTGAGACACATAACTATAACTAATTCAAGATTGTCGGTGGTATTCCTAGACCAATTGCAAACTGTAGAGAGTCACTTTTGGGCCTGAGAACCTATCACTGACTCATGGGATCGCATTGTAATGCAGGGTTGGGATGACAAATGGTGTATGTAGAACTTTTGTGTGGGCAAGGCCACGTATTGGATCTGTATGTAGAGCTTATCCTAGACCTCTAGTGTAGGGACATCGGAATGTGAGCTGCACTGATAGTGGAGAATTGAGTGTCCATTGCACTCTGGAAACTTGCAATGCCGAATTGCTACCAGTTAGTGGGATATCATTCATCATTTTGGAATTGGAAAATGTACTGTGGGGTCCATTGGTATCCAAGGCCCAGGTTTGTGACTCTCTGCAATGTGTAGGGCATGTGCAGCAGGGCTGCAACTCACCCCGCGGCGCCTTCTGATGGTCTGTCCAGGAATTAGCTCTTCCAGCATCCAGAGTGCCCTCTGCGGGCTGATGTCCCGCTTGCTGCTGACCCTGTGTCCCTCCCGGACCCTGGTGCCCTCTTACCGAGGGTGCTGCACCCCTGCAGTACCCCCACTGTCTCAGGGTCTCACCTCCCTGGGGAACCCCCACCCCTACCCCCACCTTGCCTCAGCCTGGGCAACTGCCAGTCACCGCTTGCCCCCGTTCACTGGGGCAGACTGCAGTATCATTGCCATTCATCACCGGCAAGGAGGGTTTGGCCTGCTTCCTCTGCCTCTGTAGCTCTTGGCTGTCCCCTGCAACCTCAGTACCCTTTGTTGGGCCTTCACCTAGGTCCTGCAGCCTGGGGGTTTCCAGGCCAGAGCTTCCCCAGCTCCTCTTGCCTTACCCCGGCCCTGCACCACTCTAGGTACCCTGTCAAGCTTACCCAGCAGCCAGGCCTGTCTGCCTCTGTTGCTGGAGGAGACTGTCTCTGCAGCAAACTCTGGGCCTTTTTATCAGGGCCAGCTGGGCCCTAATTGACCCAGCCACAGCTGCTTTCCATTGCAGTCCTCAGCTGCCTTATGTTGCAGCCCTCTGCTGGGCTGCCTTTCTCTAACTACAGCCCTTTGCAGGGCTGTTTTAACCCCTTTTTGCCTAAAGTGGGACAGCCGCCTCACTACAGCGTGGTGGATGGATTTGCAACAGTGAGGTTCCCAAACTGTGGTGAAGTGATAGACGCTGCACATATCCCTCTTTTGGTGCTGTCTTGCAACAGAGTACATCAATAGAAAGGGCTACTCTTCTACGGTTATGCAAGTGCTGATGGATTACCGGGGATGCTTTACTGATATCAGCGTTGGCCGATCAGGGAAGTTGCATGACACTTGTATCTTTAAGGACATAGGACTGCTCAGAAAGTTATAAGCAGCGACTTTCTTTCCCAACTACTGGATTATCATTGGCGATGTTGAAATGTTAGGGGAACCAACCCTACCCCTTACTCCTCTGGTTCATGAGGCTGTACACTGACCGCCTCAGCTTCTGGCTCAGCATGTGCATAATGACAGCTGAATGTGATCTTGGTAGTCTGAACAGATGCTGGCATTGTTTGCTCACAATATTGGATCTCTGAGAAAATATCCCTATGGTTATAGCTGCCCACTGCATCCTGCATAATATCTGTGATGCCAACAGGGAAAAGTTGCTGCCAGGCTGTAGCAGCTGTCCGCTGAGTTTGAACAGCCAGACACAAGGGTTATCAGAAGAGCTCGATGCGGGGCTCTGTGGCTCAGGAAGGCTTTGAAAGAGCACTCTACAGTGAGCCAGAGTAATGCAGTGTGGTGTCCTGTGAGCTCCCTGGCTCTGCTCTTTGGGGTCCTGTTGGGAATTGTGTGCCGCTTGGTGCATATCTATGCATATATCACAGGCAATGCACCTATTAGTTTTGTGGTGCTTGCTGCAGATGTATGCTTATTATACTGTGTTTGTGACTGATCCTATGAGTTGTCACAGAGTACAATAACTAGTACATGGGTGTTTTCATTACTGCCAGGCACTCCGCAGCATATGTTAGCAACTAATAAAGATTAATTATTTTCCAAACGATACTATTTTATTGAGTAATGAAAACATTTCAAAATATTCTGTGCAGGTTAAAGGAAAAGATATTAAAACTTTAATAAATTTATGTAACAGAAGGAACATTGATTTCTATTTTAGCTACACATACACCAGCTTTGGTTCTCACAGGTCAGTGTATGTGAAGCTGTGGTTGTCCTGAATGTCCCCAGCGGTGGAGGGGCAGGGGTAGGAATGCGACCCCTGATGCAACGTGGAATCTTGCAGGGTGGATTATAGGGTGGGGCTATACTGAAGTTCTCCATGGACAGCAAAGGGAGGTGAGCCTGGGGTTGTTGAGCCTGTAGGTCCACACGTGTCTGCAGCATCTGTGTTTGCTGCTCAAAAAGACCCATTATGTCCTGGTGCATCTCCCTTCCCAACTCCTGGGCCTTGCTACTGTGTGCAATATTCACCCTCTGGACTTTATGGTGACCGTCTGATGAAACGCTGGATCTTGCAGGATCTTGGTGAAAATGTATCCAGAATCCTTTTTTCTCTCCTTCTGATGTGAATCAGGCACTTCACTGGTGCAAACCTCTCAAGGCCACAAGCTCAGCAGCTACAGATAAAATACAGAGAGAGGTACCACTGTCAGTATAGTCACAATGGAAAGTGAAAGTTGAGATTCAGCACTCCCTTCCCTGGTTCCCTCATTGACACTTTTGCTTTGGAGTGCTTATGCAGGGTGCTACTCATAGCTCCAGCCACGTTGAGTATGGCCTGCCAGGGATGAGGGAAATGAGGGAATTGCTAAGTTGCATGGAACTGAGTATAGGGCAAGCAGGCACTGGATACTGGAGGTGGTGATTTTTAGCTGATATCACACTTCTGACTGGACTGTGGTGGAATCTCAAAACAGCTTCCAGCTTGCAGCACAGCTGGATCCTGACCCATCACATGTCCCCCATCCTACACCACCACTACCACCACCTCATCCTCACTGCTCTTGTCAGGGGCTCATGACTCAGGCTCTTTGGTAGTGTGGTGGTGGGATTTCCATTAAGTGTGGCATGCACTTCTTTTGGTAAAAGTGGCAAGTCTGTGACTCGTCACTGGATTGACTGTTGGACTCCCTGGTCTTGTGATATGCATGCTGCAGATCCTTTGTTTTCATGCAGTGCCGCTGCTGATCCCTATGGTACTCCTGCGTCCCCCATGCAATCTTGTAGACGTCCACATTTCTATGGCTGTTCCATTGCTGTGCCTGTACAGTCTCTTCCCCCAACAGCTATAGGAGATCCAATATTTCCTGTGTACTCCAGGCCTGAGTGCGTCTGGAGTGCATAGCTGGCATTGTCAGCTGGGCAGTTGCACACTACAATGGAGAGCTGCTATGTGTGCTCACCAAGATGGGCACTCTGAAAACGTCATTTAAAAGATCCACAAGGTTTTAAAAGGCAGGGGTGTGGGTTCTTGTCTCTTTGAGTCCAGGACAGTGGTTTTCACAATTGTGACCAGAGCAGCTAATGCTGGGTACTGTGGGAAATCTGCTGGAGAACTGTTAAAGTCAATATAGGTAATGAAGTGTCTGTATTCATGCTGTGTCGCCCATGGCTCAGTGGCACGCAGGGAGCTGGTATTACTATGTGGGGTGCACTGGAGAGCTAACATCACAGAGACACAAATTGAATCATAGGCCTGGTCTACTCTACCAAGTTGGGTTGACATAAGGTAGCTTCCATTGATGTAACTTGCCTACTTCACTGACTTAAGCAGTAAGCCTCTTGCAGAGGTGGAATTACTAAGTCAACATAGTTCGGTTGATACAGTGTCAATGTAGACGTGTTGCTGACATCACTATTGCTGTTAGTTGAAACAATAGTAAAGAATAAAATTGTCAGACTCCTAGAAGAACATAAATTGTTGGGCAAAGGTCAACATGGTTGCTGTAAAGTTAAATCATGTCTTATTAATCTATTAGAGTTCTTTGAAGGGATCAACAAACATGTGAACAAGGTGGATCCAGTGAACATAGTGTATGTAGATTTCTAGAAAGCCTTGGACAAGGTACTTCACCAAAGGCTCTTATGTAAATTAAGTTGTCATGGGATAAGAAGGAAGATCCTTTAATAGATTGAAAAGTGGTTAAAAGCCAGGGAATAAATGGTAAATTTTCAGAATGGAGAGGGGTAACTAGTGGTGTCCCCCAAGGGTCAATCCTTGGACCAATCCTATTCAATTTATTCATAAAGATTTGGAGAAAGGGGTAAACAGTGAAATAGTAAAGTTTACAGATGATACTAAACTGCTCAAGATAGTTGAGACCAAAGCAGACTGTGAAGAACTTCAAAAAGATCTCACAAAACTAAGTGACCGGGCAGCAAAATAGCAAATAAAATTTAATGTGGATAAATGTAAAGTAATGCACATTGGAAAGAATAACCCCAACTATACATACAACATGTTGGGGGCTAATTTAGCTACAACTAATCAGGCAAAAGATCTTGGAGTCATCATGGATAATTCTCTGAAGACATCCACGCAGTGTGCAGCGGTAGTCAAAAAAGCAAACAGGATGTTATGAATCATTAAAAAAAGGGATAGAGAATAAGATGGAGAATATCTTATTGCCCTTGTATATAATTCCATGGTGTGCCCACATCATGAATACTGCATACAGATGTGGTCTCCTCATTTCAAAAAAATATACTGGAATTAGAAAAGGACAACTAAAATGATTAGGGGTTGGAACAGGTCCCATATGAGGAGAGATTAAAGAGGCTAGGACTTTTCAGCTTGGAAAAGAGGAGACTAAGGGGAGATATGATAGAGATATATAAAATCAAGAGTGACGTGGAGAAAGTGAATAAGGAAAAGTTATTTACTTGTTCCCATAATATAAAAACTAGTGGCCACCAAATGAAATGAATGGGCAGCAGGTTTAAAACAAATAAAAGAAAGTTCTTCTTCACAAAGCGCACAGTCAACCTGTGGAACTCCTTGCCAGAGGAGGTTGTGAAGGCTAGAACTATAACAGGGTTTAAAAGAGAACTGGATAAATTAATGGAGGTTAAGTCTATTAATAGCTATTAGCCAGGATAAGTAAGGAATGGTTTCCCTAACCTCTGTTTGTCAGAGGGTGGTGATGTATGGCAGAAGAGAGATCACTTGATCATTACCTGTTAGGTTCACTCACTCTAGGGCACCTGGCATTGGCCACTGTTGGCAGACAGTATACTGGGCTGGATGGACCTTTGGTCTGTCCTGCTATGGCCATTCTTATATTCTTATGCTGTCTTTTAGAACCTGTCCCACAATGCCCTCACACTGACAGTTAAATCCGTGCAAGTACCATGGTTAGTACGCACACCACTAACACAAGGAGTGTAGTGTGGACATGCAAAGCAATTTAATTACTGCGGTGGATGTATGTTGACTTAATTTTGTAGAGTAGACTTGCCCATAAACACACGCATAGCTAGTATGGAAATGTAGGTTGGAGGAGGGAAAGAGAATTCATATAAAAAGATTATAGATCTTCTATAAGCATGAAAAAGAAGAGTGTAAATCTGAGAAGAGTAAAAGTATAATAGAATAACTTACCAAAAAAGGGAAGATTACATTAAATGGGGACATCTAGTTAAAGAAAAAAACAGGCGAGGGAGGAGGAAAGAAATTGAAGACCACCATGTACAAAAAAAGTTAGTGGAACAATCACAATCCTTCCACTATTTGAGGAAAAAGAAGATATATTGGTTTCCTTTTACTGGGGCCAATTTTGCAGCCTGTACTGCTCAGTAAGATCTATGGGATGGATTAGACCCTTAGGTTCAGATCCTGGACATGTGCTCTATGTGTGTGGATCCGTGCATCCTCGTGGAATGTATTGCAGGATCTGGGCCATAGTTAGAACAGCATAGGACAGTTTTACCCTTTTCCACTATAGGCTTCATACTCTGCATATTGCTAAAAATATTCAAAAAAACAAATTTCAAAGACTAAAACAAAAATTGAGTTTTCGTAGCTGACTGGTTCATGCCAGTGAGATATTTAATTAAAAAATGCAACTTGAAATATACAGCTCAATTTCCACCCAATTTTATGGATTTTATTTTGATGATTTAACCGTGCAAGTGTGTTAACAAAAAATTTGAATAGAATTTACTAGTAAATAGTGTCTAGATTAGTTCCAAAGCAATATGTATATAAAAAAGCTTGCTTGCCGTATTTTCTTAATACCATTTTCTTCAAATACAAAGGGAGTATTTTGAAGCAACAAAATAATATTGACGAAGTCAAAGAGCCTTATTGTAGAGTAGATTAAATAAATGTTTGAGAGTCAAGAAACAAACAACAAAAATATTTCTCTTTCCAGAAACATTCCGTCCTATTTTGATCATCAACAATAAAGCTGAAAACCACAATGACGCTATTGTGCCTGGAATGCCAAGTGTAATCCAAGAAAAATGATGGGGCTAAATAATAAAAATGTCTTCTTTAGAGAAATATTACATTTTTCCTCAGTATTAAAATTCTGAAAGTGTTCTAAAGTTAAAGGTAATTTTTAAATTAAAATCCTAACTGAGAGAACAAGTTTTCTTCAACAAATAATTGACATATAAGTTTCAGAGTAGCAGCCGTGTTAGTCTATATCTGTAAAAAGAACAGGAGTACTTGTGGCACCTCAGAGACTAAGAAATTTATTTCAGCATATATAAGTAACTTTCTATTAAAACTTTGTTTTAATAAAACATTAAGTGCTGCAGTGTAACACGGCAAGGTGGCTGCTGAATTGTTTCCCAGATACTCTAAATAGGGTTATTAAGTGTGACATACTAGAGAGTATCATGTGCTAGGTAAAATCAAGATTGAATCCCAAAGGTATGCTCTTAAACTGTATAATCAGATCCCTATTTTCAATACAATGTTTATGCTTCAAAGAATAGGTGCTTATTTCAGTGATGATTTGTCATTAAAATTATGTCAAAATGTCTTAAAATGTTGTTGGAACTATAAAAACACTCACAACACACACAGGGCTAATTATGGGTGCCATCTGTTTATTTTTACAAAGCCATTTTTTAAAAAAAGACCAGTGCATCTTCTTGCTCTGATAAACCACAAGATTATTATAATGACTAACTGTTTTCCTTCAATTAGTGTTCTTGAAGTAAGGAAGACAACTTGTTTGTTCATTGACCTTTTCCTGTGTCATAAAATGTATATAATATGACATCTCATGATAGAGAAATCATTGTGAAGTGCATTTTCGTAAGATATTTGACCCTTAGAACGAAAACATTTATAATAAAAATGTCAGTTCTGTCATATTTTTTTACTTTGGAAGTTGTAATGCTCTCATTGTGTGTATCATATGCTAATACAGTATGTGTCTTTGATTGTATCTACATAGTAGAACCATAACCCATCTTCTTTAGGTGCTTTCATTTCACAACCTTTCCACAATTCTTAGATTGCTGTAAGTTAATAAACATTTTCAGTTTACAACCACATAAAAAACCATGTGTGTGCGCATGCGCATATGTTTGCACATGCACCCAGTCCGACCTAGCTTTAGTGTGAACGATGGGTATTCCCATGACAGCATCATCCAAAGCCGTTAGCAGCAATTTGCTGAGAGAGCAGTGTGACTCGACTGGTCCAGCCCAGCTATTGTGCCTGCTAAGCACTACACAGATAAGTCTGGAGGGAAAAAAACTGAAGGATCCATCTGCTCATTTCTGCTACACTGCGCTGATGTAAGATTACGCTAATCTGGTTGCTTGTCAGGACAGGTTAGTGAAAGCAGGCGAATGGGTGAGATTTAGGGTAGACTAGCTCTATGGAAAATCGTAAGCTGTTCCTGTACATGCCATGTTAAGTGTAGCAGAATGGGTTGATTATCAGCTACTTTGAGGATTTCAGTTAAAATACATTACATTGCTAGACTAAAAATGAGTCCTCCTATATACTTCCAAACAAACAAGAAACTAACACATCTGCACCAAATACCATTATGTTGTAAAAAAGGAAACATACTTTCATATTTTTTTGTAGTTTTGCTTTTACTCTTTGTGCTTAGCTATTGTATTTACAAATTGCTTATTTATTTTATTTAGGTTTTTTCAAAAAAAGATGGTTACTGTTGTGTGTGGGATTTTTTTGTTTTGTTTTTTGTTTTGCTTGTTTCTTCAGTTTGGTTTGGTGAAGAAAGCCCAGAGTTGGAAATTAACCCTTGTCCCATTTTTGGCTAGTGATATCTTTGTTTATCTGTATTTGTGTATGATGGGTTTTTTTGGTTTGTTTTTGTTACCTATTGACTGTCAGTTCTTGACCTTGCAGGTTGAACATCCCATCACAGAATGCATTACTGGCCTGGACCTAGTCCAAGAAATGATCCGTGTTGCTAAGGGTTACCCTCTCAGGCACAAACAAGCTGATATTCCCATCAACGGCTGGGCGGTTGAATGTCGAGTTTATGCTGAGGTAAAATAAGTCATAAGGGGTGGGAGGCTGTTTGTGGAGCTGTAATACCAAGGTGTAGATAAGCACCAAGGTGAAGACAAGGTTTATAATTTGAGATTTGTGATTTACTGTATGTAACACAATGGATTAAAGAAAGTTTATGTGGATTTTTGTTATAATTCAAACGAATAGCCTGACACCAAAATTATTGCCACATAGGTTCTTCTAAAAATGTATCTCCTGCAAGTAGCCAATAATAATTTCAAAGGAAGTTCACGGCATATTTTCAGCCTAATTTAATATGCCAATTGGGCTGTATTCAGTTTCTTCTGCACTATTAACCAGTACATCAGTTTTGCTCACCTCCATGTTTTTCTTAAACCTTGTGGTTTAAATATTTGGGCAAAAGTTTGTAAACTGCCAAACTTTTAATGGTACCGAGGCATTTGTTAATAGTTCAGGAAGGAAGTTTGCTCCTTTGTAGCTACATTTGCTTTATATGACCATTTTGGAAAGTGAATTTCAAAACCATAAGTGCACAGTCACATTGTGACTCCTCATAGTGATAGCCAATAAATAAATAAATAAATAATTCTGAATTAAAAATAATCTCTTTTTAGCATGATTAAGACTGGTATTGGAAGAAAACATGTTATAAGCGCTGTTTTTGATATTTGGAAATTTAGACTTGTCCATCAAATGAACGATATTCAGCTGTCTTCATTTTGTGTTAAGAATATAAATGCTTTAGGAATTTTTTTACAAAAACAAATCAGCATCTTGGTATGTGTTTTCCCATTTGACTACTTGTGCTGCTATTTCCCAAGACATCTTAATTTCTCTAATTCCTCTTTATATTTCATGACAAACAGTAGTTTGTTGCTTGTTCTGCTCATTACAGGATGTATATGACTACTTGGGTGAAGAATAAATGTATTTATGATTTGAATGACAAAGAATGCATTGAGTATTAGTATTGTTTTATTAAGGTAGTTGGTATTCAGAATTTTTGCTCAACCATCTATGAGTATTAAAGAAGTTTGAAGAACAGAAACCTGATTCACCATGTGTATGTTGTTCTGTTCACAGAATTTGCTGTACTGATAAGTTTGTAAGTAGTATTATATGGGGGAGATAAGGCACAAAGGACCCAATTCACATAGAAAGTCAAAGGGAGTTGAGCTCCTAACTACCCATTTTGCCTTTGAAAAACGTCTTTTATGTGATCCCTCCCGCCCTCCCTCCTCCCAAAATACCAAGGCTCAAAGATGGCTGAGGAGTTACTATAAAGACTTCTTCAGGAAGAGATACTCTTTTCTGCTTTAATAATTGCATTTCAGAAAAATGAGGTCTTGATAAAGGTTCTAATTCTTCAGTGGAAAAAGAGAAAATGGCCAAACAATAAATAATTATGGAAACCGAATATTAATCAAAATAGAACTGGTATCTGTTAATTTTGCAGCTACTTAACCTTGTTTCCTGTATGTAATGTCCCTAAATTAATGCTTTCTCATGTTTTACCTTCATTTCAGGATCCCTACAAATCTTTTGGTCTGCCATCTATTGGTAGATTGTCTCAGTACCAAGAACCACTACATGTGTCCAATGTAAGTGATCTAGGCTTTGATTTTCATAAGTGCTGAGAATCTCAGATCTTCACAGCTGCTTAGTCCCTCTGACAATCAGGCCCTTAGTTTCTATCATTTGTTAAAGGTGGTTGTGGGGAGTTAATACTATTGTTTGTGCAAATTTAAGATAAGATGATAAAAAATACAGTGCTAACCAAATGGGACTATAAAGCTTTACATTTTTGTTCTCTTTTGGAATATTTGTATTTTATGTTTTACAGTTTAATCCTTTCAAACAAGCCTCAAATATGAATATGCTGTAGAGCAAAAAGTATAATCAGATGTTGAATTAATTCTTTAACTGTAAAGAACTGAACACTCCAATTTGAAGCTGGACTGCTATTCAAATTTGCAGCCTTTAAAAAGCAAATGCTGTTTGTTATAGTTGACAAAAAGATTATTAAACATTTCAGTACATAGTCGAACTACGCGGAGTGGCTGCTTAACAGAAATTTTTTTGCTGCAATAAAGGAACAGGGACCTCTCCTTTTTGTATAAACAAAGTAATAAGTAATAAATCCACCGTGTCAGCTGGTGGAAGGACAAGACTATACCATCTGTGAATATGATTATTCAGTGTGATTACTTGCATGGAAAATAGTGAAAGATTACAGGAGGAATCTGAAATTTGGAGATGTTATTGGATATATGATTTATTTCACTTCTTAAATTGTTTTTGCCCATATGCTTTCTGAAGGGACCTGACCCTTTCTGGGCTTTAAGGCTTCATGCTGTGTTCAAAGCCTGAAAGCAGAAGAAAAAATTGTAAAGATTTAACAGGCATTATGTGACGTTAAATAGAAGATAAGAAAACAAGTATCATGGGATGTATCTAAACATTTTTAATGAAACAAAGAGTGTATTTAATAAGAATTTATAATGATTACTCTAGTGGTTGTTAGACATTTTTACCATGTTGTAATAGCTAACAGGATGTCAAACATTTTGCCCTTGCAAGTTTTTGCAATTTGCAATTTTCCAAACGTGAGACCTGTTGAAAGTACAAGTGATAATGGACAAACTATACCCCCTACAGATTTTGTCCCACCAAATCTTTCTTCAATTAATGTTGCAGCAGGAGTTTTATGTAATAACATTTGTGCTTGTGAGCCGTCCATAGAAAGAAAAAACAATTAAAATGCCTTAAATGTTCTGCTTACTGCTGTTATTTGCTTGTGTGAATGTTGCATGTCAGCTAAATGGACCACGGAACAGATAAAGTGATTGGGTGCAGGAGAGTGCACACCAAGCTTTGTCTATCATTATTGCTGGGAGCAATCAAATTGATGCCAGCAGGACAGTAGACGCGTTGACAGCTGTAATTATGTATCTCCATGGTGATCACTTTTGGCCTGTCATGGAGGCCCACAAGTCCCCTCCCTTGCAAGCATTTAATCAGATTGGGCTGTCACTTGTCAGGTAGACAGGGCGGGCTGGGAGTTGTGCTTAAGGGGAGAGGTGAATTGAAAATGAAGGGTGGGAGACGGTTGATAGCTTCACGTGGCCCATTGTGGTACTGAAGAAAGAAATTTTAATTATGCTGGAGGCTTCAGAGAAATAGGCTCTCGTACAGAGTAGCTGGGCTGTTTTCCTTCTGTTTACTCACTTTATCTTATTAAAAATAGAACAGCTATTTTTATTTAGAAAACCATATTTTTGGTCTGTTCTTCTGTAGCAGCAGGAAATGTGCAATACTGGAGATAAATTAATCTTCTGAGGCTATCACATAATTAAGAATAAAATTGATTTGACTGAAGAATTTGAATATTATATTGAAGTTATTGGTGCTTCACCTTTTCTTTGATAAATTCCTGTTTTCAAAAGGTAATAAGTTGTCAGTCTAAAAATTTGTTCTGAGCTAAAATTTGGCATACAAGGTCTCAGGAGTGGCATCTTACAAATGTGATTTTAAATAAGTTTGTCAAATTAAAGGACATAGGGGTGTGTGGATGGATGGGTGGACAGGGGAAGTAGAAAGCGGACTAGGAAGGTTAGGAAGACTGGGAATTGGGGAAATGTTTTTCTGTGCTCTAAGAATTCTATTTGGGGTTTGAGATTCTAATAATTTTTAAATGTACTAGCTGCTAGTTCAGAGTATGATTTTTAGGGCTAGTGACTATTCAATTTTTTTAAAAAAAGCTTAATGAGGTAACTACAGAGAAATAAATATAACCAACATGACAATAGAAACTTATTAGTCTTGCATGTTGTAACAAACACTGCGCTGCAGTTGGCATTAAGAGCTCCAAAGCCATTTTTGCTAATGTGATCAACAATCTATTCCTTAAGGGTGCCGATGTAGACAAAGTCTATGGGAGTGAGCCTCCAGCTCAGGTCAACAGAGGTGGGCTAATGAGACTTATGCTAGAGATCTCAAAATAGCTGGGAAGACAGCATGCTGAAGTAGGGGCTGGAACTTGGGGTCTGAAGCCTAGGGAGGGTCAAGTAGGTCTGTCTGTTTCTTAGACCCCTGTATTGCAATGAGCTGTGTATGTGCTGGGTGCATAAGTTGGTAGAACTTACATAACTCTGGGTGCATAAGTTGGTAGAAATTCATGCTGGCAAAGTGATCTGCCAGTTCACTGTTCATTGCAGGATTGGAGCCTGAGGAGAGGCTGAGGGAACTGGTCTTACTTAGTCTGCAAAAGAGCAGAGTGAGGGGGGATTGGATAGCAGACTCCAACTACCTGAAGGAAGGTTCCAAAGAGAATGTAGCTAGGTAGGCTGTTCTCAGTGGTGGCAGATGAGAGAACAAAGAGCAATGGTCTTAAGTTGTGGTGGGGAAGGTCTAGGTTGGATATTAGGAAAAACTGTTTCACTAGTGAAGCGCTGGAATGGGTTACCTAGGGAGGTAGTAGAATCTCCATTATTAGAGGTTTTTAAAGCCTGGCTTGACAAAGCCCTGTGTGGGATGATTTAGTTGGGGTTGGTCCTGCTTTAGCAGTGGGTTGGACTAGATGACCTCCTGAGGCGTTTTCCAACCCTAATCTTCTATGATTTTGTTTTCTTAGAACACCTAACATTATAATATAGTAATACACAATCGCACCACAGAGCATCGCTGGAACTGTTTGGGCTATGAAAGGATCTTGACTTGTATGCTCCCTGTAGTATTTTTTTAAATACTGAGAAAAGGAAAAACATTAAGTAAAAGTAATGCTAATAAATATAGTTTATTTCAGCATAAGCTTTTGTGAGCTATAGCTCACTTCGTCGGATGCATAGAATGGAACAGAAGTAAAATGCATTTATACACACAGAAAGAAAAAGAAAAGAAAGAAAAAAAATTGTACATTAGCATACCAATTCTAAGAGGACTGTTAAATGTAGATGGTTCATTATCACTAGGAGAAAAATACACCTTTTGAAATGGAGATCTGTTGTCAGTAACTCAGGAAATGCAATTAAATACTGTAATGAGAGAACCAATCTGAACTTCTGTTAAGCCCCTGGTTAATAGTAACCAATTTGAAAATTAATTCCAGTTCCTCAGTTTCTCGTTGGAGTCTGTTTTGGAAGTTTTTGTTTCAAAACTGAAACCATCAAATATTTAAGGGAATGGCCAGGAAAATTGAAGTGTTCTCCTACTGGTTTTTGAATGTTATGATTCCTGATGTCAGATTTGTGTCCATTTATTCTTTTTGCATGGAGACTGGCCAGTTTGGCCAATGTACATAGCAGAGAATTGGTATGCTAATGTACATTTCTTTTTCTTTCTTTCTGTGTGTATAAATGCATTTTACTTCTGTTCCATTCTATGCATCCAACGAAGTGAGCTATAGCTCACGAAAGCTTATGCTGAAATAAACTAGTTAGTCTCTAAGGTGCTACAAGTATTCCTCGCTTTCTTTACGGATACAGACTAACACGGCTCCTATTCTTGAGCTAATAAATGTGACTATTATTTATCAAGATAGACACACTAGAGCAAGGATCTTTAAAATAAAGTTTTCAGTTATATCCGTTTTTAATTGTTCCGTTGCACGCTATAGTTTAAAGGATCACCTGTTAGATGTATCTAAGCACAACGGAGAGATTTAAAGATGGTAAAATTATCTCCTTTCTGCTGTCAGTTGGTCATTTTTATATAGAAGGAATGAAAGCTTTTATTATATACACAGGGTCCCCAGGAACCTTCCTCCCCCCCATAATTTTATGAAATAATAAAGCAAATTTTCAAGACCTTTTGTTTAGTTCCTTGATTTTTGGTATATTTGAATTTTTAAATTAGTGTGGATATATCCATGTACATTACATATAAGTTTGTGAATAGAGTATATATAGTGGAAGCATTGCTTAGTGTACTAAACATATAATGGGGAGCCAGAAAGTTCTGATTTCTAATCCTGGTTCTTCCACTAACAGCCAGTCACTGAACCTTTTTTTGGCCAAAACCAGTACTGTCATAATCAGTGCCTACTCCCATTTACTTCAGAAAGAGTTGTATCTGCTTGTTTCTCATCTGAATTTGGTCCTTCTTTGTATGTTTTCTCATTGTAAAATTGGGATATTTGTATCTCACAGAGGTGTTGTAAGGATGAATTACTTTACATTTGTTTGTTGCTTTGGAAATGAAAAGTTCTATATAAATACCATGTATTAGCATATATACACAGGTATGCCACATGTTCTACATCTGTAGGTACTGTACAGTACAAGAAGCAATTTGCTGCCTATAGGGAACAATCTACTTGCAGTGGGATGGACTAGTCAGGGGTCGGCAACCTTTCAGAAGTGGTGTGCTGGATTTTTATTTATTTATTCTTATTTAAGGTTTCGTGTGCGAGTAATACATTTTAACATTTTTAGAAAGCCTCTTTCTATAAGTCTGTAATATATAACTAAACTAGTGTTATATGTAAAGTAAATAAGGTTTTAAAATGTTTAAGAAGCTTCATTTAAAATTAAAATGCAGAGCCCTCTGGACCGGTGGCCAGGACCGGGGAGTGAGAGTGTCCCTGAAAATCAGCTCACGTGCTGCCTTTGGCACGCGTGCCATAGGTTGCCTGCCCCTGGACTAGATATCTTAATAGTACTTTCCTATCACTGTGTGTGAATGTATTCATTCATGTATGTATGTACCTGTGCGGAGAGGAAGGATGACTTAATAGTTACAAGAATGGGAATCAGAAATCTGAATTTCCTGCTACATATTTCCTTTGTGACCTTGCTATGCCTCCCCATCTGTAAAATGGGGATGATGATAATGCCATCTACCTCACAGTTCTGTTGTAAGGCTCACTGTTTATAAAGCATCTTGATTTCTTATAATGAAGGTGCTGTTGAACTGCAAATACAAATATATTGTGTGTATATTAATAAATATTCAGTTAAAGTGTTTAAAAAAGAAAACCATCATTAAACCCATGTCAGTATGAAGTTCTCACAGAAGAAAGATGATAAAACTACTGGGATATCTTTTACGTCATTTGGATAATAAAGTCATCATCCTGTCCTCATGTGGATTCTTTAGACAAGAGGTTCTACATATGGTCCCTTGGTAATTGCCTAAATTAAAATATTAAAGGCCTAACAGCCGTTGTGTTGACCTTTTTTTGCCTTGCTGCAAGCACATGAGCTGCTGTTTATTAGAAAGATTCCTTCCCACAGGTGGAGATTTAAGTGAGTTTCGAAGTCCCATGTGACACCCCCTTTACAATGTAAAATATCAAAGCCCTGGTGTTTCAGTAACTTCAGTTGGATTCCTCTGTCCTTAAGATCCCTGGGATTTATTTATCAGTCTTGAATTACTTTGATTAAAAAAGTGCTTTAGATTTGAAAGGTCAACAGCAACAATTTAATAAATATTTATTTCCCAGAAGTTGCTCATTTTAAAAGTTTTATATGGCTAACCTCAATGCCACAGTGATGAAATCAAACTGAGAGATGAAAACAAGAATCAGCAATATACTAACTGACTTGTTGGCTGGTTAACAGCAATCAGTTTCTTCAAAAGAAATTTTTGAACGTGTGCTATTTTTTTCCCTATGAAAATTGTGGAATCAGAGCTTTAATTGGGGCTGTGTCCTTACAAAGCAAAGCCATGGAAAAAGCTGTGTAAACATTAAACACCCAGGGGACCAGCAGCAACAGAAAAAAAAATGTTGTACAGTCGAGAGGGTGAGGCAGAAAAGGAAAGTGTTACAGACATGAAAGCTGCAAGACTAGTATTCCTATAGAGCTGATAAGCAGACCTCTAAAGTTCCTGCTGAATGAGTCTTAGTTGTGTCCCCACTGGAGCCCTCAGAAGGGCTATAGTGGGACACAGGGGATGTGATTACATACATACTCAGAAAAGATGCGATTACAAGGGGCATCTTTCATGCCAGGTGTCAGTTGGAGGAATAATTACAAGTGTATTTTATTACAGTAATTAAGTCAGCATTGGTGAGAGTTCAGATTTAGAGTTGTATAAACCACTATAAATTGACAGAGTGAGCAAAACCCAAATCTGTTTGCTCTGGATTTTACAAGAAAAAAAGTGATTTTGACTACCTACATTTTTAAAAATGTTTTCTGATTCTTAGAAACATTTTAAACAGTGGTCTGCAGTCTCCCGTGTCACTCTAAAATTGTTTGATTTTTCTGAGAAATGTCTAACAGTGCAAGCCTGCATTCATTTTTTTAAAGGAGAGAGTAATTCATAGGTATTTTTTCCACAAGGGGGAAGTCTCAGGGGATTTTCTAGCACTTGGTGAAAAAGAATATTTTACGTTCTCATGAAAGTTGTCAAGTTTAAAAGAACAAGATTTATCTCCTTTATGAGGTCAAAGTTTGGTTTATGTTCCACTGTGAAATTATATTTGCTCATTTTTTATTTTTTGAAGGTACGTGTTGACAGTGGCATACAAGAAGGAAGTGATATTAGCATTTATTATGATCCCATGATCTCAAAAGTGAGTTGAATGTTCTAATATATAAAATTCTAGTTTGATACAAAATTTTTAAATGAAGAGATTTTTTTAAAATAATGAACCAGTATTTCAAAGCTGCTGTATGTGATTTACATAAAGGAAACATGAGAGAAAAAAGGCTATATTGAAAATTAAGCTTAATATGGAAGAAAATTTACAAATATGTCTGATCTCACAGAACCCTTTTACTTGTTTTTTTTTTGTTCTGTTTTCTGATTCCTAAAAGCATTTTAAACAGCCTACAGTCTCACAGACTTATTCTATGTTCATCTAACATTGTTGGATTTTTCTGAGAAATTTTCTGACAAATGTCTGTAATCTCTGACACAAAATGTTGTTAAATAACAGAAATGTACTCTCAAACTTTAAGGGTAAAATTGCTACAAGGACATTATAGTTTAAAAAGCCAAGAATTAAACTTACAATAAAACAAAATCTTAAGAAATACGGAAATTCAGTCAGAGTTCCTGACCTTTAATCAATTTTTTTGTGTGAGTTCAAGAAGAATAGAGAGCCAGGTATAGACATGCTTAACTCGTATAAAGAAAAAAAACCCATATCTTCTGAATCTGGATGCCAGCGGCTTGAGAGGCCTCTCTCTTGTTTTGGGGGAAGTGCTCCAGTAGACAGCCAGTAATATGTGCAAAATGATTTCTGCAAGTGGAATATCTAAACATATGTTCTGTGAAGTTATTTTTTAAATAAAATTACCGTATTATATTTCAGAAATTAAAACAGAATTTTTATAGCTAACTTAAATACCTTTGTTTTTAGCTAATTACATATGGCTCTGATAGAGCTGAAGCACTGCAAAGAATGGAAGAGGCTCTGGACAATTATGTAATTCGAGGTAACTACGGAAATTTGGGTTCCTAGTGTGGTAGGCTGGCATCTATTTCAAGAAAACAGCTTGAAAATGTAGTAATTAGCAAATTGAGTAAAGTTCCTGCTTATTAAGTGCAAATTAAACCAGGAAAAGCTTGTGTTAATTAAGTTGAGAAGATACATCAAATCTAAAGAGACTTCATTTTTTCCTGCAGCATTTTTAGTTGAAAGTAATTAGTTAAATAATTTAATTATTAATAATTAAACTGATAAGAGCTCTCGCAACTCATGGTAGATGCTGCATTTATTACCCCGTGAAATTCAAAGGCAAGTATGTTGTAATCATTCATAGTACCACAAGCCCGTATGTTGAGGTTTTTCATTGTAAAGGGTTGTGTTAGTACTAGAGGAATACCATAGCATACAAATTTTGGACAATATTTAGAACCTGAGATGATGATAAACATCTTTCAGCTCTTTTTCCAGGCCTACCTATGAGGGTCAGATGTTTTTCTTAAGCTCTTTATGGAACATGGATGATTCTGCCATAATGGATCTTGACTCTTCTCCCCTGTAAGCTCTGGAGATGGTCTTTGTTTCTGCTCTGAGTTCAAAGGAGAATACTGCAAGAAACACTGTCTTGGGGGGGAATTTTGTTCCACTCTCCAACCCCTAAAGATCTCCAGAGAGAGAGAGAGGCTATGTGGGGAGAGCCATCAAGATGATAGCTTAGGTTACCTCTTTGGGAGTGTGGTTGAGAAAGGCGTTAATGTGCACTATGTCCTCCTTAGTTTTTCGAGTAGTGTCCCTATGGACCTCGCTGATGCCTACCTGTAAGTGGGCCAATAAAAAATATTACATTCTGGCTATAGAGACAGAATTTTTTCTCACCCTCCTCCAACTCCATCGTCATCAATGTAGTTAAAAGTTTCTGAGCTCAAGTTTACAGTTTGTGTTTCTAACCTCTCCCTTCTTTACAGGTTTGCTTTTTGCCCATAAGAAAAAGACATAACAAAAGCAGGACTAATGGAAAAAATCAGTTTTATTTATCCACAGTATGTGGACGATCGAGATGCACTCAAGGAAAATAAGGTCATTGCAGACAAACTAAATTAATTATTTGCATCTGTCCTCTCTGCTGAGGATGTGAGGGAGAGTCCCAAAACTGAGCCATTCTTTTTAGGTGACAAATCCTGAGGACCTGACCCACAATAAGGTGTCATTAGAGGAAGTTTTGGAACAAATTGATTAAAATTAAATAGTAATAAGTCATGAGGGCCAGATAGTATTCACCCAACAGTTTTTTTTGAAGGAACTCAAATGTGAAATTACAGAACATCATAATCTTTTTATTAACACTTCTTTAGGAAAATCTGACTTGATCATCTATGTTTTTAGTAGAATTTAAAATTTGTATTCTACAGATCCGTGAAGATAATCATTTGAATCATAAGTCATAAGCACAATGTTTTTTTGTACAGAATTCTCATACAGAAAACAGGACATTTGCCTAGAAATAGATTATAATATGAGGATCCAAAATTTAATTCTTTACTCGGTTGGCTGACAAAAATTGGAAATATGATGCGGACTCTCCCAGCTCTCTGAAGGATGAACAATGATATGTAAATCTACTTTGTGGACCTGGATAGCCAAGATTGAAACAGCTCTCTGAAGTAGTCCTAGATGCTGTGACTGTCCTCAGCCTTTAGGGCTCTGTCACAGTGGGGTTTCAAAGTAAGGAAGGATGAAGGCACTGTTGTGCCCTGTCAATCAAGAGCGATTTTGAGTATGGGAGGTTAAGGGATATAAAGCAGGATTAAGGGGAAAATGCATTGTACCGTGAAACCCTGCCATCTGTAACCTGGATCTGGTTACTGACGTGGAAGGGCTCCGATGTGGTCAATAAACTACACAAGGACAACAAAATAGCACTTGTGTATTGAACACCTGAAAGCCCAACATGCAGTTTTTATATTGTTTTGCCAGCGTGCACTACACAGGTAATTTAGATGCCATGATGTTGTGTACTGTAAGCATAGTGCTTTAATAGTTTGTGAACTCTTGTGTGTTTTTTTCTTTCATTGTAAAAGTCACATTTCACAATATTCCAGGAATGTGAAATAATAGTCTTCATTGAGTCTGCTGGCATGAGTAATATTTCAGATTCTGTTATAGATGTGGTATGTAGCTGAAAGCAAATAACTTTGTTCCCCATTCAGCAAAGTACTTAAAATCTGTTTAAATTAAGCATGTGGTTAAGACCAGTTGGCTTGATTTGCCCATATATGTAGTGTGTTTGAGTCCTGTTTCCCCTATTAAATGTCTTATCTCGTCACTTTTGTATTATAATATAACAGTCAGAATCTAAAGGCTTATCTATCTATGTGAGCTCAAATTACTTACAGTGATGAATGCCTGGTGTAAGTTCACTGTACTACTGTAAAATGGGTTTCACATCAATGCAACTTCATCCAGTGGATGACTGGAATAAACTCTGCTGATGTAAACCCTGTTTTATATCAGTGTGGTGTATGTTTAGTGGGGATTTGCACAAGTGCAAACTCCTGGACATGGTGACACAACCCTTATTTCTCTCGTAAATAGGCCCTTTGATTCTGACTTAATTACATTAATAACAAATAGTGACTCATAAGGTTTATATTTAATAAGGGAAAAGAGCATTATACACACCATGTATCTAGAGCATAACCTGATATTGCATCTGTTATGTGATGGCACCTAGCCAACTGGACATAAGCACATAAAATCATAGAAATGTAGGGCTGGAGGGAACCTTGAGAAGCCAGCAAGTCCATCCCCCTGCACTGAGACATGACTAAGTATACCTAGGTCATCCCTGACGGGTATTTGTCCAAACTGGTCTTAAAAACCTCAAATGTTGGGGCACAGTTTTGCACAGCAGGAAATCTTTGTCCTGCATTTATTTAAGACTGAGTATTCATGGATGCTCTCTGAAGTAGTCCTAGATGCTGTGACTGTCCTAGATGGCAAACTGTCTCTCATCTCTAGAGAGAGTGATACCTAATGGGATAATTTTAAAAAGCTTGTTTATACTGCAAACATCTGAACTGCATTGACACAGACAGAACTTCAGATTCTAGCTCTGTTGGCCCTTTACTTGAATTTGTGCATGTTAATGTTTTAAACAAAAATAGCGTGGAAGATGTATGAAGTTCCATCTTGTTAACTCTGTGGCATTTACATCCCAATATTAAAAAGAAATATCTTTGTTTTTTGTTCTAACACAGTCTACACATTTTTAATTTAAACTGTTAATTCTAAGGTTTTTTTGTTTTGATTTATTAAACTACTTGTAATCTCCAAAATGGGGCTTGCATATAATAATGTTTCACACCATGAAGTCACCTCCCATCTAAATGGTAGCCACAAGTAGTAGAAGGCTCAGGATAATTAACACCTCATTTTGAAATTCATGCATTGTATACTTGATTTTATATATAATATATATAATTATGAATATTAAATTATGTAAGCTTTGTTCTTTTTTAAAGGAGTGCAAAGTACAGCATTTGGTGGGACTTCCCTGCTCTGAAATTTTTTATTTTATTTTAATTAATTTTATTTAATTTTATAATATAAAAATTTTCAGAACATGGAAGTCCCACCAAATGCTGTACTTTGCACTCCTTTAAAAAAGAACAAAGCTTACATAATTTAATATTCATAATTTGTGTTTTATAGACATTTGTCTGTTTCTCTTTATGTAATAAACTGCACAGCCTAAGGGGGAAAATTTTACAGTTATATGGTATTTTAGGTGAATATCTCCAGGTAAAATCCATTTGAGTCTTTGAAAATTTCTTTTTAAATGTGCAAGAATCACACTGTTTTCCAAACAAAAGCATTCACTCATTCATGGGGGGTGGGATGGAGTGACTAGTTAACAGCCCAGGGGATTGCAAATGGATGGTTCAGGGACTGCTAATGGAATATGGAGCCTTTCACCACTCCTGTGTCACTAGTTCAAAGCAGGCACATGTTGGCAAGGACTTTTAGTGGTACCATTTTAATGGCTGCTTGATGACCTTTATGAAATTAGTGGTCTTAATCCAGTTCCTAGTGGATAGGTATCCACCAGGATCAAAAGCCACCCTTACAATGTCATTCATTCGTCTCAGTAGAGAATCTAGGGGTTGAAATGGCATGGTGACTGAACCACCTTCCTTCCCCAGAGATGGTCCCTTCAAGTCAGGCTAAAGGCATATTGGAGTGGGGTGAGGAAGCTTACTATGAAGCTTCTTGTTGTGTTCCTGTTCTGGATCAGATAGCAGACTTTGTTTGCCAGTGCTACCAATCCAACGTCTTTTATCAGCACTAAATTTACTTAAAAGATGTTTAGTAAAATTCGCTTATTTGCTAGGAAAAATCAATTTCTTCTTCCAGTAGCTTCCCTATGGGTGCACCACTGTGGATGTGCTTCCGTTCCTGTGCTGCTAATCAGAGAACTTCAGTAGCAGTGTGTAACGGGTTGGCAACTCACCCATGCAGCGCCTCCTGCTGGCTTGTCTGGGAATTAGCTCTCCAGCGTCCGGAGCGCCCTCTGCAGGCCGATGTCCCGCTCCTGCTCTGGCCCCGTGTCCCTCCTGGACCCTGGTGCCCTCTAACTGAGGGTGCTGCACCCCTGCAGTACCCCCTCAGGTCTAAGGGTCTCCCCACCCTGGGGAACCTTCTACCCCCTATCCCCACCTTGCCTAAGACTAGGCCACTGCCAGTCACCACTTGCTCCCGCTCACTGAGGCAAACTGCAGTATCATGGCCTCTCATCACCGGCAAGGGGGGTTGGCCTGCTGCTTCTATCGCTAGCCAGGGGCTGCCCCCTGCAACCCCAGTACCCCTGGGTGGAGCCTTCTTCTAGGCCCTGCAGCCTGGAGCTCCCGGGCTAGAGCTTCCCCAGCTCCTTGGGCCTAGCCCCAGCCCTGCACCACCATGGACACTACTCAGGCTCCCAGCAGCTAGGCCTGTCTGCCCTCCCCCTAGAGAAGGACACTCTCTAACTGTTTCCCTGCCTCACAGCCTTTATACAGGCCTGCGAGTGTTTGGGGCGTGGCCACCCAGCTGAGCCTAACTCCCCAATCAGGCTGGGAGTTTGCTGGCTCCCGGCCACAACCCCCTTCCTGGGCTGTTTCAACCCCTTCAGGCAGGGAGCGGGTGGTCACCCCGCTACACAGTGGTATTGGAACACAGCACGTGTGGGCTAATGCTCCTCAGTTCCTTCTTCACCACCTTTGGCTAGAAATCCATCAAGACTATCGTCTTAATCTACTAAACTCTAATTAGTCACAGTGTAAATTGGGGACGGGTTCCTTGGGAAGAGGGAGAAGGTGGTTTAGTAGGATCTGGGCAAGGATCTTCCCTGCAGTGGAGAGGAGGGCAATACCTCTCTATTTCCCATAGAAAGATTTGTCCCCATTCTGGAATGTTGTAACAATGTTGGTGTTCTTAAGAGTAGGTGGAATTTCTTTGCTGGTTCAGACTGTGTCGAGAAGTTGACAACATTGATGGAACAATGCTCCAGCACAAGGTTTAAAAACCTCAGTTGGGATGTTGTCTGGGCCCATCTCAACATTGGAAAAACCAAGGTACTCTACCAGCCCTCAACTGCACAACCTACTCTTCATACTCAAATCACCATCAGCAGAGAACCTCTGGAGAATGTGAACCAGTTTCCATACCTTGGCAGCCAACTCTCTCAAACAGCCAGCACTGACACACAAATTGAATATAGGATCTGCTGTGCCAGCACATCCTTTGGAAGACCACTCAAATAAGTCTTCAATAATAGGGATCTGCAAACAGGCACCAAGATCTTGGTTTACAAGGCAGTTGTCCTCTCCACCCTCAGGGTGTGAGACCTGGGTAATCTATAGACATTTCAAGCGGTGCAACAGTGCTGCGTCAGGAGGATTCTGAGGATCGGCTGGGAGGACCGACGCACTAACATCAGCATTCTCTGCAGCCAACATCAGCAGTATAGAAGTTCAGGTCATGAAACACCAACTCCACTGGGCTGGCCACTGTGTACGTATACCTGACACTTGCCTCCTGAAGCAAGTACTCTTCTCTCAGTTAAGTCAGGGAAGAAAGGCTCGTGGAGGGCAGCTGAGGCGCTTCAAAGACATACTGAAATTACACCTTAAAAAGGGAGGCATCAGTCCAACAAAATGGGAAGAATGATCATGGAACAGAACACAGTGACACCACACCATACACCAAGGCACAGCTAACTTTGACAAGAATAGACATGCTCATGAGAAACAACAAAGGAGGAAAGAAAGGGAACAGTCCAGCTATGTCTACTCCAAGATTACACCTATCGCTTCTATGGGAAAATTTCCAGGGCACGAATTGGGCTCCTCGGCCACTTGAAAACTCACCAATGAACCCCGTTGGCAGACATCATTCTGGCATCGAGGGCTAGCCAAAGAAGGATAGTTAGTCAGTCTCCTAGTTCAAGCATTAGTTGTAGTTTTTCTGCTTTCTTTATTTTATCCTTAAAAAACAAAACAAAAAAAAGCACCCTCTCTCCCCCCCCCCCCCTTTCTCCCCCAACAGGGAACCTTTCCCCAAAAGGGATATGCCTGGGATTCAAGAAGTGTCTCACTTGTAAAGAGGTGATCCTGATCAAGAATAAGCACTCTCAGTGCATTCACTGCCTCGGGGAAGGCCACATACTACAGAAGTGTGGTCTTTGCCAACAGCCTAGATCCCACAGAGAGCTTCACCAGAAGATTATCTTCAAGAAGGCAGCTCTCTGACCCCAATCACCTGGTAGATATGAGTCTTCCCCACAGAGGTCTACATCTAAGGGCTGAAGGTCAAAGAAGCAGCTGCAGACCCCTCCGACAGATCTTCTAAGAAGAGAGAGGGAAGTCCCCCTAGTGAGTCCTGAGATAGCAGAAGCAATCACCATCTTGCTTGGTATCTTTGGAACCACTGGCACTGAGGCACCCATGGCTCCTGAAACAGACAGTAACCAGTACCGCTCACAGGGCCACAGGCTCCATGGGCACAGGCGTCGAGTCATTGGCACCGGACAGGAGTAAGTACTCTGCTAAAAAGACACTTTTGGTACGCGAGCCTGTACTGCTGGCAGTGGCTCAACTGGCACAAGAGTGACCAGTGTGGACAAGATCCTCGTCCCCCCTGGCACTGCCATGGTTGGTGAGGCAATCGGTAAAGGCAGAACTCTGCCATTCAAGAGACCTCAACATTCTGTAAATAGCGGAGGCCCCTCCTCTTGGTACGAGACCTCTGCACTCAGCCTCTACCTCTGTCATGTCATGGCCCTCTGCTGTCTAGTGAATGTTCAGACAGTGAGCCTGAGGAGGTGGTGTTGCAGTACTCCTCCCAAGCTCTATGTGGTTCTCACTACTAACCGAGCCCACGGATATATCCACAGATACCCCCCACACCATCATCCTGGCATGTCCACCCCTGGGCACCACCACAGGGCGTTGACATCCCCTCTCCCCCCCGGTGGCCGTATTGGGACCGTTGGGTGGCACACTATCAACATGCGTCTCAAGCTCTGAGTCTCACTCGAGAACCCTCAGGGCACACTCGCTCGGCTGCACCAGTTAGAGCTTTTTGGAATTGCCTCAAGACTTAGAGGAACAGGAATCTGGTACCAAGGAGGAAATGACTGAGCACCATATCCTCCTCCTCCAGATGAAGCCATCATGCCTTTCCACCAGTTTTGGTGGATGATTTTTATCTCTTTCAGGAACTGGCAAAGAGGGTGGCGGAATTTTCCAGATTCCATGGGAGTAAATCAGGAGTACCCACCATCAGCTCCTTGATATTCTCCATTCATTGACCTTCTCAATGATCATCCTCCTGATTTAATGAGGCCATTTTAGACCCGGCAAAGACCATCTGACAAACTCCGGTATCAATGGCCTGCACCTGCAAGCAGGCAGACAAAAAATATTATGTCCCCGCTAGGAATCTGAATTCCTGTTCTCCCACCTAGCACCAAACTCCATCATGGTGGATGCTCTCAATTCTTGCAACAGATGACAACGATCAATGGCTTCTCGCTACAACAGGGATTGGGAACACCTTGATCTGTTTGGCAGAAAAGTTACTCTTCAGCCAGTCTACCATTTTGTATCGCCAACTACCAGCCTCTCATGGCAGAAAACAATTACATAAACTATTCAAAGCTGAATGACTTTATTGTAAAGATGCCAGAAGCACATCATGACTCATTCAAGGCCATTATTCTGGAAGACCAATTTAATGGCAAAGACACTGCTGCCATCTGCCCTCAATGTGGCCGACACGGTGGCTAGGTACATCTGGAGATGTGACGAGCGTTATAGCTTCATTTGTCGGGATTCCCAAAAGAGGTGCAGTCCACAATTGAGGGCTTTCCCTTTTAGGGAATGAAGCTCTTCTCCAAGAAGACTGGTGCCTCCCTTCACACCCATGGCAACCCTCCAGTCACTGGGTATCCATACACTAGGACAAAAGAGATTATTTAGTCCCAAAGTCCAGCATAGACCACACACATTTCAGTACCAACCTCAGCACCACTATGCGCAGCAAAGAAAGAAAGGGAGATTCCTTAAATGAAAATAATTTATTGGCACAGAATTTTTATTTTTTTGGCGCAGAATTCCCCCAGGAGTAATATACCCTGTAGCTGGGTGTTCGCTTCCAAGTGCGGGTAGACAAACGCATACTGGCTCTGTTTGAGCTAGTGCACTAGAAACAGCAGTGTAGCCAGAGGTAGCATGGGTAGTGGATTGGGCTAGCTACTCAAGTGAGTTCCCAGGGGGCCTGGGCGGGTTTGTACTCAGGTGGCTAGCCTGAGGTTCTGCCTGTGCAACATCCAGCTATGCTGCTAGTGCATATTTATCTTCTTGTTCTGGGAAGCATTCTCCTAGCTGCAGTATAGAAATACTCGTAGTATAGATGTGAAAACAGGGAAGAGTAGGAAGAACATCTCTTATGCCTCAGTTTCCACAATTTTAATTACCTCCTGTGTACATTGTTTTGAGATCTATGGGTGAGAAGTGCGATCTAGAAATTAGGTGTTGGTATGGTGGTGGTGGTGGGGGGGGGGGGGGAGGGAACGTGGTTCTGGGGGTAGGCCTGGACTTTCAGGAAATAAATCAGATCAACTTTCATTTAAATTACTGTTGTATAGTCATAGGTCCTCTTTGGCTTTGCTGGGTAGAATTGTTTACTTAATATTAGTTCATTAGTTAAAATGCACCTAACTATACATTACTGAATGAGACAGGGTGGGTATGATAATATTTTTTTATTGGATAAACTTCTTTTGGTGACAGAGAGAAACTTTCACACAGCTTTTCTTCATGCTTAGGAAGGGTACTTAGAATGTCACAGCTAAATACCACGTGAAACAGATGTCTTTAGCATAAGTAATTATCTATATTCTAAGAGACCATTCAAGGTAAAATGGCCTATTTAACACCTCTGCAGTCATAGGACAAAAAAGGAGGGTGTTACTGGGTTACAGACTGTTGATAAGCTATAAATCCAGTGTCTTTAAAACTCATAGTCTTAATAGTGTCTAGCAAAGTTATGAATTTAAGCTCCCAGGCACATCTTTTGAGGCTGTTAATGCAGGTTTCCTTTGAGGACATGGTTTGAGAGGTCAGGTATGGAGTGATTGTTATGGGAAATGTTTCTTCTTTGAGTGGACCCCTTGGAGAAGTTTGCCTGCTTCTTCCACGAGATACAGCCTCCTTCCAGCAACACCAATGGTGTTACCTGTGGAACAGGAATGAGCTTTCTCCTCAGTGGAAGACTCCAAACTATCAAGTAATCTTTTGTTTCATTACCCTACATATCCACCATCCAAAAGGGACATGCCAGCATGAGACCAACTTCCATGTTTAGGTCAGAGAGGCTGGTACATTATGCCTTGGGAGCCTCCACGTGTTCTCTCCCCCTCCCCCCCTTTGACCTTTCCTACTGGCCACAATGGGGGGCCTGGGGCCAGTATACCCCTGCATAGATGGTCACGCCAAAAGTATACATTCCATCTTCATCCATAATAGTTTTACGTTCAACAACACATTGTCCAAACCATGAGAACAGCTAGGAGTACTAGGAATGCTCCCCAGTATGCCAACCTCTTCATGGGGCATGTCGACGAAGAATTTCTGGACAAATACACCACGAAACCAATGATATATATCTGTGAGACACTAATATTTTCAACCTCTTGACAGTGACCTAAATTGCATCATAGACTTCCACCACATCTTCAACAGCTACACCCATCCATCAAACTCTCTCTAGAACACTCCCATACCAGCATCAACTCCCTAGACACCATAGTCAGAACCCACACACAACAGTGTTCAAGAAACCCATGGATAATCACATTTTCCTTCAAACATCCAGTAACCACCCCAGACATACCAAGGAATCTGTTATCTACAGCCAAGTCCTCAGATATCACAGAATATACTTTGAGGAGAAAGTCCGGGATACACATCTTAACAGATTTAAAACTGCCTTCACCAAACAGACATTCCACCAGAGAAGCAGATCGCATCATGCAACAGGCCACCCAAATACCCTGTGAGAACCTGTTTCAGTAAATAAACTAATCTTTCTTCTTCGAGTGATTGCTCATGTGCATTCCAAGATGTGTGTGCGCACCGCGCATGCACGGTCCCGGAAAGCTTTCTCCCTAGCGATACCCGTAGGGTCGGCAGGGGCGACCCCTGGAGTGGCGCCCTTATGGCAATGTATATATGCCCCTGCCGACCCTCCCCCCGCTCAGTTCCTTCTTTCCGTCCATGGCAGTCGCTGGAACAGCTATTGTGCTTTCACTTATCTGCGGTACTCGTGTTCTAATTGTTAGATAGTTGTAGTTGTTTAGATAGTTGGTATTATAGTTGTTAGTAGTTTAGTTCTGTAGTTAGGTAGTTTGTAGTTTGTTCCTTGGCGCCGGGTTATGCCTGGGGCGCCGGGGTTTAAAACCTGTAAAGAGTGTGGGAAGCCTATGCCGGTTAGTGACCCTCACTCCCGCTGTTTAAAGTGCTTAGGGGAGGGTCACCAAACTGAGCGTTGCAACATCTGCAAAGGCTTCAAACCCCGTACAAAGAAAGAGAGAGATCATCGCCTCAAGCTCATCCTCATGGAGTCTGCCTTACAGCCCCATGCTGAGCCTTCCACCTCCAGCAGCGCACCGGCGTCGGTCCGCGGTGCCGCGGCACCAAAGGCTAAGACCACCTCCCGGCACCGGTCGCCTCGGCACCATGCCACTACCTCGCGGCGGCACTGATCTCAGTCGCCGGTGCCTTCTAAAAAGTCTAGAGGGCGCTCCCTGGCCCGTAAGTCGCCCGGTGATCCCTCTTCGGTGCAAACGGCTCCTGGGCGCACACACAGGCCCCGTACTGAGCCGGCAGCAGCGGCCCCCTGCGTGGAGGGTGAGCCTGCCTATCTGGATGCGAGCCTTTCTCCAGAGAGAGATCAGCCTGGGTTGGACATGCTGTCAACCCCAGAGGCTTATGCGGTGGCAACCGATCTCATGGAACTGACCAGAGATCCCGTTCCGCAATTCGTGGCTCCGGCACCAGTACCTTGAGCTCCGGTGCCGATCATTTCACCGATGGCACCGACCCCGGTACCCTCTGCCTCCGTGCCGTCAACATCGCAAGGCGCGGCACCGTGTGACAGAGTCTCCGCGGCACCGTCCCTCATGGCATCGTTGCAGCCTGTCCTTCGGCACCATGGGAAGTCTGCCGCGATGCATACTCAAGCCGTCGTGGCACCGGACGGCACCGCACCTCCCTGGTCAAATTCAGACTGTTCTTCTGAGTCGGATGTGGGGTCTTCCAGGTCACGTTCGAGACATAGCAGGCACTCGTCCCGATCTCATCATTCCTGGCACCGTCATTCGTCCCACCATAGGCGCCCTTCTGTGTGGCCGGCTGAAGTCCAAGGCTCAGTGCAGTGGCCCTTCTGGACCCCCTTCGCCTTCCACCAAGCCCAGGGGCCACCCTCTATGTCGGCGTCGTTGCCCTCGGTGCCGCGGGGCCCAGTATCGGCCACCATAACCAGACCCCCGTCCGAGGCTGCTACAGGGGAGCCAGCACCGGGTCTGTCGATCGCTCAACCGGTGGCTATAGAGGTTCACGGCACCGCTCCCGCTGATGCAGACCAACCCCTTAGCGAGGTTCAGCAGCCCGAGGAACCGCAATTTACTTCTTCATCATCCTCACCGGATGAAGCAGTTGCGGGTTCAACAACATCTCTGCCTCCCATGGATGTTAGAGGGCACCAAGACCTGCTTCGTAGGGTGGCACAAAACCTTAACCTCCAGTTAGAAGAGGTTGAGGAGGAGGAAGACCCTACTGTGAACATTTTGACATCAGACGCTCCATCTCGAGTAGCTCTACCTTTCATAAGAAGGATTCAGACTACGATGGAGAACTTATGGCAGACTCCTTCGTCACTCCTACCAACAGCCAGGGCTGTAGAAAGGAGGTACTTTGCGCCAAGGAGTGGTTATGAGTTCCTGTTCACTCACCCACCTCCGGGCTCCCTAGTCGCCGACGCAGTTAATCACCGTGAGCGACAGGGTCAAACAGGCCCCACTCCCAGATCCCACGATGCGAAGAAGTTGGACTTACTCGGGAGGAAAGTATACTCCTCGGCGGCTCTCCAACTTCGCATTGCGAACCAACAGGCCGCGCTGGGCAGGTATTCCTATAATTCGTGGTCCGCCATGAATAAATTTGAAGACCGTTTACCTAAGGACTCCGTCAAAGAGTTTAAAGCCATCATTGATGAGGGCAGGTTAGTCTCCAGGGCGGCACTCCAGGCAGCCTTAGATGCCGCAGACTCGGCTTCGCAACAAATAGCAACAGGACTCGTTATGCGTCGTGGGGCCTGGCTGCAAGTTTCCGGGATCCCTCCTCCGGTACAGGCCACTATCCAGGACCTTCCTTTTGATAGGCAGGGCTTATTCGCTCTTGACACAGATAAGAAGCTCCAATCAATGAAGGACTCGAGGGTGATGCTTAGATCTTTGGGCCTCCACACCCCTCAAAGCCAGAGGAGGCCATTCAGACCACCCCCCCCCCCCCGGCGAGACCTTACCAAGCCCCCCCTGCTAGGAGGGACCAACCCAGGAGGGGTGGAAGGGGAGCTAGCCATGATCGCCCACGCTCTGGCTCACGGCAACCACAAAATTTCGGTGCGAACCAACCTTCCAGACCAAACTTTTGAAGGTGCGCACGAGGGCCCCGAACCAGCCTCTCCACCTATAGCCTCACAACCCTTTGTGAACCGCCTATCCCACTTCTACCAGGCGTGGTGCCGTATTACCTCGGACAGGTGGGTACTCAGCCTCGTAGAAGCAGGATACTCTATCCAATTCCACACCCAACCATCCACCCTCCCCGTCCCTCTTCAGGGACCCATCTCACGAGCAACTCCTAGACCAGGAGGTTCACACCCTCTTATCTCTGGGAGCTATAGAGAAGGTTCCTCAAGAATTTCAGGGCAGGGGGTATTATTCCCGTTATTTCCTTATCCCGAAGGCCAAAGGTGGTCTTCGCCCCATCCTCGACCTGCGAGGCCTCAACTCCTACATAAAGAAGTTGAAGTTTCGCATGCTATCCTTAGCCTCCATAATCCCAGCTATGGATCACGGAGACTGGTTCGCTGCCCTCGACTTGAAAGATGCGTATTTCCACATTTCCATTATTCCGAGTCACAGGAGATTCCTACGATTTGTGCTCGGGTCCCATCATTACCAGTTTACGGTCCTCCCACTCGGACTTTCTACCGCTCCAAGGGTATTCACAAAGTGCATGGCCGTTGTGGCAGCTTTCCTCAGACGGAATGGTATCCATGCTTACCCTTACCTGGACGATTGGCTCATAAGGGAAAGCTCAAAAGGCCAGCTAGCGATGCACATACAGTTTATCAGGGCGACGTTCCTCGAGTTAGGCCTTATCCTGAATGTACCAAAATCGACCCTCCTCCCTACCCAGAGGATCGAGTTTATAGGAGTCATACTAGATTCCCTGCAAGCAAGGGCCTTTCTACCTCCTTCCCGAGCCAAGACGATCTCGGACATTATTCATTCACTCCTCCAGTTTCCCACCACTACGGCCAGAAACTGTATGGTCCTCATGGGCCACATGGCAGCGTGCACCTATGTGGTGCCCTATGCAAGACTCCGCCTCAGACCTCTACAAGCCTGGTTCGCGAGTGTCTACAACCAGTGCAGAGATCCACTAGACCTCGTAGTGACTCTCCCAGTACAAGTCAGACGCTCCCTTCACTGGTGGCTCCAGCCTCGGTCTTTGGGTGTCGGGGTTCCCTTCCACAAGCCCCAGCCATCCCTGACCCTGGTGACAGATGCTTCCGCCCTCGGCTGGGGGGCACATCTCGGAGAGGTCAGGACTCAAGGTCTCTGGTCCCAGGAAGAGCTGACCCTTCATATCAACGTCCGAGAACTCAGAGCGGTCCGTCTAGCATGCCAGACGTTCCAGTCGCTCTTACAAGGCAAGTATGTGTCAGTTCTAACAGACAATACAGCCACGATGTTTTATATAAACAAACAGGGTGGTGCTCGCTCCTCTCGCCTGTGCAGGGAAGCCCTCGCCCTTTGGGATTTCTGCATTCCTCGAGGGATCGGGATCCCTCACAGCCGCCTATCTCCCGAGGACTCAGAACGTGCTGGCAGACACGCTCAGCCGTTCCTTCAGGGGTCACGAATGGTCCCTCAGACCGGATGTTGCCCATTCTATTTTCCTAAGGATAAATCTGGAAAACCCTCTTTTGACCTTTAGACAACACTCCCCCCCCCCCCCCTCACCCAAGTGCATCATCAGAAGGACATGCCCCATAGGCCAGGACCACCAACCCAAAGCAGCACCAGGCCCTGCCAGAGCAACAAATGCAAAACCTGTAGACATACCTTGACTGCTTCAGTGATCATATTCTGACATTGTAACTCGGTGTAATACTTGAATTTATTTACTTAGTTTTTATGAAGTCCTAATGAAATGAAATGGAATACTTACTGAATTTAATAACTTGTAAAGTACAGTACTAGAGTATTTTTTTCAGACTAGCATTGCTAAATTATCAGTCAATTCAAAATCTGCATCAAATGAATGTTATATTTTAGCAATCAATAAGTATGCAAATAAAGTTCTTTCCATTCCACTTAACACAATTAAAATTCTCAGCAAGTTAAATATATTGAATTGTTTATCTGCGGAGAGGCATGTAGGGCTCCAATTAAGTTTACATGGATAAATGCAAATTTGTGTTTGTGAATGTCAAACTGACAGAAGCATAATACTGTAAAAGGGCTAATCAACACTGAATATGTTTAGTGTCAGTAAATATTTATTGTGAAAATGTTGCTCATGGAATTCTAAGGCACAAAACCAAGTTTATTTTGCTTTTTAGTGACTAAATACTGTAATTTGTATATCATCCCATCCGCATCCTTTCTGTATAATTTTGCTTTGTACAAAATTATTTTTATCATTTCATCACTTTGGTGATGGTGTTGGAGAAGGACGATACATGAGTTTGGCTGTACTTTTTAAAAATTAATTTAAAAAGGGGTGAATTTACTGGTATTTGTGGTTTTGTGCCACAAGCATATTCCAGATAGCATGGAGTTGGACCAGGTACAGTGCAGATAGGCAGGCAATATGCAGATTTAATCATATAACTCTGACAGTGCATTTTGGGCCTTCTGTTCCTAAACAAGGATACCAAGATTGCTAATCAAACTATGCCAGATTGTTTTGGTTTTGCAATGTGCACAGGTGTTCACTAGGAAGTTGGTTCAGATCACAAAATTAATTGGACCCAAGAGATGTTATATATAGTGTTAGGTCTCCTTAAATTAAAAGCTTAGGGCATTGACCTAAAGAATCCTCATGCTTTTATGAGGCTGCTGTTGAGGAATATTGTCTCAAAATTAATAGATCCTATATAATAATCGGCTAGGGAAGTTTGTGTGAAGCAGTCATGCGCAGTAGAGACGGCCCTGACGAACGGCATGCTGGGGGTCGTAGTTCGGAGGCACAAAATGGCCGCCGCGCGTGCCCGCCCGAGCGATCCTCACTCTCACGGAGCTAGAGCACCAAGGAGCAGTTATACATATAAAGTTAGCTGGGCTGTCGGGCGCATAACGAGGAGTTGAGGGGGGAGGGAGCTGAGCGGGGGGGGGGAGGGAGCTGAGCAAGGGGGGGGTTGTTGGAGGGGGGAGGGGGCTGAGCGAGGGAGGGGTCGTGGGAGGGGGCTGAGCGAGGGGGCTGGGCAAGGGGAGGGGGGGAGGGGGAGGGGGCTGGGCGAGGGGAGGGGGTCGTGGGGGGGGGGCTGCGAGCCCTTACGGTTGGCCCGTGTACATGGGCTTTTACACTAGTAGATAATGAAACAAAAGATCTGCTTAAAATGTACTTTTGATTCTTTAATACTTTACAGTGGACAATGTGATGGAAAGAAAGAAAAAGAAATAAGAAGAATATGCCTGTTAGCAACTACTACTAAACTGTCTTTTGTCTCACAGTGCATGTGCACACTTCACTAAAACACCCACAGTTGGCCCAGTTCAGCTGACCTGCACTCGTGGGGCTCAGGTTGCAAAGCTATACAATTGCAGTGTAGTTGCACAAGAAGTAGGGTCCCAGAGCCTCGGCTCCAGTCTGAACCCGAATGTCTACATTGCAGTTTTATAGCTCTGAAGCCCAAGCCTTGCAAGGCTGAGTCAGCTGACATGACCCAGTTATGGGTATTTTATTACAGTGTAGACAAGAGGTCAGAGAGGGGAACAGCAATGCTGTGACTGTGATTCTTATTTATATCAGAAACTCTCGTAATAGTTTGCTGAGAGGTAGAGAAATAAAAGGTTGTTTTATGAAGAAAACAAAATGATTTTTATCTCATGGTTATCTCATCTCATGGTTTTCTGGATTCCAAAGTGTGATTATTTTATTTTATTTTTAAGTCCTGGGCTGATTTTGGAATTAGTCAGTTGCAGAATGGATATAAAATAGTTCAGTTTCGTTTCTAACTTTGTATGAAATAAGCCGTGCCTGTTGGCCTCTGTTTGATCCTGTGAGAGTGGGGGCTAATGTCTGGCCTGTGTTTGGGAAGCAGCAGGTAGTCAGGAGCAAGCTGTTCTAGGGGTCCACGTTTCTGTAGCGTGGCAGTTATTCACACACAGATGGAGACCTTATGAACTTTGACAGAGGTCATGCTAAATTGCAAATCTAAAACTTCTAGACTTCTGAACTTAGGGTGGCACATGATTTTTTTTTTTTTCAGTCTGTAATTAGGAACATCATTGAAGCTATAAACTCACTTTTAAGGAGTAGATCAACCATCCATTCATTGTTTAAACAAGTGATCTTGGGAACAGATACAGTCTTTCATGGTACTTTGAAAGGAAACTATTGCATATTGAAATGCTAATTTACATACGTAGAACACACTTCTTATATTGCGTCTGAAATACCTAAGCTTGCCTGCTTTTATTGAACTTATAGAAGGACTTTTAGATCTGAAAGCACTGTAGAAGCCTCTGTGTTTTTTTCCCCTGTTACACATGGTTTGGAATGAATTAAGATACTCAAGGTAGTTTTTGATTTCAGGTCTTTTGGGGCAGTCAATTGAGACACCAAGATCTCTGTCATCTGTCATCAGCCATCATCTCAACAGGGATCTTATAGTGGTGTAGGAAAGAAAAACATGAGATGATATGGTTTCACATTGTAACATATTACATTTTGCATTCAATCAAAGTCAGAGAACACTGAAGGGCTACTCAGTTGTGTTTTTAATTACAATTCTGAAGCTGCTCTTGAAAATCTGTCATATTTTAACTTACTGCAGTTTCTAGTCAAGTGGGAAAATTAGGGGAAAAGTCAATAGTTAGTCTTATGCTTGGATAGCTCTACTCTGTAGTATCCAAAATATAGATTATATTCGTTCCCAAGATGCATTCATTTATTTTCTGTAACAGTTCTATGTTTTTACAAAATTGTTTGTTGGAGGTATAAAGAATGGAATGTTCTACGTATGTAAACATCCAAGGAGCTTGGATGACCTAATCACCCAGGTGGCTTAGAAACTCATCTTCTTTTAGTCACATGGTCAAATTCTCAGAATTGAACTAGATGTATGGTGCTGGTTAATGGCTCATGAACTAGTCTTTAGAGCTACAGCATTGTTTCATGAGGACAATGTCAGATTCCATGTTTTGAAAGTGGTTTCAGTATCGGCCACACAGAGAGCTAGAAAATTCACACCGGTAGCAGACTGTAGGGGGAAAATGTTTTTTTAAAAGTGTGTGAACTGGCTTATGCATAAGATAACAAGAATGTTGTTCATGTTTCTAAAGATGGAGAAAGAAAAAGGAAAAAATAGTGCATTTAAAAAAAAAAAGTTCACTGTATTGCTGTGGCGGTATCTTCATTTCTGAAAAAAAGAGAATGTAAATAGTCCATTAGATCTGCAGTTGTGAAGTTTGACTATATTTACCTATTCTGGTGCAAATAATTCAGCAATTTCATATTTTATCATTGTTAACTGGTCTTTCTGATAACTATAATTAAGCAGTCTTTAAGGTTGATGTGTTAATCCCTGAAAATGTACCTGTTAAGAGAGAGTCTCTAAAATACAAAGCTAGGAAGCTTTCCTCTGAATGTTAGAACTCTTAATGAAAGTGCCCACCCCAGCTAATATTATATGGCTTATATGCTCTTCATATAATTACATAACTCTAATAACTATATTAACTTCTAAGAAATGCCGTTGTTTACTGTGGAACATTGTTCTCTAGCCAGATCTCAGTTATGCTCATGATGGTTTTAACTTTTGTTAAAAGTTCTTCCCTAAATTAAAAGAAGAGTAAGGATAGTGATCTTTGATGGAGATTACGTGCTGTCTGGATACTCCGAAATTATCCTTTTCAGAGATGGCTCTTGGAAGAGAAAACTTCTTTTTAACTTTAGAAATGACTGACTTGCATTAATAACAGATACAAGCAGTTTCACCAGGGAGAATGCTGTATTCTTACTACTTCCGTCCCCTTCATGCACTTGTACAAAGTCTGCACCTTCCACCAACATTTTAATGAAATTACATAGACTTAGTAGTGTTGTGCTATTTATATAGTCAATACAGTAGAACCTCCATTTAACGGACTAATTCGGGCGAGGGGGTGTCCGTTAAATCAAAAAGTCCGTTATTTAATTTAAAAAAAAAACGAGCTGTAGAAGCAGCAGCCCACCTGCCACAGGGTCGGGGCGGCAGCTCTGCAGCCCGCCCGTTGCTGGGACCCGGGCGGCAGCCGGGAGCTGTCAGCCAGCCCGCCCGCTGGCAGGACTCGTGCGGGAGACGGGCGGGAGCCGGCAGCCAGCCCGCCCGCAGGCGGGACTCAGGCAGGAGCCGGCAGCCAGCCCGCGAGAAATGGATTTCGGATGCATCACACTTGCTCAGAAATTTTGTCCGTTGCATCCGAATTCCGTTAAATCGAGGGTTTACTGTATAGTTTTGTGAAAGAAATTTTAAATGTTTATAGAAAAGTGGATTTGAATGTACGTTTGTTTTCCTAGAGGTTGTGGATATGAGAGATTTTTGCTTAAATGAGAAAATAAATGAATAGTTTTCGGAGTCTTTCATTTGGTCTCTCTCTGATAGATACTCCTTTAGTATATGGGGTTTATTGCAGAATGTTTTTGAGGGAGCACTGTATTAAAATAGATTCAGAGAGGTAGCCGTGTTAGTCTGGAATAGCAGAGGTAACAAAGTCCTGTGGCACCTTAAAGACTAACTATAAAGTTTTGAAGCATAAGCTTTCGTGGGCTAATACCCACTTCGTTGGATGCAAGCAGTGGAAGAACTTGCATGCTTTTGAGCTATATTGTTGTGGGAGACAGAAGCAACAGAAAGCAGGATTATGTGGAGTGTTTTTAGGGAATGTAGGAGTTCAGTTCACCCATGGAGAAAAAAAGACATAATGAAAGAAAAGGTGGGAAATGACAGAAAAGAATAGAAGGGAAAATGCAAAACCCAAGAACCAGTATTTTACCGTTTGTCGCCATTAGTGCCCTGTAATGCAGATGGGGAGAGGCACAGGGAAGTGAAAAACTTGATTAGAGATTTAGCTGGGCAAGGTTGAGTAAGAGAATATGAAGTTTATATTCTAGAGCGGATGGTGTGCAAGTATGAAGGAAGCACAGATAACTCTCAATTTTGTATAAGATCTATATCTTTTTTGTAAGATCTTCATGAATTATAAATGACAAAATGTTATAAAATCTTATATAAATGCTTCAAACTCAATAGAGAGACAAGGTAAGTGAGGTAAAACCTTTTAATGGACCAGTGTTTTCATTGCTATGTAAGTAACTTTCCCAACAGCATGTCTCTAAAACATAAGAATGGCAAGTTGGGTGTGTTTAATGGGAAATACTGAGCTTGTGGGTATGACAATGATACTCTGATGAGACTTCACTGAGCTCTCTCTAGGTCCTGCCTGTATCTGCTTGGACTAAAACAAAAACCTTATGGTCATTTTTTGCACTTATTGACTTCATTAGGTTTTGGATCAGAGTCTGCCAGAGAGGGGAGAATTGCAAAGATTTGTCTTAATTAAACTGAATCATCCAGGAATAGCCAGTGTCTGAGTGCTAGGTAGACCACCCTCCTTAAAAAAAACAAAATGATTGTCAGTGCCATGATTGCCAAATTGGTTGACTGGAATTCAGCCTGAGGGGAAAAAGCAGCCCCCTGAATATGTTTTTGTTTTGTTTGTTTCTTGGTATTGCTTGTGATTAACACATTCATCTGATTTGACTTACTGTTTTATTTATAGGTGTGACTCACAATATAGCTTTACTGAGAGAAGTGATAATCCATCCACGCTTTGTTCAGGGGGATGTCAGCACTAAATTTCTTCCTGATGTGTATCCTGATGGCTTTAAAGGTTTGTTCTCCCTTAAAATATTTGCGTGTTTGAAAGAGTATCTTCATTATTATAATTTCTGTTTACTTCTAGAGTGAATTGTTCTCTAATCAGTTTTTCAATTTTTAAATGAGATCATTATCTACAAAATGTTTTGGAATTTTTAATAACAGGTTGCAAAATTGGAATTATTTTCCTTGAACTTCAGAAAGTGGCTACAAATTGAAAATAAAAGAAATCCAATAATGGGCATAATCACAGGAGGGGCTCAGCACTCAACTCCTATTGACGTATGGGTGGTCGGTGGGAGTTTGAGTGCTCTAACGCATTGCAACAGACACCATATCAGATTGGGTCCTGTGATATCATGGAAAATACACACTCATTTATCATTGTTAATGTGAAATTCATAAGTAATAAACATTAGGGGAAATATTTTCTTTGTATTTATATAATCCGTTGCAAATGTAGTTGTTGAGAAATTAAACACGTCAGGCAATTTTGTTGTGTTTTCCCCACGAGTTCTTCTTTTTGGGACCCTTTCTCCTATCTGTCTAAGTTAGTGATTAGGCACATATTCATTCCATAGCAGATGGCTATAAACTCCTTCAGAACAGACCAAGACCAGTAAGGCCAGTGACAAAAGAGGAAGCCATTTAGATTTCACCTTTACTATAGATCCTCTTTCCAGTAGTGGTCACAAGACTTTACCAAAAAAAGGTCTAGACCTCCCTGAAGTGGCCAGTTGGCTTCGTCTACAGGCCCTTCTCACAGGCAAGTTCAACCTCCAAGCAGTTCTGCTGGGTGATAGAGGACAGCACACTGAACACATCCACCTATTCCTTCCACTGGAAGACGCCTGATTTTCTGTCTGTGTTTGGATAGAGATCATGTCAGACAAGTTAAGTGCTCAGCACAGTGAAGGAGGGATATGTAATCCAGTTCATCTTTTTTTTTCTCTTATACACACACACACACACACACACACACACACTCACTCTCCCTCTCTCCCTCTCTCCCTCTCTCCCTCTCTCCCTCCCTTTTCAGGGTCCCATCTCATGAAACCGTTTTGTTTCAAGAAAGTCTCTTCTGGAATTAGAAGCAACAGAGGGAGGTCCCTTACCAACAGAGAGGGAAAGTCATCCGTTCATGGTATTTCCTGGTTTCATAGTTTTCTGGTGGCCTTCATCCCATTCTAGATCTGAGAAAGCTGAACTGCATCATCAACACAGCAGAGTTCAAGATGGTCACACTAGCTTCTTCCATGTAAATTAGGGATTGTCATGGTGCCTTAGATTCATGGGATGCTTTCATGTGGCAGAACCTCTCGTCTACAGGAAATTATTTTGGTCAGCTAAAGAGTTCTGTCCACATAAATTGCTGGAGTGCAGAGCTATTTGGCTTCTGAGACGTTTGTGTCTGCCATCAAGAACTATGTGATACAAGTTCTTACAGTCACCACCAGTGCCATGTTTTATCTGAACAGGAGGAGAGGCGCAAGATCATCTCAGCTATGCAAGGAAGTCATTCACTTGTGGAATTATGTATAAGAAACAGTCTTCCTCAAGGGATTCCAGGAGTGAAGAACACAATTGCAGACCCTTTCAGCAGGGATTTCATAGACTAACATGAGTGGTCAATCAGAAAGAACACCTTCCAAATCTTTCACCAGTGAGGGGTACCCAATGATACTTGTTTGCTACCAACCTGAACAACTAGTAAAAGAGATTTTACTCCATGGTTGGGGAAGCTGGGGTTCCATTGCAGATGCCTTTCTTCTCTCCTGGTTCAGTCATCTCCTATGTGCATTCCCTCCAGTTCCTCCAATTCCAAGGATACTAAGGAAACTGAAAAGAAACAAAGTAACTTGAATCTTAGTGGTACTAACCTGGTCAAGGCTCTACTGGTTCATGGATCAACATTGGTTTTCCATTACGTCTCCAGTAACTTTGCCCTAGTCAAGGATTATCTATCTCAATACCAAGGGAGGTCCCTGCATTCCAGTGTCCAGTCTCTCCACCTCATGGGATGGATGATCTCTGGTTGAATACTCATGAGAGATTGTGCTCCTGAGATATTCAAACCATTTTGGTGAGCAGCAGGCACTCATTAATTACATAGATGCGCTAGAGAGCTACAAATGCTGCAAAGTGGAAAAGATTTTCAATGTGGGTAGTCTCAACACAGGTCAAAAATGTTCTTGACTGTTTTGTTACACCTGAAATCATCTGGCCTTTCAGTTAGTTGCATGAGAGTTCACCTGGCTTCCATATCTGCTCTGCATCCTCCAGGGGATGGGTTTTCCATCTTCTCTTACCCTCTGGTTCCCAGATTTCTGAAGGGTCTTGTCAGCATCTACCACCTGTGTCTGACCCAGTATCTTTATGGATCCTTAACCTAGTCTACTCTAGACAAATGGGTTCTCTCTTTGAACCTATGGCGACAACATTGTTATTTTTGTTGAGGAAGACAGTGTTTCTGGTGGCAGTCATTTCTGCAAGGAGGGTTCAAGCTCTTTTAGCTGGTCCTCCTTTCACAGTCTTTCATAAGTTTGTATTAGGCCACATCCTACGTTTATGCTAAAGATAGCATCAGCTTTCCACTTGAACCAAACTATTAATCTTCCATGTGTGTTTCCTGAAACCTCACTCTTCCAAAGCTAAAATCCACAATTTAAACTCTTGTAGGGTATTGGCATGCTCTGTGGATCGTACTAAATCCTTTAGATCCTCTCCCAGGCGCTTTGTTGCCTGTGCTGAGAGTTAGAGGTCAACCAGTAACATAAGTAAAAATATTAGAAACAAATGATTGCATACAAAACAAATCTTAGCACAATTGTGTTCAGCCCCATTCATAAAAGAATCTCTGTGTATGCTCTTTTGTAGGACTGGGACATACATTTTAATTGTGTAATCTGAATTTTGTATTCTCATATTTTTTCTATTTAATTTTATTGTAAAAGATTAAAGGTGAAGATATTAACATGGTTGAGGAAGAAATTTTAAATCTACCATTTCCCCTTTTTCCCATAATTGTTAATATGATCAAACAATTCCTGATGGGCCTGATGCAGCACCCACTGAAGTCAATGAGAGTCTTTTCACTGACCTCATTGGGTCAGGCCCTAAGTGTTTGTTTTTCCTCCAAAAACAAATTTCTGTAAAATGTGTAAGAATCCTAAATAAAATAATGAAGTAAATAAAAACTGATTTCAGTCTCGAGTTTTCATAGGTTTATTATAAACGGAAGTTAACAACTTTTTTAGCTTTTATAGTTATTTTAAAACATGTCTCTTCCCCCTATCTAAATTAATTTTCACCAGTACAAAAATGCTTGCTTAGTTTGTTTCAGGAATTCTCTTTAAAAAGTTACTACACTAAACTCTGTCAGGCATTTTCCTACTGGGAATACAACTGCTTTGCTGCTCCTCACACCGTTCAGTCTAGACAGAACATGGGGTTTAGCAATGGCATGGCACTAAATTGTCTCCATCACTATGGTGACTGAGCACCTCATAGTCTTTAATGCATTGTGGCACCCTCGTGAGGTAGGGCTGTCATTATACAGATGAGGAGCTGAGGTACAGAGAGGCTAAAGTCACTCAAGATCCTAGAAGATAATTGAACCATGGTCTCCTGGATGCCAATATAACATCCTGTCCCATGGACCACCCTCCCTCTTTTCAACGCCCTCTCACAGTTGACCCGAAAGTGTGGCTTTGTCTCTAACCCCATATATTGTATTTAGACAATGTTGAGGGAATTTTCTTTAAGTTGCACACTTCCTGGTTGTGGAAAAGTGTCTCTTACTCTACTAATAATCTAGGAGAAGGCTCCTATGTAGACAGGAAGTGAGGCATATGTGCGGGTGTTGCAGAAGCCATGCTAAAACATATAAGACCGTGAGTAAGGGATCTTTCACTTTTCCCATCCCCATAGTACCTAGTTTTGGGGTTTGGACCCGGTATTGGATAGTATGATGGCTTTAAGGGCATTCCTAAGAAAGTTCCCCCTCTTCCTCTCTGTAATGAATGTGATGAAAGAGGGTTGCATAATGCTCACATTTTATGACTGAGGGAAAGACTCATAGATGTATTGCATTTGGGATGCTGCAGGCAAGGGCTAAGGGGCTCTTTAGAAGTGTGTGGGAGATTTGAATGATTCTTTATAATTGCTTTTATTAAACAATGAAGAGGAACCATGCAGTATCTGACCACTTTTTACACTCCTAACACATTCCAGGTGGCTTTCTTTCCTCCCTGGGATCTAGATTAGAACGTTATGGCCTTTCAGGAGACCCCATTGCTCTTCAGAATGGCTGAGGATTCTTCTTTTTCCTTTTGAACATCAGTTTTAGAGAGGGGCATGTCCAAGCTCAAAAGATGCCGCTCTCCTCCATTCTCTCATATGCATTCTGAATAACTCAGAATCACACCTGCAGGCACCAGAATTTGGCTACAACTCACCATGATTACAGGGGAGAAGCAGAGACAAGACGCACTTCAATGACAAATTTAAGTCTTTCAGGAATTGGTGTCCTCAATAATGTCAAACTGCCTGGCTCAGATGAGTTAGTGTCTGACATTTATGCCAGCCAACCCCCAATTAATTTTTTTAATAAAACAAACATGAAGTTACCATCCATTTAAATTAATCTAAATTTAAATTATGCATTATACTTTCCATCTCATTAAATTTGTATTTAATTTTTGTTCACCCTGAACAGAAAATCACTATGCTAATATTAAATAACGAGAGTGGGCACAAAACCGGTTGGGTGCGTGGTGTGGTGTTTTTTGTTATTAGTAGGAAACTTTTTTCTGGCAAAATGCAAATGAGATTGTTATGGATAGAATGACCTTTTATGTAATTTAATTTGAAGTTGGTTATGTAAAGTAATTGCAAGAACCTTTTTGACTCAGCTTGGGTGATACTGGGCTAATATTGATTTAAAGAATCCTAACATCAGAGAAATTAGGGAAAAAAAAATCTTCTCCCATCTTTCTCCTGAAACAGGATTCTGCTATTTACTTGTAGTAGATGCGTGCAGGCTAGTTTTAAATAACTCAAGCAGCAGAGTTATTTACTTTCACCACATTTGGTATGGCTTTTATTTTTATTTTTAAAACTAAACCATAAAAGGCTGTCCATCTTGTATGTTCCTCTTCTCTGGATTGTTGGCAAACAGCCTTAACAATCTGTGCTATGGCTCCACATGTGAGGAAGCAGGAGAAAAATCTGTCAAGGGGCCAGAAAATGTGCTGTGCCAAAAGGGTAGGACAGAGCTATGTATGTTGTGCTTAAGTTGCTTCTGACCCTGGAGAAATCATTTGGGCAGTTTTGGCCCCTCTACACCACAGAAATGGCATAAAGAAACTGTAGTGAGGGCTGAAATCTAGTGCAGGTTGTGCACTGGCATGGGACCTGAAGAACAGCAGATGCCATTGGACAGGACCATACCTAACCTGGAGTCGAAGCTTTAAGAGAGGTGCAGAGCTGAAGTTTACTGTACATGATTTTTCATGAGATTTGCCTTATGACAGCCAGTTCATTGTGAACAGCTGCCATGTCTTTATTTAATTAATTGTACATGATGCACCAAAGCAGTGGTCTCAGAATTGCTGTACTTTTGATTGGCAGAGGAAAATGAATCTCTTTACTTATAGAGTGAGTTTATGTATTCTCTAAAGGGTATGGGAAATCTGGCCAACCTGAGTGCTGCTAAATGCTCTCTCTCTTCCTTCAACAGTTAACCCTCCTTAACATATCCACTACTGTACTTATTTTCACAGCAGTTAATGAAATTTTATAGCTCGTGTTGTATAACACAACCTATTAATGATTCTGGGATGCAGAAACATTCAGTGGGTTGAAGAAAGATAAATTGGGCGCTGACTGCCTTTTTTATGGTAGATGTAAAACATGCCTGTAGTCCAGGAATCTACAGCGTGCTGCAGCCAGGTTATTTTAGGGAGATTGTAGCTTCTCTTTGAAATTGAGGAGCCACTGTTTCTCAAGTGGCGACTTCTCAAAGAGAAACTGTTTTTCTTCCTGTCCAGCCACCCTCATGAAGAGTGCTTCAGAGGTGACTGCTACTTTTCAGATCTCACTGTTGCATGACTAATGCTAAGGGCTGGATCGTGATACTGTTACTCACATTGAATATTATCTTACAATTTGAGGAATACCATTTAAAATCAATGAGGGCTATATGTGGAGTAAGGTGGTATTCAGTTTAAAATAAGGGCCTCGCTACATGCTCCCAGTTTAGCCTCCTAAATGGAAGTTGAACTTTAAAAGCAGCTTAACTGTGCGCAGAGCATGCTAGCAGAATAAGAGTGGGAGGATCTGGGATATTGTAGTTTGAAACAGTAAAAACGAAAATAATCCCAGAAAATTCTGATCTACTTGATAAAATAATTAAAATACAAAAGAAAATGGGTTTTTCCTGTCCTGTGCTTGAAATTGAGAGAGGTCACATGTGGATAGGTCATACTCTTATTTCTCACCATTGCTGATTTGCAAAAAAGGAAAACAATATTAAAGAAGGCAGAAAAAATTGATGAAAAATTGAGGTGTGGCAGGTTTTTTTAAGGAGGCATTCCATTTCTTCACCCTCCTCCCTGACCTATCTGAGTACTGTTATATTTTGCCTTTGATTTATTTCCCCAGTTTCTCCCTGATTTCCATAATGAGATGTTTGCAATATTATTGTAGTCATATTGGCCCCGGATTTTAGAGAAACAATGTGGGTGAGCTCTGTGTGGTTTAAACCTTGTCTCTTTCACGAACAGAAGTTGGTCCAATTAAAGATATTGGACTTTACCGTTACAGAGACAAGGTGAGTGTATGCTTAATGTATGGTATAAGTAGAGCATGAAATTACTATGCATAGAGAGTTTATGGAATATGTGGATTCTTTTAAGATTTTTACTTCATTTGATTCTACATTTTTTTTTTCACATATAGTGCCACTCCCCCTACTTTCTCCCCCGCTGCATGACCTGGTCTGTCCTTCCGATATACTTTATACCCTGGAATGATTGTGTCCCGTTGATTGTCCTCACACCACCAGGTTTCTGTGATGCCTATTATGTCAATATCCTCCTTTAACACAAGGCACTCTAGTTCACACATCTTATTATTTAGACTTCTGTCATATGTGTGTGTGTGTATAAGCACTTTAAAAACTTTTCACTGTTTATTTGTCTGCCCTTTTCTGGTGTGTCAGATTCTTTTTTATGTGAAAGTTTCTTGTCTCATCTGGCCCCTACTTTATCCTTTTCCATCCTCTCCTCCTGACTAAAACCTAGAGAAGCTCCATCAATAGACTCTCCTTTAAGAGAAGTCTCTGTCCAATCCACATGCTCCTCCCCAGCAATTGGCTTTCTCCCATCTCTTATTTTAAAAACTGCTCTGCAACCTTTTTAATGTTAAACCACCCAGAGGTTTACACAGCCATTATTCATAACTTTAAATACAAAAATGACACATGCATATGAATAGGATGAATATATTCAGTAGATCATAACCTTTACACAGATGTTACATGGCATATGTAGCATAAAACATATTCCAGGTATGTCATATATACATTCATAAACATGTTTCCATAAGGAATTATGGGGTGCAATGTGTCACATAGGAAATTATAACTTTATTTATTGCTTTAATAAAACTTTTAGTACAGATAAGACTTTGTTCTTGTGGTTGCGTCTGTGGTCACTATCCTTGGTCTTCATGTGTTCCTGGAGCCTCCAAATTTGAGAAAACTACCAGAGGTGGTTTTCACTCACTTTGAGCTTGAAACTGTAGCAGCAGGAGCTGAATCCATGGTAGTTTAAACTGAATTTATTAATTCCATATTAAATCAAAAAGGCTACAAATGGCACCTTTCTAGCAAAACACAGAAAATGAATTTTGATGTGCTTTTAACAGTTTCTGTTATCTTTTAGGCCTGTCCTACGGTTTAAAGCTAGGTCAACATGGTTACTTTGTCAGGGATGTGAAAAATGCACACCTTGGCGCAACGTAGCTGTGCCAGTCTAACTTGTAGTCTATGCCAGTAGAGTTTTCATATGACCTTAGACTTAAGAACCACTTTCAGTGGGCGCCCCAGTCATTCTTGGTTTTTCTGATTGTTTAAATGATATCACAACAAATGTAAACAATGACTAATAAAGAGAGCAGATAAACATATTTTTTCTATTTTTTAATGATGAAGAGATGTATGTACCTCTTACCCTGTTGTTAAGCTGTTTCAAGATATTGACCCTTGTTCACTGTTTGGAGTTTGAGTTTTATTGAAGAGTGAGGAAGAAAATAGTTTTTGCAACTTGGCAAGTACAAAAGCGGTTATTGGTTTCATCCCAGATGAAGGTCATACAGTAAAACCTGCAAATTGGGATCTTTATAGTTTTTCTTTGTTCTGATATACGAGTTGATGCTATTTGTACTCCTGGGAGCATGTTCTCCCACATATTGGCACACGTGAATTTGGTTACACATACTTTTGTTTGGTTTTTAGCACAGAGGGGAAAAGATCCGTTTTTCAGCATATAAGGAACTCTGCTTTTTGTTTGGTCAAGGCATCTAATCAGACTATTATTTTTGAGTACTACCTCTTTAAAAAACAAAAAACAAAATCTCATGATTGATAAAATGTTATCACTTGTGGTGTAGAGAGCTGGAAGCTCACTTAGTTATGTGTAAAAGTCAGACGAGTTTATTCATGAAGTTGTGGAATCATATATGTCCAGTGGTGCCCACAGCCACATACATGGTGCCTCCCTTTGGCAGCGATGAGAGAGAGCAGTGCTGACTGCCCTGCTGTCCACTTAGTTTTGGTCCTGCTGGCTCTCCATTGTGATGGGGAGGCAGTGAAGCCAATATTGACTGAATGGTGTGGCAACCTGGTGCGACATCCCATCTGCCTCACGTGTACCAGATCACAACCCCATTCACTCTGTTTTGAACCTGCTGCCCCCTTGTCATGACAGAGAGCTGGCAGGGAGAAATTTGAGTGGACAGTGAGGTGGACAGTACTTCCCCAGCTCACCACTGCCATCGGGTAGCTTCTGCACCAGGGTTTCCCACTGGGAGACAACCTGCATTGTCCCACTTCCAAGAGCTCATGTCCCCTCTTTGGGGTAGGGAGTGACACTACACCTGGGTGTGCTGACTGGACTGAAAGATGGGCTGAGCATGGTGCACATTCAGCAGGTAAGGTGAAGGGGGCCTGTGGCTGAAACAGGGATTGATGGTGCGTATCACCACAAACATTTCTGGGGTGTCCCAGATATGTTCCTAAAATACACACAAGTCCAGAGTTCTGCATTTTTCATTTTGCCTTCACTTGGTTTCTACTAAATGGCAAGAGAAAGCTTGTACTTCTTTTGAAACCATGCTACTGCACAATTTATTGTGCTTCAGTAATTTTCAAAGATATATTTTATAGATTTTCCCCAAGAATCCTACTGATCTTACTTGGATGGTCATGGAAATTAGCATGTGCTAATAATGGTCACAAGTAGAATATGGATAAACACTGAGGACCCTTTGAATGGTGATCTCTGGATGGTGTTTTGGTGATCTCTGGATGGTGTTTGCGACCCTACTGTATCTGTAAACAGAGGCGCTGCTTGAGGCAGAGACAGAGAGTAGTGTAGAGCTTCTTCAGAGGACTGTTACTGTAACGAGGTGCAGCAAGGCTGTTGTGACCTGCCCCAGGACACCAAATGACCACCGGAAAGAACTTTACTCATATGAGATATTTTCAGTGATGGAATTGGGGCACTAGGTAAGAAACGGTGCCTCATGTGCGGGTTTGCAAGACTGGGCCTTTACTGTTGCTAACGTAAGATAACTGTAAGGCATTTTTGTTTGTCCCAATGAATTGGTCTCTACGTAATAACTAATCCAAATAAAATGAATGGAGCCTGGTTCTTTTTCTCAACTAGTCTGAGTTGGTGGCACTTTTCTGGGGCACAGATATATTTGACAGGAAAAGTGGTAATTGCTTTTGTGTTGTGAAAACAAGGAGTTCCTTGGCCATGTAGCTGGCATAGTTTGTTCCTTACCATTATATCTCTAAGACCCATCTCTGTCTGTTTGTCCATCCTTCCTTCCAACTACAGCTCTCTTTTATTTCTTCATTTATGTCAAAGGCTATAATATCCCGCTCACTGGCCCCCTAAACACACACATTGACCCCCCCACACACCACCACCCCTCAGTCCATACAAAACACCTCTGCTAAAAATAGTCTTTCTTGTTGTTTTTCACTGTCATGCTCTCGGCCTCCATTACCTCATCAGATTTAACTTCTTATTGCTGCCTTCAAAGACCTACTGAACTCTGTCCTCCTTAGTTATCCACCTATGCTTCGTTTCCAGTCATTTATCCACCTCCTTGTGCTTTGCCTAGAGCAGGGATCTTAAATTCAAATGACCATGAGGGCTGCATGAGGACTAGTGCACTGGCCCGAGGGCTGCATCACTGACACGGCCTCTCTCCCCCCCCCCCCTCATTGCCCCCGCCCCCACTCCACCCCTTCCATGAGGTCCCGCCCCTGCCCCACGCCCTCCTCTGAACACACAGCTCCCCGCTCCCTCCTGGAAAGCGCTGGTCACCGCCAACAGCTGTTTTGCAAACAAAGCAAGAGCAATATAGGAAGTCCAGAGCTGGAAACAAGCAAACAAATCTAATTTAACAAGAAATAACCAGCCTCAGATGATTCAAGCTTTTTTTCAAATATAATATGCTGATAAATCTGACAGAAATTTCAGTCCATCTCAGCCTAATATCAACTGTAATTTTATAAAGTCTCCCTCTGCTAAACTGATCCTCATAACCCTGTTCCCCATCTCCACTTACCCCCCATAAACCTGTTCCCCAAATCTCCCCCACTCCTGCTTGTAGCCAGCTCCGTGTTCCATCCCCAAATCTCCCCCACTCACCTCAAAACCCTGCTCCCCGTCCCCAAATCTCAACCCACTCACCCCTGTAACCCTGTTCTCCATCTCCAAATGTCCCCCCCACTCATCCTTGTAACCCAGCGCCCTGTCCCCAAATCTCCCCTCCACTCTCCTCCCTGTTCCCCAAATCCCCCCCATGCCCCTAGCTTCAATACCCTCCCACCCCTAAGTTGCCCCTCCCTGTCTCTCCATCTCCTTTCAGCCTTCCCGGACTCTCCTCCCCGCCACCCCTTGTCCGAGCCCGGCACCCTCTGCAGGAGATACCAGTAGTAGGGCATGGCTGGTAGCCTTGGCAAGCCTTGGCACCTGCAGTCGGCCCGATAGCCATGGCTCGGCGCTCACCTCTGGCTGCTCGCAGGGCAACGGCGCCCACCCCGGGGGTGGGGAAGCTTCTCTGCTGTTTGGCCGGGCCGCTGCCTATCCCCGGCTTCCAGGCACTGCTGCGGCTTCAATGAATGAGCTGGGGCGGCACTTCCCGGGAGCCCTCTGCAGCGGTGGCCAGGAGCGGTAAGCCTCCCGCAGAGGGAGGCAGGAGGGGAGCCTGGCTTATTACTCCTGGCCGCTGCTGAAGAGGGCTCCTGGGAAGCGCCGCCCCAGCTCATTCATTGAAGCCGCCGCAGCAGCAGTGCCTAGTATCTGGGGATCAGCAGCGGCCCAGTCAAGCAGCAGAGAACCCTCCCTCCCGGAAACTGCTATTGGGGGGGTGGGGGGTGCCAGGGAGCTTTGCGGGCCACAGGGAAGGGCTTCGAGGGCCACATGTTTGAGACCTCTGGCCTAGAGTGACCCAATATCCTGATTTTGGGATCTTTTTGTTAAATAGGCTCCTATTACCCCACAACCCCTGTTCCAATTTTTCACACTTGCTGTCTGGTCATCCTAGCTTTGCCTGTGGTGCCTGCCTTATCCTCCCATGTGTCAGTTTCTCATTTAAAGCCATCTGTCTCATCTTCAATGCTATGTGCTGTGCCTCGAAAGTTCTTCCTGAGCTAATCAGTAAGGCCAATAACCTCTCCATATTTAAGCCTTACTTGAAGACTGAATTCTGCTATGTTTCCTATGAGAAGTCTAGTTGATTTTTACTGTCTGGACAAAGACCTGGCCCAAGATCACCTTAACCCCTCTATTTTTATGTTGTACCCATTTTGCCTAACCTTCATTTGACTGGCTCTCTTTCAAGTCAAGAGACAGGGAGTTCATACCAGTTCTCTGTTTAGAAAATATCTAGTGTAATTTGCGTTCTACCACAAACAAACTATAATGCCCCTGATCTGCTGGACACTAGCTGTAATAGGGGTGACAAGTCATTTCAATTCCAGGTATTTCCAGTAGGATATATTACTGTATTATCGCTTGCAGGGAGGGAGATCTGTAGCTTTTAGAAAGTAAAGAATTGAAAAGAATACTGCATATGTTTAATAAGTTCTAATGTACAGATGGATTCTTTGTGAGCATGAGCCATAATATGTCAACCAGTGACATTTTACTAATGAAAACAAGATACTACAGCATCACTTAATTTTTTTTCTTTCAGTTGTCAGATTGTTTTTAACATAGACACCAGTGTTAACTGCAGGGCTGAGCTGTATGAAAACATGCTATTTAAATCCTGGAACTGTGAACGTCTGCCATCCTAAGTGTTTCTTAATTTAGGGAAAAAATAAAATTTCGGCGACAGGACTTAGTGTTTTTACTGATTGTTATTTTGTGTGGCTAGAAGCGCTAAATTGGCTCATGGTTTATAACAATTTTTAAAAATTGTTTTTGAAAACTAGGTCACAAATTGACAGATCTTGAGAAGAGGGAACTACTGGCAATGGCAACTTCTTTGTATGTGGCTGAACAACTGAGATCACAGCAATTTCTAGGGTCTCCGAGGTAAGTTCATTTTAGGAACTAAAATGTGCTCAATGTTTTTCTTAATGGCATCTTTCCATGCACAGGAGGAACACCGGTGAGAAGCTGCATGGTTCCTTAATATAGTCTATTTTTTCTAAATCCAAATGAGCGCTGGCTTACATTCTTCCCCTTCACCCCACCCACCCACCTCCCCTCCCCTCTAATAAGTCATACATGGTTATTTTGTCTCCCATATTCACAAACAGGCACAAAAAAGTGTTACGAGGCAGAATAGTAATTAATACACATCAGGAGTTTGTTTAATGGAAAATGTTGCTACATTAGTAACTAACCACAAATTGAGCATCACAAATTTCCCATGTGCCTATTTGAAGTGATCTCAGCATTTTGGGATAGTATGAATATTCAGCTGCATAATATATCTTCAGAAAATACTGTGAAATCATGAGTAATTAAGTACCTTAATGAAAAGACACAATAGTTCAGGGTCTGATCCTGCAAATACTTTCTGATGTGTAAATGTTTGCAGAATGAGGGCTTTAATTTGTTAGTGTACTCTTGAGTACAGAGATGCAATAGGAATCTTGTTTTCCCTTTTCTTTTGGGTAGCAGCAGTTGGTAACCCACTTTAGCATTATTAATTGGCCATGAATTTGTAGGTATTTGTGGCATGGCAGTCCCATGTAGTGCCTCTTACTCGCCAAGTATGACATTGCCAGCATTAATTTCCTTCCCCAAGGTTGGTGGTCTCCGCTGTCCACATAGTGATCTGTGCTGAAGATGTGGCTTATCTTTCTGGCTAAGTCACAAGCAAAATTAGTCCTTCTGAGGTAGCAAAAATCCAACTGAAAAAATCCCAACAAATAAAAGGTCCTTCTGCCTTTGTGGGGGTTTCATTTGTAGCCCAGAACAGGGCCCAGAGAGTTGGCTATCTGTGAGAGGCTTTCTGGCTCTGGGATAGAGTACTTATGCCCAAGCAGATTCCCGTAGCATACCATTCTCATCCCCTGCAGGGCTCCGTTCCTTGCATCCTTCCCTGCCCTGTGTAGAACACTGGTTTCCCTGAAGTGTCTGGCCTTCTGCAGACCCTGGCTCAGGAGCCTGCCCACAGGAGTCTGCCCACTCCCTGAGGTTCAGGATCCCAGAGCTTTTATATGGGTTAGGTGTCCGTTAAGATGGCACCTGACCCCCCTTAATCTCACCCCTCTGTGTGGAAGCAGCTAATTATTTATGACACTGGTATAGCTGTCCCCAACTCTCCTGAAGAATTAGTCTTCTGCCATGGTAACCAGTACCAGAAGACTAATTCATTTATTTTACGCTTTGGAAGACCGCTTGTTACTACCATGTTGTACACAGCTTTTACTGGTCTCCGGACCAAGATCTTAAACTGGAGCCTTTCTTAGTGCATTTCAGTGCCTTGCTGACTTCTCGTCAATGTTCTTGCTTATGACAATCACCTAGTTTAATTGAACACGAAACCGTGTCTTGGAGGTACGCAACAGTCACATACAATTCATCAACATTTCAGAGTGATTCTTTTTCTTTTCTTTTTATATTGTTGGGTTAATAGTTTTTTTTTTTTACTATACTAGGCAGACATTCAAATTCTGTACCAGTGGTTTGACAGAATAGTTTATTATAGAGTATTGTTGATCTGAACAAACTAGTTTTACAGTGATCAGGAATAAATCAAATGATGGTTTCTAGAAAGTCTTTATTTTTATTTTAATCCACAAAGACAAATAGTACCACACACTTTTCAAAAAGGTTTTACAACAGGCGGTAAGGCTTTCTATAGCATCTATAGAGCAAGGTCATTGCTTGCCTTATGCACCCACAAAGGGAGAAAGGGACTATCAAGTGCACCTTTTAGTCCCCTGCACAGGTTATACTCTCCATACCTCACAGTGCAAGGAGAAGAGCAGCCTACCCAGGGCTATTGCCCCTCACTCTGGGGAAAATGAGTGAGCAGTGGTGGGGAGTGGGCAAAGCTTTGACTCTACTCTGCACTGACAAGCATGTTAAATTGAGTAATCTGCTAGTGGTAGAGACAAGTAACACATTACTTTCACACTTCAAACAAGGAGGGGAATCATCAAATGAACGGTGGCGCTCAAAGTCCCAATTTATTCCCCTTTTTCATCTGGCTCTGATACAGGTTGGTGTCCAGAGAGAGCTCAGCGAGGATATTTCATTCATTGATCTGGTCAAATTTACATTTTTTGGTGTGAGGGAAAACAGAAAGCTCTTTGGGATCAGGATAGCTTCTTTGTTTATGCAATACCCAGCACACTGGGACCCTGACCTCTAGATGCTATTGTGGTGCAAATATTATAATCCCAAAGTTTTGGCAAACTCAGCTATGCTGGCATTTCTCCAGGAGGTTTGACTGAAGTCCTGCAAACAAGCACTGTAGAAATGTGAGTACTAGCCATAGCAGTATTCTGTAGCCAGGCACACTGAATACTCCATTTTAGTATTGGGTGCCCAGTTAAATCATAAAGACAAATTAGAGAAGCCTGTGATTAGTTGTTCTAGTTGCCTTTACTTCTGAAAGGTAAGTTTGGAAATTAGTTCCCATATCCATACACGAGCCACATTGTCTTTGTCACAGGAAAAAGGTTATTGTTACCTTGACCAGAAAGGTTTCTGGAGCTATAAGTTCCTGTTTCCACAGTTCCTGGGAAATAGTTCTCTCATAGTTTTGTTCTAATCTTTGGAAAGTTGTGGTGTAAATGGGCATTCCTGGAGTTGTAAGGATATAGCTCAAGAATATGGAGGACATGTACTGATTATACCCCTTGTTCATCTCATTCTGTTCAAAATGCCAAAGACTTATGGCCTCAAGGTTGATGCACCAGTTGGCATTGTTGGCATCTGGGAAACCCTTCACAACAGTCACCAGAGACACTAAGGGAAATATATGTGAGCAAATTGGAGGAAGATTTGCAAAAGCAATGAGAAATTTCTTTCTTGATAATTTCCTTTAGCAGCTTCTCACCAAATTCAACCCACTCTGGGAGTCTTGTAAATTAGCAGAATTTAAAATGAAAATTTTCTGTAAAGGGAGACTTAGACGTATAGAATAGTCTACACAGCCTGCAGAAGTGAGCTCCCAGCCTGGTCGACAGACTTGGGCTAGTGGAGCTCATGCTAGTGCTCTAAAAATAACCACGTAGAGAGCCCTTTGAAGTTATGGCCTGGGTTGGAGCTTGAGCTGCAACTTCAAAGGGCTGCCTACACCGCTATTTTTAGAGCACTGCACAGAACTCCACTAACCCAAGTCTGTTAACCAGGCTGTGAGAGTCTCACCTCCGCGAGCTGTGTAGACATAATGATAGTGTCTTAAGTTTAATTTAATACTTTATATCAAGTTGTCTTAATGCTAGTAATAGATTGCTGGAGTGTTTATGCAGTTATAGAAAATATTTTCTGCTGGCCTGAGCTGAAGGGCAGAGCTTAGTCCTGGAGCCTCCAGCAACAGCATTGGATTGCCTCCAAATTCTACAGGTTGGGGGCATTAGGTAGCTCATGAGTAATGAATGAGGGGAGATGATGTTAAGAAAATTGTCAGGTGAGAAATATCTCAACTTGCACATGCAGGCAAGGAAAAAGGAAAAGTTCAAGGGTTACAAAATCTTTAACATTTTATTCCTAAAGAGAATATGTTCTGTAAATGTTAATTTTAAACCATGGTTTAAGAGAGAACAAGTTCAAACAATTTCTACCCGAAAGTCAAATTTGTAAGCCAACAGTTACGGGAGCAATGTAGCTGTTACCTTTTCCTTAGAGTTTTGCTACACCAAACTCCCCCTTTCACATTCCCTCAGCATGAGGAAACAAGTCCTTGGGCTGGTCTAGAGTAGGGGGAGGGATCGACCGAAAATACGCAACTTCAGCTATGTGAATAATGTAGCTGAAGTCCGCGTATCTTCGGCCGACTTACCTGCTGTCCTCACGGCGGCAGCAGTTGGCAGCAGGCTCCCCCGTCGACTCCAGCTTGCACCTCTCAGCGAGCTGGAGTTATGGAGTCGACGGGGGTGCCATTGGCGATCGATTTATCGCATCTTAATGAGACGCGATAAATCGTTCTCCAAAAGATGGATGACTACCCACCGTTTCGGCGGATAGTGAAGACATACCTCTAGAGATCTACCGGAGCCTTGTCAGCTGATGATGAATGTTATTGCATAAAGACCTCACGTACCATTGACTTGACACATTAGTTTAAGAAAGCAGAGTTGAGAACCACAGCTTGAAAGGTGGAGATGTATTGTCATTATGCGGTAAGGTTGAGTTTCTTTGCTGTCAAGGTGGTGATGTGGATTTTCTGGACTTTCAGCTTAGTGTCTGACAGTTGATCCTGTCTGACTGCCCAGTGAACAGAGTCCGAATGAATTTCTTGTAGCTTCCCTCTTCCGTTTTCACAAAGTAGTGGTTCAGAGGCCAGTATTTACTTACTGGTGAATAGCTTCACAGTCAATGTCCACATGCATTTTGAGGCTTATCCACTTTGCAACAATACAGTAGAACTTCAAAGATCTAAACACCAGAGTTACAAACTGACCAGTCAACCGGACACCAAGTGAAACCAGAAGTAACCAATCCGGCAGAAGCAGAGACGGAAAAAAAAATACTATATTGTGCCCATATTTCATCTTAAAGGTAGGCACATTGGGGGTTGCCTGTCTCTCCCTTTGCTCCCCCACAACCTCCACACCCCTAAATGTATGGGGCAGCTATTTACAGCAAGACGCCAGGACTGCCAGCCCAAGGCAGCCGGAGCCTGCCAGCAGAGCATGCGCAGTGCTGGGGTCTGCACCACTTTCACCCCCTCCTCTGGCCCTGGGGTGGGGTGGGGGACACAATTTTTACATACACCCATGCCAGAAGGGTTACAAGCTAGCCAACTCATGCTGGGGCTGAGTAGGGAGCTCAGCTGCTGCTGAAGCCTGGTCTGGAGTGTCAGCTGCAGGCTCTGGACTCCAAACTGCACTTTGTTCAGAGTTACGAATATTTCAGAGTTACGGACAACCTCCATTCCGGAGGTGTACACAGTGCTACTGTAGGAGCACCGCCTGCTGAGACCAAGTAAGAACAAAATGGAGTAAAAGGGCTTGCTGATACATACTCACAAAAGAAATAAAAATAAAACTACTAATGATTTTTGAAATATGAAGCCTTTAAAGGAAAAATCTGTACAGATAAATATATAGTATTCTTTATAGTGCTTGTGCAATATTCTTGTGTTTTTTTCCAGATTAAGCAAATCTCTGGTTTCACTCTCAGCAAACTAAAGGTTTAAATCCTTAGCGTAATGTTTTTATGTACTTTTAGCCTTACCGTTTTTCTCCAGTACCTGCCATATTTTGCATTAGAATTTTATTTTAACGGCTTTATTACTTTTGGTTCAAGTTTATTGCAAAATATATCTGTACCAGTTTAACTTTTGTTATTCTGATTAAATTATAATGGAAAGGAAAGACTTGGTCATACTGTGTTAAAAAACAGTTGAAAAATAACCTCTGTGTCCGGTAAGCCCTCCCCATAGCAAATGTAACCGGGGAGGGCTATCTTGTACTATTTAGGCACAGCCCTTCTTTTGGAGATGTGGGGTGTTATGCCATCTTATGGGAGAGTTAAGGGATACTGTAGCAAGCAAACTACTACATCCCCTTTAAGTGGTGTAGCATAATCTGCCCTCTTCTTGTCCAGTCAGTCCTATCTCTTCAGGAGATATTTTGTGTCCCAAGGGAATAATAAAGGAGGAGCCTTGTGGGAAAAGTACCTCTTGCTTTGTATAGGAGAACCGTTGCAAACTGTTGGATGTGTGTAACTAAGGAAGAAGAGCAGAATAAGGACCTATGTTGTTGGCAGCAGGCCAAAAATGTTATCTGTTTGGTGGTCTTCAACAAGCCATGTAGTTCACTATGAATGAAATAGATGTTTGAAGTCTGTATTTGTTTTTAGATCCAGGTTGGGTGATGCAGTCTAGCTTTTCTGTTTCCAAGTTTTAAAATTAATGTATCACTTTTTGTCATAACATTTTGGAAAACTATTCTAGGTCACTGTGATCCTCTTTGGAATTCCAGTTCTGTTGACTGTTTTGTACATAATAAAAGAAAGTTTTGGGGTGTGAATGGATGTGTGAGGAATGAAATTTAAGTGGCATTTTTTTACATGTATTATCCTGTAAACCAGGTACAACTGTTTATCAGAAGTCACTTTCTTCTGGACCTGAGTAACATACTGCATATTCATTCCCCCCCCCCCCCCCCGCAGAACTGTATATGTAATTTACATAATTGACTTAACTACAAGGATTCTCCATGTTTTTCTACAATTTATCCAATTCAACCTCATGGTGGTTGACCACAGGTATCTGCATTCTAGTAAGTAATGGCTGGATGGAACTCCTGTCAGAAGACATCACTGCTGCACCTTCTTTTGATTGGAGGGGAATCATGAAGTGATTCCACTATCCAGCCAAAAGTATTTGTTCCCAGCCCCTGACAGAAAAACTAGATTCTGCAATTGAACCCAAATCCCTTGCATGATTGTGTGAAACACTAATTACAGGGAGCTGGCCAAATTCCATTGTGCTGGCAAGTTGAGTTATATTTTCATTAGGATCAAACACACAGCTTGTGGCAGCAATTCTCAAATAGACAATTCTTTGTTAGAACAAAATGTGTGACATATGGATAATACAGGTTGACAAACTATATACTATAGTAAATGGCTTAGCTGTATCAAAATGATTTGTTCCCATGAATGGAATTGTAACATAGGTGGAGCGTACGCAGGTGAGGTTTCTACTGTTTGCATGATTGTCCACCGCATTATCCAGTCCTTTTGGATAAATTTACCAACCATTAATTAAAATGACTTCTGGAGATACGTAAAATAATGATAGCGATAGAAGAGCAGATATTTTTCTTTACATGGTTTAACATTTCCTAATTTTTCCTTGTTTTTAAACCAAACTCGTTATTCTTTCAACTGTTTTCTTGGGAAACTGGAACAGATTTTTTCCAAGCTAATTAGCTAATGAAATGCTTTGTACCAGGAGGGTCAGTTACTAGTGTGATTATTTAACTGTGATATTCAGATAATAGAAGCACATATTTCCTACAGGAAGCAGCTGTGAATGATTGATGATTGTTTCATTGTTCAGCTTTCGCTTATTTTACATAGAATTGTCCCTGTTTATTCAGTAGGCCGGTTTATTGTGAAACTGGTGCCACCCACAGCTGCCGAACAGATTTACAGCATCTAGTAAAATTTTGAGGCCTTCTTGACAGAATTCGATCTTGTTTCAAGTGGAAACATATTTGGCTAAAGTGAATCCAGCTTATTTTATGCCTGTTTGATGTAGTTGAGCCTCTGAGACCTAACTCATGTTGTATAGTTGAATCTTCACGTTTTGGCTTCAGTCTTGTTTTCATTAGTGGCTTGGGAAGGGAATAGGAGAGAGTCTCCAGGTGTGGCTACATCATGCTATCTCATGGGTCTACTAATGTACTGTTTATACTTCTAAACCCAATTGCCAACAGCACTTCCTATCTGTTGCTTATGTTGGCTGTTAAGCATATTTTCCTAATTTTTATATGGGTTTTACCCTTTCATCATTTATGACTTGGAAAAAAACCAGTGAGACTACATGCCCATATTACCTGATACTACATGTAAAAAGAATGGTAATGAATTACAAATATTATTATTCTGCTTGGAAAAAAAATAGAGATTTTCTTTGGTCTTGAGGTGGAGGCAGAAGACTAGGAACTAGTATATCTAGATTATATTTCTAGGTCTTCTTGTGTGAGCCTAGGCAGATTACTTAACCACACTTTGCCTCATCATCAGTAAATGAGATTAATATTTTCTTGTAATCCAGGAGTATTGTGAGGATATATTCATTAATGTTTGTAAAGTGTTTTGAGATCCTCTGATGGAAGGCTCTGCAGAATTGCAAATTATTGTGTAAAATCACTTTACAGAACTCTACATATATTTGTATAGCTTTAATATATAGTTATACATAAATTACATTTCATCGGAGACAAATATTTTATCTGTTAAGATAACGTGTTCAAATATAGAAATAAAAGCATTTTCTTTCTATCAGTAACAGCTGATTATACAGTACTGTTGGTCGAAAAGGCTGTCAATCAGCTGATTCTCATTAAATTCCTGAAACAATTGAGTCATAAGGTCATAATTTATTTCAAGTTTATAAGACCCTGATGCTGTATGCAAAATGAAATTGATGAACTAAGAAAACTGAAGCATTTGTATGAAATCCTTTTTTGTGAGGAGTTATAGATTTGTATTCAACAACAAGCTAAACATTTTGGAGTAAAACCTCACCTACATCCAAAAAGCTGTGGGAAGGGGGAGCCACAAATGAGTTGCTTGCAGCTCCCATGCCTTGCGTCTGGTTTTCCCTATCCTGTCTAGTTTGGAGCAGCCATTGAATTGTTCGGGGATCAATGGAGTGCAGCACCTTTCAGGTATGCTTGCTCCCACCCAGCATGTTGATGGGTCTGGGAAGGTCTGGCATCGAGTCCTCTCTATGCCAGCCAAGCATTCTCCTATGCTGGGTGAATGCTTAGCTCGGCTGTTCACTTGAAGAAGCTTTCTGGCCCCTTTGCCTCAGTGGAGAAGCACAAAGGGTTCAAAGCAGGAGCCAGCATCTGGCCCATGACATCCGAAAATAAAAAATGTAGTGATCTAAAAATAAACTTAAATTTAGTAGAGTCATCTATGCAGGCCTCTTGCATGAAGGTAGTGTTGTCATTTGTGGCAGTCTCAATCATCAGTAAATAGCATCAGCAATATGTGTCTTTTTTATAGAGCTGCAGTAATAACATGAGCAGTTATTGTAAATACAGCTAAACATTTATACTTCTGATTACTCTACAGCTACCTCTCTGGAGTGAAATAAAGATAAAACACTTTATTTTCATTTGGTAAGGATGAGTAAGTACAACCCACTTGTGGCTTTACTTCATTCCAGCATTTCTGAGATCTGTAGTAATCCTTAGCTCATGAAAATAACACTGGCTCAGTCTGGGTCCTGATCTCCTCATCAGCAGCTCAAGCATTGCTGTAATGATTTATTAGGATGTCACCAGAACCTCTTGATGTATTTATGGAATTATTATAGCGTCAGATGATTATTTCATTATTTCTTTTTCTTTCTCCATGAACTACTAAGTTACTGAGAATCTTTTCACCCTTTCTGTTTGTAATATCCTTGCATGTACTTGGATATACTTATATTTTCTCTTCGACTTTTTAAGCAGTACTTGTTGAATACTTTGGACCTCTCCTAATAAATATTTTTTTCCTAAACCTTTTCCATTTTTGTTGCCCTTCCTTAAAGAAAGTTACGTCAGCTCTCCTATATAATTATCTAGCTATTGTAACGGATCGCCTTCTCGTCCCACGTCACAAACAGGCAGGAGACTCTTCTGTGACTCACAGTGCTCTTTATTCACAGTGCAGCTTAGTGCAAACCCCACCACCTACTATATACAGCTCTACACAGTTTAGCTGAGTAGCTTGTAGCTCAGGGAGACAGGCCACAGCTCAGGAAGATACTCCCTCCTTCCTGGCTCACAGGGATCCAAAGTCTAAATACTTCTCCCTATCCTGCTTCCCTAGCCTCCTCTCTCTCTGTCACTCTACCACCACCTCTACCACACCACCACCCTGGGCTTCCTTCCTGGCAGGCTTTTATCCCTCTGGAGAGGCTGCCAGGTGCACCCCATAAGGCTGAGCCTTCTGCAGCCCAGGTAGCTGATTAGCCTCCCCTTGCAGGGAGGTTTGCAGAGGCTTCCCTGCACTCTTAAAGGGGCGGCAGGGCTGGGTCAGGCCCACCCTGCCACGCTATCTTTAAAATATAGCATTTGTTGTCCAGCTTACTTATGATAAAAAGAAAATATACACACACTTAGATGCAGATATATTAAAAAGATTTTAGCTCCTAAGCCTAACTACAATAAAATATAATCGTTGCGAGATAACATTTTAAAGTAGGTATCATGACATAGTTTTCATGGAAAGTAAATATCTTGAGACTTAAAAATAACTTATTGGGACTAAGTCAATAGTAGGGGGATGCAGAATACATACTGTTTGAAAGGAGAGCATTACCTCTGTATAATAGAGGAAGATAAATTCCCAGAGCCAGCTGGTCTCTTATGTTTGGGAGCCTATTGTGGTGATGACTAGTTATGAAATTTTTTTTGGGGGGGGGAGGGGGGAGGAGGCAGAGAATAGTACTGTGGGCACTCACTCATGCAATCTTTAGAATTACCTACAATACATAATATAAAGGCCCGAACCTGGTTGAGTATCTGCTCCCAGTATAGGCCTAAAACAGCAGACACCTGGGCAACTGAGTATGACGGGCTAAAACTAAAGCTTTCATGCCTCACATCAGACCAGGGGACCCTCCTGAGGCGTTGGGTTCATTTCTTGTTGGCCTCCACAGCACATGGGGGGAATAACAGCAGCAGCTGTAGGAGCCTTCACAGACTTTTGAGATTACCAGTTACTTAACTCTAAATGAATATATAGATAGATAGATAGATTTGTACTGTATTACCATTGGTTGCTGGTCCACCTTACTCCTACCCTTTACTATACTGCTGCTGTTCAGCTGCTCAACCTCTACCCCTCTCCATTACTGTGCTTCTCACTCTCCTCTTCCTGCTCCGTTCCTCTTGGTTTTCTTCTCCCTTTATCTACTCTTCTCCCTGAGCCCAACAATCCCTTTCTCTCACCTAATTCAATACCATTGAAAATTATGGGTTTCTTAATATTAAGTGTGTTTGTGCATCCACATGCTTGTGTAATATATATAAAGACAGAATTAACACTGAAGCTCCTTCACTTGGATTACTCACATGAATAAAGATAAGCAAGAGCATAAGTGTTAGCATAATCAGGCCCCTAGACTGTAAACTCTTTGGGGCATGGACTGTGTCCTCCTGTGTGTTTGTATAGCGCCTAGCATAGTTTAGATGCTAAACCAGTTATGTAAATGCTGTAAAAGTGGGAAGACAAAATGTCTCATTCAATATTGTCCTTCAAGATCTGCATACTTTTACATGTGTATGCTAATTTTTCATTTTCTAACTCACTTAACTTATGGCTCACAAAAATTATAGTTAGGTAGAAAATATTGACTAAAGGGATAAATAATATATTTATAGATTTATTATGGAATATTGCAATTTTAAACATTTCTCTTTTTTTTTCTTTTATTCTGTTGCAGGAGTGAGATGGGATATAGAATAGCCTCGTTATTGTAGGAGTATTTCTCTGTTCCCTGCAATGATTCCAAAAGCTCTTGCACACTTCATCAGTATTATTGTAATTCTTTGGCTGCAGGATATTTGGCAGCTGTTACACCCCACTGGCAAATCCTATTCATACTTCTCTTCCATTCACCATTGCCATTGGAGAATTGATTTCTCTCTCTCCTGCTCTAACCTTTCCCAATTCATTTTGGATTGTTCAATGTGAAACATTTTAATTTCATATCATACAGCCATTCAGCTCACAATCCTTTTTTAACCTGTCACCAGGGTAACAGCATAGCATGCTTTCTTTAGGCAATCAAGTTTTTATTTCACATGCTTAATGTTGCATTAAATGTTTGCATTTTGTTTAACCCCCTTAAATACTTTGAACTGCAAATATGTTCTGTAGGGTAATGAAGTCTCCGATTTCCATGTCAAGTCTTCATAAAAATTGCCTTATTTTAAAAAAATAGTCAGAAGATGAATCCAGTTAATGAGAAGATTATTTAGTAAAATCCCAAATGGCTGAATGGGATAAGCATCTGTAGAATGAGAGCAAAAATTTTCCATTGGAAAAACATTCCAGATGCTGATAATCACTGGACCCGCACAAATTAGAATTACATTTACCTGTATGTGCTCGTAATTGCATTAGTGAATATGAATTATTAACACTGCAATAACATAACTAAGACATGAAATAGATTCGCTACACCAGTCATCCTGTGAAATTTACATATGATGCAGTTGACTATAGAAACACAACATGAAAAACGGGGTATTTTCCCTTAGCTCTTCTGTAGTTTTGGTAGATATTGGATGATGAGAACAGAAGGAGTGAATATAAAATATCTGTCTAATAACTAAAAAGTAAAATAAATTAAAATGTACATTGTGATTTCATATTAGTTTGGTTTTAAATATGACCCCATGAACCAAATCCATCTTGTCTTGCTCAGATGAGTAAGGCCAACAAGTTTTTTCCCCCATTGTCTGGTATTTTTTAAAAAGATTATTTAGATTATAGTAAATATTCTTAAAATCAGCAGAGATGTATAATGTGCTTTGATAATGTGCTTTGATAAAACTTTTTTTTCCTTTTTGGTCAGATTTTTTCCCCGCTGTTACATGGGTGTAAATGCAGAGTATCTCCATTGATTTAAACTTAATTCACACCAGTGTTCTGAAGCACAAAATATGGTTTAACAATATATCCTGGCTTTAAAAAAATAACTCCTATGTTGTTATGCAATTTTGACATTTTGGAATAGTAATGCTAATATACATTCCCTTGCCTTTTAAAATCCCATATATGCATGACATTATAAAATGCATTTGCTTCGATGTCCCATCGTAAATGTTTGAAGTTTTGATGATAAAGCTTTTCTGCCTTGGTGAGTTCATTGCGTACGATAGAGCAGACCCACATAGTTGGTTTTGTAATGATTTCTTTCTTTGAGTGGCATTCAGGTAACCATACTGGGGGTTAAGTGCCATTTCTTCTATTAATTTCCAAGCTCTTTCCAGTTTCTTTTTATTCCAAGTTATGCTATAACTACCAAATGTTATTACCTGCCAAAAAAGTGGTTTGGCAGGGTTTGTTACTGAATTGTGCCAAAAGGAGCCAAACATATGGGAACAGTTAATTTATTGATTCTTTTAACCTCAAGGGAGCTCTTATGGGGAGTATATTACCTTTTTATATCATGTATTTTAACAAAAAAAAACTATTGGCTTGAAATTTGATATGCTAATATACATGCTGAACTTCAATACAGTTATGTTCAATTTAGTCTTGTTTAAAAGTAAGATTAAGAGTATAGAAGACTAAATGGAGACTTTATTATTTTTTTTAGTGTCAGATCACCTCTGCGTAATTTTGTATGTGTTTAACTGAAAATTAAAGAAGCTTTTTTTAGATGGGAAAGGGGTCTTAATCTCTTCCTCGTGTGCTTGATAAGGCACTTTCAGGTACATACATTAGAGAAGGATAATTGCAGAAAGGGATCTTGGTTATTGCTTTCTCTGGTTTATGAAGTGCTGTGGCCCTTTTTCAGCAGCATAAGCTAATTCTCACACGGACACGATCAGGATAATATTCCTCAAAAAGCATGTCAATCTTCCTCCACTTTCTTTTTCTGAGAAGGAGATGCGGCTCCCTCTTTGTTGGCCCAATTCTGGTCTCATGCCATTGTAAATTAGGAGGAACTCCACTGTGTCTGTAGTGATTCCAGTGTAAAACTGGTGTAAGTAGGGTCACAGTTGTTAGGCCTATTCGTTTGCACCTCATAATGTGGACATGTCTATTTCTGATATGGGAAGAGGGTTTGCAAGAATGCATCACTAATCTGCGCTTTTAGTGAGTAAACCACCTCAATACATAAGAATGGCCGTACTGGGTCAGACCAAAGGTCCATCCAGCCCAGTTTTCATTCTCTCTCTCTCTCCCCTAATATGGATGAACATTTATATTTGTTTGCTGAAACTCCTTGATTCAGCAAACTTTGCTCTGTCATACTCTAGCACTGTGTTTACTTTTAAAGGAAAACTGTAATTATCAGTTGTAATACCTCAGGTGAGTGAGTATTTAAATAGAATGTACCTTAAAACAAATTTACTCTGATCTTTAATGGCTTTACATAAGGTCTGAAAGAGCTGAATTCTCTTTCCTAATCTGTTTTGAGACTGCCAAAATGATAGCTCTCTGTTCGATTATTAATGATGCTGTATGGTGATTTACTTCTCTTTGTAATTAGATGTAGTGATTTAGTTTATTTAGTGTTAAACTATAATTTTCTCTTAAGTATTTTAACCTTTCAAGGAATCTAATCTGAGTAAGTATAGGGCTTAGGTCCTGGTTCTGCTGAAATCCAAGGGTGTCATGGGCTCCCTGGTCTTTTATTCTTTTTGTGCAGTGCCTAACACTTTGGGGTCCTGGTCCATTCGTAGTGCTCCTAGATGCTGGTTTGAGCATTGGCCTGCTAAACCCAGGGTTGTGAGTTCAATCTTTGAGGGGGCCATTTAGGGATATGGGGCAAAAATAGGGATTGGTCCTGCTTTGAGCAGTGGGTTGGACTAGATGATCTTCTGAGGTCCCTTCCAACTCTGAAATTCTATGATTCTATGCTACAATAATAATGATCTGTTCGATAGGATGGTAGTATTTCTTTATCTATTATATACCAGATTTAAAACAAAACAAATGAAAGCACTGGGGCTGTCGATTAATTGCAGTTAACTCATGTGATTAACTAAAAAAAATTAATCTTGATTGAAAAATAATTGCAATTAATCAGTTTTAATGGCACCATTAAATAATAGAAGTCCAATTGAAATTGATTAAATTTTTAAGATGTTTTTCTACATTTTCATATATATTCTGTGTTGTAATTGAAATCAAAGTGTATATTATTTTTATTACAAATATTTGCACTGTAAAAATGATAAAATAAATTTAGTATTTTTCAGTTCACCTCATAGTATTACTGCAATGCAATCTTTGTCGTGAAAGTTACAACTTACAAATATAGATTTTTTTTGTTACATAACTACCCTCAAAAACAAAACAATGTAAAAATTCAGAGCCTACAAGTCCACTCAGTCCTACTTCCTGTTCAGCCAACTGCCAAGACAAACAAGTTTGGTTACATTTTTGGGAGGTAATGCTGCCCTCTTCTTATTTACAATGTTACCAGAAAGTGAGAACAGGCATTTGCATGACACAATTGTAGCTGGCATTGCAAGGAACTTACGTGCCAGATACGCGAACATTCGTATGCCCCTTCACACTTCAACCACCATTCCCATTCCAGAGGACATGCTTCCATGCTGATGACGGTCGTTAAAGAAAGATGCTTTAATTAAATTTGTGACTGAACTCTTTGGGGAAGAATTGTATGTCCCCTGTTCTGATTTACCCACATTCTGCCATATATTTCATGTTATAACTGTCTTGGATGACGACCCAGCGCAAGTTGTTCATTTTAAGAATACTTTTACTGCAAATTTCACAAAACGCAAAGAAGGTACCAATGTGAGATTTCTAAAGATAGCTACAGCACTCAGTCCAAGGTTTAAGAATCTGAAGCGTGGAGCATGCTTTCCACAGTCTTAAAAGAGCAACACTCCAATGAAGAAACTACAGAACCCCAACCACCAAAAAAGAAAATCAACCTTCAGCTTGTGGCAACTGACTCAGATAATAAAAATGAACATGCATTGGTCTGCACTACTTTGGATTGTTATCGAGCGGAACCAATCAGCAGCATGGACGCATGTCCCCATAAATGGTAGTTGAAGCGTAAAGGGACAGATGAATCTTTAGCACATCTGGCACATAAATATCTTGCAATACCAGCTAGAGTGGTGTCATGTGAACTCCTGTTCTCACTTTCAGGTGACATTGTCACAAAAAGTGGGGCAGAGTTACTTCCTGAAAATGTAAACTAACTTGTTTGCCTGAGTGATTAGCTGAACGAGAAGTAGGACTGAGTGAATTTTCAGGGCTCTGAAATTTTACATTGTTTTATTTTTGAATGCAGTTTTATTTGTACATAATTCTGCATATGTAAGTTCAACTTTCATGCACTACAGTACTTGTATTATGTGAACTGAAAAATACTACACTGCTACCTTGATATAACGCTGCCCTAAGGAGCCAAAAAATTGTACCACATTATAGATTAAACTGCATTATATCAAAGCCAGACATACTGACGTGCTGATCCACTGGAGTGCACAGCTTCCCCCCTCCCCCACCCCCCGGGGTGCTCCTTTACCATGTTATATCAGAATTCGCCTTATATCGGACTGTTATATTGAGGTAGCAGTGTATTTCTTTTGGGTTTTTTACAGGGCAACTACTTGTAATCAAAAATAAATATAAAGTGAGCACTGTACCCTTTGTGTTCTGTGTTGTAATTGAAATTGCAATTATTTTTTAACAGTGTGATTAATCGCAATTAATTTTTTAGTTGCTTGACAGCCCTAGAAAAAAACATTCTAAAACCACTAGTGGAATCATGGTCTCATAGAACTCAATGGGACTTTTAGTTTCGAAGGGGAACATTGTATATTGCACTTTGTAGATCTCGCTGACTACAGTGACATCCATAAATTGAGTAGGTTTGGCTGCAGTCCCAGGATATATGGTGTGTGGAGTTCCTACTTTTGCTGTGGGGTCGTGCCAAGCAAGAAGATACGCAGCTCTGAAACAGTAGGAGTTTTCCCGCAGCTCATGCTGAGAATGTGATCGTGTAGTTTACTGCTACAAAACAGTGCCTCCTCTGGCCTGATCCAGGCCCCCATTGGTGCCTCAGACCAGCAACACCCTACAAACTGGTGTCTCTTTCTTACTGGCTTCCCCTTAACACAGTTATAGCCCCTTGCCTTCTCCAACCCCCAAACTGCTTCACACCTCTGCAGGCCACCTCCACCTCCTCTGGGCCACAGCCGTTTGAGCCCCTGAATCCCCAATGTATCTCACCACTATTTCAAGGCACCTACTCCTGACAGGTCCATCCACTTCCATTTCCTCAACCAGCAACAATTTACCCACTCCTGAATTGCTGGCTTTCCTAGTCTGCTGCTACAACAGCCTTCCTGGTCCCAGAAGCTGGCTGCCCCAAAACCTCCTCCCCTACTTCAAAGTTCTCCAGCTCCCCAGTCTCTCAAAATCCACCAGCTTCCCAGGTCCCTTTTAGCTTCAACTCCCCAATTGTCTGACTTTATCAGTAAGTTATCCCATTTTGATCCCTACTTGAGATTTCTCTGACCAACCCCTGCTTTGAGCTCCTCATCTGCTGTGTCCCCACAGCTGTGAGAACTCTGGTCCCAGCTGCATTCCTCAGTGCTCCACAAATTTACTTCCCTTTGGCTTCTCCGATCCATTAAATATTTTTACTTTTGAATTAGTTACCAAAGTATGGTGAGTGTATTTTTCTCTATTTTCTCAACTCTGGAAGTGAAGTTTGCTAGAAAAAACAATGGTTTTTTTTGTGTAATAGTGACAAAAGTGCATCTAATTGGACCTTGGCATCAAAATTTTCTATGATTGGCATTTCAGTGATTTTTGTGCTTTCATTTCACAGCCAGTTTTTGCGCGCAGCACAAAAACATCTTTTTGAAAATTTAGCCCATATCCAAACAAAGTGAACAGTAAAGATCAAACACAGGTATGGTTTATTTCTATTTCATACACTTGGAGTATAGAATGGCAGATTATTGCATAGTTAACGTACATATTCTGCCTTGAATACGCACCATACATATTTGAGCCAGATTGCATGGAGGTTTATAAATCAGGGCAGATTTTGCCCTTTTAATGGTTGTCACAGCTGTACCTCCGAAGTTATAATTTTTGTCGGCTTGAAATACTTAACCATCTTTAGCTAGTTGCAATAGCTCACTGAAGGAATAGGAAATCCAAATTAGAGCTATGTTTAGTACTTATAAAGGCCCCAAGCATGCATTTGAATCTGAATAGGTGGATTCTTGTACCCACTTAATACTCTAATTAAGTCAGCCAACTGCTCCATACGAAGTTGCCCAATAAAAAAATAGAATGCAGTCTGCCTCAGTCTGGTGTCGATGTGGCCGTCATTAATTTGCACTGTGGTGTCTAGGAAGTGGATTTCCTGTGTGGACTGGTCCAGACTGAGGTGGATGTTGGGGTGGAAGCTGTTGAAGTCATGGTGGAATTGGAACAACGCTTCCTCAACTCTCGTCCATTCACACCCCTTCTCTATCTACGCTACATTGATGACATCTTCATCATCTGGACCCATGGGAAAGAAACTCTGGAAGAATTCCACCATGACTTCAACAGCTTCCACCCCAACATCCACCTCTGTCTGGACCAGTCCACACAGGAAATCCACTTCCTAGACACCACAGTGCAAATTAATGACGGCCACATCGACACCACCCTATACCGAAAACCTACCGACAGCTATGCCTACCTTCATGCCACCAGCTTCCATCCCGGACATACCACACGATCCATTGTCTACAGCCAAGCACTGAGGTACAATCGGATTTGCTCCAACCCCTCAGACAGAGACCAACACCTACGAGATCTTCACCAAGCTTTCTCAAAACTACAATACCCACACAAGGAAATAAGGACACAGATCAACAGAGCCAGACGTGTACCCAGAAGCCTGCTGCTGCAAGACAAGCCCAAGAAAGAAAACAACAGAACACCACTGGCCATCACCTACAGTCCTCAGTTAAAACCTCTGCAACGCATCATCAGTGACCTACAACCCATCCTGGACAATAATCCCTCATTTTCAAAGGCCTTGGGAGGAAGGCCAGTCCTGGCACACAGACAACCTGCCAACCTTAAACAAATTCTCAACAGCAACAGCACACTGCACCACAATAACTCCAACTCAGGAACCAATCCATGCAACAAACCTCGATGCCAACTCTGCCCACATATCTACACCAGCAACACCATCACAGGACCTAACCAGATCAACCATACCATCACTGGCTCATTCACCTGTACATCAACCAATGTCATATATGCCATTATATGCCACCAGTGTCCCTCTGTTATGTACATCGGCCAAACTGGACAGTCCCTATGAAAAAGTATAAATGCACACAAATCAGATATTAGGAATGGCAATATACAAAAACCTGTAGGGGAACACTTCAACCTGCCTGGACACTCTATTACAGATTTAAAAGTCACCATACTGCAGAAAAAAACCTTCAAATCCAGACTGCAAAGGGAGACTGCAGAACTTCAATTCATTTGCAAATTCAGCACACACACTCTGGGATTGAACCGAGATCTACAATGGTTGGCTCATTACAGACATTGTTTCTCGTGTCTCCATGTTCACACACCCCATTCAAATGCTAGAAGAATAATCCACACTCCCTGATCGGAGATAACAAGCTGGCTCAGCTTAATTGGACTAACCTTTTCACCTCCCACCTGGCTCTTACCTACTTTTCTATAACTGCCTGTTTGTGAACACTTCCACTGCCTGCATCCGACGAAGTGGGTATTAGCCCACGAAAGCTCATGCTTCAAAACTTTATAGTTAGTCTTTAAGGTGCCACAGGACTTTGTTAACTCTTCTTAAGATGAGCTATACTCAAGATAAGATAAGCAGACACTGCTTATCTTGAGTATAGCTATACTTAAGATAAGGAGACACTGATTACTTGTGGACATTAAATTTCCTATGGACCTTCTCAAAAGATTGTGGCTTTGCCAGCATCGTGGCAAAATTCCATTAGGTATGTTTTGACTACCTAAATTTCCTCTACAGTTTCAGCTGATTCCAGTAGCCGCCTTTAATTCTTGCTGTAGGCTCTGATTTGGAAAAACACTTCAGCACATGCTCAAAAGTGTGCTTAAGTGTTTGGCTGAATTGAAGTCTTATGCTATTGTGAACTGTTGCTGTTTTCTTTTGAGCAAAGCTGCGTTCCACACCTTTTGTATATAATTGTCTATCTCTAAATATGATATATTATTTAGATTAGCGTACTTTTTCCAGACTAAATTTGTAAATTACTTTGAGATCCAGTAAGATAAAAAGTGCCATATAAGTTCAAGATATTATTAAACATAACAGAACATTAGAGACGCAAGGTCGATAAAGTAATATCTTTTATTGAGTCAGCTTCTGTTGGTCAAAGACACAAGCTTTCAAGTTTACACGGAGCTCTTCTTCTGAAGTTGGCCCAATAAAAGATATTACATTAGACCATGTCTCTCTCTAAAATCTGGGGACCAACACAGCTACAACAACACTGCAAAGAACAAAACACTTGCTGCATTGGCCATTGTGACCAAGATCTTCCAAAAAGGCAGCCTTAAGTTTGGTTCTCAAATCCATATTTAGGCTCTTAAATAGGTAGCCCAATGTTCAAAAGTGCCGAGCAGTGCAGCATTCCCATTGCTTTCAACAGTTTGGAGTTTGAGAGTGTTAAGGATTTTTGAAAATAGTCTATTTCTTTGGGTAACTAACTAAGCTCTAATGAGCCTAATTTGAGGCACCTATTTTTGAAAACTTTGGCCTACTATTAATTTTTATGGGTGACTGATTTCTACCTGTGACACTGAAACTAGGGTTTTGAAGAAAGGCAATTGAACATGATTGTAACTTCCTCTAAGCTACTTCTACCAAAAAGAAAGGGAAAAAAAGACCTCACGTTGGTCCCAACTAGAACACTATTCAATCTCTCTCTAGATCACTGTGTGCTACCTGACTGGGTGTGAGCCCAAAGTCACAATCTCATAGATCTTTGGCCAAGAAGTGACAGACTTAACAGCACAGCCATACTGACAAAAGGAATGACATGTCGCAACAATGGATGTGGTTTGATTTTTAGTTTTAAAGTGATTAGTGGTGACTCAGCGAACAATATGCTAAAATACTGGGAAATTTCACTATTCAATTAATAGACCAAAACACACAAAAAATGCTTCTAATTGTTCAAAAATTCATCAGGTGTTCAAAGTTGTCTTCCATAAATGTAAGGTGAAATGCATATTATACTATCAGGAGGTCTTAATACATAATTTACTAAATCTAAAAACTGAGTTTAAACAATAGCCAACAGCAGCCCCCAACTGTCTATTTTTAATATAGACAGAAAACATATCGTAATTCTGAAGTACAAGAGTGAAAAATATAATCCAAGCAAAAATGAGTTTGGTATCTTAAAATAAGACCTAAATATCTACATGACAAAACTACTGCCAAATTAGGCAGAGATGGCATTGTCTGCTAATGTAAACTCAGGCTTTAGGATTAGAGCCCTGCAAATCTTTGAAAATTCACTTTATATCACGGACCATTTTTGTGGGTCGGATACAGATTTTGTATCTGTGCAGGGCTCTAATTAGGATAATTTAGGTGGTACAGATAGGACTGTAATGCACTGAAGATCTTGGCAGAAAAGCCTGTGACTTAAGTCAGTGTTAGTTCTTCACTTTCATGAGCATTATTAGTTACTCTTACCATTTTGTATTATATATGGAGATATACCTATCTCATAGAACTGGAAGGGCCTTGAAAGTTCATTGAGCCTAGTTCCTTGCCTTCACTAGCAGGACCAAGTACTGTCCCCTGACAGATTTTTTTTTCCCCAGATCCCTAAATGGCCCCCTCAAGGATTGAACTCACAACCCTGGTTTTATCAGGCCAATGCTCAAACCACTGAGCTAGCCCTCCTTACCATTTTTATAGAAAAAGGTGTAAAAAGGGCTGATCTGTATAACACAATGCATTTATTTTAATGTACAGTAATGCATTTGGTAGAAAAAATGGTTAAAATACAATCATTTTGATGCCCAATTAATTATCTTGTTTTTGACTGCTCTCTTAACTGCAATACGTTTCTTAACATGTCAGTACCATTGATTGATATAAGTGTAGTTTATGTGAGTAGTCCCATTGACTTGGATAGATCTATTCATGTGAGTAATGTTTGCAGGAATGTGCTCATATGCACTTTAAATTTTTTTTGAAATAAATTCCTCTTCTTTGTACTTGGCAAAACATGATCTCACGGTTCTGTATGTCATCTAGAAGGACACCACAAACATAAAACTAAGTGTTTGATTTTTCCCAGGAAAAACAGAATACTGAATTGGGGGCCCTGACAAGTAATGAGAGGTAATGAGTTTGATATCTTGATTTAAATTCATTTATTTGTAATTTTAAGACCATACTGGCTTTTGACTAATAGTTTAGAATCACTTCCCTTGTTCATTTAGGACCTGATCCAATGTCAATGGGAGGATTTCCATTTATTTCAATGGGAATTGAATGAGGCCCTTATGTTGGTGTAAATCCAGGAAGTCACTGGTGGCATTCTGGATTTACACTTGTGTAATGACAACAGAATTTTCCCCACAGTATGTTAATATTTTGTATTTATCCAGTTAACCTTCAGTGTTACTTAATCATTTTAGTACTTAATATTCAGCTAGCATGTCCATTAACTGGCTGACAAAAGGATATTTGATGTCTATAAATGTGTATATTCTTGATCCAAATTTAGTACAAAGAAAATTAAATAGAAATACCATTTTGCCAGAACCATTGAGCTGTTCATTCAGGTTTTGTCTCCTAAGCTGGCACATTGACTGGGATATGTTATTTTTTTCTGTGACATACTCAGAACTGTAATTTGGAATAATGACATAGTTTATTACTCTTGGTGAGATGCATATACATATAATAGAGAGAGAGAATGTGTTTTTATATGTGTGTGTATGTGTGATACATGTGTGCATGAGCGTTTGTGTCTGTATACAATATATGAAGTTGCTGAGTACCATATTCCCAGTTTTTAGGCTTGTCACATAATTTTTAGTTCTTAAAAATATCCTGTGAAAGTGCTGCTTTTATCTTTTCTGGGAGTGATGAACTTTTATGTTGGAAAGTGTTGAAAGTACTCCGATAGTAAAGCTTAGATTTTTGTTTTGTTTGGCAGTACACTTCTGTTTAGAATTCCTTTAATCTATCCATTCCCTGCTTTTATATTCATCTTGATAGCTGAAGGTTCTTGGAAGGATTTTTCTTTATATATAAACTTATTAAATTAATAATGCTCAAAAGTGTAGGGTTTTCTTTCTTATTTGGGGGAGGGACATGAAAAGATGGACTCTTTTTTGTGTGAGCTGTTGCATTTCTATTTGTCTTTCTTGTTTTGGGGTTGTTTTTTTTTTTTTTGAAAATAACCAAAAAAAAACCACCCCCCCACAAACCCAAAACACAACAATTTATATGGTAGATCTAAAGTTTCATTAAAATTGCTTATGCCCTGTCCCAGGCATTTTAAGTGGGCCATCTGTCTAAACATCTCTCTTTTTTTCTGATCATTTCCTCGACTTATTCATGAGCCATGGGAGGGCTCCTTTGTAGTCTCCATGTAGCTGGTTCAGTCTACCCCCACTGAATACATCTATGTGCTTGCATAACATATCTTTTCACAGTGCTGGAAATTCTCTGAACTTGGTTCAGATGAATGGCCCACTTTCTGAAGGTCCCTCCCACCCCCGCAAAGATTTGTATGCAGAAACTGACCTCAGTGGCTACAGAATCCAGCACATTATTCTTGATCATTTTACAGGCCACCTGCTGTGAAAGTTATGATGAAGGATTTCTTAATGATTCTTTGACCATTAACATTGTTTTAAGTCAATATTTCACTTTCATTTAACTGCTGAATAGGTAATTGTACAATTGAAAAACAGCTTTACTGAGTGTCACATAATCTAGTTTTGCAATGCTCAGAATCCTTGATAATTGGAGAATTTGTTAGGATAGTTTGAGCTCTGTATTTGCCTAAAATTTTATGCAGCAACGATATAAAAAGCAAAGAGCATTTGTAAGATTTTTCAGAACATTATAACTCACATTTTGAATGGTAAGAAATCTATACTCAATTTCATGACCCCTTAAGGAGCTGGTGACATTTATTGTAGCCGATTACATCATTAACAGCAATTGAGAGACAGGAGTTTATTTGCCACACACTACAGAAAATTGTAGTTTTATTGAGCTCCTCCATTCTGATTGGTTGGTGACAATCAAAGTGGACAGGCCTGGGGCAGAGCTATTACTTGATTTGCTTTTGTGAATGTCTGTTTTCCTTGGTTGCTTGACTAGAATAGATAAAAGTTTAACTAATATGTGTTTTCCAGGAACACAATAAGTGTGTGTCGATCTAAAATTTCAGCAGTTGGCAGCTTCCCTCACTGAAAACGTATTGCAGCAAAGAAAATCAGAAGTATAATGGCTGCTGTTCATATAATGTTAAATAAAGCTTTTATTGGTGGGGGAGGGAAGAGAAAATGTATGCTCAGATAAAGTATGAGACTAGGTCAGCATTTATTAAGTTCAGGATGATGTCAGAGATAAACAGGATGTAAATACTCCAAATGGCAGACCCTTTCCCCAATTATATTCTTTAATATATTAGCAAGAGAAATTTTCATAGAAGTATCTTTAATGCTTAGGACCAGATTGTCCCCTTCCTCTTAGTATGTGCCTGTCTACTGTTTTTCTTAACACTTCCCTCAGAAGTACAGAGGCTCAGAATTACCTTAACTGCATAATACCTGTGTGGCGGAGGAAGACATTGCTGTGGACCACGTTCACCTCTGCCCTATACTCTTCCTGTTGGTACTGCCTCTGCTTCTCCCCTGCTCTGCTCTTTCCTGTGCAGTTCCTCACCCCCTCCTCCTATGCATGCTCACATAATATTAATATCAAAGGATAACAACACGCAATTGTCTGGGGGCCACCCCGCTCTACCCAATTACCACAACTACATCCACCCTCTCTGCACTTGTTTCCACCAGCACCCAAAACCAACCATTATTTTTTGCTGTCATCATAGTCCCACAATCCTTTGCCAGTCTCAAAGGATTGTGGGATTTGTTTAAGTCCTGTCCAAGAGAGCTTATCTGAAACTTTGAGCCCCAGGTGGAAAAAAGGTTGTCCCCCACATTTTCTAATAAGTGTGTGTGCATGGCGGCGGGACACTGTTCACTTTCAGAAATGCTGCTTGTCTGGTACAAATATATCAAATTTCAGCCCAAAATGTAAAAGTTTATATAGTTATAAACCTCTGAAAATGACCCTTGAGAATGAAATGCTCATGTAACCTTATCTAATGGCATTGGTATGTACTTCCCTTATAATAGTTAGACGCACAAGTACATGTTAGCAATATCAGTGTGCAAAAAGAATCTCTGCTGGGAGAGGAAGATAGTTGGGTTTTTTTCTTTGATTGTCAGCAAAGTCAAATTTGTGAGGTCACTCCCAGCCAAATTCAACACGAGCAGGACCAAGCCAACAGACTATGCTCATTTTATCAAATAATCTGATGCTATGCTGGCAATGAAGCTGATCTACTGATATCCTGGGGAGTTGACTTCACCTCCTTCACACGAACTAGGGAGATCTCAGCATAAACTGCTAAATCCTATCAGTCGTTGCATCAGGACACCATATAGAATTCAACCAGGCCTCACCAAGAACCCACTAAACTCCTCCTCCTCTGTCTCCCTATCCCTGGGAATGTAGGGAGAGCACCACAGTTAGCTATCTTTTAACTGTCCAGGAAATTTCCCGATTCCAATGTCTGTACTCTCTTCTACTTGCTATCCCGCAGAGATCAGGATAAGCGTATCTGGGTGGGATCTAAAATGGCTAAATGATTTTGACATACAGAAACTTCAAGATGGAGACCCAGAGAAATATCATTGCTACCAATGCTCCATGGAGGTTTTTTCAAATTTGTTATTTTGACATTTGCTTCTGTATGCCAAGAGAAGAGGCTTGTCACAGAATCTTGACTATATCATTTTTAGTATATTATTTACGAGTGCTGTGGTGGGTATAGACAGCATCTCTAGGTAAAATCACCTGGGAATTTTGGAGTGGGTCATACTTGCAAGGGGATGCTTTTGAGTCCAAGATCAAGATTTTCAAAAGTGACTAATGATTTAGAGTAATGTGGCCACCTCAAACGATTGAAGATGCAATTTGTATACTACATCATACTATCGTGTTCCATGTGCGTATGTAGTAAGTATGTGTGTTTTATAATGAAGAACATGTGCATTTATGAGGAGGATGAGGAAAAAACAGGTACCTGTGTAAAATGAATCCCAGTGCTACCCATGTAAAATTATTATACAAGAATAAAACTCAAATATTTAGAAGAAAAAACATATGGATTATTTATCAAAGATGTGCTTTTTGGAGCAAAAATAAAATGCTTTTATTTTGTAAAATGCAAAGAGGGGTACCACCTTACACACTTCGGCTTTTCTCAGTGTGGAAATACAAACAGTTGAATGCGTCTTTGCATGTATGGGGCTGTAATGTGATCTACAAACCCCTTACTAAATGTAGATGTGGGGAGGAGAGTCTCTCCTGTTTACAAGCAAGCAGCTTGAGCACAAACCCACGCAGCTGCCACTCATGGAGTCAGGCACACACAGCTGCAACCAATAGAGGAAACAAGGGCTGCTATAAACAGGAGAATGTAGAGAAGGAAGGGGAGGCAGAAAGACTTGGGATAGCAAGGCGATGACAGCCCTGCACCAGGCTCCCTTCAAAAAAAGCGCCAGGAGACTGAAAGAGGCAGCAAACCCAAAAAGTGAAGGGTTGACAGGCTTAAGTGAAGGTGAGGGTCCAGGACTGACCTGACTGAGAGTAAACTAAGCTGACTCAGGAGAAGCTGTGACCCCTCAAGAAATCGTGACAGGGGCCTAAGTATATGGTGAGCAATAACAGGTGAATACAACTGATGGGGCAACTCAAGTTAACAGTGGGTCATTAAGGGTTGAGAAGTTTTTTTTGTAGTTTTGTGTAAAGAAGACTGAATTGGGGACCTGATAAGTCTTCAGATATGTTTAGGCTGTTATTGGGGTTGCCAACTTTCTAATTGTACAAAATCAAACATCCTAGCCCCACCCCTTCCTTGAGGCCCCACCCCCACTCACTACATTGCTCCTCCCTTAGTGGCTCGCTCTCCCCTATGCTCATTCACTTTCACTGGGCTGGAGCAGAGAGCTGGGGTGTGGGAGGGGGTGAGGCTCTAACCGGGGGTGTGGGCTCCAGCGTGGGGACAGAAATCAGGAGTTCAGGGTGTGGGAGAGGATTCTGGGCCGAGGCAGGAGATTATGGTGCAGAAAGGGGTGAGGGCTGCAGCTGGGGGGGTGAGCTCAGGGTGGGGCTGGGGATGAGGAGTATGGGGTACAGGAGGGGGCTCCAGGCTGGGGCTGAGGGTTTCAGAATTTGGCAGGGTACTGTGAGCTGTCAGGGGGTTGTGGTGTGGGAGGGGGTGAGGGCTCTGGCTGGGGATACAGGTTCTGGAGTGGGGCTAGGGATGAGAGGTTTGGGGTGGAGGGGCTGTGTTTGGGGGGAGCTCAGAGCTGGGGTAGGGGGTTGAGGTGTGGGATTGGGGCATGGGTTTACCTCGGGCGGCTCCTGGTCACTGGCTCAGTGCTTGGGGCAGGGCAGCGCATGGAGCCCCTTGGTTTCCCCCGCCTAAGAACCAAACCTGCTGGCGGTTTTTAGGGCGTAGCACGGAGACAGCACAGGTAGGGACTAGCCTGCCTCAGCCCCGCAGCACCATCGACCAGACTTTTAACGGCCCAGTCGGCGGTGCTGACTAAAGCCGTCAGGGTCCCTTTTCGACCGGGCATTCCGGTTGAAGACCGGATGCCTGGCAACCCTAGCTATTATAGGGGATGATGATCTATTGTTGTCCTTGACCACTGAAAGCAGGACAAGAAGTAATGGGCTTAATGTCCTGTCAATGGGCGGTTTTAAGAACAGGCAAAAGCTTGTGAGGGATGATCTAGATTTTTGTCCTGGCTCAGTTTAGGAAGCTACAAAGACTTCCAGCCTTACCTTTCTATGATCCTGTGATTCTATAATTAGCATAATATGCAGTGGATACAGTGCTTCAACTGCTTAAGTTATCAAGCATTTTGTAAGCATGACAGTAGGGCTGAAGTTTAAGGAGCGAGTGAAATGTGGACAATTTAGTGGATTTTTACAGAGTGTTCTTGCTATCCATAAGAGGCATCACGGGAGACCAATTGGCACTTAAAAACATCAATTCAATGAAATTTATAGCCTCAGTCATCCTGAATTGCTATTTATTTATTTGTGCTAAAATTGTGCTTAGAATCCCAAACAATATTGGAAGCCTATTGCACCTGCCAGTGCTCAGACAATTGTCAGAGATAGTCTCTCCAAAAATTTCTAGTTTAAATTAAGACACAAGAAGTTAATGTAACAAACTATAGGGAAGGCAATATAAAGGTGACAACTGATGCATAACATATGTATAGACATACAAATGACAAATATAGTTTAAAACAAAACTGCTAAAAAATATTTTCTACTTTGTTTTTAAACCTATCAAGACTTGAGTTCCAGGTTTTGTATCTTTGACCACCTTGATGTAACATAAAAGATGCAGTTCCCTGGTTTGTCTTAAGTTTGTGAGGTCCTAGTTTATTATGGGAGGAATATAGAACTCTGAACTCAAGTCCTGGCTTGTAAAAATCTTCAGTTTATTGTATCTTCAGAGATCCATCAATACTGTATAAAATATGTATATTGCTAAAAATAATGTATGTATCTTATTTGTTTGGTTGGATTTTGTGCCTAACTGGCCTTTAACTTAGATTTGTTGTGCGTGATTATGATGTGAAGGTGACGGTGAACCACTTTCACTCTTGAAGTTCCAAGTAGTCTTTTTATTTTTTCAAGTGCCACTCCTCTTCCTTCCCCAAACTTCCTCTCCTCATCTTTTTTCCCCACTGTTTGCAATATCCCTGCAACAAACGATGGCTGGATTTTGGGATTCTCCTCTAACTTTATCAGTGCACTTCAGTGACTCAAAGTATCAAAGTAGAAAATATCTCAAAAGGCTTCTTCACTAAAAAGTTTTCTGCTTATGTGCCATAATGGACCCCCCTCCCCCCAAAAGGTATCTGGTAGTTTTCCCAAACATGCTTCCTGACTGTGTCAATGGTATTTAAAATCCTTTATGAAGAGCCTATGAAAAAAGTTCATGAGATTAAAAATGGGGAAAACCTGAAAATGTTAAAATATTCTTTTTCTATTCCTTGCTTTAGAATTTCTCTTGCTAAGCTGGATCTGAACAACTGGGAACTGTCGGTACAGCTAGGAGACGGAACTTACTCTGTTACAGTTTCAAACAACGGGTCAAAATTCTCTGTAAGTTTTGCTCATTTTCTGAGAAATGTATATATTATTATTATTGATCAGTGGTACAGATCTCTCATCTGTTCAGTGCACTAGCACAGTTACACATTTGTTTCATCTTCTGCAGGAGGCCTTACTGTAAATTAGAATACCATCCTCCATATGCTAATTAAGTGGTACATTTCCCATACAGGGATTTATCTACACTCTAAAGTCAATGGAACATTATTTTATTCTACTTTCTTCTTGCATTTGTTTTCTAATTAACAAAATTGTTGTTTAATGCCTTACTTAGAAGTGAGCTTTTATGCTGTGCCACGAGGTATTTGAGAGCAAGAAATTAAATTGCAATTTAATTTAAGATACTGGTAAAAATCAAACAAACTAACCAGGAAAAAATGCACAATGGGGATGACTGTAACAAGCTACCTTTAAAACTGAGGGTGCAAGTACAGTAATTAGCCACAATATGCTGACACTTCATTTTGTGTCTGGAAACACTTTGCTTCAGATGCACGAATATACATGATTTAGCTTTTACAAAACTTGCTGAATAATTTCTTTTGTCTTGTGATATTGAAGAGTGAAAGACACAAAGCATTGCATTATGTTAGGATTACAGTGAAACCATGGAAGATGATGAAATACAATCAAGCTAAATCAGAGGCAGGTTAATTGAGGGCATGGTTAGACTGGCGCTTTGTGGCGCAAAAACCCTCCAGTAGCGCAATAATTTTCCTAGCGTACACACGTCAAAGGGAGATTTTGCGAAATGACTCACTGTTTTTTGCGCAAGTATTAAACCTCCTTTCCCAGAGTGATAAGCCTTTTTGCGCTAGCGCTATAGCACAAGGGTGGGAATGTGGACACCCTTGGGATCTCTTGCATGCCTCCGAGCCATGTAAAGCCATCAGCAAGCCATTAAAGGCCATCAGCAAGCCATTAAAGACAATCAACTTGCCATGTAAGGCAAATGACGTGAGGTGTTGTTTTATAAAGGCGGAAGTAGCTTTGCAGTTTCTCTCCAACAACTCACACAGCAAATAACCAGTGAAAATGCTTGCGGACGGAGCTGTGTGTCTGAAATAGACAGCCTGTCAGTTTTCGCTAACGAAAACTCACTGACAGCCAGATCTCGTCTCCCTGTGAACAAGTTCCCAGTTCCCCCTCACCCCCTCCTTTGCAAAGCACGTTGCACCCAGCTGAATGCTGGGATACCTGCCCTATCCCACAACTGTCACTGCCGCCAGAAGTGCTACAAATGTATCCATTCTTTAGCGCTACAAGGTTTCAATCTGCACAGGCTCTAGTGCGATACCTATTGCGCTACATTGGGAAGCGCTACAAATAAACGCGCTATAGTCTATAATCTAACCATACCCTCAGAGAGTTGGGAAGAAACGTTTGTGGAGGAAAATGATTTTTATAATTCTATAGTGCCGAGCTCAAAGCTAACCTGAGAGTTTTAAGAATGGACACCGTTTACATGAAGTCTGTCAAAGCTTTAAGGCTGGTATTTTCAAAAGAACTTCAAATTGATGCAGCTCCTCAGAAAATCCCAACTTAACTATTTCATGTCATGAAGACAGCTTTCTCAGGTAGTTTTGCTTTTGCTTTGTTTAAAAGCTCTCCTAAAAAAGAGCAAAGATGTAATGATTTTAACTTAAAATTAGTCAGATTTTAGGGGGGTAGCTGCTTGCGGAGGCTGAGCAGCTACATGGGGGTCTCTGCCAGCAGCTGGGGAGCTGTGGGGGCCCCCCCAGCTTGCGGCTGCTGAGTAGCTCTGGGATCCTTCTACCACCGCTGCTGGTGGCTGGGCAGCTTAGTGGTCCCTACCGGTGGTCGGTCAGTTGTGGGGGCTTTACCTGCCCTCCCCCCGCCTTACCACTGGCAAGAGCTGGGGAGATGTGTGGGGGAGTCCCTTACACTGGCTGCTGAGCAGATTTGCGGGGCGAGGGAAGGGATCAGCTGCTCGCAGTGGCTGAGCAACTGCGGGCGGGGGGGGGGGGGGGAGAAGGAGCGTGGAGGCAGCAGCTGCGTCTGGTCAGTTGCAGGAGGTCCTGCACCCGCAGAAGCGTCACACACAGAGGTTGGGCTGTTGCAGGGTCCCCCGGCTTCTGACTTCAGCTGATGTTACTGAGCATGCTCAGTACACCCTAACTAGCACATTCAGTCAGAAAGCAGTTTTTCACACTACTGGGCAGCTCTGGGGGTCCCCAATGTTGCAGAGGTTGCTGCAAGTCATGGATCCTGTGACTTCTGCAGCCTCTGTGACATAACTGTAGCCTTATTTATTATGTGAACAAGAAAGTAGCTTCAAATCCTGACTAGTGCCTGGTCAATGCCCTCCGTTTTTGTGAAAAATTCCTTGAACTCCTTCAAGATATAGTCCTCAGAGTCTTGTGTATTCCATTGTTCCATAGCTAGGGAGTCACCCTTGGTGTGAACTTGTGCTGCAGGTTCTAAGGTTTAGTCTTCACACACATTTTCCCTTGAATAACTTGGAGTGGGTTTTTTTTTAACACAGTTAATTAATTTGGTGCAATCTGTATTGTTTTTGTTTGAGGGTATGGTTTCAGTTTAGTTTCATCTGGTTTAAAAAAATAAATAAATTGAGCAAAACTGAAATAAGACAGTTTATGTGCAAACTTGCACCCGTTTAAAAACACACTGTTAGTTAAACTGGTGTAAGTTCGTGTGGAAAAGGGCTTTAAAACCAGAATTCTGTTTCTGCCCCTTGCGGCTATAAAGATAACCTTGAAAACACCAAAATGTTACCTTCTAGAGTGCACAAAGCCTGGTAGCGCTGAGAGGTGTGAACTGCCCTGTTTGTCTCAAACATACAAAACCTGAAGAGGACAATTTAAATCCCATTATTGTTGTTTTAGCAGGAAAAAAGCGCATGTGCATATCCCACAATCAAAAACGTTTTCCCCAGCTGTCCACTAGCTGGCTGCCAAAACCTCCAGCTTCTTCAGTGCCAAAAACAGCAACATATCAAAAAGTGAAAATGTTGTGACAGCCTAAAATAAATGGAATTTAATATCAAAATAAATAACACAGGAGGAGTTGTACTGATTGAATTAACTATGAAAAATAATACAATAAAACCACCAGTATTTTAATTTAACTGATGCTGCTCCAGAATTCCCAGTCTGTTGCAGTACAGTGAACCCTGATTTTGGGTCCAGCTTGTCATGGACTCTTTGGTTTCATGTGCAATTCAAAAGACAGCACCATCATAATCAAAGGGTACAGAGTATGGTCTAGACAAGAATGAGTAACTTAAAAGTAAACTTATTTTCAGTACTTAAACTGTAACTTAAAGGAATTTATTATCATTTCATGCCACTTTGCCTGTGAAAGGCTGGGGAGTGGGGCGACAGGAAAGTACTGCTCTACAGAGTTCCAGAACAGGATGCCCATGGGACTTCCTGCCCTTGTCCCAGTGTCCCAGGCAGCATGCTGCTGCTTTTCTCTCAGGTTGTGTTGCGGTAAGGTAGACAGGAGCCCTCATGGGCATCCCCATACAGTGTCACAGTCCAACATGAAATAAAATGAAATATGTAAAGGGGAGAGAGAGCGGAGTAACTGGACCCCATGCAGCCTAGGAGTTCAACCAAATGGACTCAGAGCCGGTAGCCTTCTGGGTTCTAATTCTAGACTGGCCAATGACTTGCTATGTACTTTGGACAAGATACATTATTTCTTTGTACCTCAACCAACCTAACTGGAAATTGTATGAGATAGGTGAATCTCACTGATGACCAAAGGCTGACCTATATTTTCTTGGGTGCAACTATGTTAGAAAATAAAACCCAACCCTGGAGATTGTAAAGCAAAATGTAACCGTTATTCAACACCAAACCCATGATAAAATCAGATTATTGGATAATTAAAGAATGACACATCATTTTGTGTTTATAAATTTTTGTCAAATTTCTTCTTATCCTCACCTACCTCATGGTGGTTCATTGGTCACTGTCATAAAAATAATCAAATCAAAATCTTCTGAAACTTTATTTTTAAAAATTGCGATGAGAAAAAAAACAAACCTCTTAAAACTTTAAACAAGAAAAATTGAAGACTGGTCAGAGAAGTCGTATTCCTGAGAATTAGATGTAATGTCCTATGGCAGGGGTGGGCTCCCCTGAGCTCCTGGCCGGGGAGCCCACCTCATTCTTTGTTGTCCCCCCCTTCCCCTGGAGCCTCGCTGCCGAATGGACAACACTCTGGGGGGTGGGGTTGCACGCTCCTTCGGGAAAGTGGGGCAGTGTGTCTGGCTCCGGCCGGGCTGCCAAACACGCTTCTCTGGGTGGCATGGTAAGGGAGCCGGGGAGGAGGGGTTGGATAAGGGGAAAAAGGGCCTTGGGGGGGGCAGTCAGGGTGTGGGGAGTGTGTGTGGGGGGTGGATGGGGCAAAGGTTCTTGGGGAGGTGATCAAGGGATGGGGAATGGGGGGGGGGAGGATTGGATAGGGTGTGGAAGTCCTGGGGATCTTTTAGGGAGCAGGGTGTGTGGATAGTGGTCAGGGCTGTCGGGACAGGGAGCAGGGGGTTGGGTGGGGTCCTGCGGCACTCCCTTAGTGCAGCCTGGCCTAAAAACTGAGCACCATAGCTTCCCAGAACTTACCTGCTCCAGGACTGACAAGCTTTGCTTCAGGTCTATATAAATACTACAAAAGTAAAGAAAATTTTCAGCTTCTTGTTCCTACAATAGGGGCGGGAAAATAAATGGATGAAGGTGTTTTACAAATAAATGAAACTCCCTCTCCCCCATTATCCTGAAGCCACTCCAATATTTAACCAATTTGTACAAAATACATTTAGTTTAATTTTCCAGCATTAGGCATTATCCCTATGTCTGTTCATCTACATACACTTTAATTGTTCAGAAACTTTATACTCAGGTTGGTTTTTAAAAAAAATCTTGGCTATCTTAATGAGATCTGTTGTCTTGTACAACATGAACTCACTAACTTAACTCATGAAAATCTCAGTGTTTCTGTTTTCTTCACTTTATTTCTTTATCCTTTTGTATTGATTGCCAGGAGGATCTATGAATTGGCTGCTCATCATACTTTGATCTTTGAAAGACAAAATCTTCATGCTCCAGCTCTTAGTTTTCCTATCGATTATGTATATTTTTTATCTATCAAGAAATTATCCTATCATCATGATTACCAACATCACTTTTTAAAACCTTCCATACACCAGAATAGTGTAATAAAAGTAGAGTCTTTTTGTATATTTCATTTGGACTCAAATATTGTTCCTTCTGATGGATGGAACAATCTAGGCACAAAGCATACCAAGTCCAGGAAACAATGCAGCTTTATTGGTGAGGGGTGAAATCCACTCCCCCTGCATCATAGAGTGGTTGGAAAGACAAAACCCACCCCGAATCCAGATTCAGTGGGCATGGCTGCTGTGTGGTTTCTCTCTACCACTGCAGCTGTTTTAAGCCATGGTTTGGAATAGTGTCAGCCGTCCCCCGTAGCCAGTTGCACAGAGTATTTCATGGAGTCATGTAAGGGTGGGTCTGTGGACTGCCTCTGGACCACCTTTATCGTGGTCTTCAACTCCAGCTAATGTGAAGACCCTTTTGTTGTGAAGCTGCAAATAGGGAATGCCCTATTCAGCCATTTTGCCAAGAGACCCTCTGCATAGGGCATAAGTGATGTGGAGGTCCTTGGGCTGACCCTTTGCACTATGGGTGAATATCATGCCTAGTGAGATTCTTTCATCTCAAAAATCTTTGTGGAGTGAAATAATGTAGTTAAATTTTATAATAAAAAGTAATAGAGTGGTAGAGAAATTTAAGAGATAGAAACAAGGGAGAATTTAAATACAATGGTCCAGGATCTTCTGAGCTTTAATTTATTGAATACACCACCCTATAATTTTCCTGTTGCAAAGTAAAGGGTTTGGTGATGAACAAAAGAGTGAAAGATAAATAATTACATGATTGTAAGTGTCCTCTTTTCACTTCTACAGCCAACCATCTTTTCTTCCCTCAATAGTTTTCAGTATTTATTTCTTTCTGTTATGAATATCGCCAAAAGTAGAAAATGAGAGAGCAGGTTGAATTAGTATCTTTGTTATGGCAAAGAAGTTGGCAGGGTGGAGAGGATTTTATTATAATTATTTTTGGCTACACTCACTGTCTTCACAAAAATGAAGGGTGAATCCAAGGTTGGACCTCAGCAGTAAGGAATGACGTGTTGGAAAGTGCGCTCTCATTTTTATTGTTTAGTGATTTGCAGTGCCCAGAAAGCCAGGTGCTTTAGAGCACAGTTTAAAAGACATGGCCCTGCCCAAAAGAGTGTACAGTTCTTTTTATTTATTTACAGTTCATTTCTCACTATGTAGGATGAGCATCTCGTGTCATATGAGCAAAGGATTTGAAGCTATGCTGTTATTCTATGATGTATATTTTTAAAATCTCTTTTGGTAAGGCAATTTGATATAAAATTTTGTTTCTGATCCTCTGTTTTAATCTTTCAAATGGTCTGTGTTCAAAGTTCATCTGAGAACTGCTCTGCAGCATTTCTCTGCACTTAGCACTAATTTTTCTCCTTTATAATATTTGAACATTTCTCCCTTCCCTCTAGAGCTCTTCATTGCTATAGTGGATACATACCTTCCTCAACACTTAACCCAGGGGTCACTGACCCACAGAGAAAAATCAGTCGCAGGCCACACACCCCCACATCTGTGGGTGGGGATGGAGACTCAGGGCTTCCCTCCGCAGTGGGGCAAGCGGCAGTTGTGGCTCCACCCCTGAGACGGGGAGGGGGGACTTGGTGCTTTCCCCAGGCTGTGGGGTGGGGCCAGAAATGAGGGTTTGAGAGGGCCTTCGGGCTGGGGCAGAGGGGTGGGTGCAGGAAGGGGTGAGGGTTTCGGCTGGGGTGTGGGCTCTGAGGTAGGGCTGGGGATGAGGGGTTGGTTCTGTAGGAGGGAGGTCCCGTCTGGGACCAAGGGGTTGGAGTGCAGGAGCAGTCTCAGGGCTGGGGCAGAGGGTTGGGGTGCAGGAAGAGGTTCACGGTATGGGCTCTACGAGGACATTTGGGTGCAGATGAGGGCTCCAGCCTTGGGCGGGGGATGTGGTGTGGGTGGTCTGGGAAGGAGTTAGGGTGCGGGAGGGGGTTCCGACCTGGGGCAGGTAGTTCGGGGTGTGGGCTTCGGCCAGGTGGCGCTTACCTCAGGTAGCTCCTAGTTAGCGGTGCAGCGAGGCTAAGGTAGGCTCCCTGCCTGCCCTGGCTCTACACAACTTCCCGAAGAGGCTGCCATGTCCAGCGCCTAGGTGGAGGAGCCGGGAGTTCTGTGTGGTGCCCCTGCAGGTGCCGCCCTCACAGCTCTCATTGGCCATGGTTCCTGGTGATTGGGAGCTGCGGATCTGGTGCTGGGGCAGGGGCAGTGCACAGAGCTTCCCTGATCATCCCTGCTCTTAGGGGCCACAGGGACATGCTGGTTACTTCTGGCAGCTGCATGGAGCTGACTGGACTTTTAATGGCCTGGCAACTTCATTTTCTCTCTGCAGCACAGTGAGCTGGCGCTCACAGCTCCAGCCCCAGGGGGTGGGGGGCGCTGAGGCTTGAGGCTTCCGTCCCATGGTGTGGAGACTTGCCATGGCTAGATGAAATGAAGCACAGGCCAGATCCGGCCCCCGGACTGTATATTCCCCACCCTGACTTAACCTCACTGTCTCCATATAGTTGACAGAGAATTTCCAGGTGTTTTCATTTACAGAGTAGCTTCTTATCACTTCAGTTCTGCTGAATGTAGGCTATAAAACAAAGTGGCATGAACAAGGTGAAGTAGTTTGAGTCACTTCTGCAAATGGAAACTTGATCTATTTCTAGTGGGGAGCCATGTAAATCAAAACGCTAAATAAAATTGCTAACAGTTCAGATTACTTTTTCGATCACTGTTAAAATAGACTTATATTTTTGCATTGTATTGTATGATTTCCTACTTTTAAGAAAAACAAATTGATGTACAAATGAATATTTGTGGGAAGTAGGTTTGACTTGTTCAGCATGACAGGTTTATTAATTAATATGTTAAAATCAGTGTGTTCTGAGTCTTCATTTATTCAATCTAATTTAAGGTTTTGCGTGCCGGTAATACATTTTAATGTTTTTAGAAGATCTCTTTCTGTAAGTCTTTAATATATAGCTAAACTATTGTATGAAAGTAAATAAGGTTTTTAAAATGTCTAAGAAGCTTCATTTAAAATTAAATTAAAATGCAGAGCCCTCCAGACCAGTGGCCGGAACCCAGGAAGTGTGAGTGCCACTGAAAATCGGCTCACGCACCACCTTCAGCACATGTGACATAGGTTGCCAAGATCTCCATGTGTTACATGTCTAGTTGGATCGACAGTTGCATTTGCATTCACATTAACATTTTCAAGAGCAAAGTTATTACTGTGGACATAATTGAGAGCACAAAAATAAGTGGATGAATTTGGTCTTGTGAACTGGAGGCATGGTCATAATAAAAATATACAATTGTGTAGACATCTTATATCTATCATATATATATCTATATATATAAAAGTCAAGTGGTGTATGTATGTACGTATGACTGCACGTATGACTGCGAACTCCTCCCGCACCGTTTGAGCCAGAGACTTGAAATTTGGTACAGTGAGGGGTCTTGGGGTCTAGATGCTGGTAAGGGTCGAAAAATTTTCGGATCTCACCTCTGACGCCCCCCAGGGGTGAAAGTCTTTCAGGGCCAATCACATCAGCTGGGCGGTTAGGTGGTGATGATGTCATAATACCCCCCTCCAACAGACACCTCACTCGCTCAGCTCACCCCTCCCTCCTCCAACAGACCCCAGGAGATCCCTCAGTTCTCTACCCCTCCCCCCTCCCAACGGAACCCCGGAGATCCCTTAGTTCTCTGCCCCTCCCACCTCCCAAAGGAACCCCGGACTCCATCAGCTCTGTGCCCCCCCCCCCCCCACCTGCGAAGGTCCCCGGAATCCCTTGGCTCTGGGCCCCCCCCCCCCCCCGCCTGCGACGGATCTGAGTTGGGTTTGGTGGGACGGTAAGTGAGGTGGGGGTGTCGGGTTTGGTCGGGGGGTAAGTGAGCCGGGGGGTGTCGGGGTTGGTCTGGGGGGGTGGGAAGGTGTCGGGGGGGGGGGTGAGGGGTGAGGTGTGTGTGTTGGGTTTGGTCTGGGGGGGGGAAGGTGTCGGGGTGGGTGCCCAGACCAAACCCGACACCCCCCCGGCTCACTTACCCCCCGACCAAACCCGACACCGCCACCTCACCCCCCCACCAATCGCAACACCCCCAGACCAAACCTGACACCCCCTGGCTCACTTACCCCCCGACCGAACCCGACACCCCCCCCTCACCCCCCCCCCCACCAATCGCAACACCCCCAGACCAAACCTGACACCCCCCGGCTCACTTACCCCCCGACCGAATCCGACACTCCCACCTCACCCCCCTAAGCAAACCCGACACCCCCACCTCACCCCCCCCACCAACCGCAACACCCCCTGACCAACCCCAACACCCACACCTCACCCCTCACCCACCCAACACCTTCCCATCCCCCCAGACCAAACCCGACAGCGCCGACTCACTTACCCCCCGACTCACTTACCCCCCGACTCACTTACCCCCCGACTCACTTACCCCCCGACCGAACCAGACACCCCCACCTCACCCTCCCAAGCAAACCCGACACCCCCTGACCAACCCCAACACCCACACCTCACCCACCCCGACAACTTCCCACCCCCCCAGACCAAACCCGACACCCCCACCTCACCCCCCCACCAATCGCAACACCCCCAGACCAAACCCGACACCCCCCCGGCTCACTCACCCCCCCCAAGCAAACCCGACACCCCCACCTCACCCCCCCACCAACCGCAACACCCCCTGACCAAGCCCCCACCAACCGCAACACCCTCTGACCAACCCCAACACCCACACCTCACCCCTCACCCACCCCGACACCTTCCCACCCCCCCAGACCAAACCCGACACACCCCCAGCTCACTTACCCCCGACCGAACCCGACACCCCTACCTCATCCCCCCCGAGCAAACCTGACATCCCCACCTCAACCCCCCACCAATCGCAACACTCCCTGACCAACCGCAACACCCACACCTCACCCCTCACCCACCCCGACACCTTCCCACCCCCCCAGACCAACCCCTACACCCCCTGGTTCACTTACCCCCCGACCGAACCCGACACCCCCACCTCACCCCCCCCACCAACCGCAACACCCCCTGACCAACCCCAACACCCACACCTCACCCCTCACCCCCCCCGACACCTTCCCACCCCCCCAGACCAAACCCGACACCCCCCCCCGGCTCACGGTGCACTGTGTAGCACACAGATTATTAAATACACTGTTCGGTCGGGGGGTCAGGTGGGGGTGTCGGGTTTGGTCGGGGGGTCAGGTGGGGGTGTCGGGTTCGGTCGGGGGGTCAGGTGGGGGTGTCGGGTTTGGTCGGGGGGTAAGTGAGCCGGGGGGTGTTGGGGTTGGTCGGGGGGGGGGTGGGAAGGTGTCAGGGGGGGTGAGGGGTGAGGTGTGGGTGTTGGGGTTGGTCAGGGGGTGTCAACTGTCTGCCACCTCCGACTGATCCGAGCAACGCCGGGCACTTATGCTAGTATATATATATATATATAAAAGTCAAGTGGTGTATGTATGTATGTATGTATGTATGTACGTATGACAGCGACAGGGGTGTCGGTTCGGTCGGGGGGTAAGTGAACCAGGGGGTGTCGGGTTTGGTCTGGGGGGGTGGGAAGGTGTCGGGGGTGGGTGGGAAGGTGTGGGGGGGGTGAGGGGTGAGGTGTGGGTGTTGCGGTTGGTCAGGGGGTGTTGCGGTTGGTGGGGGGGGGTGAGGTGGGGGGTGGGGTTTGGTCGGGGGGGGGGTCAGGTGGGGGTGTCGGGTTTGGTCGGGGGGTAAGTGAGCCGGGGGGGTGTTGGGTTTGGTCTGGGCACCCACCCCAACACCTTCCCCCCCCCCCAGACCAAACCCAACACCCACACCTCACCCCTCACCCACCCCGACAACTTCCCACCCCCCCAGACCAAACCCGACACCCCCCCCCCCCGGCTCACGGTGCACTGTGTAGCACACAGACTATTAAATACACTGTTCGGTCGGGGGGTGAGGTGGGGGTGTCGGGTTTGCTCAGGGGGTGAGGTAGGGGTGTCGGGTTTGGTCGGGGGGGGTAAGTGAGCCAGGGGGTGTTGGGGTTGGTCAGGGGGGTGGGAAGGTGTCGGGGTGGGTGAGGGGTGAGGTGTGGGTGTTGGGGTTGGTCAGGGGGTGTCAGCTGTCTGCCCCCTCCCCACCTCTGACTGACCCGAGCAGCACCGGGCACTTATGCTAGTTGTTAATACACTGTAATTAAGTAGCTGTATGCCTGAATTTAGTTAATGTATGCATGTGTAACTAATTATGGTTGTTTCAATTTAAAAATGCAATTAATTAAAAGCATGATGTAATCCTATGTTCATTCACTGCAAATCCAGTTACTAAGGGATATAATTGAAATTAAAATTATTTGGAAAATATTTCATTTGTTTAAAATATCCTTTAAGAAAGGGAAAAAATACTTGATATGATTTTGGGTAATTTTCAAAATTTGCAAAATATTTATTATAAAATGAAAAAATGCTATAGTATAATATAAAAGGTAAATTGTACATAAACTAGTTATATGCATCTCTAGTCCACATGTAATCTATTAAATGCAAGTATATGTGCAATCAAATATTCAGATAACTAATGGCTTCCTCCACGTTCATTTCCTATTTATGTAAATATGTAACTGGTTTCCCAGACCTCTCTCTATAAAACCATGCAGCAGGTTGTCCATCACTGCTATAAAATAAATAATCTAATTCAAAAGAATAAATAAAAATTAGACTGTTATTATTAATAATATAATTTATAATTAATGCCAATGTGGTAGGTGTGCGTTAGGCATATAGTAATACACAGTGAATAGGAAACAAGGGTAAAATGTTAGGGATGTACCAGTAGGTGTGATAGGCAAAAATCTATAAGGGTTAAAAAAGAGTTTTAAGGAAAAAAATGTTAATTTAAGGATATTAACATGTTCTTTACATAAAAATAGGCTTTTGCCTGTCACTAATTTTCTTTTTGATTACAGAGTCCTCTGTTAGTTTGAATGGAGGGAAACAGCACATTTGAGGGCACAAGTAGAAGGGGACAGGTATGTTCCGCAAGGGAGAACTGATCAGTTTACATTTGTAAGCAGAAATTTTTTCCCTGCATTTTACAAAATGTTGATGATAATTTACTTGAACAGTTGCGCACCTAAGTGCACAGTCACAGCAGGTGTGCAACTGTCCGAGCTTCACTCCCAATTACCAGTTTCTGTAGAGGCTTAAATTGATCTAATAAAAATATACCTAGTTACTAATGTGTGTAATTACACTTCACTGTGTACTTACACTATTTCATAGCTAGAAGTACTGTCTTGCCACTGTTAGTTTCATACCTCCTTTGGCGTTACGTGTCAGTTTCTCTCTCGAGTGTCAAAACTTGTAGATCTAATTCTTAATACAATGATGGTAGTCCAGCAACAGCTTTAAAATAAAATAATTAGCGTGATAAAAATAAAATGGATAATGAAAATGTGCATAAGAGCATAATTTCTGTTGGCATGAAAATTGACCTTCCTGGTCTTCTGCCTATATAATATTTGTAGATTTTTTTAAAAGTACCCTGGCTCCTTTTTTGTCTGTATGCAAGATTGAAAAGTTTGTGTGTTTATTTTATCTTTAGTCATTTGTACAAATTCCATTCCACATAAAAAGAAAAAAAGAAAAAAGGAAAAAAATCTGTTGTGTTCAGAAATGGCCACTAAACTTTATCTTAACTTTTTTAAAAAAAATCTGATGTCCTCTTGAGTTCTCTCATCCACCTTCATCATCCTTAATTCTCCTTCTTTTTTTAATGGGTACAAACCTAACTTGACTTTTCACCACACAATAAAACCTGTTATTTATAACAAATTCTTTGTGGTCTTATGTACATTGCTTCAATAGCATTCTTGTTATCTGTTGTGTCCAAAATTATGCACAGTAGCTCAGCTTGAAAGCACAATATTCTTGGAAACCCTTTGTATAATAACTATAAGGATTTTTGTTATATTGCTTTCTTATACTACTTTTTTCTTACCCCCACCTGCAGCCATTGGGGATGGCTTAAAGGAAGGAGGGAATTAAAAAAATGAAATGGAGTTTCCTTGAAGTCAATGTGAGCAGAGGTTATTCTTATCTACTCTCCACCATTTTGTTTGTGCAGAGACAGAGTTTGAAGAAAGGGTGGCGTTTTGTGGCAGAGGGAACTTTTGTCATGTTCCCCCCCCCCTCTAATTTCTCTTTTGATATGCTGAACATCCAACTTTCAATATTTTGTATTCTTTTACTGCTTTCTTAATTTTTCTCCTTCTTTGTCATCCATTTATGGCATAAATAAGACCAAACTTAATGCTGATCCTAGTACCATCTTCCACTCCTCTCAGAACTGCTTGCTCAAGTGCAACTCAGAATTGTACCATTAGCACCACCACTATCTACTTCATTCTTTTAGTATATTGAGGATTTCAAGACTATTTGTTCACCATCGTCAAGTCTCTGTCACTGTAATGTAGTTAGAATTTGTTAAACATGATTTCTACTGTAGCAGTTGCTTCTGATCTGGACCAATCCGTGTATGTCCAGTTTTGGAAAAAAATCTGTACTTATTCTACTTTGTCTTTAAACAATTCCTCCAGAGTATTCCTCATAGGAAATAAAACATGTTCAATATTGGCATCATATTATTTTTTTCCTCTCCTGAAGCAAGTCTCTCTTTTTTTCCTCATAAGGAGTGAAAACATAAGAAACTAACTTCTTACAAAAGGATTTTAAGGAAAAATATTTTATAGAAAGAACATGTGTTTATATATACTGACTTTCTTTGGTTATTTGGTGCTATTTTGCTATTATGTACTTGAGCTACATGATTCTTTTAAATCACATGCTAGTTTGTAAAATTGGTACTTAAGGGATTGGGTACAACACATATTTTTGTTATGTAGATGTTTGTCCATACATGCTTATTTACATTTGCTATACTAATTATATAACTTATAAATGGCTGAGGAAAAAATACCTGTTCATGTTGATAAAGAAGAAAAACTGTGTTAGTGGATCTGATTATTTTTGGTAACAGATTTTGTTCTCCATTTTAGAGTACTTTTCTAACAAGTATTACTGTAGTTCGACAATAGACCCTATTTTTCAAGGAGTTGTAACTCTGCTGTAAAACTTGCTGTGAGATGAAGTCTGGCACACAAGCTCTCATCCCGTGAACAAGTTTAAAAACAAAGATGAGAAAAAATGTCTGAAAAATGTTAGAATTACTTATACTTGAGCAATATAGAGAATATTTCATTTTGGGGGACTTATTTTCCTTTCATAACTTAGAATCAACTTTTTAAATGAAATTTGAAGCATATTCTCTTATAAGGTTGAATATGCTTACCAATGGTCAGTTTCTAAGTTTTTAGCCAATTAAAGCTGACTGCTGCTGATGTACTTAGTTACCAGGTTGGTGGCTAAATAGGATGAGTTTCTATGATGTAACAGGTACTATTAAGTCTATTCTATGTGTTTTACAACCCATTAATGACAGGTGTTTAAATGTATTAAAAGTAAAGTAAAACCTAAATAAAATACCTGTGAAACTATAACATACCATTTGCTTTCTTCAGAAATCCTATCTTCTGGTAGAGCAATGTCTGTGTCTCCATCCTCTTCGTTTCCCTTTTATGGTCCTTTGTTATTAGATTGTAAACTCCTTGTGGGCCAAGGCATTGTCTTTTTTATTCATTTATGTGCCATGTACAACTGTGATTCTGTAGAAAAAAGCATACCTAATTAGTTAAGGATTCCTAAAACAAATCATCAGTAAAATCCTCCTTGGATTCTTTTTTCATCACAGAATCATACCCAAGACTATTTTAAAAAAGAGCCCATCATTGTGTAGAATGAATAGATGAAAAATGTTGTGAGCTCCTCCTGCTGGTTCAGTAGCAGCAGTAGTTACAGGCGAAAGCATGTTAACATAATGTGAAGAGCCTGGCTTAAATCCACAAAAGCAGCATTAACTCTGCAGCTCCTGGCTGAAGCTTCAACTTTAATTCAGTTGTCTCCGTATATATGAGCACGTTTGATATGCAGCATCACACTTCAGGTCCAGATCTCTGACTCCTAGGCACATAGGGGTTGGAGGCGGGAAGGGGAGGAGGGAAGTGTAGAGTAATTTCTGCCTAGAATTGCTTTCTTAGTTCTAAATTTCCCTGCTCTTTTTAACGTAAGGAAGACTATTAACATTACTTTAATGTAGTTTTCATGGTTGATAAAAAATAATGCTGTTGTAATGGCTAGATGTGCGTCAGCTGTGACTAAATGTTTTGATGTAGTCTTCTCAAAAGACAGACTAGAGCTTTCCTTTGAAATATGTTTTAGACACAGCTTCTCAGATGGATCTAATTAGTCTTTCATAGAGCTGGATGTCCGTTTGTTGCAGCTGAATTCTCATTTCATTCACCCATAACTAGAAACACCTCTCTTCAAACGTGTTTCTTCAAAGAAAGAGGGGTTTAGGATTCCATGTTTTACTGCTTTTTGATGTTGGTTTCCCTTTAACTGAGAAGACCTTATGTTTATACAACTGTTATTATTAAGAAAACATAGCTTTATTCATGAGAGTTCATTCTGTATCAATGTTGGCTATTGGTAGAAGTCAGAGATCTGTTTAATAGATCTTGCTATACAAAACTAGTAGGATAGCTATATGTCTGACTATTAAACTTACTGAAGAAAGATATTAATGCAAACAATGTGTTGTTAAAACAGGAAACACTTTTTGTAACCGGATGAAAATAAAGATGAAGGACCATTAGTTATGGGATTTATCAGTAAAGAGTAATCATTTATTATTTACGTACAACTGCTTGCCAAAGAGGAACCTTTTTTTCTACAGCTATATTTACCTTTGTTACAGCATTCCCTATCTTAAAATGAGAAATATACTGCAAATGCTCTGGGTGGTAAATGTTTGCATTAATCTATAATTATTCAGTAAATAATACTTAGATACATCAGTGGTTGGAAATACCTAAGACAAAAGGTCAGATTCTCAGCCTACTTCCATCCCCATTTGGCTGCTTTTGCCAGTGACATAATCAGCTATCCCCAGGAGCGGTGTTTCTCTATTTGACCGGTGGATCAAATCTATGGCACTATGGTGTGAGAGTGTGTCTCAAACAGGCATACCAGGAAACCAAGGTACCTGCTGTGCAGCACTGAGATTGTAGTATGGTGATGTTGTATTTGCTGTTGGAGGGTAGTATGTGGCAGTACACAGGTCAATGATGTTGGGAGAACAATTCTAGGTTCTAAATGACTACATTATTTTAAACTATTTAAACTTTAGTCCTAGAGCAGAGAGCAGCAATGGGGAGTGCCTGAGTAAATCTAGCTAAAATAAGTGATTTTTGTGGAGAGGGTTGAAGGAGGAGAGTGAATTTGCTAGACATACAGAGAAAGGGAAATATTTCTCTAAAATAGAAAAACTGAACTGGGTCACTGCATTTGATTCATATATAGAATATCAAATGGATTTATGGAATGATGCTTCAGTGTCAGGACTCCTGGTGAAAGTATGCTAACCACAAGGACAAATCACAAATATGGTTTGTCAGGTAGGCCAACCTGTGGTTCCAGAGCCACATGCAGTTCTTCAGAAGTTAATATGCGGCTCCTTGTATAGGCACCGACTCTGGGGCTGGAGCTACAGGTGCCAACTTCACAATGTGCCGGGGGGTGCTCACTGCTCAACCCATGGCTCTGCCACAGGCCCTGCCCCCACTCCACCCCTTCCCGCCCATTCCCCTGAGCCTGCTGTGCTCTCGCTCCTCCTTCCACCACTCCTCCACCCTCCCAGCTTGCTGCATGCCATGAAACAGCTGATTGGGAGGTGCATGGAGGGAGGGGGAGGCTCTGATTGGCAGGCGGGAGCCACTGGGAGTGGGGAGGGGAGTGGGGAAGCTGGCAAGGGGCTGCTGACGTATTACTGTGGCTCTTTGGCAATGTACATTGATAAATTCTAGTAGGATAGCTATATATACCTATTGTGGAGGTATAATTCCATTTAATCTTTCTGGTGACTACATAAACCAGGGGTGGCGAACCTGAGCTGGGATGCTTGAAAATATTACAGACTCCTTCTCTGGCTCAGGTTCGCCACCCCTGGTTTATGTAGTCACCAGAAAGATTAAATGGAATTATACCTCCACAATTCTAAATGTATGTGTTATTTTATATGATATTAGAGACACAAAGCTGTTAAAAGACCATTATTAAGGCTGCAAAGTGAAGCTGGTTCAGAAGTTAGGAAATGTCAGATTTAAAGTTGTGCCCGTCCAACCTGAATTCATCCCACTTGTGTGTATGCGTTGTGATATGGTCTGGATTATATTATCATATTTTTTTCACAGGTCTCCTGCCTCATTCTTCCCCACAGCAGGTCCACTTTGTGCACTGAATCAGGGTTGTGCAGTGTAGGAGAATGTTGTCTGTTGTCTCACTACTTCAAAAGTATGGTTTCATGGTTACAACGGTTGAATGCTTCCCTGGCTTAAACTAGTTTGTTTTACAGGTGGTCACTAATTGTTTATTCCTCATTTTTCTGGTGCCTGACTTGAGACCCTGGGGTCTGATTTGCAGAAGCACTGAGCACTCATAGCTGCAATTGAAGTCAATGGAATCTGTTCTTTTAACACAAAAAGTGCTAAAGTAAAGTGAAATATCAGGTGCTGGGTATCTCAAGTTCAGAATCCAAAACAATTGAATACTTTTGACCTTAATGTCTTTGTGGGTCAGTTCACCTTCTCTAAAATGTGGGAATTAATATCCCTTCATTCCACAGGAGTGTTCTAAAATAAATTAGTGTTTATGAAGCATTCAGATACTATAGCGATGAGTGCCATAAAAAAGCCAACAAAAAATTAATAATTCTGTCTTCAGAAGAGGGTTTAAATAGTGTTCAGTAAATAAAGTGTGTGGTCACACATTGTGCACTGAATGTGTGGGGAGGGGGTCCAGTGAAGAAAATATGTGGTCATGTAATTAAAGGGTATCATAATGTATGCATAGAAGGAGGCACATACATATTAATTGACATTTCCTAATTTTTGAGTGCTTTATTTTTCAACTTTAAAATATTGTTTGTATTAGTTTTTTATGTACATTTGCTTTGATTTTATAAAGCAGTCTGAAAAAAACCCCAGAAGCTCTATCATGTGGCATCATATTGACACCCATATGGATCATCAATAGGGTTGGAACCTTTAGTTTAGATGCACCCGCACAGACATCTGCCACTTGAGCTTACTGAATAACTGATAGAGTATAACAATCTACTACTGCTATGTGGATCAGTTCTAGAGAAGAATGAGACACTTTGCCAGTGGGTTGTGCTGAGAGCAAGGGAGTGATTCATGGATGAATTAGTTTCACTCCAACTGACTTCTTTAAAGTTTAACTCTGTAAAAATATAACAGCGAATACAGTAAAACATAGAACAGATCTGACTTTTCAAAAATGCTAGAACTGTATACAAGGCATGCTTATCCTATTGCCATTTTCATAATTGCAATTCATTTTCTAGTAGTTCTTTCTACTTACTTTGGCAAATATAATGACTGCTAAACTCCTGGAACATATCTTCAGCTTGTATAAATTGAGAGAGCTCCATCGATTTCAATGGAGTATGCTAATTTACAACAGCTCTAGTCTGCCATGGATTAATTGTCCATGTCGACCCTACTCACGCACATTAACAGTTCATTAATGTACTTTGATCTAGTCCGCAGCTGACTAGTGTGGGGAATATCCACACTCCAGCTTGCTGCAAACGAATTGTTCATGTAGCCAAATTCTCAGTAACACAATAAACAAATCGACTTTCCTTCCTCACTTTTCCTTGACTAATTTCCACTTTCCTGGAGAAATCTTCTATATAAGAGAGTTCCAACCCAGATGGAATGTTTAAGGCTTAGCAGGGGGAGACCTTGCAAATGATTTTGATAATGGAAATGCTTTTAGATTCTATCTGTAATTTATGGTTGAGGAAGACAGTATTCAATTCATAATCATGACACAAGTTCCTGTATATGCATTTAATATGTTTGTGTATATACTATTGAATTGCCTGATATTGCAACTCGCACATGTATAGTCCTTACCCACACAAATAGTAACATTGGCTTCAGCTGTATGATTTCAGTGAATGGGACTGTTTGTGTGCCTGGATCTAGAAAGGGAGTTAGGTATTGAAATGCTCAGCCCCCTTTTAAATTCCTGCTCCTCACTAGGCATGCTGGGGCTGTGTGTGTGTGTGTGTGTGTGTGTGTGTGTGTGATTGAATTATATGCTATTATGCATGCTCTGAGCACATCTACCAGACCAGGTCCCACAGACTAGAAAAGATTCCCTCCCTACCCTTGTCTCCGCCTGGTTTGATCATTGAGTTGGGGCTTAAGTGTGACATAGGTACCCTGGGACCTTGAGGGAAGCAGCAATACAGATGCCCAGAGGCAGAAACACCTGCAGAAATGTAAGCATCAGTTGAGTTTAAGGGCTTGGCTATACTTGCAGCTGTAGAGCACTTCGGGTTAAACCAGCCTTTGGAGAGCTCACTAGGGAAAGCGCTCCAGTCTGTCAACACCCTCAGCTGCAAGCACACTGGCCAGGCCACATTTGCGGCACTTGCAGTGGCATTGGGAATTATGGGCAGCTATCCCAGCGTTCAAGAGGCTGCAACATGCTTTTCAAATGAGGGGGATGGGGTGGAGTGTGTTGTGTATATGTGGAGAGGGAGAGCGAGCAGATTTTTGGTGGGCTGAGAGTGCGTCAGCACGCCACCTTGTAAGTTCAGTCCCCCGTAGCTCCCCTGCCTCTCTCTCTCTCACTCAGGTTTGCTTTGTTGCTTTGCCCCGGTGCAGAGAAGCTGCTGCTGTCTGAAATGGAGCTCTGAACAGGCACTTCCACATTCCTCCAGCCGAGTTCAAAACAAACTGAAGATAGACCACTTGACTTAAGGAGATTAGGGGGCATTTCCGGAGGTCAGTCAGAGCACAGTAATGTTACTACCCATTTACACTGGAGCTGCAGCATCTCACCCAATACGCAACAGCTGTTAATCCTCTCGGGGAGGTGGAGTACCAGGAGCACTCCAGCCAGCGAGTCAGGCTCAATGTGCCTTGCCAGTGTGGACGAGTAGTAAGGTAGAGCGCACTGGGAGGCTTTATTGCGGTATAATGTGCCATTGTAGCCAAGCCCGAAGTGTCTCCAGGATTTGGCAGCAGTTGAGCAGGGGTTTTGTGGATCAAGGTGATGTTCAAATCTGCTATTTAGGTGCCTAAATCTAGGGCTTAGGCACCTTAGTCCCTTTGTGTAATTGAGACAGTTTGCATAAGGTTTTAGAATTGGATCAGTGTTCAGTATCGGACAGCCATTAGCAAATGAGCAGTTTATGGCATTTTGTATATTGTTCTAACTAATAAGTAATTTGAATTAGGGATGATCAGCTTGGAAACATTTGTTTTGTAACAAACCCCTCCACAAAAACAAACAAACAAACCTTCAGAACCAAGCAGTGTTGAATGTGCGCTAGTAGTATACACTGATTCTTCTCAATGTGCTTCTATACTTTTGTCTTTTAAAAAATTGAGTGTCTGTTCCCTTTGAAAGTAAGCAAAACCTCCCCACAGTTAAAGTAGATAGTGGAAAAATCAAACTTTTCAGTTGTTCTCTGTATATTACTAATATAAACATTGAGACAGAATCATTTTGGATATAGGACTAAAACCTGATCCTCAGTTACGTAGGAGTGAATAGTGTGTGTACCTCTTGTGCAATTCATGGTAATCTGATCTATCATGATACATTTATTTGGTCTTAAATACAAGAATATGGACAGATATTTACTTTAAAGCCAGCCTTAATAGCTGTCATGCTCAAATGTGGCCTCAAGCAGTGTGAATCACAATTTAGCACCATCTTCTTCTCCCTAGTTACATCTTTTTAAACATATATATCCAATGTAAACAAATCCACAGGTTTAGATAATCTTGAGCTTCAGTAATGTAAGAATGCTGCCACAGTCACCTACTTCCCTTTTACTGATATGATAATGTTGTCCTTAAGCACAGTTAGCCATGAACAATTGGCACAGTTCCTCCATGTTGGAATACAGGAGTTCAGTTTTAAGAGTAACAGGGTAATCTTAATTTTGTTAGCAGACCCCCCAAACTAAAGAACCCTTTCCTAATAGTTTGAATAGATCTCCCCTTTTGTAAAAGTAATTTGGCAACTCTAAAAAAGGAATGTAAACATTATATTTTTATTATCTGTGGGGTTTTTCTTCTTTTGGTTTTACAGGCTTTTTTTAAGGGTCTTGATCTTTCTGTGATACTGTACTGTGTTTCAAAGGCCTTGCTTTGACCTTTTGGAAAATGGTGGCAGAACCAGACTTGACAGTTTAGGTCAGTGGTGGGCCACATGTGCCCTGTCAGGGTAATCCGCTGATAGGCTGTGACAGTTTGTTTACATTAACTGTCCACCGACAAGGCCACCCACAGCTCCCAGTGGCTGTCTCGCAGCCCACCAGTGGATTACGTTGACGGGCTGCGTGCGGGCCACAGGTTGCCCACCACTGGTTTATGTATGAATTGCTTCAATTTAATGTGACAATGCTTCTTAAGAACTTTGGGGGACTCTTTAACTTAAGAAATTTCTGCTCTAAAGTTGTTCCATTGAAACTTACCAAGCCTGTCAATGGGACATCATACTGTAATTTCCTTTGGAGTTACTTTACAGGAAATAGTCAGTCCATGTTTTTTATGTATATGTTGAAATGGATTACTGGAAAGGGGGTTCTAAATGCACCTTTGTTCACCTCCACTCACTGTGAGGATTTTCTATTTCCATGGTAACTGGAGGCAGACTCAGACTCATTTCACAGGCCAGGACGCAAAGGCTTGTCTCATAGGAAAAGCCTGTATGAGGTTTCTGTTGCAAGAACAGTTGCAACAATAATTTCAGACTACAGTTTTTTTCAAAGAGTGTTAAAAAAAAATCTACAGGGTGTATTCTTTTAATAACTCAGTAATGCTGAACTACAAAATACTTTAAAAAGCCTTACTCTATTAGTATCTGGCTGAGACCTGATGCACTTCACTTATCCCATGGTCCCCAGGGCTGCAAAGGGTGGATGCAAAGGAATACAAAAGAGTTTTGAAATTTGTCTCATGGAGGGTAATCTCCCATCTACATGCTAAATATGAGTTGTCTGAATTGCATGAAGGACACCATGACTGCAGGGACAGTTCAGGTATCTTATCGGCTGCCAGATCGCTAAGAACAGAAGAATGACCATGCTGGGTCAGATCAATGTCCCTGTAGCCCAATATCCTGGCTTCTGACAGTGGTCAGTGCCAGATACTTCAGCAGAAGTGAACAGAAGGCACAATTTTATTGACTGATTCATCCCATCATCCAGTCCCAGTTTCTAGCAATCAGGTTTAAGGACACCCAGAGCATAGGGTTGCATCCTTGACCATCTTGGCTAATAATCATTGATGGACCTGTCCTCCGTGACCTCATCTAATTCTTTGTTTAACCCAGTTGTACTTTTGGCCTTCACAACAACTTCTGGCAGTGGGTTCTTCTATAGGCTGACTGTGTATTGCGTGAAGAAGTATTTCCTTTTGTTTGTTTTAAACCTGCAGGCTATTAATTTCTTTGGGTGACCCCCTAGTTCTTGTGTTATGTGAATGGGTAAATAACACTTCCTTATTCACTTTCTCCACACCAGTCATGATTGTATAGACCTCTATCATCTCCTCCCATAATCGTCTCTTTTCTAAGATGTACAGCCCCAGTCTTTAGTCTCTCCTCACATGAAAGCTGTTCCATACCCCTAATCTCCCCCCCCCCCCCTTCAGTGTATTTCCAGGTCTCATGTGTCTTTATCGGGTATTGTGTATAGTATTCAAGGTTTGGGCATACCATGGATTTATATGGTGGCAGTATGATATTTTTTGTTTTATTATCTATCCCCTTCCTGATGATTCCTAACATTCTGTTTGCTCTTTTGACTGTTGTTGCACATTGATCAGATGTTTTCAGAGAACTATCCACAGTAACGCCAAGATCTTTCTTGAGTAGTAACAGCTAATTTAAATCTCATCATTTTGTATGTACAGTTGGGATTGTTTTCCAGTGTGCATTACTTTGCATTTATCAACGCTCAATTTCATCTGCCATTTTGTTTCCCAGTCAACCAGTTCTGTGAGATCCATTTGTAAATCTTTGCAGTTTGTTTTGGATTTAACTTAAGTAATTTTGTATGTCTGCATACTCTGCCACCTTGAGGTTTACCCCTTTTCCCAGATCATTTATGAATATATTGAAAAGCACAGGTCCCAGGACAGATCCCTGGGGGCCCTGCTATTTACCTCTCTCCAGTGTGAAAATTGATCATGTATTCCTATCCTTTGTATCCTGACTTTTAACCAGTTACTAATCCATGAGAGGATCTTTCCTCTTATCCCATGACTCCTTACTTTGCTTTAAAGCCTTTGGTGTAGGACAGGGTTCTCAAACCATACGTTTTTGGAAAATTGATTTTAACCATGGGGCTGAATGCTTTAAAGGAGCTAGGCTCCTAACTTCCATTGATTTCTACCTCTTTTTGAGCATTCAGTCCCTGGTACCTGATTCCAATGCTGCTGAGCACCAGTAGTTCCCATTTATTTGAAGTGGTATTGCGATACGCAGCATTAGTGCAAATCTAGGTCATACAGTACTTGCTACCTGAAAAATCCTTTGACTGAAGCCAGAGTCATTTACTCTCCACCACTGGCCAATGGAGGGAACGAGAAGGTGATGCACACTCCACCAATCAAGATATTTGCCTTCAGGAAGGCTGGGAAAGGTATCAACTCTGAAATCAGGCAGAGTGATTTAGTTTTAAGTGGCACACCGGATCTGGTCCAGGAGATGAATATAGATGAACCACTCAGTAATAGTGACCATAATGTGATTAAATTAAGTACTTGGAGGGGGGAAAATATCAAAGAAACCCAGCACAGTAGCATTTATATTTTTCCATTGCATGGAAACTTTTTAAAAACACTTCTATAAAGGCTCAAGATAGATGTAAATCCCAAATTAAATAAACCCCAAACACCAAGAGGACCAAAAGAACACCATAATGGCTAATTAGACTAAAAGAGGCAGTTAGAGACAAAAATGCATCCTTTCAAAATCAGAAGTGAAATCCTAATGAGGAAAATAGAAAGGAGCATAAACTCTGGCGAGTCGAGTATAAAAGCATACTTAGGCAGCCAAAAAAGAATTTGAATAGTGAACGACACAAAAACGAACGGCAAAATTTTTTTTTAAAGTATATCCAGAAGCAGAAAGTCTTCCCGACAGTCAGTGGGGTCATCTGAAAATTCCTGTTCATATCAGGCTTATCTATTACAGAAGCACTCAAGGAAGACAAGGCCTCTGATGAAGAATTTGCAGCCATAGTGTTGCAGCTAATGTGCAGGGTGCTATTTTAATTGATTTTTTTTCTACTGACCAACACTTATTTGTTCTGTATAAATGAATAAAATTACACAATAACCATTGTACTGGTTGTCTATGGCTATTACCTTGGAAAATGACCACTAAATTGCAGAACTACTAACCTATGGTATGTAATCTATCACTTAAATCACCCTAAATCTTCTAAATCGACACCTCAGTTGGGACCTAAAAAGTCTTCAGATTTGTCACCTAAAAAGAATGACTCAGCGAGAATCCCCCTCACATCCTCTGCAGTGAAGATCAATGCACTTCTTTATACGGTGCAGTGTATTCCAGAGAAAACTTTGGGAGAATTGGCCCTCTCCTCACCAAAAGTCCCTAACTTTTCTACCTTTGGGAAGTTATGTGCCTCTTCCTTGTTTAAACAGAGTTCCTCACAGCCCGCCATGGTGCCCGATGTTTTCTCCAGGGGGCAGAGCCCTTGTGCAAGCTAGCATTTCACTGGTTCCCTTCTCTTTTTTTCAAAATTCTCTGGTTCTTTTGAGGTATATCATAACACTACACCTCACATTTAATTTTTGCCATTTTTTCCTTCCTCTTATATTTTGTCTCTTGGCAAAAGAAGGCAGAACTATTTCATACAAATGATAAACATTTGAGCATAGTTCTGGAATGAAGGCATCATCATGGTTTGCTGAACCACTGCATCTTGGTAGAGGTAACAAAGTCCTGTGGCACCTTAAAGACTAACTATAAAGTTTTGAAGCATGAGCTTTCGTGGGCTAATACCCACTTCGTCGGATGCAAGCAGTGGAAGTGTCCAGAGGCAGGTATAGAAAAGTAGGCAAGAACCAGGTGGGAGGTAAAAAGGTTAGTCCAATTAGGCCGAACCAGCTTGTTATCTCCGATCAGGGAGGGTGGGTTATTCTTCTAGCATTTGAATGGGGGGTGTGGACATGGAGAGAGGAGAAACTATTTCTGTAATTAGCGAGCCATTGTAGGTCTTTGTTCAATCCGAGATTGTTTGTGTTGAATTTGCAAATGAATTGTAGCTCTGCAGTTTCCCTTTGCAGTCTGGACTTGAAGGTTTTTTGCTGCAGTATGGTGACTTTTAAATCTGTAATTGTGTGTCCAGGCAGGTTGAAGTGTTCTCCTACAGGTTTTTGTATATTGCCATTCCTAATATCTGATTTGTGTGCATTTATCCTTTTTCATAGGGACTGTCCAGTTTGGCCGATGTACATAGCAGAGGGACACTGGTGGCATATAATGGCATATATGACATTGGTTGATGTGCAGGTGAATGAACCAGTGATGGTATGGTTGATCTGGTTAGGTCCTGTGCATCTTGGTAGTTTGGTTTATCTGTTAATAAAGATCCTAACTACAAAATGCTCCTTGTTGTTATAATTGCTATTTGTTTACTATTTGCAACTTTAAATTTTAGAACTATCAAAAGACTGACTGAGGAGTCTCGGATGGATTGAAAACTGAAATTTGAAGAACTTTATTTACATTCCACAATGGGCAACTGTTAACATAAATCTTATTTAGGCAACAACATTGCAATAGATGGGTCTGTGCCAAAATGAATCCTAGTTTAATGCTTGGTAGGTATAGCAATCACGACTTCCTCTTTTAGGAAACCAGCTGAATCTACTGAAAAATCTATAACTTAAACAATTCCAGTATGTGCTGGCTTTTTGCGTACTTTGTCTTGATCCCATGTCTTTCACCAAATTCTGCTTCTGAATCACATTGTAACGCAGGCCATGTTTATTGAGTTCTTCTTGGAGGACATCATGGTTTCCTTCAGTCTGTAAATGAAACCTATGTTATTCTAAGTTGCCTCATCTTAAGAGCCATACAGACAGGCATGTATGGCCTGGAGACTTGGATGGAGAACTGAATCTTGTGTCAGGAGGTCTCTTTCTTGGAGGCAGAGGAAGTGAGAACTCCGCCTCAGGTTTATGAAACTACAGAACTATCTTCCTGGCCATTCAGGAGCAACTGGAATGACTAGAACTTTGCCTCAAGCTTTCTGGACTGTTGTTTGAACTAGTCCAATGGGGAAGGAAGTAGAAAGTAGTGCCTCTTTCATTTCTGTGTTGCTTTACTAGCCCCTGGCTCCTACTAGGATGGTGTAGCTTTGTGCCATCTCTTACTCAGGACTTTGGTGCAAAGGCTCAGTCTAGCTCTAACTGATTAGTAACAATGTTTAGTACTTTTTGAAAATGAAGACACTATTTTGCCTAATAGCAGCTCTGGTTTATTCTGCATGGCAGCAACTTCCCACTCACTAAAACAAATACTAAATATTGTAAATTGTAGCAACATGATTGTTGTTTCTGTAAAAATACCTTTAAACAGACTAGTTAACCTAACCCTGCACATACACATGAGCAGAAGCCAAATGGAGTTATGTCTGTTTACACCAACTGAGGATCTTGCCCTAATATTTGAAATAAGATAGTGACCACTAACTATTTAATGCTGAATGATGCTTTCCTGATATTTTAACATCTGACAGAGCTAAATAGGCTTTTATGAGTGTCACACAGTGAAGGTGGTACACTTTACTAGGAGAGCTATTAGGAAGCTACTACGGGGAAAATGAATGATAGCACAAATCGTGGACAAGCCCTGTCTTTCATATGGCCATTAAATACACGTCATTTTCAACTTGATGCCACTACTTGCCCTCCTGTAACAATTATTCTCAATGTCTTTTCATCTGTCCCACACAAAAATGATTGCTTCTGCTTTATTTAATCCTCCACTTACATCTACTCTGTTGTTTGCCTCTTTCCCTTTCATCTTCTCCACATTAATTCCCCACATTGCTTTTGATCTAGCTTTTTTGTTTCCTTTTTCCCCTACAGATTCCTCCTGATGAAGAATTTGCAGCCATAGTGTTGCAGCTAATGTGCAGGGTGCTATTTTATTGATTTTCTACCGACATACACTTATTTGTTCTGTATAAATGAATAATATTACATAATAACCACTGTACTGGTTGTCTATGGCTACATCTTGGAAAATGACCACTAATTCAAAAAAATAGGTTCAATTTTGTAGGTAAATATTCATGGTTAATTAAAAGTAAAAACAGCATATGCAAACAGCCAGGAAAAACAAACATTTCTTCACTACCATCCAGAGAATTTTTCTTTGGCATAGTGACATGTACTGGCAAGCCAAGTTAACAGAATAATTTGCAATTCTCACTGCTGCTAAATAAGAAATAGAAATCCTCTCTGGGAACTTATCTATATTGTTGTAATAAATGTCCATAGAAACCAACTAAAAACTAAATTATTTATTTCCATCAGAAAGTATGATATTGATGGAACTAGAGAGGCTGATCTTTGTGGCTATAATCCTAAAGTTACAACCCTTGGCCTTTGACTCTATTGGAACAGGTTTTAACCTCTTCAGAAGTACTGGAACATTTATTAAGAATGCCACTTTTCAAGTTTAAATAATTTAATATTATAAAGTTTTATATATCTGCTTTTAATGCATTTGATCTTTATTTCAGACAACTTTAAACTTACTCAGGCACATGCTAATACATAAAAGAAAAGGTTTTAAGTAGGTATCCTAAACAATATTAAGTATACCATTATTTGAAGTAGTAGAAACAGCTAGTTTTTGCCAAAAGCATTGAATAACTGTGCACACCCATCCAAAAAAAACACCCACCCAAATCATTCTTCAGTTTTGATGTTGAAGAAGAGGGGGGGGGGAAAGCCTCACAAACCTATTCCCATGGAAAATATAGTTTTACTTACTATACAAGTTTGTAACCCATGTTAATCATATATTTAAAAATCTATAACCCATACTTGGTCAGCTTACAAGCATCCTATATAATAAAAGGCCAGAGGAAGTTTGTCTGAAGCAGTCATGCTCAGTAGAGACGGCCCGGACGAACAGCATGCTGGGAGTGGTAGTTCGGCGGCACAAAATGGCCACCGCAAGCTGCAGAGACGAGCCGGACACACAGCGGTAAGCACTTTGGCCCGTCCCCAGTGAGGTAACAGAGCACAGTGCTGAGAGGCAGTGGGGGGGGATGACCCCAGTGAGGTAACAGGGCACAGTGCAGCGGGGCTGAGGGGCAGTGGTAGAGAAGGAGGGGGACCCCAGTCAGGTAGCAGGGCACGGTACAGTGGGACTGAGAGGCAGTGGCAGAGTGGGGGAGGGACTCAGTGAGGTAACAGGGCATGGTGCAGGGGGACTGAGAGGCAGTGGCAGAGTGGGGGAGGGACCCCAGTGAGGCAACAGGGCACGGTGCAGGGGGACTGAGGGCAAACACCATTAAGCACTTTGGCCCGTGTACACGGGCTTTTACACTAGTAAATAATAATCAGCACACATCTATCTTTCTGAATGACAGAGGGACAGTGAGGCCTAAGGCAGCTGGATGCATAGGTTTAAATCATTCAGTTTAAAACTACAGCCTTGTAACTCTTGTTATTTTCTGTTAGGTGCTGCAGGGGAATTCACCAGAGATTAAGAAACATACAGACATTTCTACTATATTCATGAGCTTTACACACACTTGTTTCACTTTTTTAAAAAAGTTTCCTTTCATCACTAGTGTTAGCAGTATTTCCTATTTTCAGTGCACTATCTTTCAAAACAGAGGAACCTTGTGAATACCCACTCTATTTAAAGATTTCTGTACTTATAAATTCAGATTATTTTATGGCTCTTAATTTGTACTCCCAAAACTCTCATTAAAAAAAAAGGAAATTTTAAAAACTACATAATTCGCAAGAATAATCTACTCTCTATACATATTAGCAACTACATATAATAATTTCACCACAAACAGGATAGAACTGTTGTATATCTGTGCACTAGTTCCTATAAAAATATGCTTTGATGTAACAGTGGCTTTAAATGAATATATTCAATTTACTATAAGACTTCATATTACACTTCCTACAGAACAATTACTGACACAAAATACAATTTTAAAAGGCCTTACTTGTCTTTCACAGACAAAACTATATAAAGTAAAATTAAAATGGACTTTCACAGTTAATTCAGACACCTAATTCTTTTTGCATTTGTACTGCAGAACAAGTGATACATCACCACACATTGCAGGTAAAACTTGATAAATTGAGGGAAATAGGCCAAAAAAAAGCATTAATTTTTATTACAATCTTAAAATCCATAGACTTTTTTTTTAAAAAAAAATTTAAGTAAAATATTCTAGTAGAAAAAATCCAGATTATAGGTCCCACGTTCTGTATTTCTCTTTGCCTGTTCTTTGTTGCTAGGTACATCTGCATGTAAACAGGACCTTTCCTCTTTATGTTGTGGAGATTATTATGATGTCACAAACAGGATTATGACTGCAGATGGAAAAAAAGCAGTAGGAGCAGTTTATCTTTGAAAAACTCAGAACCTGTTGTCATGCAATCATCTTTGGTAAATAAAAAACATCCTTGGTAAATAACAATCAGGAAACAGAAATTCAATAAATATGAAACAGCAAGAGTTGTTTCAGTACAGAATGTAAAAAGTTTTCTCTTAGAAGTAAACACGTCTAATAATATTATTTGTTACTTTAATTGTAGTCGTGTGTAATGTAATGACAGGTAATGGTTAGAGTTAGGTGCATAGCCGAAGGTCAGAATCGGTGACAGAGCATCAGGGGTGAGGCATAAAAACAGGGACCTGGAGTGAAGCATGAAAACAAACTGCGGGAATAGATGTGTGGTCTGGGATAAGGAGGACAGGAGCCAGGAGCAAGTGGGGATACAGGCTGCAGAAGTCAGGTAAACAGGAGGGGTCCATAGAAGCGGTCAGCATTTTCAGGCATGTATTCTACCTGCCCTCCCCCTTTTTTCTTTATGGGCCATCTATTGCACTGCTGGTCCAATCAATATCTCCACCTAGGGATAGAGGCTGGCACTCATTCATAAGGGAAGTTTTTCACGATAGCTTAAATTGCCTTTTTCTTAATTTAATTTCATTATTTCTAGTTGCAGTTTCAAAAATAATTTCTCTAAAAACCTAGTTGGTGGTTTCTTCCCCTGCCTCTCAAATAATTTGTTTGTTAGTCGAACTCTGTGGTTGCCTAATAGTTACTACACAGCGGTATCTAAGATTCAGTTTTCCTCAATATTAAGAATAACTAGTCTGAAATTTCAAGTATCCCTTTGGGATTATAATTATGGTAGATAAATTGACCTTTTCATGTAGCCCCTAGTTAACTTTATAAATTGTTCTTCATAAATCAGTGCAACCAGTCCCTGATAATTTTTGGTGCTCTTCTCTGAGTCTTCAGTTTGTCATCTCTTTCCTGTGACATATAGCCCAGAACTGAATGCAGTTCGCAGACTCAGTTGCTCCAAGGCATAAGTGCAGGCCCATTGACATTAGTGATTTGTTATATTGGTATGTAGAGAGGGATTGTTGCTTCCCTGTTCAGTGATGTGATGCTATTTCATATACAGCCTGACATTATATTGGCCTTTTTTCTGGCTGTATTGAATTTCAAACTAATTTCTGATTTGCTGACTCATTGATTTTTCTGCCCATTTTTCTAATCTTTGTCTTGTGAAAGGAATATTTTTTTTTAGAGAAGTTCAAAAGTTGTTCTAGTGTCTGTATTTTAGTTATTAGATCCCCCCACACCCATTTTCTCCCCTCTTTATTACTGTCCTTTCATCCTCATCAGTACTATATTACTTTTCTCACTGATATATTTGTAAAAGACTTTTGGGTCATCGTAATTTTTTGTTTCGTTTTGCTTCACTTACATAAATACCTCTTTATTTTCCTCTTGTGGTTCCATGATTTTGTTACCATTTTAGGTACAGTTTATTGCTAACCATATATTTCTAAGCAGCCCCTCATATAGGCACATTGCTCCCTAATTGTTTTGGAAATATTCGGTTACATATACTGTATATACCTAATATTTAATGTGATCACAAACACAGTCTTCAGAAAAAGCAACATGTACAAAACAACCTGACAACACTCCAGTTCTAAACAGTGGCACCTCCACAGAAGCATAGAAGATTAGGGTTGTAAGAGACTTCTGGAGGTCATCTAATCCAACCCCCTGCTCAAAGCAGGACCAACCCAAACTAAATCATTCCAGCCAAGGCTTTGTCAAGCCGGGCCTTAGAAACCTCTAAGGATGGAGATTCCACCACTTTCGTAGGTAACCCATTCCAGTGCTTCACCACCTTTCTAGTGAAATAGTGTCTCATAATGTCCGACCTAGACTTCCCCCTCTTCAATTTGAGACTATTGCTCCTTGTTCTGTCATCTGCCACCACTGATAACAGCCTCCATCCTCTTTGGAACCCCCCTTCAGGTAGTTGAAGGCTGCTATCAATCCCCCTTCACTCTTCTCTTCTGCAGACTAAGCCCAGTTTTCCCAGCCTCTCTTCATAAGTCATAATCCTAGACTATGTCATTGTAAGAAAACCGGATCTAAGAGATGTCCAAATCACCCATGTCATGCATGTTGATTACTGGAGTGACCAGTGCCTGATGAGGTCAGTCATGTCCATCAGGATTGCACTAAAACATAGAAAGCAATGCAATCACACAGGTGGCAATACACCATCCAAAGACCTCAATCCTCAGTGTACCAAGAGAACTTCCAAACAGTCCTCAGTGAAAAATTGACCATATGGAAATGACAACCTAAGTGTTGAAGAGACTGGGAAGCCCTAAAACAGATCATTCATGAGGTTTGCGAGGAATCCATTGGCCTTGCTACCTGCTGCCGTCAGGACTGGATTGACAACATTGAGATGACAGCCCTTTTGGACCAGAAAAGAAAAGCTTTCTGCAACTGGGGAAACCAACCACTATCCAGTCAGAAGAGCTCTTTCCATTAGCTCAAAACTGAAGTTCAAAGGAGGATCAGAGAACTCAAAAACGAATGGTGGGAAAACAGCAAAAGAAATCCAAACATTCGCTGATGGATATGGTAAGCGGAGTTTATTTTGTGAGACAGAGACCTTGTACGGACCAAGCTCACTTGGCCTCACACCTCTGAAATCTGAAGATGATAGTACCCTTCTGAAAGATAACTAATCCATTAAAGAGTGCGGGAAGAAACACTACCGAAAGCTTCTAAATAGAGAGTCGACTGTGACTGATGACACCATCAACTCCATCCCTCAGCACCCAATCTGAGAAACTCTTCCCAACCCATCAACACCTGAGGAGGTCTGCAAAGCAATTAAACAAATGAAGTATAATAAAACACCAGGCCCTGATGGCATATCAGCTGAAGTACTGAAAGGAGGGTGGGGGGAATATTGACTAACAAGCTTCACTTTTCTGCTCCTCAAAATCTGGAGCACCGAAGAAATCCCTGCTGACTTACATAATACTAACATCGTCACCATTTTCAGAAAGGGAGACAGGGCCCTTATTTTGTTCGTCTCCCTTATAGAAAGTCATTTTAGGGCAAATGCTGCCTCTGTGGCGGGTCCCTGGCAGTGGAGACGGTGGGGATCTGTTTTGCAAATGGTAGCAAGATTGCTGGGGGGGGTTGAGCACCCCTTGTGTAGAGCTCTGCTTGAAAGAGACTCCTGGCTCCAAGGGGGAGAGGCCGGAAGACCCATTGCTACGCAGATCCAACAGTCTTTGACCCTTCCTCTATGGAATCTCCATATGGGCAATAGCTACGATTTCAGCCCTCTAGGCTAGAGTAGTCTTTGTGGAGTCACTCGGTAGGCGCTCTGCCTCCTAGGTGACATGGTTTCTCCCCCGCACAGTTGGCCAAAACTCAGCTGGGTTACGGGGGCTGGGCATTGGCTCAGGATTTGTGCCTTTGTGCTTAAATGAAGTGTTAGGGGAAAGTATGAAAAAACATTAGTATCTCTGGGGACTGAGAGGTTTAAAAGTAAATATATTAGTATCCATAGTTTTTAAAGTTTCCATTATTTTCCCATCATTGGAGTTTACTAGAATCTTAGGGCTCCTGTGGAAAATCTAAAACCAGTCTTGATTAGTTATTTCTTTTGAGTTTTAAAAAAGTGCACAATACAAGAATTTGTTTTAACCACTCAGATACAAGTGATGATAATGGTGTTCCAGAGAGATCCCAAAGCAAACCAGTCTTATTTACAGACAGGTCTAAGGTAGCCCTGTGTAAGTATTCTTTAGGGAATAAACCTCTGTTTTCATTGCGATAGAAACAATAATAAATGAATCCATTTGCACTTGAGAGACCCACACACACTTATGTTATTTAAACCAGCTAGAATGTGTGTGGTGTGTTCCTACCTTAGATTTTGGTGACTTAGATGTAGAGTATGTTGTTGTACTGCATCCTCTATCAATTTGACAGTCTTTTCTTTTAATTCTGGAGGATGCCTCCAGAATTCCTAATTGTTTCAGTAAACATGTTTTTCTGACTTCATTTTATGGAATATATGTTTTATTTAGTGAACTGTAAGACTCATTCCATTGTTGTTCACAACCATTATAAAGACATGTTTAATTTTCAAAAAGTTTTGAATATTTATAGGTGATTAAAATAAAAAGGTTGTTTAGTAGGTGCTGACTTCAATTTGTAGTTACAGTATTGCAGTCGTGTCATGAGGTTTCTCTGGTGAGAGAATTAAATAAAAATAATTTCAAAGGATGTAGGTAATCTGCCTCTAATGCCAAAGTATTTCAGGGTGTGCACTTTACTTTTTCCCCTACGTTTGCGTAGATCGGAAAACTGAATGTTCCAAACAACTTATGGAAACTTTTCCACATTAGCTTTACATGTACTAAAAATGCAATTAAATGTGTTCAGCCAAATACATAAAAAGAGCTAGAATTAATTAATGTGGAAAAGATTTTTTTTTAAAAAAAAATACTGTTGATTTGTTTTTAGCTGATACATTTAACATGGCAAATCTGAAACTAACCCTGGTAAAAAGATCAGTGACACCTAATTAAACTTGCTGAGGGTACCAAAACACACAGAATTCATACAACATTTATTTGCACAAGACATATCTGCTTCTATCAATGCGTTTCTGGTAAACAATGCAAAGCCATCATATGCTCAAATAAATAGGAATAGATGTAAAAATGTATTCTTTGTTTTCACATAATGAGTCGCCCTCTGTGTTCTCCATCTTGTTTCAAAACTGGAGCCATTTCCAAACTTTTTAATCTCCATCCCTTTTGTGAGAATGGCACTAATGGTTTCCCCCAATCTTTACATCTCCTTTGTGTTAGCTTTTCCTCCTGCCCTTAACTCTTATACGTCAGGCTGAACTTTCTTATGTTGCTGAATTCTTCTCACCTCTCTCTATCGTCGAAGCCTCTAGAATCATTGACGTTCTCCTTCTCTTGCCTGTCTTTATTTTAAAGCCTGGCTCAGGCTGTTTCTACAGTGAGAATTCAGGAGTTCTTGGTGCTCAGCCTATGAGCTAATTGTTAGGGATATTGTCTCTATATTTAAAAATTATTTGTTTTTGGCCTGTCATCATTTGTTATTGTGAAACTTAGCATAAGATTTAGTGAAGGTTGCTACTAAATAAACGATTTTTAAGAATTCATTTCTGTTCTAAAATCTGATTGTTGTCTAAAATGGAAGTAATTTAAATCCGTCTTATACTCATGGTATACTCAGCTGTACAATAAGGCCATTACCTATTCTTTTCAGATTTCCACAGTTAAGTGGGAAAAGACTTGGGATTATGGTCTGCCTCTGAGGTGAATGAATGGAACCTTTGCAACTGAAAGGCAGTTAAAGATCAGACTTGCTTAGCACTTGCAGTACATAGACATGAGTTTTGGCTCTCGATCTCCAGCAAAGACGGGGGAATATCTCAACTATTCTGCCATTTTCTGGCTGGCCCTACATGAGACCTCTCCCTAACATCATTTAGCGAGGATGAGGCTCTGCTCTAAACGCTGTCCCTTGGGGACTATTCCCAATGCATTATCCACAAACTGAGGAAAGAGAGAAAATGAAGTACTCCTGAAGGGAGTGGTGTATGAGCTGGCCACATCAGTTCTGTACTCTGGGGACTCCATGCTAGGACAAAGCCCAGCAGGACAGTGCTGTATAGTTTCTGTGCTCTTTGTGCAGCCAGGGTGGTGCAAACGGGGTGGAGCAGGGAAGAGACACAGACTCTTTCTGTTCTGTAATGATCCCATGAAAGCATGAACCATGCTTCCCAAACCCACTGTACATGATCAGACTAAAGGCACAATGGCTGTTACAAAATATTATCATGATCAACTTCAATTTCTCAGCAGCTAATTTCTCCAACTCTTTTTGCATTAGTGTGGCCTTGACCTATGTGGTTGCAGTTATCTTACCAATTTAAGCTATCTTCTCAGTAATGGCTCTACAAGAAATTCTGAAGCCACTGAACAACAAAGCATTTGCCATAGTAAAATTTATTTGGAGGATTTACAGTCTACTCTCGATTATCCAGGATTGGGTTAACCAGGATGTGGATTAACAAGGATGTCAAAAGAAATGTGTAACTCACAGGGCCGGTTCTGGCTTTGTTGCTGCCCCAAGCACAAAAAAAAGCAAACAAAAAAAACCCACCAGGGCGCAGGCAGCCAGTGAACCAATACCACCTCCTCCCGGCACAGGGTTGCTGGTGAACCAACCCCCCCGCCCATATTTCCTATGGATGGTGATTATCCGGGATTTTATTAACCAGGATTATTTTTTCCCCTGTCATCCTGGATAATCGAGAGTCTACTGTAGTGACTCTGGTAACCTTTTCTAAGGGGACTTTTACCCTAGAATGCTAAAATGTCAAAAGTAGGGTCTTGCTGATCAGAGTGATAAATGCCATCACTTTTCTCTCTCCTAGTTTTGCTTTTTATTCCTTTGCCATCCAAGCTGAAGAGTTGATATTCATTACAGTCTTTCTCCATTACTTCCTAGACTGGCGTGCTCCCAGTTCCAAAGTGAGATATACCAAGCCTCGACTGACAATTTACATGAATGTGCTAGCTTACAGAAAAGAAATCTAATATGGAGCGGACTGTGTGTGTGTTTGAGTTATTGGGAAGGAAAATGATCTTGCAGTTATAGGCTGTCCACTCTATAAATGTGCTAAAATGCTTTGAAAATCTGAAAGAAATCACGGTACTCCATACAACATAGAAATGTGTATTTGAAGTCAGAGCCCAGCCATTCAAAATCTTCTGGTCTCATTCATAGCAGGTAAAAGTCTGCCTTGATGACACTTAGAGCAAATGAATTTCTCTCCTGTGGTCATGCACTGAATAAATCGCTTGATCTGGTTTGGTACAAAAGGGCAGGATCTATAAATAGCTGAGCTTTCTTCAGGACAAGTGATGTATAGGCTGGAACTCTCTCTTGGGGTCTTTTTAGAAGTAAGTGCAAATATGAACAAAAGAAAAGTTTGTAAAAAGGATTCTTCTAATGAGATTGAAACCTCACACATTTTAACTTCTTTTTGAGAGTACAGGGACAACCACTTCAAAGGTATTTAATGCTGACCTTGTATTTGTTTGAAAAAAAGAAAGGTGGGGGGGGGGGGGAGCAGATTTCTGTTAAACTGATGTGAATATACTTTTGTCAATAGATGCACACAGATAATGAACCTTATCACTGACTAGTTAATTTATATCAAAGATGTTCCTATCATATAAGCTTTAGTGCATCAAGCTTTTATTTGAAAGCCACTGCTAGCAGGCTTTATGTGAGTTCTCCACTTTTGTGCCTTTCCCAATTTGCCCTTGCATTGTGCTGTGCTGTACTGTTCCCCAAAGGTCCTGCCTGTCCTGTTTGCTCTTTCATGCACCTTTTTTGCAGCTCCTCTTAGATATATTTATTTTAAATCATTGCTATGATTGTGTTGATGAATGGTCTGAATCTACCCTAAATAAGGCTGTAAATTACACTCTGGTATGAATACATCCACCAAAATGCCTCTTCAGTGGTGAATATGGTAAATAAAGCTCTTCAGAAATACTACAGAGAGTATTTTTTGTTTTCTGTGTTCATGATATTTCCAGCGTCAGTTTTTTGTATGGAAGAAAGGTTATTTTCCAATTGAACCTAAGCAACTGAAAGTCTTGAGTCCAAACCCTCTTCTTTCTCTCACTTTGTCTTACAGCCAAACCAACTAACCAAATGATCATGCACATTCAAAATCTGCCATGTGCCCACAGGGGTCATAGGAGTTTCCTGATTGGTTGTAGCCTTGTTAGCCCAGGACAAACATTAAACAAAAGATTAGTGCTGCAAAATTTGCCCATCATTCTGTTTACTTTTTAGTGTCTGTAAATCACCCAACCGTATTGTTGTCCTAGTGCAGGAGTCTCAAACATGCGGCCTGCGAAGCCCTTCCCTGCGGCCCGCGAAGCTCCCCGGTCCCCCCCCATAGCAGTTTCCGGGAGGGAGGGGCCAGAAGTGGAGGCTTCTCTTCTGCCTGGCTGGGCCGCTGCCGATCCCCAGCTACCAGGCGCTGCTGCTGCGGCTTCAGTGAATGAGCTGGGCGGCGCTTCCAAGGAGCCCTCCTCAGCAGCGGCCAGGAGCGGTAAGCCAGGCTCCCCACCGCCCTCCCGCCTCCCTCTGCCGGAGGCTTACCGCTCCTGGCCACTGCTGAAGAGGGTTCCTGCGAAGTGCCACCAAGCTTGTTGAGGCCGCAGCAGCAGCACCTGGAAGCTGGGGCTCGGCAGCGGCCCAGCCAGCCAGCAGAGAAGCCTCCCCACCCCCGGGTGGGCGCCGTTGCCCTGCGAGCAGCCAGAGGTTAGTGCCGAGCCATGGCTCTCTGGCCGGCTGCAGCTACCTGGGCTCGCTGCGCCGTCCCCTGCCTGCCATGCCCCACTACCGGCATCCCCTGTGGAGAGTGCCGGGCTTGGGCAAGGGGTGGTGGGGAGGAGAGTCCGGGAAGGCTGAAAGTAGATGGGGGGGGGGGAGGGACAAGGAGGGGCAACTTAGGGGTGGGAGGGTATTGAAGCTGGGGACGTGGAGGGAGATTTGGGGAACAGCAGGGTGGGGGGGGGGAGATTTGGGGACAGGGTGCTGGGTTACAAGGATGAGTGGGGGGACATTTGGAGATGGAGAACAGGGTTATGGGAGGTGAGTGGGTGAGATTTAGGGATGGGGTACAGGGAGCTGATTTACGGGGTAGTGGGTGGAGATTTGGGGACAGGGAGCAGGGTTATGAGGGTGAGTGGGGGAGTTTTGGGGATGGAACACAGGGAGCTGGCTACAAGCATGAGTGGGGGGAGATTTGGGGAACAGGGAGCTGAGTTACGGGGGTAAGTGGAGATGGGGAACAGGGTTATGAGGATCAGTTTAGCAGAGGGAGACTTTATAAAATTACAATTGATATTAGGCTGAGATGGACTGAAATTTCTGTCAGATTTATCAGCATATTATATTTGAAAAAAGCTTGAATCATCTGAGGCTGGTTATTTCTTGTTAAATTAGATTTGTTTGCTTGTTTCCAGCTCTGGACTTCCTATATTGTTCTTGCTTTGTTTGCAAAACAGCTGTTGGCGGTGACCAGGAGGGAGCGGGGAGCTTTCGAGGAGGGAGCGGGGAGCTGTGTGTTCAGAGAAGGCGGCGAGGCAGAGGCAGGACCTCATGGAAGGGGTGGCGTGGGGGTGGGACAAGGGGCCAATGAGGGGGGGGGCGTGTCAGTGATGCAGCCCTCGGGCCAGTGCACTAGTCCTCATGCGACCCTCATGGTCATTGGAGTTTGAGACCCCTGTCCTAGAATGTCATCCTGTAGTGTCTGAATGGTCGCTGCTTAGAGAGCTATCTTTAAATCTCAACAGCTACTGATGCTGATTTCTGTTTAAAACAATAGTATGGCTTGACAGAATTCGATTCCTATAATTTTTTAAAATAATTTTGATGGATATGGGGTTTTTTTAAGCTTGTTTTTTATATTTACAGTTTCCACTTGTGTGAAATGGCTTTGAAACATTTTTTCAATTTTATCTGTTAATTTTCACAGTGTCAGGAAATTATGGGGGAATCAGATATTGGGGGGGATCAAATAATTATTTATTGACAGTAGATATTGAGGTTCAAAACATTGATGCTATATAATGATTAAAACACAAATTGTTGCCATCATATGTCAAAATATACAAATAAATATCCCTAAATCAAACACTAATAAGTTCTCAAGAGCTATTTTTCTTACTTTACCTTTTGATGATCATCAATGGAAATATTTTTTTACTGGCTTGTTTGTACAGTGACATTCCCACTGAGTCAGGCAGTTTTCTGCTCATCATATTTGGCTTTCTGCTTCCATCACTTTAGCTAGCTTGGCTTTTGGACTTGTGGTACTGCTCTTACTTTACTTGGCTCATTTCTGGAAGGGACAGACTCACTACTTAAACAAGTAAGGGTCTAATTAGTCTCACAAATAACTTTTTTCTTCGTTTTTTGGCTTGTGTAGAAGCGTCTTGTTACATAGCGCAATTAACCTGCTTCCTGCAAGGCACTCAGCTTTTATTCTTGGACCTTGCCTCATTTTTCTTATGGTGTGAAATATTTTCCCCTCCCTGCCCTGCCACCTTAAGCATTAGAGCTTTTGCTGTCTGTCACCTTTGCAAAATTTTCTCTGGACTCTTTGGTACGGACTGCATATTTGATTCCCTTATTTGGCCCTACATGTCTTGCTGAATGGTGAATACATGGTAGAAACAATGCATTGCCTGCATTTTCTCCTTTTCCACACAATCCACAATAAATACCGCAGTGTTTGAACCATGCTTCACTAATCAAACCTGCTCCAGAGCCTCTGACTTGCATCATCGCCACCCTCACAGTGCGTTCTGCCCCATTTCCTGGATGCTAACGTCATCTGAATCTTAGATGACTAGACTTGTGTGTATTCTTGTGAGGGCCCAGAGTCTGACACTCTTTTAAAATACTTTTTACAGTGATAGAGGAACTAATAATGAAATTGGTTGCAGAGTTGAGGTGTTTGAATGGCATCCTTCACTCTTGATTGGTACTTAGATGTCAGCTGTAGCTTCTAACAGGCTGTATGTAAGTCTTGCAGAAGTACAGCCCCAGAGTGCAGTCTCAGTTGCTTGTTGGCCAATATTCTGATCTGCTCTGGCAGCTGCTCCTTTGTTTTGTTGCTCCTGGGAAACATTGCAAGATTATTATTATTATTTCTTCTTTATGTGTATTATCATAGAGCCAGGGAGCCCTAGTCATATACCAGATCCCATTGTGTTAGGCACTATACAAACACAGAACCAGAGATGGTCCCTGCCTCCAAAGATCTCCCAATCTACATACTGTATAAGATAAGAGACAACAGATGGCTACAGACAGACAGGGAAGTACAAGGAAAGAATGGGGAAGTACTGGTCAGTGTGATACACAGTAGTCTCAGCACACCAGCAGGTTAGCTGTTGCCAAGCTCTTTGTAGGCATCATGGCAAAGGAGAATTTTGAGGAAGGATTTGAAGGTGGTGTTTTAGCACAATCGCCATAGTAGTGTTCTTAATTAGGTCATCAGAGAAGGATTGGCTTTTCTATCAACTTTAGTTTGGAGGACAGCTATCAGTCAAAGAATGTGAAGACAGGGCACCCGGTTTGTTCTGCTCTAAGTGGAGTCTCTTTCACAAGTTTGTACTGTTCTCAGCGGAGATAATATTGACCAATTTACATTTATTGACATTGGGACAGATTCAATGGCATGCTCTGTCTGCTCCTGTGATGCAAAGCAGCTGTAAACCCGGTTTAATTTAAGCCAGGTTGATGGCTGTTTTGTATCACTGGAACAGCGCAAAGCAGCTGGATCGTGCCAGCTGATCTAGCCTTTTGGTGAACCATTATAAGTTACTTGTTTTATTCATGATCTCTATACATGACTGTATTTGAAGTCAAAACCTCTAGGAATATTGAGTGGATCATATTCATTAAAGAAAACATTTATATTCTAAAATAAGCATCTGTGGAGTTAGTTTCTTGGGCTAAAGGTTTTCTAAGCTAAAATGATATTATGCATGTTAGCTATATATGTTGTGTATATGGAACTCCTTTAGATACAATATCATTTTTGCTGCCTTATCCTATTGTCAAATATATTACATGAGCTCAATAAATGTTAAAATTTAAAAATGCTGATTTTTAGATGTTGTTGCTATGTTGCCAGAAAAGGGCAGAGCACTTATTGTAAATACAGTTTTGCTGTTGGGATGTTTTCTTCCAGTTTACTGAGATAATTTCAGAGGCATGAAATATAAATGATTTTGGTAAACTTGATATTGTCTGTTATATATTGATTGAACATATTCTGGGTCTTTGGAGGGTATGACTGGATGCAAGATAACAAAATCCCCATTATTTTCCTTTTATTTAAAATACAATGTGTAGTTGAGATCGTTTGTACTTACCTTGGCTCTTGCATAAATAGCATTTTACATATTCAAAGCACTCTACAAACATTAATCAACATAAAAATATTGTATAAATGTATTTTTACTACCTTTTTATTAAACTCTGCTGTTGTTAAACTCTAAGGTCCTTGTAGCATAATCCAACATTCAGCAGTTTGTGATAATTTTTTTTTTAGCGGGGGTGATAGCCCAATGAGAGCAAATGGACGAGAGCACAGTCAGCATTATTCTTGTTACTAACTTTGTTTCATAACTCAGCTTGTTTGTCCTTATAGAAAAATCCTCTTAAGAAAATGCAGTGATGATTTTTTCCCCTTAAGTCTTTCATGATAACCACAATGGAATGTAGGTGTGAAATCAGTCCTCTGATTAGTAGTAGATGGAGGGAAAACATGACAGAACTTGCAAAGTTTGACTGGATTTTGAAATGTAACACCAAAGAATTAATTACTGCTTCATATTAATCAAGATAACAATGCAAAACCCTTCATTAGGAGCACAGGGAAAGTTCTTCTTTGGTCCTTGGAGAGGATATTATATGCAAGCCCTGTGGTGTGGGTTGCAAAGTGTCACTGGAATTTATATGCATTACTTGTCTAATTGCAGTAAATGTAGCATGTCCAGATAGATTTAAAAGTTGGATGGGTGTTTGTTACTTGCTAGAAATCACTTGAAACCTCACTACTCCGAGGCAGATGTTCACAGGTCCTTCACCTCTCCCCAGAGATGCCTGGAAGACTCTGTTGTTGGACCCTGTCTTTTATGGCAGAAGCAGTAAACATGACAGGTTGTTTGGGAGCCATCTGTTTTAGTGGTTTCTGCTTGGTATGCAGCAATGAACTTGAGATCAGTGTTCTGTCCGTCTTCATGGTAACAGTCTTGTTTGGTGTCACAACAGGTGGAAGTTGATGGGATGAAACTAAATGTGACCAGTGAGTGGAACCTGGCTTCACCCTTATCGTCTGTCACCATTGATGGCACTCAGAGGACTATACAGGTAAATTCACTGACACATTATTTGTGGAACTGAAATGACTGAACCCTTTCAGATCTAAAAACCACTATATATCTGTATGAATACTACATTTGATGTACAACTGACAAACACCTTGTTGCTTTAAGATTGTCTTTCTCCCTCCATTTAACAAGCCTGGAGCTTTGTTGAAATCAGTTTCTAGAGAAAAATATTTGAGATGGTGACATACTCTTTATATTAGAGACAATATCACACCTTTCAAATATCTCCCATTTCAAGGGACCTCACTCATTTTAGTCTGAGACTTGCCTAGTTTCTCACAATTATAGTGTCTCCTCATTTCTATTATTGAAATAAGAAATCTGTATTTATTAAAGGAATAAATCCAAAGTCATTCCTGCACAAATAATTTTGTGTCCCTCGTTTTGAGTCTTTCCAGATTGAAAGGCAAGGACTGCATCTTTTCCTGTATTGTTGTTTTTATGAATGTATATCAGTTTCTTGCTTTAAAGAAGAAAAAAAAACCCTCACCCCCACAAAACTAAAGAATAGTTCATGAATTACATCAGATTCTAAAGTATCCCTGTATTCCAGTGAAACGATTTAAAACAAGACATTGCATTGCCATTTTATATGAACTGTTTTTCAATTTTTCTCAAGGTAAGGTGGTTCAGAATTTGCGTAGAGTTTGCTATGTCTGTACTACGACTTATGTCAGTATAACTTATGTCACTCAGGGCTGTGAAAAACCACCCATCTGAGCGACATAAATTATACCAACCTAAGCATCGGCGTAGACAGCGCTATGTCGGTGTGAGAGTTTCTTCTGACGACATAGCTACTGACACCTGTGAGTGGATTAATTAAGCCAAGACGAGCTACACTAGAACAGAGTTCTCAACCAGGGGTACATGTACCTCTGGGGATACACAAAGGGCTTCCAAGGGGGTACATCAACTCATCTAGACATTTGCCTAGTTTTATAACAGGTTACATAAAAAGCAATAGTGATGTCAATACAAACTACAATTTCATACAGTCACTTTTATACTGCTCTATATACACTGAAATGTATGTATAATATTTGTATTCCAATTTATTTTATAATTATGTGACAAATGAGAAAATTAGCAATTTTCAGTTAGTGTGGCTGTGACATGTATTTTTGTCTTATTTTGTAAGAAAGTGAGGTGAAAGTTGAATTTATGCAAGACAGATCAGGCTTCTGAAAGGAGTACAGTAGTCTGGAAAGGTTGACAAACACTGCACTAGAGCGCTTACAGTAGCACAGCTGCATCGGTGCAACTGCACCGCTGTAAGCTCTCTTGTGTAACCAGAGTCCCATTTACTAAATAGTCATTTTATTAATAAGATCAGGGTGTCTGCAGACCCTGCAAGTTATATGAAAGAGATTATGATTCTGAACCCCTGGAATTACTTGAAAAATAGTATAAATTTATCAGTGATTCGGCATTTTTTAAAAATGACTGCTGAACATGTACATTTATGTTTTTTATTCATGGCAAATGCCACAGTGATGACTTTTTCCATGTGACTGAATTTGAATCACTTCAGCTTTGGGCATATGAAACAGTTGTATCTTATAAGGATGGTATGAGTAGGAATGAGTGACATTCACACTATATACCCAGGCAAATATATACAAATAGGTCTTTCTAGCACATGTATGTTCTTTAGGGACTATCCAAAGTTTTCTTTTGGGGTTGGTGCAGCTGATCCTCAACTTTTACTTACATGCTCCACTCTCAGAATTTACCTGCTGTTCTTTAAAGGAAATCTTTAGGTTCAGTGTCTGTTCACTTTACTAATATTCACCAAGAAACTATATATATTTATAAAATAGAAGAGATGCTCAGAAGAAACCCAACATATTTGGTGTGCATACATACATGTTTTCAGATGAGTTTCCATTAAAACTAATGGGAAGTGCATAAGGACGTATCACCACAGTTTAAGCATTAGGAAGCTTTTATTGTTGCTGACTAATAGTAGGTAGATTGATTATATACCAAATGCGTGATATTTGAACTTGCATCTTCGTTTAATTCCCAGAGGACAGACTGTTGCCATAGCTGGACATGTTTACAACTAGGTAGCTGAGCCTGTTAGTGGGGTCCTTGAACTGCTGGAATACAATTGTCGTATTGTCAGGGGTCACTCCAGCTGCTGTACAACAAATATTTTGGAGAGTGTGTCATACAACAAGAAGTGTAAAAACCATAGTGATTGTTTCTCCTTGAGATATCTGTAAACCTCTGTTTTATTCTGAAATCCTGTAGCTCTAAAAGTTCTGACTGTTGTGATTGTATATGTAAAATTATGGTTGCAATGTGATTAACCCTTGATATCTGCTCATTGGAATCCAAATTGAATTTTTTATTGGTATGTTTCTCTAGACCAGTTCCTCTGCAAGAACCAATTTAGACTACAATGTTCCTATAGGTCCATTTGTCCCCAAGAGCATTTGATCCCTGAGTTTTAGTGCATCTTCCTTCAGCAAGTCTTCACCCTAGAGCCATTTAAGCAACTAACATAAATGAATCAAATAATTCCAGCTGTGTTTTATTAATTTTCAGACATTCTAATTTCTCTTCATAGTTGGTTTCATTCATCTCAATTTGTTTAACCAGTATATTCTTTATGAACATTACATTTCTTTGAAGATTGATTTATGCACCTAGGGCTTGATCCTGAAAGGTGCTGAGTGCTCTGATCCCAATCCAGCAAAGCCCTTAAGCATGTAAGGAGAAAAGGAGGAAATGATTTTCAAATACTGTGTTTTTAAATGTATTTATGCAAATTGTAGTCTTGATATTCAAATTTTGCATATCTGTCACCTGCTTAAAATAAGTAATTAGACATGTGAGTCTATTTTCACTCATCCGCTAAAGGATTTCTGTTCAAATTGTGTAAATCAGGGGTTCCTAAACTTTTTGCGCAGCTTGTGCAGGGTAAGCCCCTTCCTGGCCACAAGACGCTTTGTTTACTGGAGTGTCCGTAGATTTGGCCGCTCGCAGCTCCCAGGGGCCACGGTTCATCATTCCCAGCCAGTGGGAGTTGTAGGAAGCGGTGGCCTGGCCCGCGCTGCTTTCCGCAGCTCCCATTGGCCGGGAATGGTGAACCGGGACCACTGGGAGCTGCGAGTGGAAACCTACGGACACTCCGGTAAACAAAGCGTTTTTCGGCCAGGCAGGGGCTTACCCTGCACAAGCCACAGAACAAGTTTGGGAACCCCTGGTGTAAATAAAGAAAGAACCAGTCTAAGCAAAGAGTAGATCAGTGACATGCAAAAATGGGTGGGTACCAGAAAATACCTTGATCCTGCAAAGTTGAAATTGTTGGGTTCCTGTTCTTACAATTAACTGTGTGCTTAGGTGCCTTGTTGGGTAGAAGCCAGAGTACTAAGCACCTTGCTGACAAAATCTTGAACACAAAATATTGCTGAGAGTTCAATGACTGCCCCCCAACCATAGATTCCTTTACTGATGTGGTATCAAAACAGATTGGCTTATTATAGATTATGTATTATTTGGGTTTCAGACCCTAAATACAAGAACTTCAAAACATTTTTGTTTGTTTCAGCAATAGATGAGTTTGGAAAGATTTAGTGAGTGAGTTGCATGGAGACTGATGTCTTCCAGTAATACACAGCTACTGTACTCGGTTACTTCATTTTGAAATGATTGTGGAGTCATTTTTACTATTATCTCTATGGCAGTGATGTCGCGTGTGCTCCCACTTCTTTTCCTTACATGAGAGAGCAGGCCAGGCTTTTCTCAGATCTTATAAGATCACCCTGTGTTTCCACATTTCCTCTGTAAGCCCCCAATCATCACAGCAAAAGGAGCTCATCAGTGTTACTCCAGACATGATGAGGGGTTGCTACTGAGTAACTGATTTTCATTGCCTCACTCGTCACCTGTTCTTGGCAATTGAAACCAATACAAGAGGTCTCTCAAATACCTCATTTAAAAAAACAAAACAACCCTCCCCCACCACCACCACCATAACCCTCCTCACCACTCTTCCCTCCCCATCACCAAACAGAAAAAACACGTCAGTGAGTTTTGCTGAAGTATGCAGTGTTGTATTTCAGGCTTCCCCCCCTCTCCCTTTTTTTTTTAAAACTCATAATCTCTGTTGTGTGTCATTCTCTGTGCTGTCCCTCCTTATTTCCCTACCTCCAATTGTGCAAGCAGAGTGGTGGTTCAGCAATTCCTCTTTCTCTACTGCAGTCCTAGCTCTGAAACCTGATTTTATGACTGAATAAAACAAAAGTTCTCTCTACTTCTCTTAATTAAGAGATAAAAACTTCCAGGGCTTTGCTTCCTGTATCAGACCACCTACTAAGTTCTTTTCCTCCCTGTGCTTCCCCTTCCCACTCATGGAGGAGCACGCTAGGGTTGGATATTTGATCAGTTCAAAAATAATTGGTCAGTTGACCAGTCAAATACTGTCAAATAATGTCAAATGTTTCAAAGCACTAATTTATAAGAACAGTAACAAAAAGAGTATGACTTATGGTCTCAAATAGGCTTACCCTTAGATACTTATACCTAATTACAAAAATTCTGAATTATTTTAATTCAGAAAATTGCAAAACACCATTTCTCAAATATGAGAGTAATTATTTTTAGGCTGGTCTTTAAATATGGACATTATTCGTAAAATGAATGAAATTAAAAATAAAATACACATATCATTTTTAAAGTCACTTATGCCAGATAGGCAGCAGGCCAACTCTATAAGCCATTTTATGGCTGTGCATCTTTATTGTTTGTGTTCGGGGCAGAAGATTGAGAGCCCTCCTCTCCTTCTCCCATTCCCTTCTGAATTCATTTCTGTATGATTGTCTAGTCAGTTTACGTTGTAAGCTTTTCAGTGCCAGGACTGTGTTTTTTAACTTGTTTTAATGTGCTTTGTAAATGGCATGGCATAGAAATAAAGATACACTTAGTGTTTGTTCTAGAAGGTTCTAGCCAATCAAGATGCTCAAATTTCAATTAGTTGACCTTTTCCCCCACAGGTGGCATTATCATGCAGTGGGTGATCAAGATATTTTGGTAGGTTTGCTAACAGGCGGCCCCATGATGCAATCAAAAAGGCGATCCGCTTGTCTGTCATGACATTCTTGCTGGAATATTTGAGCATCTTCACATAGGTGTCGAGTTACATTGTTGAACTCATCGATTGACCAGCTTGCAAAGTCTAGAGCAGGCTAAACAGGGCAAATCAAAGACGGGGTGCTCCATCTGTGAAAAATCCCTCTCAGGAACCACAGAAAGGGAGCTCAGACAGGATAGTTTCCAGGCTTAGCAAAGAGAAAGAGCTTAGAGAAGGGGCAGATTGCTTGGGCCTCTTCATTCCCCTCTCTGCCTCTGTACATCAATAAAGACTTTTCCAGAGACCGCTCCAAAAGGACAAGTGTCAATGTTCCTCTTGGCTCTCTCCAAAATGAACCCACAATGACTTTTCAGGATTGATGCCAAAATTCCACTCCCCAACAGTCAAACTTCATTGTCCTTTCCACCACTGAAGGTGTTCTCATCCCAGGTTCTTAAGTGGGCAGTTGAGTCACATGGCAAAGACATCTGGCATTCTTTCAGAGGTGCCACCATTGGGGCTGAGCAACTAACAAATATCTAAAGGCAAGGGAAAATGTTTCACCAAAACTAGAATTTGGCATCTCATTTTGTTTAGTCTTCAAAGGGGATTTTTTCTCAAGAGACCCGCAGAGACAGAATGAGAGAAACCACCCTTAAAGGGATTCTGAAGCCTCTTCAGCATGCTTTAGAGTCTGTATGCAAATAGTTTTACTGCATATATAATAACAGTACAGTAAAACCTCGATTTAACGGACTAATTCGGGCGAGGGGGTGTCCGTTAAATCAGAAAGTCCGTTATTTAATAATAATTAAAAAAACGAGCTGTCGGAGCAGCAGCCCGCCCGCCACAGGGCCGGGGCGGCAGCTCCACAGCCCGCCTGCTGCCGGGACCCGGGCGGCAGCCGGGAGCCGGCAGCCAGCCCTCAACAAATGGATTTTGGATACATCAGACTTGCTTAGAAATTTTGTCCGTTAAATCCGAAGTCCGTTAAATCGAGGTCCGTTAAATCGAGGGTTTACTGTAATCAAGTAGGTGCATTTGCAAATACCTGAATTATCATCTTTAGTTTGTTAGAGAATTCATCCATCTGAGGTGGTGAAAGATTCCCTCTCCCCCAACCCCCATGCAGTAAAATTGATACTTATCAGCACGATAGCTCATTGTTTGCAAGTGGATAGTCTGAGACGGGACTGAGACTTCCTTTGTTTTGAAGAACAAAGGGGAAAGGGGAGTCATTTTATAGCCAGGTATTAAATATTCTCTTTTCTTGTGATGATGCTCATCACTGTAGCATCTGGTAAATTGGGAGCATAATCAGCTTCTGCTATTATAGCTGTGCTGACATTCCTCATGCAGTCTACCAGAGTTGCTAAAGTTCCTTGAAAAAGTACTGGTTATCTTTCTCCACCATGTCAGAGGTCTTTAGCCATAAGGCTACCTTAGAAATGGCAGAGAGGTCTCCAGAGGTCATGACTGATCTAATAATGGGTCAGCAGCTAGTTTGCAATCACTCTGTCTTATGGCTGATTCAACTTCCATGTCAGTGATATAGATGAATTGTATGGTAGGGAGGACCTGGGGAATCTAAATTTACCCAAAACCATAAGATTATATTATCACTGTTGCCTTACAAATGACCATCTTGATTGAGAAGGAATTAAGGACACCAACCATCCTGTACTCTTAATATGTTAGGAAAAGGAATGGCCATTTCTCTTTCCCTAGAAGGAAGTGTTAATTACTCTGCCTACCCAGTCCCTGTGGAGTTGGTTTGCCTTTTTAATGAGCTACATCTCCTGCAATAAGTTCACATCTGCAATCACCTTTTTCAGTTTCTCAGCTTCTTCAACTTAATGGGGCTGACAAAAGGTTAATTTAAAAGTATTAGCTATCACAATACCATAGCATCAGGATTTTCTCCAGAGGAGTTACAAATCCTATTGACTCAGAATACTTGGTATGAATGCCAAGAACACGGCTACTTCTCTGATTCTTGGTATGAATGGTTGTAAGAAAAATGTTCACACTCAAACACCAAAAGAATATGTATACTCGAGCATTATATTCAACTAGTTGATGAGCATCATAATCATAAGAGAGCTTCTCCCTGACTCATACATCCTCCAGTGTGATGATGGGTTCTTTTGAACAGAGAGCAGAAATAAAGATACCACAATAAAGTAAAATGCAATATTGTAATGTGGGAGAAAGAAGGGGGACAACGAAGATGGAGAAAGAATCATGGGTTCCTGTCAGAGGGTTTTGTGGCCCCAGCTGGGACTGAACACATGATAGTGATTGTGAGGTATAGGATTGCACAGTGGTGTACTGTCCGCCTGCATGACCATTTAAAAATACAAGGCACCCCAGCATATGAAAATGTCTGTAGGGTTTCCAAAACTTGTTAACCAACTATTCTATTATGCAGTGTTGTTCTAGCTGTGATGGTCCCAGGATATTAGAGACAAGGTGGGTGAGATGTAGAAGAGCTCTGTGGAAGCTTGGAAACTTCTCTCTCACTGACAGAAGTTGGTCCAGTATCTCACCCATCTTGTCTCTTTAACTATTCTATTGGGATTTAACATAATAGCATGATTTAGGCCCTGTCTTCACTACCACTTTAATTCGATGTTCATGACGTTAGGTCGAATTAAACGTGTACCTGTCTTCACATACATGCTCTTAACGTCGATGAAAAGGGCCCTCAAGATCGAAATTGGAACTCCTGCCTGACGAGAGAAATAAGGCTAATCTCGACATTCCAAGCTCGACTGTGGGCTAGTGAAGACGGAACCCGACATTAATAGCCTCCAGAGGCTGTCCCACAATGCTCCATTCTGACCGCTCTGGACTGCCTCACTACTGCTCCACTGTGACCGCTCTGCACTGCACTCTGAACTCGCTGCTCTGGCCAGGTAGATAAGACCCGGGAACATTTGAATACCATTTCCTGTTTGGTCAGCGTGGCCAGCTCACCTGAACTGTTCAGTCGCCATTCAGAGCAATCAGCAGCACTAGCCGCCATGCAGAGCTCAGCATCACAAGACTCCATGCAGAGCTCATCTACCCTGGAAACCAGCCAGAGGAGAAGAGCTCCAGCATGGTCCACTCGAGAGGTGCTGGATCTCATAGCTATCTGGGGAGAGGAATCCGTGATGTTGGAACTACGCAACAACAAACGGAATGCCAACACCTATGGAAGAGTCTCCAAGGCCATGCTAGAAAGGGGCCACAACAGGGACACCACACAGTGCCGCGTGAAAATTAAGGAGCTGCGGCAATCGTTCCAGAAAGCCAAGGAGGCAAACGGACGATCAGGGGGCGCGCCATGGACATGCAGGTTCTACAATGAACTAAATGCGATAATGGGGGGCGGCCCCACCACCATCGCGCCGGTCTGCGTGGACTCCACCGATGGGATAATCGTCAGGGAGGAGACTGATTCTGAGGAGGACGACCATGAAGAAGAGGAAAATCTCACGGAGCAGCAGGAGCCCAGCGGAGAACCCGTGTTCCCAGAGAGCCAGGAGCTGTTTGTCACCCTGGAGCCAGTACCCTCCCAAGCCTCCCGGGGGGTAAGTGTTTCTTTTTTAAGTGATTACATGACGTGTGATTTTGTAAAGGAAGCATTTATTAATGAGTAACTTGCCCTAAGGACTTAGCGTGCTTTCATTGCTGGTCAATTTCTACTCAAAGAGTTTGTCAATATACTCCGGGATTGACCATAAGTTCTCCGCGGACATTTCAAGGAAGCTATCCAGGAGGTAGCGATGAATCCAGCGCAGCAGATTTCTGGGGAGAGCCGCCTTAGATGGTCCCCCGTGATAGGAGACCATCCCACGCCACGAAAGTAGTAAGTTGTCTGGTATCATTGTGCAGGCTAGCATTGCAGCGTATGGACCAGGACTTTGCATGGAGTCAAGGAGCATGCGCTCCCTATCTCTCCGAGAAATTCTCAGCAAAGTGATGTCATTCAGGGTTGCCTGTTTGAAATAGGGACAGCAATTACTAGAGAGATAAAGATTCCCAGCTGCAAAGAACTCTTTTCTGCTGGGGACCGACCAACCCCCCCCCCCCCCCCCCCGCCCACGAACGCTGACCGCCCCCCCCCCCCCTGCCCGTAGCGGTAGCTAGCAGGGAGCAAGAGCAGTCTGCAAGTGGTTGCTTCCGCTTCAGATCCAATGCGAACCAACCCCCCGCCACCCAAGCCCGTAGCGGTAGAAGCTAGCAGGGAATCGGAGCAGTCCGCAAGCGGTCTGAAGAGCCCCCAAAAGACCTTAGCCCTTAGCAAGAGATTTTTTGGCATTTGCTTTGCAGTTTGCGGTTTCAGTGGGAGCCAGCCACGCGGTGGGGGGAAGGGGGTGGGGTTACTCTACAGTATGCAAGCGCCACTTTTAACTTAACATGGCCGGCTGCACGGTGATTTCAGAAGCCGTGTTGGGCTGAGGCACGCATATGTGTCTGAGATGCTCTGACTTTTCTGTGAGCTAGTCAGTCACTTTTAGGTGTAGAACATGACCTTGTACAGAAATCATATCAGGCCTCTGAATACTGAGGTTGCAAATGGCATAGTACTCCCATTGTGTACCGTCCGAGACTGCATCTGCCTCCTAACCTTGAATGTATCTGTCTCATAACTTTCAAACTTTATTTTCCCACACTTGCCCACAGATGAACAAGTATGTCAGAATCCCCCGTCCTGCTCCTCCTCCAGCTGTGCACCGCAGATAAGAAAGCGTAAAAAGAAAACGCGAACGCGCGATGAGATGTTCAGTGAACTCGTGGAGAACTCGCGCGCTGAGGCAGCCCGCCAGACGGACTGGAGGGATCGAGAGAGAGAGGCAAGGGATCGAGAGAGAGAGGCAAGGAATGGAGAGCCGCTGCAGAAAAGAGGGAAGAGGGCGAGGAAAGACGCATGGATGCTTTCCTCCGCATAATGGAGGACCAGAGCGACATGCTGCGATCTCTGGTGGAGCTGCAGCATGCCCAAAGACCACCTCTGCAGCCCCTGCGTAACCACCTCCCCCCCTCCCCAACTCCCATAGCTTCCCCACCCAGACGCGGGGTGAGAACACGGGGGGCCAAGCTCCGTGGGCCGCTCCACTCTACCCCACAAGCCAGCAGAAGCAGCAGCAGCAGCAGGCTGACGTTCTAGGAAAACTTTTAAAAGCTGCTGTGTCTTGCCCCCCCCTCCCCTCCCCCCTTCCCACCCCCCCCCTCCTCTGTCCGCTCCTCCCCCACTGCGACTGCCGGTTTCCCTCCAGGATACCAGGACAGTGATCCCCTGTATTTGTATTTCCGATTAACCAATAAAGGAACCATGATTTTTCAAACAGTGATTTTATTTCCTCTGCAAGCATGGGGATGGGGGAGGGAAAGCATGGGGAGGGAAAGAGGGTTCAAGGGCAGCAGGCTTAGAGCACAGCAAGGGAGCAGATTCTCGGGCACTCATAAAACTGTCTTTCAAGGCGTCCCTGAGGCGCAGGGCCTCACGGTGTGCTCTTCTACTTTCCCTGCTGTGGGGCTGCTCATAAGTAGCAGAAAGTAAATTTGCCTCTGCCTCCCAGCCCGCCATAAACGTTTCCCCCTTGCTCTCACAGATATTGTGGAGCACAGAGCAAGCAGCAATAACAATTTCTCTCGCGGATGTCTGAGCGAATCAGTAAGGAACGCCATCTCCCCTTCAGACGGCCAAATGCACACTCTACGGCCATTCTGCACTTGCTCAGCCTGTAGTTGAACAGCTCCTGACCCCTGTCCAGGGCTCCTGTGTAGGGCTTCATAAGCCAGGGCATTAGGGGGTAGGCTGGGTCCCCAATGATCACGATCGGCATTTCAACCCCCCCCACGGAAATTTTCTGGTCGGGGAAGAAAGTGCCTTGCTGCAGCTGTCTAAAAACCCTAGAGTTCCTGAACACTCGAGCGTCATGAAGCTTTCCCGGCCACCCCACGTACAGGTCGGTGAAACGTCCCTTGTGGTCAACCACTGCTTGCATGACCATAGAATAATATCCCTTCCGGTTTCTGTACTCGGCGGCCTCGTGGTCCGGTGCCAAGATTGGGATACGAGTCCCATCTATAGCCCCACCACAGTTAGGGAATCCCATGGCGGCAAAGCCATCTATTGTGGCTTGCAGGTTTCCGAGGTTTATAACCCGTTGTAGCAGCCGCTCGGCGATTGCCCTGCTTACTTGCATCACAGCAAAGCCCACTGTAGACCTACCCACCCCAAACTGATTCGCCACTGACCGGTAGCTGTCTGGCGTTGCAAGCTTCCAGAGGGCTATCACCACTCGCTTCTCCACTGTAAGGGCCGCTCTCATTTTGGTATTCCTGCGCCGGAGGGCCGGGGACAGCAAGTCACAAAGTTCCATGAATGTGCCCTTTCGCATGCGGAAGTTTCTGAGCCACAGGGAGTCATCCCAGACCCGCAGCACTATGCGGTCCCACCAGTCCGTGCTTGTTTCCCTGGCCCAGAATCGGCGTTCGATGGCATGAGCCTGCCCCATTGCCACCATATTTGACAGATTGTCAGTCGCCCTACTTCCAAAACCGTCAGTGTCCCTGTCGTCCCCGCTGTGCACGTCTTCGTCCATCTCGTGCACGTCCTCGTCCATCTCCTCCTCACTGTCGTCGGGTTCCAGAAAGCGCAGTTCTCCCCGGATCACATTCCTCCTCTGCAGACGGTGCAGCAGGAACTCAGCAACCGTGATCGAGGTCCTCACAACGGCCATTACTGTTTCCGTGGTGTCAGTGGTCTCCATGCTTGCAGTGCTATGGCGTTAGCACGGCACGGAGAAAGTGCGCGAATTATGGGATGCCTACCCACAGTGCACCGCTCGTAATGGGGGTCGGCGGCGCGGAAAAAGGGCGCGAAATTTGGAAATGCCTACCCATAGTGCAGCACTCGAAATGGTGCCTGCTGGGGGATCAGGGAACTGTGGGATAGGTACCCACAGTGCAACGCTCGCTATGTCGACGCTTGCAAAAGTTGTGCGGACAGACACTGTCGACTTGCTGTGCTTTGCTGTGCCTAGTGAAGACACACAAAATCGACTGCATACACTCGCGTTCACAACATCGAAATAAAGGAAATCGAACTACTGCTGTAGTGAAGACATACCCTAAGAGAAAACAAAGCTGAAAAGGTCACGAGGAAGACTAATAACATTTTGTCAGGAATATGCACAAGACAAGACCCAATATTTAATCAAGACATTGCTAAACTATTTAACCAAACAAGTAAAAATTAACTAATTAATTGTGTGCTATTTATGGGAGTTATGTTAACTACCATAACCAGTTCATTAGGAACTAATGAAAAGGGGAAATTGCCTATTATTACGAATAATTGGCTAACTGGTATTGTCCTCAGTGCATAACAGCCTATTGTAAATTGGCAATGAATTAAATAGGGTGGATAAATTCTATTTAGTACAGTTCATAATTTGGGGTCAGTGACATTGCATCCTAATTGAGACACCCGTTGTTCCAAACAGTTGTTCTCAGCTTTGGGTTTTGTGTAGATTTCTTTTACAGTATTTTTACTGATATAAGAGCCTGACATTGCAATATTTGATAAGTTGACTACTGTCCATCCAGACTGCATCTACAAAGAATGAATTAATCTACCTCAGCTACAGATGTATCTACAGTATTTCCCAAAGCTGAAGTCAGCTTTGGCATTATTAAATAGAAAGATACATGAATGGTATATCTTACAACAGGTTGGGATATACCCCTAGGCCTGAGTGGTTTGAAATATGATATCCAAAACAGAGATAAGGAAAGGTGCAGAACAAGAAGTTAAGGAACCAATGAGTTACATCTTAGGTGATGGAGAAGGTGCTTTTTAACTTGTAAAGTCATGATAGTAAATAGAGAGAGTTTTTGTGTATCTTCAAAGCACATGTTATGTGTAAGATAAGAATTGCTTCTCAGAATAAGTATTTATATCTCCTTTGGTTATTGTACTGTTTTGTCTTTAGACAATAAATCTGGCTAAACTTTTAGTTGTTTAACATTCTTATGAACCAGAAGTATGGTCAATACAGAGTTGGCTGTATGTTTTAATCAACACTTTGAGTCCACCACATGGGCCTCTGAAGTGTCAGGAGGCAGAGCTGGGTGGTCCACCGCCTGAGATCCAGATTCCTCAAGCGCACACAACTTGCTGAATAAGTTACTGTGGCTCTAATCTGCAGTAATTTATGCAATTTCCTCCTCTGCACTGTGAAACTCTGACAGCTCTTACAGGCATAGCCCTGGTTAGGCAAGTTCCTTAATGCAAGTCTTCTGCAGGGAACAGAGGTAGGAAAGGCATAGGTGGCATCAAGGGGCTTCTTCACAGACTCTGTTGCCTCCAGTAGATCTCTGAGGTCCATGTGGATCTTGGGGGGTGTCTTCAGGTTTATGAGGTGCAACCCCCTGGTCTCATCCAGGTGGTGAGGAAAACTGAAGGAAGAAATTTGGAGACATTTTTGCAAACTTTAAAATACTGATTTTTTTCCCCATCCCTCTATTTTAGAAATAAATCACATATAGGTATAGCCCATATTTTCATAGGTTAAATTATCTAAAGCGTCTGTTAATATTGGGTGAATCAGTGTTTGGGTTCCCAACATGATAAACCTGGAAACTGATTTTCAAAAGGTGTTGGTACCCGCAACTCCATTTGAAGTCTACAAGAGGTGCAGGTGCTTTCGCATGTCTGAAAATCAGCTCAGTGTATCAAATGGAAACCCATGAATCCACTCTAAAGTTATCGTTGCTTTTTTTAAAAAAATTCGGAGGTATTCCAAATGTGTTCAGAGTATTCACATGGGGTGTGTTATTACGGTCATTATTTTTAGCTACTTTTGTGTGCTTTATTCTGTATATATTAATACATTTTACACCACTGTTTTTGGCTTAGTGCCAAGCATTGCCACCAATGATATTTACATATTTCTAAAAGCCCAAATACTCTCCATTTTACCTTGAGTTTTCAGTATCACAAGATATACTTTGTTTTCTAGCCTTTAATTTTTTTTTCTTGTTAGTGAATATTCCTTTTGACTAGACACATAAGCAAAGCAACTGCTATTGGTCTGTTTCAGTGTCTTTGTTTGCAGTCATTTCTTCTCTCCACCTGCTCACAGCAGGTAATCTGCAGATCCAAGAGTATCTGAACACTTTTGGAAAATACCTTGAGGACGTCTTTGGTTCTAATCATGTCTATATAGGGGGTGTGTGTGTGTGTCTCTCTCTCTCTCTCTCTCTCTCTCTCTCTCTCTCTCTCTCTCTCTCTCTCTCTCTCTCTCTCTCTCGTAGTTGGGGGGAATTTTCCTTCCCTCACCCCTCTTTTGTATAGTTTGTTTTTCAATTTCATTTTTATCTAAAGGTACTCATCCATTGCAGGCTTGAGTACTTAGCTGATTGTAACCCTACTGCATCATACACTGAATAGCTCATTGATACCCAACTAAGTGGAAGTAATTTTCTAAGGCAAAGCAGAAGAATTTGGAGTTGTCACACAAACCTCTTGTAATTTAGCAGGAAACAGCAGGTTGACTTGATTCCTTGTGAAATGATTTCATTATTGCATATAATCATGCAGATGTGTGATTGCACCCATGTCTGTACTTGTATGTAGATCTATGCACATGGATTTACACTTCCTAATTATATACTTTGTTTACATGTTATGTTCCTGTGTAAATATAAACCTATACATACAGCATAATATTATATACATGTGGTTTTGTGTATAATCATTGTATTTGAATTTGATAGCTTTTAGAATTTAAATGTTTTTTAAAGTTAGATTATATTTTCTACAAGTTTTAATTTAGCTCTCTGCCACCTGAGTTCCCATGGAAAAAAACTATTATAGTTTTAAATGGGATTTTGTTAACTTAGAATCTTCAACCTGTATTAATTTAATCAAAAGAATATAAATTATTTTTTAAAATCCTATGACTCACACACAAAACATAATGTTACTATTTTCACAGGAGAAAATATTTTTAGGCTATGTGAAAACGGTAGAAATAGGCTTTGCATTAATTATTTTCTGCTTCAGACCTCTAAGCAAATGTTTTGCAAATTACTTTTAAAAGGGTTTTTACATGTTGCATGGATTTAGCTGTTCTTTCTGGTTACTTGCATTTGATTACTTTCCTGTTACCACACACAAGAAGAAACCATGTGTTTGAATTTAGAGTTCATGTAAATATCCAACTTAGAATAGGTGGAGACTGGTATAATCTTTGTCTAAAAAGATAGAAAATAAGAGAAACCGTTAACCATCTTCTTTCATTTTCCTGAAAACATCAATTGCATTTACAGATCTCAGAAACAAGCTGACCAGTAGAATAGAAATAACTCCTCTGTGTGCTTTAAAAAAGTCTAATCACATTTAACAGCTGAGATTTATTTACAACTCTAATTTGAAACATTAATTGTGATAATGTGCTGACTTCTTTTGTAATATGATGTTCAAAAGCCTGGCAGTTTTCTTTTTGGTCTTGGTTGATTTGGAGTCTATCCTCACCCCTTCCCTCCCTCCCCCCATTTTTTTTTTAATATGCCCAGAAGGAAAATTTCTCCTCTCCTCCCACCCCCATGTTTTTTAATTTTCCTCTCCTTCCCCCACCCCGACTTTTTTTCTCCTCACTTTGTTAATTTGGGGGATGGATTTTAGTGCTTACAGTGAACTCTTGATATCATTGAAGACTTAATGCTGTACTGAATATTGGATATAGTGTAAGCAGGTATTAAGGGGACTTATCGTACGGCAATGCCTATGCCCTTTCAATAGTGACAGGCTAAGGAAGAGGGTATTTATCTTCTTGTCCCTGATACTGTGGTTCTAGAAGACAACTAAATATGTATTTGGTTTTAGGTTGTAGATTCTAATCTACATGTTTCTGAATTTATTTTCTAGATGACTCAACAGTTATCACATGAGCAGGCATTTAGTTACGTGTTCATGTAAGGACATCTTATATGTGAGTAGTCTCATTAGAAACAAAAGGACTGCTCATGGGAGTAAAGACTACATGCATGAGGAGAGATGTCCAAGATCGATCCATAGCTATGAAAACCCACAAGTCCATTCATGATACTAAGCTAGTGCTTTGAAAGTGTTTAAAGGAAAAACAGAAGTGTTTTTGTAGTGCTTTGTATTCCTCTATAAAATGAGCATGAAGGGGAGGTTGGCCAAAGAAATGGAAATTTTTATGAGGCTATGAAATTATTGTTAATGGCCTCTTCAAGAGGATAAAAGAGGGTGAGGGCATTCCAGGAAAAAAAGAAATTAAGTCCCCTCCCCCCCCCTTTTTTCCAACTTGCCATTTTCGGACAGCTTATCAAGTGGTCAGTACTTGTTTGTTTTGGCATACAGTTCATTCATTGTAGACTGTCGGCACTTTGTTCTTCTTTGCAGTTTCCAAAACCCGATTGTGTTTATCCTAAACTGTGGGAAAAGTGTATATTCCTGTTTCCTTTATAAAAGTAAACGTCAGGTTTTGTATGAAATTTTATTTCTCATATTTTCCATTCCATTAATCATTATTGTTGAAATATGTCAGGCCTTGGCACATCCTTCTTTGTTTTAATATGATTGTACAGATTGCAGTGTCAGTATATGACCTGTTAGTCAAAAAAATGCAAGTATAGCCTGTGGTAGGAAAGCTATTGCTTATATATATATAAAATATAGCTGCAAAACATGCCACATTGTCAGAAAAGTGACAGCATTTAGCTTAGTACTGCTGTTGTGTAGCATTTTGTCACTTCCTTGTAATTGTCTTTCAAATGTGAAAGTACTAAAGGCAACTTGCATTTTATATCTACCCTTGTAATATTTTGTATATGCTTCCATACATATCTATACATAGGGTATATTGTATAGGTATTTATATTTTTTAAAATTTAGAGCTGTAATATGTATATACACTTTTTGACTTTGGTCTTGATTCAGCAAAGCTCTTAAGGCCCTTATACAGCAGATGTGGTTATGCATACAGTAATTTGACAGCTGTGAGGGAGAATAGAGTTATGACGGAGCAAATCAGAGAATTGGTATTCTGACAATGTAATTTATGTAAAATAGTCCAGCTAATTGTATTAAATATTATCTGCTGTAAGTCAGACAGAGGAGTACATTTTCACTTATTTTACACATAAATTTGAAATGTTAAGTCAAAATGCTTCTTCCCATGAAAATGCTTTTCCAATATAGTGTAAAATATAACAGTTTGGTCTAATGTAGAATTTCTCTGTGAAATGTGTGTATTGTGAACAGCTTTTGAACGGAAGGAGGAAAAGAGTCAAAAGGAGCAGTAACTTCTTGTGTATTTCCCGTGTTTACATTACAGGTAATATCACATATAGTCAATAGTGCAATCCTTTTGCACAGCCTAGTGGCTTAATGACAGTGTGCTCTATCATTGGTCAGAGACTTGAGCCAACAGCCCCAATCCCAGTAGATAACCAAGTGTTTCACAATTTTTTTTTTCTGTTTTCAAAGGAGAACCATTATGTGCATGCATTTTACAGAACCCTGTCACAAAGAGGAGGTGAAAATGACTCTTTAGAATGAGTTACATGCTTAACATTTATAGAGTAGAGGCAATATGGATTCATGACGTGAGAATACAGATATATATATGCCACAGAATCACAGACCTTAGAGGTGGAAAAGTCCTAGTAAGTCATAGAACCATAGGGTTAGAAAGGACCACGAGGGTCATCTAGGGCTGGTCCCCACTACAGCTTAACGTCGACTTTAGCGACGTTAAGTCGACATAAACCTGTACCCATCCTCAGATGCATGCCATTTGCGTCGATTTAAAGGGCCCTCAAAATTGACTTCTGTACTCCTCCCTAACGAGAGGAGTAGCACTGAAATCGACCTCTCTGGATCGATTGTGGACTAGTGAGGACGAATGGGGCGTTATTGGCCTCCAGAGGCTGTCCCACAATGCTCCACTCTGACCGCTCTGGACTGCCTCACTGCTCCACTGTGACCGCTCTGGACAGCACTCTCAACTTGCTGCTCTGGCCAGGTAGACAGGAAAAGACCCGGGAACATTTGAATAGCATTTCCTGTTTGGTCAGCGTGGCCAGCTCACCTGCACAGCTCAGTCGCCATTCAGAGAAATCAGCATCACAAGATGCCATGCAGAGCTCAGCAGCACAGGAGACCAGCCAGAGGAAAAGAGCTCCAGCATGGTCCAATAATGAGGTGTTGGATATCATCGCTATCTGGGGAGAGGAATCTGTGATGTTAGAACTCTGCAACAACAAACGGAATGCCAACACGTTCGCCAGGGTCTCCAAGGCCATGCTGGAAAGGGGCCACAACAGGGACGCCCAGCAGTGCCGCATGAAAATTAAGGAGCTGAGGCAAGCGTTCCAGAAAGCCAAAGAGGCAAATGGATGCTTGGGGGGTCCGCCGCGGCCATGCCGGTTCTACAATGAACTGAATCTGATAATGGGGAGGGGGGGCGCCCCCACCACCATTGCACCGGTCTGCGTGGACTCCACACATGGGATAATGGCCAGGGACGAGGACGATTCGGATGAGGAGGCGGAGGATGATGCGGAGGGAAATATCATGGAACAGCAGGATGCAAACGGAGAAACAGTATTATTACCAGACAGCCAGGAGCTGTTTATCACCCTGGATCCAGTACTCAGCCAACCCTCCCAAGCAGGTACCCAAGCTGGCGAAGGGAACTCTGGTGAGTGGTTTTTTTTTTAAGGGATTACATGACTCATGATTTTTAAAGGAAGCATTTATTAATGATTAACTTGCCCTAAGGACTTAGTGTGCTTTCATTGCTGGTCAGTTTCTACTCAAAGAGTTTGTCAATATACTCCGGTATTGACCGGAAGTCCTCCACGGACATCTCAATGAAGCTATCCAGGAGGTAGCGATGAATCTTCCGCACCAGATTTCTGGGGAGAGCCGCCTTATGTGGTCCCCCATGATAGGAGAGCATCCCACGCCACGAAAGTAGTAAGTAGTCTGGTATCATTGAGCAGGCTAGCATTGCCGCGAATGAACCAGGACTTTGCAGCAACTCAAGCAGCATGTGCTCTCTATCTCTCTGAGAAATTCTAAGCAAAGTGATGTTGTTCATGGTTGCCTGTTTGAAATATAGACTGCAATTAGTCTGGACACAGTGAGCGAGACAGCCTGTAAGCCCCCCAAACTCCCACCTTCGCCCCCGCCAGCCCGTTGTGAGAGCAGTTAGAGGAGTTTTGAGCCTACAAGCGGATGCTTCCGCAGCCAGCCCGAACCCAGAGAGTTTTTTTTTTGTTTTGCATTTCGCGGTTCACAGGGAGCCACGCTCACTGTGTCCAGACTAATTGCAGTCTATATTTCAAACAGGCAACCATGAACAACATCACTTTGCTTAGAATTTCTCAGAGAAGGGGGTGGGGTTACCCTGGAATATCCGAGAGCTGCTGTAAAGAGCTTACCATAGCGGGCTGCATGGTGATTTCAGCAGCCGTGGTGAGGCTCTCCTGCGTGAGGTGATTCTGTTACTTTTGACTGATCCAGTAACTTTTTGGTGAGGAATATGACCTTGTACAGAAACCATATCAGGCCTGTGAATACTGTGTTTCCCCGCTGAATAGTGATCCCATTGTTCTCCGCGACTGTATGTGTCTCATAACCTTATACCTTTCTTTCTTCACCAGCTGCACACTTACCTGTGAATCCTCCCTCTTGCCCATCACGCCGGCTAACACAGATACGAAGGGGTAAAAAAAAAACCGTGCGATGACATGTTTAATGAACTTCTGCATAACTCTCATGCTGAGGGCGCACGGCAGACAGAATGGAGGGAAAAATTGTTACAGTTAAGGCAAGAATCAAGAGCTGCAGCAGAAAAGTTGCAGGAACGTGAAGAAGGCGGATGGATGCTTTGCTCCGCATAATGGAGGAGCAAAGTGCCATGCTTCGTTGTCTGGTAGAGCTTCAGTAGGGCCAAAAATCACCTCTACAGCCTCTGTGTAACCACCTCCCCCCCTCCCCAAGTCCCATAGCTTCCCCGCCCAGACGCGGGGTGAGAACCCGGGGGGGGGGGAGGGGGAAGAAGCTCCGGGGACCGACCCACTCTACCCCACAAGCCAACACAAGCAACAGCAGACTGAGTTTCTCTAAAAACTTGTAAAAGCTGCTGTCTGCCCCTCCCCGCTCCTCCACAGCTGCGACTGCTGGTTTCCCTCCTCACCCACCCCTTCTTGCCTACCTTGCCAGTGATCCCCTGTATTTGTATTTGTGATGCAGCAATAAAGAAACCATGATTTTTAAAACAGTGAATTTATTTCCTCTGCAAGCATGGGGGGTGTGTGTGTGGAAAGAGGGTGCAAGGACGGCAGGCTTAGGGCTGAGCAGAGCAAGGGAGCGGGTTCTCAAACGCCATCTTGGGCACTCAGAAAACTGGTTTTCAAGGCATCCCTGAGGCGCAGGGCCTCATGGTGCGCTCTTCTACTTTCCCTGCTGTTTGGCTGCTGGTAAGCAGCGGACAGGGAATTTGCCTCTGCCTCCCAGCCCGCCATAAACGTTTCCCCCTTGCTCTCACAGAGATTGTGGAGCACAGAGCAAGCAGCAATAACAATGGGGATATTTCTGTCGCTGATGTCTGAGCGAATCAGTAATGAACGCCATCTCCCCTTCAGACGGACAAATGCACACTCTACTGCCATCCTGCACTTGCTCAGCCTGTAGTTGAACAGCTCCTGACCCCGTCCAGGGCTCCTGTGTAGGGCTTCATAAGCCAGGGCATTAAGGGGTAGGCTGGGTCCCTTGTGGTCAACCACTGCTTGCATGACCATAGAATAATATCCCTTCCGGTTTCTGTACTCTGCGGCCTCGTTGTCCGGTGCCAGGATAGGGATATGAGTCCCATCTATAGCCCCACCACAGTTAGGGAATCCCATGGCGGCAAAGCCGTCTATTGTAGCTTGCAGGTTTCAAGGTTTATAACCCTGGGTAGCAGCAGCTCGACGATTGCCCTGCCTACTTGCATCACAGCAGACCCCACTGTAGATTTACCCACCGCAAACTGATTCGCGACTGACCGGTAGCTGTCTGGCGTTGCAAGCTTCCAGAGGGCTATCGCCACTCGCTTCTCAACTGTGAGGGCCGCCCTCATTCTGGTATTCTTGCGCCGGAAGGCCGGGGAAAGCAAGTCACAAAGTTCCATGAACGTGCCCTTACGCATGCGAAAGTTTCTGAGCCACTGGGAGTCATCCCAGACCCGCAGCACTATGCGATCCCACCAGTCAGTGCTTGTTTCCCTGGCCCAGAATCGGCGTTCCATGGCATGAGCCTGCCCCATTGCCACCATATTTGCCAGATTGTCGATCACCCTACTTCCAAAAATGTCAGTGTCAGTGTCCCTGTCCCTGCTGTGCACGTCCAGGTCCATCTCCTCCTCATCACTGTCATCGGGGTCCAGAAAGCGCAGTTGTCTCCGGATCGCATTCCTCTGCAGACGGTACAGCATAAAATCCACAACAGTGCGCGAGGTCTTCACAACGGCCAGTACTGCAGCGGTGGTATCAGCGGGCTCCATGCTTGCAGTGCTATGGTGTTAGCGAAGCGCGTAGAAAGGGCGCGAATAATGGGATGCCGCTCAAAATGGGGTTGGCGGCACGAAAAAAGGGCGTGAAATTATGAAATGCCTACCCATAGTGCAACACTCGAAATGGTGCCTGCTGGGGACTCCAGGAACTGTGGGATAGCTACCCACAGTGCAACGCTCGCTATGTTGACGCTTGCAACAGTTGTGCGGACAGACACTGTCGACTTGCTGTGCTTTGTGGGGACACACAAAATCGACTCTATACAGTCTGCTTTAAAAAATCGACTTAAAGGAAATCGACCTATTGCTGTAGTGAAGACATACCCTAAGACAGATGGTTATTCAGCCTCCTTTTGAAAACCTCCAGTGAAGAGGCTTCCACAACCTCCCTATGCAGTCTGTTCCACACTGTTCTTACATATCATAAAGTTCATCTCCCTAAAAACACACACGTTCTTCATTGTACATAGACAGGTTTGTTTTCAGTACTCTTCAAAGTAAATTTGTTAGAAACTGTAAAAGGAAAAACTAGAATTTGAGTTTAAGCATGAATCAGTTTCCTAGCACTAAACTCTTAAATAGGTTTTTGTATTATGCTTATTTTATGCATATGAAATATGTCTATAGGCATTTTGGTTATTTTCTGCAGACCTTATGAGAAAAAAATAGCACTGCTTCAACTTACTTAGAAAGCTCCTAATTAATTTTCATACCCATTTCTTTCAGTGCCTCTCTCGAGATGCAGCTGGAAACATAAGCATCCAGTTTCTGGGCACAGTCGTAAGTATTCAAGATATACTATGCTACATTATGCTCCTATTGAAATATAACTTGATACAAAATAGGCAGTTGATAATGACTGCACACACACTCCTGACTCATTCATTGGTGTTCTGTACATCTTTGTCTGAGTTCAGGGCCAGTTTCTTTCACTCTATACTCCTCATCCTCAAGGCATTGTAGCAGCCATCCTTCCAACTAAGGAGGACTAGATGAGAATAGGTCTCATTCATTACCAACCACAATATTGGTGCTTAACAGTGAACACTGTTCTTTTTATGATGTTGGGCTTTGGCCACTGGTCAGTTGCTTTGCAGGAAGGGATGTTACTACATGATTGGTCTGATAGTCTCACAGCAGGAAAAAATAATTATTGAGGCTGTTGCGTATGAATACTAACCTGTCTTGGTCAATTGAAGTAAAAAGTCAAAAAAGACTTTAATCAGAACCCTATGTCTGAGATCACCAAACTTTGGAAATCATACATGGTCAAATCCATGACTAGTGGCATTCTTTTTTTTTTAAGTGGGATGTAAGTGTTTTTATTATTGATTACAATTATTATAATTCTAATATAATAATATTATTATATTATAATTATTGTGGTAATTCCAAGAACCCCAGTGTTACACCAGTACCTCATTGTGCTATGGGCTGTACAAACACACAAGAAAAAGGCAATCCATACCCTAGAAAGCTTATAGTCTTGATATGCTTTTAGCTTTCAGACGTTGAGAGTAAAACAAATACCGTGTTTCCCCGAAAATAAGACGTACCCCAAAAATAAGACATACCTCCAGTTTTGCCTCCCGCATTAATATAAGGCATCCCCCCGAAAATAAGGCATCCCCCCGAAAATAAGGCCCCCCCCCCCCCGAAGCTACCGGTGCCGTAAGGAGTCACCGTAGAGGCGGGCGCAGCTGCGCAGCTCACTGATTGGCCGCAGCGCAGCCAGAGCTGTTCTTTAAATCAGAGAGCCCGTGCCGCCGCCATGACAAGCTTCCGCCTGCTGCTCACTCTGCCCTGACGGAGTCTGGCTGACTCACAGACTCACGCAGGGCCGGCGACAGGAATTTTGGGGCCCCGTACGGCAGATCGTACGGGGCCCCTCCCCCAGTCTCCTGCCGCCCGCGCCCCCCCCTCCTCCCCCCTCCCCCCCGTCTTGGAGCACTAACCTCACTAACCGCTCCTTCCGGGGGGCCGCAGCACCCTCCCGCCGGCAGGAGCAGGCAGCAAGTCTCACTGCCCCAGGCAGAGGCTCTGCCACTGCACGTGGTGCAAGGAGGGGGAAGGAGGCTGCTTGCAGCCTGCACCGGCAGAGGGGGAGGGGCAGAGAGCCCCTGGCCGCCGCCTCCCCCAACCCGGCTCCGAGTCGGACCCTCATCAGCCCCCTCCCCCCTCATCAAGAGTCAGGGGCAGCGGCAGGACAGCTCTCTGCCGCTGCCTCACATGCTGCAGGGGCGGGGGAAGGGGGCTGCTTGCCTAGGAGCAGTGAGGAGGGTGGCTACAGACAGCGCCCAGCCGCCCCCCCCCCCAACCAGCCCCTGACCCACCTGCTGGCTGCCCCCCGGCCCAGCTCAGAACAGTTCCCGGGGGTAAGCAGCTGGGGCCCTGGATCCCCAACCCATGGTGGGGCTGCACCCCTGCACCTGGAGCCGGGCCCCTGCACCCCTGACCCATTGCTTCCTCAGACCCTGCCCCCATGGGTCCAGTGGGGGGGGGAAGCCTCTACTTCCCCTCCCCATCCCCTCTACTTCCCCCCCCTCCAGTCCCCCCTCCCCCATTCCCCCTCCCCCCCATGTGTCCCGATATTTTTTTCTTGTCATCTGGTCACCCTAGTTTGTCTGGTTATGTTGGTTTATCTGATTATGCTGGTTATGTTTGTCTGGTTATGCTGGTTTGTGATGACAACTACTACCGTACCGTATACAGGTAGTAAACTTCCTTTTTTTTTGTTCAACAATAAATGTGTACTGTATTCTTCTTCATGGAAAAATAAGACATCCCCTGAAAATAAGACATAGCGCATCTTTGGGAGCAAAAATTAATATAAGACACTGTCTTATTTTCGGGGAAACAGGGTAGGACATCAGTAATTTGTTTAATTCTCTATTGCTAATGATTATTATCTTAACTAAAACTAATATTGATTAGCTCTCACTGCTTTATCAAATCTGCATCTGTTTAGAAAACCTAAGAATTATTTTATGAAAAAGAGAAAAAATCACCAGAATATTTCTGGAGACGGGAAGAGAAGAAGAGCACTTAGTGTGCACTGTCAGGAACTTAGTGTAGATGATGTATGTGACAAAGCTCTGTCTTTGTCTCCATGGGTCCCACACTTCCTGGTGGATTTTGCTAGCCTCAGAGGCTCACTGTGACCCTCCACGTAGCCCTTCTCTCTCTAAAGGCAAAGGTCACAGCCTATTGAGCTATTTTCATCATAAGCCAGAAAGGGAGGTGAGGAGAAGCTACCCTCCCTTGCACAGTCTCTGTTGTCTCCCAGGTTCAGTGATTAATTGGGAGGTAAAAAGGGGAGCCCAGGCCCACCCTCTATTCTGGGCTCCAGCCCAGGGACCATAATAGTGTCAGCTATGGTAGCTGACTTTTTAGAAACAGGACACCTGCAATTCCCTGGGCCACTTCCCCACAGCAGCCCCCACTTCCTCAAGATCCACTTCACCCTTATCTCATGGCCTCCTTCTTTGTGCCTGATATGGGTTCTACTGCTCAGTCTCTCCAGCAGCACAGCTTCCTCCAATAGTTCCTGACACACACACACACCTGAGTAACTGGGAGGCTTTTACCTAGTTTCAGCCAGCCCCTGATTGGCTTCAGGTGTCCCAATCAACCTAGCAGTCCTCCCTGCCTTCTGGAAAGATCTTAATTGGCCCCAGGTGTTTTAATTGACCTGGAGCAGCTGCCATTTGCTTATTGTGGTAGCAGGGATTTGTTTAGCCTGTGGCTAATATTTCTGTCTCCCACTATTTGACCATAACCATCTGGCCTTGCCCCGTCACATGTGATATAGACTAGTCTTAACATGTTTCTTGTTGGTTGAACCTAAAGAGAGAATTTTAATCAGTAGATGAGAAAAATGGTAATGGAAACAAACCTTTTTCTAAGCCTGCTTTCTAAGCTACGTGTAAGATCTTTTTAGATTTTGGAAGCAGAATTGATAATCTCTTGCTACAGAAGAGGTTAGCATCCCTGACGTATGGTAGGTGAAAGTTGGAGGGATGTAGGGTTAGGGTAAAAGAATTCTGGACATTCTCTCCTTTGCAGATTGGCTCTTTGCTCTGACTTTCCTTCTTCCACAAAGTCCTCCCCATGGCTTGTCTCTCTCTCCCTGATGTCTATACTCTTCTCCATTCTGCTCTCCTTATCACCTTCCTTCTCCACTACTTTTCTCTTATTAGCTATTCCTCCCCTGCCTTCTCTGCACCCAAACCTACTACTCAATAGAGAAGGGGAGAGATTTAAAAAAATCAGAACTGCCATGATGTTTGTCAGCTGTCACTTGGAGCTATGTTTCATCCCTATGCTCTACCACAGTGGTTACCAAAGTTTAACAGCACGTGAACCACTTTTATTAAAATGTCAAGTCTCGTGAAAGGCCTCCTAAAAATGAATATTTCCATGGATTTTCTCCCTTACCTCAGCATGAATTATAAAAGCAGTGCTCTTGGAAATATAAAATCTGTTTTTATGATGTGCTCATTATACACTTATTATTATTTATCAGTTTTCATAATGTAATAAAAACAATAACACTCTTCCAAGATCTCACTTTTGTAGCTTGTATCACTTTTGGTTAAGCCTGTGATAAGACAGGGCTCCTATCAGAGACACCAGTAGAAAAGAGGTGCAGGGGCAAAGCTGCTGTGCACCCCAGGGTCTTGGGGGGCACTGCTGGAAAAGTGGGGGGAAACTGGTGGGGCCACTGAAAAAAAAAGGGGAGGGACCTGTGGGGGGGAAGGGAGAGCACTGGCGCAGGGGTGGCATGTGACCTCGCCCCCCCCCAATACTGATGCCTCTGGCTCTTATGGAGTATCAGATGTGAAAAAGCATGAAAGTATTTAAGAAGACGACTCAGAGTTCCTCCTACACAAGCCTTCAGGCCTTGAGCAGTCCAGGCAAACAACACATGTTACAAAGAAGCTTAAACTTGTTCTTCATAATCATTTAAAAACAACACTAGCAGCCTATTTAATTTTAAAAACAGAAAAAAATACCCACCTCCCTTTCTATTTTGTAAAAGGAGTCTTGAAGTTTAAATCTCCACAGTGGGATAAATATGTTTGCTTTTGATCTACTTAGCTCTTGGAAGTTCCCAAGGCTCCGGGCTGCTGGCCGTGGGCTGCCCAGGGTCCCTAGGGACAGCTGAGTCTGCCATTAGGGAATTTTTTCCCAAGAACTCCCTTTAACATTTTGTGAACCCCCAGGATTCACGAACCCCAGTTTGGGAACCACTGCTCTACTATGTATCTGAGTTTCTCTTCAGATTACACGCTTTGGGCAAGAACAGCATCTTCCTGTGTGTTGACACAGCATCTAACACAGGGGAAGGGCTTATATGGATTAGTGCTTTGGGGGCATTGCTGTCATATCAATAAAAATAACTAATACAAATATAACTCCAAAGCCAGAAAAGAGGACCCCTTTCTCCAATCGTAGAACCTCTTTTGGGGAATTCCAGTATGTATGCACGGCCATGCCTGTTACTAACAGAAAGAAGGCTAATCAATGCATTATGAGGTTGGCAGTGGTTTTTTTCTCCTCGTAACACTAAATGCTTGAAAGAAATATTTGGTAATATATTTAGATTTCCCAGTATCCTGCTTGCATATGTTATGCATCACTGTAGAAACTGGTTAGAAAAATAATTTATATTTGATTTTAATATTTTCTATTGAGAGAAGAGAGACTAGCTTCAAGCATTCTCAGTTTCATACTATGCAAATTCATCACGAGTTTCAATGTGGACAAACAGTGTGGTGCTACATAGCACATGCCCCATATACCTTTAGAACCAGCTGATTGGGAGCACAGTCATCCAACATGTCACAAGGGCATCTGATAAAATAATTCACTTGCTTTCCTGACAGACAGCAAAAGCAGTTTTGCTACTGGTTTTTGAGAAGAGATGAGTCTCAACTTCACTGAGCTGACTGACAGACACTGAAGAGAAGCAGAGAATGCTTCTCTATTAGAAACCTCATTGGCATCTCATGTAGTTAGCTATCGGACAGGGGCATGTACACTTCAACAGAAAGACTTGCAATTAAATAAAAAGCTTGAATAGGAATATTAAAGCATAATGTATAGTAAACATGAAGATTTTCTGTTAAGTAGCTTCCAAAGGTATTTGTTTCTGCTGTTTTAAAATGAAAATGGAAAAAGTCATGCTACTCTTTCTAAATAAAGTAGGGATCATGAGTTTGAATTCCATAGTGTTGACATAATGCAGAGGTTCTACGTGGATCTTTAGTAATGTTTGCTGTTGCTGGACATGACTAGAAAGTCTTTGCTATTTGAGAGACTCTCTTTTGTTAGTTCATAGTGGCATTAGACAATATATACGTTGTTATTACTAGCAGGAGTATAACGGGAACACTGAGGAGCCCTAATCCTGGACCAGGGCCCCATTGTGCTAGGTGCTGTACAAACACAGACTAAAAAAGGCCTGAAAAGCTTAAAATCTAAGTATAAAACAAGAAAGAACAGATGGATACAGACAGATGGGGGGAGTACAAGGAAACCAGGAGACAACTCTTTTACTGCGCCACTTCCTGCAGCCCCCCATTGGACCGGGACGGCGAACCGCGGCCAGTGGGAGCTGTGGTCGGCAAAACGGTAGGTAAACAAACCGGTGGGCCCTGCGGTCCCGCGTGCCAAGGTTGCCGATCCCTGCGCTAGAGAATGTGAAGCTTGCACTGTATGACACTGTGACTCAGGTTGCAATGGCAAATGTTTATTTATTTAATACCTGCTTCTTTCACCATTACAGTTCAGTCCAATTCTGGACATGCTTGTTTTTCAACTTATAGCACTACTGAAACTTTAGATTTGAAGGCCTGTGGGGACTTTCAAAAGCAATTTTGAAACCTGTGAAAGCAACAAATATTATATCTAATGGGACGTGTAGACAGTATTAATAGCAAGGAAAAAAATGTTTCTCACATTTTAATCTCACACACTTTACGCTGGTTTTCCATAGTTCTTTCCTTGTTTTGTTTTCACAAAGTACCTCTCATTGAGTTTTGTCCCCATCAAGAGTCAAAAGTTTGCTGCTCCAGAGTAAGCAATGGGTATGGTCTCTATAGTCTGAAGATCACTCGGGATCCCTGCTAATCTGAATTGAATTCCTCTGAAGTCGTAGCAATCATGGGAATCTCCCTTTTTCTTTACCCTGGCCCCAGAGCACCTGGCAGCATTGCTCCGGTGTGACTTCTGGCAGGGGAGTTACACAGTTAGGTTGACCAGACAGCACATGTTAAAAATCGGGATGGGGATGGGGGGTAATAGGAACCTATATAAGGGGGAAAAAAAACCCAAATCGGGACTGTCCCTATAAAATTGGGACGTCTGGTCACCCCATTCACAGTGCAGAAGGGACTCCAACGGAAAATTAATAATTGCCTCAGGAAACTTTATTTTTTTGTGCATTCCTTTTTAATATGATGGTGAGCATCCTCTGGCCTGCTGTCTCTCCCCAAAATGACCCTGGATGCTGCTGAGAGAAAGCAGTGATCTCCACACAGAGATTTCCCTTTCAGTCATGTTGAATAGTTTTAAAGTGTACTAACATATTAAGATATACGTTGGAGTTGGGATTTCTAAACGTGCTTAAGTAATTTCAGAATACAAGTCTCCATGAATGCCACCTGGACTTTGTTCCTAAGTCACTTAGACACTTTTGAATATCCCAGCTGAAATCTCAAAAAAGTAAATAAAAAAATAATAGAGGTAACAAAGAGTCCTGTGGCACCTTACAGACTAACTATAAAGTTTTGAAGCATAAGCTTTCGTGGGCTAATACCCACTTCGTCGGATGCAAGCAGTGGAAGACTGTATAATGTATATTTTTGCACTTAGTTGTCTTTGTTTAAAAAAACAAACAAAAAAATTCACAAGAAATTACTTCTATCAGCTGTAGCATTTAAATAGTCCCAGTTAGTCTTTGAAGTTAATTCCTTCAGAGAAGGGGGAAGTTCCTATGTTTGTCACTGCAGTTGACTCCTGAAAAGTTAGGTGACCAATGCAAAGCAGTATGTCTCTTTGGATTGGGATGAAAAGTGGCCAAAAAAAAGGGGGGGGGGGAGGAACTTAAGCCAAGATTTTAATCAATGGGTTTACTGCAGTTAGGTATCTAAAGTCTTATTTAGGCTACTGAATAAGTGGCCTGACTTTTAAAAGTGCTGAGCAGTGATTAGCTCCCACTGATTTCAGTTGTATGGGGCTGCTGGATGCCCAGTGCTCTTTGAAAATCAGGCCACTTGCATAGGTACCTAAAAAAGGGCTTAAGAACCTAAGTAGCACCCAATTATTTAAATCTTGACCAGTGTTTTTAAATGAAAGCTTAAAATTTCCAGTGAGAATATGCAATGATGGCATTTGTAGGGTGGATTGCACTGTAGTACTTGAATATCTCAGATGATACCATATGCCTTCCAGAAAAATAAACAGAACTTTGTAACTTCCTCTGTCTTTTGCTTGAAAAATTTTGACTGCCTCTTATTCTGCTTGTTGATATTTTCTGCGGCAAGGACAAGGGTTTGGACTTGGTGGCTGCTTGAAGGATATGTTGACAGGTTCCAAAGGTAGTTCAATTATTTTCCTGTGGGTAGATTAAGGGCTGGTCCCCACTACGGCTTAACGTCTACTTTAGCGACGTTAAGTCGATATAAACCTGTACCCGTCCTCACATGCATGCCATTTGAGTCTATTTTAAAGGGACCTTAAAATCAACTTCTGTACTCCTCCCTAACGAGAGGAGTAGCGCTGAAATCGACCTCTCTGGGTCGATTGTCAACTAGTGAGGATGCATGTGACATTACTAGCCTCCAGAGGCTGTCCCACAATGCCCGTTTGCTCCCCAGGGGACCAGCCACCACTCCTAGCAGCTCCGCGGTCCCGCCGTGCCGCCCAAGCAGCTAGCTCCGCGGTCCCGCCGTGCCGCCCAAGCAGCTAGCTCCGCGGTCCCGCCGTGCCGCCCAAGCAGCTAGCTCCGCGGTCCCGCCGTGCCGCCCAAGCAGCTAGCTCCGCGGTCCCGCCGTGCCGCCCAAGCAGCTAGCTCTGCGGTCCCCGCCCCCGTGCCCGGCTGCCCCGAAATGGTGCCTGCTGGGGACTCCCGGAACTGTGGGATAGCTACCCACAGTGCAACACTCCCTATGTCGACGCTTGCCACAGTTGTGGGGACAGACACTGCCAACTTGCTGTGCTTAGTGGGGACAAACAAAATCGAATCTATACAGTCTGCTTTAAAAAATCGACTTAAGGGAAATCGACCTACTGCTGTAGTGAAGACATACCCTAAGACCTACAACTAGTGATTGAATACTGCCATATTAAGATGATTACATCATGGTGAATGTTGAGCCTTTCTTTTCTGAGAGATTCCTGCTGCCAAAAAAACAAACATATGTGTACCCTGCGTTTTTTAAACAGCTTTTTGATGGCTGCAGCTTTGGCATTTACCCAAGAGCTGTTTAGGAGATATTAATTTATATGGCTGAGAAGCTTAACTAGGGATCGTAATGAAACAAAGACATGATGAAGTTAGTAAAGCTAATTTAAGTCTCAGAATGTACATTTTAAATTAAGTTTTTATTGATAATAAATATACTTTGTTTCTCATTAGTCTTCTAAGCTTCAGTGATAATATCTGTAAAATAAACATGTTTTACCAAGATTTAACATTAAGAATGCTATTAATATGACCCTTGGTACAGCAGCACAATTAGATTTCAAAGTGAGCATTTAAGATGTAACAGCGATTAATGACAACCATCGAAAACAATTTTGAACTCCATCGGTTTAACTCAGGAGGGTAAACTTAATATGATAATATATCTAGTTGAATTGTATCAGCTTAGCAGGAAAGTATGCAAATATGTGACCCTTACCTAGCATCTAAATGGATGCTGTGCTGATAGATTTATCAGTTCCATTAAAGAACTTTAGGGAACTTAGGAATTTCAGCAATTGTTCCCTTGGAGGCTGAAAACCAAACCTGATCTCATACTGGGACCATTCTGGTCTGCATATTTTCATAATTTGCCTTTGCTACTAATATGACAGCAAGAGGCAAATAACTGTTTCTAATAATATCAGATAGAGTTGTGGAGGACAGCATTTTAATGTAGTAAAAGACCTCCCCGTGGGGTTGTTATTGCCATTGTAGAACAGCAGTTACACAGTTGCAACAATAGTCTCTTAATTGATTCGTTTAATTAGCAAGAGATGAAGCTTGTGCTCCATCTTGTCTTCTGATACCATGGGGGCAGCTACAGAAGGAATTCTTTACATTTGTCATACTTTATACTCAGGTATAAGTACACTTAACGAAAAGTTCCAAGTGCACTTTTCTGCTGAGGCAATGTTTGAATATTTTATGCATTTAAAGCTTTCTCTTATGATTTTTATGATTTAAGAACTGCTTCACCCTTGGAGTCTAGGAATCGAATTTATGACAAAGCACTGATGAATTAGAAGTGGGAATTTGTAATCCAGATTTTCTTGCATTTCTAACCTAAATATTCAAGTCTAATAATTATAGGAATAGTGGATCATTGTAGTAACAGTTCACTAGATTTAGTTGGGAAGAAATAAGGTCAGATTAGTGAAACTGGCCATCTGCCTTGTACCAGATTTTTAGCTGTATTTTTATTCCCCCTATAGATAGACAATGAATTTACATGACCACATGGTATAGTCGGTAGCATGTGTGAGAAAAGAGATTCTCTTTGGGCTTGATTATAAATAAGGATATGATACAGTATTTGCTTCTGGGAAATTAAACAACTTTTTATTCGGTGCGTTTTAAAGGCATGTAAAATAAAATAAGTATGTTTAGTTTTAATTTGATTTTCCTTTCCTCTTAGCTTAGTTTTGTCTTCTGTTCAAGGTTATTCTTCCTTATGGAGGGAAAATATTTCTAAGAACAAGACACACTTCTTGTTAAATGCTAATTAAAAAAAAGAAGGTTACATTGGCTTACTTCCATTGTCATAATACTGACCTCTAATAAAGGCACTCTTGTAAGTCTAAAGTAAATCACAATAGGGAATGCAAAATTCATCCATGTGCTCAGAAGATGTCTCATCCTGTTTTTTAGAACACTCTTACTAGTGGGTGCTGTGGCACAGGAGATGCCATAAAGTTAGGGAGCACTGTGCAGCTTGGTTTAACTCAATGGAGCAGAGGGGTAGTGTGCTATTGAATGGGCCCTTTTTGAGGGACTGTAAATGAAGAGCCAGCTCGCTTACCATCATTAAGGTTCCCATGGTAATTTGCATAAGCACCACAGCACTTTGCATTCTCAGTGTCTTGGCCAAATTCCACTTTGTGAATTACCTTCTGTCTACGTAAATTCCCACCGTAGTTTCAGCTGTATTTGGTATTCTACACTTCCTGTCCTAAACATTTGTGGTGCTGCTGTGTACTGTTAACAGGTGCTGTGGCTATATTTCAGTTGTGGGTGAAGTGATTCCTGCACATTTCTTTAATGATTTTTTTCTCCCATTGCCATAGTGTCTGGGTATGTGACATAAAAGAAGACACTAAATTAAAGCGGTCACAACAGACAGCAGAAATAGCCTCACTTCTCAATTTCGCTAGCCCATCATAAAGAAAATCTTCCAATGGATGATCTATAGGCAGACACATCTTTGACCGGAAAGCTTAACCTTGAACAAGATGCCACGAAAGTCAGTAGACTTGGGTTCTAGTGGACTACAAGAGGGAGTGAACTAGACAGGAACCTTCCTGTGAAAACATTCTGCTTCCACATCTCAATAGTGCGAATATCAAGGGGGGCTGTGAGCTGAACTGTCTCTAGTGATCCCTACCATTGCAATCGGGAAAGGTACATAGGAAGAGAGGCCATCTCTAAAGTATCCACATCCTAAATCTTAAATCAAACTGAAAATCTTGCATCACATCTTGAAACAAATGGAGAATCAGTGTGGAGCTCCGAATGCAGCTGTAATGTGGCTGTGTACTCCTTTAGAGCAGCTCTAAAATTCATTTCTACAGTTAAAACCCTTGTCCACACTTGGTTGTCTCTCACCTTGATTATTACAGCCGCTGCTACCACCACCTCCTTTGTTGGTTTCATCTCCTTTCTGCTGCTGCTAAAATAATCTTGTCCTGCTGCTCTAATTTATCTCTCTTCTCTTTGAATTGGTTCACTGCCGTCTGTGTAAAGTTCGGTTTTGTCTTCGTTTTCAAGGCCCTGCATTACTTTGTCCTACCCCCATTACATTTCCTCCTGTTTGACTTCTAAACATCCTTTTGTTCAACCTTTCTTCCACACTTGCCTCCACAGCACGTACCATCATTCCTCAGTGCTCAGACTCTCACTTTTCTTATGTGCCAGTCAACCTCTTTCTCTTCCTCCAAGTTTTTTTAGAAAGATACTTTTACCCAGAGCGGTTATCACTGATGGTCTCCAAGATATATCGTCTTTGATCTGAGTTTACACAATCACCAGCTGGCTTATGTGCTCATTGTATCGTTCTCCCTCAGGTCCCTCTGATGGGGCTATGAAAAAAGGAGCAGTAAAAAAAAAATGCAACAAAGAGAGGATGAAGAATTGAGCAGGTTGTATGGAGCAAAGGTAATGAATTAAAAGATGGTGGCAGAGAAATAGGCAGGAGCTTGGTTGGGCTGCACATTGAAGACATGGGCAAGGAGCATAGATCTGATGTAAACGTTGAGGGAAAACAATTGAAGGGAGTGGACATGGTAACGTAGACAGTCATCTGTGGTAGCATTTGAGAGAAATAGAAACTTAAGGAATGACAAGGTGAGAGGCCAGAGAGGAGTTTGTGGTATTCGAGGTGAGAAATAATCAGTGCCAGAAAAACTGGGAAGGGGGGAGGATAGAAAAAGATGTTTGGAACTGTTGTAGAAATGTTTTGAAGAGTCAGTAGGGAGGGAGAAGGAAAGGGCACTATAGTTCTGAAAGGAGAAACTGACTGGACAGTGAAATTGCCAATGTCCACTTGTAATATAATTGTGGACACAGATGAGCAAAACTAATTGCTCTAAACTTTCTCTTCACCGCAGCAAAATATATTTAAAACTACATTTTCATTGCTTTAACAGGTCTCTCAGGAGCCTGTGTTTCTCTGAAGAGCAGCCTCTCTGCCTGCCTTGCAGCAAATAAGTACTGGCACAAGTAGGCAATCCACCTCTTCGTTTTATTCTTTCCATTTAATATTTATAGCCATTGACCCTTAAAACTAAATGGCTACGGAGGAGGTGAAGGGCAGAGCAGTTGTGGTAGGTCCTGTAGAGCACAGGAAGTATCATGCTTGTGTGACAGTCTTTCAAACACCAGTCCTTAGTTTTGGCAAGATGCCATATTTGAAGCATGCACAGGAAGTATTAGCATAGCAAACTGTGTTATGAGCAACAGAGCCACAACAAGGTCCTTCCTGTGTCTGGTGGTGGTTTGATTTGGGAAGAGAAGAGAGGAGAAAGGTTAGGACAACGGGGATGGAAGGGGAAAGTCCACACTGTTGTAATACCAGTGAAAACAAATTGCCCAGGTAGCTGCCCAAGTGCTTCAGTGCAGAGGATATGGTAAAAGTAGCTGGAGTACAGCAAGATTCCATCAGCGCTACAAAGTCCAGTTTCTACTAATGCCATCCTTCCCCACCCAGGTCCCCCCCGCACCTCATTTCAATCCCTCCTAAAGAGTCATTTTTTCTTTAATACTCCCACATGCTGACTCTGAAAAACACTTTCTTTGTGCCAGTGTTATACAAGAGGGAGGAAGAGAGATTAGAATTTTAAAATATCTAAGTTAATATCCTATCATCGGTCTCCCAGTGCCTAAGGTCCTCAGGATAGGACTTTTGTTTGTATCTTGCAAGCACCAAGCATACTTATGCTTAAAAAAAAAAGCATTATAGAAGGGTGCTAGGAATCCTCCTTCCCTCTTCAGAGTTAGGAGAGTAACAAGCTATGCAATCAAATGTAGTTTGTGCCAAGGCCAGGTCTGCACCACTCTTGGACAAGGGTGAAGGAGATCAGTGACATCTAGATTCTCTGAGAGGTGACTTACAGCCAGCTTGCCCACAATCTTACTCAAAAAGGGAAGTATGAAATCAAGCTATAGTTGACCAGATTATCAATCTCATATGATGGCTTTGTGAAACAGAGGCTGCACTGATCCTTCCCTCAAAGCACTAGGCCCCCTGGCCTCTCTAAGGCCTGGTCTACAGTACGCAATTATGTCAAATTTAGCCGTGTTACATTGAATTAAAACTAAATCCATCCACACAACCAGCTCTGTTTTGTCTATTTGAAGGGCTCTGGCAAGGGGAGTAGCAGTAAAATCGACCTCGCTGGTTTGAATTTGGGGTACTGTGGATGCAATATGACGGTATTGGCCTCTGGGAGCTATCCTGGAATGCTCCATTGCTGAACAGCACTTTGAACTCCGATGCACTAGCCAGGTACACAGGAAAAGCTCCGGGAACTCTTGAATTTCATTTCCTGTTTGGTCAGCATGGTGAACTCAGCAGCATAAGTGACCATGCAGACCACCAGAATCAGAGCGTAGAATGTTTCTACGCTTCCCGTATCATCTCCGTCCCGGCAGTTATTGCAGATTAGAAGGCGGAAAAAACGCACTCGCGATGACATGTTTTCAGAGCTCATGCAGTCCTCCTGCACTGATAGGGCACAGCTTAATGTATGGAGGCATTCAGTGGCAGAGTCCAGGAAAGAATTAAGTGAGCACGAAGTGCAGAGGCAGGATGCAATGCAGAGGCTAATGGGGGAGCAAAGGGACATGATGATGCATCTGTTGGGGGAGCAAATGGACACGACGAAGCATCTGTTAGAGCTGCAGGAAAGGCAACAAGAGCACAGACCTCTGCTGCATCCACTGTATAACTGCCTACCCTCCTCCCCATGTTCCATAACCTCCTCACCCAGATGTTCAAGAACACGGGGGGGAGAAGGGGAAGGCTCCGGTCACCTAGCCACTCCACTCCAGAGGATGGCCGTGGCCCAAGCAACAGAAGGCTGCCATTCAAACAATTTGATTTTTAGTGTGGCTACAATAAGCAATGTGGTCTTGTCCTTCCCTCCTCCCCGACCCCACCCGGGCTACCTTATCCGTGAGCTCTTTTGTTTTTTTGAATTAATAAAGAAAGAATGCATGGTTTCAAAACAATAGTTACTTTATTTCGAAGGGGAAGGGTGGTTGACTTACAGGGAATTAAAATCAACAAAGGGGGTGGATTTGCATGAAGGAGAAGCACACACAACTGTCACACCATAGCCTGGCCAGTCAAAGCCTCTCTGATGCACAGCGCGCCTAGCTGTGCTAATCGCCCTGGTGTCTGGCTGCTTGAAATCAAATACCAGGTGATTTGCCTCAACCTCTCACCCCGCCATAAACGTCTCCCCCTTACTCTGAGATATTATGGATCAATAACAATGGGAATGTTGGTTGCAGTGAGGTCTGACCAACAGCACCAGCGAGCTTTTAAACATCCAAAGACACATTCAACGCCATTCTGCACTTGCTCAGCCTATAGTTGACCTGCTCCTTACTACTGTTCAGGCTTCCTGAACCATGGGAGTAAGGAGTAGGCTGGGGTAGGTGCGACCATGTGGTGCTGCTGGTTGGGAGAGCAGCCTGAGGCAGAAACCTCCAGCTCGCAGGAGAGCAGAGTTGCAACGGAAGCGGTGGAGCCGTACACCATGCCCTGGAGGTTGTTAGGAGCCAGGCAGGGAAGATGTTCCCAGAACCCCCGGCCAATCTACATGTCCAGTGAGGACAGCTACCAGTCCTGCACCTTCTCCTGCAGAGTTTCAGGAGAGCAGAGTTGGAGTGGAGCTGTACACCATGGACGAGGATGGCTAGCAGCCCTACTGCACCATCTGCTGCTGAAACACCCAGGAGCTGCTGCTGCTGTGTAGCACTGCCAACTGCTGCAGGTGCTTCTGCGTCGAATGCTTGGAGTTCCTGGTAGGGCAAGGTACCTAGGCCAAGGCAAAAGAGCTAGAGCCCTGCATCTGTTACATGTCTCAACCACAGAAGTGCTATGGGGTTTTACAGCACTGACCGGATTGGAATATACGGCAGCAAGATTTCTTTCCCAGTGACAAAGGACAGGAATATGATGCACCTAAAATCTAAAAAGGCCCGCATATTTCCCAGAGTCACTACCCTTGATAACAGAACATCATGATTGCATTGGCTACTTGGATCACAGTAGACTTGCCCACAACAGCAGCAGTGACAGTGAGCTGAGAGAGCTCCATGCTTGCCGTGGTCTGGCATCTGCACAGGTAACCCAGGAAAAAAGGCGCGAAACGATTGTCTGTCGTTGCTTTCACGGAGGGAGGGGCAACTGACGACATGTACCCAAAACCACCTGCGACAATGTTTTTTGCTCCATCAGACATTGGGAGCTTAACCCAGAATTCCAATCAGTGGCGGAGACTGTGGGAACTGTGGGATAGCTACCCACAGTGCACCGCTCTGATGCTAGCCACGCTACTGTGGATGCACTCCGCCGACTTAACGCACTTAGTGGGGACACACACAATCGACTGTATAAAATCTCTTCTGAAAAATCGACATATAAATTTGACTAATTTTGTACTATAGACGTACCTAAGAGAGGCATTTACACGCTCCACCATCAAAGAGTTATTTGCCCACAGCCATACAGTGAGTCCATGCTACTGAGATTAGAATTTGGGAGTTTCAAGTTTCTCAGTTGTCCTTTGGCTCATATACCGCAAATATAGCAAACTTAGGCGCAGTGAGCGATGTCCATGGTAAATTTGCAGCCTTAAGGCAAGAGAGAAGTCTCAAAAACTCATTTAGGAATTATAAATATATTAATTCATATGGAAAGAATGGATTGATCAAGGCATTATGGAAGAGCAACATATACGGAGAAACTAAGTTAGTATGTTTAGCTTGAGGTAGTGTTGAGTTCACTTGAAAAGCAGAAAGAGTATAAAGAAGAGAAAGCAACTTGTACAAGAACTCATACTGGTACACCAAGAGTGTCCTGAATGAGGAGAGATCAGAACCTTTGGTTTTAATCCAGGAGGAGTTGGAGACCCAGGCTAGAATAATATACATGTAGCAAAATGTAACTGCAAGGTATTGCACATATTTGAAGATCAAGAGAACTGACAGGTTGATGCTGCTTAACCTGTCAAAATCCAGCTGGAAGGTGGTGATGGAAGCTGTAGAGAAGGTTAAGAAGAGATTAGCACCAGAGATAAATGGAATTCTTGAAATAATCCACCATTAGTGCTCTGAAGAAATAAAGGTTTAAAGAAATATCAGTAGGGTGCCTAGAGAACAGCAAAGATCTTAGCACAAGGTGTCAGGCAAATAGACTCGCTATCCAAAATAGAGGGCAATTTTTCCTCAGTGGAAACTTTAAATTTGTGTCCTTGTTAAAAGGAAAATACTTAAATTCAGTGGTAGTACATAGTATCACCATTTTTCATCTGGGAATGTTAGGCAAACTATTGTAGGAAGAAAAACTGCATGAATGCCAGGGTCATAGAAGCATGCTTCAATAACATGGAAGCTCATTGAGAGGGTAAGCAGAAGAAAAAGAACAGCAAGGCAATGTAATTTGATCATCTAAGATGTCAGTGGTTCAACCATTCATTTCTTGCTCTTTGTTATCCTGCAACGTTTGGTCCTTGCTCATTTCAGGGTAAGATTCACCATTTGATTATTTGCTACAATACAGAAGAAGCTCAGTGTTTAAAATGAGAACTATGCAGCAGATATTTCGACTTAATCCTGGAAAATTTGATGGGAAAGCAAAAGGAACCAAGCATCTGTGATTTCCCTGGAATTCAAGAATGATGTTTTCACAAAAACATTACTGAACAATTTGGCATCACCAGCCAGTTTGCTAAGAGTGAATGTAATATACATGAAAATTACATCAAATTGTGGCAGAGACTGCTTTAGTTAAACTTGTATAAGGCCTGGTCTACTCCAAGGAAGTTTCCCAAAAAATGTAATCAGACTTAAAACTGGTTTAAACCTAGTTGCAGACACATTGTAGAACTGGCTCCAGGGGGCAAGACTAACAAAAGCATCTGTCCCCCGCATCCTGCCGCCATTGCCTGCCTGCTGGGTTCCTCTCTCTTCCCCCCCCTCTTCCCCCCCCCCACCAGCTCACCTCCACATCTCCCAGCCCTCTTCCCCCCCCAGCTCGCCTCCACACACACCCACACACACACCCAGCACAGCTCCTCATCACCTCCCCACCCCACGACCAGCTCACCTGTCCCCCGCGTGCTAGCTCGCTGCCACTGCCCACCGGCTGGGCTCCTTTCCTCTCCCCCCCTCCCCCATCTCACCTTCACATCCCCCCCCCCCCCATCTTGCTTCCACATCCCCCACCCTCCCGGCTCAGCTACTCATCTGCCTGCCCGCCGCCAGCTCACTCGCCTGACGCTGGCGTTTTCACCTTCTGCCGCTGCCCCCTGCCACTGGCTCATCCTCACTCCCCTGCCTGCCACTGGCCTCTTCACCCGCCAGCCAGCCAGCCGTTGGCTTGCCCCACCCTTCTGCTTTCCTACTCACCCCCCCCCCCCCCCGCAGGCCGCACAGTGAGCCCGGGTGGGCCGCATGTTGCGCAGGCCTGATGTAGGAGAACTGTGAAACCCCTACTGGCTTGTGTAGGGAAGGGGAAGTAGAGAGGTTCCTGCAGCTCCTTTCCCTACGAGATGTCTAGGTGAGCAAAATATAAATACCTGAGTTGCCATTCAGACTGGATGCTGTGACTATCACCTGTTTTCATACAGAGTACAAGTGGCATAGGAATCTTTAATGTGAGGTAGTCAGGTCCTGGTTTAATATACAGCATGAAAGTTGAATTGTGTATTTCAGTTCCTGGTTTAAATGTAGAGGGATGGATTTTTCCAGTGCACTAAGGTTTAATTGCACCCCAGATAGGGCTAGCAGAGAACTCCTCCTGCATAGAGGAGTTCTCCATCAGTATAGCCACCTCCTGCACCAGCTGCCCCCCTCCAACCTCCAATACTCCCAGGTTAAGGTGAGGGAAGGGGATTAAAGACATGGAATGTGGTGGGGCAGGGTTCCGCTGTGCCCTCTTCTCCATTGGTGTGAATTTGAGCAGCCTCCCAGAGGTGAGCCCAGAAACTTGTACGGAGCAAATTAGCATTTGTATTTAGTGTCAAGATTTCCTGATGTAATGTATGACCAATACTGGCTTTAAAATAGTTACCCGTAATACTGTTCTCTCTCCCCCTCATGCTTTCATGTTTGAAGACTTCATTAGTGTCCATAACAGTGAGGGAGTAACGCAGATGGTAAACATTTTTACCACAGAACACCAACAGTGAACACCATATCACTGATTTAGTGGTCTCTGCACTGTGCTTGCTCAGCTGTACATAATCGCTCTCATTTCCTTCCCTCGGGTTTCTGTTCTGCTTAGGGAGACTTCACCAGCAAGTTCAGTGAAATCTCATTGACATCATTCAGCTATTGCTAGTTCCAACGCGTGCCGCTCTGTGGAGCTAGAGGCTCCATGTTAGAGAGAGTACACATTGCTTCATGGGGCATTCTGTGACAGTTGAAAATGTAGTCTCACTATACTTACCGTAGTGCATTTAAATATTTTGGAGAGGGAACTGTGTGTGCTTCTGGGCTTGTACTGCACCTAAGGTAATGGGGGGACCTTTCAATACTATCATAATATGAACAATAATAATCCTAGGGAATTGTGTTAAGCCTGCCCTCCTGAGCTTTGTGAGCCAGCTGCCACGGAGGAGGCTATAATGGATTTATAGCTCGGGGGATATTTTTAAAGTTTCATTTTTCTTCCTGAGTGTGTTAATAAATTTGTGCAAGGTGTGATTAAGGGTATTTAACTCTATATTTAGTTCAGATAAAGCTATACTTTGACCCAAGTAATTTTATTTATTAAATGTAATAATATGAACCTTAAATAGATGTGAGGTTACCATTTCATTTATTTATTTAGAAAAACAAAATAGGATGTGTCCATCTAAAATACAGTTAGATCATCTTCTTTATCTGAGTATGAAAGACCATCTCTGATGCATGTTTCATATCCATGTTATATGCCTAAAATATAATTATTTCATTTTTAAAAATAATTAATCATTATTACCATATACCACATCAGGCAACTATTTGGGTTTGTTTACTGTTCTGGGATTGGGGGGGAGGGAAGCCAGTTCTTGATTACTGGTGAAAGCATTCAGAGGGTTTTTTCTTGTCAAATGGAGAGGATGATCAAACCTGTCTGAATTTCTAGCCAAGTTCATGTTCTCTGGAGCAGCATTTCATTTTCTGGACAGAGACTCTGATGTGTAGTAACTAAAAACTCTGGCTAAGTTCGTTTGAACAATCTGAACTTAAAGAAGAAACAGCAAAACAAATACTTTTTAATTCTTGTGACTTTTATATTTACATTGGCATCGTCTTTCTCAGATAAAACATTTTGATATTAAGCAGTTCCTCTAATTTTACTGGGTTCTGTTTCTTTTTATGGTAACACATACTGTGCAGGAAGGTCATTATACTGAGGGAAAAAAACTGTCAGCATAAAAGAGAAAGTTAACATTGCACATGTTGTCTTTGTTTATGGGGTTCCTGGAATGTGCTGAGAATCAAGCCAAGTGATGGCTTACACTGTTCTTTAGAATATGCTGGACAGCTTCTTTATCGGTTCCTCCACTCCCAGGTACTTCTTGAAAATGCAGATGGTACAAATATCAGTAAAAAATATCTAGTATGTTTCTTTATATGTTGGCACATATAAACAAAAGTTAAACCATTTCTAAAGACCACCTACAGGACTTGTAATCCTACGGTGTGAGGGATATGATTGACATTACATTTAATTAACCCCAATTCTCCTTTGTAAAAACATTGAAATAACTATTAAAACACATTTAGGTCTGTGACAGTATGCTCTGGTCCCAGAGGAGACACGGGGCAGGCTCGAGTAGGGTGCCAAAAAAAAAAAAAAACATCTAGAGAGTTTGAGGCAGTGCCCACACCCGCTCCTGAGCAGGGATTCCCTGAAGGAGATTTAGTAGGCCCCTCAGGCCTCTCCCAAGCAGCCCAGCCCACCTTTTTACAAACAAGCAAAGAAAAGTACTCTCCAAATAAACCCAGTAGTCCTGGGCCTGACCTACCTTGGTCTGGCAGTCTGCTTTCTCTGTAGAACTCCTGAGCTGATCCTTTCCCTCAAGGAACAAGATAAGATCTGTTGTTTTTGGTTGGCCAGCAACTGAGCTGTTCTCCTTCCTTTTTATCTGCCCTTTCATCACCTGACAGCAGGTGTGGTGGGGCAGGGTTGAGTGGTCAACAGCAGCTCATTGAATCTTGCTGGCCTGGTGTGGGGTTGGTATTTCAGACTGAAATCAAGCTTAGGTCAATAGGTAGTGAATGCAAGTCAGTGCTGTCTGATGGCTGTTCATCACAGTGACCTGTGCAAAATGCACTGGTGATTTCTGTCTCTCATTTCTTACTGGACAGGTGTCCATATCACCATCCGATAACCATCCTCTTTGGTTGGCATTGTTGTTTGCAGCCTCATCAGAAAGGCCAAAGATTGTATGTGGATAGAAACTTAGCTACCTCATATTTCTAGAGAGCACTCCTCTGCTCCAAAGCACATTTTAGGCATGTGGATAGAGCAGGGTGGGGAAGTAAAAAGTTTGCAAGGGTAGCTCAATGTTGGGCAAAGAAGGTCTTACATGACTAATGTACACACATGATTTTTAATTTTGTATTTTATTGCATGAGAATTGTACTTCTGACCTACCTAAACTGAACACTTCCACACTCAATTCATACCTGAAGTCAGGAAAGTCCTGTCACCTGCTGAAATATAAGTATGTGGGGCTAACTGAATGTTAATTGCCTTTATGAATTCCTGCTTAGCCAATCCTTTACAGAAAGGAGCTGTCTAATGACTTATATAGGGTAAGTTCAATTATTAAAAGATAATAGCAAGTGAGGGAAGGAAAGGGAAGGTGACTAGCCAGGAAGGATTAGCCTGAGTCATAAACAAATTGTCTGAAACTACTCAAGCAGGATCTTGAGAGGAGTCAGTCCCTAGGAGAATAACCTTTCAAAAATGTACGAGCCAGTTACAAGCAGGTTTCAGAGACTGGCGAGGAAGAAACTGTATTTTGGCGCAAACACAACATGCTGCCTTATAGGATCGGAGAGAAGAAATGATGCTGTTTAGTCATACAAAGGTTTCCACTATTCCCTAAGAAAAGCAATGTGCATGGTACCACTAAGTTTAATGTGCTAGTTCCCAGATCCTTTCTACTGGGGAAAATGGAGTGTTTAGAAGCTAATCTGTTTATTTTCCTTTAGTTTTCCTTTACGTAACATCACTAGATAGTTACAAGCCTAATTTGCTCAAGAAACCCTAGAGCAGGGGCGGGGAACCTTTTTTCCACCAAGGGCCATTTTGACCCTTATAAAGTAGTCCGCGGGCCGCTTACCCCCCCCCCCCCCCCGAAGCCCAGGCTGGCAACGGGAGCTGAGACCCCAGCTGGCAAGGGGCCAGCAGGGGAAATCCCAAAGCAGTGGCAGGTGGAGTGCTTAGCCCTGCACTGCTTTGGGGTTTCCCCCACTGGCCCCTTGCCAGCCAGGGTCCTGCCGCCTGCCTGCCCAGCCCAGTCTCCCCCCCCCCCCAGTCTCTCCCCCCCCAAACCTCCTTCCCCCCCCCAACTGACCCACCCAGCCCGGTCTCTCCCCCCAAAACCTCCTTCCCTCCCCCCCCCAACTGACCCACCCAGCCCGGTCTCTCCCCCCCAACTGACTCACCCAGCCCGGTCTCTTCCCCCCCCCCCCAACTGACCCACCCAGCCCGGTCTCTCCCCCACACCGCTTACCCCCGCTCCCAGCCCAGCCTCCCCCCAACGCCCCCTTGCACACTGCTTACCCCTGCCGGTCTCCCGCCGCCCGAGCCTACTCGTTCGCTGGGTCACGCTGCTGGGACCCGACTCCAGCGAGGGTAAGCGACACGCCCCCAGCCCTCGCGGACACTCTGGGACAGCGCCGCGCCTGCGCAGTCCCACCGCGACGTTGGTCTGGCCTGCTCTATGGTGCAGGGTTTCCAGACCCGCCCGCGGGCCGGACCGGATCACTTGGCGGGCCGTATACGGCCCGGAGGCCGGAGGTTCCCCACCCCTGCCCTAGAGTAACTGTTATAGATAATATAGTTGGGACAAAGTATTGTCTGATGTTTTTAAAGATATCAGTACCATGTACTCTGACCCAAGGCAAGTAAAATCAGTGTGAGTGACTGTCTGGGTAGTCGTTATGTGTGAGGAAATAGACGGCAGTTTCTGCTCACAAGAGATGCTACCGAGAGATCTGCAGGCATAGTGTGGGCACATAACATGAAATGACCTGGAAGTGACAGGTATCATAACAGCTACCTATGTTTGCTTGAGTTAATATATTGTGAGACCTATTGTGTAATCCTAGTGCCTGTGCATCTGCATTGTGAGTTAACATGAGTTTATGGTTGTCTCATATTCGTTGTGGTTTGCTAAAATGGATTCCTTCACAATCCAACTAGTGTATTTTTCAGTTGTGTTAGTGTCAGAGATGTATGGTAATAGACACCACAATATGGTATTTCTATGGAACAGCCATTACACCAGTATTCAATAAGGCTGATTGTGTTTTTATCCTTAGATTTATCTATCCATCTCACATTTCTCCTATTTAAAGAAGGCACTTACAGTGATTTGAGTATAAGTGGTTCAGCATATCAGTAGCTATTTTTGGCTTATACAAAATATGAGTGAGGATGAGAAAATGCTATGTTAAAAGTATCATATTTTTTATTTTTTGTGTGATTACAAAAATGTATCTTTGGAATCAAAGTGAGGAAATGTAATTGCCTCTACATCCTGATAAAACTATGGCATCTGGAAGTGGCTTGGGGAAGACTGAGTCCAGTTTTGTTCTGAATACTTCAGATATTTTCTTTCTGCCAGCCCTTTGGTTCAACTCAAGGAACAGGACAGGGATTTCCTGTGCTGGTCAGCAAACGTGCTGTTTAGCCCTGGGAGTAACCCCAGCAACAGAGCTGGGTAGTGCTGCTCTGGGACTAACTCCACATTAATACAGCTGCTAACAGGAGTCAAAGTTTAATTACCAGTATGACATTTGACTCCATAGCAAACTGGAAATAAATTCTGAAGCAAGTATGTCTAACGGCATTGTTGGTTTTTTTTTCCTTCTGTGATTTGGTGCTTCTCCTGACGACAAAAATATATATTCCTGGCAACACTAGGATTATTTAATTGAGTTTTATAGGATAGTCTTGTTTTCTCTATATATCTAATAACACTGAGTCATTTGTTTTAGGGAGGGAGAGGGATAGGCTGAGAAAATCAGCTTGGAAAAATAGCTCTAAAAGTATAATATTTTCCCATCAAATTATAGAACTACTGTACTCTGCTAGTTGAAAGCACATAATGAATAGGAAGTGAGTACTAATCTATCTGGCTCTGTCTGAACCCTCATATTTCTATTTATCACAGTGGGAGATTTTAATATTCAGCTGATGGTATTTTATTTTTTGCTGATTTTCAGGCTGAGATAGTGGCACTTAAAATCAAGTTGACTGGCTGAATGAGAAATAAGGTTTTATGAGAATTAACGAAATCATTCTATTATGAATTTCCAAAAGGGTAGTAGGTGATGTAAACAACATCTGAAAATAGTTTAACGAGCAGTTTAGCTTCATTTCAAAAATCCATTTCAAACATGAAATTTTTTTTGCAAAACATATGTTAAGGGCCAGTTTCTGTCCACCTTACTACTCATGTTTAGTAGTTTGCAGTACTCTCTTACTCAGAGAGTAGCCCAAATGAATATGACCATAAGTGACACAAATATGAATAAATTTCATTGTTTATTAAAACAGTTACAGTAATGTTCGTTAAACCTTTTAATGTAAGTTACTTCTTCCCACCCCTATATTACCATCTGTTTTTCATTGAACACCTGGCCCATCTCCAATAATTTTCCAAAATATTGTTGTTAAACATGTGTTGCCTTTGTGATTGGCTCAGTGATTCAGCAGATCAAGACTTGTGGATTTTTATGCTTTGTGACACTACTGCTTTACGTCAGAACCTCACAAGACAAATCTGCACTTTGTTCTGGTGTGGAGTGGCTTACTTTTGATCTCCATCCCAACCTGGCATTGTTTCTTGGGGAGAATGAAAGCACGTTTTTGTACTTTGATACTCTATTTGTGATGAATTTGTCATTGGGATGTGACAACTTCTTATAGTGAGGTATGTGGCACCAACACATGAACCAATGTTCTCTTTAGAAATGTACTATTAATAAAATCTGTGGTCAATGGATGTTGATGTGTTGATTCCCCCACCCCACCCCACCCCACCTCCCACTCTTTAGCATTCAGAATGCTCTTAAAGCACTGTACAAAAACTAAAGATTCAGAAACAGATCTTACTCCCGATTAAGTCAATGCCAGCGCTCTCTGGCTTCAATGAGAATTGCACTGATCCCTACCCAAATTCAGGGAATTCAACGCCTCGCAGAATTGGGTTCTTACAAATGATAAACAGGGAATTCTAGAAAAAGGTGTGCAGGGAGGCAGTCATTGATTTCAAGTATTGACAAAAACATATGTACACACACACACACACACACACACACACACACGTCTATGTATACATGACTTCATAGAATATGTAGTTGAGGGAAGTATTTTGTATGGGCTAAGTAAACTGCAGTTCTTGAAGTGTGAAATCTGCTTGATGCTCAATGCATGATTTGGAAGGATGGCTTTGTCAAGTGCCAAAACACTTTTTATTAACTATATTAAACATGTCAAAACACCAAAAAGGGGTGTAAAATTAAGTCCTTGTAATTTAAAACAACAAAAACAAAATTGCAATCCCATATATGGGCACAACAATGAATTCATGCACTGCTAAGCTCAGGTGAAAGTGCTTAGGGACATGCTAGGAATCTTTCCAATTTTCTGTATATTTTTACATTGTCACAGGATGAACTGGCCCCTTCTAAAGGGTTTTGGGCTCAGTTTCACCTGGGAGTAGTTTACCTGCCAGACCATGAAGGTTACATCATGGTGAAGCACAGGACTGAGAACCAGGCCTGATGGGAGAGAGAAAAGCAAACGCTGTTCAGTTGAGAGAGAGACCTACAGGGAACTGGAACTACTGGGGTAGGCCAGGCAAGAGAACTGCTGTAACTGCCCTCCTTTTGACACACTGCCAAGCTAATCCTCCTAGTTGAATAGGAAGGATAATGTTTTTTAACCTTGTGGTTTCCCACATAAAAGAGCCATCTCTCTGGATAGATGAGAATTTTCACCAAAGAAACTTATTTGAATTTTCAAAAATACCAGAATGGAACCACTTAAGATTCCATCTACCCATGTTAGAGACTATGGGCTTGTCTTCACTACCCGCCGGATTGGCGGGTAGCGATCGATCTGTTAGCGATCGATTTCTCATGTCTTCACCAGACGCAAGAAATGGATCGCCCGCAGGGCCCCCGTCAACTCCAGCTCACCGGGGGGCACAAGCTGGAGTCGACTGAGGAGCGCGCCGCCGACTGCCGCCGCCATGAGGACGGCAGGTAAGTCGGCTGGAGATACACAAACTTCAGATACGTGATTCATGTAGTTGAAGTTGCGTATCTGCAGTCGATTTCCCCTCCCCCCCCCTCCCCCCCCGTAGTGAAGACCAGCCCTATATCCATATCAGCAACACCTCATGGTCAATGGTATCAGAGGCAGTTCACTGATTCTGAAAAACATTGAAGCACATGCTTTCCTGAGTTGGGTCTCGTAAGAGTCAACATGGACACTTTTTTTTATTCTGATCTGTCACCGGGAGATCCTCAACTAATGTGTCTAGCACAGTTTCAGTTCCATACCCAGAATCTGTTTGATTAGGACAAAAAAATCTGAGGTCTCCAGGACTTATCAAAATTTATCCTGATTCCACCTTGTCAACAGCTTTCCCCCAAAAAATAAAGATTGGCTACATGTTGATAATTAACAAGATTATTAATGTCAAGTGATTTCTTGAACAGCCTTATAACTGTTTCTTCTTAAAGAAAAGTGTCTGCATTGTACATCTAAAGAGAACCGAGTGCTACTGAACTTCACCAGCCAGGAACAAGAATCTGATTCACTGCTACTCTCCCAGAACCTCAGTAAGCGACAGTGGCTGAAACTGAGGGCAGGTCTACACTTAAAATGCTGTAGTGGCACCGCTTCAGATGCTATTACGCTGATGGAACAGCTTCCCCCATAGTGTAGTTAATCCCGCTCTCCAAGAGATGGTAACTATACTGAAGGGAGAAGCCCCCTTTGTGACATAGTCTGTCTACACCGGAGGTTAGACCAGTATAACTGTGTCGCTCAGGGGTGTTCACACTCCTGAGCAACTTAGTTATGCTGATGTAAGTTTGTTTAGTATAGACCTGGGATGAGAGAAGACCTACCATTTATCTCCTCGAGACACTGCTCCTTTATCACAAAATGACAGTCTGGATCGCAGTGATTTAATCCACAAAGTGACAATACTAATGATTGACTTCTTCATTTCCTCTAATAGAAAGGTCAAAAGTCAGATGTGGGATTTCCTCCTTTCCTCCATACTCAGTGGCTCGAAATGAATGAGTGTGTGCCAGATTTCCCATTGCTAGCTCAGGTGGAAGATTAAGATTGTCAGTGAATCACCACATTGCCAGCGTTGTGTTATATTAGATATGCAGATAGTTTAGGTAAATTAAGATGTTACCATCAACTATTAGATATTGCCAGGGCTATTTGTGACCTCCAGAGCAGCTCCAGGCTTCTCTAGGTCGTCTAAATTACAGGAAATCCCAGTGAGTTCCTCTTGAAGGCCAGTGTGCAGAAGTTTCTTTGTCCCAATTATAATGCAGGGTAGAGGGATTGGACAGCAGCATCTCACACCAGCATTACATTTAAATCGAGTTCTGGAGACAAAATGAGAGCTCCCACATTCTGGAGCTATTGCTCTCCAAAGTTTCTTGACTAACATCTAGCTAGTTCCTTGACTAACAAAGTTCACCCTAACATCATGAAGGCCTGTGGCCATCATAGTTCATAATGGACCTCTAAGTTTGGCGATAAGCATATGTCGTTTACCTATGCCCAATTCTATTAACCATACCAGATCAAGGTGATAGACGCCCATGATAAAAGAAACAGTCACATTATCACAGAGTGATGCTGGCGTGCACCTGCTGAAATGTAGTGGTGGGCAGCGTATCAGTAAACAAAAACAAACAAATTCTTACTAGGCCAGAATCACAGCTTGTATAAATCATTATAGCTCTGTTGAAGTAATTGATTTATGCCAAATTACACTAGTGAGGTATCTGGTATTTAGTATTATTTCTTTAGCCTTACTATGTTGTGATTATCATACTAAAAAGTGGACCTTACAGCGAAGGGAAGAAAACAGATTTAAAATGCTTAGAGCCAGATTCTAACACCCTTCCCATGCTGAGCGGTATCTTATTCTACATTGAAGAACATGGAATTGTTCGATGAGTAGTACCTTATTGCACATGAGTAAAGGCAGAATCTGACCCTTAGATAAGAAAAGGCACAAGCACTTAAGCCAGGGATTGGCAACCTTTGGCACGCGACCCATTAGAGAAATCCACTGGCAGGCTGGGATATGTTTACCTGTTGTGTCCACAGGTTCAGCTGATTGCAGCCTCCATTGGCTTGGGATGGCAAACCGTGGCCAGTGGGAGCTGCGATCAGCCGAACCTGCGAATGCTGCAGGTAAACAAACCATCCTGGTCCACCAGCGGATTTCCCTGACAGACCACGTGCCAAAGGTTGCTGATCCCTGACTTAGGCTATTTCTGTAGCCTGGTCTTCAGAAGTGCTAAGTTCCCACCAGTTGTAGTCAGTGGAAGTTGGAGATGCTTAACATCTTTCAGAATAAGGCCACTACTGTGATAGGTTTCTCCACAGTCTCTAACTCTGAGCAAGTTATTTCTGTCAACTGATAGAACTAAAGACTTTTTTTCTGCTGATTTGTCTGTAGCTCATCTGACACATCTTTACTATGCAGGCATGCATGTTGGCCCAGTGGGAGTTTCAGTTGACTTGTTATGAGTCATTTCCAGGCTTTGGGCAGAGAATTTCTCATGCACAAATGGTTATTAATGGTTGCGTCAGAGACTTCTTTTTAGTGCACATAATAAGAGCCAGGTTTTCAAAGACTTATCTATGCCTTTGTGCGGATATAAATTTGTGCAGCTACCTTTTGTAGGAGTGAGTATGCATTGGGTGATTGTATGGATGTGCAACCAGTTAAGTTGCCATTCACATGTGGAAATATTCATTCAGTGTATGCACATCAGTTAACAGAAATGCTGTAAATTAGATATGTACAGTTATAGCACCCCAACACAAGCATGTATATTTGAAAATGTGATTCTCTCTGATTCTTTTTGAAAATCCCACTGATTATGGTGATGCTGTACAGGAAAGTGACTTCATCCAACAGAGAGGGAGATAGAAAAGTGTTTTAATCAGAACAACAAAGAAAATTCATGCATACTCGTAAATAAAGGGTTAGTGGTAGGTTTTACTACTTTTAATTAAAAAATGAAAAATGAAGTCTCAAAATTAGAATTTTTGCTTCTGTTTCAAATGATTTCATTTCATCATTACTTATTAATTAATGCTGTTTTACCGTGCAAGAGGAGCTTTATTTATTGTATTTATATAACAACGCCTGAGAAACAGCATGGCTGCTTATATCACAGTGATGTTGGACTAGTTTAACTACAAATATTTTTAATGTTCTGTGTGCTGATGGATAGATTAATCCTATTGCCAAAGGTAATGGCTCACTTGAGTAGTTTAGGGGAACAATTTGAGTATCAGTTTCACAAATGAAAAAAGTCCCAAAAGGAAAAGGAAGCAATTCATTCACAATGGGACATGGTGCAGAGGAGGATAACCTGCCTTCAAAGATTTTTGTTTTGAATATTATAATGTTTAATAAATAGTTTACTTCAAAGGCCTTCACTGGGGAAAAAAAAAAAGCAGTTTTCCTGCTATTCTTGTTCGTTGGTTCAGCGTTGCTATAAGTAGCTCATATCCTGTCCTCTATGGTCTCAGGTGGTTAGCTTTTGTTCGTGAAACTGAAGCTTCAGCTTAAAGAGCTGTGTCACTAGTTTAAATTATTAGCCAGTTGACAATATAATCTCAAAAGCTGATTGAAACTTTTCATGAAATCTTGTTTTTTTAATTTATTATTAGCATAATGGGCAGAGGCTACATGCAGAGTCAGAGCACCCAAAAATAGAAATTTTCTGAGATGCATTTTTGCACCCCTCTCCCCACCTTCCAATAAGAACTCTGTTTTGTAGGTAATATAAACATTTCTATACTGTTTGTTTTCCAGCCACTAAGTAAGTATTGTGTCCAGTACCTGTGTTCCATTGATGAAAAGCTGGCTTGGGCTACAAAGGAAGGACTGGATATGTCCCAAACAATTGCTCCAAAAATTCTTTGGTGCTGGCCAGATGAACAAAGCAGTAGCTCAGCTCTCCCCTTCCTTTCCTTTTAAATTCCAGGCTTTTAAAGTCAATTTCAGGACAGTAGTTGATGAACAGTGTTGTACTACTCCCTTCCCAAACCCCACCATCAGTACCACCAGCTTCCTTCACTGGGAGCACAATTTGGAGATTCAAACAAAGCCAAACAAACAAAAAACCCACTCCTAGCCCTAAAATCTTTCATGGAACAGGACCTCTTGCTGAGGTCCTTTCTTCTCCTTGTTCCTATCTTCCTCTCAGCAAGCAAAGATGAAAAGATATGTTGTCATAATTGGGCCTACAAATTTACTCTAATTATGAGTTCAACTGTAAAAAAGTATGTGAAATTTCACACAAAATGTCCCAATAACCTATAATAATGAATAGGAGAAAGGTACTAAAAGAAGACAGACTAAATTAGTACAAACGAAAAACCTACTGATATAACTTAATTTATGTTAAAATTTAGTTATATTATGCTTGGTACAAGCAGAAGATATGGATCTAGAAATTAATGAACCAAAATTGGCCTGTTGGATATTAGACCTAATTGGCGGATAAAATAATGAGGGGATGGGCAATTCCACCCATTACTCCCTTTTTCGAAAGAGACTTTGGGGAAAATAGAGCTACAGGAGTGAGCTTCACCATCATGGCTACCATTACCACTGTTTCCTGAGATCCTGGGACTGCGTCTCACTGATTGTGAGAGATCCTGACCGAATTGGGCCGGGGAAGGATTAATAGTTTAATAGTGAAAGAGTTTATAACTCCTTTAATTCTTTTGGCCCCGGAGATCAACACATCAGATAGCCCTCCTGTGAAGAGAGCCTTTAGGGCCACAGAAGGGACCTCTGTAAGCATTGCTCCCAGCCTGCACCATGTTCTGCCAGGGGAAGGGTTTCTGAATGTGGATGGTGTTTGAGAGTTTCTACATCCACTCCCCCATCCTACCATCAGTTGTCACATCCAGTCACGCCTCTACAAGGGTGCGTCAGTCCTCAGTGTTTGGGACCTAGCAAGCAGGGCAGTCTGCTCCAATCCGAGACCTGTTGTGGGTAAACCCAAGTACTCTCCCAAATGCCTTCCCCCTGGTCCCATCCAGTTCTACGAAGAAAAAATGTAAAGCTGCCTTTCTGGTCCTGAAGTGGTTAATGGAGTCTGTTGGGTATCACTTTACTCTCAGAAAGTGTATCTGGATTCTCACAGGACTTTCCCCATGCATTTCCTTTCTAACTAATGTCCTATAAAGAGGTGGATGGGAGCTTGAACTTCACATCCTTTTGGATCTTAGCCTGACGGTGTATCATCTAGGAATAAGCATCAAGCCAGTCCCGACAGGGATCAGAACCCTCTATCCAAATGACAAAAGAAAATTAAAAATCTAAAAAGGCCAGAAAGAACAAGGAAAAGGCTGAGAGGTCTTCTGGACCCTGACCCTCTTTTACTAGCTCTAGTTCCTCCCTGAAAGAAGGAACACACGGTCTATGCTTTAGACCATGATAACTCTGAGCCAGAGAAATTAAATTATTCTCCCTACATGTGTTTGAGGTCATGGGTCATAAAGTGATTCCACCTTTGAGATTCAGGAGGAGGAGGAGGAGCAGGAAAACAAGCAAAAACTCCTCTTCCAAAAGCAAGGCAGAATTTCACAGTCAGGGAGGAATAGGAGAACTCTGAGAGAAAATGCTAAGTCTGCAAGTCATTCAATTTGTAAGGAGTCAGAGCATCAAGTATGCTGTTTTTATATTTCTTAATGTGCGCTCTGCAGTAACATCTCTGATGAAGCATGCTGTTACTCTGGCAGGAGGGAGCTGTTTTCCTGAAGACTCCACATATAGAAAAAGAGAGACCGCTCTCAAAAAAGGACTTCAAAGCCTTGTTGGTGGCCCTCAGAGTCTCAATACCTACCATATGTTTCATCAGGGTCATGATGTCCTGGTATGCTGAGCTGAAAAGAATCGAACCATAGCACTGCAGTCATGTTTGTAATGGACGGATTAATAGATTCCATCAGAGAGGCTGTACAGACCATGGCAGCAAACCTAGTGAACGGACATCGGCTCTAGCTCGAACCCTGGCCAGTGAATAATTAACACATTTTTGCACCTTAAGGCCCTCTGGAGAATTAAGGGAGAAGCTCGAAAAGGTAGTGGCCGACAACACAGACAAGATGGAGGGTGAGAGTCTATGCTGTGCCTTCGACAGTCCTGAAGGGTTGCCTGTCGCTCCTGATGGGGTAGCATCAGAATCTCCCAGCACTTTGTACTGTAGGCATACCCCAATGTGCCCCTCCCAGCTTCTACCACTCCCTTGGCATACTCCCCTATGTCAGGGCTTCTAAAGGAGTGCTTGAAATACAACATGTGGGTGGCTTGCTCAGTTTGTGTCTAGGGAAATTTCCCTTTGGACAGATGGGGAGATTTTAGAACCCCTTTGTACTGCTTTGGCCCATTACCTAGTGTAAAATGGCCAGAGCAGCATCAGAATCTCAACCGGAGTGTTTGCTGCTTACTTCAGGGAGGACTTGTAAATTCTTATAGAAGGCAAAAGTTCAGGAAAGGGATCAATTCCCTTTTCAGTCCAAGCAGTCAGCCTGACTGCAGCTGAGCCTACTTCTGCCTATAAAACTAAATCTTTCAAGCATATAGGATCAGATTGATACACAGCTTTGGTTGGATTCATTGCATCCAGAAAAAGTATCAGAACCCATTCGATATATTTCACTGCAGCATCCTGGGCAGAAAGGGAAAATCTGTGAAGTTGTCACCAGGTCATCCCTCAACAGCTTTGTAAAGGTACAGTTTACTCACAGCCTCAACCTGCAGTTCTCTTGGGAAGAATCTCTTGGGAAGAAGCTACCGCAAGCTGTTGTCCCAACATAGTACAACTCTTCTAATAAGCAGCTGGTTTAATCATGTTCTTCTGTCCTGTGTATTTCTCCTTCCTTGATAAAGCTTCCATATCATTTTCTTCATCTCAAATGTTCCAGGCAGAGGAGAAGCCTTGTTCCAGAATGGAAAATGTTACCCAATATAATCCCCACTGCTGTGGCATCTGAGTGCTTCAGATATTCGTGAATTTATCCTCATAACACAACTGAGAGATAGGGAACCATTGTTATCTTCATTTTACAGGGAAATGGAAGCAGGGAGATAATAGGTAACCTGACATGATGTCAAGAATCAGAGAGGTAGCCGTGTTAGTCTGGAATTGCAGAAGTGACAGAGTCCTGTGGCACCTTAAAGACTAACCTGCTTCAATACTTTAGTTAGTCTTTAAGGTGCCACAGGACTCTTTGTCACTTCAATAAGTAACCTGGCCACTCTTAGGGCTTGTCTTCACTAAAGCCGGGAGGGATTGATCTTTTGGCGATCGATTTATCACGTCTTGTCAAGACACGATAAATCGATCGCCAGCAGTGCCCCCGTCGACTCCGGAACTCCAGCTCACCAAAAGGCGCAAGCTGGAGTTGACGAGGGAGTGCGCCACCGACCACCGCCGCCATGAGGACGGCAGGTAAGTCAGCTGTAAACACGCCGAATTCAGCTACATTATTAACGTAGCTGAATTTGCGTATCTGCAGCTGATCTACCCCCCCCCCCCAATGAAGACCAGCCCTTACACTAGAAGTCTGTAGCAGAACCCCTGAAATTGAACCCAGAGCCTCAATCATAAGACCACCTTTCACTTTTTGGCTCAAAACACATCAATATTGCTGAATATAAATGTTAGCTGGCTGTAAAGGATATAGAACTGTTAGTGTTTTAAGAATAAGTGACTCATATCATCAGAGAACTTTTTTTGAGATGCCTAAGAAGGTACATGTCAAAGTCAAAACTTGTGTCACTGCCTCCCTCTAATGTTGTGAGTGAAAGGAAAAACCTGAGGTTTTTCTGATTGTTCAAAGTCTTCTCCCCTCTTCCCCGCCCCTTAAAATTCTTTCCAGCCTCACAAGTAAACTTAGAGCAAAAAAAATTGCAAAACAAAACATGATTCCTCAACGAAGGAGAATTACTTAATTTTAGATTATAAAAGTTGTTAAGCAACTAGCTGACTTGGAGAGGATCTCTTGCATTGTGTGCTCAGATATATTAAGGTGATGCATGTGATATGACAGCTTAGATTGATTTTTATCATATAATAGAATTTACTCAAATAATTAATGAATTTATGGAATTACTATGCAACTATATAGAAATTTATAATCCAGATTAAATAATGTAAAGTAAAAACCAGATCAGGCAGAGTGAAACAAAATGTTAAACTAAAAATGAATGATTCCTGTATGGTTAGTGGTTGAACTGATAGTGTCACCTTAAATTACCTTGCTGCCTCATTGGCGAACCCTAGGGTTTGGGGATTCCTGCAGTTACTGCAGCTTTCTGAATTGAGCCTATGTTTGTATTGGTTTCAGTTTGTCACTGCATGCCGTCAAAATGTAAATTATGCAAGCTTCTTTTCTGCTTGTATCAGTATTTTAGATGAAACACATCTCAAATGTAGTATACTAGCTATAGTATTTTCAATTTAATATTTATATTAGGGTTTTTAAATTACAGTAAAAAGTGTTCATGTAATTTCCCAGGATAGTTATGGGAGCTCAATTCTAAGCAAGTAAAGATGTGTCTAATGGGACACAAAATGTTAAGTCAGATATGGAACACTGCATGATGAAAGGCTAATTTTGGGGGGGAAGAAAGAAAGACAATGAAGCATTCCAAGTCACTGTTTGTTTTTTAAGAATCAGAGAGGTAGCCGTGTTAGTCTGGAATAGCAGAGGTAACAAAGAGTCCTGTGGCACCTTAAAGACTAACTAAAGTATTGGAGCATAAGCTTTCGTGGGCTAATACCCACTTCGTCGGATGCTTCCACTGCTTGCATCCGACGAAGTGGGTATTAGCCCACGAAAGCTTATGCTCCAATACTTTAGTTAGTCTTTAAGGTGCCACAGGACTCTTTGTTACCTCTGTTTGTTTTTTGATGCTGAACATTTCCCCCTCCCTCCCCCAAACTTGCATTCCAGAACAACCCCAGCTTTTATGTCTAATTGAAAAATGTATTTTGGTTGGGAAATCAACTTCTTTCTAAGGTTTTAATTGGATTGCACTTTTTTGGTGAGAAAGCAAACATTAGTTCGGATATTGTCCTATTAAGGTTCACAAAGTAAAAGAAAATGCAGAGTTTAGTTGTTTACATCAGATATGAACTATATAGCTCCAGTATGTATAAAAGTGGAATACATTTCTTTAGAAACAGATGCATAAAATAGATCAGTATTAACCCCAATTAAACAGAGCAATTTGTTTAGGTTCGCTTGCTTCTTACCAAAAGGAACATTTCATTAGTAAATCCTCTGTAAAGCCTATGAGCAGTTGTACTCTGGAAGGGATTTATAACAATATACTTCCCTAGGTTTTCTGTGAAATAAAACCAGGCTTGTTCAATGTATGTGAAAGTTGACAAACTTGCCAGAAGGAAGGATCAGTATTTCAATAGCTAGGGAAATGATTGCTGCAGATGACATTACATGTGGCTTAAGAGAACAGCACACCACGCTGGGTAAGGGCTTCAGTGGAAAAACGGGCTGCCTTGAAGATGTTGCTGTAGGCTTGTAGTAATTTAGGGGAAATTTTTCAAAGGTGCAAAGGGCAGATAGGCACCCACCACCCAGTGCATGTCAGTGGGAGCTGAGAACTTACATCCTACTGTGTCTTTGAAAATCTCCCCCTTCAACTTTTTTTTTTTTTAAGCTTAAGAAACATCCAAAGTGGAATTATTTAGCTAACCAAAGACTCTGGCTTTTTTGTGTAGTTAACAGCAAAAGTGTATCAAAAATTCTGCCACGATTTTCTTTTTTATGGTTTTGAATACACATCGTATATGTCTTAAAGATTATTGATTGATTGGATTAGTCGATTATACTGTTCTTTTTGTTCTGTTCAAATGTAAAATGGAAATGTTGTGGATATCATTACAGAAAGCGAGGAATACTTGTAGCACCTTAGAGACTAACTAGTTTATTTCAGCATAAGCTTTCGTGGGCTATAGCTCACTTCATCGGATGCATAGAATGGAACAGAAGTAAGATGCATTTATACACACAGAAAGAAAAGAAAAAAAAATTGTACATTAGCATACCAATTCTAAGAGGGCTGTGAGATGTAGATGGGTCATTATCAGTAGGAGAAAAAATTCCCTTTTGAAATGGATTTCTGTGTCAGGGAAATTAACTCAGGAAATGCAATCAATTACTGTAATGAGCGAACCATTCCAAAGTCCTATTTAGCCCCTGGTTAATTGTATCCAATTTGAAAATTAATTCCAGTTCCTCAGTTTCTCGTTGGAGTCTGTTTTGGAAGTTTTTCTGTTTCAAAACTGAAACGATCAAATCTTTAATGGAATGGCCAGGAAGATTGAAGTGTTCTCCCACTGGTTTTTGAATGTTACGATTTCTGATGTCAGATTTGTGTCCATTTATTCTTTTGCATAGAGACTGGCCGGTTTGGCCAATGTACATAGAGGGGCATTGCTGGCACATGATGGCATATATCACATTGGTCGATGTGCAGGTGAATGAGCCTCTGATGGTGTGGCTGATGTGATTTGGTCCTATGATGGTGTCAGCTGAATGGATATGAGGACAGAGTTGGCATCGGGCTTTGTTACAAGGATAGGTACCTGGGTTAGTGTTTTTGTTGTGTGGTTGCTGGTGAGTATTTGTTTCAGGTTGGGGGGCTGTCTGTAAGCGAGGACTGGTCTGTCTCCCAAGATCTGTGAGAGAGTGTGGGATCATCTTTCAGGATAGGTTATAGGTCTTAGATGATGTGTTGGAGAGGCTTAAGTTGTGGGCTGAAGGTGACAAGTAATGGTGTTCTGTTTTTGTCTTTGTTGGGTCTGTCCTGTAGTAGGTGGCTTCTGGGTACTCTTCTTGCTCTGTCAATCTGTTTTTTCACTTCCCCAGGTGGGTATTGTAGTTTTAAAAATGCTTGGTAGAGAAAAAAGTTTCATGAAAAACTTGTACAGATATCATTACAGTAATTTTAGGTACCTATCCAAGCTCTCTCTCTTGAATGGAGCATATTGAATTTTACTTTACATCCGCTCCACAAAATGTGGATTTTTCCCCCCAACTGACCATTTTAAAAGATGATTTTTTGTAAATGAAAAAGTTTAAATGTAAACTACTTTCAGAAATCACTGACAATGCAAAGAGCAAAGTGTTTCAAGGAAAAGTGGGGAAATATTAATAAGACTCTCACATTAGATTTTTAACTTCATGCTGGTCATTCTGCCCATTATAGGCTTTATCAGAGGAGGGAAATACTTAGTTCATAATGGGACCAGTGATTAATTTTTCTGAGGGTTACTTTATAGTAAATGGTATTAGCTGTGAAACATAAAATCACGAACAGAAATTGTTGTGTGAAACCTAGCAGAAGAACTAAAATATTTTGAGTAAGACTCAGTGCTCACTTCAGTTACATTTAGTTTTATACACCACAAAACACATTTCTGAGTATCGACTGTGTTCATTTACCACAGAAAAGTGGATTGATTGATAACTACCTGCTGATATTGAATCAATTTTATGTGCAGCGTAGGGCATTGTTGTCAGGTAGGGTAAATAATATTGATTGCATTTTAAAATGAATAAAGCGTAGGATAAATTAATTTAGTTCTCTGAAGTTATTTAATTATGCTTTATTGACTGTTTAAACAGGGAAGGTCATGAAATAATATGATATCATGAGGCAAGATGCAGCCATAGGCCATAGCAGGGTTACAAGCTACCCTTATACAATGACAGTGCACATATTTTTTTCTTTAAAAAATTCCACTGACTGTAGTTGATTATTCTTAATATAGCATCCTAATTGGTTAAAGTAGAGGTAACAGAGTCCTGTGGCACCTTAAAGACTAACTAAAGTATTGAAGCATAAGCTTTCATGGGCTAAAACCCACTTCGTCGGATGCAAGCAGTGGACGTGTCCAGGGGCAGGTATAGATAAGTAGGCAAGAGCCAGGTAGGAGGTAACAAGGTTAGTCCAATCAGGCTGAACCAGCTTGTTATCTCTAATCAGGGAGTGTGAGCTATTCTTCTAGCAGCTGAATTGGAGGTGTGAACTCAGAGAGAGGAGAAGCTGTTTTTGTAATTAGCAAGCCATTCAAGATCCTTGTTCAATCCCAGATTGATTGTGTCAAAGTTGCAAATGAATTGCAGCTCTGCAGTTTCCCTTTGCAGTCTGGTCTTGAAGTTTTTTTGCTGCAGTATGGTGACTTTTAAATCTGTAATTGTGTGTCCAGGCAGGTTGAAGTGTTCTCCTACAGGTTTTTGTATATTGCCATTCCTGATATCTGATTTGTGTCCATTTATCCTTTTTCGTAGGGACTGTCCAGTTTGGCTGATGTACATAGCAGAGGGACATTAGTGGCATATAATGGCATATATGGCATTGGTAGATGTGCAGGTGAATGAACCAGTGATGGTGTGGCTGATCTGGTTAGGTCCTGTCATGGTGTTACTGGTGTAGATATGTGGGCAGAGTTGGCATCGAGGTTTGCATGGATTGGTTCCTGAGTTGGAGTTATTATGGCGTGGTGTGCTGTTGCTGGTGAGAATCTGCTTAAGGTTGGCGGGTTGTCTGTGTGCCAGGACTGGCCTTCGTCCCAAGGCCTGTGAAAGTGAGGGATTATTGTCCAGGATGGGTTGTAGAACACTGATGATGCATTGCAGAGGTTTTAACTGAGGACTGTTGGTGAAATGCCCACATTGTGCAGGAGGTCAGACTAGGTAATCATAACATCTATGAGTTGGATCTCTTTTTTTAAAAAAACTTGAGTTTCAAACTCCAGTCTGTTTTATTATCTCTTTAAATGTATCATACTGCATAAGAACTGTGACTTCCCTTATATCAGGGGTGGGGAACCTCCGGCCTGCGGGCCTTATATGGCCCGCCAAACGATTCTGTCCGGCCCGCAGCGGGGCCGGGGATGCGCCGCAGCCGCCGGCCAGGGATGCACGCGGGCCGCCAGGCCGGGGCGGTTCGCGCCTGGGGGAGCCGCCGCCGCCGGGACGGCTCGCACCTGGTTGAGCCGCTGGCGCTGGGTCGCACGTGGGCTGCCAGGTTGGGGCGGCTCGCGCATGGAGGAGCCGCCGGCACCGCGCAGCCCCCAGGCGGGAGCGGCTTGCGCCTGGGGGAGCCGCCCGTTAGCCAGGCGGTGAACGGAGGAGCCGCGGGGAGCGGACGGTAAAAGGGGTGTGGGGGGGAGGCTGGGCTGGGGGGCAGGCAAGGGGGAGTTGGGGGGGAGGCCAGGCTGGGCGGGCGGGGAGGGGGGCAGGAGACTAGGCTGGATGGGGTGGGCGAGGCGTGGGTGCGGGAGGGAAGGAGGTTTGGTGGGTGGGGAGGCTGGGCTGGGCGGGTCAGGCATGGGAGGGCAGGAGGCTGGGTTGGGAGTGGGAGGGGGGAAGGAGGTTAGGTTGGGTGGGATGGGCCGGGCCAGGCAGGGGTGGGGGAGGAAAGGCGGTTAGATGGGGGGAGGCTGGGCGGGGGTAAAGGAAGATCACCCCCTCCACCCCGGCTGATAGCGGGAGCTGACTGGGGCAGGCGGCAGGACCCCGGCTGGCAAGGGGCCAGCGGGGGAAACCCCAAAGCAGTGCAGGGCTAAGCACTCCGCCTGCCACTGCTTTGGGGTTTCCCCCGCTGGCCCCTTGCCAGCTGGGGTCTCAGCTCCCGTTGCCAGCCTGGGCTTCCTCGGGGGGGGGGGGGGGAGGGGAGCTGCCCGCGAATGGCATTATAAATGGCCCTTGACAGAAAAAAGGTTCCCCACCCCTGCCTTATATTCTGCTGAAGGCTCTTTTTTTAGTTCACCAAATGTTATCTTCTCAGCCAATAACAGAATTCTAGCAGTAATAGGTGCAGTAATTTTGTATAAATTTAATTAAAAATGATTTATGTCCACATTCACTTTAAAATTTCATTTTAACCTGTATTGTAGGACTCACCAGTTTAACATTATCCTTAGTTAATTTTTATTTTTTTACAATGTGCAGTTTCCCCCCTACAAATATGAAGTCTACAAATAGACTGGTAAGTCTTGAAAGCAGCAGAAGAATCTGGAAGTGTATCCCTAAATGTACACTGAGTTCGGAATAGGTTTTTCAAGTTCTTTATGTTAAGAATATCATGACCAAAAATAATTATTAATTGCTCTCACATCATGCAGAAGTGGATTTTTCCCCTTCCCAACACACACAGTGGCCAAAATGTGCAGACTTTTTGTTTACTTTTGAGCTTCATAGCTCAAAAATAAATTTCATAGTATAATTAAACGAATTAGGAATGTCTTTTTGTGAAGCAAAAAGAATCATCATTGAAGTGAGGACTGGAACCAATATGCTATTTGTTAATTCAGAGTATAAAACTACTTCTCTTGGTGTTTTAAAGTTTCATTAGATTTTGGGGGGGGGAACCCTCCTTTTTTGCAGTTCAGGTTGGTTGTAACAGCTTCATAGGATCATATGCAATTTGCTCTTACCTGGAAAAAAAAAAATCAAGAGTTCACAGAAGCTATCTGTCCTCAGACATACTGTGTTCTTAATTCTTTATATACAAAACCTTGGTCTAATTAAAAAAATTAATATTGACTCATTCAAACAAAAGCTGCAAAATAGTGCCCTAAAGACAGGTTAACTTCGTTGTAAAATAATTACTAAAGCTCACAATCTTAACTTTTTTTAAAGCCCTTGAGAAAACTGTATAATTTATATGTGCAGTACCTGGCAGAAGGAGTTGCAGTTTGGAGACTGGCTCAGCAGGGTAGTAAGAACTGAAAAGTCTCACTTGCAAAGGTATATGTTTGAATTTTTTTCTAATCTCCCAAAAATGTAAATAGTTACAATATAAAGTAAGTTCAATTGCTCATCAGCAATATATACCTCTACCCTGATATAACACGAATTCAGATACAACAGGGTAAAGCAGCTCTCTGGGGGCAGGGCTGCTTTACCATATTATGTCCAAATTCATGTTACCGCAAGCCGGTTCCTCTGAGTCCTGTCTCCCCCCCCCCGCATTACTTGCTGCCCCCCCCTCCACCCCAGCTTCTTCCCCCCTCCCAAGCTTGCTGCACCAATCAGCTGTTTGGTGCGACAAGACTGGAAGGGGAGGAGGGGGGGAAGAAGTGGAGTGGTGGCGGCGCACTCAGGTAAGGAAGCAGAGTGGAGATGAGCTGGGGAGAGCAGTTCCTCTACTCCACCCCGTGGATGGGTGGGAGTGCTGAGGCTTCAGTCGGGATGGGAAGTAGATAGGGGTCAGATGTGGGTGGGGTCAGGATGTTTGGGGAGGCACAGCCTTCCTTACCCCAATATAACATGGTTTCACCTACACCGTGGTATGATTTTTTGGCTCCCAAAAATATATATATATATCAGGGTAGAGGTGTATCACAAAAAGTGCCTTCAAGCACAATTCAAGGTTATATCAGGAAGTATGGGAGAGGCCTAAGGGGGAAGTGTACTCTAAAAACTCAAGTGATACACTGAGCGACAGGTTTCAGAGTGGTAGCCATTTTAGTCTGTATCAGCAAAAACAATGAGGCGTTCTTGTGGCACCTTAGAGAGTAACATTTATTTGGGCATAAGCTTTTGTGGGCTAAAACCCACTTCATGAGATACATGGAGTGAAAAAATACAGTAAGCAGTACAGTATAAATATTACAGCACATGAAAAGATGGGAGTTGCTTTACCAAGTGAGGGGTCAGTGCTAACAAGGCCAATTAATTTACGATGGAAGTGACCTATTCTCAACAGTTGACAAGAAGGGGTGAATATCAAGAGAGGGGAAAATACTTTTGTACTGAGAGACAGAGAATTTCAGAGACTCATAGGGGAATTGGATCCCATTTTACCTTTGGAAATCTCCATCGTAAAACTGTATTTCCATCATTCACATGAATCATAAGACCAAGATCCTGACCACCTCTTATTAAAGTTCCAGTGATGCTTTTAGCATGACTCTGTTAACCCTGGTGATCTATCAAAATTGCATTTGGGTGATTACCTTCCACCTATCTCCTGCCTGCAGTATAATTAGATATGTTAATCTTCATAGCTTCATGTCTTAAATCTATGGCTGTAGATTGTCAAATGACTGCCATGACTCACTGCAGCTGTGGCTGCACTGTAGTGATGGGCTAAGACATCCCTAGCATAGAGCTGATTGAGTAATATTCTGCAATTGTCTTTTATTTTTTCCTTTGTGAAGCATTTGTAAACATGCCATTCTGTCCTAAAAGGATTGGAGAATATGGACAATGGATTCAGATTACTCGTTTGGGTCTCTGTCTCTCATCCTGAAATCATCCCATGAAACTAATTACTTTGGTATGCAAAAACTTAAGTGCTGTAGGTAAATAAAGCTAAGATTCAGTGTAATTGTATATTTAGTACACAGAACTTAAGATATGTAACTTAAACTAAAATTTGTATCGCATCATAAAATTAATGGGGGGTTTGATGCAATAATATGATTACTTACATAGTCCCTAGTCTGTTTTGTTAGTTTTATTGCAACTGGAATAAAATTGTTAAATAGAGCAGCCTAAGATGGGACAGTGAAAAAGGAAAGTGAAGAAATTGACAAAATTGTTTCCCAGTATTAATCAGCAGTTATTCATTTGCTCCCACCTAATGCCATGATTGCTGCGGGGAAAATCATAAATGTAAGGGACTAGTCTGTAAAAGAACATTTTTTTCAATCTGCATTGTGCCTGTTTGTCTGATATAGCATCTTTCCTTTAGGTGGATGAAGGGCGTGAAGCACTTAGTAGACTGCATATTGGGTGAAACCTTGACCCTATTGAAGTCAATGGAAGTTTTGCTCGTGACTAAAATGCAGCCAGGATTTCACCCTGGTCTCTAATATGAGTAATGCTCCTAGTAATTCTAAATGCATTGCCATACTATGGAAGTCGTGTGGAGGAGATCTGGCGAATAGCAGGCAGTGTGCATGAAGGAGGTTATTACATAGTTTATAGAGAGCTACACCATCTTTGGTGGCTTTAATAAACATAGGTTCCATCAAACCTTTTTCCTGGTTTCGCTTCATGAAAGGTCATCCTCCTCTGCTTTGACCAAGTGTTCACTGGCTTTTAGGGTGACCAGACGTATCGGGACAGTCCCGATTTTCAGATACTTGTCCCACGTCCCGATCATCCTTTGGTCGGGACGCCCTTTGTCCCGATATAGGGACCTTCAGAGGCCGGCGCCAGACTCGTGGCTCACTAACCGCTCCTTCCGGGGCGGCCGCAGCATCCTCCTGCCAGCAGGAGCAGGCAGCAAGTCTCACTGCCCCAGGCAGAGGCTCTCTGCCGCCGCACATGCTGCAAGGAGGGGGAAGGAGGCTGCTTGCAGCCTGCACAGGCAGAGGGGGAGGGACAGAGAGCCCCCGGCCGCCCCCCCCCCCCGGCTCCGAGTCCGGCCCCTCATCAGCCCGACGCCCACTCCCCCCCTCCCCTCCCTCGCATGGAGAGTCAGGGGCAGGCGGCAGCGGCCAGGGCAGGGGCGGGGGAAGGAGGGCTGCTTGCCACCGGACGGTGAGGAGGGTGGTTACAGAGAGCGCCCAGCTGCCCCCCCCCCCAAAACCAGCCCCTGACCCACCTGCCGGCTGCCCCCCGGCCCAGCTGAGAACAGTTCCCCAGGGTAAGCAGCTGGGGCCCTGGATCCCCAACCCCTGCACCCTGACCCGTGGCTTCCTCACACTCTGCCCCCATGGGTCCAGTGTGTGTGTGTGTGGGGGGGAAGCCTGTGGCACCCTCCCCTCCCCTCTATTTCCCCCGCCCCCATGTGTCCCGATATTTTTTTCTTGTCGTCTGGTCACCCTACTGGCTTTGTGTTTTTTCACCTCAACCCATAATTCAGCCCAGGTTCACTGATAGGTTCACAAACGCATTCAAATCTTGGTTTTGTAGCAATGCCCTGGACTCAGGCTGTTACACAATTTCACACATTTGCCTGACTTCTTATTGCTTGTTATTTATATTGCTGTAGTGTGTTCTGTACCCCACTGTGGTCAGGGCCGGCGACAGAAATTTGGGGGCCCCCTACTCTGATCATTTGGGGGCCCCCCAGCCCAGCCGGAGCCCCCCAGCCCAGCCAGCGCTCCCCCCCAGCTGACAGCGGCTGGGGGGGGGGAAGCCCAGCCGGGGGGGGGGCCCAGCCCAGCGCAGCCGGTGCTCCCCCCCCCCCCCCAGCTGACAGCGGCTGGCGGCAGCGCAAGCCCGGGAGCGGCACGAGCCGCCCTTTCTCCCCCTCCCCGCGCCCTTTCTTTCTCTCCCCCTCCCCGCGCCCTTTCTTTCTCTTCCCACCCCCACCCCCACCGCGCCCTTTCTCCCCCGGACCCGGCGGGGGAAGCCCTACCGTGCTGCAGAGCCTCCCCGCCCTCGCCCTTTTTGCAGGCAGTGGTGCACCGCTGCCGCCAGCCGGGCTCTCTGCTCCTGCCGGGGACACGCGTGCTTGTCCGGAGGAGAGCCGCGCCGCCTCCCCGCCCCTTCCCAAGGGGGGATGACTACGGGTACTGCTGTGTACCAGGCCTCGGACTTAAGGGGCCCCCCTAAAGTCTGGGGCCCGGTACAGCTGTACCCGTAGTAGCCCCTTGTCGCCAGCCCTGACTGTGGTAGGCACTGTACAAACACCACACTAAAAGACTATGACTTACCATATGGCATATTGGAACCCTTGATTTCAATTGAAAAGAACGAGGAGTACTTGCAGAACCTGAGAGACTAACCAGTTTATTTGAGCATAAACTTTTGTGTGCTAGAACCCACTTCATCACGTCATCTACCACTCTGAAACTTGATTTCAATTGTCTTCTCTAACGCTGAAGTTCCAGACACCATTGCAATAAACTGATGCCACGTCACACAGGCAAATACAGTGGATTTCTTATGTTAGATTAGGCATGGTATATTCGTAGTTAGGCTTTAGAATGTGAGTATCTGAACTAAGACGTGCTTTCCTTTTTGAGACCAACATCAGTAAGTAACCCTATTTTACTTTTACCTATGAAATGATACTCAAATTGCAGTTCTAAAAGTGAAAGAAAAGCACATTAATCTTTGTCACTGAACCCTTTGGCTGGTCCTAGATTATACCCCACCATGGATAAACCTTAGTTTTGGGTCTCGTTTGCTTCCATCATGGTGCTTAGTAGTGTCAAATGCATCTCAGCCTTTACATCCTCCCATCTCTAACTTGCTATTTCATGGCTGTGTTAAACCTTCTGAACTCTGTTAAGACATCTTAATGCTGAAAACTTCATTGTGTCTTGGGTGAGGTAGCTACAGCTGACTATGAAACAGGCAAGCTCTTAATAACTTTTCGACAGTCAGCAAACTTTGTAAACTGTGAAACTACACAATTCACTTGCTTCTTCCCCCTGTGTAAAACAAAGATATTAAAACTCATCTTGCTATAAGTATAGTATATGGTCCATTTTTTATTGTTCCATGTTCTTACGCACCTGACCCACTGAAGAAGGTGATTAGGAGTCTGCTCGTGTACCCATTAAAATCACTATCTGAAGTACTATTGGCCTCGATGGGACCAGAATCAGTCTCTTATTATTCAGTCACCACCCAAATGGGAAAAAAGCAAGAGTGGGTTTTTTTGGTGGTGGTTGTCAGGCTTTTTTGGAAAATTGCAGCAAAATGGCACGTTTAGCAAGCCTGCCTGTTTATTGACAATGAGCCTAACGGAGTTCTCACGTAAGTGAATTTTGCGATTGACTTCCATGGAAGCAGGATTGGGCCCATAGTTGGTGGTGATAGTTGCTGTGGGTTTTTACACTATTTCTTTAACTTTTCTGTAAGCTGATACGACTTTAACTATAGATATTTTAAAAAGAGGGCTCTATCGTACCCCAAATTGTATAGCGCTTTTTATAAAGGTACCTTACTTAATGCCGTATAGACTTGTAATTAAATAAAACAATTCAAGACAAAAAATAGGAAGCAGCCTGTTCTCTTAGCAGATGTGGCCTTGTTATGTCATTGAAAACAAGGCTCTTTAAGATATATATTATTTTTCCTTTTCTTTGTTGTTCATCAGTTATAATGTATCAGCCAGACCTCTGGTCAAACCAAAATGCATGTGTTCCCTTTGTGAGCATTGTACAGTTAATTCTCCATGGCCTTGTTTTTATGGCTGTGAAAGTGCCACTTATTCCAGAAAATTACCTTTGCAACTTATGCACCTACTTGTTAGACAGCTTGCAGTCACCTGTCGGCTGAGCGCGTTCATCGCCACTTTTCTTTGTGCACCTGGACAAGTCGTCTTTGCTGATAACAAGCTCCAAAGTAGTTACCATAATTAAGCCAAACTTTCTCCCTTTGAAAGATGTTAAAGACCTGCTCTTAATGGTATTGTTACCATTAACTACAGCTACTTACTAATTATAAGAACAAGAGGAGGGGAGGCTGGCTACCTATGTAGTATTGTGTTTGTATTTTCAATACACTGTGCTCATGTAGTCACTATATTTATGATACATTTCAGATCCCAGCAAACAGAAATGATGTTAAAATTAAACGTGGTTAAGTACCAGGACATTGTTTGTTTGTTTTACCTGCTATTGTTTGTTCTGTTTTGCATTGTTCCTGCTTTGCCTTTAGCCTGCCTGCTCTGAGGACCAGGGGTCTGTGATTTGGTTCAGCACTGCCTGAAAGTTACGACCCCATATAACAATGTTTATGAGAGCTGGTTAAAAAACACTGACATTTTCTTATAAAAAATCATGCACATTTTGCAAACATGTTCCCGTTCTTCAACTAGCTGTGCTGCTAAACAATCCTCTGCTGTCAGATGAGGGGAGCACCCGAGGGAGAAGGCCTTGTCAGTCCTTAAATTTCACTAGAACAAAATAAGCAGGAAAAATGTTCGTACACATTTAAAATACAGTATCAGTACACCTTAAATGAAACCTCTATTTAAAAGATTATAGCATGTGATGAGGTTAGTTAGGTTTAATTGCTCTCCCTGTTCACAGCAGTTTGTAGTCTTTTTCCTCCTCTAGAGGAAACTCTGGCCTCGATCCTGTAAAGATGTCTATGACTAATTGCATAATGTGAGTGGTCCCACTGGCCTCAGTGGACTGTTCACATGTGTGAAGTTAAGCACATGTGTAAGCGGTAACAGGATCAGGGTCAGACTGCAAATCTTAGTTATTACTTTAAAAACCTTACGGGATTTTCTCAATGCTTTCTCAGACAGCCCCCGTCAGAGAGAGGTCCACCTTCCCCGAAGGAATTTCTAGTGTGGTGAGACCAAGAAACAATCCGTTGATAACATAACTAGTCTGCTTGTCCCCATTAGAAACTGGTGTGTCAAGACTCCAACTCTGGCCACACAACAGGCCACGCGGATGTGTTCCATTCCGAGGTAGCTCTCAGTGGGCTTTTAGTTAACTAACAGATGTAAAAGTAAATGTTTTAAGAATGGATTTGCCTATAAATGTAAGCAAGAGTGATGAAAGTGATGCATTAGATCACTGTAACATATTGACATTATCAATTATATGTTATTAAACAGCTTAGCTAACTGAATGATTTACCTTGTGTTTAACTGCCTTTTTCAATTAAAGGTTGCAAATGCTGGGGAACTGGGGCACAACAGTAGAAACCATATATTTTCTCCTGTTAACACCAGCACTGCTGACATGCAAGTGATGGGAGTGTTGGCGTTTTGCTGCAGGCTGTAATGGGCTAGTTTAAATGGTCTAAAAAAAAGTGATTAATGATTAGGAACAGGGCTGTTACACAGCTTCACGGCGCTTTTCCTCAATGCGTTTCCATTTATGTCAACTACCTGCACACTTGGGAGGTGTTATTTCAGAGTAGTCAACACAGGGGGTTTTTTTTGTTTCCCCCCCCCCCACCTCCCATTTGTTTCCATTTCATAGGTCCCTTTGCTTGTCTAGATATAGTTAATGTTTCTTTACAGTTGTAAGCTTCACTGATAAAAGAGGATTATTCACAGGCTTTATTAGTCTAGTAACCCAAAGCTACACTGTTGAATCTGAGTGCCACTTTAGACATGGGGGAATTTTTCCTGATATCACACTAGACTTGGTATTATTTGATACAGTATATAGTGTAGCAGAACTTTTATATGATGTCTTGAAATTAACCAAACAACTCACTTTTTCAACCAATAGACAGTTTTCTTATAACCATGTTAACTTCCATGTACTAGAATCAGCAGCAAACACTAATGTGAACATTAGTACTGCTTTATTATAAATAAACCTGTAAAAACACTACTGATATTATACACGTATATGTGTGTTTATTTGTGTGTGTGTGTGTGTGTGTGTGTGTGTGTGTGTGTGTGCGCGTGTGTTGCTTTGGGAAACCAATACAATTTTTCTGAAGATACTAATAGACACAACACATTCCCTTTGCCCTCTAATGCAAATCAGATACAGTGGAGTAGTGGCAATTGAAATAGCTTATGTCTCTGTATGCATGGCTTAGAACCTGATATTGGCTGTATGTTAGGTTGCCAGTGAAACTCCACATTTACTCACCGTTTTCATGCTACGTTCTCCAGGATACCAATTTATTTCCCTATACTTGCAATGGGAAGAGTGTGGTAATTGTTGACAATGGTTATTTCATGGGTGACCACAATATAATGGTGTCAATTTTGAAACAGAAAAACTTCCAAAACAGACTCCAACGAGAAACTGAGGAACTGGAATTAATTTTCAAATTGGATACAGTTAACCAGGGGCTAAATAGGACTTGTGAATGGTTCTCTCATTACACTAATTGATTGCATTTCCGGAGTTAATTTATCTTCAACACTTGCTATCTAGTGCAGACACAGAAATCCATTTCAAAAGGTATTTTTTTTCTCCTGCTGATAATGGCCCATCCAGATTTAACAGCCTCTTAGAATTGGTATGCTAATGTACAACTTTTTTTTTCTCTTCTTTCTGTGTGTATAAATGCATCTTACTTCTGTTCCATTCTACGCATCCGATGAAGTGAGCTATAGTCCACGAAAGCTTATGCTGAAATAAACTGGTTAGTCTCTAAGGTGCTACAAGTATTCCTCGCGTTCTTTACGGATACAGACTAACACGGCTGCTATTCTTGAACCTGTCACAATATGAAGCTAATTGTTTACCCTCCACCCCTATATTGCTATATAAAAACAGAATTTTGCCGTACATTTCTTGTTTAAAAAGTAGAGTCTGGTTACTTCAAGGTAGCTTATTATGGGCTAGCAGTACACTCCCGCAAGGCAGATCTTGATATGGTTCTAAAATAGGGGTGAGCAACCTGTGGCCCGCAAGCTGCACATGGCCCATCAGGGTAATCTACTGGCGGGCCATGAGACCGGTTTTTTATATTGACCATCTGCAGGGATGGCTGCCCGCAGCACCCACTGGCTGCAGTTTGCTGTTCCTGGCCAGTGGGCGCTGCAGGAAGCAGCAGCCAGCACGACCCTGCGGCCCACACCGCTTTCCACAGCTCCCATTGTCTTGGAATGGTGAACCGTGACCACTGGGAGCTGCGGGAGGCCGTGCCTGCGGACCGTCAATGTAAACAAACTCTCTCACGGCCCACCAGTGGATTACCTTGTCAGGCCACGTGCGGGCTGAAGGTTGCCCACCACTGAAAGAAACTGCAAACACCACTGGAGAGGGCAGGTTGCTGATTAGAAGCCTGAACATGCCGCTTATCTGCAGAGCTTTGTGGGACATGAAGTGTTGGAAAGCTCAGTAGCCAGCTTCCCTTTCATAGTGGTCTTGTTACCTTTGTGAGAGATGCTGCTCATTCAGTTCCTCGTGATTTGTTTTCTTTCAAGGTGCTTGGCCAGAATGCCAACAAGTCAGAGAGAGAGAACATCACAGAAGGGCAATGAGACCAAAATGGACTGAGATTATAAAAAGAAAAGATTAAGAAAAGTAACACTGAGTTATTTTCAAGTACTTTCAGCATACCTCAGTGCACAAAAGGAACACGGCTTTAATGTACCATGTAATGTTCTTGCAATCATGATTACAAGTTATGTGTGTTTGTAATAATTTTGCAAGAGAATATACAATATTTTGTAACTTCAAGGTGGCTTGCGTAGCACATGGGGAGGGTCTCCCCAGGATTCTGTCATTTATATAGACATACTTTAACAGGAGTGAATATTATAAGATATAATTTATTATTGGAGCATGTGGAAGTCTGGGATCCCAAGCTTCCATCTTTTCTCTGCCTAATAAGGTCTCTAACTAATCAGCAACAACTTGGATTTTATTTTTTAAAACAGAAACTTTTGTGTGTTGGAAGAATTTGTATTTCTGTTCTATGGAAGGTTCAGCAGAACACCTGCTATGGATAGTTTGCAAGTGTTACTTATTAAGTCAGGCTCCCAAACGGAATGTTGTTACATTCACAAGTCATGCTCTCCTAGTTAGTTTCCTTTTAGAAGCATATGTCCAGATTCATTACACACATTTTTTAGTTTTCTGTTGAGCTCAAACACATGATTGTAGAGTCTGTTCCTAAATCATGATGTAAAAATCATTTTTTTCTACATATCAGTACAGCACTTCTTTCCCCTGTAGTTTAAGAAGCTCTGCTCGTGGGCAGGTTTCAAAGGAACCTCATCTCCATATGGTTTTACTCGATAATCCTTTATCCACCATCTTCAGCTCTCATTCCGTTGCTTTCTTGCCTGTGGCTACGTTTCTATCTCTGCATCAATTAGCACAGTGATTTATACAACAAGCAAGCAGTTTAGAGGTAATGGTACACAATTAACATCTCATTCCACCATAAAGGGTATGCTAAATACCCCAGTCACTGCTTTCTCTGCCTTGAATTGAAATAAGTGTTTGTCCTAATTCATATGCTATCTGATGTGAAGTGGGCCTGCTTTGTACTGCACTACACCATTAATCTAATTATAGATAGCTGCAAATGAAGTGCTGTCTGAGCACAGAGACTAAAGAAAATAGCGCTTTTGTCATTTAGCATGACTCTGTAAAGCAAGATCGCCCTTTACATGGCACTATGGCAAAATGGAAATCTGAATAATATTGCTGCCTGTTGCATCTTTTCTAATTACAACAGCATTGTAAACACAACTGGGCGCTGATATAAATAGAGCTGTAGATATGCTGTCATGTGGCTTGTAGGAGAAAATCCTCAGAGTGCTGTTGTATTAAATGATGCATCCTGATTGACAGCTACCTTGAGACTGCGCTGATGGAGTTGTCAAAGCATTATGCTAACAGGCTGCTCCAGTGACTGCAGATGTACAAAGCTCTGAGGCTCACAGAGCTTTCTAACGTCTGTTCATTTCACCTTCTTCGTCTGGGTTGTAACTCCAAGAGAAGGACATCTACAAGCTTTAATTCTGTATGTTTTTGATCCTGACTGTTTAGCCTTAGCCTAAAGTGAAGGGGATGTATTTTGCATGGCTTTAGCCCTTGTTAGGTTTTTCTGGAGTGTTAATTATGTATCACACAATGAATTGCAGGGGGAACCATGGCTGGATTGCAATTCTAATTAAGTTTTTGCTGCTGGACTGTGTTCTGTATGATGGTGATTTTCTCCTTCTTCCCCCTCCTCCCTTTTGCTGCTTTTAAAGGCTCAGGATTTTTGTGGGTATTCATTTTTGACTGTCATTTTGTAGCGCGTGCAGTGTTTGCTCCTGCACTATATTAGGGATGTAGTTGCTTGTGTGGAGATCTTAATATTAGTTCTTACTACCACACTGTGGAAGTAAATTAGCTCCAGAACCCAGAGCTCAAAAGATCTCTGTAATTTACTTACTTTAAATGTCCTTGTTGAGTCAGAAGTCCTTGTCTCTAAAGGAAGATGATGACTGCCATCTTCAAGTAGTACGGAATAAATACACAAGCTTTCCTATTTATTTGTCCTGGTGAAAATATAAACAAGGATGTGGTCACTGCTTTGACATGTAAAGAGGAATTAACGAAAAAGACAATATGCCGATAACAGTTCAGCATTGAACATTGCTTATTATGGACTTGAATGATTACTGGAAAACTGTTACTCATGAGCTCCTGATGGCCAATTGACACCCGTTAAATGACTTGAGACAGAAAAGGAAGCTTACTAAGAGCATCAAAGGGAAATTACCTAGCTAATAAAGTTTATTAATTCAGAAATGGACATTATACTACTGTATGCAGTGTAGTTGTTTTACTGAAAATAATCAAGATGCACAGTGGGCGATTTATTTGCTGGAAGCTGAGCAATTTACAATTTTTAACCTTCCTACCAGAAAAATTATAGGTTTTAAAAACATGGGTGAATATAATGTAGAGTATATTGTAAATCTGCTTCTGGTCAGCAATCCAAATAGGTATTTAAGTTACATATGTATATTGCTATGTTAGATTGCACTTTAAAATATCCAGTGGAGTTTGAGTATTTACAACTCATGAGAATATAAGATTAAGGTATGTAGGGAAGATTGTAGATAATGAACTAATGCAAAATGTAACAGGATGCAGTTTGAGCATCATACTTGCAGCATATTGTATTCTGCCATAGTTGGTAGGCTAACCTGTATTGTTTACTGGGCTTTTCTTTAAGTAGAAATGTATTTTAGGTATGTGCTTATGACCTCCTTTAACTCACAACTGGTTGCCTAATTTTTTTTCTTTCTCTCTTTTTACCACTTATTTTACTTAAGAGATTTATACAGTAGATTTAAAATAAATATGTATAATAGTTTTCTATTGATTGCCTTTTCTTTGTACCTTTATCCCTGCACATCTGTTAATTTTATGCCCTTTTCTCTAGTCACAGAGATTTAGTTGTAAGAGGTGGTTTTGCGTTACATACACCATACAGTTCATTTACCAAGAGACCTAGGACAGATTACTGTTACCCTAAGCAGCCTGTTAGCTAACATCCCCTTTCCCTACCGTCATTTTTGTTTACTGATAGTGGACTTCAACAATCCCATGAAAGAGAAATACCTGTTTTCTGCCCAATTGGGCATGCTTGGTTCCATTCAGGCACTTTTAAAATTAACTTTACTTTGGATGGCACAATTACCCTCTGAAACCCCACAGAGTTGGAGCAGTGACCAGAGACAACTGCTGATGAGTTCAGATCTGATCAATGGCAGATTTTGCTGCTGCTAAAGTCCACTGACAGACAACCTGCTTATGACTCCAGCAGATGTTTCTTCAGTTTTAGACCAATGTAAACCTTATGGTCTCCACTTGTAATCCAACCACTGCAATGTTCTCAATTCTCCCCACCACCCAACCAAAAAACACCCTAAAAAAACATACAGAAACGTCCACTTCAGATTTTAAATTTATTTCAGTAAAGCAAAAGTGCAACCGTATTAATTGTATGATATAGACACTTTTGGTATGTCCTTAATTGTGTTTTGTTTTAGAGATGTCTCTAGGCATTGTATGATTACTTTCGTCTTCCTAAGGCCTTCGCAGTTTTCATCAAGCCTCGTGTTTGTCTCAGGTTAGGATCACTGTGTCTTCCCCCTCCCCCCCCCCTTTTCTGAAATATGCTCTCTGAGAGCCAAGAGAGAGCTTTACAAAGAAATGCTTATGTGGGGATTTAGTGGGGTCCAACAGAAAGTAGAAATACATCAAAGAAGGATACATTAAAGAACCTTCTCTCTGGTGCTTTGTCTTCTTTTTTATATTCCGAAAGATCATTTGTTAGCCAACTGCACCAAAAAAGGCCTTTCCTGAGAAGTTTACTGTTGTTATTTTGTACTTTTAGATTACAATAACTCCCTTATCCCCAAAACAGACTAAAGTACAATAAACAAATACAAAAGGAAAAGGAACAGCTCATCAATAACAAAGACCTGCATTTGAAAGCTGTTAGTTTACTGACTCTCACATCTCATTCCAAGCAAAGCAGGAGTCCTGCAGAGAAAGGAATGTAAAAGATATGAAAATTATAAAGATGGTAAAAACAGAGTAGTAGGTTGGTAGGGATACTATAACTTGGTATGGAAAATTGAGCTTTAAAGTGCAACGTGTACTGCAGGACACTCTCCCTGTCTCCCATCCTCCTGCATGGCTGCAGGTTTTGATATGCATGGGGAATTACTTTTAAGTATTTCAACCTCAGTGAAATGTTGTAAGACAGCATATTGCTTGGAATTGCAGCAGTTTTCCCCTGCATTTAGAGTTTAAATTTTGAGGTTGGGCAGTACAGAAGAATTGATCTATATATTACTTAGAAAACCAAATGGAGGCGAGGCATAACTTTTGAAAACCATATCCAAGTAATCTCTAACACTATGCAGTAGTGCCAGTCCAGAAAGCTAACTTATTTTTGTTTTCTTCCAAGACCTAGTTTTTTATTATTATTATTTTCAAACTATGAGTACAAAGCAGACACTAACCATGGATACTGAAACTGTGCAATTTGGTGTAATTATATTCCCCCCCATAGATTTAATGAAGGACTTTTAAGTACAGTTTATCTTTGATAAATAGTCCCTCTGCACAGAATGTTTATTAGATTGACAGCAGAATGCACTCTGCTAGCTTTTTTCCCCTGCCACTTATGACTCAGATGAATTTAAATAGGAGCAAAAAGCTTTTATTTGCACTGTAATTTCACTTAAGGATCATATCCTTCAGAAACTGGCAGACACTTGTATGTCTTGATTGCAACACACACACTCAAGAGTAAAGAAACATGCATAAGATGTTATTATTTGACCTGTCACATTGTCGCAATTCTGCTTGCAACGTATGTTATCAAATCTCCTCTAGCATCTTCTCTCACCCCCCACAAGTGCACACACGCGCACATGCACAGGTTTTTTTTGTTTTTTTTTAAGGGGCATGGCAAGCGGCTCACTGCATTCAATGTCGTCATTTGTGCAGAAAGGTAAATAACTTACCTTATTTTGGTTTTGAAAATGTACCCGCCACGCTCTAATGATGCCAGCAGGATGTTTTCAGTTAAAGCAGCTTTTTATATACAAAGTGGTGCAGGCTCATATGTGCAGCATCAGTCGTACTCAAGACATACGTATTTTGGTTACAGGTTTCAGAGTGGTAGCCGTGTTAGTCTGTATCTGCCAAAAGAACGAGGAATACTTGTGGCACCTTAGAGACTAACTAATTTATTTGGGCGTGGGCTAGAACCCACTTCATCAGATGTATAGAGTAGAACACACACACACACACACACACACACACACACACACACACACACACACACACACACACTGTTCCACTCTATGCATCTGATGACGTGGGGTCTAGCCCACAAAAGCTTAGACCCAAATAAATGTGTTAGTCTTTAAGGTGCCACAAGTACTCCTCGTATTTCGGTGAGAGTCCAAAAATCTCCTTGTGGTGGGTATAGCTTTGTTTATTACTGTGGCACATGACTACATTTTGAGGTTTTATGTGTTTCATATAAATTGTATCTCATATTTCTGACAAGTTCCAAATATTTTCCAACCAAATGGTTACACTGCTCACTGCACATGTTCTCTCTATCCGGACAGCATTTCTGTAGGATGATAACCCTCTGTTAAAGCCAAACAATGAGTATCTTCAGAAAGCTGTTTTTTAAAGATTTCCACTGCAGTTAATTAGCTTACCATTGTCTTTTCCGAGTATCCCATTTTGCTCCCTGTTGAAGCAGAAGTAAGACTCCCCTTTGCCTTCATCTGTGTCATTTTGTATAAAAATGAAAAGTAGAGAGACTCCATTTAATAAAACAATGGTTAACTATTTCAGTAGACAATATACTTTTTTAAAGGTGTTAGACTTTACCTCATCAAAATACAAATTTGAATTTTAAATGAACATCAGCCTACAACACTTAATATTGAAAGCTTTGTTTAAATGATTGATGTAGTGCTATGCTGTTCTTCATCTGTTGATGTTGGGAGATAAAGGAGTTTCTCACAGAGACCTGCTGCCATCTACTGGATTTCTACATTCAGTTTCACCTGCACGACAGCAGATTTGAAGAAAAATTCTCACAAAATCAATGAAATGTCCATGAGTGTACACAGGTTTTTAAGAACTAAAGTAAAAAGGGAAATTGATGTACAGATGTACCTAGTTTGAGAAAGGTTTAGTTTAAAGGAATACTGTTAGATAGTTCAGGCCCTGGTGTTTTGATTTGTTTAATTTATAAAACATCATAGGAATATCTTTTCTTTTTAAATTAGACAAAAACAGTTAAATAGTTTAGGTTGAGCAGGACACATCACCCTTATTGGAGAGGTTCCATTCTTTCTTACATCACACAGAACTACCAACAGGACATTTCAATGCCTTGTTCGCAAGCACTATGCTTGTACACAATATTATGGAAGTGAAATTGTCTGATCTGTTTTGATTGCAAAAGCTGAACGAAGTATAAGATGCAAACACTAAATTAAGAGTATAAAGTAATGTTTTAAAATTCATTCATGGTTAATAGTCTAGGGAGGCGTTCGTAATTCAGGGCTGAGTTCTCATTCTGATCAGTTACACACAGGTGTGTATCTGAAATTATTCTATTTAATTATTCCAGACCTAAACCAGGGTAACTCAGAGTAGGATTTGGTGAGGAAAAGGATATTTTCTCATTTTCAAATTATTTTTAAATTTTAATCTTTTTTTCCCTTTGGAGGAAAAAAAAGAACCTGAAATGTGTTAAATAGTTTTTTATCCGATATTGCCTTTTTAGTTACTCAGTGCTGCTGTGTTAGGTTGTCCTGTATTTTTACTTTTTTCCCTTATACTCGGGTAGCGAAAATTATGACACAGATTCCAAACTTTAGGCAGTTCCATACAGATAGATAATGTGTGTATAGTATAAAAACACCATCTCTTAAGTCGTCATACAAATAGTATATCAATGCGAGACTTTTAGATCATTACAAAGAATTCACAAGACACACGAGAGTAAATATTTTAAAACATGTTTCTTTTTGTCTTTCCCTTAAGTACAAGTTACGAATACTGACAAAGCTTGCTGCAGAGTTGAATAAATACATGCCAGAGAAAGCAGTGGAGGATACAACGAGTATTTTGAGATCACCGATGCCTGGAGCAGTGGTGGCAGTGTCTGTAAAGCCTGGAGATTTGGTAAGAGAGGCTCTTTTGCTATATATAATTCAATACTATATTCCACTGTTTCCTCCGCAGTGTAACTGAAAGCCTGAGCCAGTCCCGTTTACAGAACTTTATTTAGTAACGTTAGCTGGAGAGGGTAATTGTGTGTGTGTATTACTTATTGTGTGTGTGTGTATTACTTATTGCTTCTTCATTATCCGTTGTTTATTCCCCTGTTTAAGTTGTACTATCAAAAAGCACATTTCAGATTACATTGGAGGGGGGGGGGGGAGCTTTCATAGTTGGGTAAGACAAACACTCATCTGGATAGCATGCTATTCCCTGGCAGGAAGAAACTTTTTTGTTGATTGTGGTGGGGAATGTTGCTTGATTTTCTGCCATCCCGGAGTTAAGTACTGTAGTTGTCAAACACAACTTTCATGTTTAGGTGAAACAGGATAGATGTTAATGTGTCCTGGGGAAGAGTTACTTGATTAAAGAAAAACCTGTTAGTGACATGACAGGAGTACTGTGATTCACACATTCCTGAAGGGAGCATTCAATGCTAAGTAAGAAATTTCTGTAGGAAATTCCCTCACCCTGTCTAAGAAGCAAAATCTAGGGAGAGAAGGGTAACAGGACCCATCACCACTACCCAGGGGGTTTCCATTCTTTTCCGTCACACAGAACTAGAAGAAAAATATGATGTTTGAGAGTTACATGTAGGTGCTTTAAATTCCTCAGTTTGCGTGACCTCCAAGCACAATCACATTACATAGAATTCTATTTAGGGGGTAAGGGACTTGAATCTGAGCCCACTGAGTGGTGTTATACTGGGATAGCGAAGTAACACAGGCCTGAGTCTAAAGTGCTTAGTACTGTTGTTGTTTAGACAGTGTCATGAATAGCCATGTGGCATTCTACAGGCAAATAGAAAATCCTGATCCCTGAATTTATAATCTAAGGGTTCATCTATGAAAAAGACTGGCAGCAACAAGTCTTTAGAATCTGAGTCAATGGACCTGGGGCTTGTGCAGCAGGGCTTACAACAGCAGTAGAGATGCTCAGATTGGGGCCCAAGTCTGGAGTCTGGACTCTAAAACACAGTAAAGGGGGGGTGGGTATCAGCGACCAGGCTCCAGCCTGAGCCCTAATGCCTACATTGCTGTTTTTAGTCCCACAACATGAGCCCCATGGCCCCGAGTCAGTTGATCCTGGCTTTGAGACATACCCCCAGGGTACAATCCTGACTTCAGTGAGAGGTTGACAACAAACTGGATAAGGCCCCAAATTACTACTATATATAAATTACTACTACGTTTCTTACTACGTAGTGCTTCACCTCGTTTCACACATTTCCAGGCTGCTTTCTCTGTTTTTACACGGCATATTCCATACGGACATTCCTCTCTGTTGATAGGAGAAAGAGAATGGAAATAAAAGCTCCAGGTGCAGAGATCCAGAAAAGTGGGTCTTTGCCTCCATAAGTTTATATTAAATATGTTAATAGCTATATGTTTATATTATGTCCATTATATTTAATTAAAATGTATGTACACGCGCGCGCGCACACAAACTCTGAACTAATTCCAGTTTGGTAAAAATACAGCTGGAAGGAAAACTCCATTATGTCCCGTGGCAAAGGTATGAATATTTCTTGGCAGTTGTAATTGTTGCTTGTGGCAAAAGTTGTTATATGTGCACTTTCAAAAACTGTTGAATTCATTTAAAATTAACCTATTTCACCACTGAATCATAACAAACTCTTATGCCTGGGCAGTGACTTTATGCACAGGAATAGCTCCATGGAAGTGAGCTGGATTACTCACTTGTGTAAAGTGAATCATTTGGCAGTGTCTGCAGGATCAGAGCCTGAAACACTCCTATGACTCTTTCACAAGCGATCAGAAAAATTTATTAGTAAATCATGTGTTGTTGACAGCAAAATATTAGCAATCTGTCAAGAATAAAAGTGAATGGTCAGTTCTTAATAGTTAACAAAACAGCTAGTCTTGAGATCTGCCTAAAAGCCGGCTGGAAAACTGACTGATTCATCTCATCATGTGAAGAGCGAAACCCACAGATTCTACATAGGGGCAGTAAGAGTTGCATAGTGAGTAAGGTACTACACAAATATTTGTTTTTGTGGGAAGAAAGATAACGTTTTCAAAGTATTTCAATATTGCAAGACTGGACCGTTTTTCTGTTACATTTTTGATAGTATAAAAAAAAATTTTGATAGTAGTAAAAAAATTAATTCTTCTGGATGTTATAAAATGTTTCCCTTTTGTGCCTGACAAATATTTTGTGGTCTTGAAGGAATAGAACCATGGGGGGATGGGGCCATGGCCAAGGAATTAAAAATCTCCCTGTACAAATCCACAAGTGGTGCAGTGCAAGAGTACAAGTTGTTAAATAATGTGTGAGGATTTTTTTCTCTCCTCGTCTCCTGCAGCTTTTTGCTGGAGGCACTGAGTGGCAGAGCACTTGAACAGCATAATCTCTGTTCTGCCGACCTGAGCTTGTCAATGCTAATTGTGTGGCTTTAATTACAAAAACACATTTGCTTTATTGGAAAGGGTTTAACTTAAATCCTTCCTTTCCAGGCCTAGTGTCAAAACTTTAAAAAGGAGCTGAGGTAGTATCAGCTATCTGCACTGAATAAGCAGTGGGATGGTGTGATTCAGATTACATGTCTTGGCTGTCCATCACAACTCGGTTCACTCACTACAGCTGTTCAAGACAAGATGAACAGGGAACTGCAGCTCTCTCATAAATACAAACCTTTTTGTCCCACTGCCTGAATGTGTTCTGATCTTCCTTGTTTTTCAGGCGGACTAAAGAATTTAAGTCGCCTTTGTATTTCCAGCTGTATTTACCAGTTAAAATTGTAATGGTGTCTGAAAACAATGCAGCTGCAAAGCAGGGAAAAATGAGATGCTGTTCCTTGTTTTCATTCAGGTTGTAGCTATTCTGAATAAAACAGCATTAATAGCTGTTCCAAGATTTTTTTTAAACTTGTGACCTATGCTAAATATTATTGGAAGATCATGTAGCAGTCTCTGCACCAGGGCTGTTCTCTCAAAGAGATTATTTCAGAGACTTCAATAGCATTGGGAGGTAGTCTACATGAGCCATACTTCAGAGGTAACATTACAAAAGAAAAGCAACCTCTAGTGAGGCACATCATCTTTGTTTGAATGGCTGCATTTACAACTCTCTTTATTATCAGCCATTTACTTAGGGCATTTTGCTTGGCCAGGTAAAACATATGGTATTGGTTAGTTTCTCTCTGTGTCCTGAGCCAAATGAGAAGTCAGCAATGGTCTCTTCATTAGTTTTCCTCAGACTTTATATCGTCTTTCAATAAAATAATGTTCTCTTTTGACTGCTATTTATGAAAAATGCTTTGGGCTGCTGATGCATGATAGAAGGCTGTATGTGTTTGCTCCAGCAAATCTGATAACCAGTTTGGAATTCACTTCTGCCAAAGTAGTAGGGCACAAGCAAGAAATTCATTTTCTGTTGGCCAGAAGTCAGTCTTTTGCTCTGCTCAGTTTCCACTAGGGGAAAGCACTACTCCTCTTCCTCACATGAAGAGGAGTAGGACTTCTGCTAATTTTTTTAGCTTTATCATTGCTTTCTTCGTTCTTTACCATTTTCCCCACGTTATGTGAGGGATGTAATTAAATGTCACTTGCTTGTCACTGGGAACAGTTAAAACAAAAGTAATGAGAATAATAAAAGCATTGTGAATTTGAAAACTCCCTGAATGATAAAAAGATATTATTTAGCAGATGAGTCTTCAATTTAGCCTTAACTTTCATATCTTATTTGTAATGATAGCACTGTCTCTCTAAAGCACATCCATTTTAATTTTCTGTGAAGGGGGTTATTATAAAGGAGTACATATTTGAATGAAAGCCTGTTGTTAAAAGGCCATTTGGTATAGTCAAAATTCAGGACATTTGCAGTGTTAAATGAGACAGGAGAGGTTATACACATTCAAAATCATAACTTAGGCATTGATCCTGCTCAAATTGACTTCAGCAGGAACACAGTTGTCCCCCAGGCATGGATTGTGTACATTATCTTCATAAATCTCCAGTAAAATGCTACAGATATATTTAATCTTGTAACAATTACAAAAAATACAACAAAATTTAAAAACAGTCTGAGCTGCACAGACCTTGTGTATTAAGTACTGAGGGCAGAATAAAATGGTGCCTACTAATCCTTGTATATTATTTTCCCCTCTGATCTTCGCTTTGAGCTCCGTGTGTAAAGAATGCTATAGAGTGAAATCAGTGGAATATGGGAAGCAAAAGATATGATGGGTTCTGTGGGCATAGCTCAAATATTGTATTATGGTTATAGAAAACCTGCCAAGGTGCTCCCAAAATGAGTTCTCTTCCAAGTTTGCTAGTCATTGTATATGGCAACAATAATTGATCACAAAGGTCTCAGTGGCCTTCTGAAAATATTGTTTTTACTACTTCAATTTTGCATGCATCTGAAATAAAAACTTTTTAATAACTGCAGTAGCTAGAAATAGGTGGCATTAATAAGCCAGACACTATTTAGTAAGCTATAACCTGCAGAGCTGGATAAATCAGTGTAATTCTTTTCTTTGGGCATCTACAAATATATACAAAAGAAAAGTGATTATGGATAAAATGTCCAGTTTATTTAATTTGTTTGTATATTATCATAGCCATAAGACCACTGCTAGAGGTTTCTCATTATCTCAGTTTTCAATAAATGTAAGACTACCATGATTTCGGAATATTATCATGTCAAATTACTTTTTTAAATGGACATTTCTCGTTTAACAAAACTACCATGACTTTCAAAGTGAAGCTGTAACTTGCAATTTAAAACTTTTGCTTGAATAGCAGATGTCTATCCACTGAGAATGCACAAGACCGTTTCCCCCCCAAATATTAATATATTATGGAATTTAATTTATTTGAGTAATTTCAGAATTAAGATCCTCAGGATTGTTTAAAACTGCTGAAGTGAGATGTGTTGGGTAAATTCATTTTGCAAAACTACTTAATGCTACTAGGCTAGAAATGAATTGGGAGATTTTGTTGTAAATTGAATTCAAATCCTCTGGCAGTAAAGTCTAGAAAAAGGCTTGTGCGGGTTACAAACACGTCCAGTCAGAGTTTTTAACTTTAAAATATTTAGCGTGAAAAAACAAAATCTCCACAGTTCTGCCACCCAACCCCCCACCCACTCCTCATTATATTGAAATTCTTGTAAAATAAGAAATTGAGTTTTTATATGTTACCTGTTGCTTTTCACCACTTCACTTGTTGTTTCAAACTTTATTAGTAATTCAGTCTCAAAAATCTAAATAAAGTAGATTTTTCTTTCTTTCTTTCTTTCTTTCTCTTTCTTTCTTTCTTTCTTTCTTTCTTTCTTTCTTTCTTTCTTTCTTTCTTTCTTTCTTTCTTTCTTTCTTTCTTTCTTTCTTTCTTTCTTTCTTTCTTTCTTTCTTTCTTTCTTTCTTTTTTTTTTTTTTTTTACTTTACACCCATAATAATTCTTACTCCAGTTAGGCAGAATAATCAAAATGGAAAACAGAAGGAACGGGGTTGGTAATTTAATTTATACCTTTTACATAGAAATTTATGATGTTATTTAATATACTAGAATATTTCACAAACCATACACATCCTTCACAGCAGTTGTGAATAAACCAGTAACTTGTGAGTGCAATTATTCCTTTCTGTTCGGTTTTTCCTTTTTGTGTGTATGTGCAGTGTTCCCAGTGTGGATGTTAGCTGCATATTTCTGTTATGAACTTGATCAAACATGATCAGGAATTTCACTTGCCCTTTTATGCTTTTTGTACATTAATTACAAAAATATACATTTCATTAGTTTTTGTATCTTATAAGGAAAATTATCCGTAAACTAAAGCTGAAACCATTTAAAAAAACTATAACATTCAAATAGCAAAAACATTCCAATATTCCCACCATTCTGATACCAGAAGGTTGAAGGCCATAGTTAGATTAACTGATTTTTCTATTGTGATTTATGCTAAGTGTTCAAAATGTGTTACTTGTTAAAAGTGTATGTTGTTTAATATAACATATATATTGGTCTAAGATTGCATTCTTCGATATACAGTTGACTTTAATAATTTTTTTGTGTGTGCAAACACATACATTGAAGACTGTTTGGCAGTTGGGTTTTATTAAAGGTGAAATTCTGTGGTAATAATAAGAAACAATTTATAAATAATTAGAAGGCCTTACTAGAGAAAAATGTGTAGATACCTCTCTAAAAAAATGGTGATGTTTTTCCAAATTCACAAAACTTTGAAAAAATCACTGATAAATCAAAATATTTGTGTCTAAAACAGAAGCTAGCCTTTGCCTTAGGCTGTCTAGAGACCATGTATGTATGTAGTATTTGGTGGTAACTGCTATCACTAAAATACATATGTAGCACATCAGCTTTTCCAAAAAAGTTTTGGAACTTTCTGAAACCATTGGGAAAATTAGTGTTTTGGACAAGTGGGGGTGCAATGACCAGTGCTCATTGCTGTCAGGAGGACATCACTGACCTTCGGTTAATCAAAGGTCAGAAAATCTGGGATGTGCTATACCTACATTCATTCATTCATTAAAGGAGTGTGGCATAAAAAGTTGAATAATCATCTGTCAAGCTCTGTTAATTGCTGCTAATTATATTTTCAAGTCTATAGCTTCTGTTTCCAAGTTAATTTGGAAGGAAGGGAAAACCTGCACTAATTATTTTACACAGATTTGGACAACGTCAAGGAATTTCAATTGCTGCTTATCCAATTCCTCTGATTTGTTTTCTACTTAGGTGCTTTCTGCCAGAATGCCAACAAGTCAGAGAGAGAACATCATGGGAGGGCAATGAGACCAAAATTGACTAAGTTAAAAAAAAAAAAAAGATTAAGGAAAGTAACACTGAGCGTTATTTTCAAGCACTTTCAGCATACCTCTGTGCACAAAAGGAACATGGCTTTAATGTATCATATAATGTTCTTGAAACCATAATGATTGCAATGATTACATGTTTGCATTAATTTTGAAAGAGTATATGCAATGTTTTGTACGTTCAGGGTTGCTTGATTGTTGTCTCCCATTGTCCATTCTCAGTTCATAAATATGTGGAGTGCGAGTGTGGAAATTATGGGACTATTGAGCAATATTTACCAGCCTCCCTCGCTTTCTCTCTCAGGCTCAGAAAGGAGACAAGATTAAAATTGGGTTCTAACTGCGCTTTTAACCAAATCAGAGATTCTTTTTATTTGTGGATGTTACTTGGCTTTTCTTCAGATCTAAGAGCCTTAAAAATGTGTTGCATTCAAACACCTGTGTTCTAAATACAATGGTATTAAAAATGTAATTGAAGGATTTTCACTTTTGTAGACAAATCAGCAGGGTTGATATTGATCCATCTTTTTAGGGAGCCACAGTGCACCAGAAGGTGATACTGTAGAGGGCCCTGTAAGCCCTAAGAGCCTTCTGTCTAGTTTGGCAGAAAAACAAGGAATGGAGGACAACAAAAGAAATATCCTGTTCCATAAGAAATCTTCATCCCACTCACCCCCTTCTCCAAAAAGAAAAAAAAAAGACTTAATTTTTCCAGCTGCACACAATGATTTGGTGTTCACTGTTGCATTGAACACAGTTGCTGTCAGAAGAGACAGGAAACAGTTTTCTTTTAATTGCTGAAATCATTCGGAAATGCTTCATGCACTGCTTCTATACAGCAGATGCTGTGCATTAATTGGCCTGTGTAGGACTGACCCAGGGTTCCTTGCAGCGGGCCCAATTTTAGGCAGAGGGTTTAAATAGCTTATTTATTATTTTGTATAACCTGGCATACATTATGTGTGCTTGCACGTGTTGTATTCATGGTCGGCAGTTTCTAATGTCATGTGGGTTTCAAAACCTGCGTTTCTCTGGTAATGTACTAGCAGCAGGTAAGCTCTAAATACCATCCATCAGAAGCTAATTTTTTATCCAGATACTCCAATGACTGATGAACCTGTCTTTTGTATGAATGTTTAGCACAGTAGAAAGCCATATGCCACTGGCACTGGTTCCTATGCATTCTTTACAGTTGCTAGAGAGTAGATTTAAAAAAATATTCTCCTGCCTTTACATCCCTTTAGTCTTTTATTTATTTAGCAGTTAGCACTTTCTAAAATAATTCTGTTTTTTAACACAGAAGGGGATTTGGGTCTTTTAAAAGCAATCTAACTACTCTTGTTTTCTTAATCAGAAATATTACTGCACACCCTTAATAGGGAGCCTTGTTTTGTAACTCCCCGTCTGTTCAAAACAGACCTTAGCCCATTAGAAGGTCCTCCCTTGTGTGGGAAGACCACAGCTGTTACTGTAAATCTCATCCAGTAACTGTATCACCCCCATTTTGTGGCTCTGAAGGATGAAATTGAGAAATGGAATACTGTGCAGTCATCCTTTACATCTCCAATTTTAGGCCTTTGCACATCATTTTCATGCTTTTATTCCAAATCAAACAACATTAGCAAAGAAAGCCACTTTCTTCTAAATGCCTAGCATACAAGGCAGTTTCTAAAATCTTAATTTTTTTTTAAATAGAGAAATCCAAAAAAGTCAACTCTTCTCCCCCCCCCCCCACCCCTTCCCCCAATCTTTGCGGTTTCCTCAAGGTTATTCCTGGTTTGAAATCCAAAAAGTAGGTAGATACCTAAGATGCAGCACAGAATAAACAAGAACACCGCTTATTTCACAAACACAACTTTAAAAGGGTTCTGTTTCTTTAAATCTTTGTGAAAGAAGTGGATCTAACTTCTTATGAAGGATATTGGGGGCTTTAATCAGAAATAAGAAGTGGTTTAAATCATTAGCACAACAAAGCAAACTATAAGCTTGAAGATAAAAGTCTCTGGGGGAAAGAGTCCTCTGAAAATAAATGGGACTTGATAGATTTCCATATCATTTATAACTTCCCTTAATTACACTTGGAAGACTTGCCAGTAAAACTGGAAAATTGGCAGCCTATATCCATTATAGTAATTTTACCGACCATGGCAAGCAGCTGGCTTTACTGGATTTTATTTCCCATCACTTACAATTAATCATCAGCTGGAGATGTCTGAAACTCTTCAAAATGTAGCAATACTGTGTGACATTCAGGCCTCCTTAAAATACTAAAATCTGCTGAGTAAATGGGCTGAGTTTTCCTTCAAGCAAACTCATTTTGGTGCAAGGCAGGCTGCTGGTTAATGAGTGCCACTTTGATAATCGGATGCAAATGTGAACCTTGACCCTATGTCAAAGGAGAGGACGCAGTAAGCTGGATGAAAGATACAAGATTCAGATCTACAAACTTTATACCAATTAGACATAGAGTGGAGAAATACATCAGTGCTGATTGGGTTTATCAAAAAGACTTGTGGGACTTGTGACCATTTTGTAAGCCTAACATTGAAGACATCCTGTCACAACCATTAAGTCTTTATCAAATGATTTACAAAAGTCTTAGAGACATGTACTATACTCACAAAGATCTCTCAGTAGTAATGCCTTCAGATGTCTTATTGTACCTCTGAATTTTAAAGAGCCATCTCTGGGAGTACAGTTAATCCTTATGTTCCTTCTGTGTGCATAATGAAAATAGTTCAAGGTTGCTACTTTTTAAGTTCCACTTCCACTCCTCATCCCGAATTATTTGGTTAGAAAAACACTGATGACGGTTCCACATATTGTCTGTAATCTTTCTTTAAGACTGGATAAATAAGACCATGCTGTCCCTAAATTATACAGAGAAAAAGTGAAAAATGTGATTTGCTATTCCGAAATTTCATATCAGTATTGTTAGAAGCAGTTGGATATTAGGTTCCCTTCTCTTCAATTCCTTTCATTTTTGGATCTGCTTAAAAAATAAAAATGGATTTAAAAAAATAAACTTGAAATATTCGGAGTTACACTAAAAATGCATTCTAGAAACTAAATCTGACTTGTCCATTTTCATATTCACATGAATCCAAGCAATTTAAGTGTAGATTTTATTTGGCATAAACCTATTTAAACAAAACAAAAAAATCTTTGTTTCTTTTTAACAAACAGAACAAATTCATTTGAGCCAGTGCAAACTAGTCAGAATGTTGGGGTTATATATTTGTTTATTTTGACAAATTTTGGTCATCAATGACCTGTCCCTATAAATTTAAAACGTAAAGATGATTGTGACTCAAAATTGGATTTAACTGTTTAACATACATAGGAAAGAAATAGAACGTGATGAAAGGCATAATACTTTAAAGAGCCCAGATTAATCCTTAAATAAGTGAGGAAGGAAGAAGTTGTACACACCACTAAGAGCTTCATTTACAGGCTACATAATATGGACAAGCTAAAGGATACACACAATTATGTAATGAAAGACATTGGACAACGCCCAAAAGAGTGAAAAAGAAAATAGAGAGATACAAATGCCTAACTTTAGAATTGTACAATGAAAGGAATCATAAAGATTTAATGTAAGAACTGTGATTAAACTTCTGTGCTTAAGTAATGCTTTCACCAAGTAGTTTTAAACAAATTGCACATTATCAGAAGTACTGTCACAGCATTTTAACTTTGGGTACTTATAAAAAGCGTGCTTCGTCTTTTAAATGAATAAGAATACAAGATGTTGACTAAGTTACTTTTGTGTGTTGGATTTTTTTCTTTTCTTTACAAAGACCAGCTCTTTTGTTATCATCTCTGTAAACACACCTCTGTATCAAACGCAAAAATATTACAAACAGAAGCCAAGGAATACAGAATACTGATTCTCACTCGTTTCCATCCATTTACGCTGCAGTACGAGAGATGCACAGAGACAATTATACTTAGCAGTTAAACAGTAAATACTTTTTTAAGGCTCTGCATAAACATTAACTGATTAATGGGCCCACCGACTGATCCATTTTACACACTGGGAAACTGAATCGCACAGGGGTTTGGGACAACTTGTGTCCCTGATTAGTCACCAAATCCATATTTAGGCTCCTAAATGCCCTGAGATTTTTCAGAGCTCTTAACTAGTCACCGTTTCCATTGGCTTTGCTGATTTCAATGTCTAACTTTGAGAACTCGGCTTTGAAAATTGTGGCCTAAGTGATTTTCCCATGGTCACATTGAGAATCAGTTGCAGAGCCGAGATGAGCATTTTATGAATTCCTGGCCCTTGACTCCACAGCTTTTCTAAGAGTGCAGTAATGGAATGGTCTTAAATCTCTGAATTTTCTTTCTTTAGTAGGTTGGTGTCTCAATGGTAGCTAAACTGTAATGTGGGTATGTTCGGTTTTGTTTTCTCTTGTTTGTACTCCCAGAAAGAACTTGTCAAATTCACAGCTAGTTTTATTGTTGTTTTTGTAAACTAAAATCTATGTTAATAGCTTCCACAACCCTAACAAGTTCACTAATAGCTCTAGCAATGGCTGGAAGGTCCAGAGCAGGGAGTGGGGATGGAAGGGGAATAACAACAACGAGGAGCAGGAAAGAGAGCGAGCTGCTGTAGATAGAATAGTGGGGTGGGGGCGGGGAATGACAAAAGACAGGCAGAGATGGGATAGAGATATAACTTGTAATAAAGAACAAGTGTTTGGTACCCTACATAGAATCTCAGGGTGTAAATGACTTAAACTGCTCACTTGACTCTTATGATGGAGTTTCTGTATTTACGATATTTCATGTTAATTGTTCAGAATATCTGATTAGAATGCAGAGTTCTTAGAGCAAACGTTATCTGCTCTTATTCCAAAACGCCCATACTGCTGTTGGTAAGTCTGACAGAGGGATAGTGCAGAACCTTCTTTTAGGTTAGAAGTAATGAGTTTCTCTCTGGCGTGCCTCAGTATCCTGGATGTTTCAGCAGGGGACATACCAGCCCAGAACAAAGTTAGGGGAGATGATACCCTCAATACATGAATTCATAAGAAAAGTCATTTAGAGACTGTGTGTTCACATACATGGGTTTTTTGCTAGCTGCCCTCGTACCTCTCTGTTGGATATTACACACCTCACTCACGGGTCCTAGGATACAATTCATGGAGACAAGCAACATGCCCAAGAATGCACAGACCGTCTCTATGAATCAGATCCCTTCATCTTTGTGTACCAATAAATGCCACCATCTGAGCAGTGCAGGAAAAGAGGACACAGAGTTCAAAGGCACTAAAACTGTTTGTACAGTAAACCCTCGATTTAACGGACTTCGGATGCAACGGACAAAATTTCTAAGCAAGTCTGATGCATCAGAAATCCATTTGTCGAGGGCTGGCTGCCGGCTCCCGACTGCCGCCCGGGTCCCAGCAGCGGGCGGGCTGCGGAGCTGCCGCCCTGGCCCTGTGGCCGGCGGGCTGCTGCTCCGACAGCTCGTTTTTTAAAAATTATTAAATAACGGACTTTCTGATTTAACGGACACCCCCTCGCCCGAATTAGTCCGTTAAATCGAGGTTTTACTGTACTTTAGGAAACCCATGAAGATTACCCAGATGTCACAGGAAAGTTCATCTTTACAGACACGGAACAAAAGCACAAAGGCGTGACTACTGCACTCAGGGCACAGACCCCTTTCCGTCCAAAGTGTAAATCTGTTGACTGCCATCTCCGATGATCATCACCGGGTTTCCAAAACAATCCTTGTAGTCTATGGCACTACACCAGGGATGAAGGTTCCCCCCACCACCGTAAATGGGTAACCTGCATAACAAGCATAAAAACCTCAAGTGGCTTGTTTCCTTTGTGCAGTATAGTCAAAGGTGCTGAAGAGAGATTCTGATTCCTAGCCACAGTCAACCCAAAAGTAAAGCCACACAGTGGGTTGCTTATGACCCTGAGTTTGCATATGTCTGTTAGCAGAGTGCAAATAAGCAGAAAGTGGAAACTTGTTTCCCTTTAAGAGCTGTCAGCTGTGGTGAAAATTGTCATTTTGCCTCCAAGAGCCCTCCCAGATGGGTAAAAATTGGTGTTTCCCTCTAAGCAGTCTAAAGGCATCAGCTACCATCCATAAAGTGACATGTGCAAAGGTGTGCATTCTTGCTCTGCACTAGTCTGCTACTGAGTATTGTCAAAGGCCCCAGTCCACGCTCCATAAGACTAATGCCAAGAAACTTATTGGCTCCTGATTCAGGATTAGTGTCCACATGGATCTGAGCCAGGGAAGTACAGCAGTGGCTCCACAGTCAAAAACCACACAAATTTAAATTTTGTTCTGGTCTTTATTGATGTCAGCGTGTGATGGCTGTTGGAAAGGGAGAGTTTGGAAAGTTCAAGTTGCAAATGTGGGATTGGAAGCGATCACTTTGTTTTGTGTTGTTTTTTCTTCCTCCTTCACTCACTAAGTAATGGATTAATTTTCTGTTTTAATTTTGATTAGCTGAAAGGTAACCATGGCATGTCGCACATCTTGTGCTGTGGACTTTTATATGACAGCTTGGTTTCAGAGAAACTTTTTAGACTTTGATAAATTTTGCCTAAGGAATTAATCACTTTATTCTGCAGAGAGTTGATGCAAGTTTAGTGCATTTAAATGTCTTCTATCCTCATTTTTGTACTGCTTTAATTTTACCAGGTCTCAGAAGGGCAGGAGATTTGTGTAATTGAAGCTATGAAAATGCAGAACAGTCTGATCGCTGCTAAAAGTGGCAAGGTATGCTTCGTCTCATCTTTTTAAACTGCATCTAACTTGTCAAATTGGACAGAATGTACAAAAACAAGAGGAGGGCTGCTGTAGTTAAACTATTAGAAGTGCCATTGTTTTTCATTTTCTAGATCTTTCAAAATGAGGTGCCTTTAATTTTTAACGTTTACATCTGCCTGGAAAGCTATTAAATAGTTACAAGACTTAGATGACACAGCATGAAATGGTTTTACAGGCTGCAAAAATGAATGTAAGTTTGTTCCTTAAGATAGAGCAATTCAGATAGGTTTGAAGGACTGGAGGAGCTGCAGCCAGTTCTCTAAATTCCCATATTTTCAGAGAGCAGTCAAAAGCAGAGATCTTTTTGCAATTAAATGAATTAAATGTACATTAATTTCACATTGTCCTGATACTTGGAACAAGGTATGGATAATACATCAGTAGTGTAGATGAATAGTATTTAGTCTAGAAAAGAATATTGCTTTAAAAAAAGTAACAGGTTCCAGAACTGAGCATTTTTTGATGAGGACGTAGTTAAATGTGGAGTGTCCAGAAGTGTTCTAAGCTCTTTACATTAGGACAGATCCCCGCTGCAAAGAATAAACAATCTAAGACCTTGGTTCTGCAAACACATACATGTTTAACTTTATCTACTGTGATACTAACAGATCCTCAGGCAGGACTAGGACCTACGTAAACAAAATATGGCAAGAGGACAAGAGAGCAACGTGGACACCTCTCTCGTTCTTTCCTATTACTGTAATGTTGTTCCTTGACTATTATCCTCTTGGTATTCATTATTTTGCTGTAAGACCAGGTTTAATTTTTCTTTTATTATTTACTTTTCATTTTTAATATTTGTTAGTTTCGTTTTGACCCTTACTTATTTGTTTTGCTTTAATTCTCATTTATTTACTCATTGTTTTTAATCTATTATCATATTGAAGTGGTTTCTCAAATCCTAATTTCCTTCTTTCAGAATTTAATTTAACCTTTACATATTCCCACCCTTGCCTTCGCTCTCACTGATTCATTTTGTGACCCTATAGCCAGCCTCTGAGCTTCCTCCCAAGTGCCTGCCCACCTCCTGATAGTAGTAATGTTCTAGTCCTCTGTCCAGATGCCCTTCCCCCCTGCATATGGGTAAATTTTGGCTTGTACCATGCCCAATATGTTATGTCCCTCTTAAACCTTTAAAGCACAATTTAAGTAGGGTCCAAGCTCTAAGTGGTCTCTTTGGATACCCCCTCACGAGTCTCCATTTTAACATAAACTGATGTAATTTAAGAAAATAAAAACAATTTGGAAATGTAGATAATAACAGTGTCAGTTCATTAAAGCTAATCGATAAATAAAAATAATTCTAATGCAACAAGCAATGACAGTCAAGCATTCTAAAATTCAAAGTTATGGTTCCCACAACAAAGGCAACTTGATGCCTTTGCAGAGATGGTGTGTTTTGGTACTTTTGGTGCTGGACTAGGTCTTGGACATTTGACTCTAGTTTATGCCATTCAGTTTCATAGTGTTCAGCTGGAAGATATTCAGTTTCCCTTTTTTCCTCTGACTTGTCTTCCACATCCAAACACTGTTTTTATATTCTGAACTGCTAAAACAAGTGGCTTGGGTTTTATTTAATTTGCATCTTATGGATGTTTGTAAAATGAATAAAAATGAGGGAGCAATTTGGTTGCCTGATGAAGATTCTAGACTCTACCTGTTAGAAATAGGTGTTGGCCAAGCTGACTCCAATAAATTTCAAAAAACATAGGGGAGCCCATTTGCTGAAACTGCTGTAAGAACAGACAAGTGGCTTTTAAAAGTGTTTTCACACTAATTTTGGGGGATCTTTTTGCATTCAGAATTTTAAAGTAACTATTTAAAAGATTCAGACTTATGGGTCTGGCAGGTTTGAAGAAAACTGATTTAGAAATAAAGAACGTTTTTTAAAAAGTCCCATGTTCTTTCCAGTGTTCTCTGGGGTAGAGTTACGATTGTGTGGCTGCCTAGCAGAAAGGGTCACCATAAGATTGTGAAGCACTTGGAGATCTACTCACAAAGCGCTAGGTATTATAGTAGTCTTACTAACTCAGCAATCCGTCATTTCTTCTGTGTATGTACCATACATTCAGGTATATGCATTAATGTAGGTTGCATAAGCTAAAGCACTTACGAAGCCATGTTTTCAGGGAAGATTTAATAATTATTTTCACTTTCACACTGTAGGTGAAAGCTGTACACTGTAAAGCTGGTGAAACTGTTGGGGAAGGAGATCTGCTCGTAGAATTGGAATGAAACATGCTTCCTTCATATCATCATACAGTTCAACTAACTCTATTTCTATCCATCATGTAAAGTGAAGGTATTAATACAGAGAAAAGTGTAAAACAGACATTCCTATGGAGCAAATTTTATACAGTCGTATTTATAACAGTGACGTTCTCTATCCAGCAGACAGATATTAAAACTGCCAATGGATATCAGGTTTTTATTTCTATAAATAATTGTACATATAAGATTTGTAATTCTCCTGATTTTCAGTATCAAATACAAATCAATAAAAATCGAACCTTTCTGCTGAAATAAAGCCTCTTGGAATGTATTTTATTCAATGTCAGCCACTGTAATATCTGCAATTTCAAATGTGCATGAGCTCCACTGTACAGAATAGTTGATAAAAGTGAAAAAGTAATTAGTGAGCAAACCACTAACTACCAAGCGTTTATTTTGGTTCAGATGCATTGTACCTGATAGACCTGGGGTCAGCAACCTTTCAGAGGTGGTGTGCCGAGTCTTCCTTTATTCAGTAAAATTTAAGGCTTCGGGTGCCAGTGCGGAAGGGGTGGGCTTCGGGCCAAAGGGGGTCAGCCAGTCCCCTGCTTTGGGGTTTACCCTGCAGGCTCCTGCCAGCCGGGGGTCTCAGCCCACTGCCAGCCTGGGTGAAGGAAACCCAGGCTAGCAGTAGGTGCTGAGTGGTGCAGGTGGGGACCCCAGTTGGCAAGGAGCCAGCAGGGAGAACCCCAGAGCGGTGGCAGGCAACGTCCCAGTGCCTGCCCCACTCAACTCCCTTTGCTAGCCTGGGTGTAGAGAACCTAAGCTGGCAGTGGGCTGAGACCCTATGCCTGCTGTGTACAGCTCCAACAAACCTGGTTGCTGGATTCTCAGTCAAAGTATTTATCCCCTGAGCCTAATTCTGCCATCAGCCCTGCTCAGGATTGCAGTGCTACCCAAGAGTGAGTCCCTAGGTGGGCAGTAGTAGTATTTTGTTTGGATAGGAATGCCACCAGTTTGTCTCCTAGGGTTTATAGTAGTTAACCATTACAATTACTAGAAGGATCACATTCTCCTATCTAACATGCCAGTGCCCCCCATAATGGATATGAAGTGTATAATTTTCAAAATTATTTAAGTGACTTAGATCCCTAAATCCCATTGACCTGCATTTTCAGTTAGAAAGGCCCGCTTTGCTTGAAATGTTTGATCCAAGAGATTTTTTCACTTTCAGGGTGAAAGTGAAGTTAGAGCCTTACGACTGGGCTATTTCCAGTCCCACATGGCCAACCAGGAGATACTTTAGATGGTAGCGAGTATGACCTTGATTTCAGAGATCCTTCTACCTCAAGCCCTTTGCAATTTCTCTAAGGCTATAGAAAGAGTAATTCAGGCAGGCCTGAATTCTATCCTATGCCCTAACCTCCACTAGAGTTAGGTCAACGTCAGGCAGCTTGGCTCAACCTAATTATGGCAGTGTCTACACCAGTTTTGCTCTGGCCACTGGGGTACATACAACACCCGCATAACTCTTAACTGCACTTTCACCAGAGGCCTAGGGCTTATGGCAGTTAGGGCAACAGTGTGTCAATGCTGACACTACCTTACTTACATGGACTAGTTGCTGTCTTGTCAGCAGAACTGTGAAATTGACAAGAAAGCCCAGTTTCTGCTCCTTCCCCCAGCTCTGTTTCCTGCCATGCCCCTCTGGCTTCTAGGTGTGGATCTCCCCATCAGAGGTGAGAAGCCCCCCTGCTCCCACTGGGGAGCTGAGCGCCCTGGGTCTCCACCCCCAACACTGCCCCTCATCAATCGATGGAAGTACTCCTGCTGAGAGAGACACCATAGTAATTACAAACCTAGGTTGACTTAAGAAGGTAGCATGTATTCACTATAATCTTGTCCTATACTCAGACTGCTTTACTTTGTCGAGCATCACTGTACTTAATTCAATTCAATATTCAACAGTGTATCCATTCCAGTGTCCTGGTTTTAGAGTAGTGTATGATAAAACTCTGCTTGAGATATTTAGCAAGAAACCATGTGAGATTCTTTAGGGTTTCAGTAAAAACGGTTTTAGCTCTTACACTTTTGAAGAAAACCTTCTGTGACTCAGCCTGAAATAAAAGCCCTATCTCTCTTAGTGGCATGCTTAAAAATACCCTGTATAATTTTTCCATGTGAGTCTGCACACAACAATGTTACAATTTAGTTATTTAAGAAGAACATTTTCTTCCCTTGACCAGTGTGCAAATCTCCCATTGTCATCAGCAGGATAATCTGCTATGGAGTGCAGCTAGTAGATAACCCTTTATGTTGTCCCATAGTGTCCCAATGAAAGGAACCTCACTGAAAGTGTCATTTGGCTTATTCTATAGATTACATTTCACACACATGCATCCTACCTCCATTGACAGGTTTGTACAATGAATGCAGAATTTGCTCTGTGAATATTGGATGTAAAGTAGAGGACCTGTTTTACCTGTAGTATTGCAAGCAGCAAGAGAAAAAAAAGTGTTTGCCTAAGAAGTGCAGAAGAAAAAAAGACAATCCTTTTTTGTGTTAAACTAAATGTCACAAGGCACTAATGCGTAACTCAATAGGGCCTTTGGGTATTTTAAAAAATTAATAAAAGGGTTTTTGCTTACAAAAACACAGTTCAGTTTATGTATTTTTGATTTTTGTATTAAAGATTTCCTAGAGATTTATGAGTGATTATATTAATAAGTACTTTATAGCAGATAGGACTGTTTACCAATGTATTGGGCAGCTAAAATTAGCTTTTTAAAAGTCCCAGAGCACACATTTACTCAGTAGACCGTAATGGCACCAAAAGTGCTGATATGATCTAAGGGGACAATATAAAAACATGATTTTAAATTCAACTCCTGTACATTCCCAAGATTTTATCCTAATACATTTTATAAACCCAGTGGATCTTACAAACAACGATTACAATCAACTTAGTATTAATAGACAAAATTCAGAACAGTTTTACACCACACAGTGAGAAGTTCATTCTAGTCTAATTCTCTTTTCCTATCCCTTTTTTTCTTACAACATTTAACTTAGATGTAATTGTTTTCATCTGAGACATTTACTGACTGAGGATTGTCGTGAAATCAGCCATATTTCGTTATCTGCTGTTGCAGTAGCATTACTGTGTTACCAGTTTTACAAAACTGACCTGGAGCCCTTCTATTCAGCTGCCTTTTTACCTTGATTTTACAAAAGAAAAAAAACCCAGACAAAGTATTTTACTCACCAATCAAAAACAATTATTCACCTTGGCTGAGGGAACAAATAAAATTTTGCCAGGCTTGGCATCAGAGTCTGTATTTGTATTGTAATGATGTCAGAATCAATGATTTTGTGGATGGAAAGGTTACTAAAGACCTTAGGTGCTTCAATAAAAGTATTCTAGATTTACTTGAGAGAGGCTTGTGATCAACATGTGTTTAGTACATTTTCTTAATACATTGTGTTGTTACCTTCCATTTTTAATCTCTACTTTCACGTAGCACATAATGAAGACCATGATTCCCTAAGGAATCATAATTGTCATAGTAAGGGAGATTTATCCACTCTGGCTGGTAGGTAGTTGTGCTGTACACAAAGCATTCCATACTGCCACTAACAGCTGGCCTCTCTTCAGGTACACTGCTTTTACCTTCCCACTCTACTACTTCAATTCTCATTGGAGTACGTTGATACATGTCTGGGCAACCTTCAAATTCATCAAGGAATTGTAGCATCTGGTCATCAACAGAATAAATCTCTCCAGTAACATGGTGGCCTGTTCCTGGGATGTTCAGCAAAAAAGGAATGTTATATTTTCCGGCAATGACCAAAGGGTATTTCTTCACAGTGTGTCCCCTGCCTTGGAATTTTGCTATCCCATGGGTACCATTAATCATGTGCTGGTATTTGGGCTGGCCTTTTTTAAGGGTCCCATACACAAAAACACGAGCCATTCTACCTGCAGAAGAAATGGAGACAAAAATAATTATTACTAATAACCTATGTAATAAAATATATTCAATTGAAAATTCACATGCACACACAAAAATATCTGGAAAAACAACCGGGGAATAATTCCCAATAACAAGGGAATTTTCTTACATGATTCTTCTTAAACATATAAAAGTGCGGCAACAGTATCTCTCAGTCTTGCTCAAATCCAGCATAAAAATTGTTTGGGAAAATTCTCTTATTCTTTAATTTTCTCTCCTACAAACAGATTAATTTCCATTCTTTCAGTATAGCAACCACAACAATGACCAAATGTATTTTTGAACCATAGTGAAACTAGAACATATCTTCTCTTTCTTTCATATAATTGCATGACCCTTGCTACAGCCACGCTAATGCTACTGTGCTATGATGCTTTGTGACAAATCACAAGCAACTCAGGGAGCCATTTCAGTTACCAAAATGACTGCACTACAATTTACATGTCCTTTACCAAAAACAATGTGAAAATCCTTTAGTTCTGTTCATGTACGTACAATAACAGTTACATTTTTAACTGTCTGTTCCTCTGCTAATTATTACACGTTGGGTGTGGGTGGTATTAAGACTGTATTGAATTTATTGGGACTAGTGATAGCAATGAGTGAATCATGGCCACTTGGGTGCTTTCCACCTCAGAGGAAAAATGTGTGGCAACCTTCACAACACATTTGAGAGTCCTTATTTCACACTGAGGAAAATGCACTGCTGCCCTAGAACAGAAGCAATACATCTCAGTATGAATGTTTGCATGGCAAGTTGTCACATGGGCTAATACAGTGGTGTGGCGTTACTCATTTAAAAGCAAAATTCAAGTGTCTGATCACAGCATCATGCTATGCTGCATGAGAGCCTTTAGATGAGGAGACAACAAGGCTTATTTTTCCATATGATGCTGTAAGTTTGGTCCCAACATTAAAGCAAGAACGGAGCCTTGAAGATGTTTATAGTAGCAGTAACCTGAGCTCTGGCCTTAGGAAACAGAGGCTGAGTAGCACCAGTGATTGGAGAGGATTTTACAACGATGTGCCAATAGGCTCAGGCTTTGGTTACACTTACAGGATTATAGCGCTTTTGGTTATAGCTGTCCCCATATACAGCAATAGGTATAGCGCTATAGCATGTCCTGGCGTGGCCACATTTGCGGCACTTGCAGAGGCACAGGGAGTGGTGCATTATGGGCAGCTATCCCAGCATTCAGCTGGGTGCAACGTGCTTTTCAAATGAGGGGGGTGAGAGGGAACGTGTAGTATTTATGCAGAGAGAAAGACCGAGATGATTTCTACAGTTGACAGTCTGGTCAGCGGGTGTCCTTTGAAATTAGAGCCTGCCTTATAAATTTCTCACTACACAGCTCCCTTTGTAAAACATTTGCAGTGCTTATCTGCTGAGTTAAGAGAGAAACTCTGAAAAGGTACTTCCGCATTCCTCCTGCCGAGTTGAAAACTGAAAACAACACAGACGTCAATTGCCTTAAATGGCTTGGAGGCGTGCCAGAGATCACTTATAGCGTAATGACTGTTTACACTTGCCATAACACGCTACAGTGGTAGTGCAACAGCCCTTATTCCCCGTGCGGAGGTGGTTTACCACGAGCGCTATAAACTCGGACTTATAGCGCAATATGTGCCTTGCCACTGTGGTCGGGTACAGAGTTATAGCGCTCCTGGAGGCTTTATAGCGCTATAAAGTGCCAGTGTAACCAAGGCCTCAGAAACTGGAGGAAATGTCCCAAAGTGAGGTACATTAGAAGTGTAGTGGCAAAAGTGTAGTGTGATGGGGTGTTGCTTCATGTAAGGTGCTGAAGAATCTTGTAATCTTAGCTTTGTGAGTCAGCATTTGTGAATTCAAAGAGTGAAAATCATAGGAATACCAATTTTGTGGGGCAATGCAGGGAGAATTAGATCAATTGCATCACTGATAGTTGAAAGCAATGGCCACATGTTAGACTCATACATTTAGAGCAGGGGTCTCCAAACTGCGGCCCGCGGGCCGGATGCGGCCCGCGAGGCCCTCTCATCCGGCCCGTGGAGATCTTTTTGGCTCCGCGCTGGGGCCTGGAAGCGCCGCGCGGGCCGCTGCCGCCAGCCGCGGGGCCTGGAAGCGCCGCGCGCTCGGCCGCCGCCGCCAGCCGCGGGGCCTGGAAGCGCCGCGCGCTCGGCCGCCGCCGCCAGCCGCGGGGCCTGGAAGCGCCGCGCGCTCGGCCGCCGCCGCCAGCCGCGGGGCCTGGAAGCGCCGCGCGCTCGGCCGCCGCCGCCAGCCGCGGGGCCGGGACGCGCCGCGTGCTCGGCTGCCGCCGCCGGCCAGAGACGGCTCGGAGCTGGGGCCAGGACGCGCCGCACCGCCACGCAGTTGCAGGGGGCGAAACAAGGAGCCACCCACTGCCAGGCGGCGAACCGGTCTGTGGGGAGAGACCGGGTTGAGCAGGTCAGTTGGGGGGGGTGAGAGACCTGGCTGGGTGGGTCAGTTGGGGGGGGGGGGTTGGAGGAAAGGAGGTTTTGGGGTGAGAGACCTGGCTGGGTGGGTCAGTTGGGGGGGGGGTTGGAGGAAAGGAGGTTTTGGGGGGAGAGACCTGGCTGGGTGGGTCAGTTGGGGGGGGGGGTTGGAGGAAAGGAGGTTTTGGGGGGAGAGACCTGGCTGGGTGGGTCAGTTGGGGGGGGGGTTGGAGGAAAGGAGGTTTGGGGGGGAGAGACCTGGCTGGGTGGGTCAGTTGGGGGGTTGATGTGTAGTGTTCATGTGTAGTGAACAGGTGTTCATGTGTAGTGTTCATGTGTAGTGAACAGGTGTTCATGTGTAGTGTATCAATGTGTTATTAAATAATAACTGAATAAAATAATATTAAATAAATAATTAAAAACAACATCCATGTTTTGATTCTTTTTTATTTGGACCTCGAGTGTGTTGTCGGCCCCCGAACTGCTATTTGATAGCTAATGCGGCCCTCGGGCTGAAAAGTTTGGAGACCCCTGATTTAGAGTAAAAGGTGCTCCAGGCTGCTTGTAACAACTGTTAAATGACAAACAATTTACAGACTGGGTAGTACCAAAAGACAGTGTTCTCTCAAGCTTATCCACTACAAGTCCTTTCTTATTTGAATGAACAGTACAAATGTTATGATTTACACCCAGCATTTGGTGGGGGGGGGGGAGAGGGGAAGAAGGATGGTGAATTTCAGTGCTCATGAAAGTGAAACAAGGGCCTGACTTCAGCTGGTGTAGAAGGCAAGTACAGAACGTGGTGTTTAATCCCTATCCAAATCCTCAAATCCAGTTCTGCCAATGCACTTCAACCTTAATTTACATTACCCTGCCTAGACCACTCCCGAGTGTCATTTGAACACAGGCTGTGAATACATTTTCTGAATCTTTATTTTATTTTTAAGAATAACAGTCTGTAGGGCTTAGTGTAGGAGTAAGGGGCGGTTTTATGAAAAGGTATGAAAAAACCTAGCTTCATCATTCCTTGGCTATCTTGCAGACTAGCCCCTCCTCCTCCATTTTGTGTGTGTGTGTAACAAAAGCAGTTTCAAACTGTTTGATGCTCTTCCAAATTTCGTTATCAGTCACTAAGCTGCCTTGAGACTGTCTCATTTTCACCCCACACAGCAGACTGGCAGCTAATTGCCCATCAAAGGCAAGCCTAACACTCCTTTTTGAAAGAGGTTTATTAGACAAATCTCAAATAGTAAGAAAATCTTTAAAAGCAAAATTGAATTAAAGTTTTCTGCTAATTGTTCTTATTTTAGTGACCTACCAAATATTTATGGCAGATGGGGTAGAGCTGGATTATTCAGAAGGGCACATTACTGGTCTACAGGATTGTCATTAAAATAGTCAGCAGCCCTTTGGACCACTGACCTAATGCTATTACTTCAGTGAGGGAAAAAATGACCACTTTCACAATATTGTATTGTTTGCCCAAAACAAAATAAAAACCAAACTTCACACACACACACTTTGAGGGGAAAAGATCACACGGATTTGGTCTGTGTTTTGTCGAGTTAGTTCACTATAATTTACCATTCATGACATCAAATGAGTTTTGGGATACAGCTCATTCCCTTACAATAAAAAGAACATTAATATTCGGTTGCTCTGGCTCTCTTTTATAAGAAAAATCATTACCTTTCAGCTTGTGTTTTGAATAACAAACACAGATCCTTCAGGAAGAAACTTGTCCCAGTGGGGATTGAGAAAGGATCAGAGTTAAGCACTGAAACATGCAATTAATTCCCATTAGGGGATTAGGGCACTTGTGTTCACTTTGAATCAGAAAAATGAATTGTGAATTAAATTGTTCACAACCAAGAGGTTACTTGTCAGAGTTAATAAGTTAAAATATAAAAGGGAAAACTAAAATGCACACAAAAAGCTCAATAGTAAATGTGCATCTGTAAGAAAAAGATATGCTTCATTTCCATTAAACAAAAGATTTTCCCTACTGTACATCTGAAGCTACTCTTTGAAAAAGTTTCTAGTGGGAAGACTGTTAAATGAGAAATGTATACATCACATTTTCTTCTCTCAAAGTGTACTTGAATGTTTACTATCATTTCATTTGAATCTATTTTAAAATAGCTAATGCAGTTCCAGCACTTCTGAACATTTACCACTTTCGGTTAAAAGTTCCAGTTTGTGACACAATGTTTAAAAAAAGGCAATTTACTATGTAAAGATCAACTAGGAAATGGAAGTTTCAATTATGGTCTTCATCTAAATGTAACATTTGTCTAATGTAACAAGAGCTGCTTTGCCTCAAAAATTGTAACTTCTAAAAACACACAACATAAAGCTATTACACGGCTTTGCACTGAATTCACTTTAAAATGGATCATTAATCCTGGCCAAACTTTTATAAAAAAAAATTTAACCCTGGTCCTACAAGAGCAGTGAAAATGTATACTTGATGAAGACAGTTCCTGTAAATACAAGTTATACCGTTCTCTGCATAATAAACAATAAATCCAGTCTCCCACCCAAGTTGTTGCTCACTGCATCACAGAAACAGTTACAAATTATTAGCATACTTTCTGATAGTTATATTTTGTCTGATTTAAATACATTTTTAGCCACCTTGTGGCAAGAGACTAAAGAGCAGGATCTAATGTTAGGACTTTCAACAAACTGATAAACCACAGGTTGTACTCCTAGAGTGAATATTCAGCAGTGAAACCGAAAAAGGTGCCTCTTCAGGTAATCCAGTTTGACAATTCAGGTCTTTACTACCCTAGGCTAAAGAAAATCAAACCCTATAATGTACACTAGCTTCCTGGGCAAAACAAACCCATTCAAAAGTACTTTCATGAAATATTCATACTACAATCATTAAGTTTTAATGACATGGGAAAATGTGAGTGAAATCTGTATGTCATCTCTTCAAATTACTTCTTTCAACCATGAATGACAGCCTGTCAAACTGTTGATGCAACCTATCACTAGTCATTTTGTCAGGACTAGATTTAAATACTAAAAGTTAAAGTAACTGGGGTTTAGGATCATGAAATTAGATGCTGTAATTGGGTTCGAGTAAAAGCCAGCTATAAAAATGCTAGGGTTGGTACTGAACATGAGCAGTAACAAGCTTTAAATCCTCTATTCACTTATAAGCCTGTCTAATGACTGAGTCTCTGCTTAGTGCTTCCCCCCCACCTTACTACCTAACTATTCAACCACCATGTGAAAGTGATGGCCAGACTATTGCTAAATGTTAGCTTAGTCAACCTGTGATTGCAGATTAGATTAAACTGTCACAATTAGACTCTGCTCCAAGGCTGTCTCTAAGACAAAACCACTGCCTAATAAATCCAACTGTAAATCCCATAATAAAGCATCCTTTCCATGATTTTTCAGACAATTATTCAATCTTTCTAGGGATTTTAAGAGGAGACTGCACTAGTGCTGCAGCACCAAGGATGTTAGGAATCTTGGTAACAGCCATTTGGGTTTTATTTTGTTGAAATATTTTCTTGCAACTAAGAAATGTATCCATTTCTCTCCCTTTATACAGTAATATTATTTTCCCTTGAGAAAAATTCTTAGTGTTGGCTCAGTGACCAGATATAGTTACACATTAATTCTTCAGAAGTTTCTTAAAACTGTAGGAAACAGGTGAAAAAACAAAATGCCTTGAACTTTAAACTTGAGCTCAGTCTGTTTGAATGAAATGAATTTTAAGGTCACTCTTCACTCAATGCTAACTTTCAAGATGGACCAACATGCCAGAAAGGACTCTTGGGACTGCATCCTGTTGGTTCTTTGATGCTTTCATTTTGTTACTTGCTATTTTCTTTATGGCACAGACAAGGGCTTCCTGCTTGAGCCGACCCCTTTCCAACCTCGCTGAATACCTCAGAAAAGTTTATGGCAAAACACCTTTCTTACATTAACCACAGAGGCACCAGTGAAATGATGGTTCCTTTGAAATCAAGAGGTTATGGTCTCCTCTCAGCAGTTGTTCTCTCAAACTATGAAGTGCTGGTTTGTGAAAACAAACAACAGCATTATAGTAACCAGTGCCATGTTGGACACTATTGGGGAGTACCTATAACACTGCACCACTCTATTTTATTGATTCCTTATCACTCCAGCATTAGAGATTCTAGCATACCTAAATCTAAGCATTACTATCTTTAAGATATTTACAACAGCAACTGTAGCTAAAATGTCCCCTCTGACTGCCAGGGATCACATTGCTGTGAAAGTTCCCAGCACTAATTCATTAGCACTGTTGTAAAAATCAGCAACATTTTTGTCACATTCACTTTGATAATATACGGAAACTTAGCTGCAATTTTTTTTTTCAGATATTGCAAAATGCAATTTTGTTCATCCCAAAAGTTAACAGTACATAAACCAATATGAAAGTGTCTGAACAATCTTCAGGGAAGGTCACCAAACAAAAGAATGACAATGATAACAATAGTTGTCATCTCCTGACTGACATTTCAAAAGGTATTTTTTTCTCCTGCTGATAATGGCCCATCCAAATTAAACAGCCTCTTAGAATTAGTATGCTAATGTACAACTTTTTTTTGTGTGCTTTGTGTGTGTATAAATGCATCTTATTTCTGTTCCATTCTATGCATCCAATGAAGTGGGTTATAGCCCACGAAAGCTTATGCTGAAATAAACTGATTAGTCTCTAAGGTGCTACAAAGTCTTCCTCGTCTTACAAACAAAAGAAATGTCCATCTTGTGATCCTGCTGGATAAACATGCCAGAGTCACCGGCCCAGAATGTGATCGCCACTCCAGGACATCAGGCTTCAGTTTCTATAGAAAGATGTATCTGTCTTACAGGCATAAGTGCTAGGGCATTGTTTTTCTTTCAGTAGGAAAAAGGTAGAGTAGGTTTAAAGCCAAATCAGCATTAAAGAAACACACAGAAAATAACTTTGCACAGAGTACCACACCTTCTTTGTGCTCAGTGCAGGCACAAACACTGCTATGTGTATTTGCATGCAGCGGAGCATGCCACACATCCCACCCTGGTTCAAAGCAAGTTCCCATAACCTGTAAAGGCAGAATACAGACATTTTAAAACCTGAACAGAGCTTTTGCAGCCAGGTCAGCATTCATTTACATACCAATTCCCAGAAGATTTCCAGTTATTGGGTAGAAATGTTAGCTCTTGGTACAAAGCAAGTGCAAAGATGATTTGAGTTGGACTCAGAAAAAGGGAAGGAGAGAGAAATGGAAAGGATATAGGGAGCACAACAGACTGCAAGTTTCAAGGCTTGTCTACATGGTGCATTAGTCTGCCCTAGAGGGGACTAAATTCCAGTGCGCACCGGTGTGACACACTTAGGGTGACCAGATAGCAAGTGTGAAAAATCAGAACGGGAGGGGGCAAGGAAGAGGAGGAGGTAATAGGATCTATAAGAAAAAGACCCAAAAATGGGGATTGTCCCTATAAAAATCAGGAGATCTGGTCATCCTAGACACATTAAATGACCCAAATAGACCCTGATGCTAAGCAGTAAAAGTTCCCTAGTGCACATTAATGTCCAATTTCAAATGTCACTACATTAATACAAATTAGGGGCCTTTTAGGGCTGGTCTCCACTACGGGGGGGGGGGGGGGGGGAATCGACTGCAGATATGCAACTTCAGCTACGTGAATCACGTAGGCGAAGTTTGCGTATCTGCAGCCGACTTACCGTCCGTCCTCATGGCGGCGCGCTCCCCCGTCGACTCCAGCTTGCGCCTCCCGGCAAGCTGGAGTTCCGGAGTCGATGGGGGCGCCACAAGTGATTGATTTCTCGCGTCTTCATAAGACGCGAGAAATCAATCACCAGAAGATTGATGGCTACCCGCCGATTTGGCGGGTAGTGAAGACATACCCTTAGTGTGCACCAGAAGGGGCTATATGGGCCAGATAGTATGCAACACGCTAGTGTATAGTAGAATTTATATTCTTCAAGTGCTAACTAATGCACTAGGTAAACAAGTCCTCAAATGCAGCATTAAAAGAGAAGATGACAACCATCTTGTAGCCCTTCATAAAAGATTGGAGAGGTGATCAGTGAAGTTCTATACCTCTCTCTCCAAGAAGTTGAAACAACTCTCCTAGAATGTGCTCTTAGCCCAAAGAAAGTTTTAATAGCCTTTCCATAAGACTGAACACTAACTGATTACCCCACCAAGAGACAGTTGCTTCGGATGCCTTTATGTCTTCGTTCTTGCCAACATAAAAGAACAATGCATTTGATTGCCTGAGAGATTGTTCTTTCTCAGGTAAAATTCAACAACTCTAGAAGCATTCAGGTGATGCCAGCTTAAATCCTTAGTACGAGGTTGGTGGGTCAGATGCAATGTGATGTCCTGATTTAACGGTTAGAAACAACTTTAGAAAGGAATTCTATACTCGTTCCTAAAACTATTTTGTCAGAAAAGAATTGCAGAAACAGTTTCTTGATTGGCAAGGTATTCTCACTGAACCAGCTTGCAGAAATTATTGTCACAAGAGGGGCCAATTTAAATAAAGAGGAAATACAAAGAGCCATAGGCTCAAAAAGCTGCTCAATTAAACGTTTCAGAAATAAATTCAGCTTCCAGCTGGTGTTGGGTAGTTTGTGAGGCTGGCAGAGTTTCACCACCACTTTTACGATTCTAGAAATGTGGGTGTAGAATGCCAGACTCTCTCCTCCAGAAGAAGTCTGTAGAACACCAGCAGAGCCAATGAAAGTACTGAGGCCTTGAAGAATCTGTCAAAAAGGAATCATCAGCAGGCCTTGACTGGAACTTTTGCACTAAAATCGTGTTCAGCACTCCTGAAACTGAAGACGTACCTTACAGCAATAGCTCCTACATACTGGACTAACATAATCAGATGCTCAGAGTAGTCACATTAAAGTTAATTTATATTTTCCAGGCCACCAATAAGAACTTGCCTGGATCTTGGCAGCATTCTGGTAACCCATCATGTAATCTGATGAGGAACAATCATTATGGAAGATGGACTGACAAGTCCTCTGGAGAGGAAAACCAAGGCTTGTGGAGCTACACAGAGCTCACTATCCTTGATTTTCCTGGTCACCAGAGCTGAAATGGAAAAAAAAAAAAAAAAAAAAAGCATGTGTGAGATAGTTTAACTAATTACATGAAAAGGTATTTAACTTCCATGTGTTTGTTTTCCTCTCTATGTCCACAGAACAAAATATCCAACTTTTTGTGGTTGTTTGATGCATGTAAGCTAAACTAGGAAGTCCCCTCTTCTTGAGGAAAACTGATTGAAGCACTGAAAATTCACTGTCCAGACCTCATTCCCCTATCAAGGGTCCTGGGAATCAACAGGATAACTTGGGAGTTGACCTTGTCATATATACAGCATGCCAAATCCTCAAAAAGAGAATCATAAATGAATGGTTTCTGCTCTTAGCTGTGAATTTCACCTTGTTGATCAATGCAAATGACCAGAATGCAGCTTGTAGTGTTATTGTAGCCATGTTCATCCAAGGATAGTAGAGAGACAAAGTGGGTGTCTTTTACTTGACCAAATTCTATTCGTGAAAGAGACAAAACTTTCAAGTTACACAGAGCTCTACATAGTTACATAGACCTCAAAAGTTTGTTTCTTTCACCAGAATGCAGCCGTCACTCTGAATCAGACAGAAGGAAGCTGTTATGGTATTTCCAATTGCTCTCATCTTCAGCCAGTTGAAGCTCCTCTTGCATTCTGAGGGGGACCACTTCCCTTGGCAAAAATGGGATTAAATGTGTTCCTCACAACCAGGTCCTCAGAAGCTGTGTATGTGCGTCAGATCTCTGGTCTGGTCCCCACCATTTCAGAGACTGGATGGGAGTTGAAGAGAGGGCGAAGTGGTCATCCGGGGATCTGGATGCGGTCAGCGATCCCACAGTGAAAGCAGCAATGCCTCAGAGACCTCCAATGTAGGAGAACCTACTCTAGTGTCTGTACGGGAAATCATAATCTTAAAAAATGGTGTCTCTGCCAGACAGGTATCTAAGTAAAGTCCTTATAAGCTCCATGATCTTGGTTACATGTTCCAGGGGAAGAAGTTTGGAAACATGGGGATAAAAACCTCGCTATCAGGCATGTTAGGTCTTTCATGGGTGACCTAGCAAAATTTGGACATCTTGGGCCAGATCCTTAGATTTTATAAGCTACTAGCATAAGTGCCCGGCGTTGCTCGGGTCAGTCGGAGGTGGGGAGGGGGCAGACAGTTGACACCCCCTGACCAACCCCAACACCCACCCTTCACCCACCCTGACATCTTTCCACCCCCCCGACCAACCCCAAGACCCCCCGGCTCACTTACCCCCCGACCAAACCCGACAACCCCACCTGACCCCCCAAAACAAACCCAACACCCCCACCTCACCCCCCGACCAAACCCGACACCCCCACCTCACTCCCTGAGCAAACCCGACACCCCCACCTCACCCCCCGACCGAACAGTGTATTTAATAATCTGTGTGCTACACAGTGCACCGTGAGCCGGGGGGGGGGGGGGGGTGTCGGGTTTGGTCGGGGGGTCAGGTGGGGGTGTTGGGTTTGCTTGGGGGGGTCAGGTGGGGTTGTCGGGTTTGGTCGGGGGGTAAGTGAGCCGGGGGGTGTAGGGTTTGGTCTGGGGGGGTGGGAAGGTGTTGGGGTGGGTGAGGGGTGAGTGTTGCGGTTGGTCAGGGGGTGTTGCGGTTGGTGGGGGGTTGAGGTGGGGGTGTCAGGTTTGCTTGGGGGGATGAGGTAGGGGTGTCGGGTTCGGTCGGGGGTAAGTGAGCCGGGGGGGTGTCGGGTTTGGTCTGGGGGGGTGGGAAGGTGTCGTGGTGGGTGAGGGGTGAGGTGTGGGTGTTGGAGTTGGTCAGGGGGTGTTGTGGTTGGTGGGGGGGTGAGGTGGGGGTGTCGGGTTTGCTTGGGGGGGTGAGGTGGGAGTGTCGGGTTCGGTCGGGGGGTGAGGTGGGAGTGTCGGGTTCGGTCGGGGGGTAAGTGAGCCAGGGGGTGTCGGGTTTGGTCTGGGGGGGTGGGAAGGTGTTGGGGTGGGTGAGGGGTGAGGGGTGGGTGTTGGGGTTGGTCAGGGGGTGTTGCGGTTGGTGGGGGGGTGAGGTGGCGGTGTCGGGTTTGGTCGGGGGGTAAGTGAGCCAGGGGGGGGGGTGTCGGGTTTGGTCTGGGCACCCACCCCAACACCTTCCCCCCCCCAGACCAAACCCAACACCCACACCACACCCCTCACCCCCCCGACACCTTCCCACCCCCCCAGACCAACCCCGACACCCCCCCGGCTCACTTACCCCCCGACCAAACCCGACACCCCCACCTCACCCCCCCAAGCAAACCAAACACCCCCACCTCACCCCCCCACCAACCGCAACAACCCCTGACCAACCCCAACACCCCCACCTCACCCCCCCGACCGAACCCGACACCCCCACCTCACTTACCGTCCCACCAAACCCAACTCAGATCCGTCGCAGGCGGGGAGGGGGCCCAGAGCCGAGGGATTCTGGGGACCTTCGCAGGTGGGGGGGGGGGCACAGAGCTGATGGAGTCCGGGGTTGAGGTGGGAGGGGCAGAGAACTGAGGGCTCTCCGGGGTTCCGTTGGGAGGGGGGAGAGGTAGAGAACTGAGGGATCTCTGGGGTTCTGTTGGGAGGGGGGAGGGGCAGAGAACTGAGGGATCTCCGGGGTTCCGTTGGGAGGGGGGAGGGGCAGAGAACTGAGGGATCTCCGGGGTTCCGTTGGAGGAGGGAGGGGTGAGCTGAGCGAGTGAGGTGTCTGTTGGAGGGGGGTATTATGACATCATCACCACCTAACCGCCCAGCCGATGTGATTGGCCCTGAAAGACTTTCACCCCTGGGGGGCGTCAGAGGTGAGATCCGAAAATTTTTCGACCCTTACCAGCATCAAGACCCCTCACTGTACCAAATTTCAAGTCTCTGGCTCAAACGGTGCGGGAGGAGTTCGCAGTCATACGTACATACATACACACATACATACACCACTTGACTTTTATATATATAGATAGATAGATTCTTGGAGAAGAATCCAAGCAAAGGTAACTTTTAGCTCCAGCACAAGCCATAATATCCTCAGGACTGCTCTAACTTACACTGGCAACAAAAGCCCCGACACTTCCTACATGAGGTGGAATTGTTGGCAAGGAATGGTGTAAAGCTCATTTCATCAATAGCTGGAAGGGGAGCTCAAGAGGGATACAAAGACTTTAAATTTAAAAGGAAACTACCCCAGGAGTGCTGGTAATAAGGTCAGTTTCTGCCTCTTATGCCATAGAGATTGGGGGAGTTATGTGGAAAGAGATGGATGCTTGCTCCTTTATGCAAGGGTTTATCTATCCTTTATAAAAACCAAGAAACTCTTCCCCAGACCCTGAGCCTACAAAATTAGCCAGCATTGGTAAATGTAATATCAAAAAGCTTCATATCTGCTGCAGTGGGCCCTATGTCCCCAATTGCTGCCTCATGCTGAGCTGGTCTGGTTGTTGTTTATGCAGCTATGTCAGGATCCTAGTTCCCCCTCCCTCTGAGAGATCCTAAGGATCCCAGCACTGCATTAGTACCTCCTAACGCATCTCTTCAGATCCCTAACTGTCCCAATTTATTGAACTCTGCTGGTTCCCACTTCCTTTATATTCCTTGTGATTAACTTGCAAGATGCTTCTGTGCTAATGAGTAGCAAGGTGAACTTGAGGGTGAAGGGGCCAATCTTAAGAATTTAGTCCAGCTCCAAGTAAAATACTAGCTCTTTGATCCTTTTACTCTCACAGTATTGCTTACTGGTGATGCCTATCTTCTCCACAACTCACTCACCTAGTCATACATGATGTAGATATTGCCTAGGACCAAGTCTATCTAGCCCTTCCCAAGATACGACAGGCCATACATTAACGTCAGTCCGAGTAGCAACAAGTTCGTAATGTAGTCTTATCCAAGACTTGTTAGAAATAGAAACTTTTTGGATCAAAGCTGACAATGAAATGCTTACTATTGTCACAGTGATGTAATTGAGCTCCTGGGTGTTTTCAGCACTACTTGTATAGATAAGAAACTTCCAGAAAATTTGACCCCCATGCACTGGCATGCAGAAAGCAGACCAGAGAGCTCATCTACACAGTGACGGTAGTAGGAGCCCTATTTGAACCATGCCTACAATTCCCCGCTACACTGGTTCTGCTCCACTGGAGATTGAAACAATGAGGACTATGAAATAAATAGCTTTTCTTAAAGCGAGTTGCATCCAAATGATGACTATTGTAGGTATAACTCTTGCGTTTGGATGCAAGATGTGTAAAATTTATCCAATGTAAGCAAGGCCTATTAGTTATCGATTCAGATAGCCAGCAATTAATCTATTCACAGTTAGATGATTTTCTTTGCAACCGTAAGGGCTAGAAATACTATTTTTGTTTTGGATGAAAGCTTACACTGTGCAAAATTTTAATCTGAGTTTAATGGTCTGTTCTAAAGGCAGGTGCTGAAGCCAGCTCTGCAGCACCTGGCAACACTATTAAGCCTTAAGGGAGGGACTGCCAGCTCACTGGCACAAAAAGAAAAGCAACGTGCTTCACAAAGCGGCTGCTTTGACCCAGAGCTCTTGGCTCTTAGGCACAGAGGACCTAAGGAGTGAGCTAAGCAGCTGTGAGTTAGGAACCTAAGGAGCAGCCAAGCCTGGGGAGGAGGAGTGGATTGAATATTGTTGACTGATTGTTCATGTGTGAGTTACACACTTCAAATAGCATAAAGAGGGATAGTTCTGATCCTAGTCATCGTGTGTGGCCTATATCTGAGAGCAGATAAATACTCATGGCCCTCCATATGAAAAACAATTTTATATAGATCAGCCAGGACTCTAAGAAACTGGAAGCAAAGTACAATTTTGATTTAGACTTTACAACTACATTATTAAGCATATAAAATAACCTAAACATAAAAAATTATACTGTTTTGGACTGGAGAAATTAGTAACTGATCAAAATTAAAGATAATCATTCACTTTACAAACTATACACATCTGTCTAAATGGACTATGTGGCCCAACAACTTAGTGGAAAAGGACTTTACTCCCATAAACAATCTACACTGAACACTGATGCAATTAAGTATACAAATTGCTGAGACAGCCCTCTCGTCCCCAAGTAGATTATGATATAACTTTAATACAATTTGCTCTATATTTGACAGTAATTATCTGGGGATACTTATGATCCTTTATTAATGTTATACCAGCACCTTTGGGCAAACAGCTACTTATTAGTGCTAATTAACTGGAGAAAGAGAAAGCAAAATAGTACAAGGCAGCAGATCCTCAAATGGATTTAGGTGTCTAACTGCCACTTGAGGCAGTACAAAATTTAGACCTGTCTGCAAATTTCTGCAAAGCTGGGCCCCCAGTCAGCAGCCACCATTGTCCAGCAACCCAGCTCTGAAAGCAGCAGTGCAGAAGTAAGGGTGGTATGGTATGGTATTGCCACTCTTACTTCTGTACTGCTGCTGGTAGGGCACTACCTTCAGAGCTGGGTGCCTTGCCAACAGCTGCCACTCTCCAGCCGCCCAGCTCTGAAGTCAATGCAGAAGTAAGGGTGGCAATACCATGACCTCCCTAACATACCCTTGTGGTCCCCCTGCAACTGCCTTTTGGGTCAGGACTCCCAATTTGAGAAACATTGGTCTCCCCCGTGAACTCTGTATAACATAGGGTAAAAGCATGCAAAAGACCAGATTTCACAATCCATGACACATTTTTTATGACCATGAATTTGGTCATGTATGTATTGTATAGAAATGAGGGCTTTGGATTCTATTAGGTTGCAGGGTGCCTAGAGTTAGGTGTTCCATACTGAGCCTAAGTCCCCTTTGTGGATTTAGCCCAATGTAACTAGTGAGCTACTGAGCTAGAAAACCAGGCATAAAATTCAAGGTATGGGGAAAACAGGAACAGTAATAAATATTAAAGCCATTATAAAAATATTTTCTATTTATCAAAAAATAATACTCAATCCTGCCATGAGTGCAGGGAACTGGACTAGACCACTTAAGGTCCCTTCCAGTCCTATGATTCTATAGCAAAATAGGTAACTCCAGTGAAAAGACAGGAAAAGGCCACTTTCGATTCTCTGCATTCTGACATTTGTTTAAAAATGGATTGCTAAAAGTATTAGTGAAATTTGTCATTTCACAATTCAATATTTACTTCAGTATAACTGTCAAATACAAAAATGCATGTTTCTGAATATGGAATGCATTACATTTTTTCCTTTCAACACCTGGTGTCACCAAAATAACACAGTACATTTCTATAAATGCTCTGCACTTGTATATGCCTTGATTTTAACACAGCTAATACTTAAAAATAAAAACAATAAAAGCAAAACTGCTCCATGGAAAATTAAGAGGAATCATGCATGAGCCTGACTTTAGTCACTAACAGGTCACATTATCATACAATTGTCCGTGGTAGGTCATTTAGCAATGAACTCTACATGTCTAAAAGTTTTCAAGTATTTTTGTTATTGTCTTACTGATGTTAAGAAAAGCCAAAAGCAATGAGAATTTGTCAAAACTTCCTATTTTGATTAGGGCTAAATCCTGGTCATATAAAGAAGCTTTACTCCTGACTCCAGCTAAACGAAAATTTGGCCTATAGTGATCAATCCTTGCTTTCTATGTGCCAGTTATGACTTTTCCACCTACCCTGTGTCTATGAGAGTCAGGTCACTTGAAAGATATGTTAATAATATAGAGGCGGGAGTATTTTTCTGCTTCTCTGAAGTTCCTGTGTCTTCAAAACAAGAATTCTACAGCTCAGAATTTTAAAGAGCCCAACTTTCCTTAACTACTTTCCACAAAGCAAATTGACAAACCTGAAAGAAAGGCAGAACTGGTGACCCCGTATTTCATTAAACTAAAAAGAGTGAAACATCTAAAAAGTACATGTGTTTACTAAACTTTAATCGGTACAAGAGGTTGAAATCTTTCCCAGGTTATGCTGCTCATTTTAAAACCCAAACTGAAATTTGGCAGGCAATTAGACCATAAAATGGGATAATCAGCTTGAATAACCAGAAAACAGAAACTATTTTTTTAAAATAGCTTTTGAAAGAGGCCATTGCAAATGCCGATAACTTTGAAAAAAATCCATAAAAATATTTACTGTGTATAAATTTAAATTGAAGACTAAAGACAGTGAGCTTATTTTAGAGCTCCAAAAGAGATTCCTCCCCCATTTTAAAAGAAAATATCATACAAGAAAATCAAAAAGCTGCAATTAAAGACATTGTCAAGATACTTTTCAACCTACTGTTTATAACAAGGTGTATATTCAAACTGTTTCTCTCATTTTTTCTGTATTATGCGTATACTGGCTTATTATTGCAGGTTTTTTCATGAATGGTGAGCTACTGATGGCGTTGCTTTTATATCCATCTTTTATAACTTTCAAACATTGGTTTTCAAGTTTGAGGAGGTAGAGGAATACACAGGATTATATGGACTTTACAAGAGATTTTTTAGAAAAAAATAAATATTCTTAGATGCATAGATTTTAAGACCAGACATTTAACCCAATAATCACTGAAAAAAGTTCCAACATCCTACAGATTGGAGACAGGAATTAGAAGAAGCATGCAAACTTAACCTCAAATATTCAACACAACCTGACTGAGGGCAGGAATGGAAAAGAATAGCAGGAGTGCACCTTACAGCTCAATGTTGTAAAAAGCAGTCATGAACAGCAAAAAAGTCAGCAGGCTGAGCCTGAATAAAAGAGATGCAAAATCTTAAAATCCCTCCCAGTTGCTTGAGTTAAACAGGTGTTTAAAAAACTCAAATTTTTGAAGAGTATTCATAGGATTGCTTGCTAACTCAGTTGGGAAGGTTTTACATTCATGATTTGTTTAATATCTTAAGTTTACTTGCACTCCAGTCATCTACTGTCTTCCAAAAAAGAAAGTCAATAAGACCTGAATTTCTAATGTGAAAAACAAAGTTAGTTTTTTTTCTTTTAAAGAAATGAAAATGGTCAGAGGCACAAATCTATTTTCCTTCATAGAACACTTTTTTTTTTTAAAGTCAGTTTAGATGCTCTTTGGCCAGATATGAAAGAGATACAAGGCCCACCTGGATAGTCCTTGGAAACAAATATCTGTCCACTGCTGACTGGGCTGGATAAAACTGTACAACCTTGGTGGGAAAAGTCAAGGGGGGCCAGGATTTCAGTTGAGGAATCTGTCAGGGTAGAAGGCACACACAGGAGAATGTCAGTGGAGGGGTACTGTTAATCTGATTTAGACCAGAGGTCTAATCTACACACTCAACAGGAGGTGAGAGAATTGTACCCTGTGGCACCCCTTGAGGTAAGTGTTCAAAGTTACCTTACACGTCCTCTCAAAAAGAGAAGAGCAGAGTGACTCAAGCTCAATTCTGCCTTTCCCTTGCAGAGTTCACAGAGCAATTCACACCTCTATCTTGTCCACTGTATCAAAGACGGCTGTAGACCTAAAAAAACCAATTATGGATATTTTATATCTTTGTCCAATGCCAGAAGCAGATAATCAATTAACCAATCACAATCTGTGCCATATACAGGCTTAAAAATACAACCTTTGAATCTGTTCCCACACCAAATTAGTGCAGAGTACCTACTGAATGGAAAACATTGAAATAAAAATTATTGGCTTTAGGTTCATTCCTCTCTAGGAACATTTCTAATCATGTTATTAGTATTTTTGTTTACTTGTAAAAATGCACTTATTCGGTTCTCTTTCCAGATACACATTCTTTTGTTCTAGTGCTTAGTTTCCTGCAAGTTGTTCCCTCTGATGTTCAGCTATATATTAACTGACCCGTTAACCCCCATTCCTCCTTCCTTCCCCAATCTTCTGAACTTTATCTTCCTATGCATAATTTTACTGATGTCCCAGTTTTCCTTTCTTTTCATCTCAGTAAACTATGCAGTCCCCAAAGCATAAAAAACATCCTGCACAAAAATATTTTTTATTTTAGCATACCATTTTTTGTTTTCACCATGTGATTATGATGGCTAAAAGATTTCAGAACAACAGATGCTTTTCGTTTTAAATGATCTCGTTGATATGTATTAATGAGGCACATCCAAAATACAGATTTCTATCTGATTTAAGTGTATATTTTATTGGCTCTGCTGATAGCAGCCTTGTCAATTAAATTACACTGATTTAGAACATTGGTGAAAGACTAATAGAGGAAATCTGTACCTACAGAGGTTTTTCTTAAGCTGTTGATGTGATAACTGTAGACAAGATATGCATTCTTTTTCTAGACCTGCAGCAAATTTAGGCCCCAATCCTATGCGAATACAACTGTAACTTTCTTCACATATGTAGTCCCATTTCAATCAATGGAACTACTCACATGAGGACAGTTATACATGTGCATGGGTATAAGCAAGAGTAGGGCCATAACAAACAGAACAATGTAGGTCAACAAAGGTTTCCTAGGCAGACAGTTAAATAAATGATTATATTGTTGCATCTCAGACAATATGCTACACAAATTGCATCAGCAGCAGTTCTCCCCACAAACCAGAAATAATTAGAAGTTCAGATCCAAGAACAGCTGCCCAACTAAATACTAAATTCTGTGCATGCTGCTCATACTGCTGTGTTTTTACAGCTAACACAAGAACAAAATTACTGGGGAGTTTATGCCTCGTAAGAGATAAAATCATTAAGCTTAAGAACATCTTCTCTATAGTCCCTGAAAATATTTACGAACATTTTTTTCCATTCTGCAGGATGATGCTAGCAGAACAACTTGAACGCATTAACATAGAATTACCATTACCTAAAGACTCCAACTGATAATGAGGTTTTTAAAAAGCCAGCAAAAGCTGTGCGGGAAAACAGATCTTTAAAAACAGAAATAAACAGGTTAATTTCTAATCTGCAAAACAAAAGCAGATTAGAAATAGCTGGTGAACCCTGTAATCTATGGACCAGCCCCGATATCTAAAAATCAGATACATATGACAGACTTTCATGATAAGCCTAGGAGTCCTATGTTAAAAATTAAGAAATATTAAAGCTACTATGACAAAACTAAAATGATCATTGTGTAGGTGAACAAGCATTACTTTTCTTAGATCATATTTTATCATTAGTATTCTAGTATTAGTTGTGGAAATGTGCCTGCTGTGGAGGCAGTTAAGTCTGGGTCATAACTGGGTTTTCATGTAAAACAAAACAAGCTGTGAATGGTATATACTGTAGTCACAATAGAGTCCCACAGTAAGAAAGATGGGACAATATCAGCATTAAAATGCCCATAACATGTCATCCATTGCATTTCACCCATTTGTATTCTTTGGGGAAACAGTGCATTATTCTTTTATTGAACATATATTATAAAGTGCCACATATCTTTACAGACCTATATAAATAACAACCCAGAAGTCTATCTTCTTTGGATCTGAAGCCACCCAAAAAAACCAATCCTCTCTCATGCCTCAGGAAAGCTTAACTGAAATAGAGAATTCTATCAGATTCTTGGGTGCAATCCAGGCCAGTGAGAGGCTGTGTCACTCACTACCTGTCCCATAACCCAGAGGGCCTTCCAATGCTTTGCTGTTGTAGCTCCCAACTTGGGCCACTCACACACACCACCAGTAGCAAGTCACACGGTTAGTATCTGTGTATAGCTGTAGCCTTGGTTTGGCAGTGGACCAAAGCAGCCTGTCAGCAACATACCAGTCACACTCCGGCTTCCACCAGCCTGGGTTACTACTTGCGGGATGATTGTAGAACACTCCCAGGCCTGAATTTTCCCCCAAAAAACATATTCTGCCATTTCCTGGGCAGTTCAGACATTAAAGGTCTGTTGTCCCTATAAAGGGTCAATATTCTACAGCCTGCTACTTTAACTGGAGTTACCGAACAGCTCAGTTTAAATGCAGCACTGCATTGGTTTAGATTTAAAAAAATAAAAAGTTTATTTAAGCTACAGAGAGATAGGATTTTAAGTGAAATCAAGTATTAGGTATTAAAGTCAGAAATGGTTATAAGAGAAATAAAGATACATTTTATCTGATATGAAGCATTTTAACACGCTAAACTTAGTTCAAGATGAAGTCCATAGCACAGGCTCCCAGCAACACAGCTGACCAAATTCTCAGGTCAGGATCTCCCCCAAAGTCAAAGGACTGGTTCCTTTGTCATCTTAGGTGAAAGAGAGAGATAGCTTGTGGGTTTCTGCCCTTTTTTTTTAATAGTCAAGTTAACCTTTGAAGTGGATAAAGGTTATCCCTCAAAGCAAAGTTTATTCCAATAGTACAGAAGGTGACACTAAGGGTATGTCTTCACTAGCAATGTTAAAGTTCTGGCCGCGGCAGGGCTTTAATGTGGCTGTGTAGATGCAGCATAAACCCCCCACCCCCCAAGGGGAATAGTCTACACTGGCACTTTACAGCACTCAAATTTGTAATGCTCGGGGGGGAGGGGAGGGGAGGGGAGGGGAAGAGAGGGGGGAGTTGTTCACACCTGAGAGAGAAAGTAGCAGTGCTGTAAAAAATAGACAAGCTCTGAGTCTGGTCGTGAAGGAGGCTTCATGTTCTTTCTTCTCACCTGTCTTTGCTGAGATGCAAATTAGCTTTCTTTCTTGCCATCTCCTCTCCCTGCTGTCTTAGGACCCTGCTTACCTCAATTTACATGGGTAAACAAACATTTCTTCATTCAGGATATTTCTGCCTGGGCAGGGCTGTGTGGTTTTGTACATGTGCTAATAACATTATACCAGGGGATCTTTTACATATAATATGGCTATATACATTTTACGATGATATTATTGATCAGTGAACAAGAAGTTTTTAAATGATAGCTTAACAAGGCATATTTTGTATGAAGATTATTTCAATAGCATGTAGGATGTGAATACAGGTGTGCTTTCAGTCATACTCTACACTACAGTCTAGGGGAAAACATTTTCTTCTGTGCTTAAAGTCCCCCTCCTTCCAGAACAGTGATTCAAGAACAAAATCAGAAAACCCATTGACAAGATCCTCTTCTTTTTATCTCTTCCTATCCCCTTCCCCAAAAACATTGTTTCCTACTACACAAAATTCAGAAGAATATAAGCTTTAGTATTTTTCATGGGTACACTGAGTGTCATAAAATTTCAAGTTTAAGATTAACAGCCGTGTTAGTCTATATCCATAAAAAAAACCAACAAGGAAGACTAACCAATTTATTTCAGCATAAGCTTTCGTGGGCTATAGCCCACTTCATCGGATGCATAGAATGGAACACACAGAAGTAAGATGCATTTATATACAAAGAAAGCATAAAAAGCTGGAAATTACCATACTAATTCTAAGAGGCTGTTTAATTTGGATGAGTTATTATCAGCAGGAGAAAAAAAACCAAACAAAAAACCTCTCCATACTTAAACAGGAAGCTTACGAGGATGCTTGAACAGAGCTGAACTGGAGCAACTCTACACATTATCCTGAAATATTTAGTTCTAAGCTCAGATATCTGTACCTCAAGGGGTGGAACTTCCCATGCCAATTAACAGTGATTCCAGGTTGCTCATGAAACTGTATGGTTTTCTTTTCACTTTGATAGCTGTTTTACACAGCTTCAAGCCAGGAAACACTGCAATTCAAACAAGATTCTGCATTTAGGCTTTACAACAGGGATTCTGAAGTCCTTTCCTTCCATTTCCAAGCAGAACGGACATTCAACACCCAATTCCGTAAGCAAAGCTTCTTACTAACAACTCAGCCCTGAGGCCCCTGCTCACTAAGCCATAAAGCTTTCCTGAATCTCAGAAAACTCCTGCTTCAAAAGTAACACTGAACATAAAACTGAACCCAAGAGCAATAGTCTAGTTTCAATTACGAAAATCTTTCTGAATTTCCATTTTGCAGCCAGCATTAAACTTTCAGGGAGGAGCACAGGTTGCAGGAGAGAAGAGTTTGGAGAAGGCATCAGGAAGCCAGTCAGTGTACATGTGACTGGAATGTCAGCTGCAGTTGCAATCTCTCTCTAAGAAGATTTCTTAATAAAGAGAATTTATTTTTAGAAACATGGAGTCCTTGTGTTATTGCCCAGCATGTGGTATATAAAATATGATGGAAGCAGTCATTCTAGCAAAACCCACAGCAAGGAAAAGTGTGTAATGAGCAGGCAAACAGAGCAGCATCTAGAAACTAAACAAACAGGCAGCATGAAGAGACTCAGACCACTGGGAATGCTCATTTCCACACAAAAGAAGTCATGTACAAGCATGAAGCAGCAGAACCAAGAACTGAGTTTGCATACAAAGCCGCCCTTGGGGGATAAAGGTGGAAATATAAAGCTTTTTAAATATTTCACTGGGAAAAAAATTCAAGAAGTGAGAAACACATTTTAGCCAGGAATAATGCTTGAAACACTGGAACAAATTGATAAAGTATTTGAGTACTGTGTAGGGCTGCCAGTTTCCACTGGACGCATTCCTGGAGATCTAATCACATGACAATCTTTAATTAAAGATTAATCTTTAATTCCTGGAGACTCCAGGCCAATCCTGGAGGGTTGGCAACCCTAGTACTGTGACCCCAGACATAATGAGATTGTATGGAGAAACTGTTTTGCTTTTTTAACCCAAAATCATGAACCAGAAGAGGAAATGGATACTTACATTACAGAGCTGAGAACTCTGGCATCCACCCGTAACTTTGGAGACATTAAAGATTTCCTAATTTAAGACAGGTTTAAGATTAGCAGCCCTGTTAGCATCCATAAAGAAAATGAGGAATACTTGTGGCACCTTAGAGACTAACCAGTTTATTTCAGCATAAGCTTTTGTGGGCTATAGCCCACTTCATCGAGTGCATAGAATGGAACACACAGAAGTAAGATGCTTTTATATACACAGAAAGAAAAAAAAGTTGTACATTACCATACCAATTCTAAGAGGCTGTTTAATTTGGATGGGCCATTTTCAGGAGAAGAAAAAAAACCTTTTGTAGTGAAAATTAAGTGGATCTGTCTCTGACAGTTGATAAGAACCTGTGAAAGGAATTTAACTAGGGAAATGCATTCATTAGTGTAATGACAAAGCCATTCACAGTCCCTGTTTAACCCTTGGTTGATAGTGTCCAATTTGAAAATTAATTCTAGTTCCTCAGCTTCCTATTGGAGTCTGTTTTGGAAGTTTTTCTGTTTTAAAACTGACACCTTCAAGTCTTTAATAGAAAGGCCAGGGAGGTTGAAGTGTTCTCCTACTGGTTTTTGAATGTTATGAATCCTGATGTCAGATTTGTGTCCATTTATTCTTTTGCGTAGAGACTGGCCGGTTTGGCCAATGTACATGGCAGAGGGGCATTTCTGGCACATGATGGTATATATCACATTGGTAGATGTGCAAATGAATGAGTCTCTGGTGGTGTGGCTGATGTGATTAGGTCCTATGCTGGTGTCAGTTGAATAGATATGTGGACAGAGTTGGCATCGGGCTTTATGACAAGGACAGGTACCTGGGTTAGTGTTTTTGTTGTGTAGTGTGTGGTTGCCGATGAGTATTTTTTTCAGATTGGGAAGTTATCTGTAAGTGAGGACTGTTCTGTCTCCCAAAATTTGTGAGAGTGAGGGATCATCTTTCAGGATAGGTTGTAGGTCTCTGATGATGCGTTGGAGAGGTTTAAATTGGGGGCTGAAGGTGACGGCTAATGGAATAAATGGACACAAATCTGACATCCAACAAAGTGGGTATCAGCCCACGAAAGCTTTTGTTAGTCTAACGTGCCACAGGACTCCTTGTCGTTTCTGCAGATCCAGACTAACACGGCTACCTCTCTTATTCTTGACTCCATTCCCAAGGTGTTCGTAACTCTGAGGTACTACTGTTTTAATTTAATTGGGTAATCCCTGGTTCTTGTGTTATGTGAAGGGGTAAATAACACTTTATTATCCATTTTCTCCATGTGATTAATGATTTTATGGACCTCTATCCTACCATCTCTTAGTCACCTCTCTTCTAATCTGAACAGTCTCAATCTTTTTCATATTTCCTCATATGGAAGCTGTTACATACCCTAATCAATTTCGTTTCCCTTTTTTGTACTTTTTCTAGTTATTTTTCTAGTTTCTGTACTTTTTTCAGTATATCTTTTCTGAGATGTGATGACCAGGATTGCACGCAGGGTTCAATGGGTGCATGTCTCGAGCATTTATAGAGTGGTAGTATGTCGTCTTATCTATCTCTTTCCCAAAAGTTCCTAACATTGTTAGCTTTTGTGATTGCTCAATATGCAGTGGCAGAGTTTAAAGAACTATCCAAGATCTTTTACTTGAGTAGTAACTGCTAATTTAGACACCATGATTTTTTACACACAGTTGGGATGTTTTCCAAGGTGCATTACTTTGCATTTATCAACACTGAATTTTATCTGCCATTTTATTGCCTAGTCACCCAGTTTTGTGAGATTCCTTTCTAACTCTTTGCAGTCAGCTTTGGACTCAACTATCTTTATCTTGTGGAACTATGTATGGTCTGCAAACTTTGCCACCTCACTATATACCCCTTTTTCCAGATTATTTATAAAAGTATGTTGAATAGCAATAGTCCTAGTATAGATCCTTGGGGGACCCTGCTATTTAGCTCTTTTCATTGGGAAAACTAACCATTTATTCTACCCTTTGTCTCCTATCTTTTAACTAATTACTGATCCATACGAGGACCTTCCCTCTGATAACCAGGACTGACTACTTTACTTAAGAGCCTTTAGTGAGGGACCTTGTCAAAGGCTTTCTGAAAGTCCACATATACTGTATTACCCTTGACCACATGCTTGTTGACATCATCAAAGAATTATCATTGACTGGTGAGACATGATTTCCCTTTACAAAAGCTGTGTTGACTCTTCCCCATCATATTGTTTTCACCGATGTGTCTAATAAATCTGTTCTTTACTAGTTTCAATTAACCTGCCTGATACCAAAGTTGGCAATTACATGCCAGTAAGCCTAAAACCAAATCTGGAGCCTTAAAAAAAAAAAAGAGAGAGAGAGAGAGAGAGAGAGAGAGAGAGAGAGAAAGAGAAAGAGAGAGAGTTGGCATTATATTAGCTATCTGCCTGAAAAACTGAGAACCATGAAGGAAATGCTCAGATCTAAGGACATGAAGGGAGTCCAACAATTTATAGGGTAGCCAACTATCTCCAGGTTCTATGCACGCCTATCATAAGCCTGTGAACCCTTCAAACTAATTAAAACACATTACACTAACTGAATCTATTTCCCTATGTTAAGTATCCTTCACACTTCATGTCAACTGTCTGATGTAGACAATCCTACTTAACACTACAAAAGTTTTTTTTTCTCCTGCTGATACTAGCTCATCTAAATTAAATATCCTCTTAGAATTGGTAATTTCCACCTTTTTATGTTGTTTTTGTTTGTTTGTTTTCTGTGTGTATATATTCATCTTACTTCTGTGGGTTCCATTCTGTGCATCCGATGAAGTGGCCTATAGCCCATGAAAGCTTATGCTGAAATAAACTGGTTAGTCTCTAAGGTGCCACGAGTACTCCTCATTTTCTTTAAAATACAGTTCATCAAGGGAATGGTCAGAAACCCTCAAACATGTGTTTGAAAAATGTAAAGAAAATCATATGTGAAGCACCAGTTCTAAAGTACTACAACCCCAAGCAACAGCTAGGTGTGGTAGCTCATAAGGAGAAAGAGGAGCAGCACATTAGTGCTGCAAAGCCAGCAACCCATAGTATTTGCTAGTACAGCCCTGACAGACACAGAGAGGAAACCCTCATATAGAAGAGGAGATGCTGGCTTTACAATTCCATCAGTTGGGCTCTAGGTGGGCATGCAGTCTAGTCCCAAATCATTAGAATGCACTGTTGAGAAGCCACTGGTGAGTGCATCCATATGATTAGAGGCAGCTAGACCACATGTTGCTGATACTTCAGCTCTATTGGAAAAGGATATGACACTGCTCAGAAAAGTCACTACCTGTACTGGTACCAGACACACTGAGCAGGGCATACCTTCCAGAGTATGGTTCTGCAGAAGAGGAATTCGAGTCAGTGAACGTACTTTTGCATCTCTGAAGGGAGGCTCCAAGCAACTCAACTAAATACGACATAGGATGGGGTTTACAGGCATTAAAAGAGTTCATACTGCAGATTGCAAGAAGCAAGATGCACAGGAAGTTACTTCCCATTACCAGATGAGGGATGAGCTGCCACTGCAAGCCAGAATTTTGTTTAAAGGGGAACAAACAGATTTAAATGTTAATATCAAGAGATGGCTATACCAGGATAAAGAGGCATGTGATGTGCCAGGCTGTGTATCTAATCAGCCGGAGAAAGGTCAGAGCAGACCTTTCCACTTTTAATGACAGGAAGTGCCTGGTCACAGTAGCTTACTACTTTTGTTTCTGGCAGGTGGACAATCTGGAGGACACTCAAGCAACAAGAGCGAGCAGAAACCGAAAGGCACGTTTTGTGATGTCTCAGATGCTGTACTGGGCCAATAGGCTGCTCTACACTGCAGCAGAATTCAAACAATTCAGCACCAAATGGGAATCTGAGCAAGACACCTGCCCTGGGGGTCCCCAGGAAGCAATGGGACGGCAGAGTCTGCGGGAAGGATCCAGGGCAAAAACAAGAGACAGGACGGGATGTGCCAGACCCTCACAATACACCCGCCTGGGCCTAGACACGAGCAGGGGGCTCAGCCGGACAGGCGCGGGGCCGCCCAGCCCTTGGGACACGAAGGCCTCAGGAATCAGAGCATTTTGCGGGTGGGGGATTCTTCCCGCCAAAACGCTCTGGTGACGAAGCAGCACGTGATCCCGCAGGCTCTGGCACGTGATATCTATGAGCCAATCAGTTCCGTCCTAGCGGCTCCCTGGCTCGGAGAGGTTAACTTGGGGGGAGTCCCGCTTTCTAACGGTGTCAACGGCCCGCGCACGCCCCGCACTCACCCGCCAGCTTCTCCCCTGCGCGGAGCGTCCCTCCGCCCGGCGGGGGGCCTGGTTCCCTGGGCTGCTTCCGGGTTCCGCTTAGCGCAACTCTCAGGGCGGGGCCTGGGCGAGCTGTGGAGAGCCGCGGGGGTGGCGCAGGTAGGGGGCGGAGCCAGGGAAGGGGCATTGCCGTGGAAACGCCCCTGCTCCCTCCCTTCCGAGAGTGCGCGCGGAGCCAGGGCCACGTGATGCCATGCGGGGGGGAGGGGCGGAGGAGGTGAGTGAGGCGCAGAGCGGCCGCGGCTGAAGGCGCCGCGCTTCGTTGACGCTGCAGCGCCGAGTCTCCGCCCCCGCGTGCAGCTTGTGAGTCGAGGGGGGAAAGCGCGCGCGCGCCTCCCCCCCTCCCCCCGCGCGTGTGTTTGCACGTGACGCTGCCCTGCGGCCGTTCCGTGCCCCCAGCAGCGGAGCATCTCGCGGGCGCGGCGGGGGAGGTGCCCAAGCGCGGTGCTGCGTTCGGTTCCCTGAAGTCCGCCGAGAAGCGAGGGAAACATGTAATAACGGAAAGATTACTGTGACGTAACCAGTAAGCGTAGTGACGCGTCTCAGTCGACTTCGAGAGAGCGAAGGCTCCAGTCCCAACCTCCATCCGAAGAACAGATCAGAGCCGGCTCTCCGGGAAAAGAACCCTTAACACAGAGTCCCCTAAAGCAGCCGTTCTCACAGCAGTACATGGAAAAGATGCTTTCTCCTCAATACCATTAGAAGAAGAAAGCGGGAACTCCTTTGCTTTTAAGTAAAAAGATCCAAAAACACACTATAAAACTGAGCTGATGTGAACAATGTTGCCACAGAAGTTGTGTCATCTCATCTTTTTGGAACAGTATTACAAAAACTTTAAAAACTAGCATTTAAAAGTTGCCCTGCTCCAATCCAAGCAAACACAAAGTTTAATTTATAATCATAGTTATCTAATGTTAAAAAATAGTTAAACATTCTAATAAAAAGTATACTGTGTATTATTTATTAAATTGTTTTTGTTGTATTATGAATTATAGCCCATTGTTAAATTGTGTGATTCTATCTAAATAAGTTAAATTGTGTGATTCTATCTAAATAAGTTAAATTTAGAAAAACAATATCCTTTAAGAGGAGGGATTGTAGGAAAAGTGTAAATGTTGTGTAACTTGGTATAAATTTGAGATGCTGTTTGGCTGTGCTGAAGATACTGTGCAGTACAGTTATGCAACATGAGGTTACTGCTGTGTAACAGCTCTTAAGTTGTTTCAAATTCTTATCTTGCCTTATACGTTCGTCTCATACTTTTTGTCTCATACGTCTTGTCTTATATGTTTGTCTCTTGTCTCATATGCTTCAAACTTCTATCTTGTTCTATATATTCTTGTCCCACATGTGTCTTTACAAAATAGGAACTTTGTGTTTGTATGTCCTGTTCTTTCTAAACAAATAAGTAAATAGAGAATAACATCATGTTTTTACTTGTCAATTTGCATGAGGCCCCTCTTGCCTCCTCCCTCATTTAAAGAAGTATATAAAAAGGTCTTGGCAATGTATAGGGCCAAGCCACAATTTGAGTGTTAACTCTGTGGCTTCAATTTGCTGAGCAAATAAACTTGTATTCACGATCTCCTGTGTCTACCTGTTCTTTGAAGGTAAATTGGGACAGGCCTCCAAAGAAACGAAGCCATTTGTGCAACACCAGTGTGCAGCCTTTCTCTGCATCTATGGTGGCCCTGGAGAGTTCTCCCCCCATACAGCCCCCAAGCACCTGAACCCACCTCCCAAATCATGGCCCCTTTTAGCTCCTAGGCCAGCCGGTCTGTTGGGGAAGTAGCTGTCAAAAACTGCAGAGCAAGCGCCACAGCCTTCCAAACGCCAGGGCGTTAGTGATGTGACAGCCCCCACGTTCAGGACCTGTAAGATTAGAGGGAAATTTTGATCAAGCCAAACTTTTATTTTGATGGGCTCAGTTCCCCAAGAGCGGTACAGAGGAGGTTCGGGAACAAGTAGGGTGACCAGCTGTCCCTCTCAATTTTATAGGGACAGTCCCAATTGTTGGGTCTTTTTCTTATTTACGTTCCTATTACCCCTACCCAATTCCCGATTTTACATTTGCTGTCTGGTCACCCTAGGAGAAGGGAGAAAACAGCTGTGTCACACCTCTTCCCATTCCTGCCAGGCAACAGTGATGTGAAGTAACCTTTTTGACCCTACCTGTCTTTTTCTAGCAACCATCTGTCTACCTGCACTGTCCCCACAGTTAATGCCCTGTTTTACTAGCATTCATTTCTGCAGAAAAGCCAATAGGGTGCAGCCTAAAAGATCAATATTTCAAATGTAGGTAACCACAGGCGGCAGCAGCAGCTGCTGTTTTTGTAAAGGTTTAGATATAACAACATGCCATTGTGATCTGGTCCCTAAAACAAGCTGTGGGGATACCTAGTTGGAGAATTCAGCTGGAGATTAAGCACAAGTTGTATGCTAACTGGTGTGAGGATTTAGGCCAGTGGGTAAGTATCCTATGGCACAGGTGCTAAAGGCAGCACCCAAGCTGAGTTTCAGTGGCATTCAACCTGCCTGGGTCCTGACTACCCGTCTGGGGGGTTCTGCCTTTTAATTTAACTTTAAATGAAACTTCTTAAACATTTTAAACCCTTATTTACTTTACATACAACAATAGTTTAGTTATATATTATGGGGCTGGTCTTCACTCCCGCGGTGCGGGATTGATCTTCTGGCAATCGACGCGATAAATCGATCGCCCCGGGCTCCCCCGTCGACTCTGGAACTCCAGCTTGCCGGGAGGCGCAAGCTGGAGTCGACGGGGGAGCGCGCCGCCAACTGCTGCTGCCGTGGGGATGGTAGGTAAATCGGCGGCAGATACGCAAACTTCAGCTACATGGTTCACGTACCTGAAGTTGCGTATCTGCCGTCAATCCCCCCTAGTGAGGACAAGCCCAAAGACTTAAAGAAACCTTCTATAAACGTTAAATGTGTTACTGGCACGTGAACCTTAAATTAGAGGTTGGCTGGGAAGAGTAGTACATGTGGATAGTGTTATATAATTATTTAAAAAGTTAGAACTAACATGCTGGTCGTGCCCCTACCTCAGTTGTTTGTTGCACCTTCTCCTCCACCCCCGGGGGTGATTGCTCTGCCTTTTTTTTTTTTTTTTTTTTTTTTTTTTTAAAAGGCTCCATTTAATCTTAGTGAGACTACACACAATGAGAAAAATTAATCAAGTGTAAATGTTTGCAGGATCAGGGCTTTAGATTGTAAGCATACCAAGTCAGGGACCATGTCTTCTTATGGCATATTTCTCTATAGGGCCTAGCACATTTTGGGTACTGCTATAAAATAAACACACCACTTATTTTATTACAAACAAAAATAAAACCTCAGTAACATGATATCAAAAATTCAGATTTATTACTGGGCTTTATTACAAATATGTTTGCTTCTTTCTTGGCTGAAACTTTGTAAGTTGGAATAACTATTTGCAACTCAAATCATTAATTGTACATCAAGAAAGAAAGGAGTTCAGATATCAACATCAAATTCAAAGTCACAAATTTCAAATTTCTTGTGACCAGATTTCTACAAAAACTCATAATTTAATAATCATTGAATCATTTCAAATATACCATACACTGACAAACACCAAACACCCATGCCACAACACAGCAATGCATTTTTCTGACAATACAATCAGTCCTCCAGCACATGACTCATGCAGCTGCAGGTATCTGCATCTTTAAAAGTAGCAGGTGTATACTACTTAACCTTTATGCTATAGCAATTCAGTTTGTGTTCTCACTTTCATTCCTAGTGGATTACGGCCTTTCATATTACAAAAGATTTGTTAGTAGGGGGCACATTTAAGAGAGTCCTCCAAAAGACTTTGAAAATTCAAGTACTGCTCACTCACTGAAAATGAGGATCATGTTTGAATCAGCAGACATTGTAACTATGCTTGTTGGAAATCTGGTATGCACAAAGGAACCAACATCTAAATATTTTCCAACATCTAAACATTTTAGATTTTAATCCAAACATTTTATTTTTTAGCAATATGCTACAATTTAGAGCTTGCAATTCCAAAAGACAGGGTTTAAACCTAAAAAAACCCATCAAGAGCTTTACAAATTTAGTTATCTGCTTGATTACTTTTAAACTAGCTGTAAGACTGGACATAATGAAATAAATAAATGACAACTTTACCAAAATACAACATGATCATATATAACCTAGCAATAGGCAAAACTAGCTCAGAAAATAAACTTTCATAATCTGAATTTGCGATTCTTTTGGGTAGCCAAACCTTTGTATGAACAGAAACACACACACCCCACGACCCTCCCCCCAAAACAGCCCCAAACTTTGAGTTCTTTCTTCCTTCACTTGTCTTTTACAATCTCATTCCCTCATCCAGTTACTGTTGTCATCTGACCACCCTAAGTGTACCTGTTCTCATATCACATTCAGTCTGACCTCAAGACTTTTAGGATTCTTGATGCAAGGGACACACATGAAAAGGATGTGTACCCATAAAGATGAAACACCAGGAGTTTCAGGAAGCCAGACCTCAGGCTCAGGGGACCTAGTTGAAGAGGACAGGAAGAGGAATTAGGTCTGAAAAGCTTTAACCAGTAGGGGATTTCCTTGGAAGGAAAGAACAACTGCACATGAAGATGGAAAATGACTTCATATCATAGATATAGTTGGCTGTGTGGGATGCTTTGATACAATTCAAATGCTTCTGAGATTCTTTCATTGTTATAATGAATTGTAGGAACTATATGTATTCTAAGAGAAAGCCTGATGTAGCATGGGAAGAATATGTACACAAAGCAATTCATTTGGCTAGTAATTTTTTAATATTAAATAAAGGAGGTTTTCATCCTTGGATCACAACTATTTTTACAGAGGTGCCTAACAAATATCATTGCCTCCAATTATACAGAGACATACAATATAGCTGTGAGACAGTAAAACTAACATTTTCAAAAGCGGAGTCCCTTGATTTCAGTGTTCAGACACCTAAGGCTTGATCTTCAGCTAAACTAAATACTGACAATTGCAGTTAAAACCAAGAGGAACAGCAAGTGCTCAGCACATCCCAATAGTCAGGCCCTAAATATGACAAGTTGGACACTCAAAAACTGAGGTAACCGAGCATAAGCTTTCGTGGGCTAATACCCACTTCGTCGGATGCAAGCAGTGGAAGTGTCCAGAGGCAGGTATAGAAAAGCTTATGCTTCAATACTTTAGTTAGTCTTTAAGGTGCCACAGGACTCTGCTATTCCAGACTAACACGGCTGCCTCTCTGATTCTTGACATCAAAAACAGGCTCCCTAGGTTAGTGGATGCTTTTGAAATGTTTCCACAGGTGATTAAGTCAAAATTACAGTGATTAACAGTAGCAGTTGAGTAGAGACCCTATTCCTAATCTTGTGCTTTATCCACTGGAACATGCTGCCTACCTTTGCTCTTTCTTCATAATTTTGTTTAAATGAGCGAACAGTGAAGTGACCAAGCACTTGTGACCTCAGTCTACTGCCATGGAAATGAATACAGTGGTGTCACAAATATAGCTTTATGAGTTCACTGCATAATCAAATAGGAAAGGATTGATCAATTGGCTAGAGAAATTAGCAATGGTAATATTCAGTACTGATATTTGATTAATTAGCAATGGTGGCAAGAAAAAAATATTAAAAAAACAAATGGGTCTAAGCTTATAAAATTTCCTTCCTGTGAAACCCCTCTCTATATATATCTTTTTTCTCTTGCATGCAATATTTTCTATGCTGACTCAGGAGTTAGTGATCAGATGTGGAAAATTAAACATTTAAAAAAGATAAATCCATAAATATTTTAATAGGCCCAATACATTGATTGATTGCATTACCAAGTTGTTTGAGGGGATAAAGTGGAAGACATAGGATTTGCTATTCTATTTAGTGTTCTTGATAGATTTATGGAGCATTTTATATAAACAGAAACTTGTACATTAGTTCTTCAGAAGCCAGTTGAGCTCTGACATTATACTCTACTAAAAGTGCTATTAAGTGCATGTAAGTGATTACCTTTAATTTTTATTGTGCTAAATAATTATTAATTAGAAATTAAAACAATAAAGACCAATAAAAAGTTAAGTGATATTAAATAACCTGAATACAATTCAAGAAGAGATAATGGGGTTGGTACTAGGAGAGTAAATCAACATTTTAAAATACTAACAAGAGTACAAAATAGGAGGTCCAATCCATCAGAAACTCTGAGAAGGAGGACAAGTCAGCATCCCCAGATGAGTGCATGTTGTGAGTTTCCTGCATAATGAAATGCAGAGGTTTTGTGCCCCATGTAGAATATTGTTCTATTGGATTAATCCAAAACTAATAGTACATGGCAATAAGGATGATCATACATGTGAACTACATGATAAGAATAATAATTTACAATTCAATTACAACAGACATTGTGAATAAACAAATATGGCTTGTTTTTGTGAAGTCATTTTTTTTGTCTGCTAGAAACTAGTTTCCATAGCAAAATCCATTCTTTTGTTGTTGTTTTTTTGTCTAGAGGCCTATTTCACACAATGTCTTCTACATTTGATGCATATTAGGCTGAGCTGTAGAACAGAATATAAAAATCTATAAAAACTTGCAACGTGTATTTTAGTTCCAAATGTGGCACTCTTTTCCAAGCAAAACAACATTTAAAAAGTAGAGTACTGTAGATGTAAAACATTTACATGATATTCAGAAGGGCAGATCATTTAATATTCTGTATGATGGCAAACATTTGCCTTACATTTTAAACAGTTTCATATTTAGGTGAGCAGTATATTAAGAATATACCAAAATTGCCTATACAATATTATCACACAAGTTAGGAAAGCTGCAAATATTGCATGAATCAATTTCTTCCTATGGAAAAAAAAATATAGAATGCAGGAACATGAAGAGAAAGGAGGTCATGAAATCTTTCAATTCTCACATCCAATAGACTGTTCTTCCACTTTCTTTTTAAAAAGAAACAAATATTTACAGAAGCAGCAACATTTTGTTGTGCTATGTAAATAACAGCAAACAAATAGCATTTGACTCCCTCCTCTATGCTGCTAATTAAAAGTTTAAAGTAGGTCTGTCAAGCAATTAAAATATGATCACAATTAATTGCACTGTTAAATTGTATTTTAATACTGTTTATTTAAATATTTTTGGATGTTTTCTACATTTTCAAACATTGAATTGAATAGACTATATTTCAATTACAACGGAATACAAAGTGTACAGTGCTCATGTTATATTTATTTTTGATTACAAGTATTTGCACTGTAAAAAGCAAAATACATAGTATTTTTCAGTTCCCCTAATACAAATACTACAGTGCAATCTCTATCATTAAAGTTGAACTTACGTCCTTCAGCCAATCACTCAGACAAACAAGTTTGGTTACAATTTGCAGAAGATAATGCTGCCCGCTAAAAGTGAGAACAGGTGTTCACATGGCACTTTGTAGCTGGCATCACAAGATATTTACATGCTAGATGGCTAAAGATTCATATAAACCTCTACCCTGACATAACACGATCCGATATAACACGAATTCAGATATAACACGGTAAAGCAGCGCTCTGGGGGGGTGGGACTGCTTTATCACGTTATATCCAAAACCATGTTACCGCAAGCCGGTTCCTCTGCACCCCCCCCCCACACACACACACACTGGTTCACCTCCCCTGAGCATGCCGCCACTCCACTTCTCCCCCATCCCTCCCTACCCCGATATAATAGTCTGACCTATAACACAGTAAGATTTTTTGGATCCCGAGGACTGCGGCATATCGGGGCAGAGGTGTACGTCCCTTCATGCTTCAACCACCATTCAGAGGACACGTGACCATGCTGATGACAGGTTCTACTTGATAACGGTCCAAAGCAGAGCGGATCAATGCACGTTCATTTTCATCATCTGATTGATTTTCTTTTTTTGGTGGTTTGGGTTCTGTAGTTTCCACATCGGAGTGTGGTTCTTTTAAGACTTCTTAAAGCATGCTCCACACCTCGTCCCTCTCAGATTTTGAAAGGCACTTCAGATTCTTAAAACTTGGGTCGAGTGCTGTAGCTATTTTTAGAAAACTCACATTGGTACCTTCTTTGCATTTTGTCAAATCTGCCGTGAAAGTGTTCTTAAAACAAACATATGCTTGGTCATCATCTGAGACTGCTATAACACGAAATATATGGCAGAATGCAAGTAAAATGGAACAGGAGACATACAATTCTCCCCCAAGGAGTTCAGTCACAAATTTAATTAAAGCATTTTTTTTTTTTTAATGAGCATTATCAGCATAGAAGCACATCCTCTGGAATGGGGGCCAAAGCACAAAGGGACATATGAATGTTTAGACTATCTGGCACATAAATACTTTGCAATGCTGGCTACAAAAGTGCTATGCAAATGCCTGTTCTCACTTTCAGCTGATGTTGTAAATAAGAAGCACGCAGCCATATCTCTCATAAATGTAAACAAACTTGTTTGTCTTAGCAATTGGCTGAAGTAGTAGTAGGACTGAGTGGATGTGTAGCCGCTAAAGTTTTACATTGTTTTGTTTTTGAGTGCAGGTATGTAACAAAAATACATTTGTAAGTCGCACTTTCATGATGAAGAGATTGCATTACCGTACTTGTATGAGGTGAATTGAAAAATACTATTTCTTTTACCATTTTACAGTGCAAATATTCATAATAAAAAATAATAAGTGAGCACTGTACACTGTGTTGTGTTGTAATAGAAATCAATATATTTGAAAATGTACAAAAACATCAAAAATATTTAATACATTTCAATTGGTATTCTATTGTTTAACAGTATGATTAATCATGATTTTTTGAGTTAACTGCATGAGTTAACTGCGATTAATCAAGAACCCTAGTTTAAAGTGCAGCATACTCTAAAAGTGGTGCTGTACAAATGTCTCAATCATTTCCATATAATACTTATTTTGTTTATAAATTAAAAGATGCTTTTCCCCCCCAATTTCCACTTCAGCAAATTCACCCTGAGATCTGAAAGCAAATCTGGATTTCTTATGGTTCATGTGCCAATACCAAAGGATTCTGCAGGTCAGGTTCTGTTTGGCTTTGTGCTTGGTTCATCCCTGATGCAGGGACTCCACGTTGCAACTTCCTGAACCAGTGGGAGTTGCTATGCCTAAGGAGATAAAGACTAACCCATGGCATAGGGTTGCCTGCGTCTGCCCCACCATCCTGCCACAAGGATTAAGAGAACTTCAACGGCTGCTTGGGAAACAGTTCTAGGGAAGTCCTGCCAGCAGAGGCTGACTGGGAAAAGGCCGCATCAGTGCACCTCCTGTACCATGGCCACACTCACTTCTCAGCCAGTGCTCCCCACTTGTACCACTCCATTGTTCTGGGAAGACTTAATCCCTGGGGTCCTTCCACCCTAAAATACCTTGACCGAGTGCATCATCACAGATGGCCAATAACCCTATGCTTGTCAAATTGTGGCCTCATTTACACCTTTGCCAACCCCATTACCGTTAATGGGTTTGTACAGGCACAAAACTTAGTCAGAATTTGGACCTACAATTGTAATGATTAGCCATTCTGTTGATGAAGTGACAGACTGGAATCCACTTCACTCTCTGAAGTGAATATCTCTGACTCTGCATACGTGTAAGGGATCACATTTTGAAGTAGGAAAGTGCCATTTCTTCAGTCACTTTCTCCATTTTTGTATTCTACACTGATACTAAAAGTCAGATGAATGAGTCAACTGCATATGAAAATAAACGTTGCTATTTACTTATAGTGTTGTGAAGTACAGTTGTGAAACTCCACCCTACATTAATTTCACATACCCATGTCAGTGTATTTAATGGGCTTTAAAAACAGTTAAAGATTTCAGAAAACAAAACCAGAAAAGATAACATTCTTGAGCTGAAATTTTAGAATCTACAGTTGAGTCAACTGAAAAAAAGATACTTTTCCAATGTAAGACCAAATCAAGCATTTGAGTGTGCTGTAATTATTATTTTTAAAACTCTGTGACTGAAACCCGTACATGGTTAAAAGTAGCCCTGTGACATTAAAGGTACGCAGCATGCACTGACAGCCTAAAAAGAAACATCAGACATCGCCTTTCTTTTGCAATTGTTCTAGTTTTCTTTTTAAGAGGCTGTAGTTTTCCTTGGTCCCGGGTGCAGTAGGGTCAAGCTTCAGAGAGACTTCATAGTGTTTCTTGGCTAAGTCAAGATTTCCCCAGCGATGGTAAAGCACAGCTGAAACAGCAATGAGGAGTTTTCATTAGCAGTATTGTTGAATAATGTGCAATCTTGCCAATCACTTGGAAAACAACATTAAAGCATTTGTTTCCAATAAAGCATTTTTTTTTTTGGATGGTTAGTGGCACAGTAGTAGTTTGTTCTTCTGCCAGCTGCAGGAGCAGAGCTTGGGGAAGAACCAGACATGGAATGATGGAGGAATGAAATATGTTGTAGCCATAAATTACTGTATTTATATGAGCTCATAAAGATTTACAAGCATAGCTCAAATGAACCAATTTGCAGGCACTGAAGTTCTGCCATCTCTGGACTACTACGTGCAACCTATCTGATCTAGCATACCATGTGACAGCTTTTAGTTTTTGATGCCCCATTTCCTTGATGGCTTTCTAGAAATTAGTCGGAATAGAAATCCACCCAGCAGGAACAGTCTCGAAACTTCTTTTTATACACAGTAAACATAAGGGGAAAAACAACGCATTTGATAAAAGTTTGCACTTGAGGAGTTAGAAAGGTTCTTACCCAAATTACCATGATAACTGGCTGCATTTGGATTGGCTTTAATTGCCTTGAGGAACAAAGCTTCAGATTCCTGAATAATTTGGAAGAAGATGTCAACAGTATAGGTTATTCTTATAGAACACAAAATGCAAAGTGCACCCAAGCACCACAAAGACTTCACAAATTGTATTAGAATTGTAGCCACCTTTTCTCATCTATTCAATATATTACCTCCCCACAATGTTATATACAACACACTGTCTGAACTTGTTTCTCTCTGGTGGCTGCAGCCCCCACTAAATATAAACTACACAAAAACCAACGTATCACAGGCTTCTGCTATTATGCAAGCAACTAGCAGGACCCACTATGGTTAAGTCTGCAGAGCTGTATATGTTTTAATCTCATTTTCACATATTCCTAATGTATCAAAATAGTCACCTTTTAGGGAGAAGTTTTTCCTGCTTCTTATTGGCCCAAGATAATATTCTATTTTGTATAGTTTTTAAGTTTTAAGCAAAAGCTTTTGCTTCTAAGTTACATTCTTCCCACTGTTATAAAAATTAACACTTTTTAATTTTATCAAAACAGAGTTACAGTAAACACATCTGAAGCTGAGGTCTGAATATAATCCACCTTGAGGAACAGTATCGCTTCTTTAAAATATAAAAACTACAAATAACTGAAAAAAAATCACTATATCTACAAGTGTCCTCGGAATATTCCCACTTGTGTTATGTGCCTGCAGTACTGCTGACTTTTAGAAAAGCAAAGGCCTCTCTTGGTACCAAATATTCAGAGCCAAGATTTTAAGAATTTGGTCATTTTTTTAACCACTTCAGGTTTTGTGTTCCCAAAGCTAGTGGCTAGTTTAGAGACCTTTGCTCTGTGTCCAGAGAATCCTCCTTGTTGAAAATCATGTTAAAAAAAGTTAAGTTTAGATATTTTAGAAAGGTAATTTTAGGTAGTTTCTGTGCTTCTCTACATTTTAGATTCTTGGACAGTCTCTAGCTCAGTCCCCAGGCAAAAGTCAGAGAGAAAGGCCAGCTATAAGTGGTACGTTTTGTGTTCCTTGAGTCTGTGGGTGTAGATAGTGTGGAGGGACAGACCTGCTAGCTCCGCTCAAGTTGGAGCATTCAAAATAGCAGTGTAGCTGCCGCAGCACGGGCAGTAGTTTGGGCAAGCTGCAAGAGTATAATCCTACCCAACCCCCGGGCATGTATTTGGCGGCTAGCCCAAGACATCTCCTGTGCCACCTCAGCCACACTGCTATTTTTTGGAGCTAGCTTGAGCAGAGCTAGCATGTATGTCCAAGTCTACCCATGTTAGGAATTGCAACTTCCAACTGTTGTGTAGGCATACCCTAATGAACAGTTACTGTCCAATGCCCCTCAGGAAAGGCCACTACTTCATACATCAGCGGTGGGCAAACTAAGGCCCACAGGACTGTCCTGTGTGGCCTGGGTTCCTGGCCTGGGAGGTACCCCAGGCCCGTCCCCCGACTTCCCCCATCCCCTGGAGCTATGTCCCCACACGGGCAGCGCTCTGGCCCGCCATTACTGCCAGGCAGCTCTGCAGTGGCATGGCTGGCTCCGGTGGGGCCTGTGAGCAGCATGGTAAGGGGGCGAGGCTGCGCACTCCTGTGGGGCAGTGTGTCTGGCTCTGGTGGGCCGAGTGGTCACCGGACTCACTGCTCCGAGTGGCATGGTAAGGGGGTGAGGAGTGGAGGGGTTGGATAAGGGTCAGGGAGTCCCGTGGGGCAATTGGGACGGGGTGGCTGGATGGGGCAGAGGTTCTGTGCGGGTGGTCAGGGGAAAGAAAATGGGGGGTTGGATAGGCATGGGAGTCCTGGGGGTCTGTCAGGGAGCAGAGGTGTGGATAGGTGTCGGGGCAGTTAAGGGGCAGAGGGTGAGAGGGGGTGGTCATGGGGACAAGGAGCAGGAGTGGGTTGGATAGGGGGTGGAGTTCTAGGGGGCGGTTAGGGATGGGAGGGTCTATGGACAGGGTGGTCAGGGGACGAGGAACGGGGAGGTTTGGATGGGTTGGAGGTTCTGAGGGGGGAAGTCAGGAGGTGGGAAGTGAGTGGGGGTTGGATAGGAGGCAGGGCCAGGCTGCTTGGGGAGGCGGGGCCTTCCCTACCTGGCCCTCCATACAATTTTGCAACCCTGATGTGCCCTCGAGCCAAAAAGTTTGCCCACGCCTGTCCTAGATGATTGTCTGGTGTATGAGGCCTTGACATCTTAGGTCCAAAAACCAAATACAGGCTGTCCTGTGATAAAAAGTTTTATAAACCACAGCCAAGAAGGCCTACTCTATCCTTACACTGGAACAAGCTACTGAACCATGCATCTGAATTCTCTCAAGTGGGGAAAATAGACCTTTGGTGGCAGAATTGGCATTTCCATCTGCCTCCAAGTTCATTACACACAGCAAAATCCTCTAAACAAATTTGCCCTAACAGCAGGAGGAGAAAAAAAGTTAAAGATGAATAAAGTCACACTTCCTACAATGTTGGGATCTCTCTGCAATCTTTGCTGCATTATCCAATCTGGAAATGCTAAGATTTAGTTAAATTTTCAATTGTGAAGATACAGCCCCAAGAGTGCACAGATGTGCTGCTGCCCAGTTAACCCAGTCTTTCAATAAATTGTCACCAGCCACACAGTAGCAGCAGAAAACATAAGAACTCACTCCTCCTCTACCAAGTCTTATTGAATACCATGCACAATAACTGTACTCTCCAGAAAACTTAATGAAACATGTTTGCAGCTGACTCCCATTAACATATGCCTTCTGGCACATACTTATTGAAAAGATTTTATTGCTATTGCTTTGCTCAGCGGTTAGTCGAAGAGCATCAGAAGATTAAAGGCAGTTTGAAGAACACCCCATTGTATTAAATAAACATTTCAGTACACTGGGCAACATTTCAGACAGCCAAATCTTTAAATTAAGTGTTGTCAGGATACTTGCAGCACTGTATGTAGCAAAGGCTTTGGAAAAAAAAAAGCCTGCATATTCCATCTGCTGCCAAAGTTGCAGCACAAAATTAGTTTGTTTTTACCTCAAATATGGAGACCCACTGTATTAGCCAACGGGGCTAACATCTTGTATTTCTTGAACAAAAGCTTTGTGGATGTACATATATTATACACATGCTTTCAAAGCATTAGACATGGCTTCCGCGATCTGTGGTTGCTTTGTCCATTTCAAAAAGGGAGTATATTTAAGGAAGGAAACTAATTTGCTAAAACCAGATCTCAATTAAGAAGCTCCATCTTTCATATGCTTAGGAGATACATTTCTGTAACAATAAGTCATCCGTTCTGGAAAAACGCATAGTGAATTTGAAACTACAGGGAACATTGCTGCAGTCATACTGAAAGAAAACCTAGCTTTCAAGCTGGCAAGACATTTCCAAATCAATAGAATGCTTCAAAAGGAATATGGATTGAAAAATATGCTTAGTGTGCTTCAAGGGCAGAACTGACACCTTAGCAACCCTTATGCAGACACATTATTTATGAGAATATCTACCCATTAAGTGCTGGAAGCCCTATCATCATTCAATCTTTATCCCCAACACAAATTTCACTCAACGTGTCTAGGCACTTGACGCATTCTAATCTTGAATCTTTTCCCTAGACAAGATCTCTGAGATACATCCCTTTCTCTCTGTCCTTACCGCTTGTCCGGGCTCTCATCTCCAATGTAACCTACTGCTCCCTAGTCTTGCTGATGCCCAAATTCCTCCACTCCAGTCCATACAGAATGTAGCTGTCAAGATCATTTTCCTTCCCTACTGAACAAACCACATCAGTCCCTTCTTTGAATCCCTCCACTTGCCCTCTCCACTGTTACACCACATCAAATTCAAGTTGCCTGTTAGTGCCTTTTAAAGCTCTGCATAACTCCACACTTCCCTACTGATCATACTGAGCTTCTCATCACATTCTCTCCCACTACCACTTTCTGGTTTCTTCCACTCCACTAATAGTGCCAACCTCAGAGTCCCATTTTCTCCCACAACCATCTCTGTAATTTCTTCCATGCTACCCCACTGCAAACAGAATGACTTTCCTGAGCTGGTCCTCAAAGCCACCCCCGCCACTTCCCGCAGCCCGCACTGGACCGGAGCAGCGAACCACGGCCAGTGGGAGCCGCCATCAGCCGAACCTGTGGACGCGGCAGGCAAACAAACCGGCCGGGCCCGCCAAGGGTGCTTACCCTGCGGGGCCGCGTGCCCAGGTTGCCGATCCCTGGCTTACATACATGGCTAGGTTTCATCATCCTGGAAAAGGGCAAGAAAATGGAGAAAAATATCACCTGATGCTGTAATCAGTGAAAAAAACACTTTTCTATCCTGAAAGGTCTAGAGGTCATAAATGCTTCTCATTCAAGATGTACTCAGGATGTTACGTCAGTGCTATATTATTGCTGCAAATCAAAGGACCGTAGTGGAGCAAACATTATTTATGAGAAATCGAAAAAGCTTTCCAGATTATACATCTCTTCCTGTCACTTACATTTCAGATGATGAGGATGAACATAGAAGCAGTGAGGACAACTACATTTATTCACAGTAGGTGACTTATTCTTGGGTCAGTGATTGCACAGAATAAGACTAACTTTTGGCTCATTAACAAGCAAACATAACTCAAATCCTTTGTGACACATATGTAGAGCTGTGTGCCACTGCTGATCCATTTGCAAAATGCTCCACAGATGCATGAGTTGACTTTGATAGCTTGTTCCTAAACTACCCATTACAGAAAATGAGACCAAACGGAACAGTTAATTGCATTTTTTTCCTTATTGCCCTTCCATTATGTAGTCTCCTGTTAACGTGTGTTTTATTTCTCCTTCATGCTGTAGCAATGGTGACAAATACAGATAAGAATATTTAATCAAGAGACTGATTCTTGTTGCATGCGGCAGTCAATTACTTTCAGAATCAACGTCTAACATTTACCAGATGAATAGTGCTTACCTCCTTATTTGCAGATGTTTTCTTTATGTTCAAGTACAAGGACTGGTTGGTTCTTTTGGTCCTGTCCTCTCTAGTCTTAAATATGTTATTTGGCTCTATTTTTCAAAGTATACACCACAGTGATTGGATGCCCCCAAGTATTTACAGATTTATTCTCATGGCACAATGGGTGTTAAAGAATTATGTTTATTTTACCTTTGGGAAACTGAGGCACAGAGAGATTAAGCATCTTGCCTAACGTCTCACAGGAGTTCTGTGGCACAGCGGGACACCAAACCCCGATCTGCTGCTGCTCACAGTCCCATGTCTTCCTCCCACAGATTTCACTTTTAAATGCAAACATTCAGATCACTTCCCCCTTTACATACCTTATATTTCTGTGATTTTCCCAGTACATTTGCCAGAGAAAACATAAGAGAATGATCATTAGGTATCAGTTCCAGGGCCTCTCTTCCAACTGCTTCGGCTTGTGCTAAATTCCCTGGGAGTGCACAAAAGAGAGAAGGGAAAGAAAAAAAATATATAACTTTTGACATAGCTAACATTTTAGCTACTTTCCACACTGTGAGCATAAGGGGGGAGAGGGATAGCTCAGTGGTTTGAGCATTGGCCTGCTAAACCCAGGGTTGTGAGTTCAATCCTTGAGGGGGCCATTTAGGGATTGGGGCAAAAAAAAAAAAAATCTGTCAGGGGACAGTACTTGGTCCTGCTAGTGTAGGCAGGGGACTGGACTCGATGACCTTTCAAGGTCTTTCCAGTTCTAGGAGATTGGTATATCTCCATTTTTTTTTATTTATTTATTTTTTTTTAATACTGTATTACAAATAAGGCAATGATTCTGTCACAGAGGCCACAGATCCCGTGACTTTCTGGGCCTTCTTCTGGGGCAGGACTGGAACAGCTGCCATTTCCAGGGCTGCCCGAACAGCAGTCCCCAGCCACCAGAGCAGCGGCAGGGATTGGGCCGGGTCAGCCCTTTCCTCCTCCTCTCCATCTCGGAAGGCCGGGGGGGGGGGGGGGGGGGGGGGCAGGAACAGTGGTAGTCAGTCCCTGCCACAGGACCAGCAGTAGTCAGCCCCTGCCACAGGACCAGCAGTGGGATTGGAGTAGCTGTAAGCCCCTGTAGCACTGTTGTGCCTCCTCCCCAACCAGGGTATTTTTAGTAAAAGTCAAAAACAGGTTGCGGGCTTCCGTGAATTTTTGTTTATTGCCCGCGACCTATCCATTACTTTTACTAAAAATAACGGAGACAAAATCTTAGCCTTAATTATAAATAAAGCTGAATATACAAATTACTAAAGAAAAGCAGGCACTTTGTAAGGACCCAAGTTGTATATTTCTGCTGTTAAAATAAATGTGACAATTTGGCTAAAGTGGGACTTACAAAAACAAACCAGGTGGGGCCTGCCAGACTGTGTTAATGACGCTAGCCCCTAGAGCACGCCAGCATACACAGCAGTTAGAGCACAACACACAGCCTGCGGCTCGGGCAGTGAATCCAGCACCCCAAACTCCACTAACAAGTACAGTGATTTGCTTACTATCAGACCCTCACTGCACAGGCTGTGGAAGAGGAGGAGGAGGAGGAGCAGGAGAGGGAATGTGACAGAGGAAGGAGAAAAAGAAGAGTATCATCATCTTGGAAAGGAGGTCCACACCTGGAACTGACCAAAGTCATTATGGGCCCTCAGTACCATAGGAAGGCAGCATTCCTAATGCTGATTCTCCTTTTCTACCAATTTGGGGGTGGAAGTTGAGGACACAAGATGGAGGGCAGGTCCCCAACTTGGCCAGACAGGAAGGGGTGGGGGAGAGATCCCTGTTTTTCTAGAGAGTGAGGAAAGAGAGAGAGGGGGGTGGCGGGGGAGGTGTCCTGGTTTCTTTGCGGTGAGGGGCGTGGGGGAGAGAGAGGTCCAGGCATCCTCCACTTTTTTCATAAACATCCCTAAAAGTCTCAGAGCCAGGTGGGCATTTTTGCTATCCCTCTATCTATAGCTTCAAAGTTTATGTAAGTAACTATCAAAACCATTAATGCTACTGTACCTGTATTATCAAGCAATATAATCATGTTGTTCCAAGCCAAACTATGCTCTGGTTTCAGAACTGTGGCATTCCTCCATGCATTCAATGCATCTATATGGCGATTCAAATCTGCATACTGAAAGTAAGGCAATCCACAGTAATTCTACTTTACTTTTGTCATACAGTTCATGCTAAAGATGGTACAGAGATACTAATTTGTCTTGTTCAGTGTTTCCCATGGTCTCTTTTCTGAAACATGTATGAAGTATCAGAATATTATTCCATTCAGCAGACAAGGGTGCATTAAAGAAGGCATAAAGTATTTAAGAGTGGTGGTATTTTTAAATCTTTAGAGATAATCCCTTTTATGAAAAAAAATCATTTTCCTTTTGCTTTTCTGGTATGACTTGTGTATGGTTTTTAGATATATATATATATATATATATATATATATATGTGCATAGAGGAAAAGGATGGGCATATGCAAGTATTTTTTTAAATCTAAGTAAAATATTGAGACTAATCCGCATTGAACTTCTTTTTCGTATAGCTCTGTTACACAACAGGTTGTTGAAATATACTAATTATTTGTAGAATTGAAGCCAAGATTTTGAAAAGTGACTAGTAATTATCTCCTGGAGGAAAAGGTAGCTTTGTGAAGCATAGAAGCTAGATTTTCCCCCAATATATTTGTATTTATATGTTTTATACCAAAAACTAATGATAAACTCAGAAAGCATGCTTCTTTTGTAGATGAGGGAGGAGTAGGCTGGGGATTAACATGAGATCACCCCAAATCTACACTCAAGCTAATCTGAGGTAGTGTCAGTGCTGAGTGATAAAGCAGAATTTATATTGAATATCCAGCTATCACAATTTAAATAACTTTTTAATCATATGCCATAATTTAATAAAATAAATAAATAAATAAACCAACTTACCAACCGTCCTAAATTGTAGTAACAATCTGGGTATTTTTTCCTGTGTTTAATTGCAGTCCAGTAGCTTTGCTCTGCCTCTTCAAACCTTCTTAAACTATTCTGTACTATTCCTAGATTCATCCATGCAGCAGCAAAATCTGGCCTAGGCAAAAATTTTAAAATACATTTTAGCATTTGGAATATAAGATCCCATGTATTGTTTGTTGTCAGTTGATGCAGCAATGCTTGCCATTCTTTTAACATACTGTATTTGCACAGCTAAGGACAGCAGCCCCTCAGCTTCCTGGAGCTCATTTCTTTCTTTCAAGATATTTCCAAGGTTGTTCATGGCATGTACATATTTAGGGTTCAACCTAGAATATAAGAGAACTTTATTACTCAGAGGGAAGCAAGGTACTGTAGTCATTCCCTTTCTTTTCAGCTGGATGATGAGCTATGTGACACTGCAACGTTTTGCAGCTGAAATCCCAAAGTCAACATTTTCTCAGTCTTACTATGCCTGAGAAATGAAAGACCTTTTAGGATAGCTTAGTGAAATAATAAATTGAAAATACCTTACAGCTTCCCTGTAGTATTTGATTGCAGCTGTTTGGTTGCCTTTATCAGCCAAGTTTTTGCCAACATTGTAGTGCACCTGAAAATACAGATTAAAAAATTATCCAAATGTTCCAGGCAGTCAGCTATATTGTGGAACCAAGTTGCTAAAGTTTCTGGTTGCAAAATCAGTATTTCTTTCGTTCAGTGTTGAACCTTTTTATGGCTACTTTTCTTTTTCGTGCTTTTAAGACTTCTTTCCCTGATGCTAGCAGTCAGGGGTGGGAAAGGTTCCAGCTGGTTCCTGAGATATGGATTCTATCATGAAGAGGGCACAAAAAAGTCTGAGGAAGAAATGGACAAGTCGGGATACTTATACCAGCTACGATTAGCAAGTCTCTTTGCTTCCTGATATTGCAATGAAGTCACCACTTTCTGTGAGATTATCCCTTTTAGGATGGGGGAAAATTGAGGTACATTAATGGAAAGCTATTTTCAAACGTGATTAATAACTAGATTGCACCATGTAGGCATAGCCCATTTCAAAGTGCAGCAAGAGCAGTAACAGCCTCCCAGGCACATACAGACATTGATAAAGTGCAGCTTACTTCTTGCATGTCGCCAGCCAGTCAGCTCTACTGGCCACTGCGCAAGAGACTCATGGACCAGCTTCCTGGCCACCCTTGTGTCCTCCGAGGGGAGTAAGAACAGAGTAATACCTGCCTGCAACTGAGCACAAGAGACATACCCGAAGAGAAAAATACCCGAAGAGAAAAATTCCTTACAGCTGTGTAACAGCACAATGCTCTCTAAGAGCTGGATGACTGGAAAGGTGTGATCTAAAAATGCACTGTAGTATTTTAGGAATACTGTACGGTAGACTCTCAGCTGATATAAACCAGCATGGCTCCACTGAAGCTAATGGAGCTACCCCAATTTATACTAGCCAAAGATCTGACCCTGTACAGTTGTCTTTGCATAATATACCAGTGAGATTAGGAAATCAACACATACAATTATCAAGCAGGCAATATAACTGAATACTGTTCTACAGTACATTGATACACATTGCTTGAAACAGTGCTCGAGAAAATGTTGTTCCCCTATCCAAAAGCAATGTTTTTGTCCAACTGATTCCACTGTTTTTTCAGCCAAGGGCAGTAAAAGTGACAGTATGACATAATTTTATTTTTAAAAACTTCCAAAAAACCCACCCAAAACCCCCGCACACATCCTTCAGTTGGAACACTGGTTATGTGGTATACTACATTTTATTCCCTCTCCAGTAAAGTAATGTCTGCTCATGAGTACAACCATCTTTCCTTTCAGTTGTGAAAGAAAATCAAAGATCACATCTGATATTAAAGGGGAGACTTTATTTATATTCTAAATAAACATAAGAACAGCCATACTGGGTAAGATCAAAGGTCCATCTAGCCCAGTAAACTGTCTGCCAACAGTGGTCAATGCCAGATGCCCCAGAGCGAATGAACAAAACAGTTAATCATCAAGCGATCCATCTATCACCTACTCCTGTGAATTTATCTAGTTCTTTTTGAACCCTGTTATAGTCTTGGCCTTCACATCCTCTGGCAAGGAGTTCCACAGGTTGACTCTGCACTGTGTGAAAAATACTTCCTTTTGTTTGTTTTAAACCTGCTGCCTCCTAATTTCACTTGGTGACCTCTAGTTCTTGTGTTGTACAGAGTAAATAACACTTCCTTATTTACTTTCTCCACATCAGTCATGATTTTATACACCTCTATCATATTCCCCATTAGTTGTCTTTTTTCCAAACTTAAAGTCCCAGTCTTATTAATCCCAACTCATATGTTTGCCCTTTCATTTTTGTTGCCCTTTTCTGAACCTTTTCCAATTCCAATATATCTTTTTTTTTTTTTTAGATGGAGCGACCACATCTGCATGCAGTATTCAAAATGTGGGGATACCATGGTTTTATATAGAGACAATATGATATTTTCTGTCTTATCATCTATCCCTTTCTTAATGATTCCCAACATTCTGTTTGCATTTTTTGACTGCTGCTGCACGTTGAGTGAATGTTTTCAGAGAACTATCCACAGTGACTTCAAGATCTTTCTTGAGTGGAAACAGCTAATTTAAACCCCCATCATTTTATATGTATAGTTGGGATTATGTTTTCCAATGGTGTATTACTTTGCATTTATCAATAGTGAATTTCATCTGTCATTTTGCTTCCCAGTCACCCAGTTTTGAAAGATCCTTTTGTAGCTCTTCGCAGTCTGCCTGGGACTGAACTATGTTGAGTAGTTTTGTATCATCTGCAAATTTTGTCACCTCACTGTTTACCCCTTTTTCCAAATCATTTATGAATATGTTGAATAGGATTGGTCCCAGTACAGATCCTTGGGGGACACCGCTATTTACCTCTCTCCATTCTGAAAGTGACCATTTATTCTTACTCTTTGCTTCCTTTTTTCTTTTCTTTAAACCAGTTACCGATCCAGGAGAGGACCGTCCCTCTTATCCCATGACAGCTTACTTTGCTTAAGAGCCTTTGGTGAGGGACCTTGTCAAAGGCTTTCTGAAAATCTAAGTAAACTATATCCAGTGGATTCCCCTTTGTCTACATACTTGTTGACCTCCTCAAAGAATTCTAGCATAACCCTTTATCAAAACCATGTTGACTCTTCCCCAACAAATTATATTCATCTATGTGTCTGACAATTTTGGTCTTTATTGTAGTTTCATGAAGTCTGTGATTGTTTCCCTTTCTGTGAGGTTGTTTTCAACCACCCTGCAAACAAATATGAATATAAAGGAGACAAGTGAAATCAGAGTACAAGATTTTAGGGTCACAAGGATGAATTCTCCCTGTCACGCTGTGTCCAAAATGCATAAATTGGAATCTCCAGTAGGATTAAAAGGGTTATTTTACTTCTGTATTTGGTAGTGGGGCAACTCTTGCCGGAATACTGGGCCCATATACGCTAGCTGTTTGTGGAGATACTGGGGTGACATTAGATGTTATGGAGGTGAAATTCTAGAGATTAGTGTGATGAATAGCATAGGTGTATGATTCAATCTCACTGGAGAAGAGGCTGAGACAGTATGAAGTGGAGGCAGAATCCTGGGAGGTACAGACTAAGCACAACCAACACCCAGTAGTTGCATGGACAAAGGGAGAGGCAGAATGCCAGAGACTGTTCTAGAGATGCTTCTGAGAGCGTTTCTGTCAGCAGCCACTTGAAAACAGATGAAAGAGACAGGCATGCACTGAGAGAGCCAAGGCAAACCAATTTTGGATGCCGAATGCATACATAAGCCAGCTGTCCTTTAATTGCCATCTAAACTACTTCACTGGGGGACTTTAAGAAGCCACTGGCTATTTGGGAATAACAAAAAACCTTCCTTATTCATTATTTTGAAAGAGTTATTAATTATTAAATAAATTCATTGCAATTCTTATTTTTTAATAATTACAGTTTTCTAAAGACAATCCAGCAACAGGGAAAGAATTTGCAATCTGTAAACTGTTAAAATTCTGGGACTAGTTTAAAAGACTCTTCCAGCCAGATGTATTTATCCTCAAAGGGAAAAAGGGGTAAATATTTTCTACCTCTTGAATGGCTGTGTTGTTGCAGAACTACACATTTTATTTAGAGTACTTAGTAGAGAAAACTATTCAGAGATAAGAATTGTTCATGGTACCAGTGTTGCGTAGATTGCTATAGTTTTGCTTAAAAGGAAGAAAACAGCTTGTGGTTTTCTAAAGTAACAAGACATTCAGAACTTAAAATTGTCTGCAATTTGAGCATTTCCAAAAGAGTTATTTTTTATATCTATAAAGAGGATAATCTGCAGCCCAGACTCAAATGCTCAGGAGGGGGAGAGATGGTTTAATATCCCGATAAAGTAAACAGCAATAAGGAGAAGTTACTTACTCATGACTGGAGTTCTTAAAAATATTCTGTCCCTACAGGTGCTCCATGTGAGGATGTGTGCCCCGCACCCATGCACTTTTGATCAGACCAGTGGTTCTCAAACTTTTGTCCTGGTGACCCCTTTCACATAGCAAGCCTCTGACTGCGACCCCTTTATAAATGAAAAACACCTTTTTATATATTTAACACCATTATAAATCCTGGAGGCGAAGTGGGGTTTGGGGTGGAGGCTGGCATCTCATCTCCCCACTCCCCCCATGTAATAACCTCATGACTCCCTGAGGGGTCCCAACCCCCAGTTTGAGAACCTCTGGATCAGAGGTTTTGGCAGCAGTGTCTGCAGCCTACATATTCTCATACTCCGGAATGAGAGCATATAGGGAGGGGCCACTCGGGGTCCTTCTCAACCACAAAGTCCAGAGTCAAGGACTTCAGGGCAGAGGGGAAGCAGGGCAGGTAGTGGAGCACACATAGGTGCAAAACATCTCATAGAACTCCATGTTCTGTACAACTAATCTCTCCTTCAAGTTACTGTCCCTGTGGATGTTCTGTGTAAGCAGATTCTGGAGCAGTTCCTCCATACAGAGTGCTGAGGAGGCAAGGGTAGAGCAGATTGAAGACACTATTGCCAAAAGCCATGTCAGTGGAAGCATTCATGATAGCATACATGCTGGGAAAATGTGTGCACTATTGACCCGATGACAGCCTTGCAAGTGTCCAAGATAGGTATGTTCTCCAGTAGGGCTAGAGAGATGGATTGAACCCTACTGGAATGGGCAGTCATCCCTAACTGGAGAATGTACCATCAAAGCTACATAGCATGCCAGAACGCACCCCAAAAACATTTCAATAATCTGTGTGGAAATCAGACGTCCTTAGTATCTTTCTGCAAAAGAAACAATCAGAGAATCCCTGAAGGGCCTAGGCCTATGAAGGTAGAAGCAAGAGCCCTGCTTTCATTCAGAGCATGAAGATTGCTTTTCTCTCTGGAAGTATGATACTTGGGTAAAAAAAACATTGGCAACTGATGTGAAAGTCAGAAGAGCTTTAGATAGCAAATGAGGGTGGAGACAGAGTCACCTTAATAGGAGAGAACATCCAATATGGTGGATCAGCCAGAAGCGCTCCTAGGCCTCCTACTCTTCTGGCAGACACAGATGGCTACAAGGAACGAGATTCTGAAGGACAGATGAAGAAACAAAAAACTCCCAAGAGTTTAAAATGTTTTTTTCTCTTAAGGCACTAAGGACTAAATTAAGATCCCAAGACAGAGTAGCTTCCATTACAAAAGTAAAAAGGTTAAACAAACACTTAAGGAATCTAATCATGGTAGAATGAGCGAAAACTGAAAACTCTTTGATTGGGGGGTGAAAAGCTGTAATGGCAGTGAGGTGAACCTTAACAGAGTTCAGTGACAAACCCATGACTTTTTAAATTTAGCAGGTAATAAAGATTGTAAGGAGAGACTCCAGAGGAGACGTGGACCATTGGGCATACCAGGCTTGGAAATACTTTCATTTTTGAAGGTTATTTTTCTTGTGATAGGTTTTCTACTATTCAGCAGTACTGTCTGAATCTTGTTCTACACCTAAGAGCCATCGAGGAGTCACTGAGGTGAAACAGTGAAAGGAGGTGAAGGGGTGGTCACAGAGACAGGTGGAGCAAATCAGGGAACCATACCTGCCTGGGCCATGATGGTGCTATAAGAATGATCACCAACCTCTCTCGTTTCTGTTCTGGACTTTGAGGAGCCAGGTCAGTGGGGGATAAATGTATGGCAGGAGACGAGAACCAGGGATGAGGAGGGAGTATCTCAGCAAGTTTTGAATGTGCCCTCTTCTTGAGCAAAAGTACCAGCACTTCATATTGGATGGTGTTACAAAGAGATCTAGCTCTGGGGAGCCCCAGTTGAGACAGAATTCCTGAAAGACTGCATTGTTCAACACCCACTTGTGGTCTTGAAGAGGCATTTCAGTCAAGGAGTCTGCTAAAATGTATAGTCCCAGAAGATAAACTGCTGAGATTTCTAGGTGGTGAGATATGCACCAATTCCATAGCTTTATACACTCTGCACATAAGGACTGGGATCTTGGTTCTCCTCAACAATTTATATAGTATACTGCTGCCCTGTTGTCTAGTATTAGTCTGACTGAGCGACCTCTGATTTTGGATAGAAAGTGCAAACAAGCGTAACGGACTGCTCTGAGTTTGAGAATGTTGATATGGGGGAAACACCTCTTGCGAGTCTGTTTTCCCTGGGCAGTGACGTCCTGACAACTAGTGCTCCAACAAGGAGGCATCTGTGCTGATAATCTTTATAAGGGAAGGACATGAGAATAGAACGCCCCCTTTTGTGGATCCTTCCACCAGCTGAGGGATTTGAGATAGTTTGTGCTGTGCCAGCCGAGTGAGCAGACCTGCATGGGATGTTACAAATGTGAAGGCTGCCATATGACCCAAGAGCTGAAAGCAGGCCTTTGATGTGGTTTGTGGGCTCTGTTGTAGCCTGGAAATGAGGCTGGACATTACAGCAAACCTGTCTGAGGGCAGGTATACTCTGGCAGTTGTGTAAAAGTGGCTCTAACAAATCCTATGCATTGTACTAGTGTTGGAGTAGACTTCTCCTCCTTAAGGCAGAGGCAGATAGGGCCTTGTTGGTCGCTGACTGTAGCTTGAGGAAGGAGCGAACCTTGAGGAGCCTGTCATCCAGATAAGGAAAGAATTATTCTCAAGTGATTAATTATTCTTATACTATGGCCGAGGAGACCTTTGTGAAGACCCTCAAGGAGGCTGAAAGGCCAAAGGGTAGGACCTAGTGCAGAAGTGATGCTTGCCAACAACAAATTGTAGAAAGCATTTATGGAATGGATGCATAGCTCTATGAAAGTATGATCTTGGAGGTAGAGGGTAATGAACCAATCCCCTGGATCAAAAATGGAAGTATCACTGCCCGATTAATCATCCTGGATATCACTGTGAAGACAAAGGAGTTCAAAAGTCCATAGATCCAAAACTGGTCTCCATCCCCCTCTTTCTTTGGGAACCAGGAAGTACTTGGAGTAGAATCTTTTTCCAGTGAAGTCTGGTAGAATGGGTGTGATGGCTCCAGAAGAAGGAGAAATTATATTCCTGCCTTAAGAAGCCCTCATGAGAACAGTCCCTGAATAAGGGTGGGGGTGGGGGAAAGGAGGATGAAAGGGAAGCATGGAGCTGAACTGGATGAAATAGCCTGTCAAAACCACTTCTAGGATCCATCTGTCCAAGGTGATGAGCACCCAGGAAGGTAGGAAATAGGAGCGGTATCATTCTCCATAGGTTGGTGCGGCATAGGATCTAGATTAAGGGGTAGTTTATTACATTTGACCAGCAAGTCAAAAAGGTCACTTGGAAGAGGTCACCAACAGAGTTTACTATAGATGGTAGCCCTTTCTTGGGAAACGTGGTTGGTTCAGTCGGTCTGAGGGAGGTTTGGTAGGCAATTGGGTGGAATTGCTGTCTGCAGTGTGCTGTATTTTTTGTTTGTTTGTTTCAGGTATATAGATGCCAAGAGATCACAGTCACCCTAGAGTCTTTAAGCGAGTGAAGGGAACCATTTGTGGCATCACTGAAAAGCTTAGACCTTTCAAAAGGAAGGTTCTCCACAGTATTTTGTATCTCCCTGGCAAGGCCAGAGAATTGCACCTAATGCATGATTACAGAAGTTGCCGTCAAATGTGAAGCTGTATGCACCACCTCGAGAGAAGCCTCAAAGAAAGTCTTAATAATTAACTGGCCTTCTGGGATGAGGGCTTCAAACTGCTCCTTCTGGTCTTGAGGTAAATGTTCAATAAAATGTGAAAATGTAATGTAATTTGTGAAGTCATATTTTGCCATGATGTGATGGGGCTTAACCCCCATTACCTGCCAGGCTAGTGAATGCAGCCAATTAGTCATGCTCTGCAGCTGGGGGATGGGAGGGAGACGAGCAGGTGAATAGTTAATTGGCTCCCTGCCAGAGGAAGCAGAACTAAGCCACAAAATAAGTAGACTGAAGGAGCTTGACTGAGAGGAGAAACTGAAGAAGAGACAGCTGCCTTTGGCTGAGAAAAGCCCAGTGTTAGGGTAATAGAGACAATGGGGGCAGTCCCCTACCGGGACAGAATACGCTCCTGCAAAGAAAGCCTTAAAATAGGAGTACGAGGAGAGGACTTCAGCAGTCCAAAGTGGCAGGAGAATTACCCATATTCATTTGGACTTGTTCATGATACCCTGAAAGTGGTTTGAACTATGTGACTTGGCCAGAGGACTGAGCCACTGGAATCTGAAGCAGGAAGACGGCAGGAGGCACTGAAGTCGAAGACAACGGCAACATCCCGTGCCGACACAGGGTGCTTCAAGGGTGAGTGAGCCCCACCGCACATCAAGGCCTGATAGTTCACAACTCTGAATTGGAGAGCAGCCAAGGAAATAGCTCTTGTACTTATGTTATTTATCAGAAGGGGTAGTCCTGGACCAATCTTGCTTATTTCTTTCATTGACAGCAACTACCACCAAGGAGTTAGGGGTGGGATCGGAGGGAAAAAATACTCCAAATCTTTGACCAGCACATAGTATTTTATGTCAACCTATTTGCATGTGGCTGGGATTGCTACTGTCAAACCATACAGGCTGATGAGAGTAATGCCTCAATAAATGGGCAAGGCAAACTTGCTCTGGGGAGAGGAATGAAGAATATCTTCCACAAAGTGTTAAGTTTCTTGTTTTTCCTCTAAGGAGATCTGCACCAATTTAACAATTCTTTTTATCAGATTTTGAAAGACCCTGATATTATCATCTGCATAGGATGCTGGTGGAGGCATAACTGCCTTGCTGGGTGAGGATGATTTATTACATGGTGTCGCCTCTTCAGCTATTAGTTCCTGTTCCTATGGAGGAGGGTCCTGCAGTACTGGTGGCTGCTGGCTTGATGGGTCCTCTTACATGAGGGTACCCTACAAAACTGGTCATAATAAGGGGTCCAGGGATTGCAAAAAGCCCACTGTGATGGAGCAGAAGGGAAGGGAACAGGACCTAGGTGTTTCCTGCCAGGACTGGCACGGAGTCCCTAGGGTCCTCAGGATAGACCTCTAGGAAGGAAAGTTGGAATGGGAATGTGATGGCAGAAGTGTCCAAGAAGTTATCATCTCCTGTATCTAACAGGAGTCACTAGTATCCACACCCGTGTTCAAGGCAGGACTGGCAACCAACTCAGTGCTGGAGACAGAACCTTTGTACAGGGGCGGAGTAGCACTGATGAGGATTCCATCTCTGGAAGGTGTGTTGGTACCAGCAATTGATCCCTCCCAGTACTCCTTAGCAAAGAAGATTCAGGTTTCTCCATGGCTTGGATATCCTCATGGGAGAGGAACCTAGACAGTATGAGAGAACCTAGGTACAGTTCTACAGCATCATCAGGTGGAACCAAACACAGTACATAGTACATGATAGTCCAAATTCTTTGTCACCATGACCTGAGGAATATAGAACTGGAGCATAGGTCAAAACTGACTTTTTAGAGGAGTGTTTTTTCCTCAAGAAGTCCTTGCATGTGGATGGCTCTGATTCTAGTACCGGCAATGGCCGCTCAGGACTGATTGCGAGAAGACTTCTTGTTGTGGGTTAAACTGGAAGTCTTTTGGAGGTACGAGCATCTCAGTACAAGGTTGGTACATGCCTCAGCAGTAACCGCACTGAGGAGTACCCTGAGCAGCTGAGGTCAGTGTAGGGGGAGGGAGAGGGTTTGTGATCCCATGGGTCTCATGGAATGTTCCAAGAGGAGACGCTTCAGTCTGTCTTCCCTCGCTTTCCTACACCTGCTCCTGAAACCAGAACAGACCATGCACTAAGATGAGAGTATGGACTCTCCAATGCAGTGCAGGCAGCTGGAATGCCCATTGCTGAGAAGAGAAAGGTAGGTCTGGCAGGATTTAAAACTTCAGGGCTTTGGCATAACCTGCATAAGGCCATAGGACAGGCCACAAAACAAACAGGGGCCAAGGAGGCCATGACTGTAAGAGAAATGATGGGGGGGAGGGGGGGAGAACCCTGATGCACAATCTTGTGCTAAAAACAAACAAAATAAGAACCCAATAAAAGGAAACTGAGTACATTTAAGTAGGCTGTGATGCTAATTAGTGGACACCGCAATACTTCATTTTGAGCTGCAGGTAGTTGAGAAGAAACTGGAATGGCCATGGGTCTAGTTCTCCCAATATAGCCTTGTACCAGAGCATGAAGATGTGAAGGGTGCACATGCCGACACAGCTGCCAAATATCTCCAATCAAAAGTGCACAGGCATGCACACATCCTCATGTGGAGCACCCATAAGACAATAATTCAAAAAAGACTTCAAACTTCAGAAATCTGGTGGTTACTAGTTTCTAATACCTTTAGTAAGAATAGAAATTATTCTATTACATTACCTGTTCCAAGTTTATCAGCTGTAGGTGATTGTTACAATAGTATAGAATTAATTAAAAGTTCCAGTAGTGCAGTAAAATACTATGGGCCTGAAGCAAAGCACATTGAAGTCAATGGCGAGACTCCAATTTGGCTTTCCGTTTAGACCCTTTATAAGCCAGCAACATTGTATTATTCTACATCTCTAAACTACCTGTAATGGAAGAGCAAGGCTAACTATGGATATGGTATTTTCATGCATATTCATAAAAGGAGACAGAAATAAGTGCTTTCCAGCAACTCATACTCAACCTGATTCTGACGAATACTAGTATAAACGCGTAAATCTATTGAATTAAATGAATCTGCACCGTTTAAAATATGTAGATTTTTTTTTGTTCAGACTAATGCATATTCTGTTCGCGAAATAGTCATCCTGTGGTTAAAATGATCCTTTTTCAATCTGACAACATATTCCAAATAGTTGTGTGCACAAACAAGTAGGTTAAAGTCAAAAGTGTCGAATGTGCTTTCTAGCAACCTTTTACTAAAAACTATAGTGCATTTCCTTCCTCTAATCATTTCTCCTATGTCTATAATGTCTCTCAACAGGGAATTCCCAGACTTTTCCCCATTGTGACCATTTTTTAAAAATATCAATATTTGTGACTTGCTTATAGGCTTTTATTTGCTTACACAGGGACAAATTTATCAAAGCTGGTGCTGGGACAGGTGAAGTTCACCTTTCTAAGTCAACTAAATCCATTCAGTACTCTGCAGGACAATATGAATTCTTGTTATGTTTCTTGTCATCATGCATTCCCTGTTGTGAATGGGTGTTTACAAGTCCTGGCATACTTGACAGCAAGCTGGAACTAAATTTTGTGCAAAGACTTCAGTTCAGTTCTACATTAGTCTGGTGTAGTAGATTAGAAAAAAAACCTATGGCAACTCCATTTAATTTTTTTTCCGAGTGAGTTAAACACAAAAATGAATAGTAACATCAGTGTCTTTGCTATTTATTTTATATTAAACTTATATTATGCTATCCACATATTTATGGTTTTCAATATGCCATGGATTTTGGTTTTGAAAACCTGCAGCTGCACTGTAGGAGTGGTCAGGATGGAAGCTAGAGGTTTCAATAGCTCACTGAGAATCATCTGGGGCTTTTAGAATCTAGATTGGGGTATGGAAGGCAATTTGGATTGTGGGTTAAACACATTAGCTACATGTTTCTGCTAAAATAATAAAGTAAAAGCAAGAATCAGAGAGGTAGCCGTGTTAGTCTGGAATTGCAGAAGTGACAAAGAGCCCTTTGGCACCTTAAAGACTAACTAAAGTATTGAAGCATAAGCTTTCGTAGGCTAATACCCACAAAGTTGCATCCGACGAAGTGGGTATTAGCCCACAAAAGCTTATGCTTAAATACTTTAGTTAGTCTTAAAGGTGCCACAGGACTCTGTCAACAAAGTAAAAGCAGTACATTAGTTACCGTATTTTTCGCCCTATAAGACGCACTTTTTCTTCCCCAAAACGGGGGGGGAAAAGTTGGTGCGTCTTATAGGGCGAATGCAAAAAAAAAAAAAAAAAAAAAAAAAAAAAAGCGCCTCGCTCTCCCGTCCCCGCCGCGCGGGCGGGCTGCCGAGGTTCCCCCCTCCCCGCCGCGGGCGGGCTGCCGGGGTTCCCCCCTCCCCGCCGGACCCAAAAAAAAAAAAAAAAAAAAAAAAAAAAAGCGCCGACTCGCTCTCCCGTCCCCGCCGCGCGGGCGGGCTGCCGGGAGAGTCCCGGTTCCCCCCTCCCCGCCGCGGGCGCGCTCCCAGCAGCCCGCCCGCGGCGGGGAGGGGGGAACCGGGACTCTCCCGGCAGCCCGCCCGTGCAGCGGGAACGGGAGAGCGAGTCGGCGCTTTTTTTTTTTTTTTTTTTTTTTTTTTTTTGGGTCCGGCGGGGAGGGGGGAACCTCGGCAGCCCGCCCGCGCGGCGGGGACGGGAGAGCGAGGCGCTTTTTTTTTTTTTTTTTTTTTTTTTCCCCCGGATTTTTTATTTAAAAATGAGGGGGCGTCTTATAGGACGGAGCGTCCTATAAGACGAAAAATACGGTAATTTAGATATTTAAATGCCATCTTAAGGTTTCAGTGTTAACACTTCACTGAGATGATTGTGTCAGATTACAGTCCTAATATCTATGCTGTCTGCAGTCTCAGGAAGATAGCATAGCATCAGTTATGATTGGTTCCCATTTTCATATTTATTTTTGTAATTATGAGGATTGGAAACAATTTGAAAGAAAGAGCAAAAAAAAGTTCAGCTTGTGGACGCCAGTTCTGTGGTAATGGGTGAAAATTCGTCAATCATGGGATACTGATACCCTTATGTTTTTTTACATTCTCTGGTAATTTTCCAAAATATGCTGTGACTGGCAATCTGTTACTATGAAAACAACCCCTAAAAAGCTAATATGATTGCAGTGGAAAGAGGTGAGCTAGAAAACTAGGAATTGGAACTATGAAGACAGCAGAGTCATCTCCTTATTTTAAAAGGTGACTGCTAGACTAGGGACCTGATTCTCATCTCCCCACTAATCAACACTAACCACACACTCTGTCTCACAAACCCATAATGGCAGGCTGAGAAGGATGCAAGCAGGCACAAAGAGATAGATTGAACCTGCTTCATTTATATTTTACAGCATGTACTAATCCTCCAGAATGAGATATCCTGAAGTGATCATTACAAAGCCGATGTTTGCCTATAGTTAGCACACAACAGAACCTCAGATACACATTTTTTTATTTACTAAGATTAGGAAATAGTGATCAGTGAGGTAACCTCACCTTGTTGTAAATGTTGGCAAAATATCCTTTTTAACGGTGACCCTTTTATAGCACTATTAAATTAATCTGTATATTTTTCACTTCTGCAAGTTGAATATTTATATTACATTTTTTAAATAAGGAAGTTCAAATATTTTATTTAAACGCCACCAGACCTCAGGGTCCCGATCCACATTTTCTGAGGCACTGCTCTAGACCATAGAGCCCCGAAATTCTGTAAATTGGTAAGATTACTTCAAAAAGAAATGGCACAAACATAATAGTTTACAAATAAAGAGACAGTGAATATTTCCTCCTCGCTGCCAGCCCTAGATCTCAACTTGTGGTCAAAATTCAAGCTTTATTCTTTCTGGCATCTGCATCAACACTAGTATTAAAAAGATGATAATCTGCCCTGCACCTCTTAGAGCGGCAGCACAGAACACGCAGCCCAAGGATGTGGGGGGGCTTACAGTGGCTTTTAGTCACCTTTGAACCGTCCTGATACTGGGCTGCTCCAGGAGCTAAAGAGACCTAGATAGCCATGGGAACCTGCCTAAGTTACGGCAGCCTCACATAGGGCCCCAAGGCCCACCTCTGACAGGTCTCCTCCAGCTTCACCCCTAGCATTCCCGCTAAGTCAGGACATGCAAGGGGGTTCTCTGAAGGCAGCCTTTGGCTGTTTTCTGCAGTAACTGCCACTAGGGGAAATCATCCCCAGTCTATAATGGAAGCTTTTTGAGCTCCTTTTCATCATGCTGGCCATTTTAACAAGGAGCAGGAGGATCTCACCCATAGACTTGGCAGTTCTGCTGAGATGAGTGATCCAGTTCACTCCCCAATAGCCCTGTAGAGGCAGCACAGCTAACAGGAGAAAAAGCAGAAATGTTCTAACGCCACTGAAGTAGACAAAAATAGGATTCTAAAACCAGACAGCAAATCAGTTGAATACACTTTTATGGTTTCATTTGTCTTTTTACACAGAGTATGAGATTGTTGCAGAAAAGAGTCACTTTCGTATGCAACTATTTCAACAAATGGTACTAGTTATCTATTTCATTATCTGGCCTAGTCAATGAAGACATTCAGTCAAATAAGAAGTCAATTTATTTTCAACTTTTTCAGTTTTGAATTGAAGTCCTGTCACTTGCACCAGCTGAGAAGTTGACTACGCTGTCATTACAATTTAGATGTCTATTTTAGGCTGTGCTTTCACCGGGCTAGCATTGTACACGAGATGCTGTACTGCAATGTATTTAATAAATAAATAAAAAGTGAGTGTGACCAACTTACTTTAGCATTAAGAGGGCACACGGACAGAGCACTCCTAAAAAGCTGTTCTTCTGACCTCCACTGGTTACTGCGGATAACACAGCGCAGCACGTTGATCAACAAGATCCCTAGTACAGCAGCAGCAAGCATTTTCTTGAAGAAAGAAGATACAGGTCAATCATCACTGTATAAAAGTCTCCTCCACGAGTCTTGGTCATGCGTTTTATTGACTGTCAGTACCTTTTTCTTAGCTTGTTGGCTCAATAGACTCAATCCATACGTAAGTAGCATACAATAGCCGATACTGGGGAGGTAGATGACTCTCTCTGCAACAACAAATCCTACTCGGAAGAACAGGTTACTTGCAGGAAGAAAAGGGATAATAAGAAATCCCAGTCCGAGTGAAAGAATTCTGGAAATAAGAAACACTCACAATTTAGTAACAAAACTTAGATGAAAAGGTGCCTCTGTTAATATACAAAAACTGCTTATTAATCATTGGGAGCTATTATTTGGACTTAACCTACTCATGTCCATCTCCCATTGAATTTAAATGGAATCTGGAGACTTAACTCTCGTGGGCTTCTTTGAAAATTCAGATACACATCCAATAAAATTAAACTGAAGTCAAGACTTGGATTCCAGGGCAAAAAATGACCCTTATAAACAAAATCATTAATTCTGTTCTCCCTGATCCAAATATACAGGCAATAAAACTACTGATTACAGCTATATACAATTTTTTTAAACTAATAAATGACCAATTATGGTAAAATATTTGAGTGTTTATTTAAAAAGCCACCTCAAAGATGCATCATAAACTTGTTAAAGAAGAAACTGTGCTTGAAATAACCAGTTTTCTCAGTAGAAGACCAATCAAAGAAGCCAAGTGTTCATGTCAGAAAGCTGACATGTTCATCATAAAGGAGAGCCACCATCAAGGTAGCTATACATTACATTAAAATATTTTTTCACTAATTTTTATTTATAATAAACTTTTGGGAACTTGACACCGAAATTGGGTGTGTCCCATCCCCCCCCCCACACACACAGTGTGCTAAGCCTTCACTGCACTTTCAACATTATTTTGTTAGTTTAGAGGTGATCATGAGTGCTGGCTGCCATTGGATGACTGGATCAGGGAAAACCCACTGATTGGCTCCCAAATGCAGAGGCAGGGTGAGGAAGGAAGTGTTTCTGCCCACTGCTGGCCTGTAGCCATTTTGTCTTTGTTCCAGCCCCACCCTTACACCCTCTTAGTATACTAGATCCCTAAGGGGCTATGCTGATGGCCAAATTTTATTTGGGGTCTGGAAGGAATTTTTTTCCCTATATGTCAAAAGACTGTGTGGGTTTTTTCCACCTTCCATCAACTATCCAAGCAGTTTGATTTAAGTATTTATATTATACTAGCAAAAATACCCGGCGTTGTAAAGCTGGGATGTAAAAAGACTACCATGTTTTTTATTAATACAAATTCTGTTCAGACGTCTCAGCGTTGCTTGGGTCCATTGGAGGGGGGAGGGGGGAGAGAGGTGAGTGAGTGTGGGGTCCGTTGGAGGGGGGTATTATTACATCATAACTATGTCACAGAGAACAGTAGGTTTTAACCTGCTGCCCAGCTGATGTGAATGGGCTTTAAAGTATTTCACCCCTGGGGAGCGTCAGAGGTGAGATTTGAAAAATTTTCGACTCTTACCCTGATTAGGACCCTAAAGCCTATAACTGTACCAAATTTCAAGTCTCTAGCTCAAACGGTGTGGAAGGAGTAAGGGAACATACATACATGCACGCACGCATACACACACACACACGCATACACCATTTGACTTTTATATATATAGATATGCTGCAACTTTGGCTAGCTCCAGTGGGTGGGGAGGGAGGAGGGAGTTAAGAAACAGTCCTATAGGAGGTTCTTAACTCAGTGTGCTTCTTGGGCATGGGCCTCAAAAGCACAATTTTGCACAGTGAAGGGGTCCATGCCTCGTGCAGCCTGGCTCCCTTCATCTCTCCGACCTCCAGTGTGAATGAGGGGGAATGAGCTGGGACTCTGACTGGTTGCCAGGATCCCCCAGCAGGCCTGGGAGCAGAGAGGGAGCGCTACCCCCATATCCATCGTGAGATCTGTAGAACCTGCAGCCCCTGGCACCCAGCTAAATTCCACACTAGAACAGCTTTGCCAGGTAGTTTGGGAAGGGGAGCCTTGGTTAACAGTTTATTAAAATTGCAGCTTCTGCATTTAACCTTGCTCTGATGTGTGTGTGTCTCACTGCTTCTGTGTCTGTTTTAATGAGAGAATATTGACATAGTAATGACTTACGCTTTGAAAACTGGTAAAAACATAGGGGAAAGGGAAGTATATAACAGATTAACATTTTAGAGGGAAAAATTGGCCCTGCAGAAGACGATAAAAAATTCAACAATGAATGGCATTGGGATTGAATTGTTTATATAATTTGAAAGAGCTGGTGAATTTATCAGTTAAGGACATCCACAAAGTGCAACCTAAACATATCATGAGAGATGTTAAATTCTTTTATCATATTAAAGGCTTCTATTTACAGAAGCTTTTGGTTTTCTTTTCTATAAAGTACAATTTCCCCCACAATTATTTTCTCAAGAATCCTTTATTGATAAAAGAGTAGTCACTCTGGGATAGCATTTTATTTTTAATCAATGGCCAGAATCACTACATCTTTTCATAAAAGGCCTTTTTTTGTTATTACAAAAGAAGGGGGGGAAAAGAGGGGCACAACATACATCAATTACACTCTGCTCTGACCACAAATTACTTTTTACCACCTACAGTGCTAAGGATCTCAAAATGCCATTTCAGGAGGAAAATAAAGCAGCCATCCATACCTCTTTCGACAAGTTTGCTTCCCAGTAGTCAATGCCCAAATTGGGATGAAACTGTAATAATAGCTATAAATATTTATTTGAAATACATTTGCTAGATATTGGTTCCACTGAATTGTTAAAGTGATCAGTACTGGATTTAACAAAATAATACTGTACTTAACCTAGTGTGGAATTTAAAATTCAGCACTGTCTCTTACCTTCTCTTATGGCTGTCTTGTGAGCAAAGAGCTTGGCATATCAGGCCAATTAGGCAGAACCAAAGTGCTGCTAGTGCAATTATTCTCCAGTCACTGACTGATTTAATAAGGGGTATGCAGCCCATTGACCAATCAAAACACAGCCACCAGGGACACAGCAGCAACCATGCATTCAATGAATAGTAGTAATTATAGTTTATAGCCTGTCAGTCAAAGGAAAACAAACATTTATTTGATACTAAACTTCCAAAAAAATAAAAATAAAAATCCAACTTCAGCATTCTTTGTGATCTTTGTTTCCTTTCCCCTCCACCCCCTAAAATGTATCTCATTATTTTAAGTGTCCTAACTTAAATGCTGCATGATTCTAATTATGTACAGCTCCATTAATTTTGCATTTTAAAAAAATCATATGCTGATTTTTATCAAAAATGTTTTCCATGCACAGGATGCTTCTCCTATTCAGGATGGGAGATCCAATTGTAGACAGTCCTCTAAGTATGTGGATCTGGGTGAAACAATCTCCCAAAATACAAAGCAATGTAATAAAAAGCCCAGCTCAATTATTGGGCATGTCTACACTGCAATAAAGACCCACAGCTAGTCTGTGTCTTCTGACTTGGGCTCCATCTGCAGGGCTATAAAACTGCTGTGTAGATGTTTGAGCTTAGGCTGGAGCCCGGGCTCCAGAACCGGCCCACAGCATTTTGGCACCTGAGGCAGGAAGCTCAATGATGCCCCCAGGCTCCCTCCCTTGAGCTAAAACTTTGAAAGGTCTCTTGTGCCCTCCTTCCTCCAGCACAGCACTCCACCATCTCTGTGCAACTAGAGCAGAGAGAATACATAGGCACCAGCAGCAGACACAATTTTCTACACTCTGGATCCTAGTGGCGCCCCACCAGAGTCTGGCACCTGAGGCAGCCGCCTCCATTCGTCTCATGGTAAGGCCAGCCCTGCCGGACTCTGAGACCCTGCAGGTGGAGAGGGTCCCAGAGCCCGGGCACCAGCCCAAGCCCCAACATCTTCACTTCAATTTTATAGCCCAGAAGCCCAAGCCCCACGAGGCTGAGTCAGCTGACCTGGGCCAGACGCAGATCTTTTATTGCAGTGTAGACTTACCCATTGTAGGCCAAAGGCAAAAAAATAAATATACAAAGCCACGTACCCAGCCAGTACATGGTGTTAATTTATTCAAAGGTGAAGGAAAAGTGCAGGGCCACCTTTCAATATTTGTTACGGGAAAGGACAGCAAAAGGATTGTATCCCTTCTCCCATGAACAAAGAAAAAGAGGGGAAGAAAACACACAATACATTAAATAAAAACATGCAAGATTTACTAAGGTGATTCATCAGATAGTCTAGAAATACAAGAAACACTAATTTTATTGGGGTGCTTTTTTTTTTTTTTTTTTTTTTGAAGTGCTGAAGTAAAATTGAACTTTTCTTGCAAAGGCAATTTTTTTTTAACTTGCGGAAGCAGGACAGGTCTGTGACTTACTCTCACAAACAAGCTGTCTGCAAATGAAGCTGGGTTGTCTACTTCAGTAAAAGCAGGTGGTCCTGTGCCCATAATTTTCCAGCGCATGCAGAGCATAGTGGCCCCTCCAGACAACAGAAGAGTTATCCTGAAGAAGAGTCCCCTTTTAAACAACCCAACATTCTACGAGAGAAAACAAAAGCAGGACACATTATTAACACCTTCAGATCTTGTTCCCACCCACCTCAAACAGATATCGCTGGAGCGAAGATGGTATTTGTGCATTCTAAATATCAAAGGGAATAAATGTTGTACAACCATTGAACCAAATTCTCCATTACATGGATATCTACTTGATTTAGGGCAAGAATATTTATTATAAGTAAAGAATAAGAAATAAGCTCTTCAGGAAAAGGACTGTGCCTTCTGATTGTACAGCATCTGATATATATTGTAGAGGCTTTCGGAAACAAATACCGTATTTTTCGCCCTATAAGACGCACTTTTTCTTCCCCAAAATGGGGGGGGGGGGGAAAGTTGGTGCGTCTTATAGGGCGAATGTGCGCCCCGGTTCCCCCCTCCCCGCCGCGGGCGGGCTGCCGGGGGCGCTCCAGAGCCACGCCACTGGGCAGGCAGCGCTCTGGGGAGAGACGCAGGGCTGCGCGCTTCTGCGGAGCTGCGCTGCAGAGCATCTAGGTCCGTCTGTGCTGCTGCTCTGAGCAGCATAGTAAGGGGGCCAGGGCCAGGTGGTTGGATCAGCGGCAGGGAGCCCCATGGCGGGGGGGGGGGGGTTGTCAGGGACAGGGAGCAAGGGGCAGTTGGATGAAATGGAGGTTCTGCGGGGGTGGTCAGAGGACAAGGAACGGGAATGTTGGATAGGGTGTGGGAGTCCTGGGAGTCTGTCAGGGTGTGGATAGGGGTTGGGGTAGTCAGGGGACAGGGATTGGGTAAGGTGTGGGAGCGTCTTATATGGCGAAAAATACGGTAATCAAGAAACAAAATAAAAATACGGTAATCAAGAAACAAAAATACGGTAATCAAGAAACAAAAATACGGTAATCAAGAAACAAAATAATAAAGGCTGAGATTCCCTCCTCTCTGGTTTTATTTTGTGGTCTTCATTGATTAATTTGAAAAGAAACTGATTGCAAACAAAATTTTACTGATAATGAATTATAAAGGAAACATTTTTTCTTTAAGAAGTGTCTAATAATCTCTGAAAGTTATTTTTCAAGTCATTTTCTGTCAGGGGATTTGAGGAACAGCTATAAGTATGCAGAAAGCATGTTAAAGATCAATACCCTGAGACTTATTGATAATGTATTATGAGCATTTAATTTTAAAAACCATCAGATATTTTTATATGATATTATTCCAAAACAAGTGTTTTTCTCCATTTAAATGTAAAAATTATGAGTTGATACATGTAAATTGCAATTAAAATTAGGGACAAGGAGGAAACTGCGGTAAAATTTTTAAAAGCGTGACTAAGCCCAAGTGGCTTAGAAATCTACATTTTACTGTAAAATATATTATTGCAGTTTATACGATGTATTATGGAGAAACAAGGCAAGAATTCCATTCTTAAGCCTGCCTCTAGTGTTCCATTATGACCTCATTTTCAGGTCACTCTCCACTACGTGGTTAGGGAAGTTTATCTTTCATGAAAATCATCATGGTGGAGAGAAAATTTTTAAATAAACAAAGTTAGAAGAAATGTCACTGCTCTTTTGTCCAATTCTTATGCCAAGGGTTGAGGCTTAAATGTGAAAAGAGGGTCTGGATCTGAAATTGTGGTAAAAAGTTTCATGTTTCTTTAGACTCCTAGGGGAAGGAAGCGGGGAGGGGCGAAAATAATTGTAAGAAACTTGAAACTGTCTGTGTACAAAGACTTCGATACATTTCCATGCACAGATCAAAACAATTTTTGGAGGTGGAAGAAGTTGTATTAATAGCTCCTTAATTTTTTTCCATCAGATTTTCAAATGCCAGTTATTTCATGAAGTTTTCCACACATAGCCCTAATGATTTAAAATTGTACCCCAGAAACAATGCTTTAAACTCTTCACATTTTAAAGATCTTCACTTATAAAAGGTTTATCTTTGAAGCATTTTCCTCAATAAAACTCTGAAGTGGTTTTGCTTTACTCCCCTACTACTCCCAAGACTCCTCACTTTTCTAAACTGACTGACATTAGTTAAATTACACTGTGGAGTGCTCTGACATTCATTTTTGCCACTAGAACTACCCCTTTTCCCTTGAGCTAGCCAATTTGGGCAAAGATAGCTAATTCAATTCTGCAGCATCCATTCCCATTTACTGAGATCCCTCCTTAAGCTCCAAAGGGCCATTCATTCACACTTCATCCTCACAGAGTTTATGGAAGCGCCAGAGGGCTTAAACTAAGCACCAGAGGAGCAACGGTTCTCTGCAGTTTCACACCATGAGAAGTCCAATGAAGATTTTTCTGCCTTGTTGAACCCTCCACTCGAGGGACAGATAATTAGTTTGTCATTATTAACTCTCTTCTGTCTTGAGGGACTATCCAGTTGCAGTCAAAAGTTTAGCCAGTGCTTGTTATTTCTGGGATTTGCTTGCCATTGCATGTAAAACAGGCCAGATTCCATCTGAGCTGATAATGGATGAATTAGGGTCCACTGTAGATACCTGTTTATCCTCCAGTGACTGCCAGTGGATTAACTGAGTCCTCATTCACAGCTTCTATGTCTAAATACTAGGAGGCCTCTTTGTTTCTTGGCAGTTTGTGTTCTGGGGGAAAGAAAGTATTTGAGCTGGACTGCTGAAAGAGAAAATTATTCACTTATATAAGAAGTACTTCTGTGCATGCTATAGCTCTTGTTTTTTCTGCCTTAAAATCTGTTTTGTAAACCTGGATAAATAATTCGCTCTTCTCTTTGCCAATCAGATGTTGTCAACATCCATTTGAATGGTCTTGGACTGATTCCATACGTTAGACCCGGCTTTCTTAAATACTCGGACAGCAGCTCTTTATATCTTGCTGTGAAGAGAGCTATGAAATGCAGGCGTTTAAGTCTTGCTGGATAGAGCAATGCTCTACCACAATCACCCATGTTGCTGAAAAGATGTTCCAGATCACTGCCCTGTTTTGCTGACTCTGAAATTATATATAGTTTTTGATTTCACTCCCAGCACGCACATACAAAACTGTGAAAATGGCATCTTTTTTGTTGCCTGGACAGCTAGAATGAACTGAGTCTGAGTGCACTCACCTCCAATGACTTGCCCTTCCATAGTACCTTTTGAATAAGTTCCAAAATATTTAGTTTGTTAATCACCAGAGCATCAAATACAGCGTTCAAGCCCTAAATAACCAAGAGAAAGAAGAATTCTTTTACTAAAAGGGTATTTTAAAAATCCGACTTCTATAGTGAATCATTGTGCATCCTAATTCTGAACTTGTTACAAATGGATACAGTCAGTGCTCCAAGAAACAGAAAGAACACTGCAGGATCCCATGTCTCCACACTTGACAGGATGCCGCATGTACCCATCTGCATGGTCAGGTATTCTCCTGACCTATGCAAGTGTAATGGGGGGGGGGGGTTACGAGAACACTACACCACCTCCTCTCTGCCCTCCCCTCCCTTTTTGCAGCCTGGGGTTGCAGTCATGGGGACTCGTGCAATTAAGTGGATTTTTAAAAGGCACCCATCCCTTACCTCTCACTGTGCACTGGTGAGGCATCAAGCATATTTTGGCGGGATGGATTCAAATCACCTTTTGCTTTAAACCAGGGGTCTCCAAACTGCGGCCCGCGAGGCCCTCTCATCCGGCCCGCGGAGATCTTTTTGGCTATTTAGGGAATTTTTGGCTCTCTCGCTGGGACGGCTCCTCGCTGGGGCCTGGAAGCGCCGCGCGGGCCGCCAGCCGCGGGGCCGGGACGCGCCGCGTGCTCGGCTGCCGCCGCGGGGCCGGGACCCGCCGCGTGCTCGGCTGCCGCCCCGGGGCCGGGACCCGCCGCGTGCTCGGCTGCCGCCCCGGGGCCGGGACCCGCCGCGTGCTCGGCTGCCGCCCCGGGGCCGGGACCCGCCGCGTGCTCGGCTGCCGCCCCGGGGCCGGGACCCGCCGCGTGCTCGGCTGCCGCCGCCGGCCAGGGACGGCTCAGAGCTGGGGCCGGGACGCGCCGCACCGCCACCCAGTTACAGGGGGCGAAACAAGGAGCCACCCACTGCCAGGCGGCGAACCGGTATGTGGGGAGAGACCGGGTTGAGCGGGTCAGTTGGGGGGTGGGTGGGAGGGAAGGAGGTTTTGGGGGGAGAGACCTGGCTGGGTGGGTCATTTGGGGGGGGGTTGGAGGAAAGGAGGTTTTGGGGTGAGAGACTTGGCTGGGTGGGTCAGTTGGGGGGGGGTTGGAGGAAAGGAGGTTTTGGGGTGAGAGACCGGGCTGGGTGGGTCAGTTGGGGGGTGGGTGGGAGGGAAGGAGGTTTTGGGGTGAGAGACCTGGCTGGGTGGGTCATTTGGGGGGGGGGTTGGAGGAAAGGAGGTTTTGGGGTGAGAGACCGGGCTGGGTGGGTCAGTTGGGGGGTGGGGGGGAGGAAAGGAGGTTTTGGGGTGAGAGACCTGGCTGGGTGGGTCATTTTGGGGGGGGGGGTTGGAGGAAAGGAGGTTTTGGGGTGAGAGACCTGGCTGGGTGGGTCAGTTGGGGGTTGGAGGAAAGGAGGTTTGGGGGTGAGAGACCGGGCTGGGTGGGTCATTTGGGGGTTGGAGGAAAGGAGGTTTTGGGGGGAGAGACCTGGCTGGGTGGGTCAGTTGGGGGTTGGAGGAAAGGAGGTTTGGGGGTGAGAGACCGGGCTGGGTGGGTCAGTTGGGGGTTGGAGGAAAGGAGGTTTGGGGGTGAGAGACCGGGCTGGGTGGGTCATTTGGGGGGGGGGGTTGGAGGAAAGGAGGTTTGGGGGGGAGAGACCTGGCTGGGTGGGTCATTGGGGGGGGGGTTGGAGGAAAGGAGGTTTTGGGGGGAGAGACCTGGCTGGGTGGGTCATTTTGGGGGGGGGGTTGGAGGAAAGGAGGTTTTGGGGTGAGAGACCTGGCTGGGTGGGTCAGTTGGGGGGGGGTTGGAGGAAAGGAGGTTTTGGGGTGAGAGACCGGGCTGGGTGGGTCAGTTGGGGGGTGGGTGGGAGGGAAGGAGGTTTTGGGGTGAGAGACCTGGCTGGGTGGGTCATTTGGGGGGGGGGTTGGAGGAAAGGAGGTTTTGGGGTGAGAGACCGGGCTGGGTGGGTCAGTTGGGGGGTGGGTGGGAGGAAAGGAGGTTTTGGGGTGAGAGACCTGGCTGGGTGGGTCATTTTGGGGGGGGGTTGGAGGAAAGGAGGTTTTGGGGTGAGAGACCTGGCTGGGTGGGTCAGTTGGGGGTTGGAGGAAAGGAGGTTTGGGGGTGAGAGACCGGGCTGGGTGGGTCATTTGGGGGTTGGAGGAAAGGAGGTTTTGGGGGGAGAGACCTGGCTGGGTGGGTCAGTTGGGGGTTGGAGGAAAGGAGGTTTGGGGGTGAGAGACCGGGCTGGGTGGGTCAGTTGGGGGTTGGAGGAAAGGAGGTTTGGGGGTGAGAGACCGGGCTGGGTGGGTCATTTGGGGGGGGGGGGTTGGAGGAAAGGAGGTTTGGGGGGGAGAGACCTGGCTGGGTGGGTCAGTTGGGGGTTGGAGGAAAGGAGGTTTGGGGGTGAGAGACCGGGCTGGGTGGGTCATTTGGGGGGGGGGGGTTGGAGGAAAGGAGGTTTGGGGGGGAGAGACCTGGCTGGGTGGGTCATTGGGGGGGGGGTTGGAGGAAAGGAGGTTTTGGGGGGAGAGACCTGGCTGGGTGGGTCATTTTGGGGGGGGGGGGTTGGAGGAAAGGAGGTTTTGGGGTGAGAGACCTGGCTGGGTGGGTCAGTTGGGGGTTGGAGGAAAGGAGGTTTGGGGGTGAGAGACCGGGCTGGGTGGGTCATTTGGGGGTTGGAGGAAAGGAGGTTTTGGGGGGAGAGACCTGGCTGGGTGGGTCAGTTGGGGGTTGGAGGAAAGGAGGTTTGGGGGGGGAGAGACCTGGCTGGGTGGGTCAGTTGGGGGTTGGAGGAAAGGAGGTTTGGGGGGGGAGAGACCTGGCTGGGTGGGTCAGTTGGGGGGTTGATGTGTAGTGTTCATGTGTAGTGAACAGGTGTTCATGTGTAGTGTTCAGGTGTTCATGTGTAGTGTTGTGTTCAGGTGTTCATGTGTAGTGTTCATGTGTAGTGTTCAGGTGTTCATGTGTAGTGTTCATGTGTAGTGTTCAGGTGTTCATGTGTAGTGAACAGGTGTTCATGTGTAGTGTTCATGTGTAGTGTTCATGTGTAGTGAACAGGTGTTCATGTGTAGTGTTCATGTGTAGTGCACAGGTGTTCATGTGTAGTGTTCATGTGTAGTGAACAGGTGTTCATGTGTAGTGTTCATGTGTAGTGAACAGGTGTTCATGTGTAGTGTATCAATGTGTTATTAAATAACTGAATAAAATAATATTAAATAAATAATTAAAAACAACATCCATGTTTTGATTCTTTTTTATTTGGACCTCGAGTGTGTTGTCGGCCCCCGAACTGCTATTTGATAGTTAATGCGGCCCTCGGGCTGAAAAGTTTGGAGACCCCTGCTTTAAACGGTCACACAGGTTGCCAGAACAATGGCTGAGACAGAATTACAGAGGATCCAGGCAGGATTCTCACTAGAATTACACCAATGTAAATGCCCTATCCTGCAAGGTGCTGAAAATCTCTGGCAAAATTCTATATATCTCCATATGATCGGAGGGTATTCCGGCTTTTGTTTCTCAGCACTTTGCCAGACAAAACCTTAAAATTAGGGGTAATTCAATGGAAGTAATGGAGTTACATTGGTGAAAACAAGCTCAGAATCAGATCCCATATATCCATCTGCTCCAGTAACCCTTTTATTCTGACATGCTATTTTCATACCACATTCTATGTCAAATACATCCCACCCTGTCACGTTACTGAAATAATTTGGTACCATATAGATCATTGGGGTACCAAATCTTATGTGAAGGGGGTCATAACAGGTGTCTATGGCCAGGTTATAGAGGGCTAATTATGAATATGCCATTAATATGTGTGTATCTTTTTTGAAACTAAAGTTATGAATACTGGATATAAGGTGCCTGTACTTCAAACTAATGCTTGGCTGCTGGGTGAAATCTCAGAGAGGCTGTTGTTAACTTGACTGGCCTGGCTGATGGGCCATTAAGGGACATCAACCACACAATGGACTTTGTATATGCCTGTCCACACCCGAGCTGCTCTAGGAATGTCAACTGCCTGGTCAGAAACTGAATCCTGGAGAGTCTGGTGATTGGATCTTGTGACTGTAAACCTCCATTTTGCAACCGGACTCTGCAAAAGAAGGAGGAGGGTCTTGGCCCAGAAGAGAGAGTCTATAAAAGCTGGAAGAAGCGTCCTCCATTTTGTCTTTACCTTCAGCCTGTCTTGCTTCCAGCTCTGAATGGACTTTGCTACACAGGTGAACTCTGAACTAAGGTGCTGACCCATCCCTCAAATGGGATGCTTTCTAAAGACTTTGATTTGAACCTGCAGTTTATTCTACCTTTGCTGCAAGCCTGAACCAAGAGATGTGCCATTACTACATGTAATTGATTTCTTTTAACCATTCTTAACCCTCACCTATACCTTTTTCCTTGTATAATAAACCTTTAGATTTTAGATTCTAAAGGATTGGCAACAGCGTGATTTGTGGGAAGATCTGATTTGTATATTGACCTGGGTCTGGGGCCTGATTCTTTGGAATTGGGGAGAACCGTTTTCTTTATTTGGGGTGTTGGTTTTCATAACCATTGATCCCCAGGACAGGTGGCTGGTGGTGGTGATACTGGGAAGCTGGAGTGTCTAAGGGAATTGCTTGTGTGATTTGTGGTTAGCCAGTGGGGCGAAACCAAAGTCTTTTCTGTTTGGCTGGTTTGGTTTGCCTTAGTGTGGAAAAACCCCAGCTTTGGGCTGTAGTTGCCCCTTTGGAAGCAATCTGTCCTGAACTGACACTCACAGTTGGATCCCACCAGGAACAGCACCATCACACACCCCTACCAAAAATATTCAGTAATCTTTAACTCTTATGCATGAGAGATATGTCAGCATCCTAATATTATCTTTGGAGATGACCTAGTGTCTTAAGGGCTACAAGGAACTAGCGGAAGGACATTCCTAGGTAAGGGTAAAGGCTTCTACTCATTAAGAGGCAAAGACCAAATCAGTCTAGATCAGCCACAGGAATCAGAGGGAAACTGGCAGGAACCTCAGAGTGACTCCATGAAAGGAGGCCAGCTGGCAGTATACGGTGGTTGGCTTACTGAGGAAGAGAGGGAGGCAGGGATCCAGTTGGAAAGGGGCATTTCAGTATGAGGCACTATTCACTTTTGTGTGTGGCTTTTATGGCTCCTCTTTATCCTTGCTTTTGCTCCCTTTAGCCCGTGCTTCTTTTACTGTGAAACCCTTACCCCTGAGTTTGAGGACAAATATAATCATCCTACCAATGCAACATCAACAAAGACAGCCAGAAAATAAAGGCTGAGGCTGCTACTCAAAGATTATTGTCATGCTACTATGAGAAACCACCACAGCACACCTTAAGTTAGAGAGCCACTTCTGTGTCTCCCACACAGGCCTTTGAAAGATAGTCTATTTTAAAACAATTCTGCTTATGCTCCAGGATATGTTTTCTCTTCTCTGTACTAAGAATAATATGAATAAGTTTTTTCATTTCTTATGTATTCCTCTGTTCTCCTATTCCATCCCTACCAGTTCTAGCTAAAGCCATTCTCCAACTGTAGAAATACACCCCAATAGGCTACCGTTGAAGCGATAGGGTCATCACAAACAGGGCAATCTCAATTAAAAAAGATACAGAAGCACATCAACTCAAAAAAGAAGGCTCCTGTTTAGATACATGCTTAAAACAAGGAAGAAGAATAAAGGAGAAACAAGGAAGAATCAATAAAAGTGGTAAGCAGAACAGCTACTTCTAACTAGGCAGTGTCAACAGTTCTTTTTTAAAAAAAAAAAGAGGAAGGGATGTGGGGCACATGAAAACTTCTTTATCAGTCATGTTCATTTAATCTATGAACAATCCCTTTGTAGATTTTCTGGCACTGTGTGCCCAAGATGACAGTCAGACATGCAAGGCATCCAGTATGGCACGAACTAAAACTGGCACTATAATATCTACAATCAAAGCAGACATGTAGAGACTTCTATAGGTACACGCAAGCTGCTCACAGAGACCCAAACAAGCACAAAAGGAATCACATTCGATTAGAAGCACAGAGCCTGGCTAGGTCAATGTTTAACATTCATAAGCCAATTTTCTGAATAGGCTAACTAATGCAGAAGCACAATCCAAGATGTTTACAGATGTGAAGAAGATTTGCAGTAGTAGTTTATGGATGCTAAGGACAGAATTTAGTGGTTATAAAGAGTCCTTACCAGTACTGTAATTCCTTGTTCTTTGCACAGCATGGCTATTGCACCAAGAAGAACACTTGCCAGTACCCAGAGTATAGAAAAATGGTTCCCTTCCTTATCTGTCAATGTAAAATAGGACATAAAAAAGGTACATAAACCTAAATTAACACTAGAAATGTTACTTTACAAAACACAAAACTATTCATTTTCTCTTTAAATCTTCTCTCGCATGCCAAGCAATAGATTCACCTTTTAAGACTAGAAGGCACCAATAGCAGTATACTAACATTAGTCCCTTGGCAGTAGCTGTTTAGTGCACCACAGACACATTAGATGTCTTCCTGTTTGGTAGATATTCTAGTCTCTCCAATTCTAGTCTGGCAGAGGCTCCACTTAGCTTTCCACAACACATGATCTTCAAAGACCCCACTCCATAGACACAAGTTTATCATTCTTGGCAATAGGTCTCTTATTGCTGGCCACTCTCTCAGGCTGCCAGAGAATAAGAAAGTAACATTCCTCCTAATATTTATATGTGACGTATCATCCATGTGAGTCATAGTTTAACTGCCACTTATTCTGAAAGGTACACTGATGTAAGCAGTGTCAGGATGAGCTCCACCCTGACATCTGGTGGGGAATTGCAGTGAACTGTGGAAAATAACTTCAGCTGGTGTTATTTGCATAGACACACCCACCGTGCCTAGTCTGAGCTCACAGCAGCCCAAATGGTCACTTTGGCTGCTGTGGGATCCCCAGGTTCTCTGTTATTAGGGTAGGAATGATAAAATGTTGCTAACCTAATTACATGAATGAGGCACTGGGACATGTACTTGGCCTTTGTCATGATGGAGGGACTCACCATCATCTAGGCAGCACTCTACAGCGGATTACTGCGTTTCCTTTCCATTAAAGGAATTAGCAATGTTCCTAAAATGGTATTTTGGGGGCACTAGTCCAATCCCGGACAAGCCCCCAAAATGTAACCCTTCTGCCTAGCAGGCAGACTCAGTCCAGCAGGATCTAGTTGTGGAGGGTCTTAGTGTGGGGTGATCCAGGTGTGGGGCAATCTGGATGAGGGTGGCTCAGTGGGGGGTCTGGATGCAGATCGGGGGGGGGGAGGGGGAGTCCAGCTGCTGGGGCAATGGGACTCTGCAGGTGAATGTGGTTGGGCAAGGGGTGCTGGAACAATTGGTATAATTAGGATGCTAAGAGCCACTGAACCAAACTGTAAACCTCCTATGATGGAAACCACTTCAAGCCAGGGGGTGCAGCAGCATCCCCAATTCCAGCACCTACAGTTAGGACTCAGCAGAGGAGGGGTTTGGGTGCAGAGGGCTCTTTGGGAGGGAATAGGTGGGGGAGGGGCTTTAGTGGGGTAGTGGTCTGAGTGCAGCAGGCTTGTCAGGTGGGGGATGGGATTCATCAGGGTGGTGGTTTGAGTGCGGGGACGGTCTGGGTGCAGTGATGAGGCTTGATGGGGGGCAGGTTGGGTATCAGTGAGTCTGGATGCACTGGGGTTGGATGAACATGGGAGCAGCTTCCCAAACAGTGACTCCTCTCCTCATGGCTGAGGAACTATGGGGGCAGAAAGCAGGGTAGGGGTGGAGTTTGGCGTTTCCTGCAGCCTGGGGAGGTTTCTGAGGGCAGGTCTGACCTGGGCCCAACTGCTCCTTGCAGGGGAAGAGGAAGTGCTGTCCTCCCCACGCCCCTCCCCAAGCCCAACCAGGACTAGCAGCTGAGCCGGGCTCAAGGTAGGAGCCACCAGCCAGGTTGTCCCAAACCCCCACCAAATTTACCTCTCCCCCAGCTGCTCCAAAACACACCCAAAACAATGTTCCATGCTGCTGGGGTGGGGCGGGGCGGGGCGGGGTGGGGCGTGTGACCGCTCTTGCAGCCTCCCTTTGCTTACCCTTTAGAAAGTAATTTTTCTGCATGGAAGCAAAGAAATCTGCAGTAGATGTGAATTCTATGTGCATGCAATGGCACAGAATTACTTAACATTGCAACTGAATGTCATAGAACTCAGCAACTCTTGTGTTTAAGGGGAGGACCAGTAGTGTAGCAATTAAGGTCTGCAGTCAGGAAGCACAGATTATAGTAACATAAGAACTTCAGGATCAGTGGGAGGACACAGAGGGTTACCACCAGCAGATACTACTGTGAACAGGAGCCCTCAAAGGCAGCATATTGCTTGACAGCTGATGCTTTCAGGGCAACATAACAGGCATTTCCAATATCTACATCACAACATGCCCAACTGTTTCAAGACACTTATGTATTTAGTAGGTTTGGACTTCTGAGAAGTACAGCTGATTTTGTATGGCATAACCAAACATGATTGCTCAAACAATCCAGGGAAACAGATTTCTGAGAGTACCTAGAACAAATTAATGTTTATGGTTTAATGTTCCATTGCCATATCCTGTCTTCAGCATATTTTTGTCCAGAGAATTGGATCAGGCTTTGGGGGAGGGGGGGGGGAAGGGATTTTGGGGGGTACTTGGGTTTTTTAAACACAGACACAGTTTTGGTGAAATTAATATCAGAAGTATTGCTAGAATAGGACAGAAATTATCTTAAAATAATAAATAAGTAGTATAATATTTAGCAGCTATGGCACCTTTCAAGCATGAGATATCCAAATATCTTTATTAACAAAAACTTCAGTAGTGCACTGACTGTGTAGGGTATGTATGTAACAGCAAGAGCTCTCCCATACATACCCTTGAACATGGCAGTCTTCTTCTCCCTTCCAGTTTGGGAAGGGAAGGGGGATGTAAGAAAGTGAATGGTGATCAGGATACCACTGAGGTTACTGCATATGCTTTTTGAAAAGGGCAATATGTTATTTTATTTCCATCTGTTAGAGACTGGGCTGTGAGCAGTCTTGCTTAGTGGTTAAAGCAAGAGTTCAGCCTACCAGTTAGAGCTAGGCCCAGGGTGGGCAGAGTCCAGGAACAAGCCAAGGGTCAGTAACAGAGAGATAGGAGTCTAATGCCAGAAGTTGCGGGCCAACCAGAGCCATAAACCAGAGGCAGAGTCAAGGATCTGTATCAGAGGCAGGAGAAGATGAACCGTGGCTGTAACAAAGCAGGAGCAAGGATGGAACAAGGGCAAGCGTGCTGCAGGCTTGATACGCACTGAGCAACCAGAGCGCTGGTGTGGCTGGGTTCAAAAGCCAGCCAGCTGCCCTTCCTGACCAATCAGGTGGTGCAATCAATCAGGTAGCCTGGTGCAGGCCAGCTCTGCTTATTGGGGTACCAGGAGCCCGACTCTGCTGCAGGCCCTGATACCTGACAATATTACCCCCCATTACCCAAAGTGTAACTGCTGCCCCCCCTCCCCCGAGGCCTGGTTTCTTCAATCAGGCACACTGAAAAGCATGCAGGTGAGGGTCAGGGATGTGTTCCCCAGATTCCGACGAGCATTCATCCAAGCCATATCCCTTCCAGTCAATTAAGTACTGGAACCTTCACCATAGTCGGTGACCAAAATTTGCCAAACCATGTATTCTTCCTACTCTTGAATAGTTATTGGTGGGTGGGGGCAGTGAAATGGATTTGCAGTTTTAACAGGGAGATATGGAATACTGGACAGTCCTTGAAAGGATTCGGATAGCTGTAGCTTGAAGGTTACTGGATTAATCTGTTCCATAATCTGAAAGCCCACCCTCTACGTACTGGTGGTCCAGCTTCATAGATGGGTGAGTAGATCTAAGGTTTTGGGCAGACAGCCAGACCTTATGCCCTACTGAGAAGCTGGGAGCTAGCAGACCGTGCAGACCGGCATATAGTTGGTAGGCTGCTTTGCTTCTTCTAACCAGCATTTAAGCTTTTGGTGCACCTGATGGATGCAAGCAGTAAGGTCAGAAATGGCAAGCACTGGGGACTTGGTGGGGATCTTGAGGAGGAAGCAAAGGTGGAATCTATGCTTAGCAAAACAAGGCGGACAGTTAGGTGAAGATGCACGGGGCAGTGTTGTAGGGGAATGCTCTGTGAAAGATAAGCAATGGTAATTAAGAAAGCAGTGTAGGTGCTGCTCCAGAAACCAAGTGATCTGTTCTGTCTGACTGTTGGTTTTTGGGTGGTAAGCAGTCATGATCCAGGTGTCAATTCTTGGAAGGCACAGGAATTTTGCCAAAAATGAGAAAAACTGGGATCCCCAAGCAGAAACTATGCTTGTTGGTAACCCACACAGGCAAAAGATATTTTCTTCAAAAAGGGAGGCTTGTCTCTCGGGTGATGAGGAAGCCCCAATCATGGTACAAAATGCAACAGCTTCATAAGATCCACTACCACTAGGGCATGTCTTCACTACCACTTTAATTCGACCTTAACGACGTTAGGTCGAATTAAACGTGTACCTGTCTTCACATACATGCCCTTAAAGTCGATTTAAAGGGCCCTCAAAATCGAATTTGTAACTCCTGCCTGACGAGAGAAGGCTAAAATCGACTTCTCTATGTCTATTGTGAGTAAGTGAAGAGGCATCTGAAGTTAAGCCTCCGACCTCCAAGCAGCCCTGCCCACCTGAACAGCCCCCCCGCCCGCCCGAGGGGGGGGGGAGCTGCGTGGGGCTGCTTGAGCGAGCGGGTCAGCTGCTTGGTCAATTTCAGGTGAAATTGACTAGGCAGCTGACCCGCTCGCTCAAGCAGCCCTGCGCCGGCTCCCCCCCCCTTGGGCGGGGGGAGGTCCGGCGGGGGGGGCTGTTCAGGTGGGGGGGGGCCCGTGGGGCTGCGCGGGTGGGGGGCGGGCCTGCTTGAGCAAGCGGGTCAGCTGCTTGGTCAATTTAAGGTGAAATTGACTAGGCAGCTGACCCACTCGCTCAAGCAGCCCCACGCCGGCTCCCCCCCCCCTCGGGCCGGCGGGGGGGGGTGTCCGGTGGGGGTGCTGTTCAGGTGGGCGGGGGGGGCGGGGGGCTGCTCGGGTGGGGGGCGGGGGTCCGGCGCGGGGCTGCTTGAGGGAGCGGGTCAGCTGCTTGGTTGACTAGGCAGCTCACCGGCTCGCTCAAGCAGCCCGCCGGCTCCCCCCCCCCCCGGGCGGGTACGGCGGGGGGGCTGTTCAGGCGGGCGGGCTGTTCAGGCGGGCGGGGGGTCCGTGGGGCTGCTTGGGAGGGGGGGGGGTCTGGCACACATTGCACTGTGGGCTACCTACCCAAAGTGCAATGCGGGCTATGTCGACCCCTGCCAAAGTTCTAGGACAGACAATGTCGACCACTGTCGACCTGCTGTCCTGGTGGGGACACACTGATTCGATTTTCTAAAATTGAATTTAGAAAATCAAATTAAGGGAAATCGACCTAGTCCTGTAGTGAAGACAGTAGTGTGTCATTAGAAGGGCAGCAGTACCATGAGAAAGACCAAGGCTGAGACAGCATGGGCAAGGGCTGCAGGAGACACAGTGGTCTGACACAAGTGGTCTTCGTCCAGGCACAGAGATCACAGGACGTCACATAAGTTGCTACAGAAGTACGCCATGCTGGCCCCTCATAAGCTTCTAGATCAGGACCTGGGTTTTGAATTGGCCAATGTGGCCTGCCAGAGGAGCGCAATAGCAGAGTCTTAGGACATGTAGCCTGGATGCCCCCTCCGGCACGTAGATGCGCTCCTTGGGGTAAAGGATCCCACTGTGCAGTGTAAACACCAAGTCAGATGATGCCTGGCATCTTCTAGGACCCAATGGATTTAAATAGCAAATGATTCATTGGGCAACAGGGACCAGATGGACTGAGAATTTAGCGCCTTCCAGGAGATGACACCACCCCTCAAAAGCCACTTTCATTTTCAATAACTCTGTCTAAAGTGTCATAATTCTGGCCTGATGGAGTAAATCTGCAAGAATGGAAGGGACAAGGATGAAGCTAGCCCTCAGCCAGCATAGAGAATTGGTCCCAGTGCAAAGTTTAAAGCATCTGCCTCAACTGCAAATGGTCTGGCTGGGTCTAGGTGATCGAGATGGGGGCTGAGATGAATCTCTGCTTTAAGCAATCAACTGCAGTCTGTGGTTCTGGAGACAAATAAACAATGCTCCCTAACATGGGGGTCAGTGATGAATCTGCCCACACCAGAGAACCCCTGGATAATCTCCTATAGAAACTGGCAAAGTCCAGAAAGCATTGTATTCTGCAGACTTCTTTTAGCACTGCCCAGTCTGTGACGGCTGCCCCCTTACATGGATCCAGAGCTAATTCATTATGGGAAATGACATGATCCATAAATGCCCCTGTGTTTTGGTCAAACTGGCATTTTTCCAGTTTGACATACAGATGGTTCAGGCAAAGCTTTTTCAAGACACTTTGTATGTGCTGGTCATGACATACCTGATCCTCAATACATATATATATAAAAAAGATGATATCGAAGTAAATGATGAACTGATACAGCATGTCCCAGAAGATGCCAGCATTTTATTCATGACAGGCTGCTGTGGGATGCACAGGCCAACTGGCATGACAAGGTTCTAGAAGTGACCATACCGAGTGCAGAAGACAGTCGTCCATTCATCTCCCTCTCACAAACATACCAGGTTCGAGGACCCACACAGATCTAGCTTCATGAAAAGTCAAGCAGAGCATAGATGGCCTAGGAGCTCATGAATAGAAGGGAGTGGATAGCAGTTCCAAACGGTCATCTTATGAGTGCCCAGTAATCAATGCAGAGCTGCAAGGACCCATCCTCCCTCTTAAAGAAGATTGGATCCCCTGCCCGGAACGTGGATGGATGAACTCCTTCCACAGATTCTCCTGCACGTACGTGCAAAGAGCCTGCAGTTTCACTTCAGAAAGGGCATATATACAGTGGAAGGGAATCTCAGCTCTGGACTGGAGGTTGACAGACAATCACACCTCCAGTGTGGGGGCAGAGCACCCATGTTTCCTTTGTTGAATACATGAGTGAGGTCATAATATTTGAGCAGTATCTTGACAGTGGCAGACTGTGGTAGGTGTGTTTCACTGCTGTGAGCTTGCTTATGCAGAGCAGAGATTCCTTAACTCATGGCACAAGTTGCAGAAAGTACTGGTCCTCTTACTGCTTCTGGGAGACAGGGTTGTGGGCAACACTGCAAGCAGAAACATATCATCCCTTTCTGCCACTGGACGCTGGAGTCATGTGCCGGTAGCTAGGGCAGACCAAGATGACCACAGAGCAGGGGCCCAAATTAACTCACAATAGAGGGTTTCCAGATGCCCATGGACAGAAACCACTGCTAGGAGAATGGTTTGGCAAATTACTGGGCCCAAGGACAGAAGCAAAGCATCAATGGTTTCCATGAGATCCGGAAATTTCTTGCACAGAGTAGGAGTCACGTGGGCCTTAGCAAAGTCCCAGTCCATAAAACTGTTCAAGGCCCCCAATTAACTAGAGCTTCCAGGTGAATCTCAGGACTCATAGAAAACTGGATCTGTGGTGATAGTCAGAGGGGTGTCAGATGCCAAATCACGATTGCACAATGACACGTGGGAGCTAAGAATTTCCAAAGGAGGGATGAGACTGATCAGCATAGGTTCCTTTATGGAACTTGGGGGACCTGGCATCCTCCTGACCCAAGGACATAACATAACACTGCAAAGTATCTGCAATGTAAGCACAGCCCTGGCACTTAGCGTCTGTGATTCTCTGGAAAAGGTAGACTTAGGTAGCCCTGGTCAAACCGTCTGGGCTCCGGAGCGAACTGCAGAGTCGAAGAGTCGCAGTCCAGGGTGTTGGCAGGCTTCAGAGGGCTGAACCATGCTCATGGCACAGCTTGGTCAGGTGATTGTCAATTCAACTGAACAAATTATTTAGGCTGTCCAGACTAGATGGTGCTTTCACCCACACCAGTTTATCTTCAGTAGCTTTGTTCAATCCTAGCCAGGAATGGTGGCGCTGCGCTGCCTCCTTCTATTCAGCATCCATGGACAGACAGTGGAATTCAGCTTATGTATCTGGCCATGAATCAACATCCCTACCGTAGCACTTGATGTTTATGGCAGTTTGAGAACCTGTGCCAAGACTTCCCCAACCCAATAATAAGCCCAACCTAAGACTGGTCAGTAGGGAACATAACAAGAAGAGGAGCCAGCACTGGCTCAGGAAGACTCAGAACAGATTGTGAACAGAGTCATTTTTTCTGGCAGCAGAATATTTCAGTTCCCAGAGGGCTAGAACTGGGGCACCCACTGATGCCCCCTGAACCTGCAAGTTCCACAGAACCCCTACTAACTCTGCTAATGAAGGACTGGCCAGGGTGGGATCTATGCCTTGTTTTAGGGGGCTGCCCCAATTGTTAGAGATTGGGCCATGGGCAGTATGGCCTAATGGTCAAAGGCAAAATTCAGTCTACTGATTAGAGCTGGGTCCAGGGTGGGCAGAGTCCAGGAATGAGCCAAGAATCAGTAGCCAAATGTCAGAGTGTAATCAGGGTTGTACGTCAGAGGTGGAGCAGAGGATCGGTACTGAAGACAGGAGCTAAATGCCAGAGACTGAGGATCAACCAGAGTCATAAGCCAGAGCAGAGGATCACTACTGGAGAGGTAGAAGCCAAATGGGAACCAGGGCTGGAGCAGAGCAAGGACTGGAAGCAGCAGGCATGATACGCCCTGAGCAGGCAGAGAGCTGCTGCTGGGCTTAAGGCAGCCACCTTCCTGACCAATCATATGGTGTCATCAATCAGGTAGCCCGCTGCAGGCCAGCTGTACTTGCTGGATTGCCAGTAGACTGCTTCTGCTGCAGACCCTGATTCCTGACACCAACTGGACAGTCTCAGCCAAATAGAAAGGACTGTGTCTGAAATACGGATAGTATACAAGTGAACAACATAAAAACAAGCCAAATTCATTTTTGGGGTAACTATGCTGAAGGTTTTGATGAGTGACCCCATAGATGTGTTTGGCCTAGTATGTACCCAACTGAAGAATTATTCCAGTCCAGCATGGAAATATAGACTTAGGAAACTGAACAACTCTGCTTACTTGAGAGGAAGGATGATCTTATGATTAAGGCACTTGACTAAGACTCAGGATATTAAGTTCAAAGCTCCCAGCTCTGCCACAGACTTCCAGTATGACTCTTTATCTCCGTGTGCCTTGATTTCCTATCTGTAAAATGGGGGTAGTAATACTTCCTCTCTCTCAGCCTTTGTCAAGGTTTCCATTTTAGATTAAGATCTCCAGGAACTCTCTCACATAAGACAGCCCAAATCCTGGGGCCTCCAAGTGCTATTGTAATATGATGAATATGAAACAAATGCAAAATTAAAAGCCTCATTATAAAGGATTGTAGCCAGTTTTCAAAGGTGAAAATGTAATGTTTGAGTATTTACTACTACAAAGTTTTCAAATTGATTACCACAATCTTTTTTCCATCCTTCTATCATCATCACAAACATATGGGAGCAAAATTTCCACAGGAAGTAAGATAAAGCTCATGTTTCCCCTGATCATGGATGCATGCTCCTATTGTGCTGTAATGCCAGAGGCCAAGGGAAAACCAGCTCAAGTTTCCAGCTCAAATTGCCACAGTCCCAGATAGATGCTAACCTATTTTACATTTGTTACTTTTTTTTTTTGCTCTCTTATATACACAAGAAGCAGAGACTACTTGGGCACACCTTGATTCTCAGAAGTCAGAATCATTTCAGCATTGCAGGTATAACCCAGTTAAGTACAAGCACTCCTAGATGTTTGAAAGTGGGCTCAGCATGAAAAGAGAGAAAAAAAATCAAATTCCTCTCCTTTATTCCAGTCCCTTTATTTCCTCTTGCTCTCTTGAAAGGACAGTACTGTGCTGTAAGATAGAAGGCTGCAATATTATAAGAGTATCAGTTTGAGTAAACTTCAAGGACAGAGACTTTCAATTAAATGTATATTTTCTTGTGTTTTTCCTTGGGTCGATAATTTTTATTCTTCATGCAGAAGTGTCAGTAGAGAGCTAGGCTGGAAACGTAGATCCAGAAGAAAGGCACTTAGCAATGCCATCAATTAACTGTTGAACAGCGCTCTGAAAATGTAAAGCACTGTACAGTATTACTTGGATTACTTGGATCCGACTTGTCCTCGTTGCACGGCGTCTTGATTCCGCCATGAACGCAAATAGATACCGCTCCACCTTTGCCTATCTTGCGCAAGTCGATGCCATCTCTGCCCAAACATCTTGACCATAGGATCCTCCCAACGTCGTCGAGGACGACCACGTTGGCGCGGTTGTCCTCGCGGAATCCATTCTGTTAGCCGTACGGTCCATCTGTTGTCCTGGAGTCACGCTACGTGACCAGCCCACCTGCGCTTATTTTCATAGATTGACTGAATCACATCCTTAACTCCACTTCGTTGTCGAATGACGACGTTTGGAATGTGGTCTCGAAGGGAAATTCCGCACATTCTGCGCTCCATGGCTCTTTGCGTGACTGCTAATTTGTCTTCATCGGCCTGTGTGGTGCTCCAGCACTCCGAACCGTATGTCATTGCTGGAAGCACGGTAGAATCAAACAATTCTTTACACAGTCGCATGGGGATCTTCGAGTCCAACAGCGAGGTTTTAATTCGATTAAAACTACCCCACGCTGCCTTTCTCCGTCTTGCGCGCTCTCCATCGAATTTGCTGGTCTTCGCTAGAAGATGTCCGAGGTACACGTAGGTGTCCACTTCTTCCAGCACTTCACCGTTCAAGAGTATCCATCCCTCTGCACAGTGATCGTTTCGCATCCACTGTGTCTTCGATGCGTTCATTTCCAGCCCCACTTCGCGTGAGCGCTCTTGCAGTTGTTGAACCTTTGTTTGCAGCTCAGCGGTGTCATTGGCGAAGATATCACAATCATCCGCAAACAGAAGGTGTGTGAGGTATTCTCTGTCCACATTTATGCCTCCATTCCAGTCAAGTTTATTGAAGAGCGACTCCAGTGAAGCTGTAAAAAGTTTTGGCGATATAGTGTCGCCCTGGCGCACTCCTCTTCTATACAGTATAAGCTCTAATAATTATTATAAGATATACACATGCCAACCAAGATAATCAATTTAATGAAGCACATTCCCTTAACATTGCATTGCTTTCCACTAAGATGATCTTCTGTCAGAAAAGGAAACCAATCTTTGGTTGGCACCTGTACCTAGTTGAAAGCAGTACTCCATATTGTGAGCGGGCATAGTGCCACACTAACAGACGGGTACGATTGTAAATAAGCCAAAGAAACAAAGCGTGCATTAAATTCCTGTTTGTAAAGCTGGAACTCTATGCAGTGTTTTGGACGTAGACATAACGAGATCTTAAGACTGTTCCTTCTTAGAACAAGAATAAGGATGAGAGTCCAGGTGACTGAATGACCAGCCCAGATGAGTTGGAGAAAAACCGCTGTGGGATCATCATCCATTCAGATTCCTGTGGTGGGTGAACATTTCTAAGTAACTCCAAATACACAGGGTGCTCCACACTGTAGAATTAATTGAGCTTAGGCTTTTCTACTGCAACCGAGGGAGAGTTGGATTTTAAGGTGACAGTAGCGGTGTTTTAGAAATCAAAGAAATGACTTAAGAAATCAAAGTTAACTCTTCTCTTTTGGAGAGACCTCACATTTATTAATATGGTTCAACAAGAGAAAAACATTAAGCAATGTCCTCAACCAATAAGCCTCTCCCAGGTTCTGGGCTGGCCAACCAACCAAGGAAGAAAGTATCATCTCTTTCAGGGGGTTGCAAGATTACTACATGGGGGGTTGCGAGCTGTCAGTCTCCACCCTCAAACTCCACTTCACCTCCAACATTTATAATAGTGTTAAATATAAAAAGAAGTGTTTTAATTTATAAAGGAGGTTGCATTCAGGGGCTTGCTGAGTGAAAGGGGGTCACCATTATAAAACGTTAAGAATCACTAATCTAGAGTACATAACCCAGCTACACAAAACAACCCACAACCCTCTGGTTAGTATGTGGAGAGGGCTTTGCTGAGTATTGTTTAGCATAAGGGGAGAGTATGTGAGAAAGAAGTCAAAAAGAGGATGAGAGAGAGAGAGCGCGAGCACCTGAAGAAATCCAAGGTGAAGCCTGTAAGCCTGGTATGACCCCCAATAGTAGTAATCTGGGTCAGGGTTCTGGCTGACAATAAGCTTGGGCCTGTAAGCTAAGAAACTTCTCTTTGTGCCTTTCACTCCTACTGCATTCAGAGAAGCAGGATTTGTTTATTTATAAGCTATGTACCAAGGCTGCATTAAAAAAAAAAAAATAGACTCCATCATCAACTTTTTCCCCGAAACGGAATATTCCCAGGGCTCTGAACCTTAGTTATCTGCTTGGGTCAAAGGGGGTAAATGCACAAGCACTTCCGCTGAGTTCAGAGGGACTAGTCATGCAAGTAAAGTGAGCAGGACTTGGCCGTATATTTAAATACAAGTAGGCTTATAAACTTCATTCCTGTGTAAACAATCCCAGCATAAGGTCATCAGGCATGCCAAAAAGACTAAAAAAAAAAAAAGGAAAGTTATCCTGTCAATTTATACCCTGAGATATATCTGTTTAAGCTGATTTATTCCTTTATGTTCATAAAATGTAAGCCCTGCTACAAAACAAATCTTTTACATAAAATGTGTCTCTAATGTACAGCAGGAATTAGGTATAGAGTTTCTCTCATTTCCTCTAGTGGCATGTACCTGTTAAAACAGATCTTCTGTATTTCCTGATAATTTAAACAGCAGTAAAAACAGCTCATGTCAAGTTGATGGTTTAGTTTACTGTACTTTACAGAGGCTGTGAATAAAATAATAAATTACACAAAAGAGGCAAACAGAATGCTTACTTTCTCTAAAGGCTTTACAGTAGCCAAGGAAAGACAACAAAAAGAACAGGGCACACAGCAGGTCTGCTCTGCCAACAATCCCTGCAACCTTTGAAAAAAGAAAAAGAAAAAAGGATTTACTTTGTTTTGTTTATCAAAAATATTTTTAAAAAACGTACAAACGTGAGAAAACGTACAATTCACTGAAAATACGAAATGGACTTATCAATTTGTGTCACTTTTTCATTTCTGTAAAATTGTTTTAATAAAATTTAAAGACCATGGGCATTTTCCCTGATTTTTGAGGAATGTGTGTGTGTTGACAGAAGAAGCCAAGATGGTCTGGCTTTTACTCACTCAAAATTTACTAACATTTAAAAAAATAAAGGGGCGGGGGGATTGTGGGTGTGATCCAAAGCCTATTCAAGTAAATGAAAGGACTGTCATAGATCAGACCGTATATCTGTATAATTCTTGGATAAAACTTTTGGGCCTTAGCAAACCTACAGCAGTGGCACCTCAAACCAGAAATTGAAAGAATCTCAGCTTTCAGAAGAGTACATTACAAGCTCTGTGAAGACAGCCTATAAGCCAATGGGAACCAATTGTTCATGCTAAAAAGAACACGCTGAGCTCCACTTATTATAGCTGAAGGGAGGGGGTGGAAGAGGACCAAAAGATCTTCCCTCAGTCTCTACACACACTTTTTATATCATCTGAATTAGTCACATGTGAGGTTCCTTCCAAAGGATCACCTAGTGTCACTAACAGTTCTGCTATGTTGGAGGGAGAAACCACACAGGGCGCCTGCACCTGTAGATTTGGATCCAAAGCCCTGGAGTCCTTCCAGTGACATCTGCAGGCTTGGCTCAAGCCTTTAGAGAGCTGGAACTTCTGGAGCAGCAGTGCAAGGATCTTTGAAAATGGGATTGGACCCACCAGATCTTCTCCTCCCCAACCCCTCATTTAGGGAAGGTAATGAAGGACTACAGAGGCTACTTAGGCTATGCTGCTGCTCTGCCATTTTTTCAAAGAGTGGGAAGAGGTGAATTCCTCCCCCACTTGCCTCACTGGAGTCTCTAGTCTTCTCTTGGGCAAGGCACAGAGTGAAATGAAGACTCTGGAGCAAGCCTGTGCTACTCTGACGTGTCAACTGCATCACTTAAATATATTTTTTGGGAGCTGGATGGTCTAGTGGTTTGAGTGCAGGACCAGGGGACTGCTCCAAAGCCCACTGAAGTCAATGGAAAGATCCTCCGATTTCAAACGAGCTTTTAATTCAGGTCTTGCAGGAAGAAACTGCTGAATTCTACTTCCAGAGCTGAAAAGAACCCCTGTGTGGCTTTGGATAAGCCACTTAACCTCTGTTTCAGTTTCGCCATCTGTAAATTAAGGATACTAATACTTCTCTACCTCATAAGGGTGTTGTGAAAATTAACTCAATGGCTGTAATGCACTTCAAAGGTGAAAGTCAAAGTGCTGTTCTGTTTCAGGAACTGTTATCAGCTAATGACATAAACTAATCAATTTGTGCTACAGCAAAGGGCCTAGTCCGAATACTTGTTGTCTCATTGACTTCAACAGCACTTCTTGTGTGTGCCTCTGGTCTCAAGGCAACACACAGAGTTTTAATTTTAGGATCACACTAGCTATCAAAGTTCCATGCAATAGGTAATATTTTATCAATCACATTTGGAACAGGAAGAACATTTTTTGTTTTTTAAAATACAAGAACTATACAGCAGTACTTACCTGCTATTCAGAAAAATCATACTGACATAACAAATTTTATCTTCAGACACTACCAAAAGACTAAACTTTTCAATATTCATTTTACATATGAAAGCTTTTAGATTCCTTGTTTTTGAACATATCAAAAATCAAAACAGGAAACTGACAAACTTTTCACAGTTATCATACGTCAAAACACGCCATCTAATTTTAGAGACAGGTTGTCGTGATTTCAAAGAAACTGAGTTTTCAGCCTCATGGGAAATGCTGCTTGAGGGCTTAGAAACACATGGATGTGTGTGCTTCCAGCACACAATGTCTTGATTGCTACAGTTAAAAATATTCAGTGTAAAAGATTTACGATTCATTATTTAGCAGATTAAGTACATCTCTGTACCATTTGATGTTAGAAAAGGCATGTTTATTTTCAGCATGCTAGGTTCTTCTTTCCAAAAATTTTTTATAGTTCCCAATCCTGCAAGCTCATATACACAAACAGAACCCCTAAAGCCAAGCAGATTAGCTTGCAGAATTGGGTCCTTGGTAACATTTAGAACACAATTTAAACAAATACATGCAATGGTTTATATTATCAAGGACTAGGTAGCAATTCTATTGTTCAGGCTGCACTGAGATTTCATGGATTCCCAGGGGCACAGAAGCTGTGCTCTCCACCACCTTTTTGCCCCACATCTGGTCTTTGGGACAGCAGATTTCCCATTCACGTAACTTTACAGTGGTAGCCATGGTTCACTAGATGACTGAAATGCAGAATGCTCTGGATTATGAATATTCATGGATTTTAAGGTCACAAGGTACCATTTGTGATGATCTAATGTGACCTCTTGCCCAACACAGGCCATAGGACTCCCTTGAATTAATTCCTCCTTAAGTCCAATAACTACTGTTGAACTAAAGCCTATCTTTTAGAAAAACATCCAGTTTTTAATTAAAATAGTCCCACTGATGGAGAATCCAACACAACTCTTGGGAAATTGTTTCGATGGTCATAGATCCTCACTGTTCAGTCTGAATTTATCTAGCTTCAACTTTCAGCCACTGGACTTTACTCCTATCTCTGCTAGATTAATAAAGAGCCCACTAATCAATTTTGTATTTTTATTACAGACTAGTCAAGTCAGTTCCTTAACCTTCTCTTCGTTAAACTAAATAGATTGAGCTCCGGGAGTCTCTCACTCTATGACTTGTTTTCCATTCCTTTAATCCAGGGGTGGGCAAACTTTTTGGCCCGAGGGCCACATTCGGTTTCAAAATTGTGCAGAGGGCCGGGTAGGGAAGGATGTGCCTTCCCAAACAGCCTAGCCTTGCCCCCTATCCAACCCCCACCCACTTCCCACCCCCTGACAGCCTCCCTCAGAATCCCAGACCCATCCAACCCCCCCCCATTCCTGATTGTCCCCTCTGAATCCCCCCCACACACACACTCTAACTGCTCCCCAGGACCCAACCCCCTACCAAAGCCCCCCGGCTCAGAAGCGCGGGTGGGCGGCACTCAGCTGGCCTGCGGCACCCCAGCTCGGAAGCGCGGGGCCGCGCCGCTTGTGGTGCTCGTCCAGCACCCTGGGCTGGGAGCGCGGGGCCCTGCAGCGGGCAGCGCTCAGCCTGGCCCAGGAGCGCAGGTCCCCACGGCGGCTGGTGCTACCAGAAGCACAGGACCCCGTGGCAGGCGGCACTCGGCTGGCCTGCGGAGCCTCGGCCCAGAAGCGCTGGGCCGCGCAGGTTGTGGTACTCGCCCGGCACCCCGGCTGGGCCCATGGTCAGGGGCTGGGTAAAAAGGGCCGGTGGGCCACAGGTGGCCCGCGGGCCATAGTTTGCCCACTTCTGCTTTAATCACTAGCATGACTCTCTTCTGAACCCTCTTCAATTTATCATCTTTTTTGAACTGCAAACACCAGAACTGGACACTGTGTTCCAGCAGTTGCTGCACCAGCGCTAAATAGAGATCATATAACCTTCCTACTCCTAGCTGAGATTCCAGTTTATGTAAAGCTAAAAAAGGAATTAACAGTGATTAAGCCCTTGCATGCATCTTATTCATGCCTCTCCTCTACTGATCATGAGATAGCACATCCTGCAATGTATTCTTTACTCACTAACTAAAGATGGATAGCCTGAAACAGTGTTTATCTATTGTACTTTACTGTTTTTGCCCTAAATAATGACTTGCTCTGAAGGATCACTAACTTGTGAGAGTATTAACCATAATACTATATAACTCTCTATGTAATACATGCAAAGCTGCAATAATAAATACTTTAAGAAATAATGACAGACACAGTCTATAACTTCTAGGAGTGTTCCATGATTAATTAGCGTTGGTCAGGAACTTTGGAGATATAAAACATTATACAAAGATTTAAGTATTAGGTACTTACACATTCCGTATGCACTGGATGCACAGCAAACAGTGAAGCAGCTAGAAGAGATGCTTTTGGAGCAAGGTTTAGCCTTCTTCCTTTACTGCTGTATTGCAGCCCACCCAATAATATTGAGAAGACATCAACCATTAATATAGAGATAGCACAATGCAGTATTATATTGATGACATGAAAACCCATTGGGTGAAAGCCTCCAGCAAAAAGGTAATTCATTCTACATAAAAACAAAAACATTGAGATCAAGAGTCAGAGGAGAGCTTGGAGACACATGAAGGAAAAACTAAACACTAAAGAGCTCAAGAGGGCGTGAAACCGTTAAGAGGTAAATGGGTGGGGTGCCCGTGGACGGTGTGAGGCCGGTAGCGGCCCCTGGCACGCCGGGACCGGGTCTTCTCTGAGTCGGGTTGCTTGGGAATACAGCCCAAACCTGGTGGTAAACTCCATGTAAGGCTAAATACCGGTATGTTCTACTAGTGCTCTGGGATACAACCCTGTATAAAATTAGAAAGTTGAAGAGTCCTACAGAAAAGCAGCCCAATCTCCTGGAGGGCATCTTTGAATTTCAGAGATAGTGTGTGCACATGAATGTTCCTGGGGGTGCAAGCAGGAAGGACCGAGTAAGGTGAGAGTGTTCTTTCAGATGAAACCTTAAAATAAACGTTTTAAAAAAAAGAAAAGTCCACACCACTCACACACTGAGGTCCTACCTGACTTGCACAGACACAAAAGATCCTATGAAGTTTTCAGTTTAAAATAAATAAATACATGGATTTGTCAGAGGATCCTTGGCCAAAATTCTTCCACAGTGTGCATGTTCTACTCACTGCTGGGTTTTCACTCTCCACCCCAGTGGTGGCTGCATTTCAGTGGTGCTCTACACATAATTAAGAGGTGTACTTTGGGATTTTGCAAAAGGAAAAGGCACAACATAAATAATTATTATTTAAAGGGTGTATGTGGAAGTAGCATTCTTTTGGGGACAAGGTGTGGGAGTGTGGGTGGAAAGAGGTCAGGAAAGTAGGCTGAAGAGGTGTGTGAAGAGGGAATTAGTACTGGTCAGGCTGTTTGGATAAAGGTTCATTGTAGGAGCTTATTCTGGGTAGGAAAGCTGAAGGGCAAAAAGAGCACCACAATATTTTGTACAATACAAGCAATATATTAAAAACATACAGAAACTTAATTTAGATAATGGATTTCACCTAGTATGTCTAGCCAACCCGCATCTGGCTTAAGTGAAGTTCATTATGATGAGCTAACCTGTTATAAATGTGTAATACACATAAAAGCAAAGTCTTAAAGGAGTTAGGGAAGGCCAATTTCTTGCTTGAGGAAATAGCATTTTACTAGCTACTTCCACGTGTTTCTCTATGGTTTCAGATTTTTAAATACTTGTGTGTACATTTTCTGTTTAAATTAATCAGGGTGTTATTGGAGTCAGAGTGAGCCTCACCAGAGGAAAGGAATCATGTTATAACCTATGTCTTATGCAATATATGGAATCCTGTAATAGGCATTTCAAATACCCAGACATTTACATTATTTGTATTTGTATTACAGTGGTGCCTAGATTGGACCCCATAGTGTTAAGCATACAAACATATGGTCACAGTCCTCCCTTGACCATGCAGGGGAGGAAAGGGAAGTAAGGCCCCAGCTTACTAAGGCCCTGTTCTCACCATTACAGATGGGAGTCACAAACTGAGCAGGGGAATACTTGGGCAATACTCCCTGCTGAGACCAAGTCCTTTACTCACCAGGGGGAGTGGCTAGCCAGGCTCACAGCATGCAGTAAGCAGCTCTATGCATGGGTGAAGTTACTTACTCCTTTCCCAGGCAAATAGGGAGCATGGATGGAACATTAGTCTCCCTGGTCTGCTCCTAGGACAGTGCAGCTACATCCACCCCCACCCCCCACAGACTGTAAACTGTGAACTTCTACACTTCACTGTGAGAAAGTCCCATAGCCCTTGCCCCAAAGAGCCTACAATCAAAATGGACAAGAACAAGGCTGGGAGTGGGAACAGAGGCACAAAGACACAAAGTGACTTGTCCAAGATAGACTTTGCAAGTCAGTGGCAGAGCAAGGAAACAAACCCAGGTCTACGAACGCACAGATCTGTGCTCTTTTCACTCAATCACGCTGCCTCCAGTCCAGCTATCATAAGAAGCATCAATATATGTACAAAGATACATTAATACAATAGCAGGAAAGTATATTAAAACTGTATTGGGGGGAGAGAAAGGGGACTAGTTAAACTGACAAGCTGAGTAGATGAGCAGAGATCAAAATGCAACGAAACCCAAGAAAACTGAGAACATTTTTGTTTAGTTTTATACTTCTTATCTCACTGCATTTTAGCACCTAGATTAGAAGCTACTATTTATTGATAAGATTGATAAACACACAGAGCTGGGCACATAGCTTTGTTTCATTTTTTAATCTAGGTATAAATCAAGCAAGATGTATACAGTTTGGTCTACTTCCTCCAAAGGGTTATGGTGACATGAATAAACGTCTCTAGCTACATTCTTACCATTTAATATCACAGTACCTCTTGCCACAGGAAAAAGAAGGGAACATGAAATGAAGTGAAAGGGAGAAAACTTGTTTAGATTACAGAAGGGTTTTCAGACCTGATAATTTGTGGAAGCTTCTCAGACATTACAGTGATTAAAGAGAAAATTACAGAATCTGAGGTGGGGATACTTTTCTTGCTATATTAATCTTGATCCTGGGGGTAAATTTAAGTAGGCAATATTATATAATTTGTATTAAATTATATAAACAATTCTGAATAATGTTCTCATCTATCCAGACTTCGCTTTTATTCCTACTGGGCAGAATTTACCCTTATGTAGAGCACCAGCACAAGGTCTATGCATCAATTTTAAATCCCTTGTGCTAGCCCTCCGCAGAAGGGTGACTTTCACCCTTTGGTTCCGAACCTGCAACAAGCTGTGGGACATGGGAGTTCACCTGCATAGAGTTTATTGCCCGATCAGTCTTTCGAGTTAAGCAAGGTAGTAGCTGTACTGCAAACAAGTTGTAGCAGAAATTTCACTTCCCTCAAAGTCTCTTATTTTCCAAAACAAAAAGTCAGTTAACAAAATAACCCCCCAAACCCTGTACTATGGGTACAATACCAGGTAGGTCTCACCTGAAAGTCAGGACAGTAAGTGGTCGGTATGATTTGTGGCTGGTATTGCTGCTGAGTTTGCCACCCCAAAAGTCGTGATGCCACAGGTCACCAAGAGGAGTTTCTGCTCTGAGGTCCTGAAAGAACACACATTTAGCACCAACACTGTTAAAATTTCAGTTTAGTTAGAGCAGTTGGAAAGAGAACAATCACATAAAAGGCAAACTGGCACCACCATGACCATATTTTATAGACAACACTTTCTATCAAGTCTTTTAGTGACTGGCTGCTGAAATCTGATGGATAGTTCCAAGCCTTTTAAATGCCCTCTTGTATTCCTTTAATTATTGTGGACTAGAGCCTCAGATAGCATAAATCAGCATATTTTCAAGAATTTCAATGGAGCGATGCTGATTTCCACCAGTTGATGTTCTAATCCAATAGCTCTAGTGTAAAATATATCAAAAATATCTTTATTTTTGTACAATATCTTATTTTAGAGCTAGGATCTTTGGAAATAGGAATAACACAAGCTGTTGCAAATTGCCATTTTCCCACTAGCACCAGTAGAATCACTAATGAAAGCAAGAAAGATATACAGCAAAGACTAAAGATAGCAAAGGTGGTTAGCTCTTTTTAAAATCCTGTCTGGTGGCTTCCTTAACTTTCATATAACACCACTCAACTAGCATTCTGTTTGTCACATATTAAACCTATTAACAAGTTCCTCTATGAACTGCACTACAAGAAGATTAATAGTAGTTAGGAAAGCAATTTCTTAGATACCATCATGAAGGGAAAATAAAATCACACTTTTTAAAAAACAATTACAAAATGGAAGAGTACAGTTTGCTTAATCTTGTAACTAAGGCCCTGTCTTCACTACCACTTTAATTCGATGTTAACGACGTTAGGTCGAATTAAACGTGTACCTGTCTTCACATACATGCTCTTAACGTCGATGTAAAGGGCCCTCAAGATCGAAATTGGAACTCCAGCCTGACGAGAGAAATAAGGCTAATCTCGACATTCCAAGCTCGACTGTGGGCTAGTGAAGACGGAACCCGACATTAATAGCCTCCAGAGGCTGTCCCACAATGCTCCATTCTGACCGCTCTGGACTGCCTCACTGCTCCACTGTGACCGCTCTGCACTGCACTCTGAACTCGCTGCTCTGGCCAGGTAGATAAGACCCGGGAACATTTGAATGCCATTTCCTGTTTGGTCAGCGTGGCCAGCTCACCTGAACTGCTCAGTCGCCATTCAGAGCAATCAGCAGCACTAGCCGCCATGCAGAGCTCAGCATCACAAGACTCCATTCAGAGCTCATCTACCCTGGAGACCAGCCAGAGGAGAAGAGCTCCAGCATGGTCCACTCGTGAGGTGCTGGATCTCATCGCTATCTGGGGAGAGGAATCCGTGATGTTGGAACTATGAAACAACAAACGGAATGCCAACACCTATGGAAGAGTCTCCAAGGCCATGCTAGAAAGGGGCCACAACAGGGACACCACACAGTGCCGCATGAAAATTAAGGAGCTGCGGCAATCGTTCCAGAAAGCCAAAGAGGCAAACAGACGATCAGGGGGCGCGCCACGGACATGCAGGTTCTACAATGAACTAAATGCGATAATGGGGGGCGCCCCCACCACCATCGCGCCGGTCTGCGTGGACTCCACCGATGGGATAATCATCAGGGAGGAGACTGATTCCGAGGAGGACGACCATGAAGAAGAGGAAAATCTCACGGAGTAGCAGGAGCCCAGCGGAGAACCCGTGTTCCCAGAGAGCCAGGAGCTGTTTGTCACCCTGGAGCCAGTACCCTCCCAAGCCTCCCAGGGGGGTAAGTGTTTCTTTTTTAAGTGATTACATGACGCGTGATTTTGTAAAGGAAGCATTTATTAATGAGTAACTTGCCCTAAGGACTTAGCGTGCTTTCATTGCTGGTCAATTTCTACTCAAAGAGTTTGTCAATATACTCCGGGATTGACCACAAGTCCTCCGCGGACATTTCAAGGAAGCTATCCAGGAGGTAGCGATGAATCCAGTGCAGCAGATTTCTGGGGAGAGCCGCCTTATGTGGTCCCCCGTGATAGGACACCAACCCACGCCACGAAAGTAGTAAGTTGTCTGGTATCATTGAGCAGGCTAGCATTGCGGCGTATGGACCAGGACTTTGCATGGAGTCAAGGAGCATGCGCTCCCTATCTCTCCGAGAAATTCTCAGCAAAGTGATGTCATTCAGGGTTGCCTGTTTGAGATACGGACTGCAATTAGTAGGGAGATAAAGATTCCCAGCTGCAAAGTACTCTTTTCTGCTGAGGACCGACCAACCGCACCCCCCACCCCACGAACGCTGACCGCCCCCCCCCCCCAGCCCGTAGCGGTAGGTATCAGGGAATCTGAGCAGTCTGCACGCGGTTGCTTCCGCTTCAGATCCAACGCGCACCTAACCCCCCCCCTCCCCCAGCCCGTAGCGGTAGCTAGCAGGGAATCTGAGCAGTCTGCACGCGGTCTGAAGAGCCCCAAAAAGACCTTAGCCCTTAGCGAGAGATTGTTTGGCATTTGCTTTGCAGTTTGCGGTTTCAGTGGAAGCCAGCCACGTGGTGGGGGGAAGGGGGCGGGGTTACTCTACAGTATGCAAGCGCCACTTTTAACTTACCATGGCCGGCTGCACGGTGATTTCAGAAGCCGTCTTGGGCTGAGACACGCATATGTGTCTGAGATGCTCTGACTTTTCTGTGAGCTAGTCAGTCACTTTTAGGTGTAGAACATGACCTTGTACAGAAATCATATCAGGCATCTGAATACTGAGGTTGCAAATGGCATAGTACTCCCATTGCGTACCGTCCGAGACTGCATCTGCCTCCTAACCTTGAATGTATCTGTCTCATAACTTTCAAACTTTATTTTCCCACACTCGCCCACAGATGAACAAGTATGTCAGAATCCCCCGTACTGCTCCTCCTCCCGCTGTGCACCGCAGATAAGAAAGCGTAAAAAGAAAACGCGAACGCGCGATGAGATGTTCAGTGAACTCGTGGAGAACTCGCGCGCTGAGGCAGCCCGCCAAATGGACTGGAGGGAAAGAATGATACAGGCAAGGGATCGAGAGAGAGAGAGGCAAGGGATCGAGAGAGAGAGAGGCAAGGGATCGAGAGAGGCAGGAATGGAGAGCCGCTGCAGAAAAGAGGGAAGAGGGCGAGGAAAGACGCATGGATGCTTTCCTCCGCATAATGGAGGACCAGAGCGACATGCTGCGATCTCTGGTGGAGCTGCAGCATGCCCAAAGACCACCTCTGCAGCCCCTGTGTAACCACCTCCCCCCCTCCCCAACTCCCATAGCTTCCCCACCCAGACGCGGGGTGAGAACACGGGGGGGCAAGCTCCGTGGGCCGCTCCACTCTACCAGCAAGCCAGCAGAAGCAGCAGCAGCAGCAGGCTGACGTTCTAGGAAAACTTTTAAAAGCTGCTGTGTCTTGCCCCCTCCCTCCTCTCCCCCCTTCCCACCCCCCCCCCCCCTCTGTCCGCTCCTCCCCCACTGCGACTGCCGGTTTCCCTCCAGGATACCAGGACAGTGATCCCCTGTATTTGTATTTCCGATTAACCAATAAAGGAACCATGATTTTTCAAACAGTGATTTTATTTCCTCTGCAAGCATGGGGATGGGGGAGGGAAAGCATGGGGAGGGGGGAGGGAAAGAGGGTTCAAGGGCAGCAGGCTTAGAGCACAGCAAGGGAGCAGATTCTCAAACGCCATCTCGGCCACTCATAAAACTGTCTTTCAAGGCGTCCCTGAGGCGCAGGGCCTCACGGTGTGCTCTTCTACTTTCCCTGCTGTGTGGCTGCTCATAAGTAGCAGAAAGTAAATTTGCCTCTGCCTCCCAGCCCACCATAAACGTTTCCCCCTTGCTCTCACAGATATTGTGGAGCACAGAGCAAGCAGCAATAACAATGGGGATATTTCTCTCGCGGATGTCTGAGCGAATCAGTAATGAACGCCATCTCCCCTTCAGACGGCCAAATGCACACTCTACGGCCATTCTGCACTTGCTCAGCCTGCAGTTGAACAGCTCCTGACCCCTGTCCAGGGCTCCTGTGTAGGGCTTCATAAGCCAGGGCATTAGGGGGTAGGCTGGGTCCCCAATGATCACGATCGGCATTTCGACCCCCCCCACGGAAATTTTCTGGTCGGGGAAGAAAGTGCCTTGCTGCAGCTGTCTAAAAACCCTAGAGTTCCTGAACACTCGAGCGTCATGAAGCTTTCCCGGCCACCCCACGTACAGGTCGGTGAAACGTCCCTTGTGGTCAACCACTGCTTGCATGACCATTGAGTAATATCCCTTCCGGTTTCTGTACTCGGCGGCCTCGTGGTCCGGTGCCAGGATAGGGATACGAGTCCCATCTATAGCCCCACCACAGTTAGGGAATCCCATGGCGGCAAAGCCATCTATTGTGGCTTGCAGGTTTCCGAGGTTTATAACCCGGTGTAGCAGCCGCTCAACGATTGCCCTGCTTACTTGCATCACAGCAAAGCCCACTGTAGACCTACCCACCCCAAACTGATTCGCCACTGACCGGTAGCTGTCTGGCGTTGCAAGCTTCCAGAGGGCTATCGCCACTCGCTTCTCCACTGTAAGGGCCGCTCTCATTTTGGTATTCCTGCGCCGGAGGGCCGGGGACAGCAAGTCACAAAGTTCCAGGAACGTGCCCTTTCGCATGCGGAAGTTTCTGAGCCACTGGGAGTCATCCCAGACCCGCAGCACTATGCGGTCCCACCAGTCCGTGCTTGTTTCCCTGGCCCAGAATTGGCGTTCGATGGCATGAGCCTGCCCCATTGCCACCATTTTTGACAGATTGTCAGTCGCCCTACTTCCAAAACCGTCAGTGTCCCTGTCGTCCCCGCTGTGCACGTCTTCGTCCATCTCGTGCACGTCCTCGTCCATCTCCTCCTCACTGTCGTCGGGTTCCAGAAAGCGCAGTTCTCCCCGGATCGCATTCCTCCTCTGCAGACGGTGCAGCAGGAACTCAGCAACTGTGATCGAGGTCCTCACAACGGCCATTACTGCAGCCGTGGTGTCAGCGGGCTCCATGCTTGCAATGCTATGGCGTTAGCACGGCACGGAGAAAGGGCGCGAATTATGGGATGCCTACCTACAGTGCACCGCTCGTAATGGGGGTGGGCGGCGCGGAAAAAGGGCGCGAAATTTGGAAATGCCTACCCATAGTGCAGCACTCGAAATGGTGCCTGCTGGGGGATCAGGGAACTGTGGGATAGGTACCCAGAGTGCAACGCTCGTCATGTCGACGCTTGCAAAAGTTTTGCGGACAGACACTGTCCACTTGCTGTGCTTAGCTGTGCCTAGTGAAGACACACAACATTGACTGTATACAGTCGCGTTCACAACATCGAAATAAAGGAAATCGAACTACTGCTGTAGTGAAGACATACCCTAAGATGATAAGGAAGTAATTTAGATTATTTCAAGTGTCATTGGTGCCAGAGGAGACTGAAAATCTGAAGAACACAAATGGACATAAAGGCAGACCTCTAAAAATACATTTTAAAAGTATCCATCTACACAGCCTCTGAAAAAGTGCTGTACAGCAGCACAGCATGCTTCATATTCCTCAATAATTGAAGCTTCTGCACAGAGGACACCTTACTTCACCGAGCTCCCATACCACTCCTCCGCGCATGCACGCACACACACACACACACACACACACAGCGTGCAAAATTCTGCTCTGATTTATGTTAGTGCAACCTCATGGGATATAAATGAACACAAAGTGTGCCCTTGGTTTGATCCAAAACCATGAGAGCACCCTAGACTGAGATATCGCTACCAAAAGAATAACTTCAATAGGAGAACTGGTACTATGGGTGTAACTGATTATAGTTTACCTTCTTTCCCATTCAACTAACACAGTAGTAAAAAACCAACCAAAAAACCCAACACACTACCATCACCACAGGAAGCCAAGGACTGTACTTTCTAGGGGTTATTAAACAATACGTAGAATAGGGCCAAGTTTAGCACTGAGTTCAGCAGGGATATATAGGTTGAAACTCCATCACATTCCTATATCTAAGAGAAAGGACGGTCATGTGATTAAGGCACTGGATAGGGACTATAGAGACCGGAGTTCAATTCTCTGCTCTGCTATAAACTGCCTTTATAATCAGCTTCAAGCCACTTACAGCCTGATTTTCCATTCCATTTCAATTGTTTGGGATTAACTTGTCACTATACAGAACATGCAAAGCTATTAGAAAGTCTGATATACTTCTTAAATTATAAAGCATTACAATTTAAATACCATCTCTCATGTCAAAATGGTATCAATAACAAGAGGTACAAAATATATTTTGTGTGTGCTAATAGAGATTTTTAACCACCACTGGAAACAGTACTCAACATCATTATGTTCCTAAAACAAAACTCAAACTATAAAAGTCTTGCATAGTCTCTAAGTGCTAGAGAGAGGAGACAGTGCACATTTTAATCTGAGTTTATTTTTTTGTCTTCAGTAGCAAACAAGCAGGCAAGCAAAATATCCAGAAATATCTTGTGATTCAATTTCACTTACTTATTACCTGAATTCTCCAGAGCTCAAAAGTGGTGAACTTGATCACCAAGCACTGGAAGTCTGGAGAAAGCTACATAAAATAGTTTGTTCACCTTCACAGGATTACACTAAAAAGAAAAAAGAAAAAAAAAAAAACCCCAACAAACCAGTTTGCTTTTCCTTAATTGTAAGAACTTCACATCATTTTGAAAAGTTACGTATGATTTTCTCCATTGGAACAGAAAGTGGATACCTAGGAATCCCTAAATATTTGATTAGCAGCAGCCTGTGCACAATAGGATACAGTATTTGAAGACGGGTCAGTTCTTCTATATAATGACTTTCGGAAAAGATGCATTGTGTCTGAAATTTCTGCTAACCCAACGATTCGTTTTGCCAAAAAAATAAATAAAGACAAATCCTTGTTGTACACCAGTAAAAATGTGGTTTTAAATGACAAGGAAGCATCTGGAAAACAGCCTTGAACACCAATAAAATCCAATAACTGAATGAGCCACAACACAGTAGGCATGAGGCCAACTAACATACATCTTTCATTCAAACAAGAAAGTGGGGGGAGCGCTAGCAAGTTAACAAAAGGGTCACAGTGTGGTACCTAAGAAAACACTGGCAAAGCAAGGCTCAGCAGATCCACAGAATGCCTTCATCAGCTGTATTTCACATGAAAATAAAACATGGCATGCAGTACCTTGCTTAATAGAACCAGCATTTATTATGGTACTTTCCCGCCCCACCAATTCCTAACCCCTCATGTCTACATTTTTGGTACTGATTGAATATTTCTACATATTTATCTAGCCCCTTGCACCAAATCCCATTCAATTTCTAAAGGAACGTGTCAAGATTTAGATAGGGAAATAAATTAAATCTCCATATTTTCAAATGCAGGCTGAGTAAGAAAGAATGAGATTATTTAAGCAATTGATTTAGTTAGTTTCTTCTCCTTGCCTGCAGCCAGAATTTTAGCTCAGCTTTCTTATTTGGGTGTATGTTGATAAACTGAAACAATAACCTATGTCAGGTGAATGTGGAGAGAAGTGGAGGAAGATTACAAGTGTGGAAATTGCATTGAAACAAAACAACTACATCCACCATTGCCTTGGTTTAAATGTCAGTTTAAGAAAATGAAATTGAAATTGCATCATTATCCTTCAAATAAAACTTGCAGGACCAGATTTTCCCAGGAGATGTGTCATATTACAAACACATACAGAACTAATAAAATGGATTGTATTTACATCTGCAATTTGGCAGACACTCCCCCAACCCCCATTTTTCTACCTTACGGTATGACTGACTTACTACAAATTTATTTAAGCAATGATAATTCGGTGGGATGCGGAAAGGCAAATTCCAGTCGGCTCTCTCTATATTTTCTGTTGTGAAAAAAAATACTGTAGATTATATTTTTCTGCAGAAGGTTTTCGGCCATCACTATGGTATTGTTCTCTTCATTCTTCGGGTGTCAAGAGAGTAGAGTAGAGTATATGGGGAGAGACACTTTCTGTATCTATTCCTTTTTGCTTCTTCTATGCACCTCTCTTACCACCTCTACCACTCATATCTCCTAAATCAGACTAGGACCACTTGAATAAGGCCAGGCCTCACCCAAGAGCCCACTCTTGGAAGTTATGAAATGTCCTCTTGGGAGTCATCTCAGGAACTGAGGACACTCAATATCTTGCAGGACCATATCTTAAACCATCTATTTTAGGATTTTATACTTTTAAACCACGTAGCTTGAAAAATGGCTAGAGGGATGTAAGCAATGACTGGCTAAATAGTTTTTCAAAAACTACAAGATTCATAGAGCATTAAAGACTATTTAAAAAAAAAAAAGCAAATACTTTCTTATTATTTTCTAGTCAAACAATTGCTGTAGTTGCCACAGGAATACGAGACACACTCACTCTCTGTAAGGGTTTATCTTATGAAAAACCTTGAGAATTCTTGCTGAGTGAAACTCAGCATCAGCTCGTCCTGCAAACACTTCTGCACAAGAGTAATCTTATCTGCTTGGCTTCCATCCATCACCCACTGGAGTCAATGGAAAGTCTCCCACACACTTCAGTGGGTATTAGACTAGGTCCTAAGGACCATAATCTGAATTCACTGAAATCTACAGTAAGACTCCCAGGACCAGATCCACAAAAGGGATTTAGATGCCTAACCACCATTTTGAAAGCTTAAGTCCGACATTATAGTTACCAGTGAGAGCCTCAAAACCCCACTCATTGGCTGCCTAACCCTGGAGGTGCTGAAATTCCTTAAGTCCCTTAGGCACCTAAATTTTTTGCTAGTGAGTATCCACAAAACAGCCTCAATCCTGATGATGCTGAGCTGCTCTGTTCCCTAGTTCGTACCTAAACCCTGGTGGAATTTGCAGACCAGGTGTTCCCCCACCTAGCTCCTACAGGGGGACCTATCCAGTATGGCTGCTCAGAGCACACCTAGCATATCTGGTCAAAAAAGGACACCCGGGGGAGAGCAGGTCAGGATTTTTTGAGCTATGCGTGTGTCTCCTTATATCCAATAGCCCAGACGTTAGCGAACTCACCTGAGATGTGGGAGACTCACGTTTGAATCCCTACTTGCCCTGATTTGGAACAGGGATTTGAACCCAGATCTCCCACTTCCCAGGTGAGTAACCTAATCACAAGGGTATTGGCAATAACGGGGTGGAGGGCTCTCACTCCCTGTTTTTTCCACAAGCAAAGACTGACCTGGCTTGGGTATGTAATTCCAGGACAGGGTTCATGTCTGTGAATCCTGAGCAGAGGAAGGCATCTCCCTCCAGTCCCGAGTTAGGAAATCTAACCTTTTTTTTCTTTTCTTTTTTTGGGGGGGGGGGGGGATTAAGCCCTGCCCCTTACCTTGGCATTTTCTACTGCCTACTTTAGGTGACTCTTGAATCCCATCTTTAGGTTCCTGACTCTGTCCATACAATGCATGGGGAGCCTGGGGGCCTGACTAACTTAATTCCACTGGGTGCCTAAATCCCTTTGTGGCTCTAACCCCCAATTACTTTAATAGGAATAAGACCGGGTCCATAGATAGTCTCGTGTACACACATCCATGTGCACATGTGTTTCAGGATCAGACCCAAACATTGTGCAAATGTAGACATTTTCACCCACAGTACACGTGAGCAAAGCATATTTCATTCATAAAAGGTGGTGTCACTCTACCTTGATAACCGTCAATGCTGGGCTGTCCATTGGATCTCAGTTGGATAAAGAGAATTAAGCCAGGGCAAAATAATGAACCCTTATTCCCAAAGGCTTATTGACTACTTGGTTTGATGCTGGTGCACAAACAAGGAAGCAGTAATGAACAAATTAATTAGATTACTTGTGCTCCTTCTGCTTGTTTTGCATCAAAACAGTAATGCATAGCTTTTGTGCAGTGTTTACATAAATAGTAGCTTATTTTTTAAAACCCTTTGCAGAGACAAATGATCATTTTAAGAAAGAGAGGGGGTAAAGTAGAAAATCAACCCAAAATTTTTATTTTGCAAGGGCTAACTACATTGGCAGTATCAGTTTAAATTATTTTTTTCTACTGTAATTTAAGTCAGAATAAACACAAACCTTATTATTGATGATAGCTTCAGAGTCATCAAAGACAAAATCTCCATCGTAGCTGTTAGCAAAACACATGCAGGAAATGAGTCCAACAATAATTTTAGCCCAATAAGAGGGAAGCACAAACCATGATATTTCATGATCCAAATTAAATTCTGACTGTGCCATTCTGTGAAATTCTTGTTTTGAGTGTGGAGCTCCAGCATTATGTTGGCTTCAAATCTGAAGAAGAAAAAAAAGCAATGTACAGTTACATTTAAACACCATTAGCTTTGCTTAAAGAGATGAAAATCATACTGACATGTTTTGCATAGGATTTTTTTTTAATGTTATCAAAACCTCTTTGAACATAATTTTATATTTCACATTTGAAAAAATAGTCTGAGCATAGAGTTGAGTCATAACCCTGACTCTGACACATGCTACCCCGAAAGCCTTGGGCAAGTCACTCTGCTTTTTGGACTTCGTTTTTCCATTTTTCAGATAAGGATACCACCACCCACTTCATAAACACACGCCTTGTGAGGATTAGTAGATGTTTATAAAGTTATTTGAGAATGATGAATACCATTCAGGGCACAATAAACCCAAATACAACTGTGTTGATGCAACAAGAGGGACCTTAGTTTGCAAAGACTCCATCTGTGGAACTCACAGGGACTTCAACAGGAAACACATGCAGAGAGTTCTTGGAGAATGAGGCCCCACAACTGGCATTAAAAAAAATCACAGTCAAGAATAGGGTTGTCAGTTTGGGTTGGATGGATGCCTGGAGGTTTCATCACATGACAATCTTCAATTCTTGGAGACTCCAGAACAATCCTGGAGGATTTGCAACCCTTGTCAATAAGCATAAACTTAAGATTCCAATAGCAACGTTCATGAGGTCATGCAGTATATCGTACATAGTTTACAACTAGCAATAATCACGCCTCGGATTAACCTCATTGGCTATTAATACACATCTTACTAACAGAAAGATAAAATAGGCACATAATCAGATATCTAAAAAGGAAAAAGAACAGTAAGTACATGTTGCAACCCAGCTTTATTAATGCTGTCAAAATCTTAAATTTTGCATTTCTTTACTTTATGATTTTACCTGGGGAACCTTAGTGGTGGGTTTTTGCATTTGATCTCCTAGTTTTATTTCTTTTAAGAAGGAAAAAGTCCAGAGTTACTTCTTGTGGCGTTTACAAGCTCTGCTGGCTTGGCAAATGGAACCGATAAAGTTCCTTGCTCTATGGCTGTTCAGCTTGCTAAGCCTGTCAATGTGGAACTCATCCAGTGGAACTCATACAAGTTCCTTGAAAGAGTTTACGCATTCCTAACCTGTGTAGGTACATGCACGTGTGCACACACACATACGCTCCTGAGGTGGGCCACTCAAGCCCTCTATTGTGGTACCCAATTCTGTTGAGATGCAGGAGGGAGAGGTATGGATCAGAGAAAGAAAGACAGAAAGAGGAAAATATTCAGAAGAAGCTATCTAGCAGAGCCAAATAGGCCTACCACTAAAAGTAAAATATCTTTTCAAATTTAATCCACTCCTGTTTACAATCTAATGAAAGATTAAAAGTGTAACTCTTCATCAGAAGGAAGAATATACAATACTACTAACAGCTTACATACGACAGTGATGGCCACTACAGAAATAATTAAAAGAGATTTCAGCAGCTGCTCAGAATTCCCTTTTCGCAGAAAGTTTCCCCTCATGTTTATTCGCCATCATTATTTACTAGTACCTATATACAATAGGACAGGTCAATCTGTGGGGTTTTTCATTACAGAGACAGAACTGTTAAACACTCAAGCATGTTCCTGAATATGGGGGAGAAACAATCATATATATATCACAGATGTTTTGTTGGTTTAAACGGGACCCAACTGTGTACTTGATGCCAGGGGAGCATATCACCTGAGGTCTGACAATACCCGCTCTCTTTTTGGTACAGCCACAATGCACATTTCCATTTCACTGCTGTGGCACAGTACCTACTAAAATGTCACTTAGGGGGTTCCTTTACATGTAGGAGGAAAGTTGCCTGTTTAATAGGACATGTAACACCACATTCCACTAGCTGGCAGCGTATCTAAACAGACTGCTAGAGCTCAAGACTCCATTGTAACAAGAACGGATTACTTGGATGTGTGAATTAATGAGGCTGTACAGTCTCAAACAGGATCCCTTGTTTACGCAGGTAAAGAAACTCAGGGATTCAGCACTCTCCGCCTCTGTATTGGTACAGACAATGATACCCACACACCGTCCCACGAGCATTGTTTGGGGGAATCAAGAAACTTAATCCTAGTTTCCAGTTCCACAGCGGGGAAAGGCAGGCGCAGGGAGCTCGTACTCTCGGGAAGGAGGAGGACTCCACTGCTGGGAAAGGCGGCAGCAGGGGAGTGGGAGAAGGGCGGGATGAGACCGGTGCAGAAGGCGCCACTAGCAAGTACAGGAAGCTTTGGCCCCACACGGTTTCTGAGCTGTAGCCGCGGCCGCTCCGTGTATTTCTTTTGTCCTGGGAGCAGCAGGCGATGGAGCCGGGCTCGTAACGCCGGCGAGGTTTCCCTACCGCCTCCGCCGCCCACTGCAGAGGGAGTCAGGGGCCAACCCCCTTCCCTACCTGGCGAGGTACAGAGCAGCCCCGGCCAGCTCCGCAGAGCCACCCTCAGCCCCTGACCTGGCTCAGCCCCCTGCCCCAGCCCAGCCACCTACCGGGTGCACAGGACACCTGCCCCCCTTGACCAGCCCTGGTCCCCGGCGGGCGGGGCAGCAGGCGCGGCTGCCTGGCCCTGCTCCGGGAGCCCCGCGGCGCTTTACCTGCACGGAGCCGGCGCCAGAGCGGCATCTCCCACCCGGCGGCAAAACTCTGCCCGCTCCCCACGCCCGGGCGCCGCCTCGGCGTCTGCCCCCAAACACATCCCCGCCGCCCATTGGCCCGCGGCCCGTCCCCGCTCCGCCTTCCCCTCGCCCCGCCCCGGCGGCCTCCTGCGCCCATTGGTGGCCGCCGCTGTGACGCGCCGCGGAGCGAACCCCGAGGAGGCCGAGCGGGTTCTTCCCCCGGCCGCGATCCGCCGCGCCCGGCTGCGGGAGCCGGGGAGCCGCGCTGAGCCCAGCCGAGCCACACCCCTCTGCACTACACACAAAGGAGGGAGGAGGGGGGAGCTGCGGCCGCCCAGCCGGTGTCGCGCAGGCCCGCCAGGCTGCTGCCCTCTGGTTTGCAGATTGCTGCTCATTCACAAAAACCTTTGTGTCGGCGGCACAGCGTGTGTCGCTCCCTTTGCTCTTGTGTGTGCCGAGCTGACTGGCACGCTGGAAGGACTGGACTGTACTTCCACTGATCTGCTCCTCACCCCCCAGGCCGGCTTTTTTAGTGCTGTGATTTTTGTTTCATATGGGGATTACAGTAGTGCCCACATAGGAGAGAAGGCCTTTCCCCCAGGGAGTTTCCAATCTGAACGAACCTTAAAGGTTTAAAATATCATCGGTTTAGTTCTCTTTTGCTTCATACCGCACCTGTCCTCTTGGACATACGTTTTCTTCCGTTTAATTGCACATAGTAATCCCGGAGAAGAAGATGTTATAAACCCGTTGCAATCATAATGGAGAAAGCTGCTACAAGAGCCAGTTCGCTGAGGGATGGTGAAAACATCTTCTGCCCTTGCCAACAAAATGTTTAGGTTCAGTTCCTTCCAGGGATGCCAGTTTTGGTTGGATGTATTCCTGGAGGTTTCATCACCTGACATAATCTTTACTTGAAGATTCCTCTTTTAATTCCTGGGTACTCCAGAACAATCCGGGAGAGTTGGCAATGCTAGTTCCTGCTTACACTAGTGACTAGGACACCAGCTGTTAATTATGAATTTCACTAATAGGATCCACGCAGACAGTAAGATATGCTTGTTAAATAAGTGGACAAAGTCTGTTTGAGGGTGCATCCTCTTACCTTTCTTACTGTTTTTGTTGACCTAGGCCCAATTGTGCCATGAGCACCACGAGAGCAGACCTCTCTCTGCAGGTAGACAGTTGTTACAGTGGTCTCCCTCTCCCACGTGGTCTCTCGTTCGGTGGGGGGGGGGGGCAATGTGAACAAAGGAAAGCAAGGAAACTGCATCACAAGATGTACCTGGTACATGAATTTCACAAGTGTACTTTCATTTTAAGCAGTTAAGAGTATGTATCCAAGTATAGCATCCGACGAAGTGGGTATTAGTCCACGAAAGCTCATGCTCCAATAAGTTTGTTAGTCTATAAGGTGCCACAGGACTCTCTGTCACTTCTGCAGATCCAGACTAACACGACTACCCCTCTGATTCTATCCAAGTATACTGTTTAATGTTCTAGTATCTTTTCTAAAAATAGTGAAGTCATAGTAATATGAGAGCTTTCTACAATCATCCATGAATCCTTGCTAAGGACAGAGCAGAGACACATAATGTTGGGTTGGGAATTCTGAAGTGTTTGTGTTATTAAGTGTCAAATTAGTGAGGTTCTCTCACATTTTTCAGTCACTGATCTTGGTGCTGGGAGGGGTTGCAAGCACTTTGGAGGACAGGATTAGAAATCAAAAAGACCTTGACAAATTGGAGAATTGGTCTGAATTGAACAAGATGAAATTCAATAAAGATAATCACAAAGTATTTCACTCAGGAAGGAAAAATCAAAATGCACAACTATATTCACAGGAGTGTTGTTTGTAAGACACATGAGGTAATTGTACTACTCAGCTCTGCTCTGGTGAGGCCTCATCTGGCCATTTCTGGGGACCACACTTTAGGAAAGATGTGTGCAAATTAGAGAGTCTAGAAGAGAACAAAAACAATTATTAAAGGTTTAGAAAACCTAATCGATGAGGAAAGCTTAAAAAAACAGAGTGCATTTAGACTTGAGAAAAGAAGACTGAGCAGGTACCTGGGAATTTTCAAATAAATTATCGATTATAAAGAGGATTTTGATCAATTGTTCTCCAGGTCCATTGAAAGTAGGACAAGAAGTAATTGACTTAATCTGCAGCAAGTAGATTTAGGTTAGATATTAGGAAAAACTTTTTAACTATTAGGGTAGTTAAGCTCTAGAATAGGTTTCCAAGGGAAGCTTTGGAATCCCCCTCATTAGAGGTTTTCATAACAGTCTGGACAAACAACTGTCAGGGATTCTCCAGGTTTACTTGGTTCTGCCTCAGCACAAGGTGGCTGAATCTGATGACTTCTCAAGGTCACTTCCAGCCCTACATTTCTATGATTCTGTGATGAGTTTTAGAAACTTTTTACCTTTCTTATGAAAGGGAAAACAGACACAGATAGACTGAATGTTTGCAAACTAGTAGGCTTTGTATTGAAACTCCAAATCACCCAACCTGGGCTACCAGCATCACAAAATCATGACACAATTTGCCACAATTAGCAATCTTCCTACATGTATATCCAGCATCCCCACAACACAATGTAGAATCCTAGAATCAAAAATGTCAGAGATGGAAGAGGCCTTATGTGATCCTTCATTCCATCTCTGCAAATGCAGGATGGTTCCTTTGTCAATTCAGGGAATCTGTCTGTAAATCTTACTGGTCTGGTTGATATTATGAAGTAGCTATGAATATTTATGTGTCATGGAATGCGTCTATGTCAATATGTATCCACCATTGCTGACAAAGCTGTACACGTCTCTCCCACACTAGCTACAGTGAAGAATAGTTTACTTTAACGACCTTACTCTGACTGGTCAATATGCTAAAGAGATTGCTTGGAGCTGGGAGAAGCCATTTCTTCCAGCTTGTCTGTAGAGGCTGAGTTTTGGAGAGTGGACAAAGCAACCAGACATTGTTGGTAGGAAATATAAACTTAAGGGACTCACAGAGAGACTTGGGAGAGAGTCATGCTTTTGGGGGGGGAGGGGGAGGTTAGCTCTTAGACCAACCAAGGCTATCAAAAGCAAGTTGACCTAAGGAGAGAGAAGCTTCAGGGTTCAGACAGCAAGAGGATCCTGACCCCAGCCCAAAGAATGCTCCAGAATGGTGAGGAAACAAAAACAGGTAATGATACCAGGTAATTCTTTACCAAAGAGGGAAGCAGTCTTTATAAAGGACTTCCTCCCCAGCTTCTATCTCTTGAATCAGTATCTAATCACCTGTGGTGAGCCTCTAAATGAAATAGACCAAAGATAATTAGGGTACAAATAAAACAAGGGCTTTATTTATTAAAAAAACTCGGTTGTTAACACCCTCAAAGGCATAATGCCTAGACCCCAAACTAACTAAACGTGGGTTACAAGAATATGAAATAAACTGTCTACTTCACCACTCTGCACAAAACTCATAAGCAGCTGAACAGGAACCAGGGAGCTACACAGGGAAATATGGGACCAACAGGACAGGAGCTATCACCTATCAGGAGACCAACGAAGGAAGGCTGACAGGAGCAAGGTAGGTGTCAGGAGCAGGAACCAGCATGATCTTTTCTTGCATCCAATGAAATGGGCATTCGCCCGTGAAAGTTTATGCTCTAATACATCTGTTAGTCTATAACTGGGGTGGGCAAACTTTTTGGCCCAAGGCCACATCGAGGGAAGGCCCCTATCCGACCCCCACCCACTGACTGCCCCCCTCAAAATACCTAACCCATCCTGCTCCTTGTCCCCTGAACGCCTCATCACGAAATCCCCCCCAACCACCACCCCGGGACCCCATCCCCTACCCAACCTTCTCTGCTCCCTGTTCCCTGACAGCGGTGCTGGCCGCCGCTTCCCGCAGCCCCCATTGGACTGGGACAGCGAACCGGGGCCAGTGGGACCCACAGTCAGTGAAACGGCAAGTAAACAAACCGGCGGGGGCCGCTAAGGGTGCTTACCCTGCGGTCCCATGTGCCAAGGTTACCGATCCCTGTATTATACTAAAGAGGATTGACACTATTGTTTGCTGCTCTAGTTTTGTCCGCCAATGGGGCATTCACATTAGACACTTATCTTGCCAAGTTGTTTTGCTCACAACTCTGATACATCTGTGCATCTTTGATCTAGGTTTAGTAAATGGAATTTCATTTGTTCAGTGTAAGTCTGCTAATATTATCAGCTCTGGTCAGATGTACACACCCACACATACCTACAAACCCTTGGTCAGATCCTCAGCTAGTGTAAATCAGTTTATCTCTATTTATGTCAATGGAGCTGTGTTGTTTTACAGCACTTTAGGTTCTGGCCAACATGTATTAGTCCTGCTTTCTTGTTGTGTTCAGAGTATTTTAATTGGTATATTTTTTCAGTCCTCTTATTCCACCATCTGTAATGCATCACCTTGTCACACTGACCTTCTGTTTTGTTTCAATTAATCAGATGAGTCACAGAGCAAATGCTTGTTTTAGGAAGGGTTCATTCTATAGTTCTTTCAAAATCTCATTCAAATCAATGATATTTGTAGAATTTATCTGCAGTCCATTGGCTTCACAGCAGTGTTACTACACAGCTTTATTTTAAAATAGTTGTTCCTAAATACAATACTTAAAAAAAAATCTGCAATTTATGGGAAAGAATATCTGGAGTGAGATAGTCTATCTACTCTGTAGTTTTCTCAGCATGCTCAGTTGATCTGCCTATGTGAGTAGATCATCTTTGTTTTAGAAATGTTACAGGACTGGCATGAACAAAGGCATATGTAAGAACGAAAAAAGTGTACAAACTACATGATATTGTTAAGGATAGGTAGAATGTTAGTGTAGCGGGGTGCAACCCGCTCCTCCCTAAAGAGGGGCTGGGGTAGCCCGGGTAGGGGCTTAAACAGCCCAGACGGGGGGTAGCCCGGGTAGGGGCTTAAACAGCCCAGACGGGGGGTTGTGGCCAGGTTAATTGGGAGTTTGGCTCAACTGGGTGGCCACGCCCCAAACACCACCCAGCCAGGATATAAGGGCTGGGAGGCTGACAGAGAGAGGAAGTCTCCCTCTGTAACCAGAGAGAGACACTGGCCTGCTGCTGCTAGCTGCAAACAAGGTACCTGAATTGGGGGCAGGGCTGGAGCAAGGCACCTGGCACCTGGGAGCTGGGAAGCTCTAGGGAGAGGGCCCCAGGCTGCTGAGCTCAGTGCAGCCCTGACCCATGGGGTACTGGGGGGGGGGGGTGGCAAGGAGGCAACCCTGGGCTGGGAAGAAGCAGCAAGCCAAACCCCTATGGCCTGTGATGAATGGCCGTGAGACTGCAGTCTGCCTCAGTGAGTAGAGGCAGTGATGACTAGCAGTGGCCAGGTCTGAGGCCAGGTGGGGGATAGTGGGTGGAGGGTTCCCCGGGGAGGGGACCCCTAGACTCAAGGGGGGTTCTGCAGGGGTGCAGCACCCTCAGGTAGAGGGCACCGTGGTCCAGGAGGGACACGGGCCAAGGGTGTAAGAGCGGATGTTGGCCGGCAGAGGGCGCTCCGGAGGCAAAAGAGCTGATTCCCGAGAAGGCCAGACGGGGGCGCTGCCGGGTGAGTGGATGATGCTGTTACAGTTAGTCATACTAGAATGATTATGCAAATGTGAGAATGTAAAGTTAGTATGGGAGTGACTACATTAATAATCTTAAGTTTCTGAGCATCTGACCTACATGTTTTCAGATGCTTGAAGAAACATCTGAATGGGGGTGAACATTATCTGAAGTTAATAAGAGTGTAGTAGTTTCTCTTCCCAATGAACATACCTCCTGAGTATTTTCTCAATATGACAAAATGTACTGCACAGAATAATGTTTGGCCATCCTGTCTTTTTTATTTCATTTAAAATATATATTTTGTATCCTTTAAAATTGTAGTCAGGAATAAACACTTATTGATTAGTAATAAATTACAAAGATAAAATTCAAAAGGAAACAATAAAAAGCCCTCACTTGTCAAGTATTAGGTCTTGATATTGCAGTAACATTTATGCTTAACTTTATGTGAATGAGCAGACCCACTGAAGGAGCACTATTCACGTGTAAAGTTAAATGTGTGTTTGAAAGATTGGGGTCTAAGTCTTCAAATTACTTTGGATGCTATTCTTAAATACCATTTTAAATATTCTTACACCAAAAAATAAACAGCTACCAAATGTTTCTAAAAATAATAAGAAAATGCAAAACATACATTCCTCTACAGCAACAGTGGGCAAACCTTTTGGCCCGAGGGCCACATTGGGGTTCAAAATTGTGCGGAGGGCTGGGTAAGGATGGCTGTACCTCCCCAAACTGCCTGGCCCCACCCCCATCTGACCCCCACTCACTTCCCGCCCCCTGACTGTCCCCCTCAGAACTCCTGACCCATCCAACCCCCCCCGCCGCTCCTTGTCCCTTGATTTCCCCCTCCAGAGACCTCCTCACTCTAACTGCCCCTACCAGGACTCCGCCCCTATCTAGGACCCCCTGCTCTTTCTTCCCTGACTGCCCTCTCCAGAGACTGGAGACTCCCCCACCCCCTAACCACCACCACCCAGGACCCCACCCCCTATCTAAGCCCTCCTGCTCTTTGTTCCCTGACTATCCACTGCTCTACAGTGAGATTGTGAAATGCATTTATGTTAATATACACTGAAAACACCACAGAATTAACAAAATACTTTTCTGAAATTCAGAAGGTCAGAAACTTTGCCATTATACTGTGCTCTGAACCATCCAGACCCTCAACACTCTACCTTTCTTTCCCATTATTCAGACATAGCCTAAGAAAAGCCTTAGCTTTCTCAGAATCAAAAAACTGAACTTCTTCCCATTTACAGTAAATCTAAGCTGTGCAGGAGAAGAACTGATGCAGTTAGAGCAGCTGATTGAAAACTGAGATTTAAGCATCAGCAAATTCTTTCTGTGTATCTATATAGCTCTTGCTAAATGCAGTTTTTCTCACCCATGATGTTTTCCTATTATTTCTCCACTTCACCTCATCTGCCAGATATTGAAGTGAAAGTAGCTATCAGTATTTAGAACAAAGCAGATAATGGAGGAGAAAATGTAAATGGAAAGTGGAGTGCTTTAATCATTTTCAAAGCGGGATCAGATTTTCTTCCCAAAATTGTTTCAAGCTATAAAAGGAAGAGATTTGAGTCATCTAAAGTCTCAGAAAGATCAAATATTCTAAGATTATATAATTTAAAATTATTTTCTAAGGCTTAAACTTTGTATGAAGAATTACATTATTCTTCATCAAAATATCTCCTGCAGTATCAGTGCTGTCAGAAACAATTTGTAATTCATTATGTTTCTCTACCAGTTTAACTACCTTTTATACAGGTAGTTTTAAAGACTGCTCTATCTATCTCACTAAAAGTGACTGAAACTTGATTGTACACCAGATCTGTATTGGGAATATATATTAGGAGATGAGGGAACAGAATGGACAGAGGACAATTTTCAGACTGCCCAAGCAGAGCTTAAAACTGATTTAGTGGAATCCGGGCACTGTGACTGATAAGAGAACAAGGAAACTCATTTGGCCTTCCATACACTTTCTCATGTTACAAAATTGGAGGTTCTGGGCCTGGTTCACTGTTGCCGTGCCCCATGTATATCCATTTACCCCAATGCAAAGTGAGTGAGAAATGGAATTATCATGGTCTGGCAGCATTTGATACCCATTTAGAACTCCCATGGCATGGATGTACATGACTAGGCAAGAGGCCCTATGCTTTGTTGCTCTGTACCGCGTGTATTCTCATTTACACCACAGTGGATGATAAGTGTCAGAAGGATGACATTTGGTAGTGACTGGTGTAAATGAGCAAGTCAATCAGGCCTGATGCATTTTTGTGTACATACACTTTCTTTTCTCTGTATTTGGTAAGCATTATATTACAAACTAAGGCACCAGTACTGCATCTTGTTCCATGCTGGTAGACCTCTGCCACTGCCAAGCTACAGGATTGGAGCCCAAAGGAAAAAAAGTAGGGAAAAATTAAGATTGTCTTTTAAGCTCAGCCCAAAAAATAATAAGGGAGTATTTGAGAAATAAGTATAATAAAATATCCCACAGTATAGAGGATCAGAATTCTTAATTCCGAAGAACCAAGTATATGACTCATGCAAGCATGTATGAAAATATTAAAAACCCAGTTAGAAACTCACAAATCAGAATATATGCATTTGAAAGCATTTCCCCATAGGGCAGAGGGAAGGTTTTTTAAACCTGTCTCTGTCTGATATATATCCTGTTTGAGGCAGGGTGATGAGTAGCACCAATAAAGAACAGACAGCAAAATCTCCTACAAAGCAGAAGGAAGGTGTTTAAGCTTCTTTCCCTAATATCAGCATTTGTGATAGCCTTGTTGTTTTTATTAAAATCATTGTGCTTTATGGATACTTTATAATACACCTTGAGTTCTAGATAGGCACAGCTATAAATCTGAATACAGTAATTAAATGAATACATTTTTGTGCCTGCTCACATAAGCACTGTGGAATTTGGTGCAGTATAATTAAAATAGCTACTTGTAAATACCATTACTCTTCCCTACTTTTTCACTCAGGGGTAATTTAGGCTGTTATATGACATTTGCTTAAAAAAAACCCCTAGTTTTTGCTTAATTCTTTTCATCCAGAGATCCCAAAGGGTAAGAAAGGTAAGTACCATCACCCCTATTTTACAAATGGAGAAACTGAGGAATAGAGTGATAAAGTCACTTACCCATCATTACACAGTATATCAGTGGCAGAGCTGGGAACAGAGCTCAGCTTGTCTGGCTTCTAAGCAATGTCTTTACTCTTTTGAATACACAATTTACTATTCATTATTTGCACCCCAACCCGCTCTGCCCGCTTTCCTGATGCAACTGCTGGGGAGTAGGGTCAGGGCACGGGAACTTGCTCTGCTCTGCCCACCCAGGTCTCCTCCCAGGGAGTAGGGGAAGCCCCCACTCCCTGCCAGGAGCGCTGGGTAGGGGAAGCCCCTGTGCCCCAACCCCATTTCCATGGCATGAGTGCAGGGGGAGTGGCAAGGAGGCCTCAAGGCAGAATAGGTGGGCAGGGTCCCCCACTTGCTCTGGCCAAGGCCCCACAAAAGCTTAATCCACCTTAGTGGTATGGTCCAACTTCCTGGACAGGCCCCACTGTTCTAGGCACTGTAAAAACATATAATAAGAAGACAGCCTGTCCCCTGAAGAGCTTATCCTATGCCACTGTGTCACAAAGTATTGGTCAGCCATGCAGGGTGCTTGACCTTTATAGATAAAAACACATTGGAGTTATTTAATGTTTGATAGACCCTCTGGAGATTATGGTAAGATCCAGCTGTACTGGTGCTGAGTATGGCTCCGGGATGAAGACAGACTGCTGGTGGGTTCTCTGTCCTTTGGCTCCTGGGGACTGATGTTTGCCCTGTCACAAGTAAAAGAAACCCTAAAAGCTATTTGACTCCTTTCCTCATTTGTAGAATGCGGATAATACTACTTGTCCTTCTTTGCCAAGTCCGGTAAGGGCTATATAATAGAATACCCAGAATAGATACTAAGAAGTTTCAGGTACAGTTCTCTCAAAGGCATTCTCTTCTCTTCACACATATTCAGTAGAATTTATGCATACACTTCTCTTTAGAGTTGAACTCATTCTCTGTTGCAATTACTGCAAGTAAGTTTCATGGTTGCAAACAGATTAGGCAAAATGCACACTACAGCACATGGCAGAAGAAAGGTACTGCCATGTACATCAGTTTTTATTCTCAGTACTATTTACATTCTGAGCTCCCTGCCAAGAAATCACCTGTGGAATTGTTGGATTGCTACAGATCATGGATTGGCAACCTTTGGCACACAGCCCACCAGAGTAAGCCCCGTGGTGGGCTGGGTCAGTTTGTTTACCTGCCACTCTAAGCCAATGGGGGCTGCGGGAAGCGGCGGCCAGCACATCCCTTGGCCCCGCTGCTTTCTGCAGCACCCATTGGTCTGGAGTGGCCAGTGGGAGCTGCAAGCGGTCGAACCTGCGGATGTGGTAGGTAAACAAACGACCCTGCTCACCAGGGGCTTATGCTGCAGGCTGCGAGCCAAAGGGTTGCTGATCCCTGCTATAAATTCTGTAACAGGCTCAGTCAATGAAAATAATTGGAATAGTAGCTTAGTGCCACCCAAATGAGCCAAGACAATATCAAGAATATTTTGCATGTATTTAACTTGTATTTTAAAAAAATCCCATTGCCATTGTTTCTGGGCTCGTAACATTTTTTTTAAACTTATCACCAAATAAGTGTACTCATGTCAACCAAAAAGAGACATTTCACTCTACCAGCTAGAAATAAACAGAGACACACTCCAATCCCATCCCCTCAGGCAAATATACAATAGAACTTTCAGCTGTTTGGGTCTTTGAACATTTTGTAGAAGCCTTCAGGCAGACTCTATGAATATAAGAGGTTCCTGGAGGCTACCATTGTCTCTGTTTTTCACTCTTGTAATATTTCCCTTCCAAGCGAAGTGAGGATTTTGGGGAATGCTTTCACCATTGCACTAGCATCAATACAGCTTTCTCAGGGCTAGCAAGTGATAGGAGAATGATCATGTAGTTCAGGCATCAGTTGTTGGTATAAAAATATCTTCCTATCCCTTTCCAGGGTTAATGAACTCCATGTTTTTTTTATCTATGATATCATATTAGGGCTCTCACTAGTTAGAGAAGTTGTATAACACTGTGGTACCTTGAAACAATATGGCAAACCTCACTTCCCCCTATAATTATGTACATTTTCTGCCTCCGATCAAGTGCCAGTCATGAAAGTTACCAAGCACTCTCAACTACCAATGACTTACTTGATGGTAAAAGCTGATTCCCACATTGCAGGAGGCACTGAGCACCATACAGGTTTGTGCCCCCAAGTTATTTACATACTAACTGTCTCCTAAAGCCTCTTTTCCCTCATGACTCATTTTGAGTCCAATCTTGTGAGATACTGATCTCGTGATACAGTAGAACCTCCGATTTAGGAACACCGGTGGAATGGAGGTGAGGCTGCACCGCACAAGATCATGTCCTCAGTAATACAGTAGACTCTCTATTATCCAGGATGATGGGGGAAAAATAATTCTGGTTAATAAAATCCCGGATAATCACATCCATAGGAAATATTGGGAGTGGGGATTGGTTGACCAGCCACCCTGTGCTGGGTGAAGGGGGTGTTGGTTCACTGGCTGCCTTGTACCCAGATGGGGTTGTTTTGTGTGTGTGCTTGGGGCGGTAGCAAAGCCAGAGTTGCGCATATTTTTTTTGACATCCTGGTTAATTTACATCCTGGTTAATCCAATCCTGGATAATCGAGAGTCTACTGTACCACAATCCAGTGTCTCTGACCTCACATTTCATCACTTCGGCAGCAATGAGGATGTTACAGACACCTGATCATAGATTCAGTGGTCCAAATTCTGTCCTGATATAACACTAAGGAGTCATTTCAGTAGGATATTTTTCAAAATAAATGAACCAATCAGAAAGGAGACAGCTTCTATTTATTCATGAATATCATGGTAATCAACAGTAATGGGAAAGGAAATGCAGCAAAAGTACATAAGCTGAGGCTAGTCTACTACTGTCCAGTAAATGTACAGAATACATGGAGTATTGTAGGTCTATAACTTCATGATTTCCAGTACAGATAAACTAGATTAAATGGGAACTGAGGCTACAACCCTGTACAACTCCAAGAATGTCAATTTTTAACAGTATTTTTGTTACATTTTTCTATGAATACATTGTGTAGTATGAAATAATAGGCATATTACAGTGTACAGCAAAGCCACAAAATGTCAAACCAACAATATGTAATCATACATACAGTAGAACCTTAGAATTATGAACTGACCAGTCAACCATACACCTCATTTAGAACTGGAAGTACACAATCAGGCAGAGACCCCCCCCCAAAACAAAACAAAACAAATACCGTATAGTACTGTGTTAAACATAAACTACTAAAAAAATAAAGGGAAAGCAGCATTTTTCTTCTGCACAGTGAAGTTTCAAAACTGTATTAAGTCACTGTCCAGTTGTAAACTTTTGAAAAAACACCCATAATGTTTTGTTCAGAGTTACGAACATTTCAGAGATAGGAACAACCTCCATTCCAGAGTGTTCCTATCTCTGAGGTTCTACTGTATCATGAGATCATATGGTGTTAAAAAATTTTAAACACACTGATTCAAAAGAAGGGGACGGAAGGGAAAAAAGAGAGGAAGACCAAATGAATAAACCAGATGTTTATTATAATAGACAATAATTCTAATTATATTATCTCAGTAGTACCATGAAGTGTATTTTTAAACATTTGCCTTAGTGCAGCAGTGCTTCTTTAAATATATTGGGAGAAATGTAATAGCGCTTGACTGCAGTAATAAAAAAATCTTTGTGCAACTCAATCTGCTCCATCCCAGCAATTTTATAATTCCTTCAGGAACCACTATTTTGTGCTTCGATTCAGCAAGTGTTATTATCAGATGGTGCGTCACAGTGTGTATCTAATTTTTAATGAATTAGAATAGGGATGAACAAGCCAGTTCAGACAACATAAGAATGGATTTTATTCATTGAGCTCAGAAACAAACTAAACTATTTTTTTTAAATTGTGTAGCTTTTGGGGAAGGTCCAGTGTAGCAGGAAGACAGCCTGAGATATAAGCCCTTGTATTAGAGGCCTGGTATGAGGAAGTATCTGCTCCCAGAATTTGGCAAGAACAGGGCTGATATTGCAGAAATTCACATTCCTAAGAAGTGCTAGTCACAAAGTGCTCAGCAAACACATCCCGATATCAAGAATGGTACAAAAATATTCCCCAAGAATAACAGAAACACACTGGCCCCTCCTAAAAGAGAAGGTCGGGATGGTAATAAAGATGTTTTGATCGACCCAACATGTACAAGTTGATGGGTGATAACTAGCGACATAAGGGGGCAATAACTATGTCAAAGGGGCGGTTTGTATTGGGGTATAAAGATGTGTCTCAGAGGGAGTATCTTTGCCTGATCTTAGGGAAGAATGGAAAGTCCCACCATTCACTGAGCTGGTCCATTGTTATGGGCATACATGTATTAGTGGCTTGTAGAGTCTGCGGGAAACTAGTACCATGCTTTATTAACAATAAAGGCTGGGTGCCTTCATCCCTTAAAGGATCTTGTGGTCACTGGATCGTTCATTCGAGGTCTGCCATGCTAGCTGTCTGTTCAAGGCAGGGTGGCGCACAGAGGGAACACACACATGCAGCCAAACATCTGTCAACATCTAACCACACCCAGTAACTCCTCCCCATCCCCCACCCACTCATCACCTCAGTCCTGTGAGCAATGACTATAATTACCTCAGTGGAAGGTCATCTTTGGTTGGCTGGAGGAGTGGAAAGTGATGGTCTTCTTTGCCTCCAATGATAGGGTAATATCTCAAGGAAACTATCAGGGGGACTAGATGACCCAGTGGGATACAATGACAGCATATGGAGTATCTCAGTGCTGTGCCACTGGTTAAAATCCAGCCCAGTAAGCTGGAATCACTCCCATGCACCAGCTGTTCAGTGAAGTGAGTCTGGTAGGTCTCTGTCCAATGGTGATATCATTGGTAATTGACATATTTGTTCAGTTTGTTGGTAAAAAGATCAACAGGTGGCTTGATTACAGTATCTAAGTAGCTTAATGGGAAGAATATATGGATACTAAGGAGTTTTTAACCTAACAGAAAGGCATAACAAGCGTCAACAGCTGAAAGCTAAAACCTGACAAAATTTAAATCAGAAATAAGGCACATATTTTTAAGAGTGAAGGTGATTAACCATTGAAACAAACTACCACGGGAAGTGGTGGATTCTCCATCTCTTGAATTCTCAGGTCAAGACTGGATTCCTTTCTGCAAGATAGATTTTAGTCAAACAGAAGCCATTGATCTCAATACAGAATTGGATGAAATTCTATGGCTTGTGGTTATATGGGAAGTCAGAGTATATGATTTTATAGTCTGTCCTGGCCCTGAACTCTGACTCTTTGAAAAGAGGAATACACACATTTCTTCCTTTCACAGAGAGCCAATGTAGTCCAACAGACTCACCTGGATGTCAGGAGACCTTTGCTCTGTTCCATCTCAGCTGCTAACCCACACTTTGACCCCAGCTCTCTGTGCCTCAGTTTCACTGTCTGTAAAGTGGGGATAATAATGCTTACTAGCCTTAACAAAGCACTTTAAGCTCTACTTATGAACAGCACTATATAAATGCTAAGTATTATCATCTTATCTCTGCTGATCCATCCTCTGGTGGCAGTAGATGCACAGCAGGACCCTGAATCCCAGTACCGAGATCTTCAGCTGTGGTTTTATTAACTGTTTCCTGCACTCAGCCAAGCACTTCATGACCCCTCAGCATTCTTCAAGGAAGGGACTGGTTTTTTGCCTCTGTTTGTACAGTACAATGTGGTCACTATTATACCATAAATATGAAGTAATAATAATAGCCAAATATTATGAGTTGGATGATTTCGGCCATCTATCGGCTCATTAAAGTCCAATAAAAAGATTTTTCTCATTGACTTCAATGGGTTTTGGATCAGGACATGTGTGAAGAGGGGCTGCAGGATTGGGCCCCTATTGTCATTATTTTATGCATATACTATGGTAATTTCATTGTCATAATGGTTTGGTATCTACTGACTTCGGCCAAAATGTTTCAAACATGGCTGAAAAATTCCTGTCACACCTATGGCATTGTACAAATAGTATTACTAATAATCTCCTGCCTCACTGCACACTATGTTTTCCAGATTAGTACTGTGGGGTGGTTCACTTTGGAACTAGCCAACCTCTCCCTCCTCAGCTGGAAGATTTGTGGTTATGTGCTACATAAGGTAAAATGCTCTCTCTCCTACTCATTGCCTATTAGAGCATGACTATGCTTCCTCCTTAGCACTCCCACTGTCTGTAGTCCCAGCTTTTAGGAGACAAGGCCCGGGAAACTAATCTACACGTTCCCCATGGCAGTGAAGAGTACAGTACCATTAAACACCAGCCTGTCTAAATTCCCTTCTGAAAATTTCCTTGGAGTGGTGCCAATTTGGATCTCTCCTTGTAAAGTTAAATCCAACATGATGTCGGGAGCTGGGTTTTTCGGTTTTGTTTGCTTTTTTTTTAAAGAGACAAAACTCTTATAGAAATAATGTTAATAGAATTAATAAGACTGGATTACTGTTTGCTACACTGAAACAAAGCACTTTATCTTTGGCTCAATAGTTGTTTTAAGTAAATGCCTTAGACATTATGTTCCACCAGAAGTTCATTACCTAGCCATAAAGCAGAGCCATGGGTGACAGGTACCATAGGCTTGGGGAGGCCATGCCTCTCCAAACAGCTGGGCATGGGCCTGCCCACACTTTACCCCCATCTGCTTCTTAGCATGGTGGCTCCAGGCTCCCTGTGGGGTGGCCCCGACTGGGGCTGCACCACACATCCTCCCATTGCTCTGGGGCTGGGGTCATGCCCGCCACCCTCTCATTGCTCTGGGGCTAGGGGGGTTGCGACCATGCCACCTGCTCCGAGGCTGGGGTGGGGGGCAGCTGGGGTCATTCGCCTGGAGTGGGGGCCGGTGGCTGCAGTGGGGGAGGGGTTGAAGGACATGGAAGGAGGGTGCTCGGTGGAAGGGGCATAGCTGGGGACTAGCCTCCTCCAGCCAGCAGTTCACATGCCACCCATAGCAGAGCTCCATTAATAGTACCACCTAATTAGTTGCTAATAGTTTTTACCCCATCCCTTCAATGTGAAGGTGAAATTAAGCATAAAAAGTTGCATTTATGTTAAATTTCTTTTGTTCGAGGCCACACTACATCTTTTCCAGCCAAAGACACAACAGCTGTCCTAAGCTTTATGTAGTGATAAATGAGTTTCTGTTTCTGAAATCTTTAAGCTTGTATGCAACAATAATGAACCCAAATGCCTGGCTGGACAGACAGATCTGAAATTTTGACATTTCGGGATCATCCCTAGAGTGTATCATTGTCTTTTCACACACCATATAACTTTGTCTGGAGGAGTCTGGGATGTCAGAATTCCAGATCTATCCACTCATCCAGGCATTTCTGCCATCTTCATTGTTGTGCCCATGTTCTAGATTTGGAAAATAGAAAGTCTTATCAGTACAAAAGTGTGGGGTCCATTGTTTATAAAGATGAAAGCTTAAATATTGTAAATTCATTCATTATTAACAGAGTGTATGCTGTCTAGTGCAAAGGAGTCATATGTTAACATAAGAATACCTGAATAGGAATTCATTGTTGGACCACTTTTGTTGGCGAGAACTTACTCCCAAGAGAAATTGCACTGATGTCAATTTCAACCCTTGTGTGAGTCAGTGCTCTGCGCCGTGAAGAAGTGTTTCACAGTCAGATTTAAACAGTGGTTAATTATGCCATTAAAATGCAGCGTTACCCTTGTTTTGTAACCCTAAAGTTCATTACCTCCCTGATTTGTGGGTGCCTTCTTCCAAACTGACAGACTGCTACTTTTTACAAACTGGTGTCTGAATGGTTTGTTGGATAGCACCTCTATCATTTAGGACTACAGGATAGAAATACTAACTGATGATGAAAACAATTTCCCCATCTCTGAATTCAGCCTGTTATTTTCCCTATCAAGATTACAGTTTTGAGCCCAGTCACTGCTTGTAAGCAATAGCCAAATCAACAAAGACTATACACACAGGAGCGTCACTGGAAAAATCACATTTTTTACTGGTAAAGGGCTGCATTCATAAAAGAAATGTACACATCTAAAAAAAATGGATAATCCTTGAGTGCAGTTCAAAAGCATCTAGGCCCCAAAACCCAATAAGGGAATGAGAAGGCAATGCTTCTGTGGAGTGTGACAGTATTTAAATTGTGGGCTACAGCAATCTTACAGTGTTAGGTGTTAAGTAGAGAAAAAATGTTATGCAGAGAAGGGTAAGTATTTGTCATTTTGCTGGAATTTACCTCTTATTGACAGTGGTGGGGAAGGGGAAATGTTTACAATGACCAAATCATCCCTTCTGGAAACACAGGAGATTCCCTGACAGGGAAGGGATCACATGCCTCTATGCCTTGCCCCTGTCTGTCTCTAGGCAAGCTCTTCTGTGGCAAGGGGGCAGGCTGGGGGTGGAAGAGAAGAACTGGAGGGGGGCTGGAGGCAGGCTGTGCTAAGCTGACCAGTTAATACGGTCTAAGCTTGCATAAATGGTGACGTCTCTATTCTGCCTTGTTGGCCCCTCTGGTTAGGTGAGATCCAAGAATGGCCGCAGAAAGGGTGGGCGTGGGGAGGTGGGGGGAGACTGCCAAAGGCCATTCAGAAAGCAAAGTAGCTGGTTTTGGCTTCCCTGAGATCCCCTGCTATTCATGTGCTTAACAAGAGAGCCACAGGTTTTGCGGCCAAAGGATCACTTGCTTGTGACCCCTGCTGATTCTGACAGAACACGCTGGCTAACTCTTTTTTTTTGTGTTTTCTTGCAGACTTTCCTGTTTTCTAGGTCAGTTTTTCTGTAAGGGAGAATTAGATGGGCCACAATTTGTCAAAGCTATTCTAAGCTCCTAGGTTTCAGTCTCTAAAGGAGCTTTCCCAATTTGATATGCAGTTACTACTGGTACTTGAATAGCCACTACCCAGCTAATACTCAAACAGGCAAAGGCTCAAGTCCTTATTCAGCTTTCCCTCTTGGAAGCAGTAATGATGTTGGGGTTCATTAAATAACAAAGGAATAAGACTTTAATAAAACAAACGTGAGAGCTTCTGTAGTGAGCTGCTGCACACAACCATGTGGTGTTCCCAACCCACACCTCCACGGCACATCTCCAAATTCCCACACTCACAACACAGTCCCTCAAGAGGGAGCATCTCCAGATCACGGTGTGTTATATGTATATCTCTATATCTTCCCTCTTAAAGAAAAACAATTAATTCTTACATACTACTATTAAACACTGAGATAAAACTGAGTGAGGACTTCAGGATTTGGCCCTTCGTTTTCACTCATTTCTTAGACCAGCAAGGGACCCAGTGGGACAAGTCTTGACCCATTTGAAAACAATTCCAAAAGCCCCATTGACCTGCAGTGGGATCAGGATTTTGGTGACAGCGTTGCCGTAGGAATAACATAGTGAGAACTTCAGCATCTGGCCAACACTGCACAAGCAGCCTAAATCTCTCTTCTTTAAAATGCCAATCAAGAACATGAAAAGAAGCCCTTTGTTGCATGCTACTGGCTAATTGAAAGCAGGGCTCAGAGAAACAATGAAAGTCAGTATAAATGCACACAGCTGTTTCCAACATTGTTCTTATTTTTAATTGATATCATGAAGTTATAGAATGGAGGCCATGCTTTTAGCAATGTATTTATGATGCAAATGTTTTACATATTTTATATTATCGAATCTGTTAGTAGAGTAGCTATTTATGAGGGCAAATGATTAGCTATTTCTTGTATGCTTGTGAAATGTTACTGTTATCTGCCAAAAGATAGCGCAGTAATTTATTCTGCTAAATAAAATGTCCAGCCACCCACTAGATGGTGGCAAGGAGCATGTTTTAAATTTTTGTTTACAGTAGTTCACCTGCTGTCATTTTAGCAACAGAGCGGAACCCCCCTCCCTCCCCGTGCAAGAGCTGCAAAAATCTTGTTGTTGACATTAGAGGATCCGGAAGAGGGGCAGTGACAGGAGGGAGTCAGGGCTGAGCTGTTACTGTGTCTGCATGTGTCTGCACTACAGATGAAATTCTGTGATAGTGTCGTGGCAGAACCGTGCTAATCACATAAGACCGACGGGGCCCAAAGCCTGAAGGTTGTAGAGGCTTTGGACTCCTAAGAAGGGAAGCAGAACACTACCTTGACATTACCATGATGGTCTGACTGATCACAGGGTAAGGGTGTGGAATAGCTGGAGTTCCATAGCTCCCAGTGGATTCCCTCACATCCCCAGCCTGGCACTTCAGTGGTCCCCATGGGGGGGGGGGGATATCAGACTATACTGCTCATTTAAATCCCTTTTAAAAAACTCACTTTAGCCATGTCTCTTATGAGCTAAATAAACTAACCCATGGAACCAGTGAGCTGTCTACATAGCTGACTATCTGTGTGACCTTGCTATTGTCCTTCCTCCTCATTCTTGTTTGTTTACAATCCTCTGTTTTTGCAACATATCTGAATTTAGCCTTCAGGGCAGAGACTGTACCTTCACTTACACCTGTGAAGCATCTAGCACATGTCTGTAATGGCACATGCAAAAACATTGGTGAGGGGACAAGGGCAGTTTGTGGGGGCTCCCATGTGTTGCCAATTGCCTGTTGTATATGTTTTCAGCTGGTGGCTCCCAGTGTCACTTGGGGCTGTCAGTTGGCTGTTGCCAGAAGGATGTGATGCTCGCCTTCCACTGTGTTTCCTTCCCTACCAATGAGCTGAGGTACTCGCTGCTCTTCCTGTGCACCACCTCTCAGATATCACCAGCCCCACTGTCATATACAGGCAGGTGTCCAGATGTGCCATCGATAGCAGCTGGTGGCCATGGAGTAACTCTGGCATCATTGCTGAGGATGTTGATTGCAGCTTTATGGGCACAAACACCTCCCAAGCCACAGGGATACCCAGACCCCATACCTGCTTAGCAGAAGGATTTGGCTCTGTGCACATGCTGTAGGTTAGAACATGCCTGGAGAAACAGAGATGTGTTTAATAAAGATTAGTTTGATATACTATATAGAAATCACAAAATACACAGAAATGTAATGCAAGGAAATATAGTGTACGGGTTAAGTCCTTTACCATAGTCTAAACAAAATGTTAAGGAAGGGTTCAAATGAAAAATACTTTACACAGATGACCAAGTGTACGTTAAAAAGCCTGTTTTGTATGTATATTTTTTGTAAACCATCAGTGATAGAAAGACCACAATAGAGAATAGGTCTCAAGTACATTAAGGAAGGCTGATATCCCCACTCACATGTAATTAGGTATATTAAACACACCTGCAGGATGATGAAGAGTGTGTTAGAAAGGTCTCTTCTTCCATAAAAAGCTGCTTAAAGTAATGAAGGCCATAAATAACTTTTAATTCCATTCTGCACACACAACTATACAGAGAAAAGGTTGCCCAGACCCTTTATCAAACTCTACATTACAAAGTAAGATGCCCAAAGTAAATGAGAAATAGACTAGAACTAAGTTTCTTAGTCCTCCCATCAGCAGAAACAGTCTCTGATAATACTATCCATAAAGCTTGGTAAACTGATTAGGATAAAATCAGAACCACTTAGGACTTCAACCATCACTTTACCAAAAAGCAAACCCTTCAGAAAAGTTTTGTTACAGATTCCTCCTGCTCCAGGAAAAGAGGAGGTGGGATGACCCTTATATGTTGCTACTGCTTCCTATCATCGCACTAACTCACCAGCTTGTGAATTCTCTTCTTCCCTGGTGCCAATCTTGTTAGAGCAGGGTTGGGCAAACTTTTTGGCCTGAGGGCCACATCACGATTGCAAAATTGTATGGAGGGCCAGGTAGAGAAGGCTGTGCATCCTCAAACAGCCTGGCCCTGCCCCCTATCTGACCCCCTTCCCACTTCCCGCCCCCTGACTGCCTCCCTCAGAATCCCTGACCCATCCAATCCCCTCTCCTTGTCTCCTGACTGCCCTCTCCAGAGAATGCCTTCCCCAACCACCCCCCAGAACCTCACCCTCTATCTAAGCCCCCCTGCTCCTTGTGCTCTGACTTCTCCCTCCCGAGTCTCCCTGCCTCTGGCCCCCTAGGCTCCCACCCCCTATCCAACCCACCCCCGCTCCCTGTCCTCTGACCTCTCCCCTTGAACTTCCACCCCATCCAATCTCCTATTGTCCCCTGACTCCCTCCTGGGACTCCCTGCCCCTTATTCAACCCCCTAGCCTTGGCCCCCCTACCATGCTGCTCAGAGCAGCATGTCTGGCAACTGCTTGGAGTCAAACACGCTGCCCCACAGGAGCATGCAGTCCCGACTCCCAGAGCTCTGCCTGGGCTGTGGTTTGGCTCCTGGAGAGGGGGGAAGTTGGGGTCGGGGCCGGGGGTAGCCTCCCTGGCCGGGAGCTCAGGGGCTGGGCAGGACAGGCCTGCGGGCCATAGTTTGCCCACCCCTGTGTTAGAGATTAGCTGTTTTAGAAGCCTCTCAACTCCAAAGCACATTGGCTAAGTTAACAACCGCACAGCACTGCAGTTTGCATATCATATTCTGACATCCCTGTTAATTCTTGTTTTGTTATGGAAGTAAGTGTTCACGAAAGGTGCTAGAATAACAGTTCTGCAGACTAGAGTCTATTTATCCACAGATACATCAGCAGCACATGCATCTACACACTGGCTTGCCAATCTGCCTCAACCCTAGCATTCAGTGAAAGATTGTATTGCTGCTCCTAGAGTTCTCTAGTTTCAAACATAGGGAATGTCTCTCTGGAATCAATGGAACCTTTTCATGTTGGTGGAACTTTCATCCCCACCCCCCATCCCTGTAGTGGTGAACAGATAGTGCATTCCTTCCCCTTTCTGCTGAAACTGGCATCCTTGTTGGCGGTTATCATTTTTAAGCACAGGAGAGCAAAGGTACTGCACCCTATTATCAATCCCTTAAACCAGTGGTTCTCTCTCCTGGGGGGTCGCTGTCCGCTCCCGGGGAGGTCGCGAGCTGCTGCCGCCACAGAAACGCTGGCAAATTGGTTAGTTCTCCATTCGGCGGCTTTTTGATGGACATACCGAGTGCTCCTTAGTGTTCAGCTATACCAGAAATAATCACTCTCAGGTGCGCTCGGCATATCCGCCGAAATGCCACCGAATGCAGAAGTAATCAGTTTGGCGATTTTTCGGTGGACATACAAGGGTCTGCCACGCTGATCAAGTTCGTAAAAAAGGGTCGCGGTTCACAACAGCTTGATAACCACCGCCTTAAACCAACTGAGCCTCAGTTGTAAAGTCTACTCACAACACTAAGGCTATGTGTTCACTACCTGCCGGATTGGTGGGTAACAATCAATCTATTGGGGATCAGTCTATCATGTCTTGTTTAGACGCGAGAAATCAAATCCCAAAGGTGCTCCCCGTCGACTCCGGAGCTCCAACTCGCCGAGAAGAGTAAGTGGAGTTGACGCGGGAGTCCGCTGCCACTGTAAGGATGCCAGGTAGGTCAATCTAAAATGCACTGACTTCAGCTATGTTATTCACATAGCTGAAGTTGCATATCTTAGGTCAACCCCACCCACTAGTGTAGACCAGGCCTACAGAACATAAGAATAGTCATACTGGGTCAGACCAAAGGTCCTTCCAGCCCAGTATCCTGTCTACCAACAGTGGCCAATGCCAAGTGCCCTGGAGTGAGTGAACCTAACAGGTAATGATCAAGTGATCTCTCTCCTGCCACCTTCTGACAAACAGAGGCGAGGACACCATTTCTTACCCATCCTGGCTAATAGCCATTAATGGACATAACCTCTATGAATTTATCTAGTTCTCTTTTAAACCCTGTTATAGTCCTAGCCTTTACAACCTCCTCTGGCAAGGAGTCCCACAGGTTGATTGTGTGCTGCGTAAAGAACTTCCTTTTATTTGTTTTAAACCTGCTGCCCATTAATTTCATTTGGTGGCCCCTAGTTCTTATATTATGGGAACAAGTAAATAGCTTTTCCTTGACAGGTTTAAGATTACCATCTGTGTTAGTCTGTATCCATAAATAAGACGTGGAAGACTTGTAGCACCTTAGAGACTAACCAGTTAGTTTAAAAAAAACTAACTAGCTTTTCCTTGTTCACTTTCTCCACACCACTTTTATATACCTCTATCATATCCCCCCCTTATTCTCCTCTTTTCAAAGCTGAAAAGTCCTAGCCTCTTTAAGCTCTCCTCATATGGGACCCCTTCCAAACCCCTAATCATTTTAGTTGCCCTGCTCTGAACCTTTTCTAATGCCAGTATATCTTTTTTGAGATGAGGAGACCACATCTGTACGCTTTATTCAAGATTTACATAAGGGCAATAAGATATTCTCCATCTTATTCTGTATCCCTTTTTTAATGATTCCTAACATCCTGTTTGCTTTTTAGCCTGCTGCTGCACACAACGTGGATGTCTATAGAGAACTATCCACAATGACTCCAAGATCCTTTTCCTGATTAGTTGTAGCTAAATTAGCCCCCGTCATATTGTATGTATAGTTGGGGTTATTTTTTCCAATGTGCATTACTTTACATTTATCCACATTAAATTTCATTTGCCATTTTGTTGCCAAATCACTTAGTTTTGTGAGATCTTTTTGAAGTTCTTCACAGTCTGCTTTGGTCTTAATTATCTTGAGCAGTTTAAGTGTCATTTGCCACCTCACTGTTTACCCCGTCCTCCAAATCATTTATGAATAAGTTGAATAGGATTAGTCCTAGGACTGACCCTTGGGGAACACCACTAGTTACCCCTCTCCATTCTGAAAATTTACCATTTATTCCTACCGTTATTCCCTGTCTTTTAGCCGCTTCTCGATCCATAAAAGAATTTTCCCTCTTATCCCATGACACCTTAATTTACATAAGAGCCTTTGGTAAGGGACCTAATTATTTAAACTAGAGATGTGCCAACATGAAAATCTTGGCTCAAACAGCCCCGAACTTTGGGAAAGAGACTCTGAACATGTCTGGCCCCTCTCTGTAATGAGTCTCCACCAAAACCTAAGAACCAAAACCTCCCGAACTTTAGAGGAGGGGTTGGATGAGGAAAGTTGAAGGGATTGAAACCTAGATCAAATTCAGATTTTGCAGCTTAGTCTCCTCTGATTTTGATACTAGTTTCAGACATGATGCTGAGCATGATCACCACCCGCCAATTTAACAGGTGGGAGACTTGCTTGGATCTGCAATGTTGGGAGAGCTTTAGAATGAAATGGGAGTGTATGCAGGGGTAGGTCCTTCCCCCCAGGGGTAGAGGGATGTGAGCTGATGGGCTCTAACTCCCCACAATCATGAAATTAAACATTTGCCTGGGGTTTCTTGAACCTTTGGACCCTTTTAAACTAGTTTTAGTGTCAGTTTCATAGATGATCTTGAGCATCACTTATTTTTCATTTAAAGTCAGAACATTTGTGGATCATTTCAGTAGCTGTATTCTGTGCTCAGCACTTGGTCCAAAGCTCACTGAAGGCAACAGGAGCCTTCCCATTGACTTCAATTGTCTTTGGGTCAGATAGTCAACAAATGTGGATCAAATACAGGAGGAAACAGTTTCTCATGACAGCACCTGCTGGCGATCATTACATACAATTAAGTTTTAAAATATTATCACCTTCAGTTTTTTTCTCTGGAATAGTAATTCTGGGGACTCTTCCTCGTGTTAATAAAAACACATTTAAAATATTGCTAGTGCGCCAGCATGCTGTTACCAGCTGCAGCCTGTGCTGTTACATTATGCATGATTCTTGACTGGGGGGAGGTGGGGGGGGCTAGAAAAACACAAACAAACCCCAGTAGTCTTTCATTACTGATTTCCAATGTTATGCTAAGTGTTTTCAGTTTATTATTTCTGATAATGATGGTAACCTAGTGCTATTTACATATTTATAAACGTGGTGTTAATAATGAGACAATGTACTCTTATTCAATATTAATACAGTCAATTCAAAATTAATCTATCAGCAATGAGATAGGTTGCTTTCTAGTGCCTTTGCTTGAAAAAGAGGCTCCACACGGAACAGTAGATTCATGTACTAGAGATTGCTCACTGTGCTGGAGTCATTTGTTTCTAGCTAATTTTACATCCTCCTCCCTGTCATGTTTACAGATTTTTATAACTGGTATTGATTCACTGCATTAAAAGTGAACACCTACCCACATTTATTGCCTACATGTTTTTTCCATATGGAATCATCTGAATCTTGCATCACCCACTAACAAAAGATGGTGGGTTTATTTCAACATATGTCCTTGTTTTTCCTTTTTCCTCAGGCCTTTTTTTCCCCTTCCAAATAAATAGTTGGGTGGTTTTTTTCTTCAAATAAATAAAAAGTGAAGGCCCATTCCTGCAAGATGCTGCGTACTCCTGTGGGAAGAAGCAGCTGTCCATTCCCTCTTACAAGGTGTTCAGCACCTGGCAGGTAGGCCCTGAATATTGACTCAGGGAACTGGCCCGTGGACCACCTTGGGAAATGAAGGTTCTCAGCAGGTTCCAGAGGCAATTAGCACCTCACAAAATTGTTCTTTCAGGATCTGATACTTCAAGGTGCTGAGCACACTCTGAGTTCAGGGAGCTGTTGCATCACAGTGTTCTTTATAGCTATCCTAGGGGCTCCAGAATTCGGGATGCACATTCTGCACCCTCTCTTGGGGTAAGATGGCCCACCACTGCGGTCATGGTCTTTACAGTGTCCAGTTTAATAATTGTAAATTACACATTAAATCTATTGTGACAAAATTTTCTGAAGAATTACATGCCAACCGTGTTGATTTTAAAAACATATCTATTCATAAACTTTTTCAATCCAAAATTTGTGGCATAGAATTGCACTTAATTTTCATAACACTTTGCTTGTTCAAACATTAGCTGATTAGTCCTCACAAAACTCCTGTGATATAGGTAAGGAGGGAGGAAAGTTTTTATCTCCATTTTATAGGTGTGAAAACTGAGATCGATCAGTAAATTGACTTGTTCAAGACCACACAACAAGAAAGGGTTAGGGTTGCCAATTTTCTATTCGCCCAAAACCAAACACCCTTGCACCGCCCGCTGCCCCGTCCCTCCTCCAAGATCCCACCCCTTCTCCAAGATCCCGCCCCTTCTTCAAGGCACTGACTCCTGCTCATTTCATCATCCCCCATTGCTTGCTTTCCTCACCCTCACTCACTTTTCCATTTTCACCGGGCTGGCCAGGGGGCTGGGGTACAGGAAGGGGTGAGGGTTCCGGCTGGGGGAGCGGGCTCAGGGGTGGGACTCGGGATGAGGGATCTGGGATGCAGGAGGGTGCGAATGAGGAGTTTGGAGGGTGGGATGGGGATCAGGGCTGGGGCAGAGAGTTGGGGCCTGAGAGGGGGTTAGGGATTCAGGCTCTGGGTGGTGCTTACCTCAAGTAGCTCCAGGAAGCAGCAGAATGCCCCCCCTCTGGCTGCTATGTTGAGGTGCGGCCAGGAAGCTCTGCATGCTGTGCTGCCCACAGGCACTGCCGCCACAGCTCCCATTGGCTGCAGTTCCCAGCCAATGGGAGCTGCAGGGACAGCGCTTGAGGTGGGGGCAGCGTGCAGATCCCACTAGCTGCTCCTGCGCATAGGAGCCGGAGGAGAGACATGCCGGCATAGGTGCCGATTTCCACTCTTTTCCCACGGTGCTCAACCCCACCTTTGATCCTCAGCCCTGCCCCCACTCCACCCCTTCCATGAGGTCCCACTCCTGCCTCACCTCTTCCCATCCCTTCCCCGCCCCCATTCCAACCCCTTCCCCAACTCTGCCCCCTGCCTGCCCCTATTCCAACTCCTTCCACCAATCCCTGTCCCGGCCCTGCCTCTTCCTCCCCTGAGCGCTCCACATTTCTGCTCTTTCCCCCCACCTCCCGGAGTGTAACAAGTGAAGCATGCTGGGATTGTGGATCAGTTGAGTGAGGTTTGAAAGTAGAGTATTTTCACCCTCTTCCCAATCTGTCATCTATATGTGCACAGTGATATATGTGCGTACGGTTGTAGGCATGTTGTGGAGTTCTAGCAAACACTGGCATATTCTTGTGCATGTTGGGATGGGGGAGGGGGAATCAATTTCTTCAACTTTCGCAGTCTTCAGATGAAAAGAATTGTTGCTAGGTAGTAAGACAAGGCATGTTCTTGTTGAGGGGCCATCTTATTGGGGAGCAGAAATGAGTCACACAGGATCCATCAGGGCTTCCAGCCCCAAAGGATCTAACCATCAGCATCTTGATCCTGTAAAAAGTTGAGCCAATGACAGCACCTGGCACCTTCAAAAAGAACCACTCAGTCCTTCACTCAAACCAGCATCAGGCATGGAAAAATAATGCAGCTGCCCAAATCTTGGTTCCTCCCTGGCCCCCTTTCTAGCTGAGAGTTCATTATTTCATTCCCAGGTATCAACGGCGAGTCAGCTTGTAATTGTAATTTATGAAATAAGGTATCACCTTCAAACTGGAGATCTAGAATTCTGTACCCCAAAGATTAGATGAACGGATGCCATTTTTTTGTCCATGGCAGACATAGCTTGCTTCAAGCTGAACATTTGTGAACTAGAATGATACTGTTTGCCATTATCTTTTGGTTATTGGAACTCATGCTCTGCACCCAGTAGCTGGCAGGCCAGCAGGAGCAATCTCTGTTGCATGATGCTGTATGCGGTATGAACAAAGAATCACTGATTGTATATGGCTTGTATTTCAGAATTACAGAGAACTATTGCAATGTAGAAAGTGAAAGTGAAAAAATAGTTGAACTAGTGTTAAAAAAATAGAACCTTCAAAATAAATAAAACTAAAATTAGCACAGAAGATGATCAGATATGTGACTTGCCTACTGATGAAGCATATTCAGCCCCACTAGGTGTATATTTTGGTGAGAATTTGGAGTACCTCTAGTTATTTTCTTTCTTTTGTTCCCTTTTCATCTGTAGAACCAACTATCCCTACTGTGTGCTTTCCTACCGGAGCAGGAGGAGTATCTTTGGCAGTCCATGAATGCCTTGGCAGTGGGCCAACTGTAACTGGGAAGAAGTGAAACAAATTATACTTATCATTTCTGACATTGTTGCATGAGAGTTGAGAAATATTAGCCTCCCTTCATAATGTCTAATAATAGTAATCTAGTATATTTCCTCTTTCCCTTCCCACTGTCCATATACATTTTCTTCCCCTCAGTTTTTCAGCAAGAGTCAGGGACAGACCTTGACATGTTTTTGGTACTCATATAACACATTTTGTGATGCTAGTTCTTCCTGTGAATTCTGGAGAGATTTCAAGTTTTCAGGACAATGAACTGAAATTTTGGAACAGGTCAGTCAAACGTCATTTTTCATTTTACGTTGCTACACTGACCACAACTGCTCTGTCCTCTGCCTTTCTGTGGTCGTTGATCTCTGACTGGTCTTAGCTAAAGACCTCAAGCTGGTGGGGATAGCTGAACTTTTAGAAAAAGGTGAAGGCATGAGATGCTTACTGCTATTATCTGTTGTAGAAGCTGCGAGGTTCCTGGCCTTGGACAACAGATGTTCATGAAGTAACTGCCAAAACAGTGTTTGGGGAAAGGATATATGTGTTACTTGGCACTAAAGAATTAAGGAAGTCAATAGGTTGCCTGCTTCTTCACTTAACACAGTGACATACAATGAAGTGAAAGATGAGACTGTGCAGTCCTAACGTCATGCAGAGAAGATAGATCTAGGAAAGACTTTCCAGAACTGTCAGTATGCTACCCTGTCCTGAGGTGAATGGAAATTTTTCATAATAGCATGGTTCTTGCATGATGCACTGAAGAAGAATTAGTATACTGATAACAGTTACTGGTTGTTCTGTAGTACAGCAGGGACCCTTACTACAGAACAGAATTTATCATAAATAATGCAAATTGCCTGCATAATTTCTCAGTGCAGGGGGACAATTGACAGTCATAACTGCATTGTCTTGTGTAACCGCTAAAGCTTTCTTTCTCTGTACTTCTACTCACATACTGAATGGGAAGTTATACCATGTGAAGCTTTTAATTTAACAAAATGGTTTTAAAATGCACTTAGAAGTAAAAGGCAATTTGCTTTCACTTTAAAAAAAATGCTACTATTAAGCATAACATTGCGATAAAAGAATCTACAAAGCAGTAATATTTAAGCTGCTAAGAAAAGCTAGGAAAGGCAGAGCCAGACTTTTGTGCTTAGGCTGAGTATTGCAGATATCTCCAAAGAGTGGTTAATCTTACATAGTAGACGTGGGACTTGACCTTCTCTTCTAATGTAACAAAAGCTTCTGATAAAAGGTGAGCATGTTTGGTACATTGTATTAGGGTCTTTCAGGGCCCATGGCTCCCTTTGAAATTTCAAAATATAGTCTTCATCGCCAGTCTCCTTTCACATCAGTAACTTAAGCTACCTCAGTTCCCCTCACTAGCCTATAATTTTTTTAACACTTTGAACACACCTTTTTACTCAGCAATTTAATTTGAAACTACATGGGATTCTTCCTTGGCTTTTCTCATTATTCTCATCTCCCCAGCATTCTGCCCATGCAGCTGTCATCAGAACAATGAGGTCAAAACTGAATGGCACTCTAGGGAATCCAATAAACCTAAATAACAAGTGGTGCCATTCCAAAGTTGTCATATGAGAGTGTTGCTAGGAAATATGTTAGGTCTCCTATAACTATTATTGTTTGGGAGTACAGCAGTGCCCCAGCAACCTTTCAGCATTATAAAACTTATTGAGGGCTTGATGCTGTGGCTTTCTAAGTTATATTTACATGCATTAAGATATATTTACATGCATAAGAGGAGAATGTTCTCTGTTTTAAAAGCAAGGAAACTGTTTTTCCAATTATTTTGGGGTCTTAGACTCCTAGTGGGTTTCTCCAGTATTTCGTTGTTCTCCCATTGAAGAGAAAAGCAAGATTTGTGAGATCTAATATAGGCTGGCAATATTCACTACTTCAACTGCCACAGGCATATCACAACTTCCTAATCAGCCAGTGCCATCTACTGTATGTGAATTAAAACAAATGCCTCCGGAAAAATTATAATTTGCAGGAGTACAGCCTTCTGTATATTTACTAAATGACTGCATTCTGACTGGAGGAATTGCAGAGAACAGATGCTAACTGATGCAGCAACACACACCCTACAGTGAGAATAATATAGCAATCTTTGCTCATCTTGATAAAAATATATTTTAAATGGCCTTAAATTGTTTCATTTTTATGTGCTGTAATGAACATTCATTTCACTGAAAGTTTCAATAGAAAAATTGGCTCTAGCTTTTATACAATTTTCCTTGGGGCTTTGGTACAATAAACGCTTTGGCTATACCTACTGGTATTTACTATACAACAGGGATATTTATTTCCCATTTTGCTGTTGTGTAGAAAGAATGTTATCACCTACATATCTCATTGTTACTTCCATTTCAATTGCTCTCTTGTGATGCAATTCAGAATTGAGGTATTTTTCAATAATGTGGTTTGCCATGGAAACCCATGTTAGATAAACGTTGGCTGGATCTATTGGTAATACATAGGACTTCTTTTTCTCAGTTATCATTGACTTCCTGACAACGTATTTATTTTCTAGAACACACTTTACTGCAAACGGAACCAAAGCATAAACTATGATATTAAAAATATATTTGTTACAACTGGTGAGGAATTGCCCAGCAAAATGTTTTTCCTTGGAAAATGCTGATTTGTCAAAAATAAAACTGTTTGTGGAAGTCAGTTTCAATGAGTCTCCCTGTTAAAAAAAAAAGTTTTGGCAATTCAGAATAGGTCAAAACAAATCTTTTTGAAATTGAAACAACATTTCAGCTGACCTGTTCCACATTTTTTTTATTATTGGTTTGAGAAAGTTTCCAAGATTTTGACTTTTCTTCTTTGAGACAGAACAATTATTTGAAATTTCAAAAATTCTTGTGGGATGGGAAATCCATATCCTGCTCTGCTCTAATTTATATAGGGCCAAATTAAACCTACTTGCCCTTCATGCAGAATGACATTCCATACACAGATCATAGAACATTAGGGTTGAAAGAGATCTCAGGAGATCATCTTGTCCAACCTCATGCTCAAAGCAGGACCAACTTCACTTCTACATGAAAGGAGGGCTGAGCCACTTCCAAAACACCATCCATCCCACCCCAGATTCAGCTGAATCCTCTCTGTGCAATCTGGATATCAATGAGACTTTGGTGCATGCATGGGAAGTTGGCCCAAGCACCAGAAGCTTCCCTGGTGCCCAGACTATGCTCTGTCCTGAGGCCCTGCCCCTATTAGGCCTCCTCCCCTGAGGTACCTCCCATGCTCCATCCCTGCTCTGCCCCTTCTGCTAGGCCCCCCTGCCTGCCACTGGCCAAGTCCCTCCTCTCCTCCACCCCCTCCTCTGTGAGCTTTCCCTGTCTGCCACTCCCCACATCCCTCCTTTTCTCCACACCCTCCCCCATGAGTCCCCCCTCGCCACCGCTGGCTGAGTATCTCCTTTCCTCTATGTACCCTTTCCCTTGAGGCCCCCACCGCTTGAGCTCTCTGCCCCTCCCATAAGCTGAATGTTCCCCCCAACCAACTTGAACAAGTACAAAACTTGGATGGGAGCATTCACTGCCTCCACATACCCCCTAATTGCTTACCAGGAGGAGGGACATGGCGAGCAGCAAGAGGTGGGGTCCTTGAGGGGAAGGAAATGGACGAGAGAAGGGCCTCAGCCGGGGTGGGCAGTGGGGGTCTGGGAAAAGGGGCAGAGCAGTGATGGGAAGAGGTGGAGCGTAGGCCATCATGGCCCAGGCATCCATGCTCTGAAAGGCAGTGAGTTGGTGGCCGTGCCAGATTAATGGCCTATTAATACCCGCTGGCCTATTAATACCCGCTGTCTTTGGGTGCGTGCTTAAGTCATTTGTTGAATATGGATGGGACTACTCATAAGTTTAAGCACCTTGCTGAAATAATGCCAAGGACTTTGTCTTGATGAGGGAAAATGCTCTAGTTTAGGTCCAGACGTATGGCACCTAAATCGAACTTTAAATCTTTGAAATCTTTTTCACGGTAGATACCTCCTCCGCTTGATTTTAGTTGGTCACCCTCGGCAATAGCTTGATTAGCTAAAATTGAGCTACAAGGTATTCCCCTGCATTCAAGACAAAATTGAAGTGACTTGCCCAAAGTCATACAAAAGTCTGTGGCACAGCCAGGAATTAAAGCTACATCTCTGAGTTTGTCTAGTGCCTTAATCACAAGATCAGTCCAACTTCCAATTAGCAGAAATTTAATTAATGTACTAAAATTATATTTTGAGCTAGTGTACATCTCTTTCAGACCAGTAGACAAGTCAAAATACAGACATCATGCATATCAATATTTTTCAGGAAGCCAAATAAGCATGAAACTCTAAAGAACCATACATTTCTCCTAACCACAAAAAGGATAATAGGAATTAGAGAAAGAAGAGATCAGTTAGATCATCTTGTCTCTCTCACTGCCAATACTGGAATGTTCCCTCCAGTCTATATGGAGTGCTTTGTGTATACTGGTAGTGAAGTTTCACATAGATGCTGTTTCCCTCTAAAATGCTGGCCACTTTTCAAATACTCAATACTAAGGAGTACATTTAACGAGGCAAAGAATTGTCTGAAACACTGCATATGTGCAATGTGGTGAATAACATCGGTGGTGTGAATCCTGTAGAATTTCCTGAATTTGGGGTATATATGTTTTGATCCTATGTATAGCATTTAAATATTTTTTAAAACATCTATGATAATGTGAAGTATATTATAAAAGTTGATGGATAAGTGCATTACTAATGTCTTATTTTTACTTATTCATACTTTGTATATTAGAAAATCAGAATTGTACTAGATTTGTACACTCAATAAACAAAGTTTTACTGCCTAAAGCTGTCTACCCATTTCTAGAAACTCCATTGCCTGTTTAGCAGAAAACTTAATACTACTATGATGCATACTACCTAACAAGTTGAAGTCATTATTAACACCAAACTCAATGACACTCAGGGCTGTTCTTTTGGGTCTCATCCTACACACCTTATTCATGGGAGTAAATGCTATTCACTTGTCCAGGTCTATTTGCTTTTAATGGAACTGCCTGCATGAGCAAAGACTATTGGGGTGAAGTTTTGCAGAGTAGGGAGTTATGCTATCAATCGGAATGTTTACTAAAAATATATTATACAGTACACACACACCTGGAGAGTATAATGAGCCAATTTATGATGCCTCAGCTCACACCAGTTTCAAGTGAAGTAGCTCTCACCAGTGGGAGCAAGGGGTTCATGATGTGGCCCATCATGATTGAAGGCATCAGAGTATGTCTCCAAATTAGTGTTTCTGCTTTGGATAGTCTACATTTTCTACATAATCAGAGTATAAAGTGAATACATTATATGGGATAAGGTGATTTCTTATCAGTTGTTTTTACTGAACCTGCATTGCACAACTTTCATCTAAAGGATCAATCAAGAGGCAAACAGCTTAAAGCTTAATTGCTTCTTTGTTAACTGTTCTGCGCACTCAGCTAAATATGGCTTAGCCTTCATTAAGGCCATGAATAATTCTTTAACAAACACTGCAACATAGTCCACCATTAAAGACATTGGTCCCCATATTGGAAAGCATACTTCAGGGCCGCTAAAGAAGTGATTAGATGGGTATGCCTCCCCACAGCTCATGTGCATGATCTAAAAGTCTCCCCTTGACTTCAGTGGATTTGGTTCAGGCCTTGTCTGTCTTAAAGCCACTCTCCTTCCTTTTATATGGGAAAGGCCGGCTCCAGGCATCAGCCTAGCAAGCACGTGCCTGGGGCAGCCAATGGGAGGGGGCGGCATTCCTTGTGCTCTGAGGGCGGCAGTCAGGCAGCTTTGGCGGCTTGCCGGCCGCAGGTCTGCTGAAGCCGCGGGACTGGCGGACCTGCCGCAGGGATGCTGCCGAAGCCTCCTGACTGCCGCCCTGAGAGCTTTTACTTCGCCGCTTGGGGCAGCAAAAAAGGTAAAGCCGGCCCTGATATGGGAAGGTGATTTCAAGGAAGAAGAAGTTAAAGTTGCTGGTGTTTAGGGCTTATCTACACAGAGTTATTCCAGAACAGCTATTCCTGATTCACTCTGTCTGTGGGCACACTTATTCTGGAATAAAAGCGTCTTATCCAGAATTAGCAAAAAGTATGTTGCGCTAATTTTGAATAAGGTACTATTATTTCAGAATAGGAGCATCCACACATGAAGTTGATCAGGATTAGATAATCGGGTTTAAACTCACACGCTATCTTATTCTGTATTAACTTTCATGTGTAGAGAAGCCCTTAGGTACTGTGGAAAATTTTACCCTAAGTCTTTCATTTCTGAAATAGTTAGGAGTTCAAATTCTGCCCTCAGTTAAAATGAAAATACCTGGTGGCTTCATCACAGCCCCCATATGTACATTTTACATACTTGGTTGTGATTTACTATCCCTGCTTAGGAGAAGCATGGGCGTGGCGCTAGCAACTCCACCCCGTAAGGGAACCAATTGCTATTGAAACACCAACACCAGTTGGTGGCCCATACCCCGGCTGGGGGGTGACGGGCAAAGAGAGAGAGAGAGCTTAGGAGAAGCCCTGTTCAAACCTGTACTGAAGTGCACCAGCAAGAGCCTGCACAGGCCTCACTGCGAAAGTCAGTTGAAAAATGTCTTTTATTTGCTGTCAAAAATTTCAACAACAGCAAAAAAATTTCATTTCTTCGACTTCTTTCACTGATTTTTTGGGGAGGGAGGGGGGGGTTGGATTTTATGAAAAAGGATTTTTTTTGATGAAAATGAAAACAATTCACAACAAAATTTGATTGAACAAAAAGCCATTTTTCAAAAAGGAAGTCTTGACTAGCAGCATTCACTGGTTTGTGTTCACTGTGATTAGGTCTTCACTGTTGGGAAGAGCAAAGAGATTTTCTGACTTGAATGAGAATCTCCCTGTGACAGGTTTTCTGCATATTTCATCTGGTAACTTTGATATTCTGTCATCCTCTGCAACATTTGTATGGCAGGGCAGTGACCATTTGTGGGTTTCTTTTTTATCCTAATTTGAATTTTGTCAGGACAGGTCCATCCAAAACCCAAGAGGAACTGTTGATAGTACTACATGAATCAATACATTGGACTGTATGTGTATTTGTAGCCGCTCTCAACTAACCTACGTATATAGAAAATCAGTTCAAACAATTTATTACTATAAAACCCAAAAAGGGTTGGACGTGGGATATGAGAAGAGCTGTGTGTGCAAAGGTGAATTTAAATCACCTTTCTTCCTTTCTGGCTTGGCCCACTACAGCCCTGGGAAAGTCCCTAGCGAAAATCAGAATAGTTCAGGGCTGGTCAAAATTATATCCAGTTACCCACAGCCCCAAGGGTTCACTCTGATAGCGGGGGATTGCTGGAGCACAGCAGCCCTCTTTGCATAGCCCAGCAACACCCCTTTTGCCAAGGCCAGAGGGGGAGGTGGCATCAAGTCCAGCAGTATGTGGCTTCCAGGATATTGTCCTTAATGGAAAAAGTCCTGATGTAGTACATGCCATTTTATAACCAACTAAAGAAATGGCATATCTTGGAAAAATGCATAACATCAACAATGAATCTTTTTGTCTTTCCTGATCATTAATTACTTGATAGATTCTCAAGATCCTAAGTATGAAAACAACTGACTGGTAATGCAATGGCCAGCATAATTTTCATGATTACATAAGCATAGCTCACTGATCTATAGGGTCTTTTATGACTAGCTGAGTTCTTCAACATGCTTTTCAAGGGGTGCAGCACTGAACTTGGCATTCATGTTTCTGTCCCGCACAGAATGTTTTCATATTACACTTTGTAAGCCGTAGTGGGTTATTTGGTGTTTTGTCTCTCTCAGATTTGATTATAAAAACAAAACAAAAATTTACAAACCCAGATGCCTGTCTGCTTATTTTAATCTTTTACATCTCTTAACAACAATGTATCAGTGTACCCTGGTAGCTCATAGTTATTGCAATACTTTATCTGATTCTAGTTAGTGTTGCTGCAAATATTAATTCTTGATAGAATGAGCAACTATCACAGCTCCAGTCATTCCCCCCATATTTAGATGCTAGGGAGAAACATGGGATTTATTTTCTGAATCAGAACACTTCTCAGTCCAGGGTTAAGAGAATCCTTGCATTCTGTTATTTTAGCAAATATCACTCAGTGTATTTTCTATTGAAATATCTGTTTCTGCATTGTGGCATCACTTTTACTATCCTATTGAAAATGTACCAAATCTACTGCATTCATATTTAACTGTAACTTATCTAAAATACTGCTGATTTATTTATTTTTTTCTATTCACATTACAGATTTTAAGTGCCATTAGTTAACTGACAAGGTGTCCCAGCATGCTAAAAAGCAGGTGTAGAAGTCCCAGTAGTGTGGTTCAGTACCAAGACTATTAACCATGTATGAATCTGTATGGAGAGAGAAGAGGCTTGATAATTTTGGATCTCAACATGACCAGTAATAAGATCATTTCTTGGACAGCACTACCTCTTGGAATAAACCAAATAAACCCATATTATCTAATCACCATAACACAATAACTTTAGGTGCTCATTGTTTTGCCCTGACACTGCATCTGTCCTCTCATCATTTGCTGGTGTGTGTGTTCATATTCTATCCAGTGTTTTACTCTTTTGAAGTATACAAGGCACAGCTGTGTAAGCACTTGGAGCAACACCCATTTTTCACCTCATATAGTAAAGGTGCAAATGCATGTACTTAATGTACAGAAGCCATTACTTTGATCGCTATAAATATGTCTGTGAAGCAAAGGGAAAGCCCAAGAGGAAACTCTTTCAGGATGCTGTTAGGGCCAAAGAGGAATATCATTAGGGACTGCTTCAAAGTTCTTATCCATTAAGGAGGCTTAAATTACATCGCATGAGCTGCTCTAACCAGCTGCACAGCTATATTATGTGAGGTTTTGGATTGCTTGGAGAATGAACCCACTGTACAGTGTTTAGTTAGTTATTTGTAATTTTGTGCTAAGCTTGGCAATATTTTACCATAATTTACTTTCATGTATTGCCATTTTGCATATTTATATTGCCTTATTCAGTTGCAGTTGTGATAATATGTTGAGATATGGAGAATAAAGAATACTTCTATAATATTACATTATCTGTAAAGTAACAAAAAGTCACATTGCCCACAGTATGAAGTTTGCTTTGTACAGTAACATTTGCTTGGTAATTTAGTAACTTTTCCCCTGTTATGTGAAAAGGTCAATTTGATAACTTTATTGACTGATTTTCCTTAAGGGAAATAAAAGGAACTAGCCAGTTGAAAGTGGCAAGGTGGTAGAGGAATTGGGGATAATCTTTATATCTTTCATTAAGAAATGACTATTTAAACTTGTATTATCAGGACCTGGCCAATTACCACTTGATCACAATACAGTAGACTCTCGATTATCCAGAATTGGGTTAACCAGGATGTGGATTAACCAGGATGTCTAAAAAAATACGCCTAACTCGCAGGCTGGCTCTGGCTTTGTTGCCACCCCAAGCACACACCCAAAAAAAAAAAAAACCCCACCAGGGCACAGGGCAGCCAGTGAACCAACACCCCCTCACTGCAGCGCAGCGTGGCTGGTGAACTAATGCCCCCCTTCCCATATTTCCTATGGATGGGGATTATCCAGGATTTTATTAACCAGGATTATTTTTTTCCCTATCATCCTGGATAATCGAGAGTCTACTGTACATGTATTTTGTGTTCCTTCCTCCTATACTCCAATCTTGATTCTGAACCATACCATTGTGGAGGGGGGAAGGGTGACTATACCATCTTTGTACTTCCAGCTGGGTTCCCAGGGGCTAAAATGTAATAGTTCCGAAGGTTGGTCTAACGTGCCCAGTCTTCAGAAGTACTCAAAGGACAGCCTGGCAATCCCAGATTAACTGGAGCACAGAGTGCTCTGGCATCATACCTTCTCGTAATCCAACATGACCCCTCCCAACGTCACGATACAGGATACTATGCCCCTTTGTAAGTAAGGCCATGTCTACACTTACAAGCTTACAGCGGCACAGCTGTACCAATACAGCTGCGCTGCTGTAAGTGCACTTGTGTAGCCACGTGATGCAGTCGACATCATAAAACCAGCTCAGCGAGTGGTGGTAGCTATGTTGGTGGGAAAGCGTCTCCTGCCATCATGGCACTGTGCACAGGAGTGCTTATGCTGGCAACACTTGTGTCGCTCAGGGAGTGTTTTTTCACACCTCTGAGTGCCAAAAGTTTTGCCGACATAAGTGCTAGTGTAGATATGGCCTCAGACAAGCAAGATTCTGCCTTATATCTTTTTGTGTAAACAACAGGTGTTCTAGTTGCACAGACTAGAGTTATTATACCTGCAATGTGACGGGGCAAGCATGAATATAAAAAAGGCACACACCATAAAAGCTTACACTCTTGAAGGGCAAAAACAGAGCAGGAGACCTGTGGCCCTGATTCTGCATTCAAGGGCTCTGAATGGGGCCAGTGTTGCACTGGTGATGTAACAGCTATACAAGGAACACTTCTGCAAGTCGGGAGACCCAGCTATTTTGTGACCCATTTATACACTTGGAGCATCATAAAGAGGCCAGAACACAGAGCAGATTCTGGGCCACACTTCTCCCTGTCTTTATCCTGTAGAGTGTGAGCTTTTTATGGTAGGGACTGTGCCTTCTGGTATTTGTGCAGCACCTGCCACACGATAGGCATGATAATAACAATTAGCCTATGAAAATGGGACACTAATTGTTTAGGCAAAAAGATAAAGGGAAAAATCCTGCTGATGTTACTTACAGAGGTAGGTCTTTTGAAGTCAATGGGATTACTTGCCTGAGTTAGAGAGAGCAGGTTTTGGCCCATTTTTGCATATATTTATTTCATGTTTAATGAAATACTATGCCAGCCCCTTGGGGTCTGCCAAAATGCCCATAGCACATGCGAGGGGAGTGATGAGCATTATTCTGATCCTGGTGCTTCTCTGTGCATTTCTTCCACCAGGCAATGTACTGAAGAAGCCTGAAGAGGGCCAAAACATTAACCCAGATGGCATCGGGATAGCCCATTCGTCCTTTCCTCCATCACCCATGCTCTCCCTTTTCCTGCTGTGCCAGCTATATGCCACTGTAGGATCAACCTTACACTGGGCTGATCCTCCTTAGGTCCTTTACTCAGGTTTTGTGGCCAAATGTTGCAGGTGGTGTTGCTCAAAGCAGAAGCAACACATTCAGGAATTTGGCTCATTATGTTTACAACGTGCCAATGTTTACTCTGTTTACAACATTGTCAAATTATTCAGATTCATGTTACTAAATATGCTGTATAAAATAAACATAACAATTATACTGAAAATAGAGGATACTGCCTAAGCTAACTATTATGAGCCAGACCATCCTTTATATGGAGGGGAAAAATCTCTCCTAGGGGAAAAGAGACGATAAGTTCTCATTCATGGAGTTCCCCCTACACCATTCCATCACAGGTGTGGGTTGAGAGTTTTGCTCTATCTCTATGGAACTGACAGGGGGGTTGGTTCTATAAATCCGTGGATCATGAGACATTAGTGGAGTCCTGGTACTTCAGTGCTGAGATCCTGTGCATTGGTACTGTTTTCATGACCCTCTGGACACCATGGCAGCATGGTAACTCCTGAGGCCATGATCCCATGCTGTGGCCTAGGTGTCTCCCATTAAGGAGCATGTTTGAACCACCCAGATCAGATCATGGTGAATAGGTCAACATGATCCTTACCTTGATAAAACCTGTGGGTTAATTGCATGGCCATGTCACCAGCTAAACCCTTCTTGCCCCAGCCGACCTCCTCACTTACAGGTTCCAGTCCACATCGTGCAACCCTAGAGCAGCTTCTGTGGAGTCGGGAATGATGTTGCAGAAGAGACACTCTCTGCCCTTCCATTGCTCCCAGATCAGCTTCACTAGTTGTATCTAGTTACATATATTAAAATAGATGATGTGCACATGTATGTGCACTTCAACAATCACCAAAGCTGCAAGACTGATTCTTTTTATGTTGCCATGGGGGCAAACATAATAGTAGTGTTTTATAACCAGTCCCTCTTGTGAAGCTACTGACAGGGTTTCGCTATAACATAGCAAAGGGGAGAGGAAGCTGCAGCCAGATCAGAATAACACAAAAAATATTCTCCAACTGATTGACTCACTGAGAAAGGTTGAATAGGAACAATCAAGTAAGCCCCTTTCTTCCCTCTCTCTTTTGAGGCTGCTGGGAAAGAATACAGTATACATTTTCTCCTGAGAATTCTATTCTTTGTGACTTTCCCATTACTCGGACTACAGAATGTAACAGTTGTTGCGTATCACTTCTAACGTGTGAACAGAGAGCTTTATTTAATGGATTTTTTATTTTAAGTGTTTTATTGGTGTTTTTGTTGTTGTACATAGACTTCCTTTCTCCCAGTAAATTAAGGATTTTGTAGACAACTAGCTACTCTACAGCTAGAAGTTAAATATCTTTGACTATTAGGCACACGAGGTAGCCCTCCGCTCGAGCGCTAAGAATCATTGAAGTAGAATATATGAACAATAGAATAGATATTCTTCTGTTGTATGAGGACTTGTCAGTGTGGGTCAAATACCCAGAGACTAGACTTTGAAATACCTGTGTATTGAAAATAAAAAATATAAATCATCCCAGTTCCTTGGCAACCACCTTTTGCCTCAGAACCCCTGCTCCCTGCTGGAGTTTTGGCAATGTCACTTCAAGTTGCCTGGGGAGCAAACAGATCACAGAACTCAAGCTTCTCTTCATGGCTAATGTCAGAGGCTGAGTTCTAGCGCTTTGGAGAAGTGAAAAGCCCAGAGGGGAAACGAGAAGCAGGAAACTATGAGGATTAGAACAACAGATGGACAAAAATTCAGTGACTCTACGTGTATCACTGCCTCATTTTGGTAGGGACTGTATTACGCAAGTTGGAGTCTTTGTTATACATAACTCTGGGCCAGGTGTACAAGGAAGAGCTTATCCTCACACTGTTTAGGGCTCCCTCCTAAAACCCACCACCACTATCAGGGCCTATGAGCCCAGGGCTATTAGATTTTGTGGGGTCCCTGTATACAAGTTTTTTCCCTAATTTAAAACAAAATGATCACAGTTATGGCATTGAGGCTGTTAATGCTATACTAAGCTTGCCTTTTAATTAACAGAAAGCCATTCTGTGGTTACAGTTCAGTCTTAAAACATGTAGAATATAATTAAGTGAATTCAAAATAACCTACTTCTTACCTTAGAACAGCTGTTATATTAGTTCCTTTCTGGGAGGGAGTTTGGGTGCAGGAGGGCAGAATGTTGGGGTGCAGGAGAGGGTGAGGGATGAGGACTCTGGGAGGCAGTTTGGTGCAAGAGGGGATTCTGACCTGGGGCAAGGGGTTGGGGTGCAGGGGTGTATGTGAGGTGCAGACTCTGGCCGGGAGGCACTTACCACAGGTGGCTCCTGGCCAGCAGCACAGAAGGATTCAGACATGCTGCCTGCTTGCCTGCCATAGCCCCATGCCACTCCTGGAAGTGTTTGGCTGCTGGAACGTCTCTGAACTCACCTGGGGAGAGGGGGGACAGCGTATCTCCATGTGCTACCCATGGCCACAAGCGCCATCCCTGCAGCTCCCATTGGCTGGTTCCTCCCCCCTGTGGCAGGGGCCGCAGAGACGTGCGCTTCCAGGAGTAGTGTGGGGGCCACAGCATGCAGGCCTTGCTGTGCTGGGGCCCCCCTTAGCCTGAGGCCCTAAGCTATAGCCGCTAAAAACCCTGCATTAATCTGGCCCCGACCACTATATAAGTATATGCTCACTTACATATGTATAGCATCGTTATCACTGAGCAAACCAGGAAGATTTTGACATGATAGTTTACATTAGAGTTCATATGTTTGAGGAACATTTCTAAGATTTTCTGAATGCAATATTATTAAAGGAACTTTTTAATCCTCTAAAAGAAGGAGGGAGAGAATGAGAATAAACTGGATCCAGGTGCACTACAAGCAAAAGAAAGCAAAGAAGGAAAAAAAGAAAGTCTACATTACCTGACAAACTGGGTTGTCTGTGAATCAAATCTGTGAATTATAGTAGCATTTGGGGATTGAAGGAGGCCTGTAGACAGTCTAAATCTATCTACTTCTACTTAGTGATATTTGTGGATTGCAATGTTTTCCTTTTAAGTGTTGGCTCAGTTTTTCCGACTATACATATGGGAGCAATCCAAGTTGTACTTTTGGTAGTTCTGTCCTCCACCTTAAATCAACCTAGGCATAAAGACATTTCTCCTAAACTACTTTTAGGACTTGTGTTCACTGCGGGAGTACGTCGACCCAAGTTACGCTTCACACAGCTGGAGTTTACGTAGTTTAGGTCAACTTACCCTGGTGTCTTCACTGTGCTGAGTCAACAGGAGATGCTCTCCAATTGACTTCCTTTACTCTTCTCAGATAGTTGGAGTAGCGGGGTCAACCGGAGAATGTTCTGCCATCAATTTAGTGTGTCTTCATTAAACCCATTTGTAAGAGGGCCTGCTTGGTCCCTCTTTTGTCTCTGTCAATGAAACCATGCAGAGACTCCTTTGCTGGTTCAACACCCTGTGTAGTTTATTTACAACTCAGTCCCACTACCTTCACAGCATACTTTGAACCTTTACAAGCAGGGGGAGGGGGCTATTTAACCCCATTGCTTCTTGTCCTATCCTCAGACGTTAAGAAGAACAATTTTTTATCCTTCCTCGTAACAACCTTTTATGCACTTGAAAACTGTTATCATGTCCCCTCTCAGTCTTCTCTTCTCCAGACTAAACAAACCCAATTTTTTCAATCTTCCCTCATAGATCATGTTTTCTAGACCTTTAATCATTTTTGTTGCTCTTCTCTGGACTTTCTCCAATTTGTCCACATCTTTCCTGAAATGAACACTGGACACAGTACTCCAATTGAGGCTTAATCAATGCAGAGTAGAGAAGAAGAATTACTTCTCGTGGCTTGCTTACAACATTCCTGCTAATGATGTTTGCTCTTTTTGCAACAGTGTTACACTGTTGACTCATATTTAACTTGCGATTCACTATGACCCGCCAGATCCCTTTCCTCAGTACTCCTTCCTAGGCAGTCATTTCCCATTTTGTATGTATGCAACGGATTGTTTCTTCCTAAGTGGAGTACTTTGCATTTGTCCATATTGAATTTCATCCTATTTACCTCAGACATTTCTCCGGTTTGTCCAGATAATTTTGAATTTTAATCCTATCCTCTAAAGCAACCCCTGTCAGCTTGGTATTATCTGCAAACCTTATAAGTGTATTCTCTTAAAGGAGGAAGAGCCAGAATGGTGTCTTAACTTCTTAAAAACTATTTGCCTTTTAGCAAAAACCATTTGCCTTTCCCCCTTTAAGAGTAAAATATTTAAACAACCATTCAGTATAATGATTTGGTAATGCTCACTATGGCTAATAAAGTCCTTGGCCTTCAGCCTTGGAATCTATTAGTCCACATTATGAATATTGACTTGTAAAGAGGAGGCACCCTCAAGCTGTTATTATTATAATCAGATTTCTTGTTAACTTCTACAACAGAAAACACTAACAAGTATTCTTTCAACTTAAATGTAATACAATAACTAAACTTGAATGACTAAATACAATTCGTACTTTTAAATATGAATAATGCCCATACAAATATTTTGGTAGTATAAGTTAGCTTCAATTATTCAAACTAAAAATAAGTTTATGCTTTGAGGAACTTTATGGGCTCCAGACAAAATGGCGAGATAAGAAAATCTCTATTTCTCTTGGTCTTATTGTTCTGATGAAAATACAGTTATTCACAGGCTGTATGATTGTTATATTCTACGTTTTCCTGGACTCAAGTGGGATCTTTTATCAATAAAATATTTATATATTGACTTAATTTCTCCTTCCATTTAGTTACTCTTGATTTACACTGATGTAAGCGAGAGGAGACTCAGACCTGTTGTTTTCATGAGATTTTAAGCAAGTGCTTTTATTATGTTTAAATTATAGTTTGTTCATGGCATACACACAGAGAAGTTTAATAAAAATATACATATGCCTGCTGGAAGGTTGCAACCTAACACTACTTATGTCTTAGAATTCAGAATGATTACACACCAGACTGCCAAAAAAAGAGAGTAAAAAAAGAGGTTGCAATTCCAACACAGACTTCACTACACCACATATTTAAATCCTATTTTTATTGTACTGATCAGCCCCATGAATACCTTGGCAGAAGGGAGCATGTCATCAGTTATCTGCTGCAAAACAGAAGTCACTTTAATAGTCCCATATTCATTTGGTTTGAAATATGCTCTCAAGTAATAAGCCAATATTTTGATGTCTTGCATCTAGGAATAATTTTGAGTCAGTGACAATGACTCAGTTTCATGAGTATCAGAGAGTGCCAAAGTTCCAACCATTGCTTAGCTCTATGTAGTGTTATTCATCCCCATTTTTTAAGAGAAAAAAACCAAGGAGAAATCTTTTAAAAATACAAGCAAAAATAAATCTTAATATGAAAGAAAGTTTTCACTGATTATACAACATTATGTTGTCTTAGTTCTTTTTGACATACACCAGGTGATACAGAGTTTCAAAAATGTTTGGACACATAAAGATGCAGATAGCCTCTTAGTGAAACTTTCAAATCCTAACCTGTTTAGGCAACTTTGAAAATCCCACTAGGCACCTATCTGCAGATTTAGGCACCTAAGTACGTTTAAAAATCTGTCTCTTGATACATGCAAAGAGGATAACTAATAATTTCTGTTTGTGTCCTGTGTTTAGGAATGGCATTCACAAATGCCAGCTTTGGTTTGTCTAGGCAGGCCTGAAACTTAATTCTAATTATTTTATTGGGAATGCTAAAAATGAGAAACAAACAAACAAACAACTTGATATAAAGCTGTCTATTACCTGAAGTAAAAGCATACCGATTATTCACTCACTCCACATGGCTGTAGCAGAACAGAGCCAGCATATAGCAATTACACTTTTAATTCTTAAAAGTAATAAAAGGTTTTAATTATATAAATAATGTACTGCTTGAATAAACAACATAAGAGTCCATCCAGCTCAGTATCCTGTCTACCGACAGTGGCCAATGTTAGGTGCCACAGAGAGAATGAACCTAACAGGTAATGCTCATGTGATCTCTCTCCTGCCATCCATCTCCATCTTCTGACGGAGGCTGGGCCACCATTCCTTACCCATACAACTAATATGTATATATATAAAATCCCCCACCTACAATGTTTACTTATTGTTACGCTTAGCAGAATTTTTTTAAAAATAATTTTGACAGTTATCAATGTTTATTTTTAAATATTTGTTTCCAATTTAAATGTTCACATTTGTGCAGCATTTTGGGTTGTAAGCATTTTTTATGGTTATTGATCAAAATTTTCACACTTGTGGGAAATTATGGGAGTGGGAAGGCAATTATTTAATGAATGTAGGTACTGATATTCAAAAAGTTAACTCTTTATAAACCCTTGAGATACAAATTGTCAACATCACATATAAAATATATATCCTTAAATTAAACTCTAATAAGTTCTCAAGCAGCATTTTTCTTACTTTGCCTATCTGCAAATGTCAATTATCACCAATGGAAACATTTTTTCATCAGCCTATGTGTCTACAGTGAAATCGACGTTTACTGCCATTTACTGATAACAATCTAATCCTTCCAAGTCTAATTATAGTAAATGAAGACTGCATCTCACTGTGCCAGAATACTGCCAATATTAAAGTGACACCCAGAGTGTGAAGATGATACATGAATACAGAATATTATCGGAACTGTGAGTGTTTATTTTTCAAAAATTCTTTTTGTTCCTCTCCTTGCTCGCCCACTCAGACTTTTCCTTCTGGCCATTGGTTTCTGGTGAATACTATAGTATGATACTGAATTCCCATGTCTGCATGACAGAGAGAAAGCCTGATTTATCACTGAGGCTAATACTGTTTCCTAGACTATCTTATGTATCATGACAACTACATTACTGTCAAAACCACCCTCTTCCTTCCCAGAAATTATAAGCACTTATTTACTACTAGGATCAGTTTCTATCTTCTCAGAACCTACACCTTTAAATTGGCTCTTCAGTGCTCTCACATGGTATATCACTAACTATCATTGAGGAGTCTATGGTTTGCATGTTAAATATTGAATACAAGCAAATGCAGTATCAACGATTTAAATAATTTCTTATGTTTGGAAATGGTAATCTCTACAGATCAGGTTTGATGTACTCTCTTACCATTATGTGTTATTTACCATGGCATCACTATAATTGCATGGTCTTCCCACAATGCAGAGGTGTCTTTCATGTGTGTCTTATGCCAGCCAAAGCCACCAGAGCCAGGGACATAAATGTGAGATCAGAATTTCACCTGGCAGCACCAGTGTCTTCTGCCTACTGCCGCATTTTCACACATGCATTGTTTGTTTATCAGTCAGGACCAGACAGATATGTGGCAGCAGTTTGGAAGATCTCTTTTACGCAAACCACAGGGAAATTTTTGACAAGAAGAATAAAGCCTTAATGGGGAAATTTGGAAGTATTCTTCAGTCAATTATAATAGTTATTCCTTATAAGGATGATTTAAAAATATGTAGGTGGGGCAGGAATGAATAGGAACATTGACATTGCCAGCTCAGGCCAGACCAATAATCCTCTAATCCTATGGTTCCTAAACCTTTAGTACTATGACTCCCTTATTGATACTTTAAAATCTGGTGGCTCTCCACAACCAAATATTTGGATTAATTCATTAATTAATTAGCCTATTTATTTATTTATCATACCAACCCAGGACACTAGATTCAAGAGGTCAGAACACTACATTTTAACAGTTTTGCAACTTTATTCAGGTACATATAGCTTGTTCGATTATGTAATCTGATCTAATCTGGGCTTTTAAAACTGTAACTTGAAACTATGGATTTTTTTTGCCATGTTCAGACTCAGACTTAGATTTTAGTGACAAGAATGCAGTTCAAAACAGTCCCATAGTTTCACAATGTTTGGCTGGATTTAATAGCACCAGACACAAATCATTTTCCAAGTTTAAACGGTTTCTATGTTTAGTTTTCACAGACATCATTGCTGAAAATCCCACCTCTCAGAGATAACTGGAAGCTAATGGAAGCAGCACTCTCATAGCTTCATCACTGAGTTCTTCATACTCTCCTTTTACAGAAATCCAGAATTTCAGGTTGGTTAGATTTGAAAACTTGGTCTTCGGCATGTGATCCCTTGATAATTCTAAGAGCTTTTCTTGAACCAAGATTCTTAAGATTGGAGTAGAGTCAACCCTTACTGAGAATGTGTTTCAGATCCAATCAGTATCTGGTAATTCATGTTCAACTCCAGGAAAATAATCATCAACATGGGAATACAATCCTGCCAAATGAATTAATATTTGGTCTTTGATAACATTTTGATCACATTCACTCTGTTCTTTTAAAAAGTCTGATAACACTGGGAACATCTCAGTAACTCCTATTTCAACCCCCCCCACCCAATTTTATTATATTATCCATCCATGTATCATACAATTATGATGACCTGTGGGCTCCCAACTCTCAAAGAGAGCTAACATGCAACCCTTTGCTGAACTAATATGCATATATCCGACCCAGGTGGCCCCTGTAAAATTCTATGCACTACCTGTGCCCTCTGCCAGTTGGCACCAGTGGGGTCCCTAGGTCACAGTGGGGTAAATTCATTTTTGTGAAAACAGGTTGTCAGTAAAATTTTTGTTTGCTTCCAAAGGACATTTATCTGTTCCTCACCCTCACTGGAAGAATTGGTATAATTCATTCTGTGGGATTTATACCCTGTTTTAGGGTAGAAAAACTCATTGCAACATTTAATATGGAGCCACAAGGGTACCTCCAAGATGAATGGGATAAGCACATGTGGAGCTTGGTATGTACACTGCTAAAGAATATTTTGAAGTTTATCTGGTTACCTGAAGCTACTGGAAATGCTACTTAAGAAGGATGGCCCTCCAGAGGGTGACTGGCGTTCACTGGAACAATAATGGCAAAAACTAAACTGCGAGGTGTTTGAGAAAATTACATATTGATTTTGGGAGTGGGTCCGGTGTGTGGTGTTATTAAACTCAATTCAGTGGTGTTAATCCTAGGTTTCACGCTCTCACAGAAGATTACACCAGTTAACGCCACATTATTTTAGCTTCAAACACCAGATACATGATCCTTAGATTCTCTTCACTCAGAGAATCTTGTGAAAACTGTGATTAAAGATAATAAGAAAAAAAAAAGGTCTCATAGCACAGATTAGTACTACATTTCCTAGTACAGTATAGAAAGCCTGGGTCTAATCTCTTTTTCCAGTTTTACACTACGGTTATTGCATGGACTGAAGTGTAGTAACTCCTGATTTCACTGGTGTGAGATAAGAATCATGCCCATAGAATTTAAAGAGTTGGAGTAACTCTGAGAGTAAGAGCTGTGTTTGAATCTGCTTCTTGGTTTGAAACCCCCGACAGCTGTTGTGTGCTATTTGTTCATTACATAAATTACATTTTGATTTCACTTTTAATCCGAGATGCTTACTAGAACAGCAGGGTGCCATGCATACGGTTGCCATAACGAGGCTCAAACGCAGCTTAGCCAAAGGGCCAAGTTCTATTTTTGCAGCTTCGCTGGCTTAAATCCAAAGTAACTCATTTGAATAATAATCCAGTAGATTTACAACTGTACTATTTAGAAAATAAATTGGCCTAGAGGAATTACATCCACTTATAGCAGTGGAGCTTACTTTCCACTGCTCCCTTTTATTGTTGGTATCCCAAAATAAACAGGGAGATGAAAAATAAGACCACACTTTGGTCTTGCCTCCAACATCATTCATAAAGAAACAAGAGACTGCTTAGGAGTTAGCCACCATGGCTAGGAAGGCGAATAAGAAAGCAAGGTTCTACTCAGATGCTGGTGCTCCTCCATTCTCGCAGACAGTTCAAAAGTGTGTCTTTGTTGCCAGGCTGACATTTGAATTAGGAAGGGCTTTCAGTTGTTGTTTGTCTTAGCATTATTCCCACACTATGGCAGGGTCCACTTAGAACCAGTGATATGACCGGGGGATACTCCAACTGATGTGTCGTGCCATCTGTTGCTGGAAGCATTTTATACCTACTGCAAGGTGTGAAGCCTACAGCACCTAGTATTCCCAGGAGGTCTCCCATCGAGGTACTAGCCAGGTCCAACCCTGCTTAGCTTCCAAGGTCAGATGGGATCGGGCGTGTTCAGGGTGGTACAGCCGTAGTAGGAAGGGCTTTCAGTGCTGTGTCTATATTGCTCTTCAGTATTTGTCTCATCAATGCAGGAATATTTATAGATTCCTATGATTCCAAAAGCCAATATAAATTCCAATAATAGATCCCAGCCTTTGAAAGCAATTGTTATTTTGGAAGCAGAGACGAACTTGAGAGAAATACAAAGTAAGGGACTGAGAGCAATATATAGAACAGACTTCATTTTTCTATTTTGCCTTGCATTTGCAGTGTGACCCACAGAGATAAGGTTGGGGTGAGGAAAAGATTGCATTTTCGTGCTAAATCAGTCCCAAGATACTCCTGGGCCAAAATTGCTAACTGAACGAACATGTTCTGATAGTGGTTAGATGGTAGTGTTTAGTTTTTGACTAATTCTTGGTATATTGGATGATGAAGTGAGACCATATGTTTCATGTATTTTAATAACCCTTTACTTCCCGAGGTAAAAGTTCCCTAGTTGGGGCTGGATTTAAACACTCCATTTAAAGAAGAAGATAAAAGTTAAAGAGAGATTATTGTATTTAAAATAAATAAATTAAAGTACTAACCATTAGGGAGCCAGTTGCATCATTAAAAGACCAAATTGAGAATTAGAGTGTAGCTGTGTTGGTCCCAGGATCCAAGAGAGAAAAAATAGGTGAAGTAATGTCTTTTAGGGAAGCAACGTCTGTTGATAGAAGGTACGAGCTTGTCAAGCTACACAGAGCTCAGCTTCAGGTTTGGAGAAGGAAGTCAGAGTGAAATCAGAACCAGTTCAATATTCTTGCCAGCAAGTTAAAGAAGTATGGGCTGGATGAATGGACCATAAGGTGGATAGAAAGCTGGCTGGATCGTCGGGCTCAATGGGTAGTCATCAATGGCTCCATGTCTAGTTGGCAGCCAGTATCAAGCGGAGTGCCCCAAGGGTCGGTCCTGGGGCCGGTTTTATTCAATATCTTTATCAGTGATCTGGAGAATGGTGTGGACTGCACCCTCAGCAAGTTTTCAGTTGACACTAAACTGGGAGGAGTGGTAGATACACTGGAGGGTAGGGATAGGATACAGAGGGACCTAGATAAATTAGAGGACTGGGCCAAAAGAAATTTGATGAGGTTCAACAAGGAGAAGTGCAGAGTCCTGCACTTAGGATGGAAGAATACCATGCACTGCTACAGACTAGGGACCGAATCACTAGGCAGCAGTTCTGCAGAAAAGGACCTAGGGATTACAGTGGATTAGAAGCTGGATATGAGTCAACAGTGTGCCCCTGTTGCCGAGAAGGCTAATGGCATTTTGGGCTGTATAAGTAGGGGCATTGCCAGCAGATCGAGGGACGTGATTGTTCCCCTCTATTCGACATTGGTGAGGCCTCATCTGGAGTACTGTGTCCAATTTTGGGGCCCACACTACAAGAAGGATGTGGAAAAATTGGAAAGAGTCCAGAGAAGGGCAACAAAAATGATTAGGGGTCTGGAGCACATGACTTATGAGGAGAGTCTGAGAGAACTGGGATTGTTTAGTCTACAGAAGAGAAGACTGAGGGGAGATTTGATAGCTGCTTTCAACTACCTGAAAAGGAGTTCTAAAGAGAATGGATCTAGACTGTTCTCAGTGGTATATCATTCGTCCATCAGAATTGATGAGGACCACCCAGTGTCATCAGTTTGTTTGGGAGTGGGTTCTGAGATGGCTGATTAGTCCAATCCGAGCCTGGAATTGACGGTTGCATTGAGGACATTGAAGATCAGGTTGCCGACCGGGGAAAGAGAAGATACCAGCCCTGGACTTGTGAAGAAGGCGTTTCTCTACAGCATCACTCAGTCTCTTTTGTTTGTAGGCTGTTGCACCATCATGAACTCGTCTGCGCCAGGCGAAGCGATCACTAGCGATGCTCTCCCAATTTTCAGGATCTATGTTACGGTTCTTAAGGGAGGCCTTAAGGGTGTCTTTGAATCTCTTCTTTTGACCACCAAGAGATCGCTTGCCATGTTGTAATTCACCATAAATCATCTTCTTGGGCAATCGCTCATCAGGCATTCGCACAACATGGCCAGCCCATCTAAGTTGTGCCTTGCAAAGCAGGGTGTAAATGATTGTCATATCAGCCTGTAAAAGGCCGTCAGTGTCTGGAATTTTGTCCTGCCATCTTATCTTCAGTAGTTTCCGCAGACAGCTCAGATGGAAGTGATTCAGCTTTTTCGCATGACGACTGTAGACAGTCCAGGTCTCACAAGCATAGAGGAGGGTGGGCAGACGACCGCCGAATAGACTTTTAGTTTGGTTTCAATCTTGATGCCTCTCCGATCCCATACATTAGATCGAAGCCTTCCAAAGGCTGCGCTGGCTCTGGCGAGTCTAGTGTTCACTTCCTCGTCGATGTTGGCTGCCTGTGATAAAGTGCTGCCAAGGTATGTAAACCTGTCCACGTTATTGAGCTTATGGCCATTGATAGTAATGGATGGCTCAGTGTAGTCACAACCAGGAGAAGGCTGATGCAGAACCTTGTTTTTTCTGGTGGAAATCGTAAGGCCGAAGTTCATGCACGCTGCGGAGAATAGATTCATGCAGTGTTGCATGACTGTTTGCGTACCTGAGTTAAGGGCGCAGTCATCAGCAAATAGAAAGTCACGAATGGTCTCAACTTGGACTTGAGTTCTGGCCTGAAGCCTCCTTAAATTGAATAGCCTTCCATCAAAACGGTAGCGCATGTCGATCCCGACATTATTATCTCTAAAAGCATCGATCAGCACGGCAGAGAACATAAGGCTGAAGAGGCAGGGAGCCAGGACACAACCTTGTTTCACACCATTTGTAACTGCAAATGGCTCTGAATAGTTGCCATGATCTTGAACTCTGGCAAGCATGCCGTCATGGAATTGCTTCACCATTTCAATGAAAATATCTGGGCATCCAAATTTGGCCATAATCTTCCAGAGGCCCTCACGACTGACATTGTCAAAGGCTTTAGTTAGATCCATAAAGACAGTGTAGAGCTGGACATTCTGTTCTTGGCACTTTTCTTGTAGTTGCCTGGCGGCAAAGATCATATCAATAGTACCTCGTTCCTTCCTGAAACCACACTGACTTTCCGGCAGGAGACCTTGATCAAGGTGCCGCGTGAGTCTGTTTAGAAGTATTCTGGCTAGTACCTTTCCTGTGACAGAGCAGAGAGATTCCTCTGTGGTTGTCACAAGATTGGTGATTTCCCTTACGCTTGTAGAGATGAATAATGGTTGCATCCTTGAAGTCTTGGGGAATGCGTTTCTGTTTCCACATCTCACAGAACATCTTGGTGAGCCTTTTAGTTAACTTGGGTCCACCAGATTTGTAAATTTCAGCTGGAATGGAGTCAGCTCCAGGAGCTTTTCTGTTGGAGAGCAGTTAAATGGCCTTTTGAGTCTCCAGTACTGTTGGGGGGTCAGCCAAGCTGTCATTGACCTCCACCTGGGGTAGACGGTTTATTGCCTCATTGTTGATAGAGGAGGGACTGTTGAGGACATTAGCAAAATGCTCTGCCCAGCGATTAAGTATCTTCTCCTTATCAGTGATCAGAGTACTGCCATCTGCGCACAGGAGGGGGGCTGAACCAGATGCGACTGGGCCATACACAGCCTGCAGAGCCTTATAGAAGTTCCTCATGTCATGTCTGTCGGCAAAGGCCTGGATCTCATCGGCTTTCTGGCTCAGCCATGTGTCCTGCATCACGCGTAGTTTCATCTGTACAATCTGACGTACCCTGGTGAATGCATCTTTTTTTGCTGCAGACTTGGGGTCATTGCTGTAGGCACGATGGAGACGGTGTTTTTCATCCAGCAATGCCTTGATTTCTCCACAGTTTTGGTCAAACCAGTCCTGGTGCTTTCTTGTGGTGACACCCAGTGACTCAGATGCAGTAGAATACACCAGTTGTTTGAAGGCTGCCCAGCTAGGCTCTATATCAGCGTCTGTTTCAGTGGCTTCCAGCTTAGATGCCAGGGCATCAGCAAATGACTGTTGGGTGCTGCTGTCTTTCAATCTGGAGATGTTTAGGCGCTTTTGAACCGTGATGCCTTGTGGACGTCTGGAGGGCCGAATCCTGAGGTTCATCTTTGAGATGAGCAGTCTGTGGTCAGTCCAGCAGTCCACGCCACACATGGCCTTGGTCACACGAACATCCTGTCTGTCTTTCCTGCGGACTATTACGTAGTCGATTAGATGCCAGTGCTTTGAGCATGGGTGCATCCAAGTTGTTCTGTTACGTTTGGGCAGGCGGAACACAGTGTTAGTTATCAGGAGATCATTTGCTACACATGTCCTCAGGAGCAGATGTCCATTGCCGTTACAGCTACCGATGCCGTGTCTGCCGATGACTCCCTCCCACGCCACATAATCAGTACCAACTCTGGCGTTGAAATCGCCTAAGACAATCAACTTGTCTGACTTTGGTATTGTAACAATCAGCTCTTCCAGGTCTCGGTAGAATTTGTCTTTGATGTCTTCTGGGTTGGTCATTGTTGGTGCGTAAGCACTAATGAGTGTGACTTGCTTTTTCCCAGACAAAGGTAACTTCAGCACCATCAGCCGATCATTGATTCCTCGTGGTAAGTTGGATAGTTTATTCACCAGATTTGTCTGCACAGCAAATCCAACTCCCAACTCGCGGTGTTCATCTGTTCTTCGCCCACTCCAGAAGAAGGTGTAACCAGCTCCAGCTTCAGTCAGCTGTCCCTCCTCTGCCAGCCGGGTCTCACTCAAGGCTGCTATATCGATCTTGTAGCGGGCAAGCTCCTTGGCAATTAGGGCGGTTCTCCTTTTGGGTCTGTCAGCATCTGTATGATCCATGAGAGTACGCACGTTCCACACTCCAAGAGTGAGTGGAATTTTGCTAGTTTTCTTTGTATTTCAACCGCATAAGTGGGATTCCCTCCAGCTGCGGTAAGCTGGTCAGGTTAGGTGAAGCAGGCTTTTTTTTAGGGCACCTTTTCTAGCCCCTTCCTCAGTCTACGGAGGTAAGCAGCGCTATCCTAAAAAGGACTGCTCAGTCGCTCAGGTGGCTGCCGAAAACCACTGCTGCTTCAGATCAGTGGAAGACGACCTTATGGCCTGAGCTGCCTACGTGCAGGTTCGCCACTGCGGCCGCCAGTGTATCCACACCTGCCGTTTCGCAGCTAGCCCATCTCCGCAGGACTTAAAAGTGAATGCATGAGTGATGACATAGGTGACTTGCAGGCGAATTTGATTAAAGGGAGGTAGAGTTGCGCATCGTCAGCCTCACTCTCTCGTCCAGGCTCCATTTGCTCCAGTGGCAAGATATAGTCAAGACAGCTGGAATGGAATCTGGATGCAGCGGATGACCAGGACGTTCTAAAAGAAAAAATGACTGCTACTACTGAGTTGCTGATTAGTCAGCTCTTCTCCATTCCAGTTTTCTTCTCTCTCTCTGCAGCAGTTTTTCTTTGGCTTCTCTTGCTCACTTCTCGTCATTTCCTGAATACCCCCCCCCCTCCTCAGACTCAGACTCTGGACTCCAAAACTGTTGCTGGCAGCTGGCCTTTTATGCTACATTGTAGCTCTCTCTTAATACACCTTTCCAGTCTTAGAAGCAATTACTGAGCACATGCTCAGTCTTAACCATTAATTCAAAATTCTGATTGACAGCTCTGACCTTTAAAACAAGTTGTGGCCAGTATAAGTGGGTATTGACCAGCTAGCTGCTCAGCTAACTGACCTCTCTGTCACCCCTTACTGCACATGCTCAGTAGTCACCAATCTTGCATATGCTCACTGTTGTTATTTACCTCAGAGCTGTGATTCTAGTGATACACACACACATACCTGACTCTTTGCCAGGGCACCATTTTAGAAATCCTAGATTTTCACTGAGCATGCTCAAGGTCCACAGCATCCATCTCAGGGTGGAGGGACTTTTGCTTGTTCAGAATAAAGATTTAGGAAAGTAAAGTGGAGAATTTCTTGGGTAACATCCCAGCCAGGTCCCATTACCTGACAAGAGGAGAAGAGATGGATGTGTGACTTTCCACATTCTCCTTAGGTCATATCAAGTCCTTTATCAGCAATCAGCTGGCAAGTACAGAGTCTGTTGATGTTCTTTGGTTCAAGGCCAGCTGCTACTTTTGTCATAGGCACCAAGCAGGTGCCTTCAAATACTGGACCCCAATCTCTTGAGGAGCCAAATATCCATTCTTAATCTTCCTCTGCTGCAGAAACCCACTTCAGGTAGATTCTAAAGCTTTAGTGCCCAACATTTTGGCTTTTTAAATCAGACTACCACAGTCTTTATATATGATTTTTCTTATGAATGGAGATGCTGCTCAACTGTATCATTGGACAGTGGGGTGGGGATTACCTTCATTGTGACTAGCAACAGTATATTAATGTCATCTCCTCTGATGCAGCTGATCACAGTCTGCCAGCATAATATTGGGCTATTGAGTAGTCAGTCCCATTGACTTCAGCGAAGCTATGAATTACGCATGTGCTTGAATCTTCAATGATCTTAGGTGCCTAAAGTTGAATACCTAATTTTGAACATTTTGGCCTACATCTGCTTGTATCACTTTCTAATGTTAATATGTTTCTTTGTCAGATAGTATATCGTATAACAAAGAGAAAAAATGGGAAGACTAATTATTGGGGTTGTTTTAAAACTATTTAAAAAGTATATGTAAGACTTAGAAAGTTGTTGGTTTGACAGATTTTGAAACCAAAGCGTCTTTTCTCAAAGATCAGACATAGTATGGACAGTAATAATACAACATTGTCCAAATGAACCCCATTCCCTTAATGCCTCATTCCTGAGGAGGAACTACATTAAGGAACGAGAGAACAGCTCACTCTCCTTCAGTCTCATAAATCACAAACAAGAGCATTAATGGTGATGTGGTCTTTGTACTGCAGACACCTGTCAACCAGGAACTGGAATGAGACCACAAAATCATTGAATAGTGTCAAATAGTATTGATTTTCAGTCACAACCGAGGGTGTTGGTTTTGAACCAATGACCTAGCGGTGAAAGGTACCGCCACCCATTAATTGTCCTCTGAGCCAATTTTTCTTCCACTTGTCAGATTGAGTTTATCTTCGCACTATTCTTCCTATAGCTTCACAAAACAAACAAGAGTTTATGTCCAAGTTAATCTCTGATCCCTATGTCGTACAGGCAGAGAGTCCTTTATTCATAATGTATGTGTAATCAGTTGCTATAAACTCATAGTAAAATGTATTTACTAAATTAAAATACCTATTTTCCAAGCCTATTGATTGAACAATGTAACTTCTAGACCAGGAATCGGCAACCTTTGGTATGTGGTCTGTTTGGGAAAGCCGCTGGTGGGCTGGGATGGTTTGTTTACCTGCAGCGTCCACAAGTTCAGCCGATCACAGCTCCTACTGGCCACAGTTCGCTGCCCAGACCTATGAGGGCTGTGGGAAGTGGTCAGCACATCCCTTGGCCCGTGCTGCTTCCCGCAGCCCCCATTGGCATGGAACAATGAACTGCGGCCAATGGGAGCTGCGATCGACTGAACCTATGGATGCTGCAGGTAAACAGACCGTCCCGGCCCACCAGTGGATTTCCCTGATTGGCTGAATGTCAAAGGTTGCCAATACCTGGTCTAGACTATGGGTAACTTCGCTTCTTGATTCTCTTTTAAAATACTGAATTGTTAAAAGTTTCGCTTTTCCAGGCAACTGACCTAGACTTAAAATACAAGTGATGAATCATCCACGAGCATTCAAACTTTTCAGCAATGGATTTTTCTACTTAGAGAACAATGTGGAAATCTGTTTTTAGCCATTGAGACACCTGATACTTTATTCTAAAACTATGATCCATTATCATCATGCATGTTAATATGTAAACTGGCTGATCGTTTATTAAAAGCCGCTTCAAGACTCCTGTTCTACAAGCCCAAAACCTCCAGAACACTCATTATTAAAATAAAGGGAGCACTGCTTAAGCAGAGCTCGGAGAATCAGTCACTAAATCGTATTGAAAGAGGATTCCCCCTCATAACTAATGATCTGGATAACATGAGCATAATAACAAGAACAGGATTTAATAGTTGACAATTACGATCGAACATCACCTCCCCTCACATTTTCCATTCTAGTTTTAGTTATGTTTTTACTCCTTTTCTTATCTCTTTTTATAATGGTGCTGGCACTGCTAAAATGCACAGTGCATTGCACCACAAACTGTCCAACAGCATCTGACTCTGGTTATTTTGAATGAAGGGAGCCACATAAGTGTATTATAAATACTTCTATCTCCTCCACAAAACACACACTTTGATGTCTGTAGACTAGGCACACTTGATTCTCATAAGAATACCAAATATCTTCTTATAGAATATGATCCAAATCATAGAAATTGTATTGCCATATGTAATTTCTTCTTTCCCTTCTTTCTTTCAAATTTGAAGGGCGTTTTCTAATCACAGGGTTGGAAGATTGCATTTGTTTGGCTCAGAGAGACTTACATTTCCCCTGTTTGATTGATATTTTAGGGAGAAAATTGGTATAATGAAAGTGGAGCAGAAGAATCGTAAACTAACACCCATGTTCCCATGACAATGCTTTGCAGTAACAAAATTGCATCAAATAATCATGGTAATTTCTGGTTTGTGATGCTGGTCTCCACCACTACACATTATGGTGTGAGACGGGATTTAACAAGTTGTAAAATAATCTGACTCTTAGAGTCTGTTAGTTTTTGTCCATCACGTAATTCTGTAGGCTTCAATGGAGTTACTCCATTTTTCATTGACACGAAAGCAGAATTTGGCCCATTGGCTTCAATGGAATTTCTCCTACAATGGTATAATTGAAATTATAATGCCTGATTTTGAATCAGGCTATAGGAGGCTTGTGTATCCCTGTATGCTTATTGACATAGCGCCTGATTCTGCTATTCGATGAGGGTTGAGGAATACATAACAGTTTGTATTGGTACATAAAAAAGAGATTTCTTGGGTGAGGAGAATTGTGTAGGATGTAAATGAATTTCTGCTGGACTGGACAAAAGTGCTGCTTCATTTAAACTGTTAGAGCATAACCTAACTTTGGAGCTTACCTTACATTTATCCCTGTAATTGTATCTTTTTCCTGCGAGCGCATCTATTCACCTAAAGTAAGTTCTGTCAAAGGCTGTGAACACATGACTCACCAGCCTACATGGCCCTTGCTGGCTGGGCAGGTTTTCTTCCTTAGGGACACCGGCTGAGAGCTCTACTCTGGCCCTGGGATCCTCTGCTTTTACTTACATCTTAGCCCTGTAGCCAGGTCACATATAGTCCCCCCCTTCACAGGTAGACCAGTAGTTCAACAAACAATTGTCCTTTGACCTCCAGACCCCAGACTCACTAGTCCTTACCCATGTAATAGGGGATTTCAATAGTTCTTACCCCTTATCAGGGAATTTCTACTTCACCTTCCTGTGTGCACTGGCAGGGGAACCCTGACTGTCCCTTTTCCCTGGGATCCAGTCCAGGTAATAAGCAGTCAAGGCCTAACTATGCATATCTCAGATTGCCTGCCTGTACCACTTCCTACCTTGCCACAGCCTGTTCCAAGCCTCAAGGCATATTAATTCCTCCCTTTCCTAACTTCTTCCATAGACTTACTGCAGAACTTCTTAACCCATTTTGCCCACCCATAAGAACATAAGAAAGGCTGTGCTGGGTCAGACCAAAGGTCCTTCCAGCTCCGTATCCTGTCTATGGACAGTGGCCAATGCCAGGTGCCCCAGAGTGAGTGAACCTAACAGGTAATGATCAAGTGATCTCTCTCCTGCTATCCACCACCACCCTCTGACAAACAGAGTTTAAGGACACCTATCCTGGCTAATAGCTATTCATGGACATAACCTCCATGAAGTTATCCAGTTTTCTTTTAAACCCTGTTATACAGTGGAACCCCACAATACCACAACGATCAGGGTCCAAAAATATCGACCGCAGTAAACGCAGGGTCACGGTATTGCGGAATTGCGCTACATCAAAGCGCCGCCCGCTTCCGCTGTCGGAAGCCACGCATGCCCCGCATTATAAACGGATTCACGTTATTTCAGGGCACAGTATTGCGGGTCTCGACTGTAGTTCTAGCCTTTACAATCTTCTCGGGCAAGGAGTTCCACAGGTTGACTATGCGCTGTGTGAAGAAGAACTTCCTTTTATTTGTTTTAAACCTGCTGCCCATTAATTTCATTTGGTGGCCCCTAGTTCTTATATTATGGGAACAAGTAAATAACTTTTCCTTATTCACTTTCTCCACGTCACTCATGATTTTATATACCTCTATCATATCATAAGAACATAAGAACATAAGAACATAAGAACGGCCATACTGGGTCAGACCAAAGGTCCATCTAGCCCAGCATCCTGTCTACCGACAGTGGCCAATGCCAGGTGCCCCGGAGTGAGTGAACCTAACAGGTATGATCGAGCGATCTCTCTCCTGCCATCCATCACCCCCCTCTGACAGACAGAGGCTAGGGACACCATTCATTACCCATCCTGGCTAATAGCCATTTATGGACTTAGCCTCCATGAATTTATCCAGCTCTCTTTTAAACCCTGTTATAGTCCTAGCCTTCACAGCCTCCTCAGGTAAGGAGTTCCACAGGTTGACTGTGCGCTGTGTGAAGAAGAACTTCCTTTTATTTGTTTTAAACCTGCCGCACGCCAATTTCATTGAATGGCCCCTAGTTCTTCTATTTTGGGAACAAGTAAATAACTTATCCTTATTCACTTCCTCCACTCCACTCATAATTTTATATACCTCTATCATATCCCCCCTTAGTCTCCTCTTTTCCAAGCTAAAAAGTCCTAGCCTCCTTAATCTCTCTTCATATGGGACCCGTTCCAAACCCCTAATCATTTTAGTTGCCCTTCTCTGAACCTTTTCTAGTGCCAGTATATCCTTTTTGAGATGAGGAGACCACATTTGTACGCAGTATTCAAGATGTGGGCGCACCATGGATTTGTATAAGGGCAATAAGATATTCTCCGACTTATTCTCTATCCCTTTTTTAATGATTCCTAACATCCTGTTTGCTTTTTTGACTGCCGCTGCACACTGCGTGGATGCCTTCAGAGAACTATCCACAATGACTCCCAGGTCTTTTTCCTGATTGGTTGTAGCTAATGGCCCCTAGTTCTTCTATTTTGGGAACAAGTAAATAACTTATCCTTATTCACTTCCTCCACTCCACTCATAATTTTATATACCTCTATCATATCCCCCCTTAGTCTCCTCATGTCCAAGCTGAAATGTCCTAGCCTCTTTTAATCTCTCCTCATATGGGACCTGTTCCAAACCCCTAACCATTATAGTTGCCCTTCTCTGAACCTTTTCTAATGCCAGTATATCTTTTTTGAGATGAGATCACATATGTACGCAGTATTCAAGTTGTGGGTGCACCATGGATTTATATAAGGGCAATAAGATATTCTCTGTCTTATTCTCTATCCCTTTTTTAAAATGATTCCTAACATCCTGTTTGCTTTTTTGACTGCCACTGCACACTGTGTGGATGTCTTCAGAGAACTATCCAACTGATGAGTTCTACTGCAGGAGAGTTTTTTTCTGTTTCCCTGGAAGGGCAGCTAATGTTTTCCTGCTCCAGGCAGGCTTCCGCTCCGCCCCCAGCATGGAGAATCGCTTCCTCCCACGCTCCTTCCCAACTGCCTTGGGTCCCTGTTTGGAGGCTACTGTCCTTCAGGGAGATCCTGTCTGCCAGAAGTCCCACTCACCATCCTGACTCCAGCCAGGCTTCTCTCACTGAGTGAGAGCCAATGGATTTCTCTCGTATATTCTACCTTAGTCCCCTGGTCCACTGGGGATATTAGTTGATGGCTCCTTCATAGAGCCATGAGCACAGGCATGTACCTGGTGTGGTTCACTCCCCTTTTGGACACTTGTCTCTTTTGCAGTGCGAGGGAGACTCTGGCATACATCTACCTGGAGTGCAATAGGTTTCAGTCCTTTTCCAGCTCCTCCAGAACCTTCTCCTCAGTTTCTGGGTGCACTTTTCCCTGCACTTCCCGATTGTTGCATACTCCATTCATGGCCCCATGAAGTCTTGAGACCTCTCATCAATGTCCTCCTGATGCTTGCCAACGTGGCCATCCCCCACACCAAGAGGAGGAAGCTGGATGGGGAGGTGCTCTGTAACCGTGGGACCTGTTTCTGTCTCTCTCAGGTCACGTATCCAGGCAGAGTCATCTGGGCTGCGTCGATTGGCCCGCTGGATGCCTTTGAGGAGCATTGGGTGCTGCCTGTGGTTCTCTGCTCAGGATCTGCTGCAGGATCTCAAAAATATCTGGTTCTCTACTTAGTGAAACACCTGCTCTCCAATAGTAAAGTGGAAAACAGTTTCGTTCTACTAGACATTTTTTTTTGCAACTGGTTTTCCCGCTAAATTGTGCAGCTGACACACTGTTTTTAAGAGATGACACATTTTTTAAGATTCACTGAAAATTTCCAACAGAAATACTATTGTACAACCTTAATGTGATGCTGCCTTTTGATTTTGCAGAAAATAGTTTGCAAAGCTAAAAGCAAGATTTGCCTTACTCAAGTAAATGCAGGACTAAAGGGAAGATGTAATAGCAGCTTACCTGTCCAGCATCAGGAGCTGTCTATTGCATCAGTTTCCCCTCTACACCATAGTTTCTCCTCTGGCTGAACTATTGATTTTGGGTTTGTTGGTGATTTGACTTTGGCCAAAATAAGAATCCTTCCTGCCCAGATCAAATTGAAAGAATCCAGACATAAAACAAAATAGTGTAGACCTTTATCAGCCCTCTTCAAACTCACTAGTTCTTTTCCCATAGGTGCAGTATGCCCATTCTATCCCGGTAGGTGTCACTGTTGAGACATCCTCTGCTACAGACTCTTGCCCTGGACTCCTAAATCACGGGCAGCAGTTTTCTCTCAATCTAGGCCTGCCCTGCTCCACTGTCTCCCAGGGTCATTTCCTCAAGTGCCTATTGCTGGTCAGACTCTCTTTGCCTCTTTTCTGGCTTCTTCTCTTAAGCTCCCACTCAGCTAGGAGTCACAAACAATTCTTCACCAATCCCAAGACAGCTTCCCAATGTAGTGCTGCTCCTGTTAGTTCTCCCTCTGCTAAGAACCGGGGACCTCTTATATTTTCCAGTAGACTTGGTTTCAAATCATCTGCTCTCTAAATTATGTGATCAGGAGGAGATGGGAACCAGGCACAGGTCAGAGCTGGGACCTGAACCTCTTTTAATCAGTGAATCTTGTGATACAGCAGGATATATAGCTCTTTAGTGGAATATCCTATCACCCGTACCTCCTTGGAGTAGTGTCTAGCACAGGGGTCGGTGACCTTTCAGAAGCGGTGTGCCATGTCTTCATTTATTCACTCTAATTTAAGGTTTCGTGTGCCTGTAGTACATTTTAACATTTTTAGAAGGTCTATTTCTATAAGTCTATAATATAGAACTAAACTATTGTTGTATATAAAGTAAATAAGGCTTTACAAATGTTTAAGAAGCTTCATTTAAAATTAAATTAAAATGCAGAGCCCCCCAGACTCTGGCCAGGACCCGGGAAGTGAGAGTGCTGCTGAAAATCAGCTTGTGTGCCGCTTTTGGCACTCGTGCCACATATTGCCTACCTCTGGTCTAGCACCACTGATGTCCATAGGACCACCCATCAAGAAAAGTGCCACTCCATGGAGGTAAGGTAAGGTGACAGAATCTGGCTCTTAGTGAAGAAGATATCCAAGAACATGATGGTGCTAATAACTAATTACAGTGAGTGCTGATAAGTGAGTTTCCTAAAACAATTTGTTTATTTCAGTCTCATAAAGAATGCTTAAGTGCGTGTTGTGTAAAATTATACAATGTATTATTATGCTACAGTTTAAATACCATGCATAATGCCTGCAATAGCTCAACAACATCTTGATGCCCACATGTTTATGAGAAAAATGAAGAACTTGTTAAAAACCTTGGAAATTGCACAATAGCACAAACTTTTTGTTGTGCGCTCTATACTTGGGACAGTTAACAAGTCAGTTAACATGCTAATATGTTCAGAATTTCTTATCTAAATAGATCTGGCTCAATGATTATTGCAAGCCATCAGTCATTTGTATTGCTCCAGAGAACCCATACTATCTGAATTGTACTTGTATTTATTAATTCCCTTCCACTTCACACATAAATATGGCACTTGACACACTGTCCTTGGTGATGTATAACAGCAATCTGCTTCTGACCTCAAGGTCCCTTTCTTTTTCATGTGTGCTACACACTGAGACTTCAGGAAAATCATATGCATGCTTATCATAGAACTAGTTCTCTCTAACAACCTCTGTTGCTGAATGATAAATAGTTAATTACTTCTCAGATTATCTTTTGTTCTGAAGATCTAGCACTTCCAGAGGAAGGACTGAAGAGTATAGATTTTAGAGGGACATGCATGTAAAAATGCCTAGATTTTATGGACAGGAGGGAGGGAGAGGGAAAGAAACTATTTGCCTCCTCATACATATACTGAGACATGTCATACTTAGCTCAGGCTATTTATGCCATTTTAAAGATCTCCAGCACGAACTGCTGTTATACGTAGAAAGCTGATGTTTTATAACTGACCAGGCTAAGAGTGAGGAGATTTTTGAGAAAAAGCGGCTTGTTGAAAGGAAATTTAAAAGTCTGTTTTAAATACACAATGATAACTTGATATTTAGTATATCCACTCCTATTAAAAATAAGATTATGATATAACCATTCTGCCCTTATACAGGCAACATAGTAAATTGTCTCTGGTCCCTGCATGAATTTTCAAGGCAGTGAGGGCACAGGGAACTTGTACTGAAGTCATTGCACTCACTGAAGTCCTAACACCCAAAAGCGAGGGGAAGAAAGTGGAGCTATATCTGTGCCCGTATCTCTGGCCCCCACAAACAGGAGCATACGTTGCACCCCCTTCAAGAGTGGTGCGATTGTCACATTCCATCTGCTTTCCTGGATGCACTGCTCATAGCAGGTCTCACTAGGGTGTAGGTCCCTGCACCTGCACGTGAAGCTTAGTGATACTACCAGAAACAAGCACCTATCAGATTCTAATGGTCAAGCTGGAACTTAATAGCAAAAGATTGTGAAAGTACAATTAGTGTTCTTGCTCTTCTTCAAGAGGCCATTTTCCTACTAGTCATGTTTAACCACAACAAAGGAGGTAACAAAGAGTCCTGTGGCACCTTAAAGACTAACTAAAGTATTGAAGCATAAGCTTTTGTGGGCTAATACCCACTTCGTCGGATGCAAGACTCACATCCATGTTGGGGGCTAGGACTTTAATGAGTGTGAGGACCTCAATGCAAGATGGGATGTTATTTATGCCCTCACACATCCCTACATACTAAGCGAGTGGATCTCAACCTATGACTTCAGCAGTTCATGGAGCTGCAGCGATGAAGTCTTTAAGCAGTGATATTTCCTACTAGTCTTAACCCAGTCCAGAAACTTCTCCCTATGACCTAAACCTAAACCCACATCGTGAATCTTCATGATTACCTACCCCTTACATCCCATGCATTCCCTGAAACCTACTCCTATCCCGTGGGACTCCATACTGAGTCTTCAGTCATCTCAGGAGGTGCCTTAATAATTTTATAGGAGTCTCACTCAAATGGCTTTCTTCAGAATAACAGTGACTTGGGATGCTTGGTCATGGAAGAGCATTTGAGTTTGAGGTCAGGAAATTCCTTTCCATCTTGCACCTTGGAGTTTAAGTATGAGAAATAATGTTTAGAAATCTGAGACACATCACAGCTCCTCTGTAGCTGCCATAAAGAATGGCTGCCTGAGAACCTAAGTGGGCAGTTCTGGGGTAAGCTTCTCAAAGTTGTGGGACAGTGCCCTAGCCCTGGCTGATGTTTAACGTTATTATTTCAGTCACCTAGAATTAAAAAGAACTTATAAAAGAGACTGTTTTTAGGGTTACCTGTTTGTTCCTTCCTCGTCCTGTTTCTCTCTGATGAGTGTAAGGGAATCAGTCTCCTGTATATTCCTGCAGAAAACTCCTTTGTGAAGAATAATAGTGATTTCTGCAGTGAGGGGAACTAACCAAATAACTGCTGAAAGGCAAATATGTGCAGACTTGCTCAGCTAGTTGTATAAGTCTCCTCATTGTACTTTTTGGACTCCTGACCAATTCTGATTTTCTGTGATTCAGAATTGTTTAGAAGTCTGGGAAGTTATAGCAGTTTATACTAAGGAGACAGGAACTTCAAAATATTTGCAATAAACAATATTTCTAATATTTTGATAATGATTCCAATAAAAATCTTCATAAAAATTGCTGAAAATTAAAAAAAGGGGTCCTGCAAATTTGAAAAAACAATGATCTGAATTATGTTGTGAAATATTTGTCCTCAGTCAGGCAGTCTACTGCAGCAGTTTGGGTTCACTTTGGCAAGAAAATTCTGAAATGACGTGAAAGGCATTAGCATTTAACTAAAACTCTGCAAAATAACACAGATGTATCTTTATTATTAGAGAAGCAAGCTACACAGCTTAGCACTGGGGCATTGATGGCAGGCAGCCCAGAATTACATAGTACTCCATATTAAAAGTGGAGAGGAGAGAAAGGGCCTACTTATCCTTCTTTCAAAGCCCTGACAACTCACTGATTTTTAAAATGTATTTTTCACTTTAGTCATCCCAGTACCAGCTGCCATCCTTCTGATAAAAGGAATATTGGATGAGATTCCAGCTGTTCTTTCATTGGCCAGTGGATCACCATGGAACACTACATAGTACTCTTTGGGTATATCTAAACTGGAGCTCAGAAGGTGCCCCCTGTCCAGGTAGACAGGCTTATTCTAGCTCTGCTAGACCCAGCGTGCTACAGATTAGCAGCAAGGACATTGCAACACTGGCGCTCATTCTAGCCACCCAAGCTCAGAGCCAGGGAAAAGTGGACTTTGGAGGATGAATGTCCACACTGCTATTTGAGCTAGCACAAGTCTGTCTGCCTGGACTGGCAGGCATGATTCCATCTGCAGTATAGACATAGCCGTACATGCCGGGGGTTGAGTGCAGCTCTATGCTGTATGGCTGAGATGGCTTGGGACCTCTTCTATTCTGCGTGTCCCATTCAGAGAACAGAGGGGCCACAGAAGTCCCTTCTGAAGGCACCTATGTGGAATCACAGTCTAGATGCAATCTCAGGAACTTGGTAGAAAATGGAACCAGTTAAGACACTGATTCATCTGTGGTTCTTTGTGGGTCATTTCCCCTTCCTATTTAAATCTGAATATAACATGTAAGTGAGTGGTTCACGGGTGTGCCCCTTTACAGCTGAGCACAGTATAGGGGGCTCTCCTCCTTTAGTGTCCATTGCTGACAGCTGCTCTGGCCCTGTGGGGGCTGCTTCTCCTTGCAACTTGGCTCTCCAGCCAGGTTACAGATAGTTCCACCAATTCTGGGGTAACCACCTGTCCAAGAAAAAAATGTTCACTGACTTCACATTAGACCTTAGGTCCAATTCCTGACTTCCCTCTGGTATCATGGGGTTTCAATAGGCCTTTGTCTTCATCAGGGGGTTTTGGCTCCACTTTGTTCAGTAGGGGAATCCAGGCCATCCCTCTCCACTGTTCCAGAGACCTTTTAACAAGCAGTCAAGGCCTGACTACACAGACCCCTGGCTGCCTCTCTGGACCACCTCCTATCTTTCCCTCTCTTATGCCTCTTCCACAGACTCCTCTTGGGCTCACAGGGTATCAGCTCCTCTTTCTTAAAGTCTCTTCCCAGGCTCACTGCAGAGCTTCTTAGTGCTTTATGCCCAAGCAGTGAGTTCTGCTGCAGGAGAGGTTTCTCTGTTCCCCTGGCAGGGCAGTTCCTGACTCAGCTGGAGTTTTTCCTGCTGTCTGCAGGACCCCCCTCGCTACCCGCAGCATGGAGACTCCTAGAAGTCTCACTTCCTCCCACACTCCTTCCCAACTGCCTTGGCTGCCTTCCTTCAGAGAGGCTCTGTCTGCCAGCAGTCCCACTCAGCATCCTGACTCCAGTCAGGCTTCTCTCAATGAGTGAGGGTTAGCAATCTGCCAGTATAGCAGGGCAAGGCTGAATGAGCCCACAGGTTCTTATCAACCCCATCTGGCCCAGTGTGGGTTTGGTAATCTCATCACATGGTACATCCCATCCCATCAATAAACATTCTTGGTTGACTTGTCCAACTTTTACAGAAAAACAACCCCCCCCCCCAAAAAAAAAAACAAGGCAATTTCTCTGATGTGATATTTTAACAGAGGAATACTGGAAATAGTTGTCTTCATTGTTAATTGCTGGATGTTACTATTATAAAATAAAGTTCCAGGAAGTAGAAGATCATTTTCATTGAGAATTACACACATCACTGTCTGATTCCTGCTCTATCTTGATGTGGATGGTGATGATGATCTGGAGAGAGGCCTCAGGATCAAACAGCAAATCCACAAGAACTGAAACATAGAACGAAGTCCACTTAGAATTACAGCACAAAAAACATCAACAATTTCCTACAGAAAGTCCCCACTAGAATTGGCCACAACATTTTTAACACAACTTTTTTTGGTCAGAAAATGCAGTTTTCATTGAAACTGCAACTTTTTGTAGAGATGTATTGATTTTGATGACATATTTAATGGAAAGGTTTCTGAGATGGACTCTCTGTTCAGTTAGGAGGAGGAGGACCCAAACAACAAACCTCACTTTTCAATCTGAAAATGGGCATTTCAACAACATTCTGTTTTGTGAAAACTTTCAAAAGGGTTGGTTTTCATTCCAATTAAGAACGAAAACAAAATTTGAACCTTGAAGTCTTCATGAAACAAAAGTGTTGGCCTTTGGACAGCTCTAGTGTCTACCTTTTTCTGACTGTGACCTAAATCCAGTATATCCTATGTACCCCCTGAAGCCTCCCTTTACCCTGTCCCCAATATCCTAGATAACCCTCACATCTACTCCTTGTAGCCTATAGGGACTCCTCTGTGATCCCATTATTCTGAGATGCCATTATTCTGCACGTGACTCATCCAGTGCTCTTTTTTCAGAAGATGTTGGTTTGGAATTCAGGATCTGCACAGAGAACTGGAGAAGTTGCCAGAATTTCAGAAGGGATGTGATGGATCCTGTTTAATGTATGAGAAAACCCCAACTGTGTTCCTCAATGAACTGCATCCCTTGAGATTCAGAGATACAAAACTGCACACAATGTATCTTGAAATCAACGGCTGCTTTGATTCAATGGGCACTGGATCTGAGCCCTATTTATTTTTTATTTCACTATTTTACTTGTAGGGCTTCTAACTATTCCTGAGTTCTCTGATTTTAAATTTTGGCACCATGACACTTTATATTAGAAATGCAGAAACTTCAAAAAGTTCCATGGTTTGAGTTAGATCCTTTCCAACACCTCCTCTAAACTTTCTCAGCCTCTTGGGTTTGTAAATTTTGGGATGGAAATTTCCATAAAGCATCATTGCTTGAGATGTATTTTCCTGGTTGTGGGTCCAGCTCTACAAAGAAGCACAAATATTGTCACCGCTAATGGAGATTCTCCTTTAGCTCAGAAGATAGGGGCTTGTGTTTTTGGAGGAGTACTTGAATTTGATAAAGATTCTGTGTATGAAGTCTTTTGTAGTCCTGAATCCATTACACCAGGACTGTGACAATAATAATGAGGTCATTGCTCATTTTTGCATGTTTCTATTAGACAAAATGAGGCAAAGCATACCACAGAAAGCAGCAGGCCATGGCACATGGTGCTGGGTGAGGCCTACATACTTGCTCCTCTTCCTCAGTGGTGATACTGGCAACTCTCTGGATTGATGGTTCTGATTCTAATGGTAAAGACATGAAAGCTGAACTAAAGAGCAAAGGGCAGGGCAGAACTGCCGCATAAAGACCAAAATGACCTGGATCTTCTCACTGTCACCAGTCCCAGCTACCCTGGGGACTTCTGCATGATCACTCGTGCATCCCAGAAGCCTCTCCACCCCCACTGCCACATGTTACTTGGAGAACTCTGTCTAACCTTATTCTTAAGCGACTTTCATTGAGCGCAGTCTGCTCTCATCTCATCTTGCACGAACTATGAAAGCCTGACCTTTCTTAATGTCATGTTACTACTATATGGGTGGGGGAGGGGGAGAGGTTAAATGCTCGTCTGGAATAGATGATAATGATTGATGGAATCATATACATAAAAGCTACAAAAAAGTCTATGATTAAGTTATCTATGCCAGGGTAGTCCAATCTATGACCCAGGGGCCACTTGTAAACCTTCAGCCTCTAAACTGTGGCCCTTGAAGATGACTGTTTTAAGAAGAAAACTTGTATTTGATTATGAATGTAACAGTGTTTTCTGAGTTGCACCCTGTGGTTTTTAAATAAAAATGCCTGAACTAGGGGAGTGTAGGTAGGGGGTACCACGTCCCCATTTGCTTCCAACCACCACATCTGAAGCCCAAGATACTCAGTAGCTCACCCAGTGGGTTGGAGGGAGTAATTCTGGGTGGGTTTTTTTTTTTAGCCTGCTTCCCTGCTGAGCAGTTAGAGTCCCAGGGATAGAAGGATAGGTGCTCGACTCATTCTGCCTGAGTGTAGGGGAGTGCCTAGCAATGGGTGTCTCCCTGCCCCAAACAGCCGTACAGGGCAGTCCAAGGGAGGCTGTGGTGGGGAGTTGAGAAACTTGGAACCAGTAACCAGTTATGGCATCCTGATTCTCTACCCTGATAGAGAAGGCCCAGGGTGCCTCTAACTTGTGCTAACTGCCAAGAGAGGGTTTGCTTTGACCTGTGCTGGGGCAGAGAATCAAGAAGTCATAATTGGTTAGTGGTTCTCAGCTTGTACTCTAAATGCAATTGTCACACAAGGGTTGACATGCAGATACCACAACTGAAGCGAAGGATGGACGTGTGCATTCGCAGACAGGAATATGTAGATGTCGGTGTGTGTCAGTGCCAAGGAAACACACTTGGTTTTAACCTGGAAGTCATTATTTACCACACTGCAATAAATCCATTGCTTCCTTTTCCACTAGGCTGTATTCCATATGCTGGATTATGATGTCTAGAGGTAAATAAAAACAATTTAATATCATATAACATTTCATATCTTCCTCTGATAATGGCAAATATTTTGTTCTGCCACCAAACTCCTAGATAATGAGGTGGATGTCTGGAAAGTGGCTTACATCCAAATGAGCTAATATCGACAATGTCCTAGGGCATGACTCCTCTGGGAGCAGACGGGGGCCGTTAGGGATAGTGTAGTGGGAGTAACAAGAGATGTTAAGGCTCTAATGTGTTTCCTTTATTTTTGCATAAACTCTAGTGTTAAGTCCTTCAGGTGATGGAAATCAAAACTCTTGGAACTAAGGGATTAGCTCTTGCTGCTGTAGGAAACAGTCCTGAACTTGATAAGGCGGTAGTGGAAGCTGAAGATGATCAAATAACTTAATGTTTACCTATGAATATGCTGGCAGCTCTTCCTGAAGAAGTCCAGGGGCTTCTGAGATACTGTTGGGCCTGGTGTAAGAAGCTCCATAGCCTTCCTGGGTATTGCTCAATCTGGAAAAAAAACGAAGAAGAATCTCAGATTAGTTAGGAATGACCATCCCTTTCATGCCTATATTCCACAAGTCTATGCCTACTGCCTATCAACAAACAATCCTTTCCAAACAAAACTTTTGAAATATCTAGAGTCATTGCCTGCATTACCCCCAAAGAGTGGAAATACCAGATGGCGATGGTGTGGAACTTCATGAGTCAGGGCAGGTGATGTACTGGAGGAGATGGCTTAAAAATGAAGCTTATGCTCGTTACCCTTCTTTCCTTCCCACACCACTGAAAAAGCAACATGCAAAATGAAGGAAATCCCAGAGTTCTCTTACAAGATGCTCACAGATAGTGTCCCAGGACTCCTGGTTGTCATTTAAGGTCCATCCCAAGAAGACTTTACACTCCTGTAAGGTGTTTGTACAGCTCTACAAAAGATGAACAAGAAGGGTTTCCAAAGTTAACAGAAATGAGTACCAATAAGATTATCAAACAGGTGAGACTGGAAATTCAGTTGAAATGGATGTTAAAGGGAGTGCTCAGTAGGCCATATGTCCCCCCCTGGCTTTAACATACATTTGTTCATAGCGATCATAGCAAAGTAGTCTGTTAGGGGCCATATAGTTGTTTGAGCCATTCATATCCCTCTCTTCCTGGTAATGGAATAGATTCTTAATCCCCACTTCACTATCGACCTGCACAGAATGTATGATAGCACGAAAACCAGGAGTCTTGGGATACTAGCATGAAAAAGGTGAGATGATGCAGCCTTGGGAGTTTAGCAGGAAAGTCTGAGGATCAGGCTTGTAGTGTTGTGCTGTGGAATTTATGGCAGTGGCATTTACCTGGATCACATCAGGATGCTGTTGCTGCAGATTCAGCAGCAGTGGGACCATACTGCTGAGGACCTGCTCCTGCATGAGGGATTTATCTTTCCCATTCAGGGCCCTGAGCAGGTCCCCCAAAAGCTCAGTTGCAGCACAGCATATTTTGTGCCTCTCCTGTGAGTGACAAAGGAAAGAACCTCAACAAAGGGCATTTCCATGCAGTTTACTGAGTGATCGCAGCATACTGCAAATCACAGACTGAGAATTATATTTTTAACTTACCAAAGCCAGACTCTGTCAACCATTTCTATTGATTAAATGGGTTAAAGAAAGGCATGGTCAAATGAGTTCTAAAGCCAGAGCCAAGAACTCCCATTTGTTTCTATTTCATGTGTGTCTGAGTACAGCTCATAGTATTTAGGCCCCAAAATGCTGTCAAATAAGAGAGGCATAAGATTCTAGTTTAAAGTGTTCTTCGCTTTCTTTCTCCTGGGGTTTGGCCACTTATACTTTGAGGTTTTTGTGACTCATAGTGACCTCGGTTGTGCAAGTCGTTTAACATCTGTGTCCTGGTTTTCCGATCTACACAAATGAGGATAACAACATCTACCTACTGCACAGGGGTTCTGTGAAGCTTAATCAGTTAAAGTTTGTAAAGCACTTTGAAGATGAAAAGCTCTTTACCCTGTAAGTGCTAAATGTTACTGAGTTAAAGCAATGGTAATATCTACAGCATGTGCAGTATCAGTGACAGATGTATGCAGGAGATGCACCATTCTTGGCTTAGGCATCCGCACATCCTATCAAGTAATACACTGTGTTTGTGTGTCTGTATGTGTATATATAACACTGGATCTGCGTGCCTTTTATTTTGTTGCCTGTGATCTGTGTATGACAATAGTAGCATACTCTGTAGTGTATTATTGCTTGTACACTCTGGGCTTGATTTTGCTCTCGCACAGATTTCATGCTGTGTAACTCCATTAGCTTCAGTGGATTACTCCTCATTTGCACCACTGAAAATGCAGACTCAGGCCCTTTCTATTGCTTGAATCCAATCAGATTGGATTTTAGTCTGTCAGTAGTTAGTCTTTGTCTCCTGTCCTTATGGGAGCAAGTCTCTTTTTTCCATCAGAAATTATTCTTACCTAACAGGACCTGCAAACAGGAGTGTTCGATTCCAGTGAACAAAGAAATAAACAAGAGTAGCAACAATGTTTGCTATAGAGTAAGATTTGGCTTCTATTTTTATTTGACATACACACACAAGCTTTAACGCCACCCCCCAAAAGGTTTAACCACACTCACTTCAGCAGTCTCCCCCACCATTGTGCCTTACCTCAGCCAGGAATGGGTGAAGCCTTCTGGCAGTTTTCACAAATTCTGTGCCAAGATGGCCCTTCTGCTTGTGGTGGGTGACAATTTTGGTAGCAGCCTCAAAAGCCATCAGAATTACCTTCTCCTCAGGGTCATTAAAAGTCTCCAGGATATCAGCAAGCAAGGCTTTGACTTCTTTCTGCTGCAAGAAATGAAAATGTGCTCACATCCCTAGAAGTATAACAACGATCTCACAATCCCATAGCCATTTCTTCTAAGATGGAAAGGAAGATACCCAGATACACAGCAAAGGTGCTCATCCCTCTGTAGCTGAGGCAGAGGGTATTAGAGACAATAGGAATAGTTATTTTTCTCCTTGAAGATTCACGGGGAGTTTCTGTGGCCATGCCGGGTGTCTCTCACTGACTTCCTCCAGCACTTCTTATTTTACTTTGCCAGAGGTGTGGTTTGTTTCATTGCTTTCATGGTAGGTTTAAATATCCTTGACATTCCTCTAGAGTTTGGTTTCATGTATAAACAATCATCACTCACCTTCTGCAGATGAAGTGCGACATTTCCAAGTCCACGAAGACCAAGCCAACGGATAGTAGGACTTGGGTCAATGTGCCAGTTCTTCAGGTGGCCCAGAATATATTGCTTTTTTAATGTAACATATGTGGACTCAGTAGAGAGAAGCTAAAGAGGCAGAATACATAATAAGTAGTGACGGGCAGATAGAGAAATTTTTCTGTGGGTCATATCAGATATAAAACTTCCTGGACTCAATTCCCTGTTGCCATGCACTTTAGGTGGTCATTTTAGGCCAGAGCAAAGTGGATGTAAATCACGCCAAATCAGAACGGCAATGTTTTATGCCCACTTTGCACTGGTATAAATGACTATACAAGGTGCAGGGCAATGGAGAGGTTCTTCTACCCATGGGTCAGCTGAGACATTGATGCAAATGCCCCATTACCTCACAGAGCTAGCCTGAGAGTGAGCAGTTCCCAAGAATCCCAAACATTCACAACAGATAAGAGTCTTACCTCAGTGAACAAGGCCATTGCAGTCAGCTTCTGTTTGTCATCCCCGTGGTGCAGAAGAGGGGATACCTTGGTAAACACGGCAAAATCCAGGCACCGGTGGTGTTTTACAATTGCTCTGTAGAACACAGATTGAGGGCGAAAGAGTAAACAAGCCAAGAACTAGAGGATACTCCAGACAGAAACCATATTGGGCAGCATAGTCAGATGAACTCGATGCTCCAATCACTTACCTAGCCAGAAGGAGAACTCCTTCTAGGTAAGTCTCTGGCGCGGATAAAAGGCCCCAGCCTCCTGTCAGATTCACAGATTGCATCAAAGAGGATTTTTCTCTTTTAATCACAGCTTTCAGAGCCTCCACTGCACAGCTAAATTCCGGACAAGAGAATGATGGATGAGTGATATTTGGAGACACACTAGGACATAGATAACTGAATGCATCCAACGAAGTGGGTAGTAGCCCACGAAAGCTTATGCTTCAATATTTTAGTTAGTCTTTAAGGTGCCACTGGACTCTTTGTCATTTCTGCAATTCCAGACTAACATGGCTACGTCTCTGATTCTTAACTAAGACATACATTTTGTTATGCAAAGCAATTGAAAGGCTAAACTTGTGTTTTTAATTTTTGTTTTTAAAATTTGTATCTGTTTTTAGGGATTGTGTCAATTTAATTTTTTTATTTATTGATTGTATGATGTGCAATGGCCTATGGCTAAGATGATGCTAAGTTAATAAACTAAAGTAATTAAGCCATCAGTACCACTCTCATGCATATCTTCTATTATAAATGAGACTTTGATCCCACCTTTCTCACCACAGGGTGTATTGTACTGGATAGAGTGAGAATTATGTGACTGGCGTCTCATAGACTTATTCAAATGGTTACCAGTCTATGTCACCCTACAAGGGAGTGGCTGGTCTGGTCAAGAAATATGGCTAATGGAGACTTGATTTGGTTCCAATAGGACAGGCCTGTGTTTTTGGAGCCAAAATTCTTGGGATCTATGCCTTCATATGACATATGTGTGCAGCATAGCTAACACTGATGTTTACATGGTTGCATGTTTGTTACATTTGTAGCCCTGGTGTACAGCCAAGATATCACTCCTATGAACATCACCCATCTGTTTAGATATGTGATTACTTGGAATTTTTAGTACACCCAACTTGAACCCCTAAGTATCTGCCTTTCTGAGTCAGGGAAGGCCAGCGGGTAGTTCCACTTCTCCTCTGTTTCATAGCAAGCATCTGCTGGGGATCATCTTCTCCCCATGCTAATTAAGCTAAGGAAAGGATTGCTGAGGATGAATTTATCTTTTGGAGGCACACTGTCTTTTTGCATTTTTTTTACCCTAACCAAGAAAAAACACAAACATTCCAGCTGAATGTCCTTATGGGGTTTTGGTTCATCTCAAACGAAAACCCCAAATGAAATTCAAAGGAGTAAGAAACTCCACGATCGGAAGAAAGCCCCAGTATTTACTGGAAACCCAGTGAAAGATCAGCTGAGTGTCACACAGCGCTCACCTCCCTAGATTATCCCTGGCCTGGCACACTATGTTAGAAACATTTCTCTTTTCATTTCAGTTCTTTTAATGCAACATCTTATCGCTTTTTAATGTTTTTGTTAATTAATTGTTGGCACCCAGTGCAGAAGGCCTTTTACACAAATAAATAAGCAGAGAAGGCAGTGGGTACAGGTATGAAAAGGAGACCAAACAGAAGAGATGAAGCAGCAGAGATTCTATTTCCAGACATTCTCATATTTTGCTTGTTATCTGCATTTAAAAAAACATACATAGATTAACCTCCTCCGAGCCCATCCTCCAAATAATATTCATTAAATATTGATACTGCTTCTCTTGCATTAATTAAAGCCTCTTATCTCAAACCCACCAGGGAGCATTATTCTAAGAGATTGCTCTGACAGAAATAGTCTTCCAGAGGATAGACCCGACTGAGGAATTGTCTTCTAAGCGGGTGTCCTAAAAACTCTCCTCAGAATTTCCCTATTTAGACCATCCCATAGGAGAGTTTCTAAATCAGAAGTTCCTCTAGTGCAGAGGTTCTCAAACTATGGGACTGTGGATTACCACTGAGATTTTGATGATGATGACTCACAGAAATAGGGTTATCTGCCTAATTAGCACCTTGTCAGAAATTACCTCACAAAGCTGGATGTTTGGAACCTGTCCTCCCAGCCACGCACAACCTTTGGGAGGCTCACCAGATAATGCAGCTGAATGATCAGGAAGATTAACACAGATACATAAAAGGCATCCATAGGCACTGTGCATTCTTTATTACTGAATATAATGCACAGGGCTCTTGTTGCCTGAAAAAGATAAAAATTAGACACCAATTTAACTCTAAAATCCATTTCTTTTTCTCTGCCACAAATATGCTTTGTTCCTTCTCCTGGCTCACAGTAAATCACAGAAGATGGAACTGTGTCCCCTGAAAAATACTCTCATTAGAGCAGCCAGTACACTGCACCACCATGCTACATAGGCCCAACTTTGATTTTCATCCAGGTTACTTGTTTCATAAATGACAGGGCCTGGCTGTACTGAGGAAGCAGAACACCCACTCCTAGAAAGGAGGACAGAAAAGAGAAGTGCCAGAACATACTTCTGGAACTATCATACCTACGTGATATTACCAGAAGTACCAGAATGCCTCCCAAAAGCAGCCAAAGCGGCATTCTGGAGCATTTCAGTATGACATGAGCTCTACTCAGTCTGTTTCACAGTGATCCCCTCGTTGAACGAGTAGCTGATTTCATGACCTACAAAAATACTCGTGTTCCGTGCTGCTGTAAGAAGGTTAATGTCTTGGATGAGGGGAGAGGCAAAGCAGGAAAAGATGAGGAAACTGTCATGGCTTTGGCAAGGACATGAAGGACCTCTCTTGTTTCCCTGTGCCATGGAGCTCTCTTTCTCCAAAATCAGACGTACAATACGGAGCATAATATTGTACATTTCTTTCTTGGTGGAGGGAAGTTGTTGTTACCTTGTTGCAATAGTAACATGGACTCTTCTTCCGTTTCCCTGGCCTGTGAGTTGTTTGGCTCTCCAGCTAAATTAAGATGAGGTCTACAACAGGAGCATTTTGACAGTACATATTCCAGTATACTATACCAGCAAAGAGCTCCTAGTGAGGATGCAGCTCATACCAGCAAAACTGTGCTTTTGTCAGCACAGCTTATTGCAGCCCTCTTGAGAGACATAACCTATGTTGGTGAAAGGGCAGATTTACTCTTATAATTACAACCACCCCTGGGGCTTTTGCTCACACAGCTGTATCAGTTAGAGTTCAGTGCTCATCATATCCGCAGCTGACATAGCTACATCAGCAAAAGTTGAGATATGGGTTAAATTTCACCCCTTCCTATGAACCCGGACCAAGCTTTGCAGCAAACGTCTAAACAAGAAATCTACCTTTTCTCAGGGTTCTTCTTTCCCCAGTGTTACTCCACAAATAATACCTGACCCAGTCTACAGCCACTGTGGTCTCAGGCTCTCCGCTGATGTTTACAATGAAGTTCCATACCAATGCAGTGGAGGGAAATGAGGAGGTAAAGGGGAGATTTTGACTAGCCTCTACAATAGGTTGTGACCCTAAATGTACCCAAAAGTACTATCCATCACTAAGGACCCCAGTTCCAAAATGCAAAGCAAACCAATTTCCCCTACCCTTGGTTTCTCCTTCCTTGCTGCTCAGCTCCGGAAAGGCTCCTGCAGCAGTAAAAGCCATCATCCAAGACCTGTCCTAGAAAGACCCAGCAGCAGATCATGCTCTCTAGGTCTCTCCCTCTTCCAAGGGATGAGAGCTCCCTGCAGAGGTTGCCACGAAGTATATAACTCCTAGGTAACCGTATAGACAAGTCCAGAAGCTGGGGGATATTTGGGTTATTACTTACAGCTAGAGGCAAAAGAGAGGTATTATCCTCAAAGCTACTTCTTGACTCAGAGTTTTCACTCTTCTCGAGGCATGGTCTTCTTTTTAGTCTCTCCAGGAGCTCAGCAAGCACCCGGAGGCTGACACTTTTCTTGGCTCTGCCTAGGGCTTCCCAGAGCTGACTGACATGGCTGCAGATTGGAGAACACAGGAATATGTGATTTACAGATCTTGTCACCGTCATGCTGTGCTAGCAAGCAGAGCTATGGCCCTGAGTGGAGGTCAGTGAAAGAACTGAACCTTAGTTCTGGAGTAGCACAGTTGGGAGCTGAGACAAAGGTTTAGTAACTGGGTTCATGCAGTCTTCAGTAGAAAGAATTGCTGTCCTTCAAAAGGGAGTGGAGGAACACCCTCATAACAGAAGGAACTCTGAGTCTGCATCATAACAAAGTTGACAGGGATTATCAGACTTCTGCTGCTGTATTTGGTTTTCTTGTTTTTAATTACAAACACTATTTTACATATAAAAGAATCACTGGGATTAACTCTGTTGTATTCAGCATCTTGTTCCTCCTATCTCTCCATCTATGGGGAAGTGGACTGAGACCAGATTCCATCCCAGTCCTCACTCAGCTTTGGAGTGCATGAAGGAGAGCAGTGCAGCAATTTTACCTGTCACATGGGAGCGAGATTCTCAGTAAGGCTGAGACTACTTCTTTTGTGTGCTTTTCAGCTAGTAAACACACAGCCCCCATAGCTGCCTGTCTGGCACTGGCCTCCTGGGTAGCCTGCAGGTGGAAATAAATAATATCCATGATCTCTGGCACCTGTAAAAAAAAAAAAAAACTGGTTTAGAGACTGTTTCTTCTGTGGTTTCGTTCCCCCTCCAGTTTATGTCTTAATGTAGCAATGATGAGTGTTTGGGTGGCACTGATTCATGGTGCTACAGAATACTCCCATCTGAATAACAAACAAAGCAACTCCAAGGGTCAGAACTAAAGGCCTTATGCCACAAGGTGATGAGCATATCCTGTGCACCCTTAACTTCCATCAGTTTGAATAGGAATTGAGGGCACTAAGCACTTTGCAAGAGTAGGTCCTGTTAGAGAGTCAAACAAAGGGCATATATGGGAAGATTTGCTAATCTAGTTAATCAAGTGTCATGTGACAGACCGCTCTCTCACCCCTCTCAGGAACAGGCAGGGAAACCCTTCTTTGCTTCAAACAGTGCTCTTTAATTCACAGTGCAAGTCCCCACCACCAATATATACAGCTTTGTACAGTCCTTCAGCATACAGCTCACAGCATACAACTCTTTATAGTTCAGCTCTATCACACTACCACCACCCTGGGCTTCCTGCCTGGCAGGCTTATATCCTCCTGAGGAGGCTGCCAGGTGCAGCTCATCCAGGCTGATTACCCTGCAGCCCAGGTGGCTAATTAGGCTTTCTCCAAGGGAGGTTTGCAGAGGGCTTTTCTCCCTCTTAAAGGGGCGGCAGGCTGGGTCAGGCCCACCCTGCCACACACCTCCCCCCTTAGCCTAGCCCCATCGGGCTGGCTCAGACCCTTCAATATTTTCCCTTTCACCAGCGCCTCCCGGTCCGGGGTTGCGGTTCTTTGCCCCCCTGCTTTTCGGAGCTAGGGCCAGCCGAATACCTCCCACACAGCAGGCAGTAGGGTGGAAGTGTCAGTCCCTCTGCCTTCTGCTCCTCACATAAGGTGCAGGGAATCGGTGGCTCCCACCCCTCCCAGTGCTCCTTGGGGCTAGGGCTGGCCTCCTCTGCCTCGGCTTCCCTCGCGGCCGCGGCAGAGAGCCCTACCTCCAGCCTTGCGCAATAAAGGCAGGGTGTCGGCCGCCCCTGTGCCCTCCGGCGCTCACACCACTCGCATGGTGCTTCGCCACACAGGGCAACTTCCCCGGCCTCAATTTCCCCTAGGCTCTCACAGGAGCTTGGGGCTTCATCTGTGGAGCTCACTTCCTGTTCTGGCCTCAGCCGTTCCTGGCTGACTAGGTCCTCCCCTTGGCCCTTGGGTCGGGGCCCGCCCCTTCGCTCGGCCGAGCCCCCCTTACGGGTTCTCCTGCTCGGCCTCGGGGCAGCCCGGGGCCTCGTACCTCCCACTGGGCCCTAGTCCCACCCAATGATCACGGGGCAAGGTAACCCCTCTGGCACCCCGACCCACTTCCAGCGAAAACGACCGCTGATCTCTAGGGGGACCTGGGCCACCCGACAGGACTTCCTGTCCCCGTGGACACACTGCAGGTCCATAGTAGCCCCTGGGATCAGCCACTTGGGGCGGACCAATGCTCTCCGGACGAGCGTGTAGGGGGAGGCAGAATCCACCACCCCCTGGTGGGACTTCCTCCCCACCTGCACCTGCAGAGTGGGTATCCCCTTCCGCGGCTTCCGCACCCAAACCTCAGTCCACCCACACCAGTCATTGTAGTCACATTCCATGGCTGGGCAGTCCCGCTTAACGTGTCCTGGCTTCCCGCACTGCCAGCAGGTAAGCCGGGCCACTCTCTCTGGCACCCCTCTGGGCTCCCCATCAGTCCTTTCCCCTCATGCTGGGGGGGAGTCCATGGGCCGACACCCCACGTCCCGGACCCGTCGCGGCCGGTCTTCTCCCCGAGGTCCCTCTGCCTCCACATACTCCTCAGTCAGGCGCACCGCAGACTCCACTGTCTCTGGCGGGTGCCTACGGACAGTCTTGGGGAGGCTGAGCAGAAACTGCTCCAGGATCAGGGAGTCCATAATTTCCTCCCCTGACCGGGCCTCCGGCCTCAGCCAACGCGTGGCCCAGTCCCTCAGCCTCTGGCTGAACGCTCGGGGCCGCACCGCCTGCGTCCAGCGGGCCGCCCGAAACTTCTGCCGGTATCTCTCCGGTGATAAACTGACCTGGTCCAAAATGGCCGCTCTCACAGTGTCAAAGTCTCGGGCCTCTACAGTGCCCAGGGCCATATAGGCCGCCTGGTCTTCGCCCACGAGGTAGGGAGCAAGCCTGAGGGCCCAGGTGGTCCGCTCCCACCCGGCTGCGGTGGCTACCCTCTCAAAAGTGCCCAGGAAAGCATCAGGGTCATCCGCCGGGCTCATCTTACAGAGTCCCCAGCCCGGCGGCCACATGCCCTCTCCTGTCCCATGACTCACCAGGTGCTGCAGGAGAGTTGCCTGGGTCTTTGCTTGCTCCTGGATGAATTCTTGCAGTGTCTTCTGCTGCTCAGCTTGAGCCTGCTGCATCTCCTGGTGGGTTTGCTGCAAGGCGTGCATGGCCTGCTGGGTCTGCTTCTGTTGCTCCACGAGCCACTGTAGGGTTCCCTCCATCTCTGGGCCACCAGTTGTGTTGCTGGTGTAGCGATCCCACCCCTGACACCACGTGTGACAGACCGCTCTCTCACCCCTCTCAGGAACAGGCAGGAAAACCCTTCTTTGCTTCAAACAGTGCTCTTTAATCCACAGTGCAAGTCCCCACCACCAATATATACAGCTTTGTACAGTCCTTCACCATACAGCTCTACAGCTCACAGCATACAACTCTTTATAGTTCAGCTCTATCTCACTCCACACTACCACCACCCTGGGCTTCCTGCCTGGCAGGCTTATATCCTCCTGAGGAGGCTGCCAGGTGCAGCTCATCCAGGCTGATTACCCTGCAGCCCAGATGGCTGATTAGGCTTTCTGCAAGGGAGGTTTGCAGAGGGCTTTTCTCCCTCTTAAAGGGGCGGCAGGCTGGGTCAGGCCCACCCTGCCACGGTCACCATTGTAATTGCTGTGCTTCTGAGGGCTGGTCTACACTTGGGGGAGTTGTTGACTGAAGATACGCAACTTCAGCTACATGAATAACGTAGCTGAAGTCAGCGCATCTTTGGCCGACTTACCTGCTGTCCTCACGGCGGCAGTGGTCGGCAGCGGGCTCCCTGTCAACTCCAGCTTACGCCTCTCAGCGAGCCGGAGTTCCGGAGTCGACGGGAGCACCTTTCACGATCAATTTGTTGCGTTTTGATGAGACGGTGGGTAGTGAAGACATACTCTGAGTAATCCTGATCTCATGTGACAATTTACATAATGATTACCCACTGACCATGTATAATTAGCGGAAGTTGACTCTTTAAGGGTTCCGATATTTGTATCAGATACGCATCCAAAATGTGGACACTCATTCAAATTATCTGAATCTCCTATGTCTGCAAAACTGGATTTAAAAGTTTGAAAACTAGGTTCTTTACAGGATTTCTGGTAGTTCCTGACTCTGTTGAGTCTGGAAATACCACAAATGTGTTTTTTCTTGCATTATTTTGGCACTTGCATTAGTTCGGCATCTAGTCCCATCCAGATCTAGGAAATGCAAAGATGCAGTGAAAATGGAAAAGAAATAAAAGTCAAACAAACTATCTCAATTCCCTAAAAATGCGTCATTTAAGGTTTGGACAATCAATTTGCTGACCCTAATTTACATCTGATATTTCAGATGTGTTTTCTTGTTTTGTAGACTGTGCTTTTATACAAACAGGATACAAATACTCACAGAAAGACATAGAAAAGATTTGCTCATCTGTCTTTTAAGCAGGGGAATGGACAGTCCTTGAGGAAAGCGTTTGGATTATCTTTTTAGAGAGCCTGTGCTCCAGGCTTCAAAGTTGTAAAGAGACGGACAAGTCAGAAACTGTAAAGAATGCAAATTCCATTTTCTAGATCCAGCAAAGACAATTCTAACTTTCCCAACCTCTTACCTTTTCCTTCATATTGTGCCTCTGCTCTTTCAGGACTGAGGTCAACATTACTGCAGCTGCCTGAGCATTGGTTTTCACTGTGTCTCTCAGCCCAGCCACAGCTACAAGGATCTGGCTGGTAATTGTAGCCAGGGGACCAGATTCCTCATAGATCTGAAGGAAAGAGGGAAAAGCCTTTCATAAATAAAAACATAAGAACAGCTATAGTAGGTCAGACCAAAGGTTCATCTAGCCCAGTATCCTATCTTCTGACAGTGGACAATGCTAGATGCTTCAATGTAAATGAACAGACCATGGCAATCATCAAGTGATCCATTCCCTATTGTCCTGTCCCAGTTAGAGGCTTACCGATACCCAGAGCACGGGATTGCATCCTTGGCCATATCAGCTAATAGCCATTGTTGGCTCCTCCATGAATTTATAAAATTCTTTTCTAAACCCAGTTACAGTTTTGGCCTTCATAACATCTCCTGACAATGAGTTCCATGGGTTGACTGTGCATTGTTTGAAGACACACTTCCTTATATTTGTTTGAAACCTCCTGCCTATTAATTTCATACCCCTAACAATTTTTCTTGCCCTTCTCTGTATTTTTAAAAATTTCTAATACATTTTTTTAGAGGGGGTAACCAGAACTGTATTCAGTGTTCAAGATGTGGGGTGTACCATAGATTTAGTAGTGGCATTTACTGTCTTATCTATCTCTTTCTTAATCATTCCTAACATTCTGCTTGCTTTTTTGACTGCCACTTCACATTGAGCAGATGTTTCAGAGAACTATCTACAAAGACTCCAAGATTTTTCTTGAGTGGAGACAGCTAATTTAGACCCCATCACTATGAATGTATAGTTGGGATTATGTTTTCCAAAGTGCATTACTTTGCATTTATCAACACTGAATTTCATCTGGCAGTTTGTTACTCAGTCATTGTGAGATCCCTTTGTAAATCTTTGCAGTTTGCTTTGGACTTAACTGTTTTGAGTAATTTTGTGTCATCTGCAAACTTTGCCACCTCACTGTTTACCTCTTTTTCCAGATCATTTATTAATATGTTCAACTGCAGTGATCCGATTACAGATCCCTGGGAGAAACCACTATTTACCTCTCTCCATTCTGAAAACTGACCATTTGTTTCCTGTCTTTTAACTTTTACTGATCCATGAGAGGACCTCCCCTCTTATCCCATAGCTCCTTACTTTTCATATGAGCCTTGGTAGGGAACCTTGTTAGAGGCTTTCTGAAAGTCCAAATACACTATATCCACTGGATCACTCCTGTCCACCCCCTTAAAGCATCCTAAGAGACTGGTGAGGCATGATTTCCTTTTAAAAAAGCCATGCTGACTCTTCTCCAACAAATCATGTTCATCTATCTGTCTGATAAATCTGTTCTTTACTACAGTTTCAACCAGTTTGCCTGGTACTGAAGTTAGGCTTACCGGCCTGTAATTCCAGGATTGCCTAAGGAGCCCTTTAAAAAATTGGTGTCACATTAGCTTTCCTCCAGTCATCTGGTCCAGAAGCTGATTTAAGTGACAGGGTACAGACTACAGTTAGTTGTTCTGAAATTTCATATTTGAGTTCCTTCAGATGACAGACATCACCTGCATTCAAAAGACTAATACTACCAGGAGTCTAGTTAGAGCCCTGAGTTGGAGAGAAAGTTTCCTCCCTGGTGTCAGATGAGATATAAAATCTCACAGCAGGTTTCCTTAATCGTTAACATCATCTATATATAAAAAAGTCAAATGGTTGTGTGTATGTATGTTCGCTTACTACTTCCACACCGTTTCAGCTAGATACTTGAAATTTGGTACAGGCTTTAGGGTCCTAATCAGGGTAAGAATTGAAAATTTTTCAAATCTCACCTCTTACACCCCCTAGGGGTGAAATTCTTTAAAGCTCATTAACATCAACTACACAGCTCACATAACATCATCTGGGCAGCAGGTTAACACATGCTGTTGTCTGTCACATAGTTATGATGTAATAATACAGATAACCAGAGAGCTTAGTGTTATGTAGCGCAAACATAATTTTAACTGGCTGTGCTAAAGGCGAAGATGTTTTCATTCCGTTAATACCGAACGATGTGCCTTTTAACTTTAAAAGTTTGCAATTTCCAGTAAGACTTTCTTTTGCAATGACAATAAATAAATCTCAAGGACAATCTCTTAAAGTTGCTGGGGTAAATTTGGAATCATCTTGCTTTTCCCATGGTCAACTATATGTGGCTTGCTCTAGAGTGGGCACTCCCAAAGGATTATTCATTTTTACCCCAGACAACAAAACAAAAAATGTTGTTTATGATAAAGCATTACAATAGTAATTTATGGAATGTACTGATATACAATACAACAAAATTTGTATTAATAAAAAACATTGTAGTCTTTTTACATCCCAGTTTCCAATTACAAATAGTCCGAGCAACGCCGGGTATTTCAGCTAGTACTTTATAAAATGGCTTGAACTGTCTGAGATAGGTGTACAAAAAGACGGTCCAGAGCATACAGGATAAGTGTGTGGAGGAAGGAATGGGCCACTAGCATGCAATTGAGGGACAGAAGCCTGCAGGAATAGATGTGTGAAGATAATGGCGAGAGCATGCAGGGAAATGTGTGCATAGAGAGAACCTTGTTGTATGTAGGGTTAAGTGGGTAGAGAAAGAGCCTGGAGTGTGTAGAGAGTTGACCAGGGCATACAAGCAAGATGCTCTGAGCGTGTGGGAATAAACAGGCCAAGTGAAGGCATGGGAGATACCGAGAGGTGGCCAGAGCATGAGAAGCACAGAAGCAGGGATGAAGGTAATATGAAACACTTACTGCTACAGGAGCCCAGTTCTGGGCCCCCAGCAGGGGCAGGACCTCAGGAGGAAGGAGTGGAGCTGCGGGTCAGCCTCCCCTAGCCAGCCCATCCATGCTGCCTTTAGGCAACTGACGTTAAAGCGCTGTCACGGCAGCACTTTAAGGAGGGTCCTTTGCCGCGGCAGCGCTTTACCGGTATGCCATAACAGTCCATACTAGCCCACTTTCACCCCTGCAAAGAAGCCATGATTTGCATAATAATTGGTGAATGTTTGTACCTCACAGTTGCTTTTCTCTTCTTCTTGTGGGGAGACATCTGTATTAAAACTGTGATATGTCTTTGCGTTTCCCCCTTCTGCACTGATATTCTGTTTTTCCTGCTCTTGCGTGATGCTCCCCGCCTCCTCCATTATAATACTGGGCTTAGGCTCTAGTTCACCAGTTAGACCCTTCTCCTGCATCACTGTGCATCTGATTTTCCTTTTCAGCACATAGCGTCTCTCCTTCCCATGAGCACTGTGCTGAGATGTTTCAAAAGTTGTCTGCTGCTGTTGGTTCACAATGTTTGCCTCATTCACCAAGCTCAGTTGTATATTTTCATCTAAGAAGGTGATCTCTGTTTCTCTGGTGTGAACCTTCTCCAGCTCCAAATACATAATATATGTTGTTTTGATTAATTTCTTTATAGCTGTTGCCATCCTACAGGCAAGACAGAAAGAAAATCCACCCATTTTTGTTCCTACCACAGGTCTAATGAAAACAGTATGAGGCTGGGAGTCAGAAGCTCCTTATTCTAATTCTAGCTCTGCCACTGCCTAACTACGTGTAGGCTTTGGTGAGTCCTTTTGTCCAGAATTTCCAAACTTGGGTGCCATTGACTTCAATGGAAATTGTAGATACTCAGCATCTGTGATAATCAATGTAGGAACACAGGAAATGCCAGATTGGATCATACCTAGGGTCCAACTACTTAGTTTCCTGTCTCTGACAGTGATCAGCATCAGCTGCTTAAGAGAAAGGTGCAAAAACTCGACAGTAGGAAGATATGGGTTAATCTGGCCTCCACATTATGTCTCATCCTAATCTCTAATAGTTAGAGATGGTTTTAAACCCAGTACGGTTTTTTATCCCTTCCAACATTTTTATAATCAATTATGATAACTCTGGATAACTTCAGGCATTCAAGTTTGAAATGTTGGCCCTAAAGTATTGATGCCTCAATTTCCCGTTTGTACAATGGAGATAATAATTCTTACCTACTTATCATGCAGGGGTACTAATTACTGTTTTTTAATTATGTGTGGTAAATTTAAACTTTTCTCTTTTTATGTTAGTAACCAACATTTCTACCACCAGGTATACGTTGGTCATGAGAATGTCTTTGTTTCCAAATATTAATTTATATGAATTAAAAGTTGATATACCAAGACAATTTTCACCTAAAAATATTTCCTATTTGTTTCAAATTCAAAGGGACACACTGACTAACCTGCTGTGGAGATAAGATTGCGCAGACTTTCCAAAAATATTAGAAGCTGCCATTAATGATTAACATTTTATTTTACTTTGGAACCATTGAGTTCACAGATGCTTCCAGTGCCAAAATGAGGTACCATATAACAGACATTTCTTCATCCAGACAAGGACTAGAGTTTCAGTAATTCAGATTCTCACTTTACTAATCATGTAGTTCAAAACTCTAAGCTTAAAATTTAATGTTTTTAATTGGCATTCCCAGGGGTCATCACTATCTGCTCAAATATTGGATATGTTCAGGTGAAGAATTTTCCTAGTTATATCCCCTGTAAGAATTTTACTTCAAATCCTATGTTCCAGCCAGGAAACTGAGAGCCACCTCTCAAAATCTGGCATTCAAAAAAGTCTTAGCCTGGAGAAGGCTGGCTGCTGCTGGCAAACACCCCTGAGGATGGCATCAACCTGGTAAATATCACCTGGAAACTATAGAATTGGGGAGAAGCAGCCAAGTGAAAACTGCATGAGTGACGGTGCATCGAAGCAGATGACATCAGATTAGAATAATAGAGATTTAGAGAGAGTAAAAACCACCAATCTGTATTGGGTAGCAGTGCAGGGCTCCAAGATCAGGGCACAATGGACAGGAATGTCACCCACAGGTTGTGTGGTTACCAAGAAAACACTTTTTTGTTTTAAAATTAAATGAAAAAAACATTGTGAAAACAGCGGTACAATGTGACCCCGCAACCTACTAATAACAGTGTGGTATGTGTCCCCACTCCGCCCACAAAGGATATGAGTATGTTATAGTTCCCAGCTACAGGACTCAGTCCTTTAGCCATATCTCTTAGCTTAGCATTTAGCTTTGTGCAATACTCACTGACAACCAAGATGGTGGCCATCATGCCACAAAAGGAGAGACAGCAACTTGGAAAAGGCCAGTCACACCCTCAATGATATTTACAAGCCGACAGTAATTTCCACCCAGAGAGCAGCGGGGCAAATGATGGCTCATGGGGTCAACAGAGTAAATGCCATATGGGGATGCAGAATGTGCGTAGAAGCATCTGGGTAAATGGAAACAGCCACTTGTATGTGTGAGATGATGAGATTCTGAGTAATATGGTGTGTCTCCAGTTTGATTTCTGCAATCAGGAAAGCAGCACCTGCCTCAGTGGAAGTAAAGCAATCACTTGGGGATGGGCTAGGGAAGGATCTCACTAGTGGTTAAGAGGCAAGAGCAGGGCACAATGGACTCATGTCACAAGTGTTATGGTTACCATGGAAATGGCCAGGTGATTGTTACTGAGGGTGTGACATTCTCCTCACGGCAAACAACCAGAACCATTAGCCATCCTGTTACCTCTCTGCCTCAGCAAGAGAGCCCTTTTCTGGAGTTTAAACAATAATACAAATGTGTGCTGGGGGAGTGTGAGAGAGAGAATCTGTGTGTGTGTGTGTGCGTGCGCATGTGTGTGTGTGTGTGTGAGTGAGTGAAAGACAGAGTGTGTATTGGGGGAATGTAAGAGACCGCACACTGTTACTTTAAACTCAGCACTCACCAGTCTGACGGTTTGTTCAGTCTAGCAGCAGCCGCCAGCAGCTCCCACTTGTGACTCCGGTTATGTCTTCACTACCTGCTGGATGGGCGGGTAGTAATTGATCTATTGGCGATTGATTTATTGCATCTCATCAAAACGCGATAAATCGATCGCCAAAGGCACTCCCGTCGACTCTGGAACTCCAGCTCGCCAAAAGGCACAAGCTTGAGTCAATGGGAGAGCCTGGTGCCGCTGTGAGGACGATAGGTAAGTCGGCCTAAGATGCGCTGACTTCAGTTACGTGAATAACGTAGCTGAAGTTGCGTATCTTAGGTCGACCACACCCCCTAGTGTAGACCAAGCCTTAGAGGCAACAGCACAGGTTCCAGTCCCCCCACCCCAGATCAGCAAAGACCAGGTATACAGGTGGGGAGGGGGAGACGTTGATACTCCAACATCAGCCCCCCATAGCACAGCAGACAGGAGGCTCCCAGGATCAGCGTGGCCAAGGTGGTTTCAAGCAGGGGGAGGGTGCAGGAGCAGGGGTGCCAGAATAGGAGGCGGCGGTCAGGGGTCAATGGCCCCATCACTTTAAAAGTGAGAAGGCTATGCTGTAAAGGTGAGCGATGGGCAGAGAGGAGCAATCCGGGGGCGGGGTCTTGGGGGGGAAGAGGTGATGCGAGGGCAGGGCCTTGTGGGGAAAGGCAGTGTGAGGGAATGAACTCGGGGGAGTGACAATGTGAGGGCAGGAGCACAGGGGAAATGGGTGGTAGTGACCCTCACTTTTTAGGGAGATGCAGGAGCAGCAGCAGCTGCAGATGGCTGAAGAGCAGAGGGGGAGAAGGGATAGGACATCCCTGCTCCTGAGGTGCCCCTTCAGCAAGGTGCACCCGGGGTGGTCGTCCAGCTTGCCCACCACTAAGGCTGGTCTTGCTTACAGTTTTAAAGCATTATATCAGTAGATAGCCATCATTTCTCACAGAGTATTAATACCTACATCTCACAATGAGATTAGTCACCAGCTTTCATAAAAGACCTTACTCGATCCACTTTTATAGTACAATACTATTTCAATTGCTTATTCTTTAGAGTTCATATCCCCTGGGATGTCTGGATTCTGTCACAGTGGGGCTCTTTGCTCAGGCTCTGATTCTGCTCCCATTGAAGTCATGGAGCGCACATGAGGCCACACATAAAGGTTAAAACTGATTTTCCTGTTACTGACATTCTCACTCTTCGAAGAGTTATTATTTTTCAATATGTAATTGTCTGTGACCTTGGAATTCATGGAGGACTTTGGTGGACTAAAATACTGAGCTACATGATGAGTGACAGGTCAAATACAGACCCAAGAAACTGAAACGTTTTTCTTGAAAACTCAGGGAGTTAAATCTGACAACTCTTCACTCAGTAATTTAGGGAAAAAGCTAGTGAATAATTTAAAAAATTTAGGGAAGTCATCCCTGATCCTGAATAAATCAGCGTAGCTATCTTCTTTTATTTTTAGCCTGTACACCCTTCAGGCAGGGATTGATGCTATTCTGTGTTTGTACCCAGAACCCAGGATAATGGGGCCCAGGTCTGATTGGGCATCATCATTGTCAGATTTGGTACCAATCAGTATAAGAGCATAAATAATGACATTTGCTAATGCTTGAGATGACTTACCTGCTCGGATGCAAGAAAGAAGCAAGAAGAGAAGATACACTGTCTGAGACTCATAATTTGGCCAAATTAGGGCTGATTTTAATGTGGACATCCATAGGTTTATTCCTTGCACCAAGGTGACCCCTCCCCCTCCCCCGCCATTTCAAGTCCCTGCACCAAGTATGAACATGGTAGAGCTGTTCAATGAAACATTTTTTATAAGAATTCCACTGCTACAGACGAGGGACCGAATGGCTAGGCAACAGTTCTGCAGAAAAGGACCTAGGGCTTATAGTGGCTGAGAAGCTGGATATGAGTCAACAGTGTGCCCTTGTTGCCAAGAAGGCTAATGGCATTTTGGGCTGTATAAGTAGGGGCATTGCCAGCAGATCGAGGGATGTGCTCATTTCCCTCTATTTGACATTGGTGAGGTCTCATCTGGAGTACTGTGTCCAGTTTTGGGCCCAACCCTACAAAAAGGATGTGGATAAATTGGAAAGAGTCCAGCAGAGGGAAACAAAAATGATTAAGGGACTGGAGCACATGACTTATGAGGAGAGGCTGAGTGAAGTGGGATTGTTTAGTCAACGGAAGAGAAGAATGAAGCTGCTTTCAACTACCTGAAAGGGGGTTCCAAAGAGGATGGATCTAGACTGTTCTCAGTGGTACCAGATGACAGAACAAGGAGTAATGGTCTCAAATTGCAGAGGGGGAGGTTTAGGTTGGATATTAGGGAAAAAAATTTCACTAGGAGTGTGGTAGAGCACTGGAATGGATTACCTAGGGAGGTGGTAGAATCTCCTTCCTTAGAGGTTTTTAAGGTCAGGCTTGACAAAGTCCTGGCTAGGATGACTTAGTTGGGGATTGGTCCTGCTTTGAGCAGGGGGTTGGACTAGATGACCTCCTGAGGTCCCTTCCAACCCTGAAATTCTATTATTCTAATTTTTAACATGAGTAAAACAATGTTCTTTTTCTGAATCTCATCTGAGAATCATTTCAGCTGAAATTTCCCCAAAATAATTCAACCTATGCAGACACCGAGAAGGGAAAATTTTAGCCCACTGGTAAAAGTTTGGCAGAGTTACAAGCAACTGAAAACAGGCTGTTACGGAAAGTGTTGGACAACCTTCACTATAGTGTGTTGCCTATAAAGTCTTTTTTTTTTTTTTAGCTCAGAAGCCATTTTTCTCGATAAACAGAAATATTCTTGAATAAAACCAACAGCATGACTTCTTAAAAATACAGTGAAAAAAAGCTTTGCAACTCAACCTAGATTTGTCCAATAACAATTTACAAGGCTTGGAAAAAGCACAAAATATACAAGATTTGTCTCCCCCCCCCCCCCCCCCATGGGCAGCACTCTCCTTTCTGAGTCATTAATGAACCAATACTCCACATGGTTGTAGGGAATGCTCTGTTGCATGAAATGCCATCTTTTGAATTAAATATAAAACCAAATTTAACCACTTGCGTTTATTACAGGATCCAGGTTACTTTTGATAAGAGACTATGTGTTAGCTTTGGTGTTCTGGCCAACTCCAAATTTCACTAGGTACATATTTCCTACTTACAGACTCCTGAAATTTAATTCTGCAGCACACTGTTAATCAGCTCAAAGATTTTTCCCAATGTGGCTGCACTTCAGGGTAGGTGAAATTACTTCTGTACTGTTGATGTAAAATTGAAAAGCATTTTAGAATACTTCAATATATAAGTGTAATAACATAAATATTATGGAAAGGATGAAGCGTAATTGTAGGATTTGTTCAACAGCCCTTGACAGATATGAATCTGAGTGGGTGTACATGAAACTTTTCAAATAGTACCTTAATAATTTGCCTGTTTGAAAAATACTGGGATCATAATTGCACCTGTAGACATCAGCGCTATAAATAGAGTGAGACAAAAGAAAAAGAGATGTGAATATGAATTTATAATCGTGTTTTGTATAAAGTCCCTGTCATTAGCATCCATCTGGACAGAGATAATTCATTCTCTTAGCACAGGTGCAGACTTCACCAGGCAGGGGATGTAAAGATGAAAGGATATTTGACAGTAGAGAACCCAGGAAGTTGAACCATCAGTGGAATTAGTACATGAACACTGACAAGCTGTAGATAGCCCTAATTTTCTATTATTTAACTTGTTATTGGTACCTTCACTCTATGAATGGTTCAAAAATATGTTATTTTCAATGAGAACTTATCTTTTTACTTTGAATTCCTTTCCAGGGATACTCCTTGGGTGGGTCAACTATACCCGGCCCTGGGCCGTGGTCTTGTCTCAATCTATCCCCAACTGTGGGTGAAGGAAACATAAATATTACAGTCAGCGTAAATGGAATTGCCTTGGAAAGAATAGAAAGAAACATTTACTTTACAGACAACCAGAGCAGAAAGACAGAATATAATATATACACACTAGCATCTTGGATTGAAAGAAAGATATCCTTAGGATAAATTCATGAGACTGATAATTGAGTGCTGAACAAGGACACTCAACTATAAAAGATTTAGTGTTCATTATAATCTTTTTGAATTAAAGGGTTAATGGGAAAAATAGTTTCAAATATTTTAATGAGTCTATAAAGTCATTAAACACTCTATTTTACAAATATTTAACTCACTAAGTCTATATCTATGTTTAAAATGCTAACATCTGTGGCCCTGCAGCTTGGGTGCTGTATTGCTTCAGTGTAGACACTTACTACAGTGATGGAATGGGTTCCCCCATCACTGTAGTTAATCCACTAGGTTGAGGAAAGAATTCTTCTATCGAGGCAGTGCTGTCTATACTGGGGATTAGGTTGGCATAACATTGTTTCTCTGGGGTGTGGATTTTTCACACATCTAAGAGACATAGATATGCAGATATAAGCTTCCAGCGTAGACAGAAAATTGGGCATCTAATGGCTATTTGTGCCTTTGAAAATCTCTGCCTAAAATCTTAGTTAAAGTCTAATAGATGTAAAAGTTCATGGACATTATCCATCCTGAGTTAGACAGCATTAACCTAAAATCAGACAGGTAATTTGTCTGGTCTTCATCAGTATGAAACTCTAGCCACCAACACCATGTCTACAATTAGAAGATGTATATTCATTTTTTTGCATGGTTGAAGGCCCACCAGTGCTACCAGTGTTGAAAAATATCTATTTTTCCATTGTACCATATATACCTGCCATTAAAATTCAGAGATATTACCCATTGTTCAAGTCCCTAGGTAATGGGAAAGGTTTGTTAACGGATATACTACATGAATGATTGTCAAATTTACCACATTTTGATAGAGAGGATTGTCTCAGTAAATTCAAATGATCTTACAAAATCAAAACCCCTGAAAAGCTAACGGCTGGGGACTATATTCACTTTCACAACATGCCCCCTTTGTACCACTCTAGCAGTGCAAAGAGGCCATAAAGTTGCCCCAACGAAGATCTGAGTATTCCCCCAGTTACCACAATGCTTCTGGTATAAATCTATAGAAAATGTTGGTAACTATTAACAAATGCTGGGCTAGATCCTATGACACAGGTGGTGAAAAGTAGTCCTAAAACGAGGCTTAAGTGACCCTTTTAGAATACCTTCATCATAGGGGGATTCTCTAGTCTAGCTTGTATAGAGCTAGTGTAAAAGCTGGCTCTGCTCCCTGGCATAGGGTGTCCCGGTCCAATGGGGGCTGCGGGAAGAGGTGGCCAGCATCATGCCACTTCCCGCAGCCCCTATTGCACCGGGACGACGAACCGCGGCCAGTGGGAGCCGCGGTCGGTGAAACGGCAGGTAAATAAACCGGCGGGGCCTGCTAAGGGTGCTTACCCTGCGGTCCCGCATGCCAACGTTGCCGATCCCTGGGATAGAGTGTGGGGTACAGAATGTGTTTTCAGATGGCATAATTTAGACTAACCCTAGGGCTGCTCTCACTTGTGCTGGGCAGGCTCCAACTGTTACCAGAATTAGTGAGGTGCAAAGGCCAGCAGAATCTGGCTTTTTAACGTGGGCTACTACTATATGGCTGCTGATGTGCATATGAAAGGTTGGGACCACTGGTATATCTTAGACGGGGAATCATAGCTCAGTTCTACCATTTCTATGTCAGCTGTACATAATTATATGGAGTCATGTTCTAATGATGTATTTTAATAGAGGAATGTTTTCAGCAAAATATATCAGGAAAATGAACAACTTAAAATGATATGACTGTAAATATTTCCAGAGCATGAGTACTTTGAAGATGTATAGTAAGGGGTTTCATTGATCTCACGATGGGGGCCAGATGTTTCTGTGAGCAATAAATATACTGAAGCAATTTTTTGTACATAAAAAACAAAATTTGCTCATGGAGGATTCGATCAAGAAACAGCCCCTACATATACTCACAGAGAGACACACAGGCAGAATTATGCTATTGTGTATTGTGATATATACAATTAAAAATTCAAAGGGCAGGTTCCTTGGCTTTGTTAACTGGGCTTTGAACCCACTTGAATGGTGGGTACTACCTGCAGGTTGCCTTTTACCTACAGTTCTTCCTTTTGAAAATCACATCTACTATGAAATTCATATCTCCTCTGTGGTTTTCCCAATGTTTTCCTGTGAGTCTCAAAAGCTGTAAAACTAGGAGAGTTGCAAGAGAAATAGTTTACTGTATTATGAGTATTGTGACATAAATCCCCACTTACTAATCACAGTCATAAATTCCTGTCTGATCTGAGCAGCAAAATAAGATAAAAAGACATATTGGTGCCAGCATACATCAAAATAAGTCTCAGCTGTGCTTCCCTGTCAGACTTTGTAAATTTAGGTCTGACATTACAACTGAGCTACAGAACTGCAGACAAGACAGCAGCAAAGTATTTATTTGATATGCTGATGCTATAAACTTCACATCTGATTTTTCTGTCTGATAGAGTAATATATTTGATAAAAGGAAACAACTGTATCATATACAACATATGTATCATCTATGGATTTATAATCACCATGCCTTTTGCCTCCTTATTTTTTTGATTCATGAATGATCAATTTTGCTCCTTTTGCTTTATCAAATACAAAGCTAATTATATTAATTTCTGCAAATATGGTTCTTAAGTGAGAGAAATGACTCTGAATAAAATACTGAACACATTATGAATGATTATTACTATTATTAATAAAAAGACACTCTCCTTCCTGTAATTATGGTTATAGTTGAAATAATCTGGCTTCTGATAGTCGTAAAAGGCAAGAGAAAAATCGGTGTATCAAATAACAGTACTTCAGATAGATATCTGCTTCTCTATCAGCAGTACAAGCCACATGCCAGCTACTTGACTGAAGGTGGTTTGGGAGGGATGATCCTTTGGGAGAAGAGAGACAGACAGTTTAAAGGCGTTTTCCCCTCATTCACTTCCTTTAATCTCTTTTCATGTTTCTGTTTTTTAGTCATTCATCCTATGGCAATGATGCTGAATGCTAATAAACTAGTACCTGGTGCAACACAGACCATTCAGGAGTAATTAATGCTGGTGCCAAGTGCTCAGTCTGCACTTTATCAGGCAGTTGGGGTATGTATGTTTGAGAGAGAGAGAGGGAGGGAGAGAGAGAGATAGGTGCATGGAATCAGGAAATGCAGTTTGAAATGTTTCTGTTTACCACACTTCATAAGGAGATGGCAACAAGATGACATGTCATTGTTCCAGTTCAGCTGTTTTTATTTCTGAAGCAGTTATTATCCTTCAGTTCACTGAATACTTCCATACATGTGTTCTCACTAAATCTAATTTGATTTTTGAAATATAGCTACACAGCAGATTCAAACCTCTTTTATTTGCATATTACCTTTGTAAATATGTAAATACATATTTATATATGTAAATACATTTGGTTATTTCCTGCGGGATAAATACAATGATATTATATTAAATACTATTCACAGACATTTTAATCAGCTTTTAGCAGAATTTAAATACATTGAGTTCTCAAGGTGATGTCAAAATGATGGGCTTGTTGGTGTTTGTAATTTTATTTTAATTGTTAATATCTGTATATCATTTATTATTATTTAATATTTGTATAGTGCCATAATCATACATGGCACTTTAATTGGTGTATAGAAAGCCTACTTCCAGGAGTGGGCTTGTGGCTGAGGAGCCCAAGCAGAGAGAGGCATCTATCTCTGGTCAATCACCCAGGAGCAGCAGGTCAGACACTTAGTTGCCTAAGCCCACTCCTCTCCTTGCTCTGGCCCTCTGCTCCATTCCCTACCCCTCTCTTCAGAATAGCAGCATGTCCATGTACTTGCAACAGTAGCATTTCCTGAGAGCTGGGCTTTACTGCTTGTCTTGACCAGTAACAGCAGTGTGGCCTGCCCTGTCTCTCATCACTTCAAAGTTGTCAGGTGTGGATTTTGTCTCCTTCCTGGGTAGCCTAGGTAGCTCCTTGCTCAGCTGACTGGTTTCTGAAAATCCCTTTCTTAGGCACTTAACTGTCCCCATGCACTCCATAGGGAGCCTAGGCAGCACCTAACTTAGGGCTGAAAATTGCATTATGCAAAAGGCCACCCCAGAGATTGCACACTTAATCAAGAAGCACCTAAATCCCTATTAAAAATCTGGCCATAGGGGCTCTCAGCTGTGATGCCCCTTCTCATGTTAGATTCTGTTGCTGCTCCACCCATTGGCAGGCAGGCTAGGAGTCCTAGAAACTCTTAGGCCAGGCACCAGCTCCTCCTGTTAGCATCAGTTCCGACTCCCCTGCCTAATGCAGCCTCTGTTTGTCAGCAAAGTGAGAAGCAGAGATCCCCAAAGCTGGACAGAAGAGTTGGAGCCCACCATCTGCTTGTAGCTTCCTACTGCCCCTTAGTTTAAGCCCTGGTGGATTGGAGCTGACAAAGAGAGATGAAAGTACGTGAGTTTCAAAGTGAATATTCTCATGCTATGAACTGCAGTGTGTCTTGCCTCCTCCCCAATCGCCACCATGAAAATAAATCAAACTCTTGATAACTGAGTGGAATTCTGAACTGGCTGCGGCATGTCATTATAGCCTGTAGATTTGTTTCCTTTTTACATAAAACTAGTATCAAAATCTTATATAGCCCCTTCTGGCAGAATCTAAAACTGCATGTCTGATCTTTTATACAACAACCCCCTCCCTCGGAAATACTTTTGCAATTTAAATTCTGTGTGGAGCAGTGTCACGAGGACTCAGTGGTGGTTCACTACTGTGTCTTGTCAAGATGACAGTCACTACATCTGTTGTCATAATCTGCTGTCTGGCATCTAACTGGTGTCATATAAGTTATCACTGGAAAACTAATGTCTCACTGATCATTAATATTATTGCATGATGTACATACAATGTGTGTACAAAGAGTTATTGATACGTGCTAGAATTATGTTCTTAACATGTGTTTGGAAAACAATGAATAAGTCCAGTCTGCTGAGACAAAGGAATGTGTATTTGTTTGTCTGACCAGCCATGTTGTCAGGCAGAGACAATGAAGGTATATTTACATAAAAGGTAAGTAAACTTAGTGTGTGGGGGAGATAACCTCTTAGCTATAAAGACAGGGGTCTGAACCTCAAATGATAATCAATTGAATCAACTGATTGTATACAGTATTACTGCATTATAAAAGTGTATCAACTAAGGTGTTTTATGAGAGCTAATGACACTGGTGATTAATGTGATTGTGAAATGTAAGTATTAACACTATAGGAGGAATTATGACTACTCTATAATATTATGCCTTGAAGTCTGTGACCAACCACAAGGAGTTGGCCCAATGTGAGAGTGGAGTGTTCTTAATGGACCATCAACATATAGCTGGCTAGCCCGGATATACATCTAGAGTGTGTGTGTGTGTCCTAGGCATACAACACATATTTGAGGTACAGATGCATAATCAATATTCATAACTTCAGATACAAAGATGATACATGTCTATAAACAGGACAAATCATACTTAGGAAATCATAACTTTTCCATTGATACCTTACATGACATTCTTAGTACTAGATTTCTTGCAACTTTGTAACAATGGTGACTGTATTAGTGTAACTGGTCATTTTCACACATCACAGAAGGTTTTCATCAACAACAGCAAAAATGATGGTCTGGTGGACACTGATGCACTGGCCAATGTTTTTGTTCCTGAAAAGCTAAAGACATTGAGGGCAGTATTGAGTTTGACAGTCATTTGGAGACAGTGTGTGTGTGTGTGTGTGTGTGTGTGTGTGTGTGTGTGTGTGTGTGTGTGTGGAGAGGGGGCTTTCTGAAGCCAAACTTCTGGAGACTCTAGTGGCTGTGAAGCACCAACAAGCTGATGAGGCACAAAGGGATAGTGCATGTGGTGACGAACCCTATGCTTTCCCTTACAGAGAAGCTACATGTGGTGGGCATTTTTTTGTGGGATATGACAGACTCATGGTTTTAAGAACAGTTAGAAGGATGCACACAAAACTGAGAAGGATTTACAGCTAGAGGTGGCAAAATGGAGAAAGCAGCCAACATTGGACAAACTTCATTCTTAAAAAGCATTGTTTATTTTTATTTTTTGTAAAAAATGTTGCTGCTTTAATTTGTGTGAGACATAATGAGCACTAACTGTACATATGCTGGTCAGCATAAAGAGGCATTATACTTTAAGTGTTTTATAAGTTTGCGGGGGTTTAAAAGCTTTTTCTTTATACAGTACTTTAGAATTGTGTTCTGCTTTACAGTATTTCTTATGCCACATAGCAAGCTGAAATTTCCAAAGTTTGCTCTAAGCACTGTGGTACACTTTACACTATGTCTATTACTGTGTGTCATGTTTGATTTTCGTTACTACAGAAAGTTAATAAACAGTTTCACAATAAATATTCTGTACTATTTATCATTGGTCTGTGCTCATTTCTCTATGTATCCCCCTGAAAACAGCGCCCTCTGCTTTTTGGCAATTTATGGATATCAACATTTAGCTAAGAACCAAGAGGTTGCTATCAAGCAGAGTCTGCTCTATCTGCTTGTAATCATTTTGGTCTTTATCCATTGTACTTGAACTCACTTAAAACCTCTCTCTTTTTGACTGAGTAAACTTGTTTTACTTTTGATCTAATCCAACCCAGTGGTGTGTTTGGATTGAAGTGATTGTTAACTCCAGTTAAAGGAATAAACTGTGCTTTTGTTCTCTTTAAAGGAGCCACAAATATTATTATTTCTCTGGGTGTTCCAGGAGTTCAGGATTGGGAATGTGTGGGTGGTCGCCCTGCATGTAGCAACCAGGATGGGGCTCCTGTGTTGTAGGTAGGCTGCTGGCCTCAGAGCTCTGAACCAGATGTGTACAGCAACGGAGCATTTAAGGCACCCAGGATTACACAACCTCTCACTGGTCTGGGTTGTACCCCAAAATGGTACAAGCAGTTATCGTTCATACTCTAATGGAGGAAACTGGAATTGATCTTATTGCAGTCGTGAATGTGACTCTTTAGCTAAGCAAAGCAATGCAGTATTCCTGGATATACAAGGGCACCAGAATGTATTTTTTTATGATCACATATAAACTGGGCTATAACACCATAGCAATAAACCTCAACTGCACTCAGGAAAATACTAAAAGTGAAGCTCAATAAAGTCTGCAGGCATATGAGATCTGCATGGAATAGTGACATCCATCTGGTATTTTTCAGTGACTTCTAGTCAATTACTACATTTCATCATGTGTAATCCCCTTTTATCTTCAATTCCTGCTGCTTTGGTAATTCTTACTGAGCTATGTCTGTGGTTTTACTGTGAATTTTTATCACCTATGAGAAAGTGGATTTTTTTTATTTTCTATGTGTGTATTATATATATACACACACACACCACACATACACGTGTATACACACAGAAGCTATTGAACTATATTGGCTGAAAAATACTTAATTGCAAGAGAAATGAAGCACAGATTCAAAGACTACATGGTAAATGTACAAAATACATGGATACCAATAACAGACAAGCACTGCAAAAGCAAAATATGAATACAAGACACACAGTATATGTGCTTGTATCTGTAGTGATTATTTTTTATTTAACCTGCCATGGTTTGATCTCAAGGTATGTCTGGCAATCCATTAAAATAGGATTTTGGCAGAAGGCAGAATGATATTTTTCTGGGTGAAGGAAGCTTTTTGAGATTTGACTGTCATGTTTTTATTATGAACACTAAATCCAGAGACAATAAAAATATTATAAGTTGAAACCTGTAACGGGAGAGAGTTACTAAAAGCATCAGTGTCCCACACCACCCTAGTCAAGGGAAAAAAAGCCACAAAGGGATGGATTCTTCCTAGCCCTAGCAGAGAGGTGGGGAGGGCAGGGAGGGCGCAGGAAGAATCCTTTCACTGTCACACTCCATGCAAAGACCAAGGAGAGTTGCAGTGCTTGTTCTCAGGGGAGCGTATGGACTGCTCTCTCTGGGTCCCATTTAGCATTGCATTATGATCCCTTTGCACCAGCTAGGTTGGTACGGAGGGCCTCAGGGCTGGTACAAAACTGTCTGGGAAATACTCTCTAGTGCAGTGTTTCCCAAACTTTTTTGGCCACTGAACACTTTTTACCCTGGTATATATTTACGGAACACTTATAATATTATGTTATAGTCATTTGGTTTAGTACAGCCCAAAGGACTCACAAGTGGGAGAAGGTGGTAAGTTCCTCCATGGGTGTAGTATGCAGCAGGTTATAAAATCCTCAAACCCTCACTCCCTGGCTTGAGGACACAGGTCAGGGAGTAGGGGGTCCCCAGAATAAGTTACCTGACTAAAAGATGGGCATTCACAGACTCTGTGAATGATCCTCAGGTTCGAAGATGACTGGACTCCTCAGTCTCTGCAGGGAGGCTTCTCTCTGCTGGCAGGGATCCTCCTCAGGCAGGAGTCAGGCTGTGTCAGTTCCAGGATTTCCCCTCACCACAAAAGGGTGCAGGGCTCAAGGTGTAGGTCACACAACAGCACTAACATCCAAACTGTAACCTCCCCACCCATGTCCAGACACACACTCAGCAGGCTGCTTCCCTGGATGATGGGACAGAGAAGAGCTGACCATGTGGTGACTGGTCTCACCTAGGGAGCTGAAGGGTGAACTCAGCTCGGCTGTAGAAGTTTCCCAGCAAACTCTACAAATGGGGAATCACTGGGGAAGGAAAAACCCTACTGAGGGATCTGCTGTTAGGTCCCTAGAGGCCAATTCTCAGGGGGAACCATGAATGCAGGCCTAGGACTCGCCAGCTCCCCACACAGCCAATCCTGCCCTTTTCCTGCCTGGCTCTCCACTCACACAAAATGGCTTTTCCCCTTTCCTTCACTCCCTGGGAGGGCCTCTCACTCCCTAGTGATTGCTGGGCAAACTCTGAGTCTGCCAGCAGACAGAGACCCAGGAGTCCATGTAATCTTCTTGGGGGTTACACAAATTTAAAATTAAAAAAAATTTAAAGGCTCTTTTTAAAAATTATGATTTTTTCATGGAACACTTATTCACATCGTGCGGAACACCAGTGTTCCACAGAACACAGTTTGGGAAACTCTGCTCTACTGCATGGGGTCTCCGTGCCACCTCTACGGAAGTCCTAAATGCAGGAGGCATTCCTGGGTGGGCCAGCAGGTGAATGGGATTGGGGTGAGGGTGGCCCAGAGGAAGGCAAGGATAGATTGGGGGGAGGTTTAGAAGGGGAATAACTGGGGTGCACCCTCATGTTGACTATTCTGCACACATGGAATGGCCCCTTGGGGTCATTGCAAGAGGGACACAAATTAGGGAAGCCTTCAGGGGAGGTACTAGGGCCGCAGCTTGGAGTTCAGGCTTCCCTCTGCCACCTGAAATGACAAGTCAGTTCTGCTTGCTGGCCTATATTTAGTAGAAGCAGACAGACAAAATTGGTGCTGGTTGTAAGTCAGATTTTGCAAAAACCACCCCAGAAATAGTATGAATCCAGATTTTAATTTAACCAAGCCCCTAACGCAGAGCTTTCCAAACTGTGTGCCACGACACATTAGTGTGTCGGTGGCAGTGTGTAAGTGTGTCGCGCAGAGCTCCCTCTGCTTCCCTTGGCCCCTCCCCCGGAACTTCCTAAAGCACCTAATGTTAAAGCAGCTAAAAGCACTACCTGGCCAAAACTGCTGGAAAGCAAGCTGCTGCTGCTGCTGCCAGCTTGGCCAGTGCTGGCCAGCAGAAGGGGGGCGGGAGGGGGCCGAAAGCCCTCTCCCCTCCCTCCCCCTGCAGAGACAGTTGGGGGAAGGAGGACTGCACCGCAGCCGGATGCAGGTGCCGGCAGCAAGAGGGGGGGAGGCGGAAGAGCCCAGAGAGCCTCCCCTCCGCAACCTGGCTCTGCCCCCCCAAGGGTCCCCCGGCCTTCCCTTGCTGCCCCCTTACACCTTCTCCCTGGGAGCAGAGCGTCCCTTCTCTTCTGTTCCGGGCAGCAACATGCTGCCTCCATTGCTGCAGTGTCCTAGCACCCTCCTGCTTCTGCTGCCTGTGATGGGGGTGAGTGAGTATGCTGCTGCTGAGGGGTGGGGGGCAGGAAAGGAGGAAGCTGACCCAGAGCTTGCTGCTGCTGGAAGGGAAAGGGCTGGGGGGGGGGGACTCCTCCTCTCTGGCTTCAGTCCCAGAGCAACCTGCCTACACCCATCCCAAACTCATCCCCAGCCTGCCCTACCCCAGAGCCCACACCCCAACAAGAGCTTATCCCCCCCCACCCCAATCCTCTTATTCCACCAAATATTGAAAAGCTGTGTTCATCCCATCAACCTTATACATCCCATTAAAATGGTAAGTAGTTATTGGTGTTATTCAATTTTTTTTAATTCTTGCACATATTTACATACTGTTACTCATAAATGACAACAATGAAAGGTTTTCAAGAGATTTGTTGTGTCCCCAATACATTTCGTTATTATAATTTATGTATGTGTCCGTATCTCTTATAACGGGTTAGTTTAACCTCCGGTTTGCTAGTCAAACTGAATTACTGTGTCGCAAAATGATGCATGTCTAAAAAGTGTGTCACCAACATGAAAAGTTTGGAAAGCTCTGCCCTAATGTTTGAGCTGGGGATGAGAAGCATTCAGACAAATTCATTCTAGCTTTGATTCATCACTACTCAAAAATCAGAAGTGTTAGTGGATCTTCCAACTTCCCTGCTTTGACTTTCAGACTGTGAAAAATCAGAAGCCTATTAGGTTTTGTGTAGTTTCACTGAAATCATTTCCTACAACTTTTATAAGCCCTGCTTCAGTAAATACCCAAGTTGAAATCAATGAGACTACTTGTTGCAGGGGGCTTATCTCATTGCCGGGAGAAACGAGGCCTCACACAGGTGGCTAGTTGGAAAGTGATGAGTTTATTGGAGGGAGCGGCATTTCGTGCTGGGGGGCTTATCTGCCAGCACGGCCGCAATACAAGATGTCTGACACACCCAGGCGATGTCCAGAAAGCCCAAAGAGGAAGCCCAACCCAAAAAGGTGTGTCAGCACAGATATACTCATGTTCATTTGCATCTCATACATACTCATCTCGTTAGTAGCAAGCAACAAACTGATTGGTCAGCACTTGTTGGTTACGCAGTCCTGCCTTAGTTTCCCCGTTTAGTTTCCCACGCATTCATTCTCACACAGACAGGGTAAACACTCAGGCAGCTGGGAACTGGTTCCCAAACACACAAATAACAAGAAAGTCATTCTCAGACTAATACCATCATTATACACTCTCCTGGAGTTGACTTAGAAGCGTAACTGCGCCTTCTAGTGGTTGCCCGTCACAGTGTCTTCCGGTCCTAACACTACTCAAATGCTTAAAATTAAGTATTTGTTTAAGAGCTTTGTTGAATCAGAGCCACAACAAGCTTGTGACAGTTCACTCTTCACGGTGGCACCTCCTGCTGGCCATCCTGGGGATTAGCTCCACCAGTGCATACACCCTTTTCCAGTGGAGCTCTGTAGTCATCATCTCTGCATGCCGACCTGTGTCACTCCAAGAATCACAGCATCTTTTTCATGACTCGGCCCTCTGGCTGAGTCACCATCCATATTTCCCCCTTCTGGGGTTCAGGGTCCATCATTCTAGCTACTTCCCAGTGGCAAATAGGGGCACCCAGGCCCACCCGCTACTCTGGTTTCTGACCCAGGGATGCTGCAGATAGCATCCTCCAGCTGTGCCTCTTTAACTAAATTCCACGCTGCTTTGTTTCCCTGGGCCACTTCCCCATGGTCTCAGTACCTTCTCTGCCCTTACCTCATGTCATTCCGCCAGCAAGTCCCAGTAGCCAGCCAGGAGCTCCCTCTTGTGCCCCCCGTCCCTGCCAGCAACTGCTCTGTCCAAGGTTCTATATTTCCTGCAGCCTGCTAGGAACACAGTTCTCCCTCCTTGGGTTCCTCAAAGCACTGACTCCTGCTGTGCTGCATGCACTGCAACTCCTCTTATATGGACCTGCAGGGCCCAGGTTGGCTGCTTCCTGCAGATCTTCTGTCATTGGCTGCACCCCCATGCAACCTCTCTAGGCTACTTGGAGGACCCACCTCCACTGCTCCTCTGAGGGATTCATAGTTAATCCCTGGCACACCTGTGTGGGGTGAGCACCCCATCACAGAACTACAAAGAGGAAATGCATAGAGTTTGATATTATGTGGTTTGGGGCAGGGATATATTGCTGATTCATTCTGATTTTTTCTTTCTTTCTCTTATTTAGAATCTTGTCCTTATCATTTTTTTTGTAATGTGTGGCATTACTGCAACTGTAAACATTAATTTACAAAGTAGGAGTAATGAAGTTCTGATTAGGCACATTAAGAGAAGCGAAGGTAATCAGGACAGATTCCTTTGAACATCTGCAAAATTGCCATTTATTTTTAGTCTTGTCTAAAAGTTAATGTCCCAATAGCATAATCTAAGTAGTGCAAACATAATTCATTGTTGACTTACAAGATGAATGATAGGAGATTTTTTTAGGTTTACTCAATGTAAATGTACTGAATCTGTACAGAGTGACTGACATGAGTCTGTATGCAGTGTTATTGTATCAGTCCCAAGATATTAGAGAGACAAGGTGGGCGAGGTAATATCTTTTATTGAACTAAATTCTGCTGGTAAGAGAGGCAAGCTTTTGAGCTTGAACAGAGCTCTTTTTCTGCTTTGGAAAATTCAAAAAAAGTATATAAAAAAGAAATATTGCTGCCAAAAATGGAAATAGTTCAATTTGGAAATGTGGCCTAGTCTGATTAGGGAGCCCAGCCCATAGTGGAGGACAGGGACACCAGGCAACTGAACTATCACACTGATGAGGCACCATGGCAGCATTTCTGATTTGAAACATTTAGTTTTTTGAGCATTAATTTGGTCAATGAAAAATAAAGAAAGCAGGGGTTTTTTTGTGGAAAAAGATTGAAGTTGTCAAAATCCCAATTTTCTATTAAAAAACTGTTTTGGTGAAAATTTTATGACCTACCTTAGCAGATAAACCAAACTTGAATGAGATGTGGTAGCTAAGAATTCAAATGCAAACTGTGGATATATAAACTAGGGTACATCAAGCAGGACTAGGGGAGATAATATTATCTCTGCATATGGCCTTGGTGAGACCATTCATAGATTACTGTGCCCAGTTCTGGTGGCCACACCTCAACAAGGATGCTGAAAAATGAGATGTTTTGAAAAAGAGCTACAAGAATGATTAGAAGCCAGTAACCCTGCCCTACAGTGAGAGACTTAAAGAGACAATATATTTAGTTTATACTAGATAATCATAGCATTCCCTTTTGACCCTAAAAATCTATTAATCTATGATTTTGTTTTCAATCAACCTGTCCCTGCCAGCAGGTATATGGGATCTTGGGGAGCAATTACCACACAGGTGGGGTGCAAAATAAACTTTATTAAGAAAATGCAAAAACAGGGAAAATTCAATAGTGGGGGGTATGGGGTTTGTTAAAGTAGACAATTGGGGAGGGGTTTCTTTTAGTAAATGGGATAGGGGGTTTCAATAGTGGGGTACAATACAGTGGGGTATAATACAGTAGGCAACCAATTAACACTGAAGCATAAATGTAACAGGTGGCTAACAATTTCTATGTAAAGAGTGTGTCACAGCAGCATATAATCAACTAACAGCATGGATAAAGTGTGTTAAATAACCAACAATTTTAGGTAAAAATGTAAATGTAAAATGTGAGGTGTATTAGAGAGAAAAGGGGGTAACCAATGGGGTTTTATGCTAGAAAGAGAAAGAGAAGACAGGCTGTAAGTAGAAACAGCAGAGAAGTAAAGGTTGGGGGATGGGGGAAGAGGAGCACGTGGAGGAGGGAGATTTAAACTCAGGGGGACACAGAGCAGACAGCAGAGAGACAATTATACAAAACACAGCAAAATCTTATCTATGATTTAACTTAACCAAAACTACACAAATTAGCAAATATCAAAACACAATGCAACAATTCTTTAAGGCTAACTTACAGGGTACAATGCAAGCAATTTCCTAAACCTAACTTAACTACAGCTATGCAAAATGAAATTACAACTTATCTAGCTAAGAGAGGTTTTAAGACACAGACCAAGGGGAGTTTAAGAGAGGTTTTAAGACACAGATTAAGCAACAGATCAAGGAGTTTAAGAGAGGTTTTAAGACACAGATCAAGGGGAGTTTAAGAGAGGTTTTAAGCAAGGAGTTTAAGAGAGGTTTTAAGACACAGAGTTTAAGTCTGTGTGTTGGGGAAACAGAGCCAGCAGCTAGAGTAATTAAGTATAGAAAGTTTCACAGAAGAGAGGTTCTCACCAGTCCCCAGACAGCAGCAAAGACTGAAGCAGCAATCAACATCAGAAGAAGCCAGGAGAGCTCAGCACGGTCTTGATCAGCAATTCGTTCTTCGTGGGGTGGGGGTTAAAAACGGGGGTATGCTCAAAATAAAATGAGAGCGGGGAGGGGGTTAAAACGGGGGTACACTCAAAAATAAAACGAGAGTGGGGAGGGGGTTAAAACGGGGGTACGCTCAAAAATAAAACGAGAGCGGGGAGGGGGTTAAAACGGGGGTACGCTCAAAAATAAAACGAGAGCGGGGAGGGGGTTAAAACGGGGGTACGCTCAAAAATAAAACGAGAGCGGGGAGGGGGTTAAAACGGGGGTACACTCAAAAATAAAACGAGAGCGGAGAAAGGACCCCCCAGAACCCCTGGCTGATCAGACCAGGTAGCAGTGCAGGAACCTTTCTGATGCTAGTTTCAAAAATGCCTGTTCTTAAAGGCAAACTCAGGCAGTTTCCCTGCCAGTAATGCTGATAGGCTCCTTCTGTCACAGGGGAGGAGTTCAGAGAAAAACTACAGGTGAGCATAGAGACATGCCTGGGCAGAGTTCTGGACCGTAGGTGTGAGTTCCATCTCATGACTCAAAAGCACATGAGGCCTATGACTCATGCCCAGGATCTTCAAAACACATTGATTTTACAGCTTGGACATTGTCTACCCTACACCGAGCCCAGGTTTAACAAGGTGATAACAGGACCAACCCTTTGAACAGGGCAGTTATCCCACTTAAGCACAAGTGGCCATCCCTTTGAGAAGGGCAATGGCTCTTTGTAAACAACTTAAGGGGCCCTCCCTTTGAGAAGGGCAGTGGCCCTGGTAAACAATTTTAACAGCCAGGGAGGGGCGGCCACAGGAGAACAAAAACAAAATGGAGTAAGGGGACAGCTGTAAGAAACAAAATGGAGTAGGGGGAAAGCTGTAACAGACACAACCCAGCCTATCTCCCCTGCTCCATCTTTCCTCAAATAGTTCAACTGCTAACTCCATCAGAGTAGCCATTTTAGGGGATTATTTATAATTATGGATCAGGATGTCATCTCTAGGAAAGAAAAGCAGAGAATATGATTTCTTGAATTGTTTAGGTCCATCTTGTTTACCCATTTAGGATAATGCAATAAGAAACAACAGATGAATACAGAATTCCTGCGTGGGTCAATCAAAAGGAGAGCTGGTTTTGCAACTGCTTCAGAGTAACATATGTCTTCAGGACACATCTCCTACTCTGCCAATGCCCAAATGTGGGATGCAAAGTGTAACACACTGAGAATGAGGGGCACAACATAATTATTTTTACAGAAACTTAAAAGTGACAGGGGATTCCTTCCATTAGTGCAACTAACTTTCTCCATAACCTCAGTTTCTTGAATCTTTGTTTCTGATGTAAATAATTCAACACCAGACATCAGGAGACATCAAATCTGTTTCAAACAGACATACTGGAACTAAAGTGAGTGGCGGGTTTCAAAATGAAGGACATTTGAGAGGTATGGTTTAAGCTGCAGTTTTGAACATTCACACAACCAAGATGTATGTAAATTAAAGTGAAGAGTTACATCAAATTAGCATTACTTTGCACGCATATGCAAACTTAATTTTTAATTCAGTGTCTCAGTGAAGAATTCAAGGAAAGTTGTCAAGAAGGCTTTAGTGTTACACGGAGTGGTGGGAGGAGAGGCAAGTAAAGCAAAAGAGAAATGGGAATATTTATGGAGTGAGTGATCGCATTAGGGTTATGTAAACTCTGATTTTTGGACTGTAAAATTACTCTCTTTGATTTGTCTCTATTTCTCTGAGTCAGCAGTGGTTTGCTCAAATTTTGTTCATACTGTGAGCTGCATGTAGAAGGTTATTGCAAACCTTGAATCCAGCTGGATAGTCATGAAATGTGTCGGGCTTTGTTCTTGGTGCTTTTGAGTGTGAGGATGTTTGGCTGCAATAGGTCACATAAGGTGAGCCACATGGGATTCTCTCTCTGTTCCTGAGTGGTTAAAACACACTCATGGGAATCTGTCTCTCTCTCTCACACACACACCTCTTTGTCATGCAAATTTTCTCTAAAAAGCAATGGTAGAAACATGGCTGGCACTGTCTCTAACATATATATTTTTTTAATTCTCAAAGTAATAGATGCTGAAGCTGGAGTGGTGGCGAGTAGGTGTCCTTGGTGGGTGGACAATTTGATGAAATTATTAACTTTGTGCTCCAGATATGCTACAGCTACCAATGCCCAGGAAACATGAGCATTCTAGAAATCTGATTCCTTGAGTGAGAGTACTGTTGTATCAGAGTTTAAATTTAGTCTGTGACCAGTGCAAACTTGCATGAATGGATATTACTCCATAGGACCCACACCTTGCCCATTTTGTGTACTATGAGAGACCATTCACACATGGACCTTTAGCAGTGCCTGAGTCTGTGAACCCATGCTACCTAGGCTATGTAATCAAACTTTGAAAGCACCACACAGTACTAGATATCATGTTTACAAACAGAATTTTCTGAATGGAAATCTAACAGACATTACTCTCTGTAAGGACTTGTTTCAAGCTTAATTAGCCTCTGGACTCCTTAAAGCCCTTGTCAAACATTAATGGAGAATAAATGTATCAGAAAAAGAATGTACCTGATCCTGAGGGAAGCTGAGCACTTTCACTGGCCAATGAAAATAACACAAATTATCTTTTTGTTGTTGTTTGTATTACAGTAGTGCCTAGAGGCCCCAATTGAGATTGGGAGCCCATTGTGCTAAGTGCTGGACAAACAGAGTAAAAAGTTGTCCCTCCCCCCAAAGAGTTTACAGTCTAAAAAGGCTACAATAGATTAAATAGACTACAGTCTAAATAGCCCTCTGACTACTCATGCTACTCATCCAGGTGGGCACTAATGATACTGGAAGTATGACCCTCAGCAGATCAGAAGTGAATACAGGGCTCTGGGAGTAAGGGCGAAGGAGTTGGGAGCACAGGTCGTATTCTCTTCCATCCTACTGGTCATAGGGGCCTAGGCAGAGATAGATGCATCCTGGAGGTGAATGTCCTGCTGTGAAGATGTCCTCCTTGCCATATTCTCCTCTTTGACTCCCTTTATTGGCTCCTTCTTCAAAAAGGGACATTTTCACACATCAGATTTACACACCTTGACCTCACCCTCACAGCCTAACATAGTTCTGCCCTGTACTACGTTTTTGGATCTTGTCTCAAAACAGATCCCCTCCTTAGCTTTACCATTGGTGACAGCTTTGGTGCTCCATGCATTCTCCTCTCTTACTGCCACCTCAGTGCCTTTCTCCATGCTGCTTGCTATAAGTGCAATGACATCCTAGTGTTGGTTTACAAATCAATCCCCTCTCCTCATTCGAATCCCCCCCAAAAATAAATTTCTGTGATGTCCATGAATTGTTAGTGCATAAGTAAAAAACAAACAAGTCTTTAGACCAGGGGTGGGGAATCTCCAGCCCGTGGGCCTTATACGGCCCGCCAAATCATTCCGTCCAGCCCACAGGCGGGTCTCGAAAATCTGCGGGCTGGACCAACATGGCGGTGGGAGTGCGCAGGCGCGGCGCTGCCCCAGAGCGTCTCCCTGAGGGCTGGGGGCACATCGCTTCACCTTGCCCTCCCAGGAGTCGCGTCTGGAGCAGTGGGACCCAGCGGATGCCCCACGTAGGCACGGGCGGGGCAGGGCACGGGCGGCGGGAGACCGGCGGGGGGGGGGGGCTGGATGAATGGAGCGGGGGAGCCAGCGGGCTGCGGCAGAGGGAGGGCTGGGGCCTGCGTGCCAGAAGTAAGTGGCCGGGGAGAGCCCGGCACGGCGGGGCCGGGGCTGAGTCAGGCACTGGGGCGTGGGGACAAGATGCGCCGCAGCCGCCGGCCAGGAACATGCGCGGGCTGCCAGGTGGGGGTGGCTCCGCGCTGACCGAAGGGGCCGGGAAGCACCTGGGGTTGTCACCGGCCAGGGACGTGGGCGGCGAAAGAAGGAGCCGCGGGGAGCCGACGGTCAAGGAGGCGTGGGGGGAGGCTGGGCTGGGGGGCAGGCAAGGGGGCGGTGGGGGGGAGGCCAGGCTGGGCGGGCAGGGAGGGGGGCAGGAGACTAGGCTGGATGGGGTGGGCGAGGCGTGGGTGCGGGAGGGAAGGAGGTTTGGTGGGTGGGGAGGCTGGGATGGGCGGGTCAGGCATGGGGGGCAGGAGGCTGGGTTGGGAGTGGGAGGGGGGGGAGGAGGTTAGGTTCGGTGGGATGGGCCGGGCCAGGCAGGGGTGGGGGAGGGAAGGCGGTTAGATGGGGGGAGGCTGGGCGGGGGTAAAGGAAGATCACCCCCTACACCCAGGCTGACAGCGGGAGCTGACTGGGGCAGGCAGCAGGACTCCGGCTGGCAAGGGGCCAGCGGGGGAAACCCCAAAGCAGTGCAGGGCTAAGCACTCTGCCTGCCACTGCTTTGGGGTTCCCCTGCTGGCCCCTTGCCAGCTGGGGTCTCAGCTCCTGTTGCCAGCCTGGGCTTCCTCGGGGGGAGGGGGGGGAGCAGCCCGCGAATGACATTATAATACCCAAATGACCCTTGGCAGAAAAAAGCTTCTCCACCCCTGCCTTAGACCTTTCTCTCCTCTGGATGTCCTAGCTACTCTGTCTTTAAAGGTATGTGTAACTGCAAGTATGTGATACTTCACTTACAGTGTAGACATACTTAGGTTCTACACTCTTCAGGGGAGGGACTATATTTTTCTTGGTGTCTTCTACAGCACCAGGTATAGTGTGGGAACAAAAAAATCCACCCCAGAAATGACAAAGGTTATATAGTACTGTAGCCATATTGATCCCAGGATATTAGAGAGACAGTTGGGTGTGGTAATATCTTTTATTGGACCGACTTCTGTTGCTGATAGAGACAAGCTTTCAAGCTACACCAAGCTCTTCTTCAGGTCTGGGAAAGGTAAAGAGCGTTACAGCTAAATACAAGGTGGAACAGATTGTTTAGTATAAGTAGCTAACATAGATTCTAGGGCAGAGGACCTCAACCTTTTTATCACCGCGGACCGGTCACCGCGGACCGGTCAATGCTTGCGGCCCGGGGTGGGTGGGGTGGGGTGTTTACACTATTGAGAGCCGCGACCCCTTTTAGTTTTTCCCTCGGCACGGCGGACCGTTGTATGCCCGCCGAAAAGCCGCCGAATACTGATGACCCCATTTAGTTTTTCTCACGGCGCGAAAAGCCGCCGAATAGGGAAAAACTAGCCGCGGGAGGGAAGGCATGTCAGCTGACATGCCGATGCGGAAGGGAAGGCGGCCCGGAAGTGAAGGCGGCCGATGCGGAAGGGAAGGCGGCCGCAGCCCGGTAACAATTGATCCACGGACCGGTACCGGTCCGCGGCCCGGGGGTTGGGGACCACTGCTCTAGGGGACCATTTAAAGAGAAGTGGCCTGTTAACATCTCGGCACTCATAGGACAAAAAAGAGTGGTTCAGTGGGTTTCAGATTGTTGTATTATTAAGACCATAGTTTTTAGTGTCTGAAAAATATATCATCCCCAGGAGGGGATCATCCAATATACTTAATTCAAAATGTATAAATATTAGAAGTTGACCTACATATTTTCTTTCATCAATAGAATTGTACATGCAATTATATTAATTGAGCTGACATTTCAGTTTCTTTTTCTAGCAATATGGAAGTGCTCTTTTCCAAGTAATTGAACCCTTCTTTCCAAACTTGTTACTAAGGCTGACAGAGAACCTAATTCTGTTACCCTGACTCACACTAAGTTGGACCTCCTGCTGTGAGTCGTCACATTGGTTTTAATGAGATTACTTGTAAAGTAAGGTTTACTCAAGATATGTGAGGGTAGCACAATCTAACACATAGGCCCACATTTTTAAAGGTATTTAGGCATTGCTGCACTGAGCATTGAAACACCCATCAGATTTAGGAGCCTAGGGTGTAACCTGAGTCAAAGGATCGCAGTGCCATTCAGGGTTGACCTGGCCACCTCTCCATTTGTGAAAGGCGGTACCCAGAACAAATTTGAGAGTGGTGTGATGCAATGGCATTATTTCAACTTCCACTGGTTTGGGAGCCCTGGGCCAAACTGCCTCTTTTGTCCTCCTTCTGGGCAACCCTAAGTGACCCTCAACAAGCTCTGTCTGAAGTGCTGGAATCACAGATGTTGCTGGGGAAAGTCTTCAAATTTCTGATCCAAAGCATTTTTGTGTATAACTCTTCCCCCTGCAACCACATGTAACACAAAGAAGACAGAAATAACCAAGAAATGCACGAAGCAGGATGTGTTGAAACACTAATTAGCCAAGCCAATTTTACAGAGAACTAAGAAAGACACCTACACAAATACCCTACTGATGGCATGTCCTTGTGTTTGTGCAATTGAGTTGAAGAGCTATCATTTATAAAAAAGTTACTGGATGCAGCTAGAAGACAATGCTGAACAATCTGAAATGGAGTTTGAAACAAAGTGTCTTCCAACTAAGCCAGTTATTAACTGAATTAGAATTTAAAATATAAAAAGGTAGAGAAAATTACCACACAAGTTTATTCAATTACGAAAGAGATGGCAAGAGAGTGCAGTATTTAAAGAATACTTAGCTAACTAGAAAAACATGCTACTAAAGAATTCATTGAACTCTTTATTCTTGACTTACTGTTACATAACTACATGACTACATGACATTCAACCTAAACAGGAAAATATGTTTTTTGATCACCCAGACTTTTATAATTCACATCTCTAAACCTGGACCTAATCACATCAGCCACACCATCACCTGCACATCTACCAATGTGAAATATGCTATCATGTGCCAGCAATGCCCCATGTACATTGGCCAAACTGGACAGTCTCTACACAAAAGAATAAATGAACACAAATCAGACATCAAGAATTGTAACATTCAAAAATCAATAGGTGAGCACTTCAATCTCTCTGGACACACAATAACAGACTTAAAAGTGACAATTCTTCAACCAAAAAATCCTTCAAAAACAGACTTCAATGAGACACTGCAGAGCTGGAATTAATTTGCAAACTGGACACCATCAAATTAGGCCTGAATAAAGACTGGGAGTGGCTGGGTTGCTACAAAAAATAATTTCCCCTCTGTTGATACTAACACCTTCTTGTCAACTGCTGGGAATGGGCCACATCCACCTTGATTGAATTGGTCTTGTTAGCACTGACCCCACACTTGTCAAGGAAGCTCCCATCTTTTCATGTGCTAGAATATATATATATATATATTATATAAATTTATTTTTATATAAATTTATTTTTATATAAATTTATTTGTGCATAAGCACTCGTAGGCTAAAATCCACTTCATCAGATGCATGGAGTGAAAAATACAGTAGGCAGATATATTACATCTGCCTACTGTATTTTTCACTCCATGCATCTGATGAAGTGGATTTTAGCCTACGAGTGCTTATGCACAAATAAATTTGTTAGACTCTAAGGTGCCGCAAGGACTCCTCATTGTTTTCAGTAGGTTCTAGTTACTGTAACACTGTCTACCTTTTAGAGTAGTACACATTCATCGCAGGAGCCATCTGCTGCTTCAAAAATTAGACAAACTCAGTAATGGACAGCAGTGAAGTGCAGATATATTTCTTAAAGACTGTGAACTCTCCACAAGAAATGTCATTCTTATTCACCTGGAGAACCTGGCAGACATAGAGTATAGGACAGAATAAAAATCCTTTTAATAGATGATTATTAGTCAGCCTAAGGTAGAAGGCTCACTGTAAAGGATCCTATGTTAAGGAAAACATCTGGAGACTTCTGACTTCCTGAATGGTACATGGATTCTAGCTAACTGTAAATAACCATGAACAAAAAATATCTCAGTAGCCAATATTTTTCTCTGCTGGTATCAAATGAATTCATTTGGTATCAGCTGGAGTTTTTATAGTGCTAATGGAAGTTATTTTCAGTTATCACATCAGTCCATAAGTATACAAAGGCAGCAATTTCACTAGTAATCTGAAGATCAGCTTGTACGTAGGGGGTATGCTTTAGACTGTTTCTGCAGTGCAAGCTTTTATCTTAATAAATGTGGTGAATCATAAATAAAAAGGGAATAATGAAAAAGAACATTCAACTAGGGCTAAAGTTGGGCTTGGAAACATTTCATAGTGTGAACAGCTGAACTCCCAAACACTGGTGATGTCCAGTAAGCCCTATGCTCAATGGGGAACAGATATACCTAAAAATGAAATCTGACTGATGCTTTACTGTATAATAATTCTACTGATACCTCTTTAAAGCCTGACGTGATATATAAGCTGGTAAAATTCCACAGGGCTGAATGGCACATATGTAATCAATTTCTTTTAAATAAACTCATAATTTCAACATACATCAGATTCTCAAATGACAAAGTGAACAAGTAAAGGAGAGTTTGCCCCTCTTCAGGTTTTTATTAATTGTATTTTTTTCAGACCAATTAAAATCCAAACAGCAATGCCCTTCTTTATTTATAGTATTTAAAGAGTGTTTTTTAAATTCGTGTTTCGAATAGACTCTGTCAAGGTTTCTGAGGGGCAAAAGTGGCCGACTTCAAAATTGTTCTGAGTGTGGAAAGTCCTCCATATACTAAATATCTTTAAAACCCTTCTACTCATTCTCTCTGATGCTGAATATACCATTAGCTAGTTAGAGTTTGTCCAGTAGAATATGTGTATAGTACTTTGAATAGGTAAAGCTCAAGACAAATACATCTATCTGTTTTGAAATAGCCTTTATGATATTCAATGAGAGCAGGATCAGGTCCTTAAAAGGCAAGGCAAAAAGCCCATTCTGCTCCCCAAGGGAAGAATTGTGTGTGTAGCAGAGTATTTTGCTTTGGTAGGCTTTCAGTTTTTAGGGGTTTTAAAAAATGTACACATTTCTGTGTGTGTGTGTGTGTGTGTCAGGGAAGGTGAGGTCAAATAAGTGCACTTGAAGTGCAAAGCAGTGAAATGTTGGGAAGGAAGTTCTGGGATGTGCTGAGCCTGGGCCCCCCTTGGAGAGCTCTGGGGGGAGGTACCTTACAGCTCACTCCCCCACTCCCAATGGAAAGCCCTGGCATACAGGCTGCAGTCCCCCTCCCCTGTGCTCCCCTGCATGAGGGAGGAGGCTCTAGGAAGTGTTGGGTCTTCCCCTCCCAGTCTGGGACTCTGGCAGGTGTTCCCCTATTGGGTGAGGATACAGGTACCCCATTCTGTTACCTCCTGTTGTTGTTGACTGGATTTTATACTCCACCAGAGGACCAGTCTCAGGAATGTCTCCCCCCTTCTGCGTCTATCATCAGTGTCTTATTTCTCCCAAAGGAAAACTGGCAATGGATAGGGTGCATAACAAGAACAATTGGACAGACAACAGTTAACTAGGGTAAAAATAACTCAGATAAGTAACAGGTAGGTAATTAACTATAAGTACTCCCAAACTATAATCGAAAAACAAGTGAACCAATTACAAAAGGGCACTGGGTGTGACAAAGAGGGTTTAGCTCCCTTCCTCAGGCTGACCCCAGGTAGGTTAGATGGAGGACAAATGAGGCTCCATATCCTGCAGCTTTATCCCTGGCACCGGCACCACAGGACTGGCTCCAGACCCAATCCAGATGGTAAGGCTGGTGGAAGACAGGACCTCAAGTACAGACTGATGGAAGCTTGGTCTTGTTCTTCTTGCAGCTCTTCTTCCCCGTGTCATCATGGGTGGGTGTCTGAGGCAGGATCAGAAAAAGGCAGAATCCGGCTCAAGCTCGCATGCAGGTAAGAAACTCTCCCGACAGTCCTATGCGTGATACTAATGTCTACCCTGCAAGGCAAGCAGTAGCACACTGCAGCACTCTGCCTTTCAGATGGGCAGCAGCAGCACAGTCAAGATGGGCAGATGTGCTGCTGACCTTTTTATAAACTGGGTAGGTCACCCAGATTATAGGCAGAGTACATGTCAGGTGATCTACCCAGTTTTCCGCCTTAGAGCAAAAAGGGCATCAAAGGTGTAACGGGCTAAGGAAGAAGGGCAACAATATGGATTCCCTGTTGTTGTTAGAGGGATCCAAGATGGCAAAAGGGAGATAACAGTAAAATAAAAATTGTCTCCCTACACTGTGTAGACGGTGAGTCCCCAGCTACAGAGCTGCCCTGTGCTGCTATCTCAGGCCTGGCCAGGAGGGGAGGCTGAAACTGCTGGGCCTCTGCTCAGAGCTGGACAAAGGAAAGGTCTGGGTCCCCCTTTTGTTGCGCCTCTGTCCCTGCTTCTCCCATGGTCAGTGCCACAGGCTCCCCCTTCTTCTGCCCAATACAGGGAGAGCCCTTTACTGCGGCACAAATTTGTCAAAATTAGTAATCTAAAGAACAAGCCCCCATTAGTCCCTGCCCTGGCCTCTCCTTTACGAAATAACAGGAAGGTCTTGCAAGAGAATAATGTCATTCGTCTTGCTTAAACCTCTTCCTAACAGAGAAAATCGGTGAGAAAAAACAACTTTTAATATGGAAATGGCCTTTAAGATACCAACGCACCTTATTTGGTATAGAGCAGGATTTTAGCCAATTAAGTTTTGACACAGCTTCCATTTCGGCCCTTCCTAGTCACACTAGTGTGACGTCAAATTGGCTATTTCAGTGTCTCCCCTCAGCTGGAGGGGGGGGAATCCGAATTCTGCATGTCCAGTGTCGTGTCGTAACCGAGTCTTCATCGGACTTGAAACTTCCTCTCAGCTCTCATGTTTCAAAGAGCTCCTACGTTTGCCAGCCGTTATGCACTGGTTTGTATTATTTGTAAGTATTAATCATTACTGAATGGTGTACCTTTGTATGTGGGTATTGTTTATAGTTATTTCTTAATTATTAGCCTTTTAGTTCTTTTTACTTATCAAGCATATGAAGTTTTCCTCTATTAATTGCAAATTGTGATAAGTTTACTTGTTTTCAATCTAAATTTTCTGCTCTGGTGTGTATAGCAATTTTTAAATAAAATATTATTGTTACTCCTCATTTGTGTGTCCACAATTTGCTTAATGGCTCCTTCCTATCCTGGATTCCAAACTTATACGATATTGCCACAAAGCAGCCTGGTAAATAACAGCCTGCTGTTCACATTTACACTTTCCCTACATGGCAATCCACAAAATTGAGGGGTCCTGGCGGGAGTATAGTGACACCCCCACCTGTGTTTGGTTGGCTGTAAGCAAGTTGACCCAGACAAGCAGCAGGGGTCCATTGGAGAAGTGAGTTCTGGCACTTCTATTTTTTAGGACTCAAGCAATGTTGATCAGTGCCACTACAGCTATTTCCATTCTTTGGCCTGGCTTGAATCCAGATTGTGCTTCAGTGTCCACAGTATGACCATATCAAAATCATTTGACACTATACCTGTCAGTAGACTAAATATTTTGAATGATTAGAACCAGCCTTAATTTTGTAGGGAAATACATTGTTATGTCTGCCCCCATTCAAATACTGGTTTAAAAGCCACAGAACCTACACACTAGCAGGGAAAACAACAAACCGTTTCTTAACAAAGAAAGATTTTCAGGATTCTGGCAGTAGCCATCTGTCATGGTTGACTGTTGACAATAATGAGAAAGTTACAATCACAGGGTCCAGATGTTACACTTTTTATAGATACAGACTCCTGAGTAGTTGGTAGGAATGGAAATGTATCTGGCTTCCAACGCAGTATTTTTATTTTTTTTTAAGAAACTAAATGTTCACATTTTTACTGATGTTTTACTGGGTAATGACATTACATTATCTGTAACACCAGCCTCTCCTATTCAGTTTATCTGAATTTTCTTAAAACGAGTCTTTTATCTCATTTCCCAGAGTCCCTTTGTATGAGAGGAAAACCTGCTCCAACTGAAGCTAAATTCCTGTTGACTTTAATAGGGTCAGAATTTGACCCTTATAAAGTTTCTTTAACAAACAGCCCACCTGGAGAGCTTAAGTTTTATTAACAGTGGACCATATCATGTTGCTCGGTGTACAAGAATGCACACCTCTAATTATGGGCAAGATCCCAGTCAAAAAGTGCCTCTCTGAGGCTGCTTGCAGAAGAATCCCCTATTCTTAGTTGCCAACAAGCATTCAACTAGGCATTAGCTCTATCAAAAGCATACTGAATCAGCAGGATTGTTAAATCTAAGCAACCAAGCTTCTGAAAAACAGGATTCTAGCTTCTGCGCCAGTCTCATTCTCTGGTCTTGTATTTTGTCATCCTTTGAACAAATCCATAAAAGTTGAGCGTGTTTTGTTTGCTACAAAACAAAGCTCTGCAAATGTTGCAGTTCTGAAGCAGCTATCAGGCACACATTTTCTTTAAGTAATTAGATTTTGGAAGTTCTTAAGACCCCAAACCTGCAATTAGATCTGTATGATCATTCGCTTCTGCCCATACAGATCCCCATTAACTTTAATGGGACCCCACAGGGGCACAACAAAGGTCCACTCATGTGGATTTATTACAAGATCAGAGCCCTAGCCTATATTATATAAAGTTGAATACAGAATAGGGCTATTTGAATCTTGTGAGGTCCAGTTTGAAAGGGGGGGTTCATGAACTGAACCCTGCAGGTTAATTTGCAAGGACTGGAAGTAAACCAAACTCTGCAGGGTCACTTGGAGATGTGATCATTCTGTATTTTTCAGACATCCTTCTTCCTTCGCACTAGACCTCTTTCTATTGTTCAGGAAACCCTGAGAGTATCCCTTCAGATATCTCAGGAGGTTCCAGAGCTTGCTGATGGTGAGTGGGTAGATCAAACAGAACTAGTTGGGGAGAGGGAGGTCCATTGGCTTGCCAGCTGTGCAAACAACCTTCACATGTGTTTGCTGATTTTTCACAGGTACAAGCCAAAATTCACTAACTCATTGAATCTTGAGCCAAAGACTGCTCAGGAAAGGCTGGGGGACTGAAGAGTCAACACAAATATTTAATATAACAATAATAGAGACTAATAATATTTAAACTGTTACACACACACTTCATCTTCTCTGTTCTTGAAGAGAATTATGCTTTTCCCTGGGGTTCTGATCATACTCTGGAAAAACAAAACAAACCCCACAACCTATGATATTCGAGAAAAAACTCACACTGGGTTAACACCTAAATGAGTATCCCATGGGTTTGCCAAGAAAACACTGTGTCCCCTACTTGGTCCTCCCCATCCCCACTCATGGTTCCCTGAACCTACAGTGGACCATCCTGCCCCCAGGTCCAGGAACAGAGCATAGTGTGTGGTGTACTTATATATTTAATTTATTGCTTTGTTTTTCTGTATACTGCACCTTTAAATTTCTATGGATTCTCCTGTTATGTTCAGCAGCCATTTTGTGCTAACATTCAGTGCAGACTGTCAGAGGGAAAAGACACTACATGTTCTCTCATAGACACTTTACATTTGTTCCCTTCTTTTGTCTTTTAATCTAAAATAAAGGTCAGTATGACTGAAAGTATCCATTTGTTCTTTGTATATGGAAAAAACATATCACTACTCTCAAATTCAAGTTTACAGAAATCTTGAGTTAGGCCATAAATCATGAAATTGGCTTAAGAATCCTTAGATTTATAAAAAAAATAATAAACTTTGGGTTCTTTCGATTTGCCTTCTGATCTCTGAGCCATGAGGGTGTGAAAGGTTTTCCAGCTTTACTCTACACTTTTGAGGGCCAGAAATTTAGCTTTAATAATGATGATAGAAAATAGATTTTCATTCTCTTGATTCTAGCAGCTGATTTATTTTATTTATTTTTAAAATCAAATATCATAAGACTTATAATAAAATTGTGAGAGTTGGCAGCACTGCAATATGTTGACAGCTGACCACACTACTCCTACCTGACCAGCTAGCTACACATGGGTCCTTCCAATGCAAAGAGCTAGGGATACAACTGGGCCCTGTGCGCTGTAGTAGGAAGAGAGCCAGAGACATAAGCCCTCGTATTTGAGGCAGAAATGCTTACAGAATTTGGCAAAAACAGGGCTAACATTGCAAAAATATACATTTCTAAAAAGGGTTAAGCACAAAATGCTCACACAAACACATCCCAATATCAAGGATGGTATAAAAACAGCCCCCCAAAATAACAAAAACACACTAACCCCTCCTAAAACATAAGATCAGGATAACAGTACATGACTTGTTTGTATCAGAGTATAAAGATGTATCTCAAAGGGAATATCTTTGGCCAGCCTAGGGTGAGATGGAAAGTCCTGCCACTGACTGAGCTGTGCCCATTGTAATGGACATATATATCTTAATATCCTCATAAAGTCTGCCAGGTGGTATTACTGTGCTTTGTCAACAATAAAACTGGCTGAGTGTCTTTTCATTGGGCATTTTGCTCAAGGTCTGCTGTGTCAACTGTCTGTGCAGGGCTGGAACAGCACACAGGGAAAACACACAGACGCAACCAAATATCTAACCACATGCACCAAACCTTTAATTTGCTCAGCACCATTCTTACTATCATAAAAACAAAAACATATTCAAAGAACTGCTTTTTTGGGGGGTGAAGGGGGGCTAAAATTGAGTTGTTCTCAGAACAGTTTTCATAAACTTCTTATGGAATATCAGTCTGAAGTCTCCATAGTGGTATTAAAAACAAATTTGGGCAAACAAACAGTCCAATAAACAAGCAAGTCAAAAATCTGTAAGATTCTAGAATATGTGCCATTCTCCAGCATATCTAGGCAAATAATCAATTTTGGGGGGTTTAGTAGCCAAACTGAATTGGGGGGGGAGGGGGAGAGAAGGGTTTGTTTTTCTTGACAAAATGAAAAAACACCACCACCACCGATTGTTTGGATCAAAATCAAATGTTTTGAACTGACATTTTGTTTAGAAAATTTCATTTCAAAGCAAAATGTCAAAATGGATCATTGTGACATATTTAAAAAAGGGGCGGGTTGGTAGAAAAAAAAAGGTATTTTTTGGCCAATTTAATATTGGCTAGAAAAATTTCTCCCAGCTCAATTCCTCGGTACTGTAATTATGCAAGTTCCAGCATGGATCCTCTCCATACTAGAAGCCCAAAGCTCCTTGATAGTATTAGGTGTACTGCCATCATTCATTCATCCCATGGTGAAGTCTAAATTTAATATCTGTGCTTTCATCTTCCTGCCTGTGAAAGAACAGACCCAAAGTACAGGCCCAAAATTGTGGGTCTTCCCACAATGAAAAATAAATCTGTATGCGCAGGGATCCTGCTGTGTTTGGCTCTCAAAGCCACAGTGTGAGCCACTGTTTCTGCTGTGAGTGTCTTTCTAATGGAATCCAGCTACACATCTCTTCTATTCTTCCAATCCCCCAAATTGGTTTCTGGAAGCTATTTGTACCACAAAGTTGTCTCTCAACTTTAGCTTTTCTTGATGGACATAGCCTGATGTAGTAAAGCTTTTGGGGAGTTCAATCTGCAACCATCAGTTTGCTTGCCATACAGATTGGAGAAATAACCCTCAAATACAGAATTTAACTGAACACCTGAAGTCATTCAAATGTTAAACTTTCATCCAACCAGGAGTTATTTTTATACTGTGCCATGTTCTTAACAAAAGCTGTTAGCTGCAGCTAGCAGGGTTGGTTTTTTTGTTTGTTGTCTGTTTTAGTGATCCAAGGTCATGTGAATAATTAACAAAAAGAACAATTTCTGCACATGATAATAATAGATGTGCAACGACTGTGCCATTTGCTTAACCAATGTGTATAACAAGTAGATCAGAATAGTTAAACACTAACCATTAACATGAACATGTGTTTTGCGGCTAACAAAGGGCTTGGGAAATGGACATTTAAAACTTCTTCCCACATCTTGTTTTTTCTAATCATTTTCCTTGATTGGCACTTGTATCTAATGGCCAAAAACCTGGTCTCACAAGCCAGTCAGTCTGAATTTGTTCCTATTCTATTCCGTACTGTGCTCATCACAGCAGTAGTTGAGCACCTTCCGGAAGTGCATTGAACAACACAAGCTCCTATAGTGGTGTTTATTTTAATTCACGGCTATTTAACCATTCAAAGTGCACGCATGCACCCAATGATTTACTCTTTGCTGGTTGGAGATATGCAGTGGCAACAGCCCCATTGACTTACACTGTACCATGCTGTGCCAGTCCTAAGTGCTTAGTACAGTATCACTATCTCAAGCGCCAATCCTGTTCTAGTTTCTTTGTTTTCTTTCTTGGCCAGATGTTATTTTATGGGGCTTTCTTTGAAAATTCAACATTACTTTTTATTATAACTAGGCTGTAATAGTTGCAATGTCTGCAACTTAGAGTTTATTTTGTACTGTGACTAGGAGTAAGACTTCAGAAAGTTCTAACATAGTGAAGACAGATAATGATCACATTCTGTATGGAAGGCAGAGTTTCTTTTATGTATATTTAATAGCCTCATCAAATGAGGCATCACATTTAAACAGTAATTCTAGGACTATGATAAATCCATTTTTTTCTGCCCTTCTGCATACCAAATACTGGGTATTCTGCTCACAGGACACTAGATATGTGTACCAGATAACATGTAACCTGGGCAGTGGCTGTTGTATAAAATCAATTAAAGACTGATTAAAACAATATGTATACAAATTATGTCAAAACAAAATCTATGTTAAAAGAGCATTATTAAAGTTGAAAAGTCAAGCACTCAGAAGCTAGTAAAGGTCAGAATTAAGGTTGCCTATCCACCCATAATTGGACCCCATATGCACTGTGATAGCATGCAGTCATGTAATTAAAGACTATTTTTTTACAAGACCCCCTGCCTTATTCACCAAAAACATTCAATACTTCTTTCAATTCTCCTCACTCAACATGCAGTTCCACTCCAAATGTACTCCATTCAAATCCAGCACTGAACACAGAATTATTAATTTCCTCTAGGGCATTTTTATAGTGCTCTCACCACAATATCTGAGTGCCTCACAAATACAAATGAATTTACCTTCACAGCACTCCTTTGAGATTAGATAGGATTATCCCCATTTTACAGCTGAGGAAATAAGGAATAGTGAATAAGACCAAACCTGGGGACTGATCTGGGGTGCCCCATGTGATACACGTATGCTCTGATTTTTTTTTTACTTAGTATTTTTATTGCACATATGTTTAAAGCACTGCTCCAATCAATATTAGTTACAGGTGTGAGCTCTCAGCACTTCTGCTAAGATGGCCCCAGGTATCACATGAGGAATAAATCAGGTTGTGTAGTGAAACAGCCTATCTGTAGGATCCATATCTCATTTGTTGCAGAAGTTGAAAGGTGTATGGTGAATGAGGCAGGGGACTGTGGGAAGAAAAAGATGACCTTGTGATTAAGGAAGTTGATTCTCTTTTTGCATCACCCAGGGAGTTCCTCTGTAATGCTGGGCAAGTCACTGGGCTTGTCTTCACTACCTACTGGATCGGCGGGTAGCGATTGATCTGTTAGCGATAAGATTTCTCGCATCTCATGAAGACGCGAGAAATCAATCGCCCGCGGTGCCCCCAACTCCGGAACTCCAGCTTGCTGAGAGGCACAAACTGGAGTCAACGGGGGAGCGTACCGCAGATTGACGCCGCCGTGAGGATGGCAGGTAAGTCGGCTGAAGATATGCCAACTTCAGTTATGTGATTCATGTAGCTGAAGTTGCGTATCTTCAGTCGATTCCCCCCCACCCCCCAGTGAAGACCAGCCCACTTAAACCAAAATTTATCTGAAAACAATTGTGAGCCAGATCAGCTTTGAGGAAGACTTTAATGAGACAAGTGTGAATGATACCCAGGAATAATTTAAGAACACTCCATTAGTTACTATAAATATAACAAATGGAAGAAAGGGGAAGTCAGTAATAACAAATATAAATCAGAGACAGGAATTGTAGAAAATTGATAAGGGAAACCAAGGAGCACAAGCAAACTATGACCAACAGAGTGAGAGTAATTATCCATTGTTCTAGTGTGTTGTGATGGATTCTACAGCACTGACAATTTTAAAATCAAAATTGGATATTTTTCCAAGAGATATGCTCTAGGAATTATTATGGGGAAGTTTTATGTCCTGTGCTATACAGGAGGTCAGAGTAGATGATCACAATCCTTTGATCTTAGTTATAAACAGGATGCCCTCCTGATGTGCATTCCTTCCTGTAGATTTTGTGATCCCTTGTTGACTTCACAGTCTTGATTAACCGGTTGTTCCATATGCAAATAGAGAGGAGATAAGTGTCTACAATCCCCTGCCTGAACAGAACCTGTTTATTACCTTCTGGTGTCCAGTTTTAACTTACATACCTTAAGAACACAGTTTTCACTATACATAAATACCGTTTTAAATAATATCCTTACAAATACAGTATTTTGCAATGATTATGATGACCAGGAGGCTATGGGCTCTCAGAGACTTCACATGCAATCCTTTGTATAACTATTATGTAAACATCAGACCCATGTGATCCTGTAAACCCCTGTGCATCCCTTATGCCCTCTTCCAGTTGACATTAAGAGGTCCCTGAGTCATGGTAATGTTGCATGTTATAAAACAACCTTTATTACATTTTTAAATCTGAACAATGATTCTGTGCTGTAATATAATTTAGAGATACATCTTGGGGTGAAATCCTAGTCACATTGATGTCAATGGCAAAATTCTCATGGATTTCAATGGGATCATATTTCACCTTTGGATTTTTACTTCAGCATGCAGTAGCCTAGAGTTAAAATAGCCATTTAGTTATGCTTATTAACGTATCAAATGCCAGGCAGCCTTAATTGTCCAAGGGTTAACTCAAAAGGCAAAAACTTACCTTAAATTTTTATTATGGCATTTACATGATAATATATTTTGTCTAGAGAAAGAAATCAGAGTGAGCTTTTCTTCTTAAAATTGGATTTTAGATTAAATCCCTAATGTCCATTGAGAATCCACAGTAGTAGTTTTCATGTATTGCCAGTTGGCACCAAGTGGTAAGAACACACGTAAGGGCTGACTGAGCAGGCTTTTTCACAGCGGACCTCAGACAAGATATAAATTACATCATTCCACTGAATGTTTTTGCGTTTCAGACAAATGGGAACATTATGGACTATTTTCTTAGTCTGCTGAGGAGCACAATCAAGCCTTATCAGGCTTTTGGAAACTTGGCCCTTAATCATGTTTTTTATGAAGTTTACATACTGTGATTGTGCCTTTATGATGTAGATTATTTATCTGGATTATATTTAGGACCCTATGAAATTCAGTCCATTTTGGTCAACTTCATGGTCACCAAATGTTAAAAATAGTCAATTTCATGATTTCAAATGTTTATCTCTGACATTTCATGGTGATATAACCATGGGGGGTCTTGACCCAAAAGAGGATCATGGGGGAGTCGCAAAGCTGTTGTGGGGAGGTCACAAGATTGCCACCCTCACTTCTGTGCTGCCTTCAGAGCTTGATCTTGGAGGCTTGATCAGTGCCAATGGTTCCAGCACAGAGGAGTTCAAAAGGGGATGCGTTTTAGCTACAAGTGCTGCACGGAAGTTGATGAATTTATGGACTGATAAAAACATTACATTTGGTACCAAAGAGAAAAATCATCAAGCTAGTCTACGAACAGTGTTACTCTGCAATCTGGAAGCAGCTGCATTAAATTAAATGGACATCAGAAGGCTGGAGGCAGCAGAGATAGGAGTTCTCCAGAACATGGCAGGTGTATAGTGGAATGTTTTTAAGATAAATGAAGAAGTTAGGAGAGTAGAAGGTGAAATCAGTGCATGGGATTGGCTGCAATCAAAAAGATTACAGTACTGGGCGCATTTCAGTATGTGGGCAAACAGATGATGGGATATTCAGAAGGCAAACAGATGATGGGATACCAAAGAAAATAATGCAAATTCAACCAAGTTCAGTCAGACCTAGAGGCTGCCTATTGACTCGATGGTGGGATATCTAAGCAGGACCATGACCAGGTTGGGCTTAATGGAGGAACAAGCCATTGGCAGGAATGAAGGTGATGCTGTATTGTTGCCCATGATTGTAAAGGTTCTTTGGGACGAGAAGCTACATGATATGCTTGGGCTGGTCCAGCACATAATCAGGGACCATAACTGACTTTCTGTGTCATCTCCCCTTCCACCCCAAACACACACCCACACACACACACACACACACCCACACACACACACACACCCCTGAGCAGAACTCATAATGATTAATGCCCTGATACTGCACCATGGAAGACAATGAGACTTTTGCTATTGGCTTCAAAAGGAGCAAGAGTGAGTACTAAATTAACTGCCCAAAGTCACACAGGAAGTCTGTGGCAGAGCCAGGAATTGATCGCAAACCATCTGAATCCTATAATGTCTCACCCACAAAACCATCCTTTCTTCCCCATCCCCACCCCCAAATCAATTAGTTCTAAATTTTTAACCAAGATTCATTAATTCTCCTGCAACTGAAAATGTGAATCAAGAAATTCCCCTACAATATAGCAGTCGGTTTACATTTAATACACATTTTTTACCTAGGTCTTAACTACATTCTCTGTTGAAAATGTAATAGATCAATTTTATATTTTGCATTAATTTAGACCTTCCAGATCTGTTTGGAAATTGAAATCCAGTCATCCTCAGAGGAATAGAATCTAACGTCTCATTCCATTTTTAAGGTAACTCTGAATGCGTTAATATTAAAACTGGACAATGGTTTTCATCAGGGTGCCAGAAGTGTGGTGAACCCAGGCTGATGCAATTCTCTGAATGGTTCCTCAGTGGATCAGACCATGTGGTCTAGGATAACTAGACAGCTAATGTGAAAAATTGGGACAGAGGATGGGGGTGGTGGTGGTAATAGGAGCCTATGTAAGAAAAAGACCCAAAAATCGGGACTGTCCCTATAAAATCAGGACACCTGGTCACCCTAATGTAGTCTGAGGCAAATGCCCTGAGAGGCATGGGACAAAATGTGAATGAGATGGTGAACATCTGCTTATTTTACAGCAGAGATCTGAGATGAGGTTGTGTATAACAATTGTGTGAAAAATATGCCTTTGCATTTTTAAATATACTTTTTAAAAGAGTTTTCTTTTCTTGGAATATTTGCCATTATTGTTATTTTTAATACGTTGAGCATCTTCAGAGACATAGCTATTCAGAAAGGTGAAGGTCTTTTAAAGGAGAATAATGTTACTTACTACAGGCATATTCCTATGTTGCCAAGGAGACCAGATGCTATGGTAAAAGAAAAACACCTCAACAACAGAAAAGCACTTACACCATTGATGATGTTCATCTCTAAACATTCTCGGAAGGCATGTTATGAACTCATTTGCAGAAATGAGTCAATACTAGATAGGGGTATTAGATGGGAAAACAGCACAAACTGTTATTTACTGGGCTCTGACCTTAGAAATGATATCAGATTTACCCTTGCTCTCTGTAGAATGAGTCACCCACAGTCCCCGACATGGGATTTATTCCATTACTTGTGTTTGGTTCCTATCGATAACTGTGGAATTATTTCTGTTTGTTGACCGGCAAAAAAGTGCCTATATCCTCAGACAAATAGAGACCGTGCAGTAGAAAGATAGTTTAATTAAGAGAAAGACAAAAGGGAATACGAGCTTCTGTGTGCAATAGTGTGTGCGAATGACCTAAGAGAAAGGGTTATGCTATTTGAATGATACGGTGGGAGGTATAGCACAGGATTTGGATCACAGGCAGAGGTGTTCTTATTTGGGGTTGCTCAAGGAGCTCTGTATGTTAGAGCAGCCATAGGTACTACTTCAATTTTTGACAGCCTGGCCCAGCTGCATCTGCAGCCCAGAACAGATGTAGTGTAAAGTGCTGTGGCCACTGCCCTGCTTGCTCGGACATGCTCCCTCCTGCCATGGCCATGCATCCTACATGCCTCATGCTCTGAGCTGTGCAGGAGGGCAGCATACAGCTGCCTACATTGGCCCTATGTTGCTTCTGCATCCCCCAGAGTACCGCTTTGTCCAATAGGCCTCTATGCTATTAGAGTGGTGCAAAGTGGGCATCCCTATCTCTATATAGCCAATACAGAGGAAAGTATATTCTGTGCACTGCTTATTTGTTGTCTTCCATACATCAAATTAGTTCAATGTGATCCTGGTACATTCTATCACTTTGCTATAATAAGATGTTACCCAATGTGACAATGTCACATTCACATTTTTTTACAATGTTTAATTTAGATGGGTTATCTGCTATGAATTTAAAATGAGTACCAGGATCTGCATTTTCAACCTAAAAAGGTTGGTCAGATAGAGGGCAGAGGTGGGAGTGGAGATGGGAGAAAGGGGAACCAAAAACTCATCCATGAAACAGGACAGTGAAAATGTTAGTAAGTTATCTGTGATTCCCTTTTTATGTGGTTTCATTCTACTTAATCTCTTTGACTTCCTCAAGTCTATAGTTTACAAGGTTAGAACTAAGGAAAGGTCAAACTATATCCTTTTGTGTCTGAGATTTACCTGCAAATGTAAGTTGGTCATGAAGTTTTCCTAACTCCTTTAACAGTGTGTGAATGTGTAAAATCTCTGTAGAGGTCACAGCCCCCCAAACTGTGGGAAGTTACTCTGAAGGGATTTGGTTTAATGCCTCTTCAAAATATAATATACATGTAAAGAACCAAAAGCCACAATTTTGAAAGACCAGTGTTAAAGATTGGCTTCTATTTTTTAGATTCCCACTTCCTTTAATGAATATATATACATATATTTAGTATTCTTGAAGAAGCAATATGTGCCTCTCAATTAATATTAACAGCTAATCTGAACCCACCAAAGCAGCAATACTGTCATCTAACAGCAGGCAACTTATTTTATTTTTTAGATGCAGTTTGGAGATTATTTGAAAATTCTACTTAAGAGACCAATGTAGAGGAACCACTCAGCTGCAGGGAGGATTTCAGCTGATACCAACTACAATATTAATGATTGATGTAGGAGCACACATTTTAGACTGGAGTTTAATTAGGTAAGTGTTGCAGCTGGTTTTGGTTGAGATGACTTGATGGGACATAAAGCTATTATGTGGCTTCACATCAACAGGGTATCTTCTGAGCTGAAACAGGAGTGAGATAGCAGGAAATGCAATCATGACTTTTTCTGAAGATGAGTCACTGGAAATATCTTTTAATAAGAAAGGGCATGACACTTCGTATTAGTTTTATGGATGGATTGAGTGCTCATGAAAGCGAAGCACTGATAGTGTAGACTTGTGCCAGAAAGAATGCAGGCAGGTGCCATAGGAGTCTGGCAATGCACCTTAGTCACAGCCAGCAAAACTCTTCTTATTCCAGTCCTGACTCTCATCCTGGCAATGGAACCAAATTCTATGATGTTTTTTGCTGTGGACAAAGCATCCAGAAAGTAGTGACATTAAAAAACCACACACATTTCCACATAGGACCAAAGCAGAATTTGAATATTACACACACTTTAAATTATTATTTATTCATAATATGACAGGTCCCTGCCAAAGGACTTTGATTTAAGACCACAGCCCTTCATTGTGTAAACTGTGCATGGGCAAACTGAGATAGCCAATGTATAGCTGTGTTTTTTCAATAAAATTGCACAGGTATAACTTAAGGTGTTAACTATTGTTAACACGTTAAAATTAAGCCAGTGCAAAAAGCCTTGTGGACACTATTTCAGCAAGAGTGGCTTCTTTTTAGTTCAGCTTAATTTGATCCGTTACAGGTTTAACAGAAACTGAAATAAACCTGTTTTACACCAAAATAAGAGTGTCTGCGCAGCCCTTTTGCACTGGTTTAATTATATCAGTTAAAAAGCCAATTCAAGATATCCTGGTGCAACCTTTTCATATAGATAAGCCCTTACATATGGTAAAGGGGGCAAAAGGCATCAGAAATGGTGGTGGGGAAGTGTCTCAGAAGAATACAGTTTCCACAATAAACACACATGTGGCTGTTTACTAATGAATGAATACAAAGGAATTATGAAGTACACTAAGGGTATGTCTTCACTACAGCAGTAGTTCGATTTACTTTATGTCGATGTTGTGAACGCGACGGTATACAGTCGATGTTGTGTGTCTTCACTAGGCACAGCTAAGCACAGCAAGTTGACAGTGTCTGTCCGCAAAACTTTTGCAGGCGTTGACATGACGAGCGTTGCACTCTGGGTACTTATCCCACAGTTCCCTGATCCCCCAGCAGGCACCATTTCGAGTGCTGCACTATGGGTAGGCATTTCCAAATTTCGCGCCCTTTTTCCGCGCCGCCCACCCCCATTCCGAGCGGTGCACTGTAGGTAGGCATCCCATAATTCGCGCCCTTTCTCCGCCGTGCTAACGCCATAGCATTGCAAGCATGGAGCCCGCTGACACTACGGCTGCAGTAATGGCTGTTGTGAGGACCTCGATCACGGTTGCTGAGTTCCTGCTGCACCGTCTGCAGAGGAGGAATGCGATCCGGGGAGAACTGCGCTTTCTGGAACCCGACGACAGTGAGGAGGAGATGGACGAGGACAGCGGGGACGACAGGGACACTGACGTGCACAGCGGGGATGACAGGGACACTGACGTGCACAGCCGGGACGACATGGACACTGCCGTTTTTGCAAGTAGGGCGACTGACAATCTGTCAAAAATGGTGGCAATGGGGCAGGCTCATGCCATCGAACGCCGATTCTGGGCCAGGGAAACAAGCACGGACTGGTGGGACCACATAGTGCTGCGGGTCTGGGATGACTCCCAGTGGCTCAGAAACTTCCGCATGCGAAAGGGTACCTTCATGGAACTTTGTGACTTGCTGTCCCCGGCCCTCCGGCGCAGGAATACCAAAATGAGAGCGGCCCTTACAGTGGAGAAGCGAGTGGCGATAGCCCTCTGGAAGCTTGCAACGCCAGACAGCTACCGGTCAGTGGCGAATCAGTTTGGGGTGGGTAGGTCTACAGTGGGCTTTGCTGTGATGCAAGTAAGCAGGGCAATCGTCGAGCGGCTGCTACACCAAGTTATAAACCTCGGAAACCTGCAAGCCACAATAGATGGCTTTGCCGCCATGGGATTCCCTAACTGTGGTGGGGCTATAGATGGGACTCATATCCCTATCCTGGCACCGGAGCACGAGGCCGCCGAGTATAGAAACCGGAAGTATAGAAACATGCAAGCAGTGGTTGACCACAAGGGACGTTTCACCGACCTCTACGTGGGGTGGCCGGGAAAGCTTCATGACGCTCGAGTGTTCAGGAACTCTAGGGTTTTTAGACAGCTGCAGAAAGGCACTTTCTTCCCCGACCAGAAAATTTCTGTGGGGGGGGGGGGGGTCGAAATGCCGATCGTGATCATTGGGGACCCAGCCTACCCCCTAATGCCCTGGCTTATGAAGCCCTACACAGGAGCCCTGGACAGGGGTCAGGAGCTGTTCAACTACAGGCTGAGCAAGTGCAGAATGGCCATAGAGTGTGCATTTGGCCGCTTGAAGGGGAGATGGCGTTCCTTACTGATTCGCTCAGACATCCGCGAGAGAAATATCCCCATTGTTATAGCTGCTTGCTCTGTGCTCCACAATATCTGTGAGAGCAAGGGGGAAACGTTTATGGTGGGCTGGGAGGCAGAGGCAAATTTACTTTCTGCTACTTATGAGCAGCCACACAGCAGGGAAAGTAGAAGAGCACACCGTGAGGCCCTGCGCCTCAGGGACGCCTTGAAAGACAGTTTTATGAGTGCCCGAGATGGCGTTTGAGAATCTGCTCCCTTGCTGTGCTCTAAGCCTGCTGCCCTTGAACCCTCTTTCCCTCTCCCCTCCCCATGCTTTCCCTGCCCCATCCCCATGCTTGCAGAGGAAATAAAATCACTGTTTGAAAAATCATGGTTCCTTTATTGGTTAATCGGAAATACAAATACAGGGGATCACTGTCCTGGTATCCTGGAGGGAAACCGGCAGTCGCAGTGGGGGAGGAGCGGGCAAAGGAGGGGGGGGTGAGAAGGGGGGAGAGGAGGGGTGGGCAAGACACAGGAGCTTTTAAAAGTTTTCCGAGAACGTCAGCCTGCTGCTGCTGCTGCTTCTGCTGGCTTGTGGGGTAGAGTGGAGCGGCCCACGGAGCTTGCCCCCCCCGTGTTCTCACCCCGCGTCTGGGTGGGGAATCTATGGGAGTTGGGGAGGGGGGGAGGTGGTTACACAGGGGCTGCAGAGGTGGTCTTTGGGCATGCTGCAGCTCCACCAGAGATCTCAGCATGTCGCTCTGGTCCTCCATTATGCGGAGGAAAGCATCCATGCGTCTTTCCTCACGCTGTTCCCTCTTTTCTGCAGCGGCTCTCCATTCCTGCCTCTCTCGATTCCTTTCCTCTCTCTCTCGATTCCTTTCCTCTCTCTCTCGATCCCTTGCCTGTATCTCTCGATCCCTTGCCTCTATCATTCTTTCCCTCCAGTCCGTCTGGCAGGCTGCCTCAGCGCGCGAGTTCTCCACGAGTTCAGTGAACATATCATTGCACGTTCGCGTTTTCTTTTTACGCTTTCTTATCTGCGGTGCACGGCGGGAGTAGGAGCAGGACGGGGGATTCTCACATACTTGTTCATCTGTGGGCGAGTGTGGGAAAATAAAGTTTGAAAGTTATGAGACAGATACATTCAAGGTTAGGAGGCAGATGCAGTCTCGGACGGTACACAATGGGAGTACTATGCCATTTGCAACCTCAGTATTCAGAGGCCTGATATGATTTCTGTACAAGGTCATGTTCTACACCTAAAAGTGACTGAGAAGCTCACAGAAAAGTCAGAGCATCTCAGACACATATGCGTGCCTCAGCCCAAGACGGCTTCTGAAATCACCGTGCAGCCGGCCATGGTAAGTTAAAAGTGGCGCCTGCATACTGTAGAGCAACCCCGCCCTCTTCCCCCCACCGCGTGGCTGGCTCCCACTGAAACCGCAAACTGCAAAGCAAATGCCAAAAAATCTCTCGCTAAGGGCTAAGGTCTTTTTGGGGCTCTTCAGACCGCGTGCAGACTGCTCAGATTCTCTGCTAGCTACCGCTACGGGCTGGGGGGGGGGGCGGTTGGGTGCGCGTTGGATCTGAAGAGGAAGCAACCGCTTGCAAACTGCCCAGATTCCCTGCTAGCTACCGCTACGGGCTGGGGGGGTGGGGGCGGTCAGCGTTCGTGGGGTGGGGGGTGCGGTTGGTCGGTCCTCAGCAGAAAAGAGTACTTTGCAGCTGGGAATCTTTATCTCCCTACTAATTGCAGTCCGTATCTCAAACAGGCAACCCTGAATGACATCACTTTGCTGAGAATTTCTTGGAGAGATAGGGAGCGCATGCTCCTTGACTCCATGCAAAGTCCTGGTCCATACGCCGCAATGCTAGCCTTCTCAATGATACCAGACAACTTACTACTTTCGTGGCGTGGGTCGGTGTCCTATCACGGGGGACCACATAAGGCGGATCTCCCCAGAAATCTGCTGCGCTGGATTCATCGCTACCTCCTGGATAGCTTCCTTGAAATGTCCGCGGAGGACTTATGGTCAATCCCGGAGTATATTGACAAACTCTTTGAGTAGAAATTGACCAGCAATGAAAGCACGCTAAGTCCTTAGGGCAAGTTACTCATTAATAAATGCTTCCTTTACAAAATCACGCGTCATGTAATCACTTAAAAAAGAAACACTTACCCCCCTGGGAGGCTTGGGAGGGTACTGGCTCCAGGGTGACAAACAGCTCCTGGCTCTCTGGGTACACGGGTTCTCCGCTGGGCTCCTGCTGCTCCGTGAGATTTTCCTCTTCATGGTCGTCCTCCTCGGAATCAGTCTCCTCCCTGACGATTATCCCATCGGTGGAGTCCACGCAGACCGGCACGATGGTGGTGGGGGCGCCCCCCATTATCGCATTTAGTTCATTGTAGAACCTGCATGTCCGTGGCGCGCCCCCTGATCGTCCGTTTGCCTCCTTGACTTTCTGGAACGATTGCCGCAGCTCCTTAATTTTCACGCGGCACTGTGTGGTGCCCCTGTTGTGGCCCCTTTCTAGCATGGCCTTGGAGACCCTTCCATAGGTGTTGGCATTCCGTTTGTTGTTTTGTAGTTCCAACATCACAGATTCCTCTCCCCAGATAGCGATGAGATCCAGCACCTCACGAGTGGACCATGCTGGAGCTCTTTTCCTCTGGCTGGTCTCCAGGGTAGAGGAGCTCTGCATGGAGTCTTGTGATGCTGAGCTCTGCATGGCGGCTAGTGCTGCTGATAGCTCTGAATGGCGACTGAGCAGTTCAGGTGAGCTGGCCACGCTGACCAAACAGGAAATGGCATTCAAATGTTCCCGGGTCTTATCTACCTGGCCAGAGCAGCGAGTTCAGAGTGCAGTGGAGAGCGGTCACAGTGGAGCAGTAGTGAGGCAGTCCAGAGCGGTCAGAATGGAGCATTGTGGGACAGCCTCTGGAGGCTATTAATGTCGGGTTCCGTCTTCACTAGCCCACGGTCGAGCTTGGAACGTCGAGATTAGCCTTATGTCACTGGTTAGGCTGGAGTTCCAAGATCGATCTTGAGGGCCCTTTACATCGACGTTAAGGGCATGTATGTGAAGACAGGTACACGTTTAACTCGACCTAACGTCGTTAACATCGATTTAAAGTGGTAGTGAAGACATGCCCTAGATTACTCAATAGCTCTACAGCACAACTGGAGGTTAGTGGAGGGACCTCACAAGAAAGCAAGTCCATTCTGTTGTGGCAATTAATGATAGCCTGTATAGCAGTGGTTCTCAAACATTTTGTAGTGGTGACCCCTTTCCCACACCGGGCCTCTAAGCGTGACCCCCCAGGGGTCAGGCGGGGGGGGGCATGCCTACAGCCCACTGCAGCAGGGGCTGGGATGGGGGGGTTCCAGCAACCCCCCAGTACAGGGGCCGGGATTGAGGGGGGTTCCAGCAGCCCCCCAAAGGCCAGTGAGGGGGGGGTCCAGCAGCCCCACGGAGGCACTGGAAGCCCACCTCTGCAGGGGCTGGGTCGGGCATGTGGCAGTGCCTGCAGCCCGCCGCAGTAGGAGCCAGGGCCTGGACCGGGCTCGCAGGACTGCCAGCAGCCGTCCGCGGCAGGAGCCGCAGCCGGGACCAGCAGCCCGTAGCAGCAGCATTGTTCGGGCCCAGCTGCTGGCAGTAGGGGCTCGCGACCCCCACAGAATTGGCTCATGACCCCCAGAGGGGTCCCAACCCCCACTTTGAGAACCAATGCTGTATAGCAATAGCATCAGACTGGCTTAGCATCTATAGCCCAGCCAGAAATGATTAAACAAAATTGAGAGAGTCTAGCCATGGAAAAAGTCATGCCTACAAGGAAACATGCCCATATAGGTTCAGATATGGGAACCATGTTTTAAGTATACCGATTTTCAGCAGTTCAGGCCTATCTGGTAATTAGATTAATTATTTTTTTAAATTTGCTTGCAATTTTTCTTTCACATTCAAAAATGAATAAAGTAACAAATCTAATGTGAATGTCATTTTTCAAGAAGTTAGCCTAAAGTCATTTATGTAGATCTCAAATACAAATTAATTAACCAATCACCTTCTCCACCTCACTCCACCCTTCCTACTCCCAGGTGGGCCCCCACTCATGAGTCTGGTGCTTCCTCCTCCCACTGCCAATAGGGAACCCATTCCCTGCATCTACCTCCTCTGTTTACCATCTGGGAGGGTAATGCAGCCTTCTAGGTTCCACTCCTACTGGTAGTACCATCCTCTATCTAGGTAGAGTTGCTGTGGCTACTCACCAGGGAATGGGGAGAAGTGGCTTTCGGAGAGCTCACAGGGAGAAGAGGAGCTTCTGAACATAAAATAGGTAGGACTGACTTGGACATCTGGTCCCCTTATCAGTATTGCCAACTCCATGCATTCAAATAATCACAAATCAGGCCCCTAAAAAGCGACTGGCTCAAAAATAATGAAATTTAAAAGACAAGCCCATATTTTCTCTTTAACCACGAGGGCTAGAAACTTACTTTTAAAAAAAATGAAAGCTGAGATTCTCACATATTCAGATAGCTGCAGGAGCTGTGGGAGGGGTGGTATGAAAAACACCAAGTATGATAAGATTTGTGAAAAATAATGGGTGCTGGCCATGCTGCTTATTACAGAGTGCTGAAAGCCAGGGGCTCTAACGGGATGTTGATTTGTTCCTGTGCTTGTGTAGGAAGTGTCCTGAGTAGATGGTGCAGTTTCTTAGTGTACTCCTCACTAGGATCTGAGGAAAGTGGCCTATAGAATTTGTTATTGGAGAGTTGTCTGGCAGCCTCCTTTTGGTAGTCAAACCTGTTCTAGGTACTAGATGCTAGGTCATCAATATGGAGACTATGGAATACATGCCTCAATATCCAGCAGGGCCAAGGGAATAGAGAAATGTATAGGACACACATATGGATAGCACCTCAGCCCAACCTTGCCCACAAAGCGTTATCCAACTGTCCAAGGAAGACAGACAATCTGCTGGAGATTCAATACTCAGAAGAATCAAAAGAACATTTTGCAAGGGATAGGTGGATAGGGTGTTGCCTTCCTGGAGCTAAGACACAAGATATCATTCTAAGATTAGACTGAGTTCAGAAGTCAACAGCCAAGCATTCATTGATGATGTTTCATATTGGCACTAATGACACTGCATTTCAGGAGCTCACAGATAATAGATAACGTCAAAGAACTCAGAAACATGCTGAAGAAGAAGAATGTCCAAATGATTTCAGAGATCCTTTTAGTCACATGAGCAAAGGAAGACAGAAGGTTCTGGAACTGAAGCACTGACTAAGTAAGTGATGTATAATTTAAGGTTTGGATTTTGTGGTACATTGATCCACCTTCTATGGGGAGAGAGAAATGTGTAGTTTGGATGGCCTCCATCTTAGCAGAAAGGAAACCAACCTCCTCAGAGACAGTCTGAAGGGGATTAAACTAATAGGAAAAGTGGAGCGTCAAACAGGGAAGCTATAAGCACTTAGCCCAAAACTGAGATAAAAATTAATCAAGGAACCAAAGGACATAAAGAGAAGAAATTCTTGAACTGCCTATTTTAACACAGAGGCCCATTGGTGGTTCAGTCCTCTTTGTCTGCAATTCTGGTCAGTCCAGACATAATCACCACACTTTTGTCATAATCTGTATCTAAAGGTGTTATTTAAAGTATGTACAAAGTAATAACATGCTGGTCCTGTAAATCACTGTGTGGTGTCTGTATGGGTTGTGAACAAAGAGTAATAAATGTGTGCTAGAATTAGGTTCTTAAAATCTGTTTGGCAAGCAATGCATAAACTCTATCTGCCCTAGACAAAGGAACATGTATTTGCTTACCTGGTCATCAGGCAGAGAGAATGAAGGTACATTTACATGCAAGATAAACACAACCGTTAGGAGAAGCCCTGGGGAAAGATGAACACTTAATCTCCATGGGCAATAGAGACTGCACTCCCAGGAAGCCTACCTGCCTCTTGCAGTAGGGTCAATTAACTTTGGGAAGATATAAGGAGACAGAGAGAGACATTTTTGGCATCCTTCTTCTGAAGAGACAAAGGAACTGAGCACTATAAGATCTGTGAAGGGTCCTGGCTAGAGAGTCTAGTCAGCTGTGATTTAGTAGCATCTTGTCTCACAGTTTTCTTATCTACGTGATTAAAATTCAAAGGAAGTACTGCAAACAATACTACATTTGTTTCTTATTCCAGAGGGAGAAACCTGAAGAGAAAAAGAGAGTGTGTGGCAGGATTGCAGTCAGACAGGTCTGGCCATTTGTTGCAGCCTTATCTTAAAAATGATCACAAGAGGCACTTGCTGATGGAATGAGAATGTTGCTGGAACATTTGACAGTGACTTTACAGTAAAATTAGTAGCAAAGTACTGGATGAAAATAAATGTTCATGTTTTGTTGGCTGTGGTGATGTAAGGAATTAGATGACTCAGTGACTGACATTCTTTTTGACTGAGCATCCAATATACCTTCAACCTTCAACTGCTGCTATGTTCTAGTGCTTGAAATTTATAGTTGCTGCCTAAACTGGTGGGAAAATTGCACACTAACTATACTTAAATTTGAGGTGCCCTGTGTTACAAAACCATTTAATCTATCATTATCATTTTATTATGCAGAAAGATGCAGCATATAATCTTGCCTCAGCTGTTTTCTGTACCTGAAAAGGTCAAGGAAGAGTTAGCAGATGTTACATTCTTTTTGTGAAGTAAGCTAAGTGTAAACGTAGGGCAGGTGTATTCAGTACAATGCAAAGGCAGAGAACAAGTATGTGTGTTATGGGTATATGGGTGCATCATTCACAGACAGCATAGGACAGGGACCTAGGAAACCTGGCCTCTATTCCCAGTTCTGACACTAACTTAGGGCTTGTCTTCACTTGAGCCGGCAGGGATCGATCTTTTGGTGATCGATTTATCGCGTCTCATTTATCGCGCCGCCGACCGCCACTGCCGTGAGGATGGGAGGTAAGTCGGCTGTAGAGACGTCGATTTCAGCTACGTTATTAACGTAGCTGAAATTGCGTATCTACAGTCGATTTACCCCCCTAGTGGAGACCAGCCCTTAGTGTGTGACCTTGGTCAAATTACTCTGCCTCAGTTTGTGAATATGAAAAACGGAGCTAAAGATGCCAGTCACCTTTTGTGAAGTTCTTTAAGATCTACAAACAAAAAGTGTTATGTTTTAATTATTTATTACCTACAAGCAGTTTTGAAAGTTAGTGCTACTGAATATGAGTAATGGAAATAGTTTTGAAAAGTCTCGGGGCTAAAAAGAAATTAAAATGGTCATTTCACTTGCCTCATTAATTTCATGCTAGGGGTATCGTAGGGTATGATAGTTCCCAAAGCATTGATTCTACTGTGAAATTAAATTATTATTGAGCAGTCATTTTATGAAACTACCAACACATTTTAAGAAGACCACTGAGGATAGTAGAACTTGCAGTCGTTTCTACATTCGCTGGCCTCATAGGTATGAACCTGTCTGTACTCCTGTTATAATAGAAATCAGATGTGTGTTTAATTAATGCTAGGTCTCTATGCTATTCATTATAATTTAGCATGTCATTATGGCTTGGTATGGACACTTGATTAGCAAGGGGATGACAAATTTGTGGCAAGAAGAGATGGCATTTTTTAATTTTGTGGGCGATTTAAAAAGAAAACCTCAGTAGAATTTTGTTCTCAGATTTGCTTATAGCTCCTCTGAGGCAGAATCTGACTTAAATTCACAATAGGTTTGTGCAGTTCTGCACTGAAAACTCATTTGCACCATGTTGAAAGGGTATATAAAACAGCTCAGCTTGGCTTTAACTGCTAGTGTTATGTAGGTTCAGGCTAATTACTTTTTGGCACAGAGAGACCTGGTATCTTAGTTGCTTGTTTTGAGATGTCATTTGTAAATTAACTGTCAAAACCCACCAAACTTGTGTGAGCTAAATGGCTCATTACATCAGCTGAAGGAAACATAAGGGCATTAAATCATTTTATACAACCCAGAATTTTCACCACTAGAATTTTTGGTGAGAACATAACTTTTGAGAACTCAAGTTAACTTTACCCACTTCATAGTCTTTAAGGTGTAGATGTTCAGCTGCTTAAATATTTCTAAAGCTACTCGTAACAATCCCTTAAGTATACATCTATCACAACAAGTGAAACTTGGGAAGAAGAAATCATATTATGGATACAATTGTTCCACCATTCAGGGATACATTTTCACACTTCTGGGAAGGCTATTAATGCTAATCCACAAATAAGGCTGGTCTATACTTAAAAAATGTACTAGTATAAATATTTTGGTTATGGGGTGTAATTTTTATTGGTAAAGCCCTACTGTGGACACAGTTATATCAGTATAAAAGTGATTATATTGGTATAGCTCAGGGGTCTCAAACTCCAATGATCATGAGGGCCGCATGAGGACTAGCACATTAGCCTGAGGGCCACATGACTGAACCCCTGCCCCCACTCCTCCCTTTCCATGAGGTGTTGCTCCTGCCCCGCCTCTTCCCACCCCTTCCCTGGCCCCATTCCAACCCCTGCCTCAAAATCCCCACCTCAAATCCACCCCTCCCTATCCCCCGGGGGTGCAGGAGGGATGTGGCAAGGGTTCAGGGCAGGGAGCTGAGGTGCAGAACGGGTGGAGGAGGAGGCGGACAAGCTCCCTACTTGCCTGCCTTGCCCCCGCTGCTAGGAGAAGCGGCTGGAACCTGGAAGAGGGAGGGAGGAGGAGGAACTCTGTGTTGTCATGGCCGCGCCTCCCCCAAAGCTCCCATTGACCACAATTCCCAGTTCCTGGCCAATGGGAGCTGAGGGGGCAGTGCCTGGAAGAGAGCTCTGTGCCTCCCTCCCTCCCCCAGGGGCTGCAGCCACATGATTTCGACTACTTCCTGCTTCCCCAGTGCTTGCCAGGCTGGAATTGCTCTAGGCAAGTCGGAGGAGAAAGTGAAGGGGGGGGCCCAGGGAGCATGGCGTGCCACAGAAAAGAGCTAGGCGGGCCGCATGCAACCCACGGGCCGTGTGTTTGAGACCCCTGGTATAGCTTATTCCCCTTCTCATATGGGAATAAGCTATACCGATATAAGCACTTTTCTACCAATATAACTGCATGCCTGTATACTTAAAGTGGTACAACTTATGTGTAGACAAGCAATAATGGTCATCCAAAACCCACTGTAGTCAATGCGAGACTTTAGGGGCTGGAGTGGGCTTTGAATCAAGTCCTACATGTGTAGTAGCACACTGCCTGACGACTTTAACTTCACCTACTCATTCTGTATTTTCTATTTCTGAACTGTATTATGTGTCTTACTTAGGCCCTGATAGAAGAAGAACACTGAAGGCATGTCTACAGGAGGAGTTAAGGTGAATTAACTAATGGTATGAAGTTAATACACATAAACTAAAGTGCATCAAAACCCTGTGTGGATGCTTTCATGCAGAAGTGAAGTGGCTTTAGTTTGTTGAAGTTCAAACCACTGCAAAATGATGAGAGCCCTTAACTCATACTACAGTCAATGGGAGTTGAAGATGCTCCTTGCTTCAATGGATGGAGTTTTTCCTAGAGGAAATGAAGGGGACAGGGAAGGAGGGAATGTATCTGAGCAACTGCACCAAACTACAGTGAATTTATTTCATCTCGACTCTTTATTCCTGTCCTATTTTTTTATGTGCATTTAACAAAGCTCTACAATTGCCACAGAGTAGTTTTGAGAGGGCTATTGGAAGGTTTGGGGTGAGGTGGTCCATAAGGGCCCCCTGGGGGAATTCTATGTCACTGTGCAATGCAGAATTTTGCAGAAATTAATGTTGTGCATGCAGAGTTTACTTTTTCCCCCACAGAAGTGGGCTGCAGAGATATTGGCCACCAGTAGGGGCCGCTGGACCTGGCAGAGCCCAGCTTGCAAATAGACGATGAGGCCTGGGGATTTGGCTCATAAAATTAGTACCTTTCTTAGTAATTATTTCTTGAGGGATCCCTGCCCAGAAATACAATCATTCCCATCAAAGATTGTTGATGGAAAAGATTATAGAGAAGAAGGAAAAAGGAAAAGAAGATGGAGAAGAGGAAAGAAGAATTAAAATTGACATATAAGAGGTAGAAGTCTGGAGTTACAGTGTGGTTTTGGTTTGGAAAACCCTGTTAGTTGTTTTTTGATTTTGCAAAACCAAGCCCAAACCAAGGTGATGTTCATAATAAGGTCCTAAGGTATATAATTTTACATACAGTGCTGACACACCTATTTTATCAGGACATGACCAACTAGCAAATTATGAGTGTTCAAAGGATACATTACAAGGCACCCTTTGTACAAAGATTATTAGAATAATATGTAGGTTGTGAATACAGGGGTATATTCTGTCATAAGAAAAAATAGTTCCAGTCCATCTCCATTACAAACATAAGTTGAAAGGTAAGATTTGGATCTCATTTAATCTGAATCCTCATAAGAAATATGTATGCTTCATTTTTACATACCATAAATTACCTTTATGTTATTTTGCAGTCAAATCTCTGTTTTATTATTGACTTTGGACAATACTTTCAACTAAAGTTGAGTAAAGTTAGGCTTCTAGATCAGTATGTAGAGACCTACAGAGAAGTGGATTGATTTTCAGAAGTGCTGAGCACTCAACTACTCCCACTGACTTTAGCTTCACATTAGTCACTTAAATTTACAACTATTGCTCTTAGTTCCAAAGCATGTAATAGCTTTCTAGTTTAATGTCTCTTTGAACCTGTCCATGCTATACGTCAAACTAGTGTATCAACTATAGAGTACAAAAGCATAACTTTCTTTGCATGTTACTTTTCTGCTTTTTTAAATAAACATTTTCTCATCCTCAAATGGTTCAATGGAAAGAAAAATGGTAGTAATTTAGAACCGCAGGCCCTTTGATGCTCATTAAAGAGAATTTTAATGGGAGTAAATATGAGGGGAAAATGCAGATCTTAGAAGACTCTGAGCAATTTCTTTTGGTCAGTATCTAGGAAAGCATTAATATATAATACTTTCTAACGGTCCCAGAACTCATTATGGTGTGGAATGAGGCCAAGTGAATTATTAGTGGCAGTTGCTCATTTAATGACTAATGGCTCAACCTTTGGAAACAGTGGGAGAGAGAGACATTTATCAGTAATGTTATAAAATGCATTTCACAGAGGTGTCTGTGCAATTAATGAATTATTCTAACTCCATACAGGAAAGGGTTCACTATTTTAATTTACTTTCCATTTTAGGTTTGCCTTAGCTTTCTTTTTTAAACTTCAAGAAGAAAAGTGCTAACAGTTTCTTGCCCTGGTTTATATGTGTTTTTCTGGTTATGTTCTTCCACATCTTGATCAAGTACCTGCAAGATGTATTAAGGGTGGGTGAACTTATTTGAGTAAAGTGTTAATCAATGTCAACCTTTGGGACAGAATTTTTTAAAAAAAGTTTGGTTAACATTTTCCTTTTTATTTTCTCCAGTCTCTTCTGCTTTCCAGCTGCCACCAAACACAGATATTATGAGAAAAGCTGTTGAGCTGGAAATCTTGCACAATCAGCCTGATCTTAGCACTCACAAAACTCCAACTGAAATTTATGGGAGTTTTACGAATATCAGGAATGTGGGTTATGCTCCAGTTTTAAGCATGTAAGAGTTTTGGATAGTGTGAGTAAGGATCAGGTAAGCCCAGGGCCGGCTCCAGGCACCAGCTTACTTTTCCTAGCAGCTATTTTTCACAGAGGGCAGACATGGATGTCAAGATACGGCACAGAATTCACGGTGCCAGTCTTGATTTTGGCAGATTGTCTCGGTGGGTGTTCAACAATCACAACACCAAAACACATAATAGACTTTTAGTTTATAAAGTGGTGTTAATTTCCACTCTTCTCTATGGCTGTGAGACCTGGGTGACCTACAGAAAATATCTGAAAAACCTGGAATGCCAGTACCAGCACTTTCTTCGGAAGATCCTCAACATAAAATGGGAGGCTCATTGCATTAATGTCAGTGTCCTCACAGAGACCAACATCCTAAGTGTTGAGGCCCTGTTTACCAGCACCAGTTGAGGTGGAGCGGGCACTGTGTGCGCATGCCTGATGAACGCTTACCAAAACAACTGCTGTATCCCCAACTCACCAAAGGAGAAGGGAAATGGGGAGGCAAAACGAAACGCTTTTAAGACACCCTCAAGATAAACCTCAAGAGATGTGGCATTGTTACCACGCACTGGGAGATAGCAGCCCAGGACAGGGATAACTGGCGAAGACTTATCAGAGAGGGAACGTCCACTTTTGAGGAAAATCACCTTGCCCTGCTCACAGAAAAATGCCAGAAAAGAAAGGAAAGAGAACGGTCACACAGCAATTGTGGCTGTGACGGTTTACCCCATAAGGCTTTATGGGGGGGTGCCTGTAAATATATGTATGACATTACTGGAATATGGTTTTGCTACATATGCCATGTAACATATCTATGTGAAGGTAATGATCCACTGGATCTGTTCATCCTATTTGTATGTATGTGTCTGTTTTGTATTCAAAGTTATGAATATTGACTATGTGCTTGGTTAGTTGTATGTAGCCTTTGGAAAGCAGCTGAGCAGCTCTCTGAGAAAAAAACTATTCTCAGTTAAGCCCAATTGAGAACCAATCAAGCTAACAATGAACTTCGAAGATGCCCGTCCACACCCGAGCTTCCTCAGGAATGCGGCCTGGCTGGTAATGAGTGGAGTCTGGTTCAAACCTGGGACTGGACCATGTGCTCTGAGAGTCCATGTGGACTCTGCAGAAGAAGGAGGAGGGGCTCTCCACCCACAGGAGGAAGTCTCTATAAACCTGGGAGAGACCTCTCCATTTTGGTTCTGAGCTGGCTCAAGCAACAGCCCCCCCCCTCAAGGATTCCTGGAAGAAACTGGAACAGAGGACTGTGGCTACAGGGGTGTATGTGCGAGTGATTGCTGGACCCAGGCTAACGGAGTTTAGCCTGAAAGAAAGGAATTCACAGAGGGTGAGGCTTTTTACTATATCAGTGTAAGATTTGCATTTTCTATTTTATTTTATTTGGTAATTCACTTTATTCTGTTTGTTACTACTTGGAACCACTTAAATCCTATTTCCTGTCTTTATTAAAACCACTTTTTACTTATTAATTAACCTGGAGTACGTGTTGATACCTGGGGGGGGGGGGAACAGCTGTGCATATCTCTCTATCATTGTTATAGGGGGCGAACAATCTATGAGTTTGCCCTGTATAAGATTTATACAGGGCAAAACAAATTTTATTCAGAGTTTGACCCTATTGGGAGTTGAGCATCTGAGTGCCAGAGGTAAGAATACCTCCTGCCTGTTTCCAGGAAAGCCCACAGCTGTTAGGGGACGTGGCTCAGACCTGGCAGGGTACTGAGGTCCTAAGCTGTTGGGGCAGGAAAACTGAGGCAAGAGTAGCCTTGGCACATCGGGTGGCAGCTCCTAAGGGGGTTTCTGTGATCCCAACCCATCACAGTGGCCCAACCCTGGCTTCCAACACCACCTGCCATGTCTGCCAACAAGCATGTGGCTCAAGAATCAGACTCCTCAGTCACCAACGGCCCATGAAAAATAAATTCTGTGAAAGAGATCATTCTCGACCTCGAGGGATGACCGACAGCCTTCAAGCACTGAGGTATGAACTATCAGTGATCTAGATCTATCTAGAATAGTCATTTACTTCTTCTGCAACTTCACATTTCTAACACTTCTTTCAACAACTATATTGCTTTCCCAGCTTTACCACTTTTGCTATGTGATAGCTAAGCTGTGGGCAATGGTAATGCAGACATCTAGAAATACGTTAGGAATGGCATTGTATCAGGCCACCATAATTAAATGTGCTTTCATTCCTGGTACTTCTGCTTTCCAAAAGAAATGTTTCTAGGAAAAATGGAAAAGACATGTTGACCTTCACATTTCAGAGCAATCACAGGTGTCATCAGTTCACTCTAAGCTGATTACTTCTTGTCCTATCTTCAGTGGACATGGAAAACAATTAATCACCATCCCCTTTATAACAGCCCTTAACATATTTCAAGGCTGTTACCGGGTCCCCTCTCCATCTTCTTTTCTCAAAACTAAACATGCCCAGTTTTTCAATCTTTCCTCATATGTCCTAACCCTTCCACCATTTTTGCTGATCTCCTCGGGACTCTCTCCAGTTTGTCCACAGCTTTGTTAAAGTGTGGCACCCCAAATACTCCATCTACTCTGGGCAGGGAGGGTGTGCACCACCGGCCCAACCACCTGGCACTCTGGGGCTGGAGGAGGGGCCATGCTGCTCTCCCACCTGGCACTTTGGGGCTGGTAGACAGGGGCAGCGCCACCCGCTTGGCCTGCTGGGCGGAAGTCTTGTGCTGGGCATCATGTGGGGGAGGAGTGTTATGGGTTTCGTGTGGGGCCTCAGGCAGAAGGTGTGGGCCAGGCCAGGCGCTAGCCTCTCCAAGCCTGGGGTTCACCTGCGCCCATGCATATAATGACAAGTCTAGTCCAGGGATTGACAACCTTTGGCATGCGGTCCGCCAGACGTGGGCCAAGGGATGTGCTGGACACCAATTCCCACAACCCCCATTGGCCTGGAGCTGTGAACCACGGCTCGTGGGAGCTGCAGTCAGCCGAACCTGTGGACACTGCAGATAAACAAACCGGCCTACCCCACCAGGTGCTTACCTTGGTGGACCATGAGCCAAAGGTTGCTGATCCCTGGTCTAGTCAAGTATGTTGGTGGGATTCAATAAAGTCATCTTGAGACAAAGGCTCTTGCATGCTGAGTCAGGTGCAAAAGGACTTTGTAAGCTATACCCTGGTGAGTCTATACCTTCTGTTGAAATATCAGCTGCTGGCCACTGCCAAAGACACCAGGTAAAGTATTCAATATGGCATTCAGTACGGCAATTCCTATGTTCTCTGAACAAAAATGTTAACTGAAACTGAAGGGAAGCCATGTGAACCCTGATAACCTGAAATGCTCAAGTTTCTAACTGCTATGAATGTGTCTGTCTGGTCAATAAGGAAAATACAAACCAAGTGTGATCCACATATTTTTAACGAGATTGAGCTGTGAATGGTGCGGCATGTGCCTTGGTGAAAATAGTAGGTGAAAATTTCAATTAATTTTGATGCAAATAAATACAAAGCAACTTTTGAGTGTGTGTGTGTGTGTGTCAGATTCACCACTGCAACTTCAGGGGTGTAATTTGTATACATCATGCCATGCCCCAGAAGATTCAGTATTGCTGCTGCCCTCCTTCAAGGTTCCCATGTTGGGAAGGAATCTTTAAAATCTGATGAGAGATCTTATGGAGTGTGGCCGGCAGAGACTACCTACTAACTTAATGAATCAGGAGATCTCTTTTTGGCCAGGTTCTATGCAGCAAGCCCTGCCTACCTCTTGGGTCAGTTTCACCCAGATCTGGCCAATCTGCATCACTGAATCCCCTCATCAGGCAGACTTACCATTGCTGCAGACTTGAATTTGTTGATGTTCCCAGTAGTGAACTAGAGTCTTTCGTAGCTTGAAAACCAATTTTCATAACAAGGACATTAGTTTGATAGCACTGTAGAAAAACTGCAAGCACAGCCAGGCTGTGCATTAGAACTGAATCCTGGACTGATTTTCTAGCTCTTTTGCCAGGGCTGTTCAAATCTCAACATAAACAGAAGATTCTGGGCTATAGTCTAAATCATGAAGTAGGATCATCAATCATTTAAAAAGAGGAACAATATGAATCAAACTAAATAAGTAAATACAATTCCATAGTGTGACAAAGCTCTGTCCTTATCTTCATGGATCCTGCGGTTCCTGGCGGATTTCACTAGCCTAAGAATCAGAGAGGTAGCTGTGTTAGTCTGGGATAACAGAGGTAATAAAGAGTCCTGTGGCATCTTAAAGACTAGCTAAAGTATTGAAGCATAAGCTTTCATGGGCTAATACCCACTTCATTGGATGCAAGCCTAAGAGGTGACCCTCCACATAGCCCTTCTCTTTCTAGAGACAAAGTCACAGCCTATTGAGCCATTTTCATCATAAGCTACGGAGGAGAAGTATCATTCCTGGAACAGTCTCTGTTGTCTCCCCAATCTCAGTGATTAATTAGGGAAGGTAGAGAAGGGGGAAGCCCGGGCCCGCCCTCTACTCCGGGCTTCTCCAATTGGTTCCAAAGGTACCAGGGATTTGTTTAGCCTGGAACTCACACATCTGTTCCTTAGCACTTTCCTATAGCCATCTGGCCTTGCCCCATCACAATAGTTAACTATGGGACCTAAACTCCTTCAACTTTCAGTTAAAAATGACAAGTGCACAAATTATCTTGGTAACAACTTGGATGTTTTGGCTTATAATACTCACTTAAAACAGTTGATGATTTATGACATACTCTTAATTATGTATGCTTTCTCTCCACCATTATATCAGTCAAGTACTAACCAAAATACATATCGAAAGCTCATCCCCTCCAGAGGAATAGTTTCAATACTTGCATTGTTAAGTAATAATATCAAATATTCCAGGCTAATACTAGAGTCAGTTAGTTAGTTTGCTGCTAATAAAAGCTTTTTTAAGGTTTCTGCTAGGAGCAATAAAAATAAAGCTAAGTGTTCTTTTGAAAAGACAATTTAGGTTACAGTGAAGTTTGAGCTGGCTTCTAGATTGCTATTGATGATTAACTGTTTACTTCAGAGGCTGTGAGAACTTTGTGTCTGGGGAGTATTCAGTTTTATTGCCAAAAGTTCCTATAGCTTGCTAGAGAATGCTGCTTCTGGTAATGATCCAGGGATACTGTACATGAGTCCCAGAGGTCTACTTGGGAAAAAGAAAGGTCGGGGGTGGGGTGGGGGGGAAAGCTCATGAATTTCTCCAGATGGTCTTGGGTGGAATATCCACATTCTTGGAAGCTGGCCTGGTGAGAAAAGAGGATGCTTCCCTTGTAGTGGCTAGAGAAAGTCCCAGTCCATTTAGGAAGCTGGTCATTAAAAAAATAAATAAATACAAGTTGAAGAATTAGCCATTTGAGTCCCCATTTAAAATCATCAAAGCAGGAAAGGCAGAGTGTCCTATTTCCTCCTCCCCGGGACTCATTTCAGTAGTTTGATTCCCAAAGAGCTGTCAGCCTGCCGCGCTCTTTAGCAGGGATGCTGAAGGGTTTGCTTGGGAAAGGAGGTAGGAGGCATTTAAATCAGCGTTGTAGTCTGCCAAGATCAAAGCAGAAGCTGCACATTTAAAAAAGTGTAATGTGGCAGAACGTCTAGTCACTGTAGTGCGACAGCACAGCCAGTGTTGTTAATAGTGCAACACATGAGTGGCCTGTGTCTGTGACTTGGTCTGCTGCAGCAGCAGGAGATGATTCTCACTGAGGGGGAGGAGAGTGTGAAAGCTGGAGAACCCCCTGTTGGAGGAGTGGAGTAGGAAAATTAGATTGAAGCTAAATGGGGGGAAGCAATCCGAGAATGGAGGGAGGCCGAGGGAAAGACAGATCAAATCCCGTTTAAGAATCTGGAGGAAGAAGAAACTTCAGAGCTTTCTAACTTTTAGTAGTGCAATTCATTTTTAAACAAAGCATCCCAGTGGCTTTAGGCAGAGTGGCACAAGAAGGATGCCTGCAAAAGGTACCTACAACTAGGTCAATCATTATAAAACCTTGGAAGCATTTAGAGACTTGATGGGTGGGTTAGCATTGACAGGGGAATAAGAACTTGTGCTCCAGAGAAAACCTGGTCCATGTATTTCAAAATATCAGACTGATTGACGTCTCTGGCTGCTCTCCTCCATTTAGGTAACCAGTTCAACTGCGAGCATGAGCCAAAAAGATATACACACATCCATGAGAGATCACAAAATCCACATATGTAAAAGACAGAAAATGCTAGTCCAACCACTTTCAGGCAGTCAGAAACCAAAGCAAATGGTTGAATTGCTGCAGATACAATGAAGTCACACAGTAGATGGGCAACTGAGTCAGAGGCTACTAACAACCAAGTGCATTTGTGGATATATAAGAGGCATTCCACATGGACTCTGAATACTGGCTACAGACAGTGACAATGAGTCAATGAACAATAGTTGGGGGTGGATATTTTACAGTAGACATAAGTGAATAGTTAAAAAAAAGTATTGGGGGCTTGCCAATGGGTCCATTTGACTGAAGCTTTCTCTTTATCTATAGAACATGGGAAGCAGCAGTGCAAATTTCTCAGCATATGGGTTGGTCTACACTAGAAACTTACCTTGGGATAGTTATGTCTCTCAGGGTGAGAGAAATGCACACCCATCAGAGATGTAGCTATACCAACCTAACTCCCCGTGTAGACAACACTAGATCAATGGAACAATTCTACCACCTCTCAGGGCCGTGGGTTATGTATGCCAATGGGAGATCCCCTTCTGTCAGCATAAGTATTGTCTACACTGAAGCACTACAGTGGTGAAGCTGTACTCCCATAGTGCTTTAAGTGTCGTCAAACCCTAAATGTCTCAGTACTGATCAGACGAGCCTGTCATGAGCACTCTGAGGCAAATTCAGTTGTTGGTCTCCTCAGGGACTCTGTTAGCTACTGTCATTTGTGATGTATACATAACTCAGTGAATAGATGTCAGGTGGTAAAATATTACAACTAATGCCAGCCAGAACCAAGTTTATACCAGTACACTAAAGATGAAAGACTAAGGCCAAGATTCACCACTTCAGCATGGATTTTCTCTCTGCCTTACTATGTAATGTCTGGGTCCAAGTCCATCTGGCTATCCATATTTTCTCCATGATTTGGTGATGCCAATAAGGGAGTGGTGTTGTCACTCAGGGTGGTAGTAATTTTGTGTTATATGTTCCAATACTCCACCTTCAGTTCTCCAGCTCTGTCCTTCTCCTCCTCCTCCTCCATTTTGTCACATGGGGAATGTTAGTTTAGGATCAGAATTGTCATTTAGACCTTTTAGGAGAGGAGGCTGGTATTCTGCATAAGCATAGATTAGAGTTAAACATCCATCTTCAATCTCCAAGCAGTCTGCAAGCATTTGCAATGTAATATTCCACTCTTGTTGTAGGAGAAGCTCAGAGCAGCAGATTGCACTGCACAGAAAATATCAAGTCACAACTGAATGTTTTTTCAACATTGCAATGAATTTTCAAACCTAAGGCATCTGGTTAGCACAGCCACTCAACTTTTGGAATAGCTGCCATAGGAGAAAAGAGAAACATTTAAAAGCAGCAAAGGAGAAATAACAAAAGTCTTCTAAATAAGTTAGAAGATACTGTTCAGCATTGTCTCAGGCTTGCTAGTGTAAATGGGGAAGTGAGGATGGGATGTGTCCAAGCACTCAACTTGGTCGAAACAGCAATATTCCCTCTAAGGTTTTTCTCTTTGAGTGGAATTAATTAGATGTAAAACCTGCAGACACATCACACTATTCTGACAATCAGATATTGCTCTTGATCCATATACATTTCAATACTTCCAACCCCAAATATTCAAAAAACATAAGTCAGGCAACACAAAATCATAAGATTTTATTAGAAGTCATGAGATTTTTTTGGGAAAAGCGATAAATGTTGAGTTGTTTTTATTAGCTTTCTGGTTTCTGAGCTTTTAGGCAGCATTTTTAATCTCTAGATACAAGGGCGAGATATTTACTTTTTTTTACATGGAAACTGAGAGTCCATTTAAATAAATTTAATCACATGCCTCCAGGAGATGGGGCTCCAAGAAAAACACCACATATCACGAGACTCATGACAACAACCTCAAGAACTAGCAATAAAGGTGTTTGAATTCCCCATCAGCATCAGTGGCAATTCTCATTGATCAAAGTCTGCACAGGTTCCTTGGTGTGCAATTTACATGTTGTACCCATGTTTTCTTTTCCCTCCTAGAGCCTGGTGGTGTCTCTCTTCTCTCTCCTGCTGGCTGCAAGTAAGTGTTGTGTGATTATGGGTGCAGTCCCTCTCTTCCTATCTGCTGCAATTGTGAAGAGTGGGGAGGATCTCTTCTTTCCTCCCCCCTGGGAGGAAGAGTTATCTTTTGCTCCTAAGGCAGGTTTGAAGCCTTTGAAGGGAGGAAAGGCAGCCTTGTTGTTAAGGCTCTGGGCTAGGACTCAAAATATAAGGGTTTAACTCCTGGCATAAGACCAGTGTGTGGCCTTGGGCAAGTTATTTTACTTCTCTTTGCCTCAATTCTCCATCTGTAAAATGGATATAATATTTTCCTACTTCATTTGGATACAATGAGGATAAATTCACAAATATGTGGGAGGCAGTATAGGAATACTACGATGTGTGAGGGGGTTTATAATTTCCTAGATACATAGAGAGATGAAAGCCATTTGAAGACTGCTAGGAAGTATGAACTTCAGGGTCATTATTTCTACTGCATAGGAGACAAATGGGAGGGATAGTGGAAGCCAATTTGGTATAAAGAAAAAAGAACGAATAAATAAAATAAAATGTCATCATTTCAACTGGTAATGTTCGCTGGGTCTCTCTTTTAAGACTACATAGTAAGTGAAGACTTTCTGGCTGAGGGCACTAATTATCAACTGTATGGCAAGTCATCTTAGACCTGGAAAAGAAACGCTGGGTGCATTGCAGACCAGATAAGTGAAGTCACACGGTACAAACAGAAAATAGAACCATAACCACTTTGTGAGCTATTAAAGGTTAACACATGGTTAATGGCTGGACTATTTTCCTTCTACTTCCTAGATAATCTTTTCCTTTAGTAATTGGATCAACAGGCAAGCTGAATGTGGCATTTCCAAAATGGCATTTCTACTGAAAGGTTAGACCGTTAATGAAACTTCAGAGAAAATGTAGGTTGTTTTTTCTGTATTTGGTTTATACATAAGGGAAGATAAAAGGTTCATGGAAAAGTCAAACATTTGGCATTTGTAATACTTCCAAGTCATGCAGCTATTAAGGGACAAAAGTAATTTTTGAATTTTCACTGATCTAATGTTTATTTTTTGAATATTTTTGAATTTTTAATTATTTGTTTTTGCTTTGCATAACATCTAACTAAACTCTAAGCAATTTGTATCAAAATTCCACAACAAGCTGCCCCAATGGACCAGAGAATTTGGTCCCTGTTTAAATAAATAATAAAAACAGAGAAAAATACAGAAGGGAAGTTAAGAGTACAACAGTAATTTCATTGAAAAAAACATATTAGAACACCAAAACACAAAACTTATTTAAATACCAATTGCTTTTCTTGCGATTCCACTTAAAATAAGACAGCCATTCCCACATCTACAGTCTGCAATGAATAGGACCTTATGCTGCAATAGTGCCAATGAGCCCTAGCGGACTAAGCAAAGTGCTAGGTAACATGAGTAAGATTGGCAGAATCTTCACCTTGGTTATTAATGAGGATATTGTCCTCGTCCTCAGAGGAAACCTGCAAAACACCGTCAAAGGAAGAGCTTTGGGAGCTTAAGTTCATAATTTTGTAAGACACTAAGATTCACGGTTATAATAAAGACACAGGATTTATGGCTCATTACAACAATTTGCAACTCATTGTCATGGGGTACACTATTCCCTGTTGTGGTGCTAAGGACCACATCTGGGGATTAGCTCATGACCAGTATGATGCCGCTCCTTCAGGTTTTCACCCCATGGTCTTGCTCTCTCTGGAGCCAGGTGATTCCCTCATCATAATTCAAGGTGCTCCCTTCTAATGGCTTGGCCTTCTGGTGAGGTCTCTATTGACCTCCCCTTCCAAGTTATCAAAATCTCACTGGACAAGCTACCCATGTGCTGTGTCAGGCAGTCTTCCGGTCCAAGACCAGGTTGAGTGTCTCTTTACCAGTGACTGATTGGGGAACCTGGGCCCACTTTCTACTCTGAGTTCCAGCCCAGGTGTCCTATGCCTAACAACCGGGATCTACTCAATCTCAGACCCTGTTGCTGTTTCCTTGGTCTCCTTCCTATATCGCTTCTCCATTTCCTGGCCCACCCCTGGGTTTACCAGCCCACATTTGCTCTGCTCCCAGTGGCTACTCCCCCCTCTTGACTCCTGCCAGACTTTGTAGTCCAGGGCAGGATCCCAGGTCCTACTTTCCCACATAGGTGCCGACTCCCTGGGTGTTCCAGGGCTGGAGCGTTCATGGAAAAAAATTAGTGGGTACTTAGCACCCACCGGACAGCCAAGCATCCCTCCCTCCCCTCCAGTGTCTCCCACCCACTGTGGATCAGCTGTTCCGTGGTGTTCAGCAGCTGCTGGGAGGGAGAGGGAGGAGCATACTTGGGGGAGAGGGGCAGAAGTGGGTGGGAAGAGGTGAGGAAGAGGTGGGTACTTGGGGGAAAGTGTGGAGTGAGGGCGGGACCTGCGATGGAGAGAGGGTGGGAAGAGGCGGGGTAGGGGTGGGAGCTTGGGGGAAGGGGTGGACTGGGGGTGGGGCCTGGAACTGAGCAGGGGTTGAGCATCCCCAGGCAAAGTTGGAAGCTGGTGCCTGTGCTCGCCCCCACAAACTCCTCCTTGGTACTAGCCAACCTCCTTTCTTTCTAGTGAGTGACTGCGGAGCTCCTCCCTGCAGCCCCCTCTCACGCTCACCTTCCTAGCTTTATACTGATCCAATAAATGATGTTACTTCACCCATGGGCACCAAGTTTATAATCCGCCAGGGAGTGCACCCTGTTGGCTCAGCCCAGGTCCCAGCCTCACTCCACCCCCTTCCCCCAAGGCCACACCCCCCCACCCTGCTCCACCCCTGCTCTGTCTCTTCCCCAGCCAGTTCCGCCCCCTTCCCTGAGCACACTGTGCCCTCGCTCCTTCCCTCCCCCTCAGGCCCTCCCGATGCTGCCAAACAGCTGATCTGCAGCAGGTGCTAGGTGGTGGGAGGGAAGGGCAGGTGCTGATCAGCGGGGCTCACCAGCAGGCAGGAGGTGCTGGGGGCAAGGGAAGTTCTAGTAGAGGGGCTGCCAGTGAGTGCTCAGCATCCACCATTTTTTCCTGTGGGTGCTCCAGCCCCGAAACAGACATGCAGTCAATACCGATGACCTCATCCACCTTGTCTCTCTAACATCCTGGGACCAACACAGCTGCACACATTAATGGACATGAGTTTTGATTCTTAGGATTGTTTGTTTGCTCCTGAGGATTATTCCTTCCTGTGAAATTCACCCCTGTGCAGGTCTCCCCAAGGAACTTCACACCATTACATCCAATTTTAAACCCTGCCTAAATGGCCAAACCCTAAGAGATGATGATCTTCTGCATCTCCCACTGAAGTCAATGTGCTAAATGGTTTAATGTCAACGTGCTAAATGCCAAATTCACCCTTCCTAATGCAGTCATCCGCTCGTGACCGTTTTTTTCTCCACCACATCCAAGCGATGATTTAAAAGAGGGAAGATGATAGGCTTATGACTTTGGACAAGGGATAAATTGCAAGAACAAACTCTTTGCTACTTAGAAATTTATTTAACACCTGTGTCTTTTAAAAGACAAAACAGAAAATGGGATATAGACACATGCAGAAGATCAGGGCTGCCATGCAAAAACAGGCCAATTTCTGTGGATGTCCTTTTTTTTGCGGTCACCAATAACTGCAAAACTATTCTAGCTGGTGCAAATACTGTTAGACAAACTGAGAGTTAGACATTAAAAATATTTGTTCTGGCAATTAATACAATCAAAAAATGAAGGCAACAGTTACGTTTGCTCATGCTACTACATATAATGCAGGTTTCTTTCTAATTGTGCCAGGTTGCATCTGGCTATGCTATAGTGTGCAAGGGGTGACGAGGAATCATAAGGAGCGTGACACCTCTTGTGTGTGTCTGCAGAGAGTTGGCACAAAGATAGACTCTGTGCTCTCGAGTGCAGAGGGTACTGCGCTAGCAGCACTGCCAGCCCGAGAATGCCCATTCTAGCAAGTGCCAGAGCTAGACAGTCAATAGTCATACTCCTCCTCTAGTCCTAGAGGCCTAGAGCCTCAGCTAGTGTAAAGCTGTCCTGGTTCCATAATCTGTCCCAGTGTAACTATGTGAATTAAGGTGCCTCTAGGAGCTCCATTGGGGCAGAACACTTCTGCCTCACCTCTTAAAGCACCGTGAGATGTGCTTTAAGTCATGATTGAGCCGACTGTATTTTTAATGTTGTCCATGGGACATCAGTTGGCCTTCAATTATTGTACGTTGCTTTAGAATGTGTGTACTGATGTGATGGAATGTGGAAATAGATCATTCAAAATACATGGAGTATATACTCGCCTTTGAATGCAGTGTGCTACATCAAGAGAAGAATATCTCCTTTGTATTTTCCTGTAATATTTAAAGAGGAAAAAGCTACGTCTACATATTCCGTTATTTGGCTTGGTTTCCTGATTATTTCAGTTCTTTGTGTTTCATTTTTGAAAATTTATGTAGTATAATCTTTGGATTCCCTAATGAATTATTAGAACAGCACATCAAATTATGGGTTTTCAATTGCAAGATGTCTATCTGTCTCTTTGCAGATGCATTTTATGTAAAAATATGAACATGCATCTAATTTGCCCACTACCGTGTGACTTCGTAATATGGTTTTGCTACAAGAGTTTCAAAAAATTGTTACAGACCAGTGGATCATATCTGAAAGAACAAAGCAGCAAATAAATTGTTGCTTTTTAATAAAGTTAATGCATGTTAATATATGCTAATATATATTTCAAAAGTACCAAATAATGATATCAGATTCTTGCATGAGATTGAATGGTTTGGTCACAGGAGCAGGTGAATCATCTTGACAAACCCCTGAACTCAAAGTTCAAAGATTAAAAAGAAGATTGAAAAGCTCAAGAAGCAGGTAGATTTTCATACAACGTATTGTAGAAAGACTGCTTGTTGTCACTGTGGACTAATGCCCCAGATCTTCAGTTCCAGAGACCTGTATTCAGATTTACTTAGGTCTCAGTCTTGAGAGGCCCAGAACTGGAACAGAAGGATAGAGAACAGATTTTGATCTCAGTTATACTAGTGTCCTTTTCACTCAGTGGAGTTACTCCAGATTTGCATTGTTGTGGGGCATGCTTCTCCAGCATCCTCTCTTATGGTCCATCATGGGGCTGCAGATACACTGAACTCAGCTCCTCTTAGGTCTTTTCAAACCATTACTCAGACCAGGCAATTAAACCCTTCTTTGCAGGGGCTGGTTTATTCATTCATTCTACAGAGGGTAACTCACTTATTTAGCTGCTCAAGTTCACACCCAATCTGTGTCCTGATCCATTTTCTTCTCTGTTCAGGAGATTCAGGTCCACCTCCTGGGGCTAGGTTGTACTTAAGACAATCCCTCTGTCCTTCTTCTTAAGATAGAAGCCTCCTAGCTCTCCTCCTTGGAGTGGGAGATGACTTTAGACCAGCCATAGAGCCTCAGGCAGCTTCTCCTCCAACTGGCCCTTCTCCCAGTCAATCCTCCCTCTCTTCTGCTGGGAGGATTGAGCAGGCAGCCTTCTCTCTGCTGCTGTCTTCCCCTGGCTCACACAGGGTCCTGCAGGACTTACTTCCTGCAGTATCTGCAGGCCCCAGCGCTGTTATGAGCATGGCCCTACCAAATTCATGGTCCATTTTCACAAATTTCATGGTCTTAGCAGTTTTAAAATCTTGAATTTCACAGTTTCAGATATTTAAATCTTAAATTTTGAAGTGTTGTAACAAAGCACGAATAGAATGTATTTTAAAATGGCAAAATATACACATGTAAAACCCATGACAACCCCCTATATGACCCGCCCGTACCATGCCACTCTTATGTCTGTGCTGCTGCTGGCAGGGTGCTGCCTTCACAGATGAGGGCCCAGCCAGCAGCCGCAACTCTCCAGCCTCCCAGGTCTGAAGGCAGTGCAGAGGTAAGGGTGATGTTACCATGACACCCCTGCACTAGCTGTGCAACCCCTTTTAGGTCAGGACCCCCAGTTAGAAAAATGCTGCTATAGAGTAAAAATACATAAAAGCCAAGATTTTGCAGGGGAGACTAGATTTCACAAGTCTGTGACATGTTTTTCAGGTCTGTGAATTTAGTAGGGGCCTAGCTATGAGGGAGAAGGAATCAGCATTTATGCTTGTCCCCTTTTCCCAGCTCATCTCCAATTGCTTGGGAGAGAGGGGGCCTTGTCTTGCTTTCTCTGCAAGGCTCCTGGCCATAGGCCGTTAAGGAAACAGTACGTTAAAGAAACAGGGAAGGTGAACCGGGGCCAGTGGGAGCCACAGTCGGCGAACCGGCAAGTAAACAAACCGACAGGGCCCGCTAAGGGTGCTTACCCTACGGTCCTGCATGCGAAGGTTGCTGATCCCTGAACTACAGTAACCAGTTGTCTGTGGGTAAATACATATGCATATAAGAAAGTTATGGTGGAAAAGAGAGTAATTTCTTTAGCTGGATAATATCAGAAGTAATTCTCAAAAATGGGAGTTGAGGAAATAATTCTTGCTTGTTATGAGATTTGAGTTTGCCATTTCTATCATAGAAAGCTGGATTTCTAATGAAGTTTTTCTCCCTGGAAAAATGATCTTTGAAATAGAGACTCACACGTTTTATTCACTGCTGTGACTTTAGGCCATACCCAGAACCACAACTTTTGAAAGTGAGCCCTTGTGTTCAGAAGAGCAGTAACAAACATGCAGAAAGATATCTCTGCTAGTGCAAGTGCCACAGATTCCACCTATCCAAAGAATCGAAGGAAGGAAGAATTGCTAAATGCTAAAGAAGGGATAAATCATTCTCGCTAATGTCTGTAAAGTGCCTGGAAGAAGGTTGGTGTACAGTATAAATGCTAACTATTGCTAATCCCCTTTTCAACCTCATTGCAACTTTTCTGTTCTTAGAGAATGTTCATTAATTTGAATATGGTGAAAATACAATTTACAAGTAAAACCACATTTGCTATTCTTCCAGGGCAGGCCCACAACATTTTGGCACTGCAAGCGGGGAGCTCAAATGTCCCCTGGCTTGGGCCAAAACTTTGAAAGGTCTCCTCCAGCAAAGCACTCCACCATCTCTGTGCATCTAGAGCAGAGAGAATACATACACACCAGCAGCAGACACAATTTTCTACACTCTGGGTCCTAGTGGTGCCCCCCCCCCCCAGTCTGGCACCTGAGGAAGCTGCCTCAGTTTGCCCCATGCTAAGACCAGCCCTGCATTCTTCACAATCAAGAGTTTTGTTGTGCCTGGCTGGCTTTGCTACCTATTAGCCAGATATTGTCTCTAGCCTTGTACAGTGAAAAACTATGAAAAAAGCTCATCCTAGGGATTAGAAGAAGAAAACAGTGACCAAACATACAAAATAGACCAGAAGATGACAGATGGATTATGGCAATAATATGTAATCTGGAGAGTGAATTTTGTTCATTAAAGATGCAGGGATTCTATAATCAGTCTCTATAAAACAACATTTTTAAATATTGCACATAAAGACTGAAATAGCCATAATATATCCCTCCGTAAGTGATGATTTAATTATTTAAAATCAGGAATCGCATCTATGAAATATTATTTAAGTTTGTGTGCGGTGAAGACAAAAGGATATCAGCTTTATTCAGAAATCAGGAAGGGTTTGAGTAAAACTGTAAAATAAAGGTAGTAATCCCTATCTTCAGGTAACACAGAGGGGCAATTGCATTTTTGAGACTTCTGTTTTTTAGTAGCATTCCTACGTGTCACCCCCTTTTTGAAACCTTCCATAGACTCCCCCTTCTCCCCTGCATCAGGTTAAATTTCTGAAGTGCAAATCTGTCCCCGGTGATGTCAGTGGGAATTTTGCCATTGTCTACAATGGAGTTAAGATGTCACTCTTGGTTTACTATCAGAGACCCTCCATAAATCTGCTTCTTTTTCTACATCGAAAATAGTATTTTACTGCATCGCCCCCGGCTTCTTTATGGGTCTACTCCATGCCTGAGGTACCCTCCCATTTCCAGTTTTCCAAGACATTCCATTTCATCATTCATATACCTCTTCAAGGCTCATCTCTTCAATGTCCATAAGAAGATGGTCAATAAAGAATAGCAATAAAAAATATAACAAATTCAATAAGTGGAGTCTGCACAGTTTCACAAATAGGTAGGCAAATATAAGAGCTGGGGTTATTTATTTATTATTATTTTAGAGGCACTGATTGGAGATCAGGGTCCCATTCTGCTATGTGTGGTACAGATCGACTGTCCCACCTCTCTGGAAATGACAATCTATGTCTGCAATCCAATAATCAATTGATAAGTGTAACCCAAACACCTCCTGGGTGTGCTGTTCTGTCCCATCTAGTGGCACTGAGACCACTTAGAGCAGGGGTGGGCAAACTACGGCCCGTGGGCCACATGTGGACCGACAGCCGTTTTCATCGGCAGGTCCCCACGCTCCCAGCCAGGCCTGCTGTGTGCTTCCGGCCGGAGGCTGGGCTGAGCACGGGGAGCTGCGGGGCTCCGCCCTCCCTTGCCGGGCCCAGCAGCACATGCTGCTCAGCCCCGTGCTCCCTGGCCGGGGCTGGGTGGAACACGGGGAGCCGCAGGCCCTACGGTCCCTGGCCAGGGCTGGGTCAAGGAGCACCCGGCTGATTAAGGTAAGGGGAGAAGGGTCCTGGGGGTGGTGGTTAGGGTGGGGGGATATCGGGAGGGGGCAGTCAGGGAACACAGCAAGGGGGCTTAGATGTGGGGTGAGGTCCCAGGGGGTGGTGGTTAGCGTGGGGGGGGGATTTTGGAAGCTGGTAGTCAGGGGACAAAGCGGGCGGGCTTATATGGGAGGTGGGGTCCCGGGGGGGGGTTGGGGGGGGGGATCTTGGGAGGGGGCAGTCAGGGAACAAAGAACAGGGGAGTTTAGATAGGGGGTGGGGTTCTGGGGCGGCAGAGTGGGGGGGTCTCCGGAGGGGACGATCAGGGGACAAGGAGCTGGGGGGGGGGGTTGGATGAGTCGGGGGGTTTGAAGGGGGTGGGAAGTGGGTGGGGGGTTGGATGATGGGCGGGGTCAAGCTTCCCTATCCGGCCCTCCACACAATTTTTAACCCCAATGTGGCCCTCGGGCCAAAAAGGTTGCCCACCCCTGACGAGAGAGAGAAAGAGAGAGAAAATTTGTCTGCTCTACAGCCTTAGCTTACAGCCAGCTGATTTTTAGCTAAGGCTGAAGAGTTGACTCATTTAACTCTCTTTTAAGTGGTCTCCGTGCCGCTAGATGGGACAGAACACCATGCCCAAGAGGTGTGTGGGTTACATAAATAACTAGAGGAGGGCATGTTATACCAATGAAATAAAAACCAGCAGGATCTTATTGAAGAGGATAAGGGAAATATGCTGCATTTATTGTGTTTAAGATCAGCAAGGATTTCACTGTTAAGCCAAGCTGGTCGCCTGCCATATTTACTATTCTTTCTACACATCAGGATGGTTTGTTCCTGCAACCTCAGTAAGGATTCTTTAAAATACAGCCAGCTCTCCTGGACTCCTTTCCCCCTCATGTTATTCTCCCAGGGGACCTTGCCCATCTGTTCCCTGAGGGAGTCAAAGTCTGTTTTTCTGAAGTCCAGGGTCTGTATCCTGCTGCTCTCCTTTCTTCCTTGTATCAAGATCCTAAACTCAACCATCTCATGGTCACTGCCACCCAGGTTCCCATCCACTTTTGCTTCCCCTACTATTTCTTCCGTTTGTGAGGAGCAGGTCAAGAAGAGTTCTGCCCCTAGTTGGTTCCTCCAGCACTTGCACCAGGAAATTGTCCTATACACTGTCCTGCTGAGAACAGACTTACCTGAAAAGAACTGGAAGAAAAACATACTTTCTTGGGCTGAATTTCAGTTACCCTTCAGGAATGGGAAATTTTGGAGGTGGTTTGCACCAATCCTTGCACCATCTTTAACTAAAAATGTACCCTAATGAACAATGCTGCCTTCGAAGGTGGGTGGACTCACTAGGCGACCTCAGTAATTACTTCATATCTAATTTTTATGCAGAATAGGAGGGGACAGCTTTGCCTAGCCTGATTCTCCAACACCCTGTTAGATAAGGAAAAGGAAGGGCTATTTTAAAACTGGCTTTTGTTCTGATGGATAACCTATGGGGTGAGGTATTGTCTCTCTTCTTATGCCTGAATGTCTTATTTAATGCTCTCAGGTACAGCAGCATAACCAAAGGTTACATATCCTTTGAGAATGCAGGCATGAGTTAGCAAAGTAAAGTGCGGTCTCCTCATCCAAGCAATGCCAACGTGCTCCATACAGGTTAGTTCAATAGAGGAGTTCCCTGGGTCATGAAAATGGAAAGGTCTCAAAGAAGTTTTATATTTATTTATTTTGACTTATGGCCATTAAAAAGTCACCTATGCCAAATTCTAGCACCTTAAACATAACATTAAGAAAACTCAGTGGGCGGGAGGGGTCACATGGTACTCGTGAGGAAAATGGTTACCTAGTGGCAGACCTCCTCACTCCACACATATCAAATCAATTGTTAATAATTACTTTCCAAGCAATCTGGCAATAAATTTCTGTCATAAAAGTTTAAATTAAATCCCCTGGATAAACATCAAAAAATTGAATATGGATTCCAATGACAAAATGGGGGATGGAGGGCAACAGAAGACCTAAGTCTGGATCATTTAAGCAGCTGAAGGGAGAAATCACAAGGCCACAGCAGAACCTAGCCCAGGCTATTGCAGCACTGTAAGAATTCCTCACAGACCGACTGGATTCAATCTCAAAAGACATTTGTGGCCTCTCTAAAGATGTAGGTGATGTAAAATCCTGACTGGCTCCCTTGGAAAATAAGCTAAAAAGACTGTCATTGGTACCAGTGAAATTAAAGAAGAAACTGCCTCCTTAAAGCTTACACTAGACACAGTGGGAGAAAAACAGGATGACTTAGAAAATAGCTCTCAAAGAAAGCACATTTACCTCTTGGGCATTGCTGAGGGTCTAAAGGGGAAGGATATTAATCAGCTTTCTTCAGAAGCTGCTCCATGACATACTTAAATTGGACCCCCAGCTGCCCCCCATTAGATATTGAAAAGGCTCAGTGAATGCCTGGTACTAGAAGGCTGGAGTCTGGCAAGCCCAGAACCATCATCTTCAAGCTGCTAAAGTTCAGTGATAAAGTAACGTTAATGAATTCTGCTAGAAAAGCTGAAACCCTGATGTACAAAGGCCACAACATTTCTCTTTTTCCTGACTTCTCAGCTGAGCTTAACAAAGGGCTGCATTCAATGGCATAAAGCAAATCCTGAGGGGGACCAATGTCAGATACAGTATGAAGTACCCATCTACCTTCATTATAGATTTAGCAGGCTCCACAAGATTTCACAAGATGCCCTCTGAAGTTTGGCCAACACTTCAAATACTGAGACCAGATTTGACCAAAAATAACAGAATGGGTTTATCACAAAAAGCATATCTCAACAAGTTTAAAAATCAGTGTGTCTTCCTATGTAGCCTTATGCATATGGTAGTATTTGCTTATATAATCTTCCAGCTCCTAACAGCTAACCAGCTAGACTGAACTCTTCTGTTATCTACCTGGAACTGAGCAATAAAATCTGTGTAACCCTGCTATGCATTGAGTAACAGTTTAACCATAATCTGGGGTTTATAGCACCATCTACTGACTGAAGTATTATCTGCACTAATCATCACAACATGCACTGCTAGATAGAATATCTTTGCTAGCTCTACCTCTCCTGTTATGGTGACCACAAGCTCCTTGGACTAGTCAATACTCCTTATGTGTAAATTAGACTATATTCTAAACTTTAAATGCCAGTTTTTCAAATAAATACTTAAATACTAGTTATTCAGTTTATGCAGGGCATTTCACATACTATGAATGTGTGATTTTATATTGTTATATTTTTCATATTTAGATTCTGTACTAATTTATATTTGATTTAGCAAATCTATTGTAAATTTACATGTGTTGAATCTGTATATATGTGTATGCATATATGTATGTATACATAAAATCTATAGGTAGGACTATATTATATACTAGCAGAAATACCTTGCATTGCTCGGGTCCGTTGGAGGGGGGGAGGTGGGAGAGAGCTGAGTGAGTGGGGGGGGGGAGGCGCTGGAGGGGGGGAGGGGGAGAGATTTTAAAAATTTTCGATTCTTACCTGAGGGGGGAGAGAGCTGAGCGAGTGCAGGGGCCATTGGAGGGGAGAAGGGGGGAGAGAGCTGAGCGAGTGTGGGGTCTGTTGGAGGGGGGAGGGAGGAGAGAGCAGAGTGAGTGGGGGGGCCGTTGGAGGGGGTATTATTACATCACAACTATGTCACAGAGAACAGCAGCTGTTAAGCTGCTGCCCAGCTGATGTTAATGGGCTTTAAAGAAGTTCACCCCTAGGGTAAGAGGTGAGATTTGAAAATTTTTTGATTCTTACCCTGATTAGGATCCTAAAGCCTATAACTGTACCAAATTTCAAGTCTCTAGCTCAAACGGTGTGGAAGGAGTAAGGGAACGTACATACATGCATACACCATTTGACTTTTATATATATAGATACAGTAGACTCTTGATTATCCAGAATTGGGTTAACCAGGATGTGGATTAACCAGGATGCCACAAAAATATGAATAACTCACAGGGCCGGCTCTGGCTTTGTTGCTGCCCCAAGCACACGCCAAAAAAAAAAACCCCCACCAGGGTGCAGGGCAGCCAGTGAACCAACACCCCCTCCCCCCGGTGCAGGATGGCTGGTGAACCAACTCCCCCTCCCCCCCCAATATTTCCTATGGATGGTGATTATCTGGGATTTTATTAACCAGGATTATTTTTTTCCCTATCGTCCTGGATAATCGAGAGTCTACTGTATTCTAGAATACCCAATTGTATTTGCAGGGTAATACTATTTTGACTTAAAATATTTTTGTATTTAGAGCTGTTTAGACTATTATTAGAAAATAGAGGTGGGGAGGAATGGATTAAACTGATGCCAGCAGGGATCTGAGCATGCCCCCACTGCTTGTTTTAAGTCTGTTAAACTTTTTTTTTCTGTTTCTGTTACAAATATATTTTGAAAGACGCATGATATTTAATGATAGATCTCTTTGTATACCTGATACTCTTAAAGGCTAAATTAAAGGCATAAGTTCACCAAAATTAACCAGTATCTAATATGTATAAATATCCTAGAGATATGGTTTTACAATATCATTGGGGAAATATGTAGCTTTAGAATAAAGTTATATGTGGTAATACAGGAGTAGAACCGCAGAGTTACGAACACTTCTGGAAAGGAGGTTGTTCATAATTCTGAACAAAACATCATGATTGTACTTCCAAACATTTACAACTGAAATTGACTTAATACAGTTTTGAAACGTTACTCTGCAAAAGAAAAAAAAATCAGCTTTTAATCACCTTCATTTAAATGAAACAAGCACAGAAACAGTTTCCTTACCTTGTCAAATCTTTTTTTAAAACTTTTTCCTTTGTATTTTAGTAGTTTATGTTTAACACAATACTGTAGCGTAGGGGTTGCCAACCATAGCCTGAGAAGGAGCCAAAATTTACCAATGTACATTGCCAAAGAGCCACAGTAATACGTCAGCAGCCCCCCATTAGACGCACCCTCTGCTCCCAGACCCTCCCACTCCTCCTAGCCCTGCCAATCGGTGCTTCCTTCTCCCTCCCTGCACCTCTTGATCAGCTGTTTCGTGGCATGCAGGAGGCTAAATGGAGGTGGGGTGGGAGGAGCGAGGGCATGGCAGGCTCAGGGGAAGGGGCGGGAAGGGGTGGAGTGGGGGGCAGGGCCTGTGGCAAAGCCAGGGTTGAGCAGTGAGCACCCCCCGGCACACTGGAAAGTAGGCACCTTTAGCTCTAGCCCCTGCAGTCGGTACCTATACAAGGAGCCGCATATTAACTTCTGAAGAGCCGCATGTGGCTCTGGAGCCACAGACAGGCCATCCCTGCTATATGTATTTGCTCTCCTTTTTGTCTCTGCTGCTGTCTGATTGCATACTTCTGGTTCCAAATGAGGTGTGTGGTTGTCTGGTCAGTTCGTAACTCTGGTGTTCGTAACTCTGAGGTTCTACAGTATATCTACTGTATTGCCATGAATTTTCTTACACTGCCACTGGAATGTGAGGGAACGTAATCAACCTTCCCAAAAAATTAAAATACTGAGACACCTCAGATCAAAAAAGTGTCAAGTAGCTTTAGTGTAGGAAACTCCTCTAACATTGATGCCAATAGCATCAAGAAGCTGTGGGTATGTGTTGAGTATCATTCACGACTGAATTCTAAGAACAGATGCACGTGTATCTTAACTCATCACAGTATGACTTTTCAATGTACGCAGTCTTAGTCTGATCCTGAAAGAATATACATTCTGCTTGAAGGTTGGTTTAATTCAAAAAAGTTAATTCTAGGAATGTGATCTGATTTTTTTCAAAGATATTGCAGATATACTAATAAAAAAATCCTTCTCATAATACTGGAAGGTGATTGGAATACTGCACTAGATAGACATCTGGACAAATCCAATTACATGAGACCCAGCTCTTGCAGCACAGTAAGCCAACCCTCATTATTAATGAATGAACTTGATTTAAAAGGTATGTGGAGACAGAGACACCTCAAGGGAGCATGACTATACGTATTGCTTTACATTACATTCATCTTCTCCAGCACTGACCTTTTTCTTTTGTCTTCAGAACTGATTGCAGGATGCCAAGAAGCAGCTACTGATAATATATTAATTTCAGATCATGCTCCAATTATTCTTACCAAGGTCATTAAAGTCTTCTAGGTGGAAGCTGAACACTCTGCTACTGAAAGATGCAAAAAGTTTTGTTCCACAGTTGATTCCGTCATTTCTAACTTCAGACAAGAAAATAAGCACTCATTTACCTCAGATATCATTTTTGGGAAGTCCTGAAAGGGGTGAATGCTTAAAGTTTGCCTCCCAAAAGAAGAGAGAAAGACTCAGATTACTAAATTATCTGCACCAGGAAATAGATGAATTGCAAAGAAAGTATAAGACTTACCCAAATAATGAAAACCTCCTACATTCTCTAATCAAGGCTAAATATAAATATTGTGAATACTTATTCAGCTTAAGTCAAATTTGCACTCAACAGGGTCACACAAAGATTTTATGAATGGGGAGATAAAGTAGGAAAGTTGGTTGTCGGAAGATTAGGATGGAACTAGGCAACAACAATATTGCTCCCCTATTGCAAGAAGATGAGAGTTTCATCCTTGAACCGATAGATACAAATAATCAATTTAAGCAATTCTCTCCAGCTTTTACATAAATCAGACCACCAATTTGATTCTAATAAATTTGATCATTTCATCGAGTGCCTGCCTTTTCATACGCTAACTTCAGAACCATGTTATTTATGGACAAAGCTATCCAAAGCACTGCAAGAGGTCAAACAGGCTATAAAAATATTAATTCCAGCGAGGCCTATGAGATGGGTGGCTTTCTGACAGATTTCTACAAAACATTTTATAATCAGTTATCTTGTATTTTTTCAAAGGTCTTCACTGAAACATTCCAAAAAGGAACCATGTCTGATGACATGAGAACTGGTTTATTTACTTTAATATTAAAGAAGAATAAAGATGGTTGCAACTGTGGCAACATCCACCCCATATCTGTATTGAACACAGACTTCAAAATAATTGCTAAATTTTTGGCAACACAACTGAACACCAGCGTCCCATCAATTATACACACAGGTCAAGTTGGGTTTATTAAAGGAAGATTGGCTGCTGGTAATACAAGAAAAAAAATTGCTCACTTGATCCAGCAAGCTCAGATGTCAGATGTTCCTTCCATAGCCTTATCTCTAGGTCCAGAGAAAGCCTTTGATAGGGTTGAATGGCCTTGTCTAATCTTTCTTATCTAAGAAAACATGACCTATGAGAAAAGATTGAAAAAATTGGGTTTGTTTAGTCTGGAGAATAGAAGACTGGGGGTGGGCATGATAACAGTTTTCAAGTAAATAAAAAGTTGTTACAAGGAAGAGGATAAAAAAAATTGTTCTCAACTTCTGAGACTAGGACAAAAAGCAATGGACTTAAATTGCAGCAAGGGAGATTTAGGTTGGACATCAGGAAAAACTTCCTAACTATCAGGGTGCTTAAACACTGGAATAAATGGCCTAGGGAGATTGTGGAATTTCCATCATTGGAGGTTTTTAAGAGCAGGTTAGACAAAAAATGTCAGGAATGGTCTAGTTATTACTTAGTCCTGCCTTGAGTGCAGGGGAATGGACTACTAGATGATCTATTGAGGTTCCTTCCAGTCCTACACTTCTATGATATAATTCTGTGATTATAGCATTCCCTTCTTACCATAAGTGCTGGAACCACCGGCTTTGAGTGGTTTCTATCATTCACTATCAATCACTAACTATCATTCGTATCTTAAAATCAATTAAAACAGTATTCCGCCAGTCACTTAATCCATCTGCAGCAAACCAGGATGTTGAAGGTTTATATGCAAAAAGTTTGCAAACAAAACAGTACACAGACCCTGTTGATGGTGAATACAGTAGCCATTCTCGAGTGTATTTCTTACCATTCGCTTTCATGACGAAAAATATTTTTTTGTGGACAATATCTTGTTTGTTTGCCATTGCGAAAAGTCCAACATGATTCCTCAAATGGCCCAGTGTGGTACTGACAGTCATTTGGTCCACAATCTATCCAGTAAGCTATGTTATTGGTACTGAAATCAACCCACATACCAAGATCTTTTCTCCTATTATTTACAGCATGAGCAGGTTCAGTCTCTGACACATCCACACTTTCTAGAACAATGTCTGTTTTATCACCAGGAGTAGGATGATCACTAAGGGCTTGTCCTCACTGGGGTGGGGGATCGACGGCAGATTCACGTAGCTGAAGTTGTGTATCACGTAGCTGAAGTTTGGGTATCTGCCGCCGACTTACCTGCCGTCACCACGGCGGTGGCAGTTGGCGGCGCGCTCCCCCGTCAACTCCAGCTTGCACCTCCCGGCAAGCTGGAGTTCCGCAGTCGACGGGGGAGCCCGGGGCGATCGATCCCGCGCCGCGTGAGTGAAGACCAGCCCTTAGAGTCTCTGACATATCCGCATGTTCTGGAATGGTGTTTGTTTCACCAGTAGAAGAAGGGTCAGTCTCTGAAACACCTACAGGTTTTGGAATGATGTCTGTGCTACTGAGAGATGTTGCTTCTGATGGATTCACTTTGAAAAATGATGTCAGCTTTGGAAGATTTTGGAAAATTTCACTAGTTTTTTGTTTCTTTTCTTCTGCCAGTTTATGTTTCAGTGTTCCACTCAGTTGGTTACGTTTCATGCTGCCCCTTATTTCTGTTATCTGAACTTAAAAACATTAAAAAATTACACAACTTACAATATTTTTATGTATTATATATATATATATATATATGAAAGAAAAAAAACAAATCAAGTATGTATAACTCAGAAGCATATATCAATAATAAAACATAAATTTATTGCAATACATGACAGGATCTGATTTCCTCACATTATTTCAATCTATGTTAGCAGGACACCCCCCTGGTTTAGGTGGGGATAAGTAATAAAAAGAGAACAGAAAAACAGGGGAAGAGTGGGTGTAAGGAAGTCTAACAAAGTTCTGATTTTTCCCACGATGACTATTTCGATGCTTTTCTTGAAAGATCAAATTTTTTCAATTTTTTTTTATTTTATTTTTTGGTGCCCCCTGCTTTGCTGGAGCCATAAGTATGTACTTGTGCTGCCTATTGGGTAATCCAGCCCTGCATAGGGGTTTCGTTAACTCTCTACTCAAAGGGAAAAATTGTCTTTGTGTCTGTATTGTTACAGACATACTTTCTGACAGACATTTTGAAAGAAATTACAAAAATAATTGAAATTGGCATGATTATGTAGTGTTATTTTGACAAATAAAATTTGCAGAATTTTAAAATATTGTCTGCAGAATTTTTAATTATTTGGCACAAACTTCTCCTGGGAGTAATCAGACCCCAGGTGATTTTGTTGTTCAAGGGATGCAGCTGTGTGTATTTTCTAGAGAGGCACATATAATAATGGATATTATATTCAGCTAATTTAGCCACTTTTTCCAACTAGCAGAATAATCATCAGCAGATCATGCTTTCCTCAAATTTACTCATGACTGGAAAATATTTGTTGATAGTTTTGAAGCAAACTTTTAAAACTATGGATTGACTGCAAAGAGTTCTCTGTGAGTACTTGATATTTGAGATTGGGCAGATAAATACCCTGTGATTGTTAGTGAACAAGCACTTCTGGACCAAACACTTGCATATTGAAAATCCTTGTGCATGTGAAACTTTTAAATCTGCCTTTCATAAACATTTGTGTTAGCATAACTCAAACACACAAATGTACACAGCAAGATGGATACAAGCATTGCTGAAGGAAGTGCATTTTACAATTGTGACTTTAGCTTGCCTTAGAATCTTGAGGTAATATTGTAGGTAATCTCACAGAACATATTCAGAGACATGTACAGAGAGGTACAACAAATAAATACTGTTTGTCCTGGGAGAGGTCCATTAAATGAGACTTCAGTGGGAGCTCAAGGTACTCTGTAGTTGACAGGATGAAGCCAAATGTTGATAGTGCATCTTTTCTGCAATCAAGTGAAAATACACCATGGATAGTAGCATCACGGTGGCATTATCCCCATTTCAGTGATGGAGCATGTGAGTGTATGGACAAAAGAAATAGAGTGATGACACAAGGGTTAATATTCTTGGGGATTTCAGTTTAATGTCTCCTCCACAGAACCACATTGCTGGTACCATGCTGGGATGCTGACAGATGAAGCTCGTCTGTCTCTGTGTCCCTTAATACTTCAACCTTTTATCTTCTAGACCAGTGACAAAAGTGGTGCCTACTGAGATACCACCCATACTGTGACAATCCGATTGTTATTTTATGTTTTAAAAATGTCCTGTTGTTTATTGAAATATGACACCACCAGAAATCCAATAGGAGTTTGTTGGAATTATTTACTTACCTCATAAACACTAGCTTTACTAGCTGTGGTAACAAACCCACATTTCCTCTAAAAGTATCTGTAGGTGATAGGGTCATTTGGATTCAAGTCCTCTAGGAATCTAGAAATCAATATAGAAAAGAGATTAATAAGGGAAGGCTACCATCTACTTTCGACAGTATCAATGTTGAGAAGAAGCTATCAGAAAACGTTACTGTTACTCACCATTGTTAAAGTTTGTATATTATGTCTCAAACTAAATAAGAATAGACAATAAATGGCCTACATTAACAGGTCAATTTATTCATTGTGAATAATATTAATTGCAAATTTAGCCTTTTAATCTCAGAGTAAATCACTAAATTGTGATTCAATCCTGATCTGTAAGAATGTGCTTGTTATTCATAAATGTGTGTGAAAAAGATTAAGTCTATGGGATGACTGAGAAATATTAACCTCAGCTATTCACCATTATTTAGGGTATCAGATTGGTCACAGGCATTAGAGGTTATTGTGCCTGCTCCCTGATTGCCTAGCTGAGACATTGAGAATGATCAAGAGTGGATAAATAATTTGTGCTGTGAATTTTTGGGATGAATCAACACTTATGTTAAAATTAATTACATTTTTGAGATTTGCTGTCTTGAACATTTGCACAAATAGCTGGTGCCTGTTTGACTGTGCAGACAATGTTTCATGGGACTCCACAAATAATAGGAAGATGAAGTGAATATACCACTTATTCACAAAAATATTTGCATTATTCAACCAACAATATTAACCACACTGTAGCGGGGTGCTCCCCGCTCCCTGCCGGCCAGGGCTGGAATAGCCCTGGAAAGAGGGTTTGTGGCTGGGAGCCTGCTAGCAGGCTTAAGTGGAAAGCAGGCTCAGCTGTGTGGCCACGCCCCAAACATTCCAGGCTGTATAAAAGCCTGGGAGGCAGGAGTTAGAGGGAGGGAGAGGGAGTTTACTCTGAAGGTCAGTCTCCTCTGTAGGCAGCCTGAGCTCTAGGGAGTCTCCTCTGTAGGGAGCCTGAGCTCTAGGGAGAGGGCCCCAGCTTGCTGAGCCTAGGGAAGGCCCGACCCATGGGGTACTGGGAATTGCAAGGGGGCAGTCTCCTCTGCAAGCAGAGGGAGACAAGGCCTGGCTGCAGGGAGCCTTTATCAAAGTACCTGGACTGGGACACGGCGTGGGTGAGGCAGCTGGGAGCCAGGGAGCGACTAGCTCTAGTGAGAGGGCCCCAGCTTGCTGAGCCTAGGGAAGGCCTGACCCACGGGGTACTGGGGGTTGCCAGGGGGCGGCCCCTGGGCTGATAAGAGCAGCAGGCCAACCCCTTCTTGCCGGTGATGAGTAGCCATGAGACTGCAGTCAGCCTCAGGGGAACTGAGGCAGTGGTGACTGGCAGTGGCCGTATCTGAGGCAAGTTGGGGATAGTGGGTGTTGGGTTCCCCAGGGAGGGGAGACCCTGAGACAAGGGGGGTACTGCAGGGGTGCAGCACCCTCAGCGAGGGGTCCCGGGGTCTGGGAGGGGCACGGGACCAGTGTGGAGAAGTGGACGTCGGCCGGCAGAGGGCGCTCCCGGGTCAAAAAGAGCTAATTCCCAGAAGACCAGATGGGGGCGCCGCCGGGTGAGTGACTGACTCCGTTACACACACAAACAATGAAAATAATTTTGTTATTAACGTGGTTAAGTTTGAAGAGTCAGACAAAGTAAAAGTGCACTTTTTTCAGAAGCTTTGCAATTTTAAGTGTAGCTCTTAAGAAAAAAAGAGACTATATAGTGATTTATTATTTATATTAAAAGCTGTTACTTTTGGACTTGTTAAATCCCTACTGCTATGTTGCAATTGACAATAAGTGAGACCGCATGCTTACCAATGCGTACTCTAATTAATCATTTGCCTCTTTATCCATATTTTTGTGTGAATCATAATCATCCCTATTTTAATGACTGAAAATAGAAAAAATATTATTGTAGTAGGTACAATTTAAAACTGTTGCTTAATAGGATGTTCTGATAGAAAAGCAGGTCACACAGACCAGAAAAACTTTGAAAAATTATGGTTTATTTGAAAAACTGCATCGATTTAATAATTTGTGGCGAATGTGCTGTATTTTGGAATGACCGGTTAGCTGATGGTTAAGTGTAGATATCAGTGTGTGGAGTCGCCTTGCTGAGTGAATGGAGACAGCAGCATCTAAAGGTTAAAATCTGTTGCATGAGAACCTGCTAGGAAACAATTCACTGCTGAATATGCTTGAGGTCAAGTGTGAAAACAGTTTCCTGCTTATTTTTATCTCCACACAGAGGATAAATCAATAAGCCAGTATAGTGTACACTCCTCAGTAAGAACTAACTGCCCCATTCTGGGCACATTGCCACTGGCTTCATGCCCTGCAAATACAGAATTTTTCTATCCATCAACATGGGTCTGCGTGTTATTCCTTTCTTTTGGCGTCCTACTTCATTCCTCTAAATAAGTATGAACCAAGGCCCACTGCACAGCCCAGAGATGCACAGCAGGTAATCTGAAGCTGCTTGGTCATTAAAAAAACCACCAAACCCTCTCACAAAATATTATGACTATAGCAGAATCTGTATACCAGCTGGACCATCTTGGGCTGAGAGGGGCACCAGCAGCAACCCCCTGGCCAGTGTTTTATCATTCCAGATTTCTGACTGGTGGGGAAAAAGCTTGAGAGAGCACGTGGGGGCGGGGGAGTTGGAATCACAAAAAACCCATTCCTCAGCAGTCATTTCCTTTCACTGCAGGTTGCTTTTCTGTAGCAAACATTGATTTTCTTCCTTTTGTTTCTCTTGGAGCTTTATTTTCCAAGGCTCCACTTGCTTACATGGTACACCAGCACCACCATTAACAGCAGGGTCGACTCTAACGTGGCTGGAGGAGCGAAGGGGGGGGGGGCAGCGTGTCTGGGGGAATGAAGGGGGGGTAATGCATCCGGAATGCCATCCCTTAGAGAGTGCCGCCCCAGGCATGGGCTTCCTATGCTGGTGCCTGGAGCCGGCCCTAATGAACAGCAACAAAATCACTGATAATACAGTGAAACCTCGATATAACGGACTAATTCGGGCGGGGGGGGGGGGTGTCCGTTAAAACCGAAAGTCCGTTATTTAATCATTTTTTTAAATTATTAAATAACGGACTTTCGGGTGACAACGGACACCCCCCCCGCCCGAATTAGTCCGTTATATGGAGCCAGCCCACCCCACCCCCTCCCCCCCGCCCAGCTCCCCGCTGCGGGGAGAGGGGCGGGGGGGTTGACAGCTCCCGCCTGGCTTCCCGCTGCGGGGAGCCGAGCGGGGGCTCTCAAACCCCCCCCCCCCGTCCGTCTCCCCGCTGCGAGGAGCCGGGCGGGGGGGTTGACAGCTCCCGCCCGGCTCCCCCCAGCGGGAAGCCCGGCGGGAGCTGTCAAACCCCCCGCCCGGCTTCCCGCTGCGGGGAGCTGAGCGGAGGCTCTCAAACGCCCCCCCGCCCGGCTCCCCGTTGCGGGGAGCCGGGCGGGGGGGTTGACAGCTCCCGCTCGGCTCCCCCCAGCGGGGAGCCAGGCGGGAGCTCTCAACCCCCCCCCCCCCCCCCGCCCGGCTCCCCGTTGCGGGGAGCCGGGGGGGGGGGGTTGACAGCTCCCGCAGGGGTCCCCGCTGCGGGGAGCCGGGGGGGGAGCTGTCAACCCAGCCGGCTCCCTGCGGCGGGAGCCGGCAGCCCCCAATAACGGATTTCGGATGCATCGGAAATTTTGTCCGTTGCATCCGAAGTCCGTTAAATCGGGGTCCGTTAAATCGAGGGTTTACTGTAGTGCAGATTAACTAACCCTAACCCAAAAAGGAAGGAGAGGAAGGGTGGGTTTGTGACTAAGGCCCAGGAATGGGATGAGGGAAGATGAGTTCAGTCGTGGGCTTCCTATGAGGCCCTTGGGTGAATAATTTAAAATGGGATTTTTCAAAAGTGCTCAGCTCCCCTTGAAATTAATAGGGCTTCATGATTATGCTGCGGTGTGCTCACACGGTTGTCCTCAGAGGACTAGGACCCTATACTATAAAGTCTTTGGAGTCTCTCGCTGTGTGTTTGTAAAGCATCTAAGGGCCCTGATCTCAGCTGGGGGCCTCTAAGCACTAATGTAATAATAACAAAAGACTCCTTCTGTGTGGGTCCCATATAAGCATTTACCAGCTCACCAAAGAACAGGTCTTGGAGAGAAGAGTTTTATTTAGAGTGGTGGAAAAAGTATCACTGAGAGACTGGAAGATATAAACTTACCAATTGTGATCACTTTAACATAGGTGAAACTTTAGGCCTCAACACCTGTACAATTTCTGTTTCAATTATAAATGATGCAAATGATTAGGCGTATTGAATGGTTTCCATATGAGGAGAGATTAGTAAGACTGGGAATTTTCAGTTTGGAAAAGAGACGGGAGATATGATTGAAGTCTATAAAATCATGACTGGTGTAGAGAAAGTAGATAAGGAAGTGTTGTTTACTACTTCTCATAACATAAGAACTAGGGGTCACCAAATAAAATGAACAGGCATCAGGTTTAAAACAAATAAAAGGAAGTATTTCTTCACACAATGCACAGTCAAGCTGTAGAACTCCTTGCCAGAGGATGTTGTGAAGGCCAAGACCATAACAGGGTTCAAAAAATAACTAGATAAATTTGTGGAGCATAGGTCCATCAATGGCTATTAGCCAGGATGGGGGGGTGGGGGGGAGGGGAATGGTGTCCCTAGCCTCTGTTTGCCAGAAGCTGGGAATCAGCGACAGGGGATGGATCACTTGATGATTACTAGTTCTGCTCATTCCCTCTTGGGCACCTGGCAATGGCCACTGTCGGAAGACAGGTAACTGGGCTAGATGGACCTTTGGTCTTACCCAATTGGGCCATTCTTATGTTCTTATGATGCAATTATTCCATCTACAACTCGCTGTCTGTATTTTCTGTTAACGCTTGAGTTCTCTCCAAGATTGGCAGAGGGTTGGCCACTCGGATGTCCCTGTATTTTCCTTAAGCCCATACTATTGGCTCACTCATTATAAGAAAATGTGCCTGCCTTATTTCAGACTCACTTGTGCTATTTCCAGCCAGACTTTTGAAGTAGTTTGAAGAAATATGGGGTAATTGGTTCCTCCCAATGTAGCTTCGGGCATCCTTCAAGAAAAGGGTTTATTTTCTTAGATGCATTTTTAATTTTTTTCTGCTGAGATGTGCGGGGTCGTAAAGTCAAGGACCAGTGGTAAGTGGCCAGGATTTTCAAATTTGATTTGCTAAAATGATATTTACTGTTCTATTTGTTAAGGTGCCTCAGATCAACAGAAGACTGCATTGTAAAATGAAGGTAACAGTGTCAGATTTTCTTTTTTGCTACGTTGTCATTCCTTGTGTTATTAGGGCAAAGTCACAGGAGGAAAGTCTGAATTGAAAAACAACTAAAGTAACATTGTGATGTTATTTTTATCATTAGTGAGATAAGCACAGGAAATACTGTTCCCAAGTCAATATAGCTAATGTTCAGGACTGCTAGAGGAACACCAGTAGTATTGTTACTGAGACTGCACATGCAGCTGGTTCTGGTAAAATCTAACATCCAAGAGCATGTGCTCAATGAGCAGGTGATTCAAATCATTACACCTGTCAAAGGCCAGCACAGCCAATTAACAATGTGATAGCTGGTGGCTTGTGAATTTAAAACCACTGTCAAAACGAGACACACATGGATCTGCAGTGACTGGCTCTCGGACATAATGGGACAAAAACATCGGTGAGAATGAATGAGGCTCCCCTTGTGCTGACAGTAGACTGGTGGATGAGGATGTTGCGACTAAGTGCCAGGTGATAAATTAGCGCTTGATAGTCTAAGCCAATGTCATGGATCCACAGGGTCTGTGCTACACCCCAGCTTTTAAATAGTCCCTTGCAGGAGCCCTTTCTGTCTGGCACACCTCAAAATGGTCCCAGTCTTCCTTAGGGCCATGTGGCCTCAATGCAGGGGTGGCACCAGCTTCTTCCTGGTGGGGGGGGGGGGGGGGGTCTGAGGCAAGCCTTAGCCCTCCGCCCCCTTGCCACAAGGCCTTGCCTGTCTCTGTGGCCCTTCCCCTCCCCTCCTCGCAAGACCCTGCCCCCTAACTCTGTTGGATGCCAAAAGCTGGAGCCGGGCAGTGCACTGCACTGACTGCTCCCAGGCAGTAAGAGCCACCCAGGCAGGGGACCTGGCTCCAGAGATGGCAAAACACTTGTGGTGCTCAGGGAGTAGCGACTCTGAGGGGCAGGACTGAGGAGTCCAGGACGGAGCGGGTCTGTCCGGGCTGCTCTGGGGAGCCCTGGACTCTCCACCGGCCCTGGGCAGTGCACCCCAGCCATTGGGATGGAACACAGCACTGGGAGTCCTGAGGTGAGCAATTTACCCATCTGTAAAGAAAAGCTAATCATACTTATCTTCTGTTGTAAGACTTTCTGAGACCTATGGCTGAAAAGAGCTACCAACAAGCAAAATATTATACCTAAATGACTTTATCATGTATCAACAAAGTTATACACTTTTCCTATTAAACTGCATTTGCAGCACCATTCTCAAGAAAAACAATTATGAGTACTTTTCCCCCCAAAAAATCAACTGTGAAATCTAATATTTCTCACCTAATAGTAACCCCTACGAGAACATCCATGAATTTAAGGTAACATACGTAGATACTGAAATTAAGACAATAAAAATAATACATAGCTATAACCTCTGTATGTTAGCTAAGATTATTGTGTTGTGATGAATTTCTTGTGCTCATAAAAATATTTTTGGTATTTTTATCGTGGGCAGTTTAAATCTATGGATATGTCTACACTACAGAGACTACACCGGCCTTATCATGTGGAGTAGCTGTACCAACACAACTCCATAGTATAACGCGGAAGGGGGTTTTCTGTAGATGTAGGAAGACAACCTCCCTGAATGATGGTATCTCCATCAATGGAATCATTTTTCCTTTGACATAGATGCAGTTTCATTGGGGTTTAGGTCCACATAGCTATGCTGGTCAGGGATGAGGCTTTTCATACACCAACTGACATAGTTATGTTGACCTAACATTACAGTGTAGAACAAGCCTTTGATGACATCATCTATTCATTACTTTGTTTTTAAGTCTTTAGGTTTTGTAAAGAATGTCCTATCTAAGTTAGTCTTTGGAATACAAATATGGATCTGAAGTGCATGCCCGCTAACATGCAATGACTGTTAATACAGAACATCAATTAATCTGTTACAACTGAAGTCTTATATTACCACTTCTGTCAAATAGCAATAAATGGGCAATGCAAATTGCATCATTTGAATGAAAAATGTACTTCCCAAACAAAACCAGCGAGAGCATCTCTGGGAGCACTGTCAGGTTAATCAAAGATCATGCATCATATACCCATGTTTGAAATGTCTTGGTACTTCTAAGGTACTGTCACCAGGATATCTAACTGCTGGGCTCAGCACACCAAGCAGTTACCCTCTGCTGTTCCATGAACATAGATAATAACCACCATATCCTGTCTGCAGACAGCCAATGTTAGCCCACTAGTGTTCAAAGGGAGTTTAGAGATCCTATAATAATGCCTCAGCATATAACATGGGCTTTTTAAAAAGTGTTTATTGACTCAGTCCAGGGCATTGATTTAATGTATCTAGCCAGGGTGGCTCAGTGGTGACTAAGAAGTTTGATAGCTATTACTAATAAAGGAACCCATGCTGAAATAACATCACTGCAGTGACCAGCTAGGCTACTCCTACAAGTCAAGCAGTCTCAGGGCTCTTTTGTGAGATCTTCTACATTCAGAGGTTGCCCCAATCAGTTTTAAAACAATTTAGTAAAAGCAGCGCAACCCCCAAAGTATTCTATTGATGGAAAGCTGGCTTATAGCAGTTTAGCTCGGACCTATAACTGAGGCCCTGTCTACACAAAAAAGTTGCACTGGTGTAACTAAAGGTGTGTTTTAAATTGATTTTGGTAACTGGTGCAAAAGGATCTGTGAACACTCTTATTTTAGATTCACCCAAAATTATTTTGGTGTAACAGAAAATAGAAATGTGTTGATGCTAAACTGAAATAAATGTGTCCCCCCAGGGTTTGAACTGGTTGATAAAAATCAGTTTTAAAACAAAGTTTAAGTATCACTTAGTTCCACCATCTTGTCAGGAAGATGTTGAAATTCAGCCAGCAGAAAAAACAGAAACTGCTGAGAAGCAAGGCCATAGTTTCTGTCAATACATCATAACTTAGCTCAGCTTACTGGTAAAAAAGAACAATGCTAACCCTCCCTTCACAACCCACCAGATGTCTGTAAGCACCCATTCCCACTCACCCCTCCTCTTTCCCCATAAGGTAGCCATAGATGCTTAATGCAATAGGATGACCTCTATATGTATTTAGTGTCCCTATTTTTATCTTTGTTTAGGGGTTTCTCTTGATTTGTAACAATATCTCTGTATGTACAAATAAATGCAAATGAATTCATAAGAAAATGCATAGAATTGGCCACTATGGCACCATATTTTTGAAGCTGCTTGTCAGTCTTCCTGGTACAGTGAAGAAACCCCCGTTAGTACTGTCTGTGATTGCCTGCTTCTTGGGGAAAAATAATCTTTTTGCCTAACAGTCTCATGTAGACAAGGCCTTACCAGTGCAATATAAACGGATACATTCAGATTTAAAGTGGTTTAAGAGAGTCCACAGACAGAGGCAGTGGTTTAACTAAATAGGTTTAAAATCACAACTTTAGTTAAGCCACTGCAACTTTCTGACTTGACCAGGCCCAAGGACTTGTCTACATTTACAGCTGCACTGCTGTAGCGCATAGGCCTGGTCTACACTACACAAACAGGTTGATGCAAGGCACCTTACATCAAACTATGTAAGTGTTTACACTAAACTTTCACTCCTGCTAACATAAATGCCTTGCTACTCTGACTTAGTAACCCCACAAGAGGCATAAAGTCAATGTGAATGTAGTTAGGTCAACACAGCGTAAGTGTAAACATTGCATTGTTAACATTGACTGTTAACAGCTTTCAGAAGCTGTCCCACAATGCCTCACGCTGACAATACAGTTGGCACACACACTCCTTGTGAGGACACATATTGCGGGGACAAGGAACACAGTGTGGATATGCAAAAGGGATTTAATTACTGCGGCGGCTCTATGCCAACGTAACTTAGGTCAACGTAATTCTGTCATGTAGACAAGCCCTCGATGAAGATGCTACCTATACTGATGAGAGAGCATCTCCCATTGGCATAGGCACACCACTTTTCCAAGCGCCGGTAGCTATATCGACATGAGAAGCCCTCCCATCAACAAAGCACTGAATATACTGTGGTTTTGGTAGCGATCACTAGATCACTCAAGGATGCGTATTTTCCACATTCTATAGCAATTGTAGTTATACCGACATAGGTTTGTAGTGTAGACCAGGACTAAGAGTCGGCAGACAGCTGAGATGGAAACCCCTTTCCCCCAAAAAAAACAGCTTTTGGAATTTTAAAAACAACTAAAGTGTTTCAAAAAAAAAAATTGGCACAAATGTCCCCAACTGAATTTTGATCAAAGCAATTTAAGCAAGGACAGCAAAACATTAGCATTGTTGTAGAATTTTAATGTGTCGACAAGCAATGAGATGAGCCATATATTTTCCCTCTCTCCTCTCCTCTCAGAACAGTGACATTTTTCTTATGCCAAAAACAGTAAAATGAAATCCATAATAACAACATGAGGCTGGGAAGTCTTTGCACTGTACTAGTAATAGAGTTCTCAATCAGTAAGAAGTAGGAGAAGCCCAGAAGGAAACATTACTGATCTAAGGAGAGTGTTGTGCTCCTAGAGGAATACCCAGATGGAAAATAAGACTGATTCCCTTGTAAAACTGCAGTCAGATTCAATAAGTTAAAAATCAAACAATTATCATGACACCACTAACTGGGTGAATACTGAGAACGTAAAATGTCTCAGGCTGCTATCTGACAGGCAAGATGGCATTTTGAGGCTTTTAAAAAAACCCAGGTTGATAGAATAGCATAGAACTACTAAATCCAGCCCTTCCATCGGCGAAATCAAGTTAAAAAAACCCAACAAAATCTTACCTGGTCCTCCCAAACCCATGTTATAGTCTTGGCCACCCAGAGAACCAGCAACACCACCATCCGAATTTCCCATCATGTGACTATTCCAGTTTGAAATTCATAGTTTCCAAGCTTAGAAAGGCCCAGTTGATCATCTAGTTGGAGGACCTCTATTGCAAAGGCCATAGAACTTCCCCAGAACAATTAGTAAAGAATATCTTTTAGCAGAACATCCAGGCTTGATTTAAAAATTGTCAGTGATGGAGACTCCACCAAGACCCTTGGTAAACTGATCCAATGGTTACTCATCCTCACGTTTGAAAGCACACACCTCCTTTCCAGTCTGAATTTGGCTAAGATCAACTTCCATCCACTGCAGCACTTTAGAGACAAACACCATTCTCTGTTACATTGCACAGCCCATTATTGACTATTTGTTCCACATGTAGGTACTTACAGAGTCTAATCAACTCACCCCTTAACCTTTGCTTTGTTAAACTAAAGAGATTGTTACATTAGTGCTAATTCAGGGAGCATTGTCAAAGCCTTCCACAAATTCATACTGAGATGTATGCAGTATAAACTTTTTAGTGCCCAACTTCAGCAAAACTTTTGCTGAGCCTCAACATGTCTATTGAAAATCTTCAGTTTTGTGGCAGCAACAAAAGAAGAAAAGGCTCTTCAAATCTGAGGAGGAAATATCAGGCAGCTAAACATTTTATTCCTTTAAACTCACAACTTAGGCTTTTATTTCATTCACAATAAGCTGCCCTTTTGTAAGAGACATTTTTGTGTGTGCTCAAATTAGTTGCCCAACTCCCCCACTGCACATGTGCAACTTAGGTAGAAGTATGAACCCGATCATGCTAGTGAAATAAATAACGGACATGGGAACCTGCAGAAGGGGGTTAAATGTGCTGCATATACACTTAGCTCACTGAGGGATTATTAACTCTGGTGCTTGAAGGTACTTCAGTGAGAAGAATGAGCAAAAATTGCTAGTGGATTCCCACACTACAGCCCTTGAGTTTAAGAGGAAGGTTAATTGAATTCTAGTGAGCTTCCTTTGTGTTGCAGAGCAATTGAACAAATCAGGACAACCAACTTGTCCATTAATAACCTACATTTTGGGGCAAATTAATCCCTCCTGTAAATAAAGTGACTTCAATGGAATGACAGCAGGGACAGATTTGTCTTGCTGACCCTGAGCTCAGGGAGGTTGAGATACCCATACCACCTGCTTGGGTTCCAGGTGATAGTGGTTTGGGGAAGATTTCAGAGGAGTTAGGAAAGTGCAGTCTGGATGGCACTTTAAACACAGATCTAGGTGGCTGGGGTTCCAAAAGTATTGTTGCACCAAGTGAAGCTTTGCTGCTGCTTTGATGGTTAATACCTGTCCATTTCTGAAGCAACGACAGGAGCAATGTGGATTACTGCAAAAAAACAATAGAGCGGGAAACCTCTTCCTGAATCTGGGTCCTCAGAATTTTTCTGCTACAAAGAAAACACCCCACTTGGAGTACAAATTTCCTCTGACTGATCAGCAGCTGTGATGTTGATCTTCATAAGTAGCCATTAGTTAATATAATATCAATTTCAGGCTCTTTCAGAAGTTCTGAGGTGACAAAAGATTTTCTGAGGGGAATCTGCCAATGAGAAAGCCCACCTGGTCTTCACTGACTAAAGACATGATAATTTTTGAGTCTGCTAGACAAACATCTAGTTTGAATTGTTAGATCAGCATTAAGAAGTGGGATCGCATCAGACATGCTACCCATGTTTGGTTGCAAATTTAACTGTCTGAAATCTAACATTGTAAAATAATATTGAACCAATTAGTCATAAGCTCGTTTAAGGCTGGTGCTCAGACTTTATAATAGCTTGCTTTTTATTTCTGTGCTGTCTACATATACAGAGCTCAGTACTGCTCTGTTGAAGTCACAGGGATTTTTGCCACTAACATCATGGGGAGTAGGGGTAGGACTTATGGGGATCCAAAATAGTTTATGTTGTCATTTTCCTGTGATAACTCTGGGTTTGGTTTCATATACCAAGGGAATAGAGTGCAGCAGATGTTGCTGAACTTGTGTGCTGTGTGTTTTGGTGTTTTTTAAACTTAGGTCTGTGGTTTTTTCCCACTTCTCTCTTCTCTGGGACACTTACATTTCTATCAGTGATCTGGTTCACGTTGTCTCCCTGGTGGGCTTTTTTTCCCTTTGCTGAACTGTATTGTTCAGGCAAGTTGCCACTGCACTTGAGGTGATTTTTCAGCTTGTTGCCTCTTAACCTTTTTCCCCTGCTGGGTGCTGCACTATTGAATCTAATCTCCTATTTTTTAGGATTAGTGTTATATAAGGAGGTTTTTCACCGGGTGGCTGACATCCCTGAGTGTTACGATTGACATATGTAAATTTCTACATCTCAGTAATTGTATCTGATTTCTTACATCTGTAACCACAAAACTACATAAGAACGGCCATACTGGGTGAGTCCAAAGGTCCATCTAGCCCAGTATCCTGTTTTTCAACAGTGGCCAGTGCCCCAGAGGGAATGAACAGAACAGGTAATCATCATGTGATCTACCCCATGTCGCCCAATTAGGGTACAGACAATGGGATTCTAGCTATTCCATTGTGGCTAACTCTTAATCTGCTTGTTTTTCTTAGATATGCTTAAAAATGTTTGTTTCAGGGTAAGTGGGGAGGCCTTGGCTCCTTGAGCAATGAAATAATATTGATATAGTTATCCATGACAGGATTTCTTGGTCCTTCATCAGAAACATCTAGAATACTGGATTGGATGGATACTGCTCTGATATGGCAATTGTTAGGATTTAAATGCTACCACAGAATCTCAGAGTTGGGAGGGACCTCAGGAGATCATCTAGTCCAACCCCCTGCTTAAAGCAGGACCAATCCCTATTTTTTCCCTATGTCCCTAAATGGCCCCCTCAAGGATTGAGCTCATAACCCTGGGTTCAGCAGGCCAATGCGCAAACCACTGAACTACACCCCCCCCCAGTGTACCTGCATTTTAAATAAAATTATATGCTACTATGCAGCCAAGTAAATATATGAGGTAAGCACATCAAATGCAGTTTTAATGAAAGTTTGGGGGACGGATCTAGCTTAATGCAACTCACTTTTATTAACAGAGTACTGTAGGCAAGGACAAAATGTTTGCCAGATTTTTTTTAAAAAAAGACAACTCGCAGTAACAATGATTCAGAAAGTTTCTGCAGTTCAATAAGATTATTGAAAATCAAGATATCATTTATAAATCCAGTATTTATCAGATTGTCTTATATACAAAAGCTGACTTTCAAACGGACACAAAACAGAACACAAAATACTGGCCTTGTCAAAGATGTTTTGTAATTTTCTTAAACGTTTAGTCATAGTCTATTTAATAAACAATAGAATGCACATATTTGGTTTACTTTACATCTACGATGTATGTAAGTTTTGACTAGTTTTAAACTTAAATGTACCACAGAACACAAATGTGTACATTATGACTCTTCTAGACTATGATGTTTTAAAAATATCTATTCAACAGCACATAGAGAAATGGTGCTAGATACCATGAAAAGTGTGTTTTATGGTCAAAACTGAGTTTGGATCACTGGTGAAGGCATCAGTGAAAACAATACTGTCTTCTGATCATTCTACATTACTGTTTTGGCCAGAAAATACTGTAGAACACTGACAATTGCCAGTTTTGGGAAGAAAATGTTAAACGTGGAACCATACACTGACCGTGAGCCTCTCACGAGATCTCATATGAGGCCATGTTAAAGCAACCTATCATTTCCATAGGAAACAATGGTACTGGAAAAGGTCTCAACTATACTACAAAAACAATTGTGTTTGGGGCCCAGCTACAAAGCCTACAAGTGCCAGTGTGTATCTGAGGAAGAGCACACAATCCCCAACCCATAGATTTAAACAACTGTATATTGTGGAATCTACAAGATACGTGCCATGCTTCGCTGATCCTTCATGCTGCTTTTGATCACTTATCTTTCCCATCCCTGTATTTGTATAGCATCAACCTATATTGAAAACTCTTTGGGAAAAACTGATTCTCTTTTACTTATCTCTCAAGTGGTTAGCATTCTTGGTACTATACAAAACAAACCACCAAAAGGACCAAACCACTTTTTAAGCATGTTATAGAATTATGATACAGCCTTGGGTTTGTCAGACTGGAGCATGAGGGATAACATGGTTAAAACTTGATTCACTCCTACCTAGGTTGGTAAAACGGAACTGTATTTTAAAAGCCTCAGACTTGTAAAGAGAACCCCAACTTGCTATTTTATATAACGTCTACTGCTTCCCCTCTATCCAGGAGGCCAGTGACACTGTCAAAGAAGGCTGTTAGGTCGGTTTGGCATAATTTGTTCTTGACAAATCCATGCTGGCTATTTCTTTATCACCATTATCCTTGAGGCACTTACAAACTAATTGTTTAATAAATTGTCCTGATATCTTTCCAGATATTGACGTTAGGATGAGTGGTCTATAAATCCCCATGTCCTCTTTGTTTCCCTTTTTAAAGTCAGGTATTGTATTTGTATATAGTATATACTGTATCCTCAGGGGCCTCCGTGTGTTCTCGAAGATAATTACTAATTGGTTCTGAGATTGCTTCAGCTAGTTTCTTAAGTACCTTAGATATATTCAAGTTGGCAGGGCCAAATGAAATTCATCCTAACTTATCTAAATATTCTTTAACCTGTACTTTTCCTATTTTGCCTTGTTTTCCTTCCCCCTTGTTAGAATATTAATTATATTAAGTATCTGGTCATCATCAATCTTTTTAGTGAAGACTGAAGCATAATAGGCATTAAACATCTCAGCCTTCTTGATATCATCAGCTCTCCTTCCTCTCTAGCTAGAGGACCTACACTTTCCTATGTTTTTCTCATGATCCTAATGTACTTAAAGAACCTCTTCTTATTGCTTCTTATGTCCCTTGCTAGGTGTTAACTTGTTTCGTGCCTTAGGTTTTCTGATTTTATCCCTATATGGTTTTGCAATTCTTTTGTACTCCTCTTTAGCAATCCATCCAAGTTTCCACTTTATGTAGGATTTATTTTTGTTTTCCAGGTCATTAATGAAACACCATGTGTAAATGTTTTTGAAAATTCTTAAACCATGTAATTTTTTGGCTGTTTTATGAAAAATTAAACTCTTTACATAATAACCCAGAAGAAAAAATTCCAATTTTTAAAAGCCAATCCATCATTTTCTGATTTTTAAATCAGCTATATTGTATTTGCATATTTAAGAAAATTACAAGAAAAAGACTAGACTTGAAATTCAGAATCTGTACTCTGTAAAAATACTGTCCTTTACCATGAACTCAGTGCCGACCTCTTTAGGTCATTCATGAATAAGAAAATCTTTCTAGAGAAATATTACTAGAATAGAACCGAGGGAAAATAAAAAGAAAATAAATTCTGTACAGTAAAATGCTGGTCACTTTCAGCTATTGTACAGAATGAAAAAATGCAGACTTGTATACCTGAATACAATTTTTTGTTACAGCTACAGAATGTATGAAATCTTTCAACGATCCATCTATGCTAAAGTCTCTATGGGGTCATCAATAGAGTCTGTGGCATCATCGATACTGCCATAACATAGAACAGCGGTGTCCAATATGTTCGCCGCTAGCCACATGTGACTAATAGTCTACTGAATTGTGGCTTTTTTATAATGTGGCTTAATGTGGCTTTTTTATAATGTGGCTAATAAGAAAAATTCAAAACCACTGTGGCTAGCATCGAATTTCTTTTGGACACTACTGATACTAACATATAATATTCATCACAAAAGAGCTGAAATCTAACATACAGGTCTGTATTATGTTTTGTATAGCAAAAAGATAAGCAGCTGAAAAACTGTATGGCATTAATTTTAAATAAACAATTCATCAATTATATTTCATTCAATTCAAGCCCCAAGAAAATTGTTTTTATTTGAAATGGCTGTTGCAATATGACTTGTTAGCTTCTTTTCTTGGTCAGATGTCAAGAAGATCCTCCCCGCTCTCATCACTTTCCACAGTTAGTTGTCTTGTCCACCATTTCTTCACTTCTGATCCACAAGAAGCAGCATCTGACATAGGATTCATCTTGCATACAACAGATTTCATAGTTGTACGACCACCAAACCGCAGATTGACTGAAGACACTGAATGGCTTATTGGTTTGGGGGCTAGGAAATCAAATGGAAAAGTACTTATTAGAGTACACATGCTATCGAGCTTTCTATATGAGAGACATGGCACCAGTTTAAACAGACTCATTTAAAATGTATATAGTTTAACTGGTGCAACCCTTAATGTAAATGTACTGTGGGTTTGATCTTGCAAGGTGCAGAACACTTGGCCCTGAACCATCAAAGCCTGGCCTTGACTTTATGTAGTGAATGATCTCATTGATTTCACTGGACTACTCATGATCCTAAAGTTAAATACATGCTTAAAAGAGCTTTGGTGGATTGGGGCCAGAGTGCTCAGCACTTTGCAGGACTGAGCTAGGGTGACTAGATGTCCTGATTTTATAGGGACAGTTCTGATTTTGGAGTCTTTTTCTTGTATAGGCTCCTATAATCCCCCACTCCCTGTCCTGATTTTTCACAGTTGCTGTCTGGTCACCCTAGATTGAGCCCTTACACTGGTTTAACACTTGCTTAAATTAGATTAGCGTGTGCCCTTTAATTACTGATCTAATCTCAACCAGTACGTGCTAGGGTAAACTGACTGAGGTGCATCTTAAACGGAGGATGGAGGAAGAAGGGCTAATGTGCCCCCTTTACATAAAATGATCCCAGTACCATGCATGCACATAGGCCTTGGACCCTGTCCCTTTGCGTTGGTAGCAGAGCTGGCCTGGCATGGGGATTGTGCATTTTTAAAGAGAGAAGAGGTACGGTGGTAGCATGTGCTTCTTTCAGCGTCTCGTACTCAATCCCTGCACCTGCATAACATGAGCATTGACTTAAAAGATACTACCTGGCTCTTATTTTCTATTGTAATGTAGTCATTGTCATGACAACCTAAAGGTGTTTCCTGTTTATGAGTAAATAAACTTATCCAGGGCTGATTAAGCACTTAGACCAGGGATGGGCAACCTTGGCACGCAGTCCCCCAGGGTAAGCACCCTTGGTGGGCCCGGCCGGTTTGTTTACCTGCTGTGTCCGCAGGTTTGGCTGATCGCGGGCAATGTGGCCAATGCGATTGTTGCAGCCCCCACTGGACTGGAGCGGTGAACTGCAGACAGTGGGAGCCGCAATCAGTCGAACCTGTGGACGCAGCAGGTAAACAAACCGTCCAGGCCCGCCAAGGATGCTTACCCTGGGGGGCCGTGTGTCAAGGTTGCCGATCCCTGACCTAGACAGAAGACTAAGGAATTTGTCAATCCAGTATATGGTTAGCATAGAAGAGGAAGAGAGCATCACAGGCTGCTATAGTTATAATGAAATGTTTAATTAAGATATTATTACATTTTAGATATTTCATTAGCATCCAAACTGTGCTAGATGTTGTACAGGAAGGCACAACTCCAGCACACCAGTCAAATGATCAGGGTGGTGACTGATCACGTCTTCAGAATTTCATGTTTTTAAGATCTTGAGGGCGTGAAGGGACAGTTTCCTCTTAGAAGGCTCAGGGGGAACCACTCCAAAGTGGGTGGGGCAGGGCAAAAAAGAAAAAGGACCATGGACTATTTTCCCCTCCCCTCTACATTTTCTCCATCTGGGGCCTGTGTGCAGAAAGTCTGACCCTTTTTAAACAGCCTCTTATCAAGCTACGTTCCAAGGGGTGCTTTGGTATTTACATATTTTATTTCATGAACTTCACTTACCTGATGGCAAACGCCATTGTCCGAATTTCCGTTGAGGCTTCCCACCATCTGTAGAGTCCTGCCGATACCCGCCCCTGTCAGAAAGCGTTGGACTAAGGAGCTGCTGCTGGCTACTTGTCTGAATGGAACAAAACCAAATTCAGGAACCTTAATCATGGCATGGCCATACCATTGTAACAAACGCTTGGAAAGGTCACTATTTCCCAGCCTACTAAAGAAACGTGCTGACTTTACACTTATTTTTTTCCTGAAGTCTGTTTTCTGGTTCCTTGCTGCTTCCCCACCCAACAAAAATTCTACAAATTAACAGCAAAAATAATTGGGCTGAAACTTGCGATAAAATTCCACAGAAAGGCTTGTAGGGGGCAGGAAAGCTTTCCCAGGATCCCATGGGGAAGCCCCCACTCCCATGTTGCATAGCTCCCTGGATAAAGAACCCAGGTCTCCTGATTCCCTGTCCAGTGCCCCTGAGATCATGCTGCCTCCCTAACTAAATGTCAACATTTTAACAATATATCATTTTAATTTTTTCCAATAAAAAGGATATTACAAATATTAAAAAGAATGTTGGTGTGACAAGCTCAAGGATAATTCTTGATTAGTATCAACAAAAATACTTTGCATAGGCCCGTACCTCTGGCTGTGCATTGTTATCTTGATTATTAGTATTCATATCTTCACTTGGCTGTGTTGTCTCAATGCTTGGTGGATTCAGAAATCGGCTCAACTCCTGCTGTTGACTCTCTCGCAGACTATGGATGATGCTACATGACTGCTGCTGTTTCTATCAAAATATAATATTTCTGTGACCAAAAGGAAACTTCCCTCAAAGACTTTTGTTCCTTGATCTTTTTAAAAAAATCCCTCTAAATACTGAATACGTCAAACAATTTTGAGTGGCTGGTATGGATTCCAAATTGTTCAGTCTTTTCTGTAAATCTACATAAACCCCCCCCCCCCCCGCCATCTTCACTATTTAAATATAGAGAAATCTGTCTCTGAAATCTACAGGCATGAGATGTAGGAATTACTGGTGAAATCTATGTTCTGTGTCATGCAGAAGGTCAGACTAATAGATCAGATTGGTGCCTTTAGGCCTTAAAATATATCTATGCCACAAGAAACCACTCAAAGAGCCAGCAAAAACAAAACTGTGACTTAGTAAAAATGATCTTTATGGGATTGATCTTAGAAATATTGTTGAAGACAATGGAAAGATTCCCATGGATTTGAATGGGCTTTGGATCTGTCCCCAAAATAACACTAAATAAAATGATCATTGAAGCCTTAGGAATATTTTACAGTGTGGATTTTTTTTGTTGGAAGTTGTTATTGTAACAGTGCTAAAAATCCACGGGGTTCTTTATCATACAAATAGAATAATGTAGCCTCTGCCACTAAAATCTTACAATCTAATTTAGTTTTAAATTAAAATAAATGGTCTTTAGAGAAGGTTTCATTGTTTTAACATGCTACTTGCTTAATAATTAACAAGCAAAATTGAAAAGATATAAAAAGCTTATATTAAAAAATCTTTTGCAATTCTACTCAAGTTAATAAAGGGTTCATGTAACAGGTAATGGTCTGATTGTCAAAGTGAAATGAAAAGTATATTTATTTTATCGTAATTCAATATCATAATGAATTTAGCAATTGGATTGACCAAAATCAAAACTGGCATATAAAATTAAATTTACAACAGCTACAATTAGAGCTGGGACAAAAATAGAAAAATGAGTTTGAAAAGGAACCATTTATCTGAACATCCCTGGAAATGTGTTGTTCAGATAAAATGAAAGCTGTATGCAAACTATCAGGTTTTGGTTATTCAAAATTACAAAGCAGTAAGAGGCAGAGCCTATAATTCCCTGATGTACTCAAATCACAAACTTTTTATGGCATAAATGCAGATTTTCATGGGGAAATTTCCCACTATAATTTTGGCCCATGTCCATTTTTTTTTGCCAGTAAAAATGGGAATAACTCTGGAAATATTATGACCACCCCAAACATTCTAAGTATTCTGGGCCTAATTTTCACAATTATAGGAACCCCGAGCTTTATGTACCTAATTTACACATTCACATAGACACATGTCTGTGTGTTGAAATATACAACCTGGCCTTTTGTGCATGTAAATAACTTATTTGCACAGTCACTGTAATGGTATATGCAAATTATGCTTCAGAATATTCATTACATTTTGGTCTTCTTTGAGGATTGTAGTATCATTCTCATTGGGATCTATAGGTGCCAACTTCTGCTGGTACCCGTGGGTGCTCGGCCCTCTTCTGCCCCCAGCCCTGTCCTGACTCCACCTCTTCTCCGCCCCCTCCCAGCAATGCCCCACCCCCATTCCAACCCCTTCCCCAAATCCTCACCCTACCTCTTCCCCCCCTCCTCCCCAGAGCGCACCGAGTTCCCGCTCCTCCCCATCCCTTCCAGAGTTTGTTTCACTGTGAAACAGCTGTTTGGCAGCAGCAAGTGCTGGGAGGTGAAGTGGGGTTGAGGCGCGCTCAGGGGAGGAGGCGGAGGTTAGGTGAGGTGGGGCAGGGAGCTTGGCTGCCAGTGGGTGCCAGCACACCCACCAATTTCTCTCCATGGGTGCTCCAGCCCCAGAGCACCAACGGAGTCAGTGATGAAGACCCTTGATTTGGTGGTGGTGGCTAACAGGATGATCTTCTACATGAATAACTATCCAAGATAGAGTGGCAGTGGCAATGAAAATATCAGAAATACAAATGCCAGAAACTAGCTGTTTCTTTAACCTCTAACAGGTTGTTTAGAACAGTGCACAATCCGGCACCATTGAAGATAATGGGCATGTTGCTATTAACTTCAATGAGAGCAAGATTGCGCCCTCAAAGACCTTTCCCTAAATAATGTGTTCCTTGATTTACTCATTTGGCCTTGTCTGTTGCAGAGCAGGTCACACAGTTTTCCTGTTGTGTAAGAAAAGGGGATTTGTTGGCAGGAAAGCAGGTTTTGTCTGCAAAATATATGGAGTATACTAATTCTGTGAATATAATTGACTGTACTACAGAGACTATACCAGCATAGCTATGTCAGCATATCTATTCTGGCATAACCCTGTAGTGCAGACATAGCCTATACCAATGGAAGGAGTTTTTCCATTAATGTCAGGCCACCACCTCCCCAACGGACGTTAGCGACACTGATGGCAGCATTTTTTTCTGGACATAGTTGCATCTACACTAGGGATTCCATTGGCATAGCTATGTCGGTCAGGGGTGGGGTTTTATTCACACCCCTGCACTATGTCAATCTAACTTTTAAGTGTAGACCACGGCTGATTTTTCCATTGATACATATTTTTTTTCACATAGCTTGTAATGATGGCTACACAGTAAATGAGTCATGGTGAGAGAAAACTCTAGTTTCGTTGACTGGTTCGGCTCACTCCACAAGCACTTGCTGTTTTCGCTTCACTTACTGCTCTGATACGCTTTAAGCATTTCTTCAGCCACATGCGTATGGTTTGTTTGGCCACTTCTTCTTCTATCGTGTACTCCAGTTGTTCCCTGGCAAGAAGCTCTTCCAATTGGAGACTCTTCCTGATATCAACAGATCTGTATGACAGCATGCTAGAAGAAAGAAAGAAAGAAAGAAACAGTGTTTTTAAAAAGCCCAATGTACTTACCTATATTATTATTAACAGTGTTACACTTTTAAATCTCAGTGTGAAAATGTTAAACACTGGCACCTACAGCTAAATAAAGATGAAGGGAGGATCGACTGCTGCTCGGCACAACTGAAAATCAGGCCCTCTCTCTTAAGGTGCCTAAATATGGATTCAGGTGCTTAACTTTAGGCACCTACTTTTGAACATTCAGTTTCTTTCCCCTGTTTATGCTGCCTGTTTACCTTTCTGCATTTTTTTCATCTGGGACAATGTAATTATTGGAGGAGACTGAGTTTCACTTTTGTTTATAGTCAATTTTATTGTCAGGTTTCCACCTGTGCTAGAGCAATACTGCATTATTTGAATTTGCAAACACAGCAATTGTTTAAAACAATTGTTTCAAGTGGGAATTTAGAAAGCTCATGGAGACATTTCCCCAGGACTTAGATTTTCTACTGTAAACAATAATTTAGGGGAAAACTCTAATATTTGGTTTAAATTTAAGCAGAGAGTATCCCATTAGACACAAGCTTGTATCTCCAACTCATTTTTCAGTCTTATATGTAACATTTAGTCTGCAGAGAAACGTGTTACAACAAACTTAAAAGGAAAATCCCACCATACCTCAATACGTCATGAAAGGTGACATCTCCACCATTATGCAGCCTCTCCATTTCATAGCACATGTGCTTGAACAAAAGTTTGTCCTTGTCAAGATCTACCTCCAACCTCCCACGCAGCAACCTCAGCAGAAACTTCACACGGAAGGTAGGGATTACTCCCTAGGTAAGATTGCATCACATCTGGTTAATTACGTCTACCTTATAAATAAGTCAGAGGCTCTATTTGATACTATTTCTCTAAAGTGATACAGATGCTATTTTTCCAAAGACCCTTGGAGAATGTCTACACTGCAGCTAGGAGTGTGTCTCCCAGCCTGGACAGACAGAGTCATACTAGCTTGCCTCAAGCTAGCATGCTAGAAACGGCAGTGTGGAGGCTGCAGTTCCAGAGAGACTTGGGCTAGCTACCTGAGCACAGGACCAGGGAGTTGGGTGGGGTTCAGCCCCTGAGCTGCCGTGTGAACCGTAGTGCTCACACGGCTAGCTTGAGTCTTGCTAGGGCGACTCATTCTAACCAGGTGGGGATGCTCCTTCCCAGGAGCGGTGTAGATGTACTCTTTGACATACATGGGGTCAGAATTGTACCAAGGGTAGGTCAACTGAACAATGCAGACATACAGGGGCCTATTTGCAGCTGGTGTAACTTAGCAATAATTTCATTGAAGTCAATGGAACTATTCTGATTCATACGAGCTGAGGATCTGGCCCATATATTTTACCTATGATTTTCAAAGTTCTCTGGGGACTTGGAGGCCCAGTTTCAATCCATTTGTAATGGGAATTGCATATCCAAACAGGCTTTGAAAATCAGTCCTGGACATTTTTATTGCCTGAGAATTATACCTTAGGCCTGGAGTCATTTCTTAGGAATAAAGTCAGCTCGATTTCTAGACATTCACAGAGGTGTGCCACTGTGCCTGTTATGCAGCTTCCCCGTTGTGTGTGTATATACCGTGGTGTATACGTAGTATGTCCTCTTGCTTCCAAGAGCTTCTACTCCACGATGTAACCCACTTACAAACTTCTTGAGGTGTTTGTGGCAACAATTTTGAGTCTGGCTCTTGAAAAGGAACTAGGAGTGAAAACATTTGTTTCCAAAATTTGCGGAATCAAATAATTCTCTTTGAACATTATGTGCTGTAACTTTTTTATTATGGGAGGGGATGGGTGGAAGTCCTTTGTTCTGCAAGGTCCCATATCACAACACTCTCCTGTCAGCCCTAGGATGTAGCACTCTGATCCCTGCCAGCCCTGCAAACACAGGACATGGACTTCAATTCCCACATAACAATCTGCTCCCACTAACCAGTGGTGGGCAACCTGCAGCCCGCATGCGGCGCATCAGAGTAATCTGATTACGGGCCGCGAGACGTTTTGTTGACACTGAGTGTCCACAGGCATGGCTTCCTGCAGCTCCCAGTGGCCGTGGGTCACCGTTCCCAGCCAGGGGGAGCTGTGGGAAGCTGAGAGCTGCAGGGACGTGCTGGTCACCGCTTCCCGCACTCCCACTGGCCGGGAATGGTGAACTACGGCCAGTGGGAGCTGCGGTGGACCATGCCTGTGGATGGTCAACATCAGCAAAATGGCTTGTGGCCCACAATCAGATTACCCTGATGGGCCGCAGGCGGCCTGTGGGTCGCAGATTGCCCACGACTGCTCTAGACCATCAGCTGATCTCAGCACACTGTAGTTTATATTCAAATCTCTGAACCCTAGGGTGAGGGGACAATTCCTGTGCTGCCTGGAGGGCAAGGACTATTACCCCAAGCCTGTAAACACCTATACATATGCTTAGCTTTACTACTGCATGTAGTCACTGGGAGCAAAGTTAAGCATGCACGTATATGTTTCAAGGAGCAGGGCCTATGTGAAATGTAACATCTCACGTTCATCGTTCTTTTGTGAACCTGAGCTGATGTTAAAAAAAAATAAAAATCACAAAATCCCCCTACCCCGAACTGAGCCTGACTGTAGGTGGGTTTGAGGCTCAGTGGGTTAGCAGTTCTTGTAATACAGTTCTTGAGGAAACAAAGCAGCAGATTTTCTTAGATCATAAGTTCTTTGGGGGCAGGGATTGTCTTTTTGTTGTGGGTTTGTACAATGTCTAACACAATGGGGTCCTGGTCCACCACTGTGGCTCCTAGGCATTATGGTAAAACATATAATAATAATAGTACCAAGTGCAGTGCTCATTGTCAAGTATCTTACCTCTCTTTTGTCATCAACCATATTCCATATAATTTGAAAATGTCTAAGATCATTATAACTTAAAAGTTGGTCTTCTTCGGTGGAGTAAAACAATGAGAAATTCTCCACAATGATGGCTAAAAGACACATAAATGAAACATGATATAATACTGCCTGTCAGTACTTTCCAACAGTTATACATTAATTAGAGATAATGTATTTCAGCAGGCACTGAATTTTCACACGTAGCTGTAACAGCAGCAACCTATGGGCAACTCTGGTGCTAATGCACCCCCATATTGTGTGTTTTTGTTGTGCTCAAGTTTGAAAATTTGGTCCTTAAGTAGGGACCTAATCTAACATCCACTAAATTAAACTGGAAGATTCTCATTTACTTCAGTGAGAGCTGGATTATCAGGCCTATAAAATATAAACTGGAGAGTAGACTAGTTCTGCAAGAACAATTTCCTTTGTACAGATCTCATCTTCTCTTTCATTGTCACATAACTTTCATTTACAGACCCCCTCATCAAAGGCCATTTTCTGATTTAGCATTAATAACCAGCAAGTTAAAATAAAGGTTAGAAACAGAAACATACCAGTCAAATATTTGAAAACATCAGACAATTATAACATTTACTTGAGGGATTTAACAATTTCTTTTTACTGCGAGAGTTTTTAAATGTTACTGTTGATATACGGTCTACAACGTAAGCCCTGTTCTGAATGAGGCACCCAGATCTAAGGGAACTTCACACATATTCTAAGATAACTATTTTTCAGAGTCAATAATTGTTGCTCACCTACAAGCAAATTGAGCATTATGTATGCAATGATGACATAAAAGGAACAGAAATACATCAGAGCACCAGCATAATTTCCACAATCTGTCTTCCAGTATGTGCTGTTATCTGGGGTACAAAAAGGAGGCTGGACCTTCAAAACAAAGCAGCAAACAATTAAATCAACAAAACAGGCAAGGGATTACTTATCGATCTGCAATGAACATAGCTATATTTTTGGAAAATAATAAAAATAATAATGCACCTTAGACCAGTGTAGGTATTGTGGAGAAATACCACATTTGGGGGAAAGGAGGAAATATTTCACTCTTATTTTAAATGGTAGCTACTGAAAGTAGCTCAGAGCTGGCCCTGGAGGTGATGGATTAATGGGCAAAGTGACGGTGAGGCAGGTAAAAGATGCATGATAAATCCCTTTAACATTTTTCTGCAATTACCTCCATATTTGAGCATGGGTATATATTACTCCAGCAACCTGTCACTGAAATGTTACGACACATGTTTAACAGCAACCACCCCCATGAATTCAAGACAGGAAGTGAAGTATACCTTATACAATGTAACTGAAACTACGGGGCAGAGGGGGAATTTTATGTTAGGCAAAATAAAATGATGTTAACTGAATCTGAGCCAGGACATCAAGATTAATGTTCTTATGAAATGTCCCAGGGTACTTAACTTTAAGGTCAGATTTATCTAAATGAAGATAGTACCATCAACAACACAGTGCTTCTTTGTACCAAGCCAGAGCACTGGATACTAAGTCAGAGGAAAATGTGAAACCAATTTCTTGTTGGTTTTATCTGCGATTGTGCTGTATTTACCATGCAGTCATGCATAATCTTGTTCCAGTCTTCCCCAGTCACTATTCTGAAGAGTACAGTAATGGCCTTGCCAGCTGATGAAAAGTTTGCATGCCTGTTTTTTTTTAAGCAAAAAGAGAAAAAGAGCAGCTTAGATGTCAGAAATAAAACCTTGGCCATACAAACACATGCAACTTTCTGGAGAATTATTTTGCTGTGTATTCAACAACTAAAAAAAGATAATTAGTATTTTCTATTATTCTTACCTGAGCTTCATGCCCCATAGATTGACAGAACTCAGAGAATAATCTGTAGACATATTCACCCAATAATTTGTGCCATTAATTTAATAGGGATTTAGAAGCTGGACTCTAGCCACCCAATTTTGAAAACTTTGGCTAATATGGTATCAGGTAATAAAAGCTCATTTGGAGCCATATCCTGCCCCAGGCCTTTGTCCTAATTGTGCCTCTTCTGTAGTGCAAAGGGGATGGAGAGCTGTCACTGGGTTATGTGGGATAATTCCCAGGTGACATAAAGCCAATGTAGCTGGCTCACTTCCATTCCATTCGAGGTCTAGGGACCATTTCTGGATGAACCAAGTGTGTGAGCAGGTGTAGCTGTAGCACAGTGTTACAGCAACGTTGGCCAGTGGAACAGTCCTTTTGGGATTGTTCCAGCTAGCACGATGAAGAGCAGCCATTAGCCTTCTCTATATTACACGGGGTGTCTGTTTAGTTCCAGGGTCTGGGGAATGGAAAGTTGTCTTAGACTTGAGCCTTCTATCAGATATCATCAGCTGAGTGCCGCTCAGCAAGACCTAGAGATCTGGCACTTGGTTGCTGACATAAAACCAAATGACAATTTGTGCTCAGTAGATGGGAATATTTTATTTGGCTGTTAAAAACCTTTCTCAAAGGGAAGCAAATATTGTACCTGTTAATGTTCTCTCCATATTTCACTGTGCCAAATAAAACTACGCCGGCAAATGCATAACAAAGAAGCAGTAAGAACATTCCCACAATGATGAAGAAACTCTTATACATGCTGACAACCACAGTCAGCAGCAGCATTTTCAGTGTCACCTGGAAAGGCAGAGAGGAAACACAATTCATGATACTATTAAGTAACAGAAAAAAAGGAGACTTTAACACATTTGTAACTTTAAATCTTGTTCTTTTAATTGGGAAAACAGAGAGTTCAATGTGCTAATCCAGTAATTTAGTGGTAGCTCAGTGAATTGCTACATTTTGAGTCTGAGTTTGAAACAACACTTGGTATCTTGTTCCAGGATTTAAGGCAGTGGCTCTCAACCTTTCCAGACTACTGCACTCCTTTCAGGAGTCTGATTTGTTTTGAGTATCCCAAGTTTCATCTCACTTAAAAACGAATTGCTTACAAAATGAGACACAAAACCACAAGTGTTACACCTGCACTATTACTGGGAAATGGATTACTTGCTCATTTTACCACATAATTATAAAATAAATCTATTGGAATATAAATATTGTACTTGCATTTCAGTATTTAGTATATAGAACAGTATAAACAACTCATTGTCAGTATGAAATTTTAGTTTTTACTGATTTTACTAGTGCTTTTTATGGAGCCTGTTATAAAACTAGGCAAATAGCTAGATGAGTTGATGTATCCCCTGGAAGACTTCTGCGTATCCCCAGGGGTACTTGTATCCTTGGTTGAGAACCACTGGTTTATGGTAATAAGTACAGGATATCACTGGCGACTTAAAGAAACCCATCTATCTACAAGGGAAAGCTCTAGCCCCCAGAGAGACTACGATATAACAATCAGCACAGATTGATTAAACTATCTTAATTTCTCACACAAGTCAGCCTGTGGTGTCTAAGCAGAGACAAAGAGACACAATACAGCAAAATGTAGAGAAAATAGAAGCTATACGATATTTTAGCATTATGGTAGAATTACTTAGGTTGAATTAATTAAAAAAATATTTGGACACTGAAGGAATGTCTCTTGATTTACAGGGGAGGTATAACAATTTTCATCAGAATCATGACAAATCATGTTAACTTTTTTCCATCACACTACATCATAGCCATAACTTACTGGGACTAATAAAAGTCTTAATATGAAAGCATAAATAACTAGGTTAAGGGCTTGAAAAAAAACTATAATCTTTCAAAAAGCTTTGATGGAAATGACCAGGTTTGATTGCATAAGAGAAGCAAGAGTTTTTCACTTGACTTCCAAGGCTCTCCATGTTCTGTATGGTTAGACAGAGGCTGACTTTTTTTTTTGCTGAACAGACTCTGTGACTTCCCAATTCTTAACCCTTTAGTCCCAATACACAATTCATTTCCGTGACTGCAGTTACTCTAATATGTCTTATGTCATAGAAAATGTTTGGATAATATTTGGAGAAGCTTTGTCACAACAGAATGCACAGTATTACAACTTACAAAAGAGAGACATTTGTTTTTTGCATAAGTAGCTGTCAGTTACACCTCCTGTCTGTTACACTGCTGTAAATATACAGACCAGGTAAATCGAAAGTAACTTCAGTGGAACCACTTTTAATTTATACCAATGAATCTGAGAATTTGGCCCAACATCTTTACTTTGCTGAGTATTAATCCCTTATTTAGATAAAGTAGAATGTGCAAGTTAACACTAGAAATGGACCTGCACTGTATAAGATGGAGCTTCTGCCTGTGGACAGCAGCACAAAAAGATGAGTACATGACCCCATATCTTGCTTTCTTGTGGAGAAAATAAAATAAAATAAAAATAACTCTCACACATTGTAACACATTGAAAAAGCAATGGTTACAAATACTAAACAGGGCACAATATATATTCAGGGCTTTAGATGGCAATAATTTTAAATGAAGTTGTGTCTTGGTTATCTTTTTGATGGAAAAAATGTACAGCATTTCCAATAACTATAATTTATTTCCCATATGTATGTGATGCTCCGTACCTCAGAGGAACACCCTACACTCCCATGTTCATCTTTATAAAATGATTGTGTGGTATGCAATGCAAAATTTTTGATGTTGGGAGTCTTCAGAAGGCTCATGATGCACTGAGCAGGATTGTTACAGTGATGTTATAGTAACTGTTACAGTAATGTTATAGGTTATAATTTCATGTATATAGTTATGAGACTGAAAATGTATCCTCAAGGCTTAAAGCAAGCCCAGGCAAAAGCTCTCCAGGAAGAGAGAGGCAGTTTACACCTCTTCAGGGCATGTATGGGACACACCTAGACCAGCCTCACAGGAACAAAGGATGCTGGAAACAAAATAACCTGTTGGGTTCTTGAGGGAGTCACCCCCTTTCCTTTGGTCAGCTTGGAACTGAGATGAGGTAATGCTCACCTGTTTCTGAAGGGTTGTGGGCAAACCCAAGGAAGAAGAAAGAACATATAAAAGGGAGAGTCATTTGCCAGGCTCTTCTTCTCTCTTTCACTTACATTTACAGACACCATCACCACCAAGTGACTAAAGTGCTGATCAAAGGGGAGAGCCTGGCTGAAGAGCAACCAGCCAGCCTGAGGTGAGATGCATCTAAGTTTGTAAGGCCACTGAAAGTGTTAAGATCAACTTAGAATGTGTTTTGCTTTTATTTCATTTGATCAAATCTGATTTGTTATGTTTTGACTTATAATCCCCTAAAATCTATCTTTATGGTAAATAAAAATCTGTTTGTTTATTCTACCTGTTTATTTATTCTACTGAAGCAGTGTGTTTGGTTTGAAGCATGTCAGCGACTCCCCTTGGGATAACAAGCCTGGTACATATACATTTCTTTGTTAAATTGATGAGCTCACATAAGCTTGCAGAGTCCAGTGGGCATAACAGGATACTAAAATGGAGGTTCGTAGGTTTGTGTCTGGGACTGAAGATATTGGCTAGAGTCATTCGGTTTCATAATCCAAGGAGCAGCTTACATGGCAGAGGCTGTGCATTAACACCCCAGGAGTGAAGGCTCTCACAACAAAGCTGGCTTCCCGAGTCAAGAATTGAAGTGACCTAACAGATCACCAGTCCAGATAACAATAGAGGGGAACATCACAACCTGATATTTTAAGTGAAGCATATAAAATGAAAACTTATAGCAGCAGTACATAAAATGAAGACCTACAGAATGCACTGTAGAAAAGTAAAGTAATAACTCTTTTAATCTATGCATAAGCATTGTATTGACTGTAATTCCTGATTTGTACTTACATGTTTCCCACAAATTGAGAAGAACCTGAAGACAATTACACATGCACCCATCATATATGTGTATGCATTCTGAAATTAAACACAAGAGACTTAAGATATTGTGCCCCACAGGGATCTTTCAAATGATCAGTTTTTCTGCATGAATCTCTCTTTGAATTATACAGCACAATCAACATTTTAAAAAAAGTAATGAAACAGAAACTGATACCGCCAATATTTCAAAAACAAATGCTGCACAATAATAAACTGACAGAAAAAGCTGAGTCACTTCAGCTTCACTGAGTCCAATATCTTCTCCATCTCAGCACTATAGGCTGGAAGAAAAATCTAGTTCACCAACCCCACAAATTGTTACCTTCTTCTTGATTTCCAGGGCATCTTATTTTATTTGGGTCTTATTTTTAGTTTGTAAATACCCTGGGGTTGACAACTGTCCTTATTTGAGTCAGGGATAGCAGTAAAACTGTTGGTGATTAACAAATAAAATGATAATTAGAATTGCAATTGTTGATCTTACTAGTAAGGCAAAGTGAAGTATCACCCATATAACACCAAGGGAGGTCACCAAAAGGTCATATCGATTTCTTCTGCTTTGCCAGAAGCCAGCAGGTGACATGGCAATAATCTTCATAGTGACCTAGAGAACAATAAGATAGTTTTGCTAGTACAAATTCTTAGCAAAAGGTTACTTTTCACAATAAGAACATTTGGTCCCTAAAATGTTTTGCTAGTGTTCTACTTGTAGATTGGTTTCAAATGAGTAGGCATTTTAATAGCTAACAGAGGGTTAGTATGAAGGGAGAAAATGATTAAGCTGATGATGCATAACTAAAAAAATATACGTGTGTGTATGGGTGTATGAAGTGACTAAAGTATATATTAAAGCCAATTTCACACAAATACACTTAATCCAAGGTTATAACTGTTTTAGACGTCCCATGCACTGCAAATTAATTTAAAAGCAACCTTCTTTTTCCTGTTGCAAGTTTTTTGTTTTATTTCTTGTGAACTCCATCCATGCTCAACAGCATATATGAGCACAGGAAGCATAAGATTGGAAGAGAAAATAGTGTGGGAAAGTAGATTGCAGTAGGCTTCACAATGCTCCTAATGAACACAGAGACTGAAAGGGTTGACTTTTCTTAGAAACAGGTTTCAGAGGAATAGCCATGTTAGTCTGCATCAGCAAAAACAAAGAGGAGTCCTTGTGGCACCTTAGCATCTAGCAAATTTATTTGGGCATAAGTTTTTGCCCAAATAATGTTTTTCTTAGAAAGTTAGTGATGCCACAGGCAGGATGTTTAAGAATGGGTTCTGTTTAGAAAAGATAACAGTGTTTAGCAGTCGTATAAGCCATGTGATTCATGCAGAATGGCTACAAAAGAAGGTTTAGTATTACACAGTCAGTTCTTAGCTACACATATTAATGGTTTAAGTGTTACTAAAGCATCTATATATATAAAAGTCAAATGCTGTATGCGTGTATGTACGTGCACTTACTCCTTCCACACCGTTTGAGCTAGAGACTTGAAATTTGGTACAGTTATAGGTCTTAGGGTCCTAATCAGGGCAAGAGTCGAAAATTTTTCAAATCTCACCTCTGACACCCCCCAGGGGTGAAATTATTTAAAGGCCAATCACATCAGCTGGCAGCTGCTGTTCTCTGTGACATAGTTATGATGTCATAATACCCTCTCCAACGGACCTCGCACTTGCTCAGCTCTCTGCCTCCTCCCCCCTCCAATGGACCCCGCACTCACTCAGCTCTCTGCCCTCTCCCCACCTCCGACAGACCCGAGCAACGCCGGGTATTTTCGCTAGTATCATATAAAATAAATAATAATTAGGCACTAACCTCTCTGGTTTTATATCCTAACCTTCAATACTAACATAACTACATTTGTTAAATTCCCCAAAGCTAAATTGTATTGATGGTGACTCTGGTTTAGGCTCAAATTTGACACGCTCTTCAATTGCATGGTCATATACCCTCCACTCAGTCAGTGCAGGAGTCCCAATTTTTATCATCTGAAGAGGAATGTTTTTCAGTTTCCAGATATCTATTTTTTGCTGTACTTCTCCATCCCTCCCATTACACAACCAAGTTTTCCCACAGTTAGCCGGGTACAATAGTTCCACCTACCAGGATTTGAAAACAATGGTCTACCACAAGAATCAGAGAGGTAGCTGTGTTAGTCTGGAATAGCAGAGGTAACAGAGAGTCCTGACACTTCCACTTCTTGCATCTGACGAAGTGGGTATTAGCCCACGAAAGCTTATGCTGGTCTACCACAGGCAGACTAAACCCTCCCTTCCCATAAGTCTTTTCAAGATATTTTATTGTAAAAATTGGGTCCACCTGATATACCTCTCAGTCATCACTAAAGCCGTGTCTCACAGTATCCTAAAACAATGATGAGGTCTCAAAGTACACCACAGAATAGGTAGAAAAAACTATTTGTACTGATATTCACAATTGGAAAAGTGATTCTTTTCTCACAGAGGTTTGAGCTCTCCTCAGTGGTCTTCAGAACTGGTTCAATGCATTCTTTACCAGAGCAATGCAGTTAGACCTGACGCTACTCAGATTCTGTGTTTACCAAGGTTCAGGCATGGGCATGATTAACCAGGACAGGTACCAAGTACTTGGCAGTAAGCTGCTTTTATCCGCTTTTTTTTATCTGGTAGGTTGGGGATATGCATGACTCTAAAGAACTGGAATTTTTGGATGGACGCAGGGGATGCTTGTGGCCACAAGGGCTCTAAACTTTTCAAGATGGACCTTGATAAGTGAGCCAAATAGGCATCAAAAGTTTTCTTCAGTTTGGAAAAAAAGGGACATTTTATTTTTACCTTTTAACTTTCTAATCCAGGAGAGAAAGCTGAACTTATAGTTTAGATCCTGCCAGTATTCTTTTGTCTAAAAGGTTTTAAATTTATATTCATATCTAGATCACTTTTTCATTAAAATGCAGCTTTACAGACTTTTCTCTTTCCTTGTGCAGCACTCTTTCACTGTTAGTTTGAACTCACCTCAATAGGCACGATTCTGGACACCTCCCCGGTGAGGAAGGGCCTTCATTTCATCACATTGGTTAGTGGCTCTTTTAGCTTCCTTGTCACAAGTTCTGTCTGTTTGTGCTAGCATGGTAGATGGCACTGGAATTAGACTTCTTTGAATCCCATGTACTACAGAAATTTTATCTTGAATCCAACTTTTCCTTTGCTCTCTAGACAGTTTCCTACTCAGGACAGCCTCCAGGTAGAATGATTGCCATTAAAAACTTAATATTTCTTCAACCAGCAGTTACTGAACAGAGGTATCTCACATACCAACATATTTTCCCCTACTAACCACAGGAAATAAATAGAGTATCCGATTGTAGTGTAGTAACTGTTGACATTATAATGAGAGACTCATAACTTTGTGGAGGATTCCATAGAAGGGTAAAAAAAAAAAACCGACAGAAAGGATATCATGTGCAATTCTATAAATTGGCTAAAATGTAAAGGTTGCTTAGGCTTTACTTTGAGCCTCTTTATTTGATGACTAGCAAAGTTGGCCTTTTTAGTTGCCATCTCCTTTCTTAGGCACACAGAGGAGCTGAGTTCTCTGATTACTAGACTGCTTAACCAGCAGATGTTCCCAGACAGAGCTGTTTCTAGATTAGGTTTAAAATATTGATATAAATCAATCTACTTTGATTTCCTTTCCCCATAAATCTTGTACACTGAAAATGTATTTTTTGTATACTGAGATTTCTTTTGTCCAAACATAACCCTTTTGAAATGCTTGGAAATTGTTTGTTTTCACAGGCAGAACAAGAGAGTAGGGATTTCTAAAGCAATCACTACTTGGTGAATTAAAAACTGGCCATGTATCCTACAAATCAAATTTCTCCATATCTTCTCACTCTTCTAGAAGCACTGACTCCTCTTGTGCAGAGAAGGCATAGGCAACATATGATATATGTAGGACTGCTACAAGGAAGTCACTTCATTGTTTATCCATCATTGCTGGCAAAACCTATCATAGGACTATAGGAACTGTCATATTGGATTAGACCAGTGATCCATCTAGTCCAGGGATCGGAACTCTGGCAGATAGGGCCGGTTTGTTTACCTTTGTGTCTGCAGGTTCAGCTGATTGCAGCTCCCACTGGCCGCGGCTCGCCTCTTCAGGCCAATGGGGGCTGTGGGAAGCGGCAGCCAGCACATCCCTCAGCACATCCCTCAGCCCAGGCGCTTTCTGCAGACCCCATTGGCCTGGAATGGCAAATCTGTGCTTCGCTTACAATCTGAAAGATGAGGATTTATATCCCTTCTCATTTTTCATCTTATCCAGTATAATTATCTATGATATTACCTATATAAATATCTCATCTTTTTCTGAATTCTACTAAATTCTCAGACTCATTCATATCTTGTGGAAATGAGTTCCACAGGTTAGTTATGCTCATAGAGTTGATTTTGGTTGCAGTTTTTTCCAGGCTACTAATTAGGGAAAACCAGCCTCCTTATTTTCACTGCTCGTACTAAATATTGTCTTTTAAGGTGTGAGAAGAGAGTCATATGATAAAGGAAATTATACACCAATAGTTATGTTTGTCATAGTCTTCCCCCATTATATCCCTGTTATATAACCTTTACATTTCTATGCTCATATCTACATACTACCTGTATCTACAAACTACCTGTAATTCTGTTGCTTTTGCTTTTTAAATGACCGAAGGAAAGGAGATGGATACACACACAGAGATGCTTATAATTATATGTGCTTTGTACGGCTAACAGTCCTTTTGCCTTCTGTTTTCTCATGGTGCCATATTTAACAGACTGAGAATGAAAGGAAGCTCAAACACGAGGCATATGTTTTAAGAAGGACTTGCCAGGTAGTCAGGCTTTGTGCTGGTTCACTGCACAGAACACCCTTTGCTGCTCTGCTTTAGAAATTTACTGAAATACCATTGTCACTGCTATGCATATTCAGATGAAATTATCTGTGTTGCAGATACCTGCACTGAAAAGGATACACAAGCCAGCATTTTGGGACTCTAGCCCCATAACAAGTAAAACACCCACTTCTGCAAAACACACTTAAGCACTAGACATATGAGTAGCCCCATGGATATGTAGCTTGAAATTAAAACTTGAATAGTAACCCTAGAACCAAACTAAATTACAGGCATTTCACGTCTTACGCTAGGGTTACGTTCTGCGATTACCGCGTAAAGCGGAAATCGCGTATAGGCAAAACCCATGGAGTTTAATGGCCAGCGAAATCGCCCACCCTACAGATAGTTTTGACATTTTTATTTTTCCCTTCTTTTTGCCAATCGTGTAAAGCTGAAATTGCGCATGTTAAATGCGTGTACGATGCAACTTGCCTGTATACAAAACCTAGTCTGAAACTGGAGAAAAAAATTAAATGTCTTACTGTACCTCTAGGACAAAAATGAAGGTGAAAACAACAGACATTGTTGCTAAAGGAACAGTCACTGGATCTTCGACATCCCACTGAAATGGAACAAAGATAGTTGATCATAAAACAGATATAAAAATCTATTTACCACTTTTTTATTTTTATTCCAGTCTGTGTTGTTGCCATAGATTCTGTTTCTACATTGAATAACACATCCAGGCAGGAATGGCAGGTGGGAGCATCTTTCCTTTTATATGGATTTAGCGTTAAATGAGAAATTAAAAATAGTGGACAGGATTGTTAATTGGTATAAACTGGCACAGCTCCAGAGAAATTAATGGAGCTGCACTGATTCACACCAGCTGAGGATCTGGCCTGCTGTATTTAGAAATATTATATTTCCAGCAGTTCATTGCTAACCATGGCCTTAGGTACAATTTGGGCTTTACCCTCCCTGATTGAATTTACCTTGCTTTCTGGGCTTAATATTGACTGTGAATAGCTCGCCAATTACAAAAGCAGTTTCTCCTCTCTGGATGTTCACACCTCCAGATCACCTGCTGGAAGTGGGCCTCACTCCCCCTCCCCCCGACTGAATTTACCTTGCTTTCTCGCCTGCATATTTATACTATTTATACCTGCCCTCTGGAGATTTCCACAACATTCATCTGATGAAGTGAGTCTTAGCCCACGAAAGCTCATGATCCCTAAGATCTGTTAGTCTATAAGGTGCTACAATACTCTTGTCACTTTCATTTTAAAGGGGTACAGCACATTCGTTCCACCACTGTTACAAGACGCAATAAGAAACAAAAATACCTTCACTGAAAGCAAGACAGACTGGGCCAGAACAAGCACAGCAATAGTCCTCTTAAAAAATGGATGCTGCGTTATATCATACATTTTTGCTCTAAAGCCATCGTTATCTGAAAAAGAAGGAGTTAAACACGAAGAATTAAAATGCACACAGTGGTATTTTTTCTCTCCTGGTTTCTTCACATATTTTTCTTGTTTGTTAATGCTAACCTAATCCATGCCTAGTTTTGTAATACGTTTCTAATTTTCTGCTACAGTTTCACGTATCAAATAGTGTGTCTGAACACGTAATTGCAAATACTGAACTCCAATGTTGCATGAAGGCTTTGGTAGGGGTAAAGCAAGTGCACCATTCAATTGCTGTCAAGATAATTCATTCAATTCATATCATTAACAGGCCAGTGCAAACATATTTCATTTAAAATTCATTTTTTCATTAAGGCTTATTCTAAAACCATTGAAGCACAACCTTTTTTTGGGTTGATTTTAATAGCCTTACACAGAGATCTGTAGTTGGAGCCTGTTTCCACATTAACTTATGCACAACCTCCTAGTGGCCTAACGATTACAATTTTAATTTGAATCTTAGACTCCTGGGGAATGATGAACACTAGGGCTCAACATGAATAACGTCAGAATATCTTTGATACCCGGCCGAGGTGGGAGATGAAGAGGTTGAGCTATCTTCAGTCTGCTCTTTAGATCTTCCCACCGTCTCTGATCTACAGTCAGTAAAGCTGTACCCTTAACAAAGAAAAACAGGAAGCTTTTGTCATATAAACTCTTAAACATTTAAATGTTGTACACATGAAAACAGCAGCTTGCCTTGGTGCTTCAAATAAAGTTACATACTCAAACTCTCCTTGAATAACACAGTGTTTGGGTAAAGGGGTCAGAGCATCAGCCCTGCACTCAAGAAGATTTCCAAATGCACTAGCTGTGAGTTTCTGGGACTCAACTCAGCAAGCTCAGTTGTTGCTCTTTGTATCAGCAGCCCAGTGGGGGTAGGGAACAGGGCCGGCAACAGGGGGTACAAGGGGTACAGCTGTGCCGGGCCCCGGATTTAAGGGGGGCCCCCTTAAATCCGGGGCGGGCCCGGTACGCTGCTGTACCCCCTTGTCGCTGGCCGGGGGCCGCGGGCGGCGGGAGACCGGCCGGGCGGGGGGCCCCCCGTGGGCGGCGGGAGACCGGCCGGGCGGGGGGCCCACCCGCGGGCGGCGGGAGACTGGCCGGGCGGGGGGCCCCCCCACGGGCGGCGGGAGACTGGCCGGGCGGGGGGCCCCCCGCGGGCGGCGGGAGACCGGGCGGGCGGGGGGCCCCCGCGGGCAGCGGGAGACCGGGGGGCCCCCCCGCGGGCGGCGGGAGACGGAGGGGCCCCCGCAGGTGGCAGGAGACCGGCGGGGGGCCCCCCGCACGATCTGCGTACGGGGCCCCCAAATTCCTGTCGCCGGCTCTGGTAGGGAAACCCTTCAGGAGGTCTTCCATTTGAATGAACACCGTTTGCTGGGGAGCTCTGTTTTACACCATGATAATTCTATCTGGACTTTGCTATAGAAAACCCTGAAGCAAAGTATTAGTTTGTCAGCACTGCTCTAGCTTATCAGGGAACCAGCCTTCTACAAAAGCACTACAGACACTCTTCCTATGCTTGTAGTATAATTTAAATAAATTACACATATGCTATGCTACAACATTTTCCATAAAGGAAGCATAAGAAGTGCAGATATGACTCCAGGGTAGGTAGTAATAAAGAACACCCACATAAGCATTTTGATAGCACAGTACAAACTACACTATTTAAAATAATCTTAAGATATAATAAGGTCCTTACAACATCAGAGAGCTGTAAAATCTCATACCAAGGGTTTGGAGCAGGAAAAGCAACAGAGAACTTTTAAAGGCAAATGTCACAGATTTCTTTCCTAGACACACAGAAACTTTTCCCTGCAAGCACTTAAGCATACAAAGCTGTGTCAGGAGTGGTACCATCCTCATGGCATGTCTTGGAATGTCTAGACCAGGGATCAGCAACTTTGGCACACGGCCCTGAAGGGTAAGCACCCTTGGCGGGCCCGAATGGTTTGTTTACCTGCTGCGTCTGCGGGTTTGGCCGGTGTTGGCTGCTGCTTCCCACAGCCCTCAATGGACCGAAGTGGTGAACCGTGGCCAGTGGGAGCTGCGATCGGCCGAACCTGCGGACATGGTAGGTAAACAAACTGGCTGGGACCGCCAAGGGTGCTTACCTGGGGTGTGTGTGTGTGTGTGTGTGTTAAGGTTGTCGATCCTTGGTCTAGATGCTGGAATAGTGAGTCAAACACACAGGTGGCTGTCCTACTAATAAGATCAGAAAAGCTCCCTCTAAGGTGAACATAATTTCTTTATGGAATCATGTCCCCAAGATATGCCTTGGGAAGATACACCATAAAATGTGATACAGTTAAAGAGACTGATTATTATAATACGTATTAATTCTTGCTGTTAGGCCAAAAATCATACGACACAGGAAATATTAAATTAAAAGAGACTACTCAATAAAGAGATTAATATTGGAAAGATTTCATTCCAGAAAAAATAAAAAGGTAGTAAAATAAAGATAACAGCTTGGTGAAATTTAAAAACAACCATGTCACAGATTCTAGATCTGTGTCTCAGGAGCTTTCCACCTCACCACCATTTTTGTCAAGTGAGGAACTCAAAGAATGCTTCTCTTTGTTCATCGCTTATGGGTCAAATTGAAACCATGCCTAAATTCATACTTCAGTGCACCTGCATCTGCTCACTTCAGATCTGAATTTGGTCCTCTCTCTCTCTTCAGGTAATATGTTCCTAAAGCAATAATGAGATTGCTTCTTGAATTGTAACTTACTTATATTAGCAATCGTGCATCTTATTATCTCACATTGCACAATTTGTCAGATGATATTTAAAGCTAACAAAGTATGAAACTATTCCCATGTGAGATACAATAACTGAATTATTACCTTATTTTCATTGAAATTAGCAATGACAACTCCAACAAAAAGTGTCAATCCAATCATGCAGCCCAGGAACACAAAGACGTGAATATAGATTCCATGGATCTGCATATATGAAAAATATGATTATTCATCAAAACAAATTCAGCAGCTTTTGAAGCGTTAACAGGATTTGATATGCTTGCTTACCGGCCCCACGCGATGAATAATGACATCTCTGACTTCCACCCAGCCTTTTAATGAAAGAACTTCAAATAGTGCCAACATGGCATTTCCCACATTGTCAAAATTAAAATTGCGAGGATTTGCCCTGAAATAATAGTAAAGGAATGAGTGCATTTTAACTATCTTCTGATAAGATGGATCTTAGGCATCTTACTGTGGTCCCTTCTAAGTCAAAGAATACAACCTCATGCTATGCACGCGTGCCAAAGATGGCATGCAAGCCAATTTTTAATGTCACGCTGCTGCCTGGCAGGCAGGCGGCGTGCCATTAAAAATCTTGCCCGGCTTAGCCCGCTCTTCTCCGCCCCCGCCACCTCCCCTGTGGGAGAAGAAGCATGTTCTGCCAGGCTGCTGCTGCAGGCTCCCACAACTCTTCCGCAGAGTGCTGGGTTCTGCCCCTTCTCCTCTTCCTCCCTGCCAGCCAATCAGCTGATGGCCCTTGCAAGGGAGGAGGAGGGGGAGAGGGAGAAACGAACTGAGCTACAGCACTGCTCAGGGGAAGAGGGAGGCAGGGCCTTTGGGAAGGGAGTGGAATCAGGGCATATCCCCTCCATCCCCCTGCCGTGAGCGCCCCCAGGACCCCAGCCCACACCCCCATGCCCCTGCCCTGACCCCTGCAGCCCCCTCACACAAACCCAGCCCTCTGCCCTGACTTTGTCATGCCCTCTCCCAACACCCACCAGGCCTCTTCCCTGACTCTTGCAGCCCCCATATCTCCACCCCCACCCTGACTCTTGCAGCCCCCCCATTCCCACCTGCACCCCTCACAGCAAATGGGAGCTGCCCAGGTACGTGCTCCAGACCCAAACCTCTTGCCCCAACTCTGAGCCTCCTCCCTCATTTTAGCTCCTGGCCAGACCCTACACCCCACTTCCTAGCCTGCTCCTTCACCCCCAGCCCTGTGCTCAGTGCAGAGAGAGAGGAACAGAAGGGGCCAGAAGCAGAGAGAAGGTAGGTATCCACTCTATGTGGGCAGGGCCAGGACCCCAGACCAGCAGTGAGCTGAGCAGGGCTGGCAGCTGGGATCCCAGCTGGCAGGAGTTGGCAGATGGAACCCCAGACCAGCAGCGGGCTGAGCCGCTCAGCCCACCGCTGTCTGGGGTTCTGGCCCCTTGCCAGCCAGGGTCCTGGCCACAGGCCCCTCTCAGCCTGCTGCCAGCCTAGGTGAATGGAACCCCAAGCCGGCAGTGGGCTGAGCGGGCAGGCAGCATAAGATCATCATTTTAATTTAATTTTAAATTAAGCTTCTTAAACATTCTGAAAATCTTGTTTACTTTACATACAACAATAGTTTAGCTCTATAATATACAGATTTATAGAAGGAGACCTTTTAAAAAACGTTAAATGTATTAGCGGAATGCAAAACCTTAAATTAAAGTGAATAAGTGAAGACTCAGCACACCACTTCGGAAAGGTTGCCGACCCCTGTGCTATACAAAGGAGCTAGCCATATAAAGAAGCACGGGTTTTATTTGTGTTATTACTCAACTTTTCTTTCCATATCTGTTTAGTTCGTCTTCATATTCTATGTTAGTCTGAGACTGTTAACTCCTTTGTTACAGTGACTGTGGCATTGTCTACATCTCTACAAAATATCACGCAAAGTTCTGAATAATACTTTGAAAACTAAAAAAATTACATATTTTTACACGTAATTGCTGAATCTTTGTAATCTCATATTTATTTATAAGATTAGCTACTGTGAAAATGATAAAGCTTATGACATGGCACTGTATTTTTGAGTTTCTGACGATATATTGCCAAAAGTTAGCCGTCGTAAAAAAAAAAAGGTTCTGATGGCACTTGGAGTAACAAAGCTATGTCATACAACCCTGCTAATGTTACCTCAAGGAACAGAATTTTCAAAAGTGCCTATGTGATTTGGGATCCTGATTTAGTCAGTAGGTGCTTCTGCAAATTATCATTCATATTCATTCATAATATCAGACTTTGCTAGTCCAAAGAGAAATTTTAATGAGAGGAAATCATTGGTTTTCTCAGCCTTCAAATATAATCTTTGTGTTAGACAGGATTCCGAAGGAAGAAACTCCATTTGAAAAGTACGGAATCCACTAGAGGTTAGTTTTTTAAAGAGCTATGCATCCCCGATCAGAGACAGATTTTCCGAACAGCTCAGCCTCAGCTACCATTCAGACACCAAAATAAGTAGCTAGATTTCCAGGTTCCCTACCAGCTTAACTTTTTGGAAAATCACGCCACTAAGGCTTTGTCTACAGTCTGAGTGTGATTCCCCTGCTCGTGTACACATACTCATGGTAGCTTGAAGAGCGTTGGTGTGAATATAACCAGTAGTGTAGCTGTGGTAGCACAGGCAGTGGCAGCAGAGGTCCGGCTTAGCTGTACTTAGTACAAACATGCTCAGTCATGCCTCCATTGCCACTGTCCACGCTACTGTAGCTACACTACTGTTTGTATTCATGCTAGCACTCATTGAGCTACCATGGGTATGTGCACATGAGCTGGGGAAGCACACTCTTACCTTGCAGTGTGGACATAGTTCCCACTGTGATCCTCAGGCAATCAGGTACCAGGCTTTTGAAAATCTGGTCCTACAAGGCCAACAGTTGGTACTTATCTCCGTGAGGTAACACATTTTCTGCAGTGACAAAAAGTCCTCCAAACTTTATAGTTTTGCTGATTAAGACATATTTAGTTATTTCTGGATCAAACTGAAGTGGACTGAATTTGCTTACTCACAGAATTCTGCCTTCAGAATTTATCTGAAGCATACAGAAGCTGAAAGAGTTCTGCAGATGCCACAGCTTCACTGACTGTTCAAATCAAGTGTATTATTTCATTAGTAGGATGGCTGTGAATCTTCCCATGCGACCACATTATTTTTCTCCCCCCCCCAACCCCAAATGAAAATAATTTTAGCTGTTTGGCTGAATTTGCAAAAATTGAAACAATCTCCTTTCAAATATAAGCAATTAAAGACAATTTTCACACATTTTTAGGTGTTAGAAAATCTTAAATTGACACTGTCAGAATATAAACAGCAGATTTACTGTTGCCATTAAATCATTGTTGCAGTTGATATGCCACAATCAGGGCTGTTGATTAATTGCAGTTAACACACGATTAACTCAAAAAACCAAATCATGATTAATCAAGTTTGAATCAGAGTTAAACAATAAAATACCAACTGAAATTTATTAAATATTTGTGGATGTTTTTTCAAAAGTATTGATTTCAAAAATAACACAGATTACAAAGCGTATAGTGTCACTTTATATTATTATTTTTTATTACAAATATTTGCACTGTAAAAATGATAAAAGATATTTTTCAATTCACCTCATACAAGTACTGTACTGCAATCTCTTTATAATGAAAGTACAACTTACAAATATAGATTTTTGTTGTTGTTACATAGAAAACTCAAATCAAAGTATAACGTTAGAGTGTACAAGTCTATTCAGTCCTACCTCTTAGAATCAGAAGGGACTTCAGGAGATTAGTCCAACCCACTGCTCTAGTCCAACCCCCTGCTCAAAGAAGGGACCAATCCCCATTTTTGCCCCATATGCCTAAATGGCCCCCTCAAGGATTGAACTCACAACCCTGCATTTAGCACGCCAATGTCCAAAAGTCTGAGCTATGCCTCCCTACCTTGCTCAGCCGATCACTAAGACAAACAAGTTTGTTTACATTTATGGGAAGCTAATGCTGTCCATTTCTTACTTATGTCACCAGAAAGTGAGAACAGGCATTTGCATGGGATTTTTGTAGCAGGCATTGCAAGTTATTTACATGCTAGATATGCTAAACATTTGTGTGCCCCTTCATGTGTCGGACACCATTCTAGAGGGCACGCTTCCATGCTGAGGATGCTTGTAAAAAAAAAAAATTAGTTAATTACATTTGTGACTAACTCCATGGGGGGGGAGGGGGAGAATTGTATGTCTCCTGCTCTGTTTTACCAGCATTCTGCCATATATTTTATGTTATAGCAGTCTCACATGATGTCCCAGCACATGCTGTGTTCGTTTTAAGAACACTTTCACCGCACATTTGACAAAACACAAAGAAAGAAACAATGTGAGATTTCTAAAGATAATTGCAACACTTGACTCAATGTTTAAGAATCTGAAGTGTATTTCAAAATCCTGTATTTTCCACTCCATGCATCTGATGAAATGGGTTCTAGCCCATGAAAGCTTATGCCCAAACAAATGTGTTTGTCTCTAAGGCACCACAAGGACTCCTCATTGTTTTCACTTTCAGGTGACATTGTAAAAAGAAGCAGGTAGCATTATCTCCTCCAAATGTAAACAAACTTGTTTATCTTAGTGAAGGACTTAACAATAAGACTGAGTGAACCTGTAGGCTCTAACGTTTTAAAATGTTTTATTTTTGAGTTTTTATTTAACAACAAAAATCTACATTTGTAAGTTGCACTTTCATTATAAAGAGATTGCAGTACAGTACTTGTATTTTTGAATGTATTTATTTCTTTTGTACATAATTCTGCATTTGTAAGTTCAACTTTCGTGATAAAGAAATTATACTATAGTACTTGTATTAGGTGAACTGAAAAATACTATTTCTTTTGTTCTTAAAGTGCAAATATTTGTAATAAAAAATAAATATAAAGTGAGCACTATACACTGTGTATTCTGTGTTATAATTGAAATCAATATATTTGAAAATGTAAAAAGCATCCAAAATATTTAAATATATGGTATTCTATTATTGTTTAACAGCATGATTAATCATGCAATTAATCACAATTCATATTTTTAATCACGTGATTAATCGCGATACATTTTCTTAATCGCTTGACAGCCCTAAACACATTTCCCTGTGTGTAAAATAGGAAATATTGGATGTGTAGAGTAATAGGCAGCAAGTTTGCCTTCCCTGCGTCTCCCTCAGGTTGATAGGGAAACTACATTGTTCTGTCACCAGTTTTATTTGGTACTTTTAGTACAACAACCCTGCAGTGGTTGGATCCTGCAGCACATTAACAACTGAACTACTTAAAAAAAGACTGGCCAAGTTACAACTACTCACCAGACTCGTGGCACCCAAAATCCAGGCTTTTTTTCTCCAGGTCTTAGCTTTAAATTCAGATTTTTTGAAACACTTACATTTATTCTGAAGATGCCATGACAATCTTCCTATTGTAAAATAAAGTACATGGGGTGAAATATAGACCTGCAGAGAGGTGAGGACACTGTACAACACAAACAGCATAATAAATAAGGCAGCTTGAAACAGTGTAAATGGAACAAAACAAAGGTTTATTTTTAGGTTCTGGATTAATAGCACTGGGAACGGAACTTTTTCATATGCAGGGAGGATACAGCATGAGCAGTGACAAGGCAGAATCATCATTCTGCACTTCAAGGCCCCCACCAAGACTGAGAGGGCTAGTAAATCTGCAAGTTCATTCAGCTCTTGGCCTCTTTTCAGAGAGTGTCAAGGTGTTTATGTGATGCTTGACTCCTCGCCACTGCAAGTGGAATGATGCTACTAATCTGCTTCACACAGGCCACGTAACCCTGGCTGGTACATTTTGTCACCATTGGCCTGGGCTGGATTTTAACTATCGATCGAGGATTGCTAGTCATAGCCCATTTCCAGTCCCTTGCACTGTCCAGTCCTTCAGCGCTCAAACGTCATGAACTCAGTATCTTTCTCATGTCTTCCTCAAATGCCTGGCACTCCCATTCCTTTTGCACTACATAACAACCTTCTCTTTGTTCAGACCATTTCCTAAAACACCCTTCTTCAGTGACCCTTCTTCCATTTCTTACAATCATAATCTCCCAAAGAAAGCAGTGTGTATTGTAAAAGAAAGCAGGCAAAAGACATGGACAATAGGGTTATTCACCCTGTGCAGTAACTGAGGTTCTTCCAGATGTGTCCCCATACAGGTGCTGCACTGTAGGCGCAGTAGCATCCCATGCCTGGGATTGGAGATCTTTGGCAGCAGTGCCAGTTGGGCTGCACATGCACTCCTCCCTGTCTCACACTGTGAGCAGTGGCTATATGGCACAGTTCCTTCTCTATCACAGAGCCTACGTTTGAACTCTGATGTGGAGGGGAGGTGGGAGGATAGTGAAGCACCCATAGTGACATACATCTTGAAGAATCTCAGTTACTGAGCAGGGTGAGTAACCAACTCTTCTTCTCCGAATAGTGTTCCCATTGGTGTTCCATTGTAGGTGAGAGTAGAGCAGTGCCCCTAGATGAAAGCTGGGGCTTCAGAGAGACATCTACTAAGGAGGATAGAACAGTGGTCTTAGTAGGGCTTCTGATGCCGTGTTATGGGTGATCGCATAATGTTGACTAAATGTGTTCGTGGACACTCATGTGGCTGCCTTAAAAATGCCAGTAATCAGCATGTTATTTAGAAAAGCTATTGAGGTGGACAGCGAGCGAATAGAATGCGTACAAAGTCCAGGTGGGGGCTGAAGTTTGTGTCATTGGTAGCAAAGATGGATGCATTCTCAGACCCATTTTGACAGACGTTGTTTGGATACAACCAATACCTTTGTTCTTTCATCCATAGAGAGGAATAAGCATGGTGACTGTCAATTTGGGGTTATGAGAATGACTCTGGATCATTCCTTGGGAAGAACTTTGAATGGTAGGAGAAAAGGTGAAAAGGCATAGAAGAGAGGTGCATTTCTTGAAATGAGGATAGGGTGACCAGACAGGAAAAGTAAAAAATCAGGATGGGGGTGGGGAGTAATAACCTACATAAGAAAAAGACCAAAAAATCAGGACTGTCCCTATAAAATTGGGATATTTGGTCACCCTAAATGAGGAAGGTGTCACCCAGAGTTTTGTGACCTAGACCCTCTCTTGAGTAGAATTGTGGGCATTTGGCATTCTTGGGTGTGGCGAACGGGGAATCCACAGCGGATGAATATATGCTGTAGGGTTCTTGTGTCTCCCTCTCACTTGTGTTCTTGTGAGAACTTCCTGCTCAGTGAGTCTGCCATGGTATTCTGGTGTACGGGTGGCTATGCGGGCCAGATATTGATGCCATGCTGGATGCACCAGTTCCACAATTTTAGTTTGTCTGTACACAGGGATCAAGACCTCACTACTGTACTTCTGTCAAATTTAAGACTCAATTATGTGACTTTGGCACAACTCTGCATTGTCCTGGAGGGTGTCTGCAAGGGGAATTCTGTCTCAGTGAAGCTCATTCCTTCCCTGAGCAATCTGGTGAGGATGTGCACCACTCCTGGGCATAGGGCAGTCTGCTTCCCCTGGTGCAATAGGTCCAACAATCTGTTTTTTATGGTGCTGAGCACTCCCACGGGTCTTAATGACCTCAGGAAAGATGGGGATGTTCCACATCTCTGAGACTATTAGGTGCAGAAATAAGGCATTTGGGTTGGGTTTCCAAAAGTGTCTAAGTGACTTAAGAGCACACATCCAACTGACTTTCCAGGGGAAGTGGGATTTTTAAAGTGCCTCTAGTCTGAGCCAAGGTCTACACTAAAAACTTACATTGGTAAAACAACGCTGTTCAGGGATGTGAAAAATCGACATCCTTGAGTGAGGTAGTTATAATGAGCAAGAATTCTCCCATCAATATCGCTACCATGTTTTGGGGAGGTGGATTAACTATAACGGAGGGCTTCTCCCATTAGTTGGTGTAGGTAGCATCTGCACTGAAATGCTACAGTGGCACAGCTGCACCGGTGTAGCTGCACTGCTGCAGAATTTTATGTGATGACCTACTGCTAGGAGCACAAATCCTGTGGAAAATCAGCGAGGCTTAGAGAATCATAGAAACGCAGGGCTGGAAGGGGCCAGGAGAGGTCATCTAGTCCACCGTTCATGTTGAGGTGGGATTAAGTGCATCTGGACCGCACCTGAGAGATGTTTGTCCAACCTGTTCTCAAAAGTCTCCAGTGACAGAGAGTCCATCTTTGGAAGCCCATTTCAGAGACTAACTATCCTTCTAGTTCAATTTTTTCCCCTCCTTCCTAAACCTTCCTTGTTGGAGATTAAACCTGTAACTTCTTCTCCTACCTTGAGTGGACACACAGAGCAACTAATCAGTGTGCTTGTTATAATGCTCTTATATATTTGAAGACTGTTATCAGGTCCTCCCTCAGTCTTCTTTTTGCAAGGCTAAACATGCTGAGTTTTTAAAATACTTTTCCTCATTGGTCAGGTTTTTTAACCCGTTTATCATTTCTGTTGCTGTCCTCTGGAGTCTCTTCAATTTATCCACATCTCTCCTAAAATGTGGCACCCAGAACTGGACACAGTACTCCAGTTGTGACCTCATCAGTGGCAAGAAGAATGGAATAATTATTTGCTGTGTGTTATATACAACACTCCTGTTAATACACCCCAGAATGATATTACCTTTTTGGCACCTGCATTGTTGGCCCATATTCAATTTGTGATCCACCATAACCCTCAGACCCTTTTCAGCAGCACTACCACCTATTTTTTAATTGTACATTAGATTTTTCCTTCTTAAGTGTAGTACTTTGCATTTGTCTTTACTGAATTTCACCTTTTTTCAGACCAGTTCTCCGATTTGTCAAGGTCATTTTTATGTTTCTAAATCACTTGAGCACTTTTGAAAATCTCATCCTGTGGAGCTTAACTGCGGGTACCTAGGTCTGAAAATTTTGACTAATGCTTCTTAGGACTGGGAGCATATTTTTCTTTTCTGCATGCATTTTGCCAGATGCATTAATGGGGATCACCAGGTGATAATAGCTTATTTTCTATTTTCAGTTTGAATTAAAAAAAACCATTTTGTTCTAATTGCACAGATGAGTACAGAAGCCCCCTCTCCTCTTTTTTTTGGGCTACATGAAATACCACACAGTTTCTCTTTTACATACTGAATGATTGGTTTTCCTACTTGTTTCCTCCATTGCCCAGAGAGGACAGAGTATATATTAGTATTTTGAAACAGAAAAGCAGTTCTTACCCTTGCGATGATGTGTGGATCATTGCACTTGGCTAGTTTCCCAGCAAAAAGCTGAACTCCAAAGCTTGCAAAAACAAGCATTAATGTCAGCAAAAGAATGGATACCTGTGAAAGTGATGTAAATAGAGTCAAACTTTTCCCCTACAGACTAGGAGGGCTAGAGTCTCCAGTGCAGTCCAAGAATGAGCCTTTGGTGGCATAATGCTGACCTGGAGGATTTTATGACAGGCACTCTCCCTGCTCCACTGAGATTTAGCCACTGCACTTCCAACTTTGGCTGCACTGGAAAGTTTGACTCCAAACTTTTAAAAATGGGTCTCTCCCTAAACGCCTTTGTGTTATGAATTATAACATATGCATTATGTGTTATGACTAACAATGCATCGTTTTGTAATAATGTCTCCATTGAAACTGAAAAAAGTATTTTTTTAAGGTTTTTTTGTTAGCGTATCTTTTTGGTGATAGCATTTCAGCAAGTTGAAATATCATTGCAATCACTATTTTTATTTTTTTCAGTCAGACAAGCACTGGGTTTTTTTCTCTGTAGATTTCCCTATGAAGTTTAAGCTATTGACCTTCAGTGGAGGCCCTGACCCAGCAATCACTGACACTCTTCTTCTTGTTTGTATTATGATAGCACCTCAGAGCCCTACTCAGGGACCAGATCTCACTTTAGTAGGTGCTGTACAAACACAGTTGCTTAACTTTAAGCACGGGAAAACTCTTATTAACTTCAATGGGACTTGCTTAAAGTTAAACACATGCTTAAGTGCTTTGCTAGATCAGACCTTATTCATTAACATGTGCTGCCTCTGCTGGCTGTCTGGCTCTGTAACACCAGAGCAGCTACATGCCAGAGTCAGACATAAATGAATTATGATGTAAACATTTTAACAGGTTGTAACAGGTATAAAGTCAGGTAAACACTGGCCTTAAACTAATGATCCTTGCCCCTTTATTAAGAGACTAGTCTGTGTATTATAACCAAACAATATACATGAATACATAACACAGTATAGAATACATATAGAAGATAAAATTGCAAGATTTTCTTCCTAACTCTCATGCCCAGTCTAAAATCTTATTACACTCTGAGGTCTTGAGACCTGATCCTGGAAATAATTCTAGAACAAACAAACACACACCCCTGGGGTGGGGAAGAGAGAGAAAGAGCTGTTATTCTGAAGACAATAATAATGGGGTCTGGGATCCCACCACTAAAACAGAGATTTAAACCTGGGCCTCCCGTATCCCACATAAGCGCTCTAACCATTCGGTTATTGGCTATTCTGAATAGGGTGTGTGTGTGTGTGTGTGTGTGTGTTAATCTCTCTTATTTGTCCAAAAAGATTCAAAAGATCTTGGTTTTATCTCAATGAGAAATAAAACCAAATGCCAAAACTTCAAAAAAATGTATGAAACAGAATTATTGTTTTCCAGGCAACCCTACCCAGCACCATTTCCAGAGCTGCTATCAGGGACAGGTTTCCCTCCAACTGTCTCAGAACAAGAACTGGGAGTGTCAGAGACTCTCGTCTCTGAAAGTCTGTTTTCTTAGGTTTCTGTAGATCAGCCACGTAAGCAGTCTGTCTCTCATCCTCCTCCCCCAGCAGAAATTGCGGTATTTTATCTCTCAATAATCCTGCCGTCTACATCAGTACTAAGATTACTTCATCCTTATTAAATATGAATAAAAACAAGTTCACTTTATATTGGTAATTTCTTTTTTAACGTGTTACTTTTTAAACTCCAATGGTAAGTGCACAATGTATTTCCTCTATGAGGTATAAACAGAGTTGAACTGGTAAAAAAAAAAAAGAAAAGTAAAAACCAAAGCTGAATTACAGAAATACATTTTACTTCATTACTCTCCATCTTGTTTTATCATAGGAACAAAATAACTGGCACATACCAAGAAGATTTCCTTGAAGCCACTAAACAGCTCTCGTACAACTTTCCTCATTTGCGGCACCAGTTTGAAAATGCGCAGGGGTCGGAGACATCGTAGTATCATTAAGAGCTGAGCTCCAGATTTGGCAGGAACGTTCTGAGGCATCCAGCAAAGGAATATCAAACTTACCTGGGAGAGGGTGAAGAGGAAGAAAGAATGAGCAATCCAGATTACAATATATTATTTGACAAAGTAGGATAAAACAGAATATCAATCCAAACTCGTAAGTATCCCTTAGAAGATTATAGTTGTCCCTTTTGGGGCATGCTTGTGGGAAGAGAAGGCATAGAGAACCAGATTTTTAAAGGTATTTAAGTGCCTAGAGAGGCAGCTGGGTGCCTAATGGGATTTCGGCAAGGGACTCCCTAGTGGGAGTTAGGCATCTAGGCACTTTTGAAAAGTCCACTAATACCTATCTGCATCTTTAGGAGCATATATATCATTCAAAACCTGAGCTAAAGAGCCTTGCTCATGGGCACAATGTAATTCCTGTACTCTACAAATGTAAGGCAACTAATGGCACTAGCTTCTTGAAAGTGAGTGGCATACACATGTATACAAACATATACAAATAGAGTGAGTTATATATACAGAGACAAACAGACAGAGAAAGGTCATGCTTTATATTCAGGGAACATCCATATCTAGTTTATATAGTGTTAAAAATGATTAATAGATATTATAACCATGGACAGGAGTAGCATGTATCACAGACGGTTATGCCACGTCTACAGAAGGTGCTATAGATGGTTGTAAATAAGGCTAAAGATTTTGTCATAGTAATTTTTAGTAAAAGTCACAGACAGGTTATAGGCAACAAATAAAAATTTATGGAGTCTGTGACCTGTGCAAGCTTATTCAAAATAACCGTGCAAGCTCTGGGGCAGAAGCACACAGCACCGGTTGCAGTCCCCCATGGAAGCCACGGGATGAGGGTACACGGCCCCAGTTGCAGCCCCCTATATGGGGCAGGGTCGCACGGCCCCGGTTGCAGCCCCTTGTGGAAGCTGTGGGGTAAGGGCCATTGGCCCGGGTGCAGCCCCTGATGTCAGCTGTTGACAGCTGAACTCCAAGAAGTCATGGAGGTCCGGTAAAGTCCTGGAATCCGTGACTAAGTCATAGCCATAGTTATGAACCATGTTTATAAGCAATGTATTATCTCTGGGCTCTATAACAATTTATAACAACTGATTAGCTATTTATTGAAACATCATTTCTTAAATCTTTATAGACTATTTTATATACACTTTTTCTATTACCTATTACTCCACACCTCTGATCCCAATTTTTCACCCTGGTTATCTGGTCATCCTACTGGATGACAGGAGAGGGATCGTTTCATGATAGCCTTGTTCTGCTCATTCCCTCTGAAGCATCTGGCATTGGCCACTGTCAGAAGACAGGATATTGGGCTAGATGGATCATTGGTCTGACCCAGTATCATTCTTAAGTTCCATGTTCATATTTATAAATGTATCCTTAATATAAAGTGTGACTTAGACAGGGGGATTACTTAGTTGTAGATGTGCAAGGAATGCAGGACCCAGCTGATTATGCCGATATGATTAAAAGCAACATAAAAAATTACTTGTGATTTTTAAAAAACTAAATAAAAAATAACAAACAACCAGTCTAGCAAAACAAAATGGATAAGCAGATGTTACTGAATTTCTCTGGTCTCATCTCAATATTCTAGGAATGTTTACAAGACCTAGATAAAACATGATTTTCTTCCAAAGACACAAACAAAAAACAAACAAACAAACAAAAAAGAACCTCAAAAGAGGAATTTTGAGAAACCAATGCTACTAGAAACTCTGAGCAGAGATTGATCATGACAAATTATATTCAGCATATCTGGGACAGACTAATCTTTCCAAGAGTTAATCAAACCCATCAAATTCATTTCATTTAGCAGCTCAGTTCATACTGAAAAACCATTTAATATTGTACTGTATTAGGCATTGATTTCATTGTTTGTTTGTTCTTTGGGTATAATCCCTTATTATTAATATGTAGTACTCATCTGTTGACGGACACGGTATTTTACAAAAAAAGAAAAGATAGAATTTAGAGCTGTTCAGAAAATAGTATTTCCATTGCATGAGAAATACTGACATTTTTCCATTTTTTTTTCTTCTGTACCTAAACAAGAAACTGAAAATTTGAAACTTCCAATAGTACAAACATTCCAATTTGGAACTATCAAAATGTATTGCTTCAATACGGTAAAAATGTTTCATTTTGATGTCTTCAAAACAATATAATATTATATAAAATTTTAAATAGTGTATATGTAAATATATATTAAAGATATTTAAAATTAATATACAAGTCAAAGCTAAAAGAATCAAATCTATACAGTTGAAATGAAACATTTTTAGCTTATTGAAATTAAATGTTTTGATAAACAAAAGGAAAAAGTCAAAATAATTCAACTTTTTCCCATTGAAAATTTAGTTAAAATAACATGTTCCTGAAAAAAGTTTCAATTTCAGCACAACTGCCTTTTCTACTGAAGATTTTTTGACCAGATCTACCATAGGCATCCAGGTCTGATTCAACCCTAACATTCATCATCTGGTAATGCCCTCTCTACAGAGAGAAATTGGGGGGATGAGGTAGAAAGGCAAGGAATGAATGGTGAAACTGTGATGACTGTGTCCTCAAATTACCCTCACAGTTCTGCATGATTTCATTTAAAAAAAAAAACTGTCCCCAACTGTTTAATAAAATACATTAAGAAAGATGAAAATTAAAAATGTTACAAAAAGTATTTAAATATCAAAACTTACAAGATATATAAATATATCCATGACTCCTCCAAAGTCCCTTATGACAGCTGTTGGTGTAAAAAACAAGCCATCTGCCATAATCTTCAGATTAAGCTCAATGCTCATGAATATTACAAAAACATATTCAGCAATCTGAAAATCAAAGCAGAGATCAATCATAATTTAGTAATAAGAAGTGGAGAAAAATAAGATGGTTGTGCTTTATTAAATGTGAGTTGATTCAGTAATGATACCTGGAGTGTTGGAGCATGCATAACTCTTCTAAAGGGGGATTCAAACATCATAGAAATGCAGGAGCATATAGTTACAATGATCATAACCCAGTCCAGGTAAGTAACCAATCCCAGCAAATCGCTGTCAAAAATATACAAGGACAATCATTAAAGAGAAACTTGACCAGTGTCATCAAGTGGCTATTAAAATACAGTCTAACTAAAGTGTTTTCAGTGAAAAGTCAATTAACTCTGAAGGAGGCATTTGAAAAGTGTCATCATGTCAGAAACGCATAGTAAAACTAGAGAAGTAACAGAAAAAACAAATTCAAGAATAGCAGCCGTGTTAGTCTGTATCTGTAAAGAAAACGAGGAATACTTGTAGCATCTTAGAGACTAACTAGTTTATTTCAGCATAAGCGAGCTATAGCTCACGAAAGCTTATGCTGAAATAAACTAGTTAGTCTCTAAGGTGCTACAAATATTCCTCACTTTCTTTACAGAAAAAACAAAATGTAACGAAATAAAACAATTCCCCTCCCCACAAACACAAATAAAACAAACAAAAAAACAAACACAGAAAAAGAGACATTTAAAGCCAAAAAGTATAATCCACATTGATATGCAAAATGTAATCAAACAAATGAAATTGCTTTTGCAATGCTTACTAGAGCTGATGGTATTTGGTATTTTTCACAGCTCCGGTAACAGGATCTGTTTTAGAACTATAAAAAGGAAATGAGATATTTAAAATTCAGCTATTTAAATTGCATTTTAGTGGCCATTATTATAATTGTAATGTGCATGCATCACTTCAAAGCAATTAACTGTCTAGTTTAATGCCTGACATCCATGACATATTCTATGACTTAATGCTCAAATGCTACTTTTTATAAAAAAAAGTTGTTTTGAGTTTTACTTACCCAATTTTTGTGTCAGGTAATTTTAGTTCAAATTGCCAATCAAAAGAGTTAGTTTAATTTATGGCATAGCTCTAGATAGCTCTAGGCTGGCTTTTAAAAACTTTTAATTTAAAATGTAATTAAGTCTGAGTCCAGCTTCTACAATTAAGAGCTTATTTTATTCAGTTTGGGTTTTCTGAGAGAAACAACCCACCTGACACACAACTTCATGTTTCAAAGATTTTCCCTAAAAGCCCTTTCCTCTTGTGTCACAATTCATTGGCCGGGTCCTCAGCTAGTGTAAAGGGGCTTCACTTTTTTGGTCCAATCTTCTTTAATTACTTAGTTCAATAATTTTCTCATTAATGTTCCCAGCTATTTCTCATCTAATTTCCTGACCCTTAAATCCACTGATATAAAAAGCTCCCAAGCCTAATAATCTTCAGCAATAAAACTCAAAAAACCCTCTTCATAGTATCTTCTAAAACCCAGGTATGGACAAATTTCTGCTCCCAGTTACATGGTGTAAATCTGGTTGCCTTCAATGGCATCTGCACTGTGAAACTGAGAAGAGAGGAGTACATATACATACAGAAGAACCCAGTCATAGTGAACTTGGATGTGGGAAAACTTCATTTGTAGTGAAGCAGAATGAGAGCCCCAAATTGTTTCAGTGCTTTTCACTGTACAATGAAATTCTGATTATATGATCCCACTCTGAGTGGTGCTGAGAGGACTATAATGGGAATTAAGGTGCTTAGTACCTCTCAGGGCAAGGCCCATCATGAACATCTGCTTATAGTGATAATCTTTTGTTGTGGGGAAAGGTTTGACTTTAAGAGGATTCCATGTAGTAAACATGTGCACGTTACTTAGAATGAACAGGCATCATGTCAACACGCATAGGCAGCATTCTCTTCTCCACTCCTGTCCTCTATCTGCTTATTGGTTACTGTGACAGGCTGGCTCACCGTGGGCTTAAAGATGGCAGCTAAAGTTTTACCCCTTTCTTCCTACCTCATGCCTGCAGCTTCCTTATCTCATTTCTTGATCTTCGACTGCCTTCATGAGCTTATGTCTTTTGGTTTCTTTTTCTCCAGCAATGAGATTATATCATGGCTAATTTAACTCCTAGCTGCTTTGGGCAAGTTGCACATATTTTCCTTTCAAAATAAACAGACTAGCCCACAAAGAAAGTATTTGTCCAAACTCACTATTGAAAACTAATACACTCACGCGTTAAAGCGAGCTCGCACAACCACGCGACAAAAGTTCCTGAATCTGTGTTCTCGACCGACTATGAAAAGTGGCTTATCAAAATATGGATGATTCTCTCGCAACTCCTCCTCTTGGACTTTCCTTTAAAAATAATGCATAATATATTTAATACAATGCAAAAGACATCCATCAAAAATATCCATTATCATTTTGTTTTTATTTCACTGCAGCTGTTAGATTTCTTTTTTTCCATCATACAATACCAACATTTCAAATTGAAAAGTGCATTTTCAAACTTTTGGTTTATAAATACCTTTTCATTTCAGCTTGTTCTTTTTTTTCCTGGATCATCTTGATCTCACTGTCTTCTCTCTGTGCGTTTCTGTATCTCACTGTATTAGAATGCTAGAGGCAAAACAGTTACTTAGAATGTGTTTTATCCTTTGAAGATGAATGCAAGATACTGTCTTTTACACTGAAGCATTTAAATTGTGAAGTCCTCACTTCTAAATGCACTATAAATCATGTAAGCCGAGCATACCGGACGGTGTGTGCTACAGCATATGCTTGGTTACTTTCAGTGAATCAAACTTTGTTGTTAATTCCCCTGGTGCAATCCAATGAATTCAACTTTATTATTGCATTAACTCTTCCTATTTTTATTGAACATCATCATAGTTGTTAAAAGCAAGTTTGTGCTCACATAGGGGAATAGGAGGCATTAGTTTCTTCCTCACTCTATTGAGCAGGCTGCATGTATTGCTGGTCCAAACGGGGGGAGAACAGGATCTATAAAACAGGTGTGTAGGGAGTGGATAGAGGGTGTCAGAACCATCAGAGCCAGTGGAGCTGAGCTGGTTCTAATGGGGAAGCAATCTGGTACCTGCTCAGACTCACAACTGCTTCCTTAGCTTGTTCCTACCATAGTGCAGCTATGTGCTGACAATTATTTCTGGCCCTAGGCAAAATAAGAGTAGAAAAACAGCACCCTTTATTTTTACTTATCCTTTTCTTCAGTGCACATCTAGAAAAGAATATGAGAGCATAAAACTAGAGGGATTGAAAATTCCCATTTTGGTCTTGAAAGTAGGGTGACCAGACAGCAAGTGTGAAAAATCGGGACAGGTTGTGGGGAGTAATAGGAGCCTATATAAGAAAAAGACCCCAAAATCAGAACTGTCCCTATAAAATCGGGATATCTGGTCACCCTACTTGAAATTCTCCTTGGCAAAATCAGAGACCTCAGCAAAATGTCCTTAAAAATTTCCAGAAGTAAAAATGTCATTGATCTTGTGGAAATATCCCACAGTGAAATTTGTGCTTGTTATATCCCTTCAAAGCTGGTAGAAAACTGCAAGGTTTTTATCCAATAAGTCTCACAAGCCTGATGATATTTTTTAAACTTTTACTGGGGACATGCAAGATAGACTGCCCTGGATGGCCAAGTAGTACTACCTGCAGCTTCAGCGAATTTGCTGTGTAAGCAGGTGTTTCAAAATAAGGAAATCTATCACAGGATTTCAATGCCAAGGTTGGGCGAGGGAAAACTGGCGAAAAGTTGATAGGGCGATATGGCAGTGGTGAAAGGAATGAAAGAGGAGAAAGGCTGGTAGTGATGGCAGAAATGAAATAACTATACATGGCAAACACCTGGTACAAAGAGAAGACCGCAAGAAGGTGGATGTGGATCATGCCAAACACAAAGAGCAAGAATGACATCGATTATATTTTAGTCAATAAAAGGTGCATCGTCCAAGACATCTTTGTGGTGCTGCCTTTCAACACCGGCAGTAATCATCGGCTGCTTAGAGCAAAACTGATCTTCGATGAAGCGGTGGAAAAGAAGGTGCTACAGATGGCAAACAGGAAACAGCGGCCAAAGACATTCAATGAAGCAAAGCTGAGAAAAGCAATTTCTGGGTTTGACTGGAGCAGACAGAAAAGTGTGATAAGGACTATAGTATCTTTACCGACAAGCTGAAACTGCTTAAAAGCAGTTGAAATCGAAAAGCCAAAGGAGGCGAAGGGAAGAATCTAGAATGAAATGAAAAGCTTGTTGGAGAAGCGGAAAAATATGAAAAGGAGCTTGGACAACAACCTCGAGTACTCTGTTCTGTGCAAGCTTATATGGTGAAAACTGAAGGATGACTTTGAGAACTTCAGGAAAGAAAAGCTCCTCAAAACAGCTGAATCACACAAGAGCCTCAGGACATGCAAGTGGGAATTGAAGCAGTAAAGATACAAATCAAGAATCAACGTCCCTCTCCCAATGCTCCAAAAGTCAGAAGTCCCCCCAATAATCGTCAGCGAAGTCCAAAGCGCACTACTACAGATGAAGAAGGGAAAAGCTCCAGGCAAAGATGGAATAATGTCAGAAATGATTTCTGCAGGAGGCGAAGAACTTTGGAAGGCCCTTGCTTCCAGTCGATATTTTGAAGAAGGAAGAATACCATCAAGCTGAAGAAACTGAACACCATCTTGATGCACAAGAAGGGCGATCAAGAAAATCTTAAGAACTACCACCCTATATGCCTTCTCTCTCACATCTACAACCTCTTTACACGGGTGATAATGAAATTACTCTCACAGAGTCTGGATGAACAACAGCTGAGAGAGCAGTCAGGATTCCAAAGGAATTTCAGCACGATCGACCATATATTCACCCTCAGCCAGCTCCTAGAATGAGCGAGGGAATACATACTCACGCTGTGCACTGCTTTCGTCGACTACGAAAAGGCCTTCAATAGCATCGAGTTCAATGCAATATTAAAGACACTTGCAGAGCACAGCATTAACACACAGTACATCAGTTTGCTGAAGGAAGCAAATACTGGACGCACAACAGACATTGCTCTCCTCGAAAATCCCCTCTGCATCCCAATCGAGGAAGGAGTGAAGCAAGGAGATATGATTTCACCAAAACTATTCACCACCTCCTCAAAGTGGTTATGAAGAAGATCAATTGGAGGAGTGGTGTCAATCTAAATGGAGAACGATTATCTGATCTCAGATTCGCCGACAACATTGTGCTAATTGCTGAAAGCACCAATGAACTTCAGTGCGTGCAATGAAGACTCGACAAGGAAAGCAGTCAAGTCGGCTTGAAAATGAACCACTGCAAAATGAACTATATGCAATCAGACATCTTACGAAAAGCCTGAATAATGGTAGCAGGAGAAGAAATTGAAGAAGTGGAACACATAATTGGGCCAAGAAGTCAGCATGCATCAAGACCTAAACAGAGAACTTTCACAAAGGATTCGAGCAGGAGGGTGTGCATTCAATTTCATCAAGGATGTCCTCAAAGGAAAAACCGACAAGACCACAAGCACAAATATCTTCAATTTAACGGTGTTGCCAGCCATGTTGTATGGCAGTGAAACATGGGCACTGACAAAGAGAGAAGAGTAGCGTCTGTCGGTAGCTGAAAGGGCAATGGAAGAGCTATGTTGGTAATCTCCCTTCTGGATCATATCCCAAACGAAATAATCAGAGAATGCAGCGGTGTGAAAGATATTGTCGTGGAAAGCAGACATAACAAGATGCGATGGGCAGGCCACACGGCACGGTTCACGGTTCACAGACAACAGGACAATCATTCCTGAGTGGTACCCGCGAGAACAGAAAAGACCACTCGGCCAGCCTCCAAGAAGATGGGAAGACGACATTGTTAAACATTTCGGACGATCATGGAGAAGAAAGGCAAGTGCACAAGAAGAATGGTGGACATGTTGTGATTGGCACAGTCTTAACGACAGCTGAAGACCGATCGATTCAGGTGGTGATCACATGTGTGAATATGTTATTTATTCTGAAGATGTTAATGTTATTATCCTATTTGTTTTCTAATTTCGTAATAAGATCTCAAGCCATAGATTAGAAAATGAACATTATATCGGCATTAGACTTGTACAGTGATTGTAGTGTATATTAATCTTCCCTATATTCCAAAATGAAAACCATCATTTTTGTTTGGACTTACATCTTGAGTCAAGGTTTCAAGAGATTTTCCCCTGCTGATTCGCTGGCTGTTGGAACCATGTCTTAGTGACCTGAAACAATTATAATCAATTTGTTAGTAAATCTCAAGATCAAATCTTGACCTTTATATGATGGCCATTATAAAGCACTGCTCTCCAGATACAGTATCTCAAATTCTTATCTTTTTTCCTTAGCTTACATGAGAAGCTTTTATGTTCTTCAATTGTCTTTAAGCCTGTCTAACATAAACCAATTTCTTTTCCTTCTGATCTTTAAATTGATAGTTCTGTGGTCAGTGAAGGAAATGACCTTTGAAATAAAAAGGCCTTTTTGCCATTTATGTTCTACAATGAATTTCATTATTGTTATGATCAAAAATGTACAATTTAGTTCTTTGTATGAGTCATTCCTGTTTTAGACGAGTTAGGTATTGTGCAAGTTTAGCTCTATTAATTGAATTTATTTTAAGATTATTTTAAAAACAAGTTTCCTGTCTGTGTTTACCTGCGCTCTTGCCGTATATGATGCTGGACACTAAGTATTGACCTTTCTTTTGCAGGTTGCCCCTCAAAGGATCCACTCAGCATGCGTTGTCTAGTGCAGGCCCTAAAAAGAAATACTGTGATTATGATAAAAAATTGGAACTTCCACTGTAAGCAATTTTTTATAAAGTGAGACCAAATAATTGCATTGCTGGAAACAAACAGACATGCTGTTGGTACTTTTGTATGTCACAACTGGCACATATAATTTTGAAGGACTGCAAAGGCACAGCTTCACAGATAACAATAAATAGGACAACAGAACAGGAGGTGTAGCTTGTACTTCTCATAAAAAAGGATATTCATATTCCCAAAGCCAAATGAGACTCAAAGGTTCATCATCATGTTGTATAATCAGTGCCAGGACCTTCTTTAGGACCTCTCCTTGCTGAGACACTGTGCACCATTTGTGGGTCCCCTCTTAGGATTTGCTATAGCAAATGTGGTTCCCCCAGAGTCTATGCACATGTATGAATTGGGCCAATGCACAAATCCACCCCCCCCCCATCCACTGAGTAGCAGTGGGGCCTGCAAGGCGTAGAGGGAAGTGCTTGTGTTGTCTACAGCCAGTGGAGTTGGGGAGCTGACCGGTGACTGGCATGGACAAAGCTTCCTGATGCTAAGGGCAGGTGGTAGTGAGTTGCCTTACAATGCTGGGTATCACAGAGCACGCTAACCTAATAGGAATGTGGGCATTTTTTTTTATACTGGCTGTAATAAACATTTTTGGTCAAAAAAAACACAAAAAGTTATATTTAAAGAGACGACATGAATGCCTGGTGTTGAAAGAAAGGATATTTATGGCAGAGGAATATTTGAAGAGGTCACATTTGTGAAAAAATCTTCACTTGCCAAGAACACTGCAACCTTGGACTAGCACCCATGGATAATGATTGATCTTATTTTTGTGTTACATCTTTTTCATTGATGTGAGTCACAAGTTGATATCTAGATTGTTCAACCATCTAACTGTTGCATCACCGGGGGGGAGGCAAGGTGTGGTAGTCCACCCTCTAATCTTCTAATTGTGCACTCCTCCACTACATGTTTGACTGTCTGCACCACTGCCTCAGTCACACTGTCAAGATTGGCTAAGCCAAATTGTGGCATTGTGGCAGCCAGTCTAGCTGTTCCAGTCAGTAGTCTGCTAAACTCAATGCAGGATCTATGGGCAAGGCTGCCACCAGGTGGACGCAAGTTAGGTCTTATGAAATTCATCAGTGAAACAGATATGAACCAAATATAAATATTTAATAAAAACAAGTTAAGTCTTGAAAGTGAAATTTCTCTATTTTCAGTGGCTTTTGCCTCATATATGATAACATGTATGAGTATTATGAATGTGAACTCTTTGGATGCATCACACTATGCACTAACACGTTGAGCCTTTGAATACTGTTTACTTCCATTGTTTTAAATAATGTTGCACAATTACATATAGCAGGCTGCAATCTCAAGAAGGCAATTATTGCTTTATTGGGGATAACGTTTTCTTTCCAATATGTCTGTGGTTATCTGTTTTCACTCTTCTCTGTTGTTTTCCTTCTCTTGGTTTTAAGCAGATGGATGAAAGGAATGTGGATCCACTGAGAGATCTGTAATGCAAATAAGCCTATGTTTCCATCACCCATTACACTAAAATCCCACTAACATGCAATATAATACTTTACAAGAATGTTTACATTATGCTGAGTCAGAAATATAATCGCATTTAAGAAAATTGCAGTACGTCTTGCAGTGCAGTACAATTTACAGTATCTCATCCAATATCTGAATACAATGAATTATAAGCATTATGTGATACAGAATAATGTAATGTAGTCATTTCAAGAGAGAACAAAAATATTTGTTGAATAACTATGTAATTTCTGTTTAAAATAATAGGTAATCATTATTTTCTGGAAATGGATCCTACCTGACTTCATTATAATGACACTAAGGTCTCCCAAAGCAGAGACAATAGTAGGTTCTGATGTGTAAGTTCTCTCCTATAATGGCTTCTCACTGAGATAACGGAACAGCTTGTATTTGTATCTTTGTGAATGTGAATTACTGTGCTCTTAGGCACATGTATCTGTACTTTAATATCCAGAAATAATTGTTTCCTTACATCCACATGTGACTTCCACATAAATGTTTTCACATGCTTGTACACAACTCATTTAGCTAGCTGCTTTGTGAATGGAGAACACAATCCCTTGTGGTATATAATAAAAGTACACTACTTGCAACCAAAATACTAAATCCTTCCTGTGACTGCATTCTTATATCATATTATTAACTGAATAATGAAGCCAATGAAATAAATACTATTAAGAAACAGACCTGGGTAAAGGAGCAGACTCATTGAAAGACTATTGTCAGGATTTTTAAAAAGTAACTGCCTAAATTTTGGTTCCTAAGTCCACATTTAGGTGCATATATAAGTTGTCTGATTTTTTTAAATGTTGGGCGTCCAGCAGTCCCTGTTGAAATCAATGGAGAAATGATGCAATGCCAGCACTACAGGACTGAGATCAAGTGACTTGAAATAGATAATTCAAACTGTCAGCAGCAATGTGCAGGGAACCTTTCCACACTCACAGCTCCACAGATGATGTGACAGAGAGGACAGTTTTACAAGCTCCTTAGCTTGTTTACTAAACATCTCCTTACTTTTCTCTTCAGCCGTCCTCTGCTCTCTGGGAACGTCTTCCTTTATGAACCCTTAGCAAGTGCCAAAATCTGCCTGACCAGTCTTGCAATTGCTAAGGGCCAGACATTTAAAAGATATTTTAGGCAGTTTAAATGGAAAATAGGCACCTTGTGGGATTTCCAAAAGCATCTAGTTGCCTAACTCCCACTGATTGCAATAGATGCCCTGGTGCTGATGAAAATCCTACAAAGTACCTACCTGCATCTTAAGGCACTTAAATATGCTTAAAAATCTAGACCTAAGTGCTCTGCACTTAGTTAAGAGTTCAGAGTAAATCTTCTCTCAGTATGATAAACCTTTATGAATTGGAGCTAGTTAGAAAATTTAAAAAACTTTGAATTTTTTTTGAAAAAATGGGCCATACCCCCAGGACTTCCTCCCTGGAAGCAACGGTTTTGCTCTCTTAGTCTGTTTTGGTCCCACTCTTCAGCTGGGTATTCTGACAGTTCAGTCCCCTTCTGGGGGGTTTACTGATGTCCAATTGTAGGCTCTTCTCCAGTAGCCTACGGGGGGTAGGAACCCGAGTCCACTGACTACTCTGGGCCCTGGCCTTCACCAATGTCTTATCCTTAGTTCAGGGCTCTTCTAAGCTCAGGCTCAGTAACCAGCCAGGAGCTCTTCCTTGCTCCCCCCTGTCCCTATTAGCACTGGGCTGTCCATTGTGCTGCAGTTCCCTCAGAGAGCCACACCATCCACGCTCCTCCAGCTCTACCAAGGAACTGCCCTGACTCTGGTTCTATAGCTCCTTGCTTGATTGGCTGCTTCACCTGTAGCTACTCTAATCTGTTTGGAGGACATCTCCACTGCTCCTTTCTTGGGATGGACGTGGCAGGACCCTGAGGCCTCCAGCAGTGGGCCTCTGGGCCAGGTTCACCCCATCACACTAGGGGCTGGTCTTCCAGATTGGCGGATAGCGATCGATCTTTTGGCAATCGATTTCTCACGTCTTATGAAGACGCGAGAAATCGATTGCCCACAGCGCCCCCGTCAACTCTGGAACTCCAGCTTGCCGGGAGGCACAAGCTGGAGTCGACGGGGGAGCGCGCCGCCGCCTGCCGCCGTGAGGACGGCAGATAAGTCGGCTGCAGATACACAAACTTCAGCTACGTGATTCACATAGCTGAAGTTGCGTATCTGCAGTTGATCTGCCCCCCCCCCCCCCCGTAGTGAAGACCAGCCCTAACTCTGTTAGATATTAGAGAGATTGGAAGTTCACATAATATGTAATGAGAGAGATAGGAAACACTCGAGAAAGACAAGTAGAAACATGTCAAGCTGGTTGCAATGTTTACTCGCTATGCAAAGCTCTGGATGCTGGTTATCCCTTCCTTCTCAGCAAATGCAGCTGCAACAATGTCCTTTGGGTTGATCTCTATATGCACAAAGAAAATAAAGTATGTTTAAAAAGAACAAATTACTAGTCAAGTTAGAGGAAGAAATTAAAATGAGCTTGGTTGCAGGACAAGATACTACAGGGAATATTATATACCATACATTACCAGGGAAAAACTGACAGGGTCCAAATTCATATATGAAAGAGGCATCAGTCCTTTAAAGTATTTCCTTCCCATTTTAAATCCCTGAAAAATAAACAAAACAGACAGTTATTCAGCTAAATACTCCACGCTACTGCAAGTTTGTACATATTTTATAATACTGTACCTACCACTAACAAGATGAGGCCTCTTGCGTTGCATAAGGTGGTGCTCTGTGTGATGACTTTATCGGGGAGGTCTCATTCTGGCATCAAATACAGATGCCTTGCTTATGTTGCTTTATCACTGCAATTTGAGGCTTGTTTCATCAATGAACATCATGTAGTTGAACTGCGCCAGAATCTCTATCCACATTTTTGCCAGCTGCATACAATTCTCCTGTTGATTTTTTTGGACAGAATCTTTAACAGAAGATGGCAATGCTCCATCGGGAAACTCAATACACAAAATACTATCATCCTCATTTGTTACTTATGATGATAGGTTCTCTCACTGAATCTTCCCATAATGCCATCCATGCTGCCAACAAACGTTTGTCATGGTTGTCTGGAATAACCTGATATTTATGTTCCAGAAGAGCTGGGCACACACCAGATGGATCCCAGCATCCAGTTCTGTCATCTTATGGATTGCATTCACCATGGCACTTTTTGGACATCAGGCCAAATGCATTTTGTTAACACAATCAAACAACACTACATTTCAGCTATTCAATTTGACTGTATTGTTAAAACAATTTGAATCTGACTGGTCAAGCACAATGGATTATTAATGCAACTTGAATATAACATAAAGCTTTTCTTCCTGGGTCCCTCTTATGTGATCAGATGTTTCTAAAAAGAAAAGACAATAAACTGTAAACTCGTCTTCTTCAGTGTCTATCCAATCTAGACATCTAAAATGGCATATTTACATGCTCACCTCTTTAGCTATATTGCATTCTGGTCTTCATTCTTGCCCTGTTGTCTAACCACTGTCTCCTAGCTGATGTGTGTCTGGGTATTTCTTTGGATTAAAGATGAGCCAGTCACAGAGCTTGTTTCATGATGATCCATTAAAAGTATGGCGCTGCCTTAGCACAACAAGTATAAAAAGGGGTAACATTTTCCAATAAGCAGACATTAAGCAGCTCCTGAAATTCTTCATGTTTGACTTCGCTGGAGACTAGGTAGAATCCAGTGGCAACCTTGGTTTCTAATGCTCTTAGAAGCTGATCATGACAGATATACCTGAGATTAGTCATATCAGTTCTTTAAAAAAATTATAGGTATCCATCCTAAAACTTAACAAAAAAAGGAATCACATATTTAAAGGAGAAATCCTGATTGATTTAGGATTGAATTTGTCTTAAGTGACCACTCAAGGCACCAACAGAAATTGGTTGTTTAATGGAGATGGTATTCTAATAAAGATACAAATGAACTACTTACTGTGTCTGAGAATACTCTGGGTTTGTGTATTAAAGCAGGAAGCTGCCTAATCAGGGTAGCCCATTGTAACAACATATTGAGATAGTTTAATCAGAGACTAGGTAAATATAAAGTAATGTCATAACCCTTTTTAGAAAGAGATAAGACCTTGTTTTTCATTCATTCTGATACGCATAAAAGATCACTGTGTTTTGAAGAATACTTTTATAACCGCAGCTGAATAATCTACAAGAATATCAGCAAACTAGTAAAACTGAATTTTTAATTCAAGCACTACAACATATTTTAACAACACACTCAAGACATAGTTTCAGACATAAGATAAATGTTCCTTATTCATACAGCTGTTTATTCCAACTGAAAGCTTCACTTATGCATGAGATAGGCTATTCCCTCTGGCTCAATAAATGTCAGAAAAGCTTTGTCTAGAATAGTGAATACATTGTTGTTTACTCTTAGCACTAGTTTAAAATTTAGCTATAAAATCAATTGTAATGCAATGCATATCAAAAGCGACTCAACCTAATGTGGCTTATTTCCAAAACTGTTACAAGTCATTATTCATTAAGGACCTTTGAAGAAGTTGATTTTTTTTGTCCAACAGGCCCTGAAACTTAGATGTTTCACTATGTATATGATATGATATGCTGATGGGAAAATGGCTCAGGATAGGCACTACAGTAAACAGTCTCAGACTTGGTCAGCTAACCTTTATCTGAACCAGAACCATGTTCTGCATGATTGACATAGGTAATACAAATATTTTTATTTTATTCAAACAGCATCCAAAAATGTGCTAAGGCACTTTATAGGACTGATAAAAAGATGTGACATGGCCTGTGCCTCGTTGCAAACTACTATGTGATGGAATATGCATGTGTAGCGATAGGGGGTGATGAGGTGAGAAAGATAAGGCTCACTCACAGTGGTAAGATAACGTGGTTATGTGTGTATCTGGATGGTTCCAGTATATTTACGCAAACGATTGTAGGCAGATGATGGTGGCTAGTAGAGTATTCCATTCTCAGGGGGTAGCATATAATAGAGAGGGGAATGGGGGAAGAAAATAAACGTGAGGAAATAAATGTGAGGAAGTAAATGTGAGGAGAGTGGGGTCAAGGCTGGTGGTGTATATATATATATTATGTTTATATAAAACCAAAGGTGATGAATGATTCTGGGAATCAGGCAGACATTTAGCTGGCATCCATAATGCTGGTTCTGGTGGTAGACAGGCAATTTTATTAGTCCTTACAAAAGCTATTTTTCTAGACTTTAATGATTCCAGATGATACTTAATCCATAACTGATGCTCGGTGCCATCTTCAATTCCATTTCATTTGGTCCCAAATTCTGCCCTTGGGAGGGTATGTAGGGCCCCCGTTGCCATCAAGAAATGCACAAAGATGGAATTCATGCCATTGTGTACAATTTGCACTCTTTCTCTTTATGTTAAATAAGGCTGGGTAAGAAGGACAAAAAATGCATGAAGCAGCAAGAACAAAATTAAAAGTCTTTTTCTTAAAATAATTTGAGCAAACTGAAGTTGTTCCAGAGCAGCTTTAATGTAGAGAAGCACTGATCCCCACCTTCTTCCATACAGACCCCAATTCCAAGCCTTTTGGTGGGAATCTTTAAGGGTCAACTTGAACTAATACTCAGTGTTTAAGGTACAAACATCACTTAATTTCACGGTCAGGTCTGTAATGTAGCTGAAATTCAAATATCTCCACTACTTTTATTAATGATAAACACATAGTAGTTGTGATTTATCTTCACACAGCGCACAGTCAACCCGTGGAACTCCTTGCCAGAGGAGGCTGTGAAGGCTAGGACTATAACAGGGTTTAAAAGAGAACTGGATAAATTCATGGAGGTTAAATCCATTAATGGCTATTAGCCAGGATGGGTAAGGAATGGTGTCCCTAGCCTCTGTCTGTTAGAGGGGGGTGATGGACGGCAGGAGAGAGATCACTTGATCATTACCTGTTAGGTTCACTCACTCCGGGGCACCTGGCATTGGCCACTATCGGTAGACAGATACTGGGATAGATGGACCGTTGGTCTGACCCAGTATGGCCCTTCTTATGTTGTTTGATCAGTACAGAAAACCCCATAATCTTCATGCAAGTTTGAGTGAAACTGCTTTCTGTGAACAGTATGCACGGGTTTAGCTGAGATATTTTATCACATTTCATACCCTTTTTTTTTTTTCTTTTTTGCAAGATCTCTCTTGGAGGCTCCACTGCCATACAGAAACTCATATTTAGTGATTTTCTGCACCAGCAAATCCATCCCTGATGTTGTGAAAGTGATTTCTTATGTTAGCATGTTAATACCGAAGCTGTGCCACCTATGCCGGGCTCAGTAACTATAGTACGGAAATGGCATCGTCAGAATCAGCAGAGTATGGAAACAGTTTGAGGCAGTTACTCATTGTCAAGAAAGCTATCTGTTCCTCTTGCTCATAAAGAGGCTGCTGCTTTGTTAATGACTAAGCAACACTCTTGAGGCTTACTCCTTGAAGGCCCTATGCATCCTATGTTTGTCTGTGTGTACAAGGCGGCTGTGCCAGCAAACATTTTGCCCCAGTGGCAGGATCCCATCACCATCAAAACTTCCCCATGAGGGCTCCAAGGAGGTTTGACTCTGCAAATCTAGGTGGGGAAGCAACCTGGTCATGAATATAAATTAGGCTTCTTCCTCTGTCCTGTGAAACTGTCCCTGAGGGGGGGATTCCAGGGTCAAATGTTCCCAGAAAGACCTTAGAAGCATAGATTCTGCAGATGCCATGCTCTGAAGGGACAAGTGGAAGCAGGCTGCTAGTAAAGCAGAGACAAGAGGGATCTGTGTGGCTGCCCCTTGCAGTGAGAGCCATATAAATTACCGGGAATCCACAGGTTCTGAAAGCAGAACTGCTTACTTCTTCTGAGGGAAGGAAACTTCACTATTGTGATGGAAGAATTCATAGGAAACTCTGTGTGTTTCAATTGTACAGTTTCCTTTGTTCTACATGAGTTATTTTTGCATCTGGAAGAATGGAGCCTTAAAAAGATAAAAGCAGTGCATGAGTGGACTTCCTATGGGATACTGTCTGAGCTGAACTTTGAGCTGACGCTTTGTGTAACCCCAAAGGAGTCAGTGGAATTTCATGATTATAAATCAGCAACCTGTGTGTTTTCGTCAAATGCTGCTGAGAAGCCAATACATAAAAATGTATTGTAAGGCTTTTGACTAGTATTCAGAAACTGTGCTTACTTCTCCATGGGGCAACTTCTATAAAACCAAGAGAGACTTATGTAATTGAAATGCTTATAAAAAGAATCCTAAATTTCATTTGCAATTAATACTTTTGGCCTTGCAGTCACATCTTGACAAAGCATATCCAGTTGAATTGCTAATTGTTCATATTTACCATAGTTTTTAAAGAATGCTAAAGTTGTGTTAATCTCTATAGCACTTACTGTTACTTACTCTTTAGGAATATTAAAAAGAACAACAAAAGGTGGCTGGTATAATTTTTCTCAAATTGCATGTAATTATGAGGCACTTTTCAGCAATATTCACAATTCAGAACTTGCACTGAACTCCTGTAATTTCATACTGGAGTGCTTTTCATAAAGCATTGCAATATTTATTCTCCTTTCACAACTGTATTTTTCAAATCAGTTATTCCTGATTTGTACTGCTATTTCCCTATTAGTGGTAGTTTATAATATATATTGTAGGTATGCAAGTTTTGATGACACACAACTGTAGGTAGCAACAAACTAATGATCTCTAAATTTTTGGCACAGATTTAACGTATAATTTGAATTTTAATAATTCTAATTTAAACAATGTAATACAAAAACTGGCATGAAAAGCTGCAACAAGGTGAGAACTTGGGATAATTTTATGACATGATTCTTGCTCCTCTGAGACACATAGGGCCATGACTGTGTATCCCTTCCTCATGTTGCTCAGCATGTATTGGGACTACTTTTGCACGTGATCTCCATTGTAAGGGGTCCACAATTAGTCCCACAGATTTATTAATCTACAGGTCTTCATTCTGTGCTTTCTTGCATATCGTACTTATGTGTTTGTTAGGAGTACTCCAGTTGGGTTCCTGTGCAAAGATTGTGCTGGAACTCCCAGGCACTAGTGCAAAATAGAAGAACTTTTGAAGAGTGATATCTTGGTTAATTCTAAGGGAAAAGGTGGAAAATGCCAAAATTTGATCCTATATTATAAAACACAATCCCTTTTTTTCCACTGTGTCCATGAATAATATACCTTAAGAGCATGTTATTATCGGTTACTATTATTTACACAAAGAGGTAAAAACAAGTGTTTTTTAATGCAAAGAGATACACTGGCACAAATATTAAGCACACACTGCAAGCTAACCTAATACTTTAGCACTCATGAAGAAGAAACAGATTAGAAACAATTCATTACTCATTAATGAGACCCATTTGTCATCCAAAAGATAGAAAGCATCAAATCAAATTACCCCTCTTTGTTACCTAAGGATTTTATTGATTGCTGTCTCCTTTTCCAGAAGATTTCGTGCCCTGATGCTGAAAACAGATTTACGGAGCTACAAAATAAAACAAGACAGTGCAATTTTAGTTGCTATATAGGCAGTAATAGTTAAGTGCATTGACAGACTGACTGGTCAACACATTATGTGATATACGCTTCCGTATAAAACACATGTTCATAGACACGCATAAATTTCAACAAAATGGCCTCCATCATAAAATCAACATTTTCCCCGTGGCTCTGTCACTGATCTCCTGTTGATGTCACCAGGTGAGAAGAGGTGGAAAATGATCAAAGTGGCCTTTTCCGCAAAGTGCAGACTGATTCACTGATATCTCCAGTGATGTCTTAGGTGCTAACCTCTTTTTGCATTGCCTGCCCACTCCATGCCTGTGCTGCTTGTAGAAGAGGAGACAGGGTGAGCATCAATATCTCATCTTCCCTCCAGCATTGTTGCACTGGCTACCTTGCATGTGTTATATGCTTTCACCCCTGTCCCATTCAGTTCTCCTCCATTCTGTGCTGGTACTGGGAGAAGACATGGAAAGAGTATAAATACCTGATCTGCTTATCATTGACATTCCATTCCCACTGAACTGCTTCCCACAATGGAGATAAGAACATAAAGACTTTATGAGCTGCTGCCTGATTTGCCTGGCACCCCATTTTGGTCATCTGTTTCCATATCTTGGGCTCTACTGCTGTTTCCAGGCAAGGAGAAGGAGGCAGTATAAAGTCCAATATAAAGTGTCTGAGGAAGCCAGGCCTATCCTTTCCAAGTCTCCAATCCCCCCCTGTGCTAGTTTTCAGGAAGAGGTGTTGATTAATTAGATCATTTTTATAAGCAGACATTTTTCTTTGTTTCTGTTTGTTTGCTTGTTTGCTCCTGGTAAATTCTAGGCATATCTTGTGAGGATTATTTAAGCCTTCCTGAAGGTTAGGATAAAGGCACAGACATACCACAAAAAAGACGTTGCCAAGCTCAAGCACTGAACTGTTGGGATTCCCCTGAGACCTCTTTCCACTCAGCTTCGAAGAACTCAGTTTGGCTCCAGACTTCGTCACTCATGTATATTTATTGCATACAGCAATGCCACACTGAGCTGATTAGACTCAAACACAGGGCACATCACACTGGGATAATGCTGTTTATGGGTCCTATTCTCTATTGTACACACATACCAAGTCTTTAGGACCTCCTATAGGTCACAGCAATCTTAACTGGCACAGCCAAATTGCTAATTTCATGTGTTCCTAGGATCTAGGACATTCTAGCCTCGCAATATTGTAAATTCCTTTTTCCACTAGTGTGGTCCATATAAGTGTGCTGTTTAACTATCTTGACCATTCCCCCAGTTGATATTTTATTTCTTGAATAAAACATTTCCTGACTGCATAACAAGTTTAATATCATATATGCTGCAAACAATTGCTTGAGAAATATTATTATTATGTAATGAAATAATTATAATATTTAAAGATATATTAGTTCACTTCAAAGTTTGTGCACTGGAGTGAATATTGCTAATAACTGACTGCAAAGTTAAAGAACAAATCCATCCTCCTTTTTCAATGGCTTTACCAAATTAATCAGGTAGTGAGTTAATTTTAAGGTATAATCCCTCAATGTCATACAAATTATATAAGGAGACCCCAACTCCAGTGCCACCCAGTATGGCTTCCACGGTGTCCTTTTAGGCTCTATGGTTTCTGTATCCTTGGAAATATGCCTCCCACTGGATTCTGCCATAGTCAAATGTGTGCCCTGATACTGTTGCTAAACCATGTTTTACTATGTGGCCCAGCAGGTTCCAGCGGATCTGCAAGTAATGAACATTTTAAATAGAGGAATAAATCATAACTGAGGAATTTATCCATTCCTATACGTGTGATGAACATGGGGCCCCAGGCACCTCTCAAGACTTGACTATGTCAGCTATTTGGGAATCATTACCATAATCTCAAAATAACCATTTGAGAAAAATGTAGGAGCTTCTAGCAATCCCAACCCCATGTTTGATCAAACTGAAATAGTATCTTTAGGCACATCTCTTTAAAGTTATTTATTATAGATGGATCAGAAGTTTGGCTTGTTTCATTTACCATTTATTTGCCTGGGGATATAAGCACAAGTTCTTCAGAAGACTATATTTTTGGGTTGCAAAAAAACCTGAAGAAGCAAGCATTTTTGTTTCCAAACTGACTCTGATTCAGTAAAACTTCTTTATTTTCCAGAAAAAACTATTTTTGCTACCTTTCAGGCTACTTCTACCGGTGCAGAAGCAGCTCAGATACTTAGCTACATATCTACCTATATATACGAACAGATTTCCAAAGCTCACCCTTTCTTTATCCACTTTTGTAAGTATACATATGGATATAAGTACGCATTAAGTCACAAGCACTTCGAAAGTGCATTTCAGAAACCTATCTGCTTTGAAATATAATTAAATAGTTATGTGCTGTTTTGTGTGGTCAAAAGATGAGCTACCAAGTTTTGAGTGAATTTGTTCTTAACTTGGATTTTCTATAGGGTTTGCTGAAGCTGTGTATGCTTTATAGAATGTATTCTGGGTTGTTTTTTGTCACTTTTGATTCTAGGTTTGTGGTAAGTTTTCTACTGCTCTGATGCATCCTGTCAAAGCTTTTGTTACGTGAGCTTTGTTGTAAGCACAGGAATGTGTCTCCGGATTTTTTTTTTGACTTCTCATTTACTATGACTCTGCCTAATCCTGCTGTGGGTGCCTCCCATTACCTGCTGAAGTGCAACCTGCTTTTAACCAATCATCTCTTTCCCCCCCACCCCACAGAAACAATCAAATTATCCTGTGTATATTCCAAGCATAGACCATTCACATCTTGTGCCAGGTGGATGGGGGGCACTTCCTAGCAGGCCACCAAGGTACCAGTCATGCATACGTGGAAGCGAAACCTCCTGGTCAGTTCCCTCAGCTCCACGCCCCCTCCCCCATCAGTGATGTTTATTTATTGTCATGACTGTAATTATCTCAATCCATTTTTTTTCGTCTTTCTGTATCCCCTCCGCATCTATTTATTAGGCAACATTTACTGCGGCATCACACACCTGTACTTGTGTTTTCTTTCAAAATACTCTTTCTTCTGTCAGCAGTTATCATGGGATGCTTTCTACAGGCAGACTCAGAAGCCCTGACTAGGCACAAGGTAGAAAAACAGGCCAAGACCTGTTTGGGAAGCACCCAAGTCACCTTTTTGAAAACTCTTCAGGCAAAAGATTTCCCCTCATAAGTCTCACTGTGTGCTTGTTCCCATACTATGCACCTTCACAACACTGAAGGGTCTGCCCCCTGTGTATTCAGAAGCCAGATTCACTGTCACAATTCAGACATAATGCACATCTATAGTAAAATTTAAGGAAGAGAAAATGTCCAGACCCATCTAAATGGCCTGATTCTTTGGTCTGGCAGAGCCAAAAGGCCTTAATGTGAGCAGAAATGCCTCCCTGAGAATACTGCTTTTGCAAAGGCCCTGCCCAGCCACGGAGCTAGTGCAAGGACTCTTCACAGAGAGCCAAGGGAAGCAAAGTGTAAGTCAGAGCAGCCATGAGGCAATGGTAACTTACGCTAGGGATGAACAGGACCACATAGCCCCTAGAAGGACCACAAAATGCCTTAAAACCTCTCTGCCTCCTATGTCTGCCTCTGCCCCTAGCACTAGTCTGGATTAACAGAATTATTTCTCTAATGCCCTGTGGAACGTCCTTTATTTACTCACATTCACTGAATTTATAAGCAGAGTTCAAAATATGAACTCTGAATTAGTATTCAGAAATATCTATTTATATCCAAGTCTAACAGTCCACCAGCATTCTGTGTTTATGTGCAAAGTTAGTGGTTTTTAATACCACAGACCAGATTTCCATATGCACCGACACTGGCAGTGCAAAGATGCTTTAATGTAAACGAGAAGCCAGTCCTAAGGGCATTGGACACGCATGGCTAGTGTCACTGTAGGTGACAAAAGAAGCATTTGAAAGGGGTAAAGTGAGGCAGCTGATCACATTTACAGTGTGTTGTTATGAGCAAAATGCTGGTCCTACTGACTATAATTCTGGGCCTAGCTTGTAATAAACTTCCTTCAATTACACCTCCTGTTCTTGTCTATCTCATCCTATCTCTCTCCTCCTTTTTAACTGCAAAGTCCTAATACTTGCTACCTGGATTTCCTTTACTTTCCTTTTTCCTTGATCCCCATTCATCCAGCTGCCATCCTCTTCTTAGCAACCAAAGCTACAGATGAATGACTCCATGACCAACTGTCTTGTAACTAAGTCAAAGATGTTCCTGTCTGTCTGCCTCTTTCACTTTTCTTCTCACACTCCTCTTTCTCCTATCATATCTACAGCAGATGTTCTGCAATACCAGTGGTTTAGATATTTCAGCTGGAAGAACTGAAAAAAATGTCTACATAGAAAAGTAGTCATTACTGAGAAGTGAGGTGTAGGGTTGAGATAACTATTGTAGGGAACATTATTATGGTTTCTTAGAGATTGATGAGATGATATAACTTCAAGTTGTCAGGGTTCTCCCCCTAATCTAAACTCTAGCATACAGATGTGGGGACCTGCATGAAAGACCCCCTAAGCATCTATTCTATCAGTTTAGGTTAAAACTTCTCTAAGGCACTAATTCTTTAGATGGATATTGCTGCCGCCACCCAGTGATTTACACAAAATATTCAGGGAAGGGTCATTTGGAATCCCTATCCCCCCAAAATATCCCCCCAAGCCCCTTCACCCCCTTTCCTTGAGAATAAACTACCAACCAGTTGCCTTAGCAATGTGAGCACAGACCAGACCCTTTGTCTTCAGGACACTGAAATCAATCACGTTCTTAAAAGAAGAACTTAATTTATAAAAAAAAAATGTAAAAGAATCACACCTGCAAAATCAGGATGAAGGGTAATGTTACGGGGTAATAAAAAGACTTAAAACACAGAGGATCCCCCCTCTGGGCTAAGCTTTGCAGTTACAAAAACAGGAATGAAACTACCTCTGTAGCATAGGAAAATTCACAAGCCAAAACAAAAGATAACCTAACACAATTTTTTGCCCTATTCACAGTTTCTGTGGTTTTCAGATGGATTATTCCAGGTATATTTTCAGGAGATATTGTACCTGCTTGGCTTCTCCCTAAGTCCGGAGAGCGAACAACACAAATGGGGGAAAAAAAATCCTTTCCCCTGCCCCAGATTTCAAAGTATCTTCTTTTCTTATTGGTCCTTCTGGTCAGGTGCCAACTAGATCACTTGAACTGGTTAACCCTTTACAGGTAAGGCAATCCAGTATAGCTGCCAAAGATACATAATGGTTGCTACCCTTCCCCCTATTCATAACACAAGTCAATTGTTGTTAACAGGTAATGTTAATGTGTACGGGTAAAGAAATTTTGTCAGAAGTTATGGTCAGATTATTAGGTTACTTTACACACAGTAATGTTTGTCACAAATAAATTACTGTTATAGGAATATTCAATGTTTCTGCCATTTTGGGACAAGGAAAATATTTCCCAAACACAAATGCCTACATACCACCAAAGTTTCAGAATTGGTATTTGGGTCAGAATGGTAAGTGTCATAAAAACATTAGTGCAATGCAAGCCATTTTCCCTTTAAAACTGGAGAAAATCCTTGAAGGGAAATAAATAACTCTGATACTGGGAAGATTTATTATTGCAGTCTCAACTTTACAGGAGACCAAAGGAGATAAATTGTGATTCACATTGTAGTGAATGGCATGTCACTTTGGTATTGAATATAAATGTCAGTAAGTACGTCACTACACTACAGAGATAAAACAAGAAAATTTCTCAGGTGGAAATAAGAAAATATGTAATATAAATTAAGTGCTGTCTATCCAGTGAGTAGGGGTGAAACACAGAAATGCTGACATGATTCAAAGAGAAAATGGAATGGCTAGACACATTACCGACACTACAAGGAGGTGGTATGGGGAAGAGCAACAACTTTTAGCAGAATCCTGTCTTTTGGTTCCAAACCTGATTTTTGCACTGTCAGTGCAAAGAAGAGGTGAAAAACTGCTAAAACCATCACGGTCTTATCAGGCACTGGTATCAGTTAAATAGTCATGTTTCTTTTTGACACAGGAATGTAAAGTATACATAAAATATCATTCCATGCTTGCTTAAAGGAAAAGATTTTTAAGAAAATTGGTTCACACAAATGAAAGGTTGCCATGGAAACTAACAATAGAAAGCCATAGTACAGTGGAGCCCCGGTATAATGTGCCCCATGATAACGTGAATTCAGTTATAGCGCAATCATACCGTGGCTCCCTGGATATGTCCCTATGTCATGGAACTTGGCGGCAGCGGCGGCTTCTCTCCCCTGCTCGGCAGCGCTCGCAGCCTGCAGTCCCTGTGTCCTCTGTTCCTGGCAGGCGTGGGGCCGCGGCTTCTCTCCCCTGTTGGGAGACTAGCTGGGTATCTGGCCCTGTGTCTATTTTAGACAACTTAAGTTAAATGTAACCTTTTACAAAGCTCTTAAATACCTTAGACTGTTTCCTGATATTTCCAAATTTTGACAAATTGTACAATTTGCAGCATTTCCTCAGACCATATGTTTAAAACAATGAAGAAGAACATATATTGTCTTACACTCTGGTATTTACCTTTTGGTCAATATACTTGTTTTCTTCAATTGCAGATCTTTTGGAGTGATCACATGAGGAAGAAGATGCCGAAGGGAGTCTTCTCAATAAGCAGCTTGTATCCTGTTGCTGACGATCAATAAACTGCTTCATAAAACTTTCCCTTGCAAATAAGAAAAAGATATCACATTTTGTTGATAAAAATCCAGAAAGAGTTAATACATGCTTTCTGTAATGTGTCACAATTGGTTACTGCTAAGATAGAACAGCAGCAAGATAGAAATTGATAGGATACTGAATAGTATGTACAAATAACAAAAATGACTAGATTTAGATTTAATTATTAAAAATAAAAGAATTTGGTGCCTTCATACAGTTTCAAATAAAAGTGTTTGTTCTCTTTAATAATACAGTATTATTTATTATTTACTCATTATTTATGATTATTTATTATTATTTATTAATTATTAATTATTATTATTTATTAATTACTCATTAAAAGACTTACATAATCCAAAGGATGCATACTTTCAGCAAGAAATCAATTTTTCAAGAGTTCAAACAGCATCTGTTCATATAACAGTCTTAAATGGCAATTTTAAGGTACTCTGACAATTTTATACTTTACATATGCCATGTTTTGATTTTTAAATAATTTTTGTTTACCAAAAATGAACATTTATTTTTCCACATTCTAAGTTCCACCGTTATATATTGAGTGTAACCAACTCTTCTCTGGTGTCAGTTCTACACAGTACAACTGATTCATTTTTAAGATTTTATTCTTCAGTCCATAGCCTGATGTTTTTTTTTCTATGGCTAGCAGCAATACTAAGGGCTTGGCTACACTGGCACTTTATATCGCAATAAAGCCTCCCAGAACACTCTACCTTACTACCCATCCACACTGGCAAGGCACTCAGCGCGCTCTGACTCCCTGGCTGGAGTGCTTCTGGTACTCCACCTCGGCAAGAGGATTAACAGCTGTTCCATATTGGATGAGATGCTGCAGCTCCAGTGTAAATGGGTAGTAATGTTACTGCGCTCTGCTTGACCTCCGGAAACGCCCTCTAATCTCAAGTCAAGTGGCCTCTCTTCCCTTTGTTTTGAACTCGGCTGGAGGAATGCAGAATTGCCTGTTCAGAGCTGTTCAGAGTGAGAGGCAGGGAGGATACGGGGGACTGAATTTACAAGACAGTGTGTTGACACACTCTCAGAACTCCAAAAATCTGCTCTCTTTTCCCCTCCACATACACACAACACACTCCGCCCCACCCCCGTTTAAGAGCATGCTGAAGCCACTTGAACACTGGGATAGCTGTCCATAATGCACTGCTTCCAATGCCACTGCAAATGCCGCATGTCGCCACACCAGAGCGCTTGCAGTTGACAGTGTGGACAGACTGGAGTGCTTTCCCTAGAGCGCTCTCCGAAGGCTGGTTTAACCCAAAACGCTCTACAGCTGCAAGTGTAGCCAAGCCCCAGGTCTCAATTACCTACCTACATATACATTTGGAAAAACACAGTGAAAAAAAATCATACAAACCCATACAAAGATACTGATACACTTTTTAGAAAAGTAGCAAAAACTCAATATGTAAGTAATTGGGGTTCTGGAAATATAATTAAATATGACAGGTTTCAGAGTGGTAGCTGTTTTAGTCTGTATCAGCAAAAACAATAGGAGCCCTTGAGGCACCTTAGAGACTAACACATTTATTTCGGCATAAGCTTTTGTTGGCTAAAACCCACTTCATCAGATGCATGAAGTGGAAAATACAGTAGAGAGATATAAATACACAGCATATAAAAAGATGAGAGTTGACTTACCAAATGTGTGTGTGGGGGGGAAAAGGGGGCTAACAAGCCAATTCAATTAAGGTGGACGTGGGCTATTCTCAACAGTTGACAAGAAGGGAGAACAAATCACTTTTGTATTGTTAATGAGTTCAGTGTAATCAAGGTAGCCCATTTCAAAATATGTCTGATCTTTACCTTAAAATTTAACAGTGTTTTCTTTTAATCCCTCAGAGACAGATATTTTGGCCTATACCACAATTTTTTCACAGTTCAGGTGACAAGATCACTGGCCTACCTGTGATCTCCCCAGCACAGGAGAATTCCCAGTGATAACAGAGCTGGCACAGTCATCTCCTACACCATGCTCCCTACAGCTATTGGTGTAGGGGGAACCTGGGTGTGGAAGGGAGTAGAGGGGGCTATGGATGGAGTATGCTATGCTCCAGCTATCTTCATCTGGCAAAAGGTCCCTTGGGAACAGCTGCAGATGGTGCATGGTTATAGCAATCCCAGGGCTGCTTTCAAAGATTCAGTGAACTACAACTGGCTCCCCAATGTCTATCTGTCCCCTCTCATAAGCTGGGTGCAACAGAAATTGTGACCTCTGAGTTTTTGGGGGCATTTTTTGAAGGAATGTTATACCCAGTGCATATCCAGTCCAATCAGGTAATGATCAAAAGTTGCCCTCTGACAGCTGTTCAGTGTTCTGTGTGAGGTGATTTGGTGGACTCAGATGACCAGATAATGAAAAAAACAACAATGGAATTGATTTTTAGAACTTTTGCTAGTGGTCTCAGCAAAGAAGCTATAACCCCCCCCCCCCCCCCCCACACACACACACAAATGAGGCTGAAGAGAAACTACTTTCTCATCTGCAGAAATGCTCTTTCCAATATACTCTACCTGCATACAGATAAATGACTTCCAGGAATATTATTCACTCCTTTCATGAGCACTAAAGCCATGTAAAAAAGAGAGGAGGTGATATTTTTGGGGAAGTAAAAATGAGAAACAAATGAAAAGTCACCTACTCACCTCTAAGAACAATGTTTGGACTCTGATTTTTAAAATTATCTGCTTAATTTGGGGGAGAAAAGCTGTTATATGTCCCTAGTACCACTGTGTGTGCTGGTAATTAAGAAGTCTACAGCACATAAAGAAAAGATGTAATTTATACCTTATTTTTGGAACTGTAAAATCTGAAGGAAGCTTGGAGATTTTCACCATTTGTGGCCTGTTAGGAAATTTTTCAAATATACGTAGACGCAGTGGAAGCTTTTCCTTGGTATCAGCATTGGCTTCACTTTGCTTTAGCTTAAAAAATAAAAGAAATGAAAAGAAAAAGAAAGGAAATTTTACTCTAAGTGTAACAGTTTTATTTTTCAGAATTCAAAAAACAATAACAGCAATCAGTTGAAGAGACAGAAGATGGCAGCAAAGAACTACAGAGGGTAATTTTGTTGCTCTGAGTTCATTAATTTACTTGTGTTAAAGGCACTGACAGATATCAAAGCATACCAGTCCATTATCTAAAAGCCATAAGATGAGAGGCATTTCTAATAATTTCAGTTTTAAAACATGAGGCATATTAGCTTTCTATTATGTATGTTTACTTCTGTATTTTCTTGACAGTGCCCTAACACTTTTAAAAAGAAAATAAATATTCATGTTTTGTCTTATGTGACTCAGTTTTTTGTGCATGTTGACAGCTTTGGGATATTCAGATATGGCATAATGTAGATAAATAAACTGAGGATTGGAATCTTTAGAAAAACCTCAGATCATGAGTGCAATTGGAAAATCACTTACAGATGAATCTACTAAATATTGCTATACTTAGATCTGATGATATCTGAAAACATAGATGGAGATATAACTATTGCATTCTGATTATCATTTAGTGTCACCTAACTATTTTATAGCAACAAAATGCCAAGTCAGAAAGGGCCACTACATAGACCAATGTTTTTATGGTAAAACACTTTTTATTAATTGAAGAATTTAAGATTAATAATATCAATTTTGGTCTAATTGAACATAGTATGCTAAGGTTTGGAAATCCAATAGCACATATCTATCAGGTCTTTTGTACAACCGGGTGTATTTACACAACATTTTGGACAGATCGGGAGCAAGCCTTGCAGCCCGTGGCAATAAATTCCAGTCAGTAGGGCTTGTGCTATCGTTCTAAAAATAAGCTGTATAGACAGCACTTTGAAGTTGCAGTTTGGGCTGAGGCTATGAAGCCCACCCCACCTCCTGTTGATCTAGGCTAGGAGGTTCACTCCTGCTGGCTCCAGAATGCTGTGTAGACATACTCTAAGGATCAACTCTCCTTTATCCATCATAGCATGGGCATTGAAACTTAATTTTTTAATAGAATTGTGAAATGAGTGTATTGCAGGAGTGCTGTATGTGTCATATATTTCTATATTAGTAAAGAATTTAGTACAGTACAGTCTCTGGTTGAAGCTTTTTCTGAATATTAATTCAAATTAGCTGTCATGTGGACTAAAAATTGAAGAACACTAAATGTGGAGTAATGATAAATGGAAGTACACCAAGCTGGGGAAGAAGGTGTTTAGTGGGGCACTGCAGAGATCGGCTCTATGTCCAGTCTTATTTAATATCTTCATTAATGATCCTCAAAAGGAAGAAATCATGCTGTTAATTAAATTAATTGGATATTAAACTGGGAAGAGTTGAAAATGCCAGTGAGGATAGGGAAATAAAACAAAAAGACACAGAGATATTAGAAATATGGGTAGGTAATAACAACTGGAGATTCAATTTTAAAAACGCAAGTTAATAATCCAAGGGGAAAATAAGTTGCAACATAATCATTGAGAGAAGATACTGGGGAGGCATTAATGCTGACAGAAACCTAGAGTAGCACTACAAATGGAGTGTAGGCTGTGGAAAGGTTTCTCAAGAGCAATGGCTCATCACTTGGTACTTAGAATAAACAGGAACCTTGAAATGCCAGTTTAGTGGAGGGAGAAATCCTTTGCACTCAGGGAAATGGACTAGATGATCTAACAGAGCTTTTCTAGAGTTATGATAGTTGATTTTTTTTAACCCAGTGGAAATTCTCATTGGCACAAGTTTTCCGGTTTTTGTCATTCTGTCTTTTCAATCTCTACCTTCTACATTAATTACAAGTAAATGTAAATATATGCAGACTGTAACATGGAGAGAAAATGTTCCTCCCAGGTAGTGATTGCAATTAACGGGAGCCCACATCTTTGTATTTTATATCGAAGTACAAAAACAGAGAGTTTGTGAGAGATTAAAATGGTGTCTGACGTTCCAGTGCAGCAGACAACTGTACTATAAAAGAGCTAAGCCAGGTTATATATACTTTTTGAAAAGCAGAATGATTAAAAACATGCTTTAAAAATAATCTGAACTCAAAATGGTTCTACAGAATATCTCAGCATCAGTCATGCTGAGATAATATTACATATTGGAAAGCTGAAGGCATTTAGCTTCACTTAGTGCCTCTCAAAAAGTTTAGGGTGTAATATTTGCTCTGCATGACACATTCTGTTCTGTGTCATTGCTTAAATCCTTCACATTTCAGCTCCTGTATTTTTCCAGCTTACAACAAAGGCATATCTTTTTAAAGATACAGGATTTGTAGAAATACGGCAACTATGGTTTACAACTAGGACTGCCAAGTGATTAAGAAAAATTAATCATGATTAATCGCACAATAAAAAAAATTAATTGTGACTAATCGCACTGTTAATAATAGAATACCATTTATTTAAATATTTTTGGCTGTTTTCTACGTTCTAAATTATATTGATTTCAATTACAACAGAATTCAAATTGTACAATGCTTGCTTTATATTTATTTTTGATTACAGATATTTGTACCGTAAAAAAGCAAAAGAAATAGTATTTTTCAATTCACCTAAAACAAGTACTGTAATGCAATTTCTTTATCATGAAAGCTCACCTTACAAATGTAGAATTATGTACAAAAAAACCTGCATTCAAAAATAAAACAATGTAAAATTTTAGAGCTTGGAAGTCCACTCAGTCCTACTTCTTGTTCAGCCAATTGCTCAGATAAACAAGTTTGTATACATTTGCAGGAGATAATGCTGCCAGCTTCTTGTTCACAATATCACCTGAAAGTGGGCACAGGTGTTCTCATAATACTGTTGTAGCCGGTGTCACAAGATAGTTACGTGTGAGATAGGCTGACCAGACAGCAGTGTGAAAAATCGGGACAGTGGGTGGGTGGGTGGGTGGGTGGGGGGTAATAGGAGCCTATATAAGAAAAAGCCCCCAAAATTGGGACTGTCCCTATAAAATCGGGACATCTGGTCACCCTAGTGCGAGATGCACTAATGATTCATATGCCCCTTCATGCTTCAACCACCATTCCAGAGGAAATGTGTCCCTGCTGATGACGGGTTCTGCTTGATAACAATCCAAAACAGTGTGGACTGAGGCATGTTCATTTTCATTATCTGAGTCAGATGGCACCAGCAGAAGGTTGATTTTCTTTTTTGGTGGTTCAAATTCTGTAGTTCCTGCATCTGAATGTTACTCTTTTAAGACTTCTGATGGCATGTTCCACGTGTTGTCCCATTCACATTTTGGAAGGCACTTCAGATTCTTAAACATGGGGTCGTGTTCTGTAGCTATTTTTAGAAATCATACATTGGTACCTTCTTTGCATTTTGTCAAATCTGCAGTGAAAGGGTCCTTAAAATGAAAAAATATGTGCTGCTATAACATGAAATATATGGCAGAATTCAGGTAAAACAGAGCAGGGGACATACAATTCTCCCCCAAGGAGTTCAGTCACAAATTTAATTAACACATTTTTTTAACAAGTGTCATCAGCATGGAAGCACGTCCTCTGGAATGGTGGCTGAAGCATGAAGGGGCATTTGAATGTTTAGCACAGGAATCAGCAACCTTTGGCACGCGGCCTGTCAGAGAAATCCGATGGCGGGCCAGGATGGTTTGTTTACCTGCAGCATCTGAAGGTTTGGCCGATCGCTGCTCCCACTGCATGTGGTTCGCCGTTCCCTGGTTTAGCATATCTGACATGTGACCTTGTAATGCTGGCTGCAAAAGTGCCACGGAAATGCCTATTCTCACTTTCTGGTGACATTGTAAATAAGAAGAGGGCAGAATTATCTCCTGTAAATGGAAACAAACTTGTCTGTCTTAGCGATTGGCTGAACACGAAGCAGGACTGAGTGGACTTGTAGGCTCTGAAGTTTTACATTGTTTTGTTTCCGAGGCAAAGTATGTAATAAAAAAAACTACAGTTGTAAGTTGCACTGTCATGACAAAGAGTGCATGAAGTTAATTAACTTCATACAGTACTTGTATGAAGTTAATTAAAAATACTATTCCTTTTGTTTATCATTTTACAGTGCAAACATTTGTAATAAAAATAATATACACTTTGATTTCAATTACAACACAGAATACAATAGATATGAAAATGTAAAAAAAAATCAAAATATTTAATAAATTTCAATTGGCATTCTATAGTTTAACAGTGCAATTAATCACAATTAATTTTTTTTAGTTCATTGCATGAGTTAACTGTGATTAATTGACCTGTCCTATTTACAACCCTTTTAGCCAGGGCCTAATACAAAATGAAACATTAGGTCCTTTTCTGTATTTATTCATTGATTTATTTTGGTACTTTACTCAAGAAAAATGTATTTTTATTCAAAAGGAAAAGAAATATTGACTCAATTCACTGTCTCGGTTCCTGGCCTCCAGGTACAGAAAGCCTTTCGGGAACAGCAGTGCAGCAACGCCACCCACCATCCTGTCTGGGACAGGCTGGATTCGGCATGTCTGTTGGCAAGGCTCCTGTGAAGCCTCAGTTAGAACATCCAGCTGTTCTCCCTAGGCAGAATCCTGCAGAGGTGAAGGTGGCATTACAGTTATCTGCCCTCTCCCAGGATGAGTTGGTCCCCCTGGGTCACAACCACTTAGAAAGAGTGAATTAGGCTCAGTGACACTGTTTTGTTCCTGATGGGTGAATGCAGCTATATCATATGTGTGTTTGTAAAGTATTCTGTGCATGCCCAGAGATGAAAAAAATATGTACCTGGTGCCATAAATAACACATTAAAAGACAGGCACCAAACAGTTTAAATCTAACGTAGACACATAAGTATGGTACATATGACAAAAGTGAGAAAGGGGAAGAGATGGGAGAGAAGAGATCATCATAGGATGACTTTAAGGGAGGAGTAGTATCCCTATTAGCCCCTGCTGCAGGAGCAGTGCCCTGGCTGGAGCAGCTGCAGGAGGCCAGCCCCTGGCAGCACTCTGAGTGTTATTCCTCCCCCTCCATCCAGGTATTTTTAGTAAATGTCACAGACAAGTCATGGGGTTATATGCATTTTTGTTTACTGATTTTTACTATAAAAACCTGTGATAGAATCTTAACCATAGTCATTTGGCATGCAAGTAAAACCTTCCGAGTAGGACTAACTTTCTAAACGAGTAGATGACGTCCTTCCTTCCTACTGACAATAGATAAATTAGCAATGTGGAATTAAGTCAGGCCTAACTTAAGCTGGAGAAAACCTAACACAAGAAAGCTCATTAGAGGTGTTAAATTATATCTTGCATGTTGGAGCTGTCAAGACTGTCATGGTTTTTAAGGCTATTTTCTAAGAAGGCATGTGGATATATTTTTTCAATCTTTACTACTATATTAAGGCACTTATGTGAAGATGGCCTGATTTTCAAAGTTTTAATGGGAATTGTGGATGCTCAGCCTTTTTGAAAAAGTTGAGGTTGGGCTGAAAGTCAGACCCAAAACACACATTTAGGAATCGTCACTAGGATGTCTACAACAGAAAGATAAATTCATCTAGGCAGTTGCAAATATTCTCAGAATGTCTCGGTACCTTCTTTTTATCAAATAACATAAAAACAAGTGAAAAAAAGATGAACTCATTCTGACATTTTGATCGGTGCTGTTTTGCTCCTAAACATAATTGCTTATACTACAGCCTAGAGGGCACCTCATCCTGCCAGAGCCAACGTGTTATTTTTAGTGTCGAATGGAATGGAGCACATTGAAGGCATTTTAACTATCTCGAGGCAATAGTGGAAAAAGTAAAAAATTCTGATTCTGAGTGTACTTGGTGCTTCACTTACGATAAATATCAAGGCTGTTCCTTATTGTTTTTAAAGCAAGAAGTTAAATATTTTAAACAACACTACAATAGAGCGGCATATTTTGTTTAGAAGGATGTGCTCAGGTACAAATAAGAATGAAGCTTTTCATACTTTGTTAAGGGGTCAATTGTGCCTTTGCCATGTGCTTCAGCTATGGAGGATGCACGGCCTCAGGAGCAGACTGGAAACTCAGAAAGTGACAATCTACTTCTTGATTTCCCCGTGCCCTGCACCTACCCTATATTTAACACAGTTTATGTTCCCCACCATCCCAGCCTGAAGGTGGAGCCAATGCTGTTCCAGTTCTTCTCCTTTCCTGTCCACTGCTCACATAAACACATGAGCGGGGATGTAGCTTCTGTCCCATCCCTACTGCTATCCATAGTATAAGTAGCTGGCCGGGGCCACATCCTTATTCCCCTCTAACTCCTCTGCTCGCTTCCTTTCCTCCATAATAGCACAGAATGGGCCCCATTAAGCTTCAAATTCTGCAGGATTGCCTCATTAAAGGTCAGACGCTCAGAGCCTAGTCCTGCAAATATTAATGCTAGTGGGCGTCTGCAGGATCAGGTCCTTGATATGCAAAATAGCCAATTAACTTGCAGGCACGATAATCTAGACTTCTGTCTGTGGGAAAGCAGGATACTGATCGGATGATTTAAAGCAGTATTTTGCCAGCGTTTTTATCATTTAACAGAGACATCTCTGATTTGAGAGCCTCCAGCTTCCTAACCTCTAATTGCTCCATCCCCAGTGTGACATGAATTCAGAAGTATGACAACTTGGACAGCACAAAAACATTTTCAGGATGAATTCAATCTTTCCAGGTAGGACAGCAACTTTATTTTAGTAGACATATATCTGAAAATATTGATTTCCGCCCAAAGTGTATTTATGTTTAAAAAGAAAAGCAGATTGAAAAATAATTTTTATAAATAGTTTTCCTTAACTATTAACCAAATATATTTAAATAGCAAAAGGTCAGTAACAATACTACTACTCCTCTTTCTACTAAGCTACACAGATGTCTGTTCAGTGGAACCCTACTAACCAAGAGCCAAATTTGACCCACTGACTGCTCATATGAATAGAGTTGCATGAGCTGGCTGAAAGAAAGCATAGTTTAATTTGCACACGTTTTCTTATATACTTTACTGATTATGGTCCAGATTGTGACTGGCAGCTAAGCAGTTGTATAAGAGTGAGGGCCTCTCCCTCTTGTGCCCCAGTAGAGGTTCCCATTATCATTTAATAAGTAGTGTTTGTATTAAGTATTGTATTATAGTGCTTAGACCCCACAATGGAGATGGGACCTCATTGTGCTAAGTACTTTTCAAACACAACGGGCTTGCCTACACTTACTGGGGGCTCTGTGGTGATCGATGCACTGGGGGGGAGGGGTGAATTAGTAGGTCTAGTGAAGTCCCGCTAAATCAACTGCAGATTGTTTTCCTGTCAACCCCAGTATTCCAACGGAACAAGAAGAGTAAGGGGAGTCGACGGGAGAGTGTCTCCCATTGACATGGCGTAGTGTGGACCTCACGGTAAATAGATCTAAACTACGTCAACTTGAGTTATGCTACTAACTCAATTTGCATAGCTTAGATCAACTTTCATAGGATCTCAGAGTTGAAAGGAACCTCAGGAGATCATCTAGTCCAACCCCTGATCCCTATTTTTTGCCCTATATCCCTAAATAGCCCCCTCAAGGATTGAATTCACAATGCTGGGTTTAGTAGGCCAATGCTCAAACCACTGAGATATCCCTCCCCTGTAGTGTAGACAAGGCCATAGTCTAGATGTGATATATCTATCCCCGAGCACTTTGCTGTCAACTCCGCTACTCCACTGCCATGAGAGGCGCAGGTGGAGTTGACGGGGGAGTGGCAGCAGTCAACTCAGTGCCATGAAGACACCGCGGCAAGTCGACCTAAATACATCGACTTCAGCTAAAGTATTCCCATAGCTGAAGTTGCGTATCTTAGGTCGATACCCCTCCTAGTGTAGGCCAGTGCTGAGTGATGGTTTGTTTTATATGTAAATCTAGGATGAAATCTTGGCTCCATTGACTTTAATGTCAAAACTTCCACTGACTTCAAATTGACCCAAGTTTTCACCCTTAATATTTTCATGATTTGAAATCATTGGGAGAAGAGGATGCATCATTTCTCCCTTCCTTATTTCTATTTTTCCCCATTTCTTTGGAACATGTACAAAGCTCATCCTAACCTGTGAAATCTAAGTTTTCTGATATCTATGAAGCAGTACAAACACGTGTAAATGAGTAAATGAACCAAATGAAAGTATTATTGCAATTCCAGAGGCTAAGCCTGTTCTTGGTTAGAACCATGTAACACCACTGGAATTCTAAACTCACCTACAGCCTCAGCAAATCAATTGGAAGAATGTGGTGTAATGGAAATAAATAAGAAGAGAATTTTATTCCGCTGATTTAAATTAAACTAAAACCAAGACTTGTAAGATCAAAATGGTAACCTAAGAATTTTCAGTGATGTTTTAGATTTAAAGAGATAGGACAGGATCAAAATGTTAACCTACAGATTTATACTGCAGTTACTTACATCCTGTGTATCCCATGCAAATTTGGCCCTCACTGTTTGTTTACGGACTCTATAATAACATTGGAACATAAGAATGGCCATACTGAGTCAGACCAAAGCTCTATCTAGCTCAGTATCCTGTCTTCTGATGACAATGGCAAGTGCTTCAGAAGGAATGAACAGAACACCCCTTCTCTGAGTACAGGGTCCTTGACTTGTCTTATATCATTCATATTTTGATGTGAATTATCATGAGAGATGTTCTCTCTCATCTCCCCTAAACAGTTATTTCCATTATGTTTCCTCTTACCTATTTAAGACCTCTCTTTGAGGGATGTTGGTGATATAACAAGTAACAAATGTAATATTTTTAGATTGCTAACTTTTAACTGGCATGTTTATTAATTTTGGGGCCTTTTTTAATTCTGATGTTTTATTGACCAAAACATGGGAAAAAGCAACACCTTAAATCTCTCCTCTCAAAAGTTCACAGTGAAAAGATAGAGAAAAAGAAGTGGGATGCTGTGATTTCATGGTGCTTTGTTCATTTACTCTCTAGACGATCACATAAAAAGACAGCAGCAGGAGTGTCTAGCAGAAGTTATAAAAATAGCATGTATTTTCACAGCTTACTGGTTTTCTAGCTAGTATCTGCTGCTAGAACTGCTTTGGATAAAGAGATGAATACCTGGAGGACGACACTGTACAGAGACTCAAACCCATCAGCTTAATATCTAGCAGTAGTTAAGAAAGCAAACAAAAAACTTGGATTTATTCAGTGAAGGATATATAGTGCCTATCAGCAGAGATCATTAATGGGGTTAGTTAATGAAAGGGGTTAAGTAAGGGTTGGTTGGCCCATACTCTGTATTGTCTGTTCATCTATGCACCCATGCAAATAATATCTGTGCACCTCACAAGTATTTAAAAATAGAGAAAGTGTAAGAGTGTGTGTGCGCCTACATGTCTAAGAAAGAATTTATGGAAAGCTAAACCAAAGAAATGAGTTTTATATTTAGTTTTCAATAAATTAGTGGCCTGGTCATTCTTATTTCTGGCACGAGTAAGTTCTGTTGTTTAGGTCCAACTCCTGTGAAAGTCCCTTCTACAACACTTATGAGCCCCCTACGGCTGACAGTTTTTTTTCCCCATTGGAATGTAAGTGTTGTGAAAGGTGATGGAAGGAGTGATAATCTCTCAAGTATCAACAGCCAAGCTGAGCGGAGACTTTGAATATAAGGACAGAGCTGCTACTCTGAATTCTGCATCCAGCGAAGATCCAGCACCAGGTCAATGAGCTCAGGGAACCTGTGCTAATAAACAGATGGACTGCTGAACTTCCTACCAGCTGAAGCTTTTAACAGGTGGGATGAAGAGTCCTACGTTCTCTACAGTCAGGCTGGCAAATGCTGACCAGGCCTCCTAACAGCTAATGTAAATGGAGAACTGTAGGGCACTGTGTGTATGTCAAAATGGGGCTGAATGGATGGAGTATTCACACACAGAAAAGACTAGAGGAATGAGCAGAAGAGTAAGTGAGATGTGTACTGGAGGCGGGTGAGGAGAGAAAGATGGAGAACACCGTGAAAGGAACTGTAGTAAGTGAAGGCAATGTAAGTAAAGGCTAAAGGCCTACTAAGGGCCCAGCCTGAGGCCTGAACTAAAGTAATGGTCAAGTCTTTGCTAATATGAAGCAAATTGCAGCTGTGAGCAATTAAGGCTGGACCGGCTCACAGAAATTGGCAGGAAGAGGGCTGATATCGTAAGAATTTATACTCATTATAATTTCAGTATAAACACAGTAATGAGGTACATTATAAACCAAGGACACTCCTCAGATAACGGGTAACCTCATGAGCCATCCCAATGACAGGGGCAAAAGGGTAAAATGATGGATAGAGTTGTTTTGATCAAAACAACAGGTGCAAGGGGCGAGGCGGCACCTAACGATGTAAATGGGCTGCACCTTACTACGTAAGAGGGTTGTACCTTGCTACGTGGAAGGGTTACACCTGAATACGTCAAGAGTGATGTGTAACTTGTTCTGTATCTGTATATAAACATGTGTCACCGGAATGTCTTTGTCCAGCTCGAGGGGGAGTGACAATGTCCCGTCACTGAGCTGTGTCCATTGCCAAGCGTCACTCTCTAGCTGTATGTCTGGTGGACTGAGAAATCCGCTGGAAACAGAAAGGGTGTCAGGGTCGCAATAAACCCTGGCCGAGGTGCCTTTGTACCTTACTAAGACTCTGTGGTTATTGGGGGTTCTCGTCGAGTCTGCTGCGTCAGCTATCTGTACAGAGCTGGGGCAGCACACAGAGGGAACACACGCACGCAGCCGAGTGATATCAACAGGAGAAAGCAGAAGCACCACACCGGTAGCCTCTGGACACAATACAACAACACTACACCACTACAACACTGGTGACCCCGACCGCTGATCTGGTAAGTAAGCAAAACTTCTGTGGTGGGACTCGCGACCTAACATGGCAGTAAATCTCGAGCTAGGGAACCCCCTTATCCCCTCCCTTATGATCCCCATGGAGTTTGATAATTGTTGGACCCACTGGATTGCCAGTAAGGGGGGTCCATATGAATTTAAAAAAGAGAGTGGGGAAACATGGACTGGCATATGTAGAGTGATGGTAGAAACCGAAGCTCTGAGAAACAGTAATAAGAGTAAAAAAGCAAGAATTTTGCAACTTACGTCTCTGGTAGTGAGATGGTTAAGACAGCATGCTGGAATGCTGGCTAGAAACAGTAATAAGAGTAAAAAAGCAAGAATCTTGCAACTTACGTCTCTGGCAGTGAAATGGTTAAGACAGCATGCTGGAATGCTGGCTAAAGAACTAACAGAAAAAACAGAATTAGCAGAAGAGATAACCCGGGCAGTCGAGCAAGCGATCCAAACTCATGACATGCTCGAGAAAATGAGGCAGGAAAATAAAAAATTAGAAACAGCTGTAGAAAACCTGCAAAAGCAAAAGGTACCGTCCCCTGGGGTTCAGTGTTCTTCAAGTACTTTTATAGTGCCTGAGGAGTGGGGACAGAAATGGAAACAGGTGGCTCTTGCCAAGTTAAGAGATAGCACATGGACAGTTGAGATGGATGCTGCAATGGGGACATGTAGAATGACTCTGTTAAAGCATCCTGCCATGACCCATGGGCAGGAGCTACCGCACCGCACTGCAACCGTATGATGCAAGCCAGGTTCTGGGCAAGCCCTCCCCAAAACCTAGATTGATTCCAGTAAAAACAGGAGAAATAGGTGAGGGTGAAAATCAAATTCCCCCTTTAATCTTGATAAATCCCCGTGCAGTCCCCCAAATGTAAACACCCCTTCACAGTTATTTAAGGAAATGGATAATGAAGTAAACAGATTGGCTAACACTATAAAAGGGTCATGAATCTAAAAAACCCCGCGTGAGCGGATTGACAGCTAGGCTCAGCGTGTTAAAGATTAATGAACTAACTGCATTAGCCAGAGCTGTGGGTCCCCCCCCCCCCCTGATAATTTCAATGAGTTTATAGCATAGCTCCATAGAGGCGAGCAGTTACTCAAAGCTGTACGAATTGACATGTTGCAGGAACCTATTCTAGTACAAACGCTGTTAGGACCCCTCAACTGTCACACCCTTGGTTTTGATGATGATGTTGAACAGATGATTAAACGCGTAGTGCAGAAGCACTTTAAGTTATCTAGTGAGATAGCATCCTTAAAGGAATGGCCAGATTACCAGGAGAGGCTCCTGCGAAACTGGCAGAAAGGATTCAAACCTATATTAGATTCTCAGGTGTGAATGCTAACATGGAAGATTTGAAAGTTATAGTTCTAGAAGCTTTGCCACCTGGTGTATTAGATTCGATGAATGCTTGGTGTGAGAATGGAGGTAAAGATTTGGCTTGGGATGAATGGATCGCAAAAGTTGAAACAGCAGTTAAACAGCAGGAAGGAACTCCTGTTAAGGAACTGCGTACTCAGTTAGGACAGTGGAGAACAGAGGGTCCTGGATACTCCCCCCGTGGTCGCGGCCGGAGCTGGAGAGGTCATAGATCATATAGAACGAGAGATAGTGATAGAGAGGGTGCGCGGGTACCTTTTAGAGTTCTGAAACAGGAGAATTCAGACCTTAAGGGAGAGATTGAAAAGCTGCAAACGCAGCTGCAAGCATGTGTGATTGGTAAAGAATCTCAACAGGAGAGAGACAAAACAGTGACAACGTAGCTAGGGCGACAGTCCTGGCAACAGGATTGAACGACCCAGTCGCTACTGATTTAGTAGCATAGGACAGCCCTATCCACGACTCAGAATGCATTTTTCAACAACCCATGACAGTCGATGTCTGGGGGCGCCCCCATTTAAGCATTCGAGTCGGAGATGAGCTAATTGATTTTTTGGTAGATACGGGGGCTGGAATTTCTATAGTAAAAGATGACTTTAACTCTTTTCCAACTGGAGAGTCAGTACAAATACAGGGGATTTCTGGAACTAATCAGACGTATACTGTTAAAATCCTCCCCCTCCAGTTTGGTATGCATACCAGTCAGGAGAACTGTGCTGTTGCAGAGAGAGAAAATCTAATTGGAGCACAGACAATTAAGCGTTTGGGATTGATCTTAGATTTTCCCAATATGTGTATTAGACAGACTCTCACTGTAATGCACGATACTGATGAAGTAAATATAATTCCTATGGGACTAGCCACACAGACGATAAGAGCAATAAAACCCAAACCACCGCCTCCCATACCAAAAAGGTGGGAGAGCTGGTGAAGTGAAATTCAATCTGTCTGGGCAGTAAATTCCCTAAACAAGGGTGAAATAAAAACTTCTGTTACATTAGAGGGCAATACACCTCCTTTTTTTTAAAACAGTACCCAATACCTCAGGAGGCAAAGGAATTGTTAAGACAGGTAATAACAGAACTAGAAAAAAGAAATCTAATCAGAAGATGTTCAGCGCCTAACGTGGCACCGATCTGGCCAGTTAAAAAACCTAATGGGGCTTAAAGATTAACTATTGACTATCGGGGGCTAAATAAAACTGCCAAAAAGGGAGCACCTGTAGTGGCAGCGTACCCTAAATTATTGGAAGTAGTTACCCCTGACATGAAGTGGTTTTCTGTACTTGATGTAGCAAATAGCTTTTGGAGTTTACCTTTGGAACCTAAGTCTCAGTATAAAACAGCTTTTGTATTCCAAGGTATGCATTACTGTTGGAATGTGTTACCAATGGGGTACTGTAATGCACCCACAATTTTTCATACTGTGGTGAGAGATATGCTGAAAAAAAAAAGGATTGTTACAAACAGAGAGAATTGTTCAATATGTAGATGACATTTTAATTGTGAGTAAAACAGAGCAGAAACATGAAGAGTTAATGCAGCAGCTGCTTGTGTGCTGCCAAGTGTATAGCTTGAAACTTAACCCCTCTACGTCTCAGATTAAACAGAAAGAAGTGCAGTATTTAGGAATTCAACTCAGAACTAGAACTATAGAACTAGAGTACAAGTAAAAGTAAAAAAAAGTAAAACAGAGAAAACAACCAAAAAGAGATACAGAGTTTACAAGAGCTTTAGGCAAAAGATAATGCAATTAACCATAAGTACCACCTGGATAAACGGTTTTAAATATTGGCTGGGCACAGTGCAAGGAGCTGCTGCAGCACAACAGGCTGCAGAACAGCTAAAGATGAATCAAGCTTTTGATGCACACAATAACATTAAACAATGGAAAACTGGAGACCAAGTAATGGTTAAAATTGAACCGGGTCCCAAGAAAAAAAAAAAATTTTTTTTTTCCTAAAGCAGAATGGAATGGACCCTAGCCCATTTTGGAGAAATTGGGACCATCCCTATACCTAGTGAACATAGAGGAACAGCCACACTGGAAGCATGCTATGCAATTAAAGAAATATATGGGTTGAACATGTATGTTACATGTATGTGCTTATTTTACAGAAAAATATACAAGATAAGCAAGTGCAGTAAGTACCATGGAAACCTTCCAACTAGGTAATAGAAGTTTTATGAGCTTTAATCTCAGCACCCCACTTATTGCTACACCTTGCTTGGAGACAATTAAAACGCTTTGAATTGACTAGACCCTACCCTACTAGACAATTAAGGGCGAAGAGTCAGTTTACTTGGAGCATTGGTAATGCAAAAAAAAAAAAAAAAAAAAAAAAAGAGAGATTAATATCACTTATTCTGCGCCCATAAAGGAGAGGCGAGTGTGATTTGTATTTTCACAGGTTAAGATGCCACCATGGATCTGGACCTTGGCAAGCGTGTTGGTGATAGCCCAAGATGTAAAGGGACTAACAAATGTCACTAAACTCAACCTAACGCATTCAGTGACCAGAAGCTTTTGGGTCGAAACAGCAGATAATCCAAACAAATGGGAGACACCTAGTCAGCAGCACCCTACCGGCACTGTGTTGAAGTTGGTGTGTGAAAGTAAAGGACAGCAACAAACAGGACACATACTCAGAGTTTCGCCCTTCCCAATTCAGATGGCATGGGAAGTTAAGAATGATAGACTGGATCTAAAGTTTGAGGACACACCTACACGAATAGAAAAAGCACTGATTTTAAGTAAAGAGACACAGGGGGGTTATGCATGTTGTTGGAAAGTTGATATTATTGTAAATTGTAAACCCATGGATATTTTGGCTCTCCCTCCTCCAGGTTTAAACAACGATGTTCCCGGTACTACACCAATACACCCTGAACAAAATATACATAAGGAAAGAAAATGAGCAACTCCACAAATGGAGCATGCTCTAGTAGCACCAAAGCAGATTATGGAAGATTACATCACAGGAATAGTGGGGGAAGATCTCACTCTAACATGCATAATACAACCTACCACATTCCCAACACCATCTCCTTCCTTCCCTCCATACACTGCTACGGAGGTGTTGGCAGTTTACTAATGGACCAACATGCAATCACTATTAACAATATGCATGTCATTGCACAAGGGTTTCAACACTTAAATGCCACTATTTTGTCTCTCATTAACAGCATACAAAACAATGATGTTTCATTGGCAGTAGCCTGCACAGCCTATGAAAGCAGAGTAATAGAGATGGTACAGCAAAATTTGTTGCAACTGCAGCTTCAAAATTGGCCACGTATCTTAAATCGTGCCACCATCATGAGCCAATTACAACAACAAGGCATAGAACATATAATGCCTATCTTTCTAGAATTTGCAAAATTTGACAGCATCCCAAAAAGAAATCAAGGGGAATGCAAATGCATACATCTCATGATGGCAGTGCCCAGATGGTTACAGGAGCCAGTTAAAGTATACTATGCTAATAGTGTGGGGACTCTGGTAAATAACACTTATGTGCAACATTACCCCACTGTGCGTCTAGTGACGGAGACTAGCTCAGAGATTAATCAGGCGTGTTGTACGAAATTTAATGGATGGTGGCTGTGTGAGTGCTATGCCAAAATTGATATTAATACTACTAGAAAAGGCTGGGCACGGTTGGTGCAAAAAGAATTGGTTAAGGAAGTAGTACGTGTTCAGGATATGGCCTGTGCCATAGGGTATTCTAATTTCTCTATTGATGGTGATATCTGCCCTGCAAGTGAGGCAGGATTTTGTGTACCAGTCATTGGCACTATCCAAATAGGAACCCATGCCTTTTGGCCAACAAAGAAGGGTAAAGCTGTCACTGAAACGGTCATCATTCATGAACATCTGCAAGATTTACTAGTTGATCTGTTTCCACCTGTAAAGTTTTTACAGTTAGATATACACGATTTAGTGATCAGGACAAAGGAGTCCCTAATACCAATAGCCCACTTAATACAACAGCAAATGCGTGAAGTGGATGTAGTTCAACATACAGTGGAAACACCCTGGTGGGCAATCCCTGAGGATATAACTTTACATCCAGTGGTTCGCACCCTAAGTGTAATCCTCATGGGAATCCAGGCCCTAACTGTAGTAGCTTTGATGGGAATGTGTTGCTATATGATCCATCAAACAAAACGCGCCAAGTTACAAGGTCGAGTGGACAAGGTAATGGAAATAGCAATCAACACTGCGGTTGTACGCCCAAATAATCATGTCCCAGAGTAAGTAAAGGTACAGATATGTTTCCATATATTCAAAGGTATATATATACCTATATAATCATTTCATAAAGTAAAAAGTTAAAGTATCAATTTATCCATATAAACATATACACATATACTCTCATTTATCAATATATAAGTCATATATTTGATTATGAATTTTTATATTTTAGATATAGTTTGGATGTCCCCTTGTAGCCCTTACGACAATATCAGGTTGACTACTGAACCCCACATCATTTGTGGTCCCGGGCCTAACATTCCCAGGCCCACCATATGGGATTTGAAAAATAATTGGATAATGAAAGCTGTCTGTCTGTCGTACGAGGGAATGTGCAGACTAATCAGACAGCAGGGGCATGAGCGTATGGATGGTAAAATAAGGTAACCACCTCACAGTGTTTAGCCCACTGGGTTATCTTTCGTCCATGCATTATGCTTTTCCGGGACGATGGGTAAACATCCTCCCCTTAAAAAGACAAAAAGTGGGGGAATGTAGTAAGTGAAGGCAATGTAAGTAAAGGCTAAAGGCCTACTAAGGGCCCAGCCTGAGGCCTGAACTAAAGTAATGGTCAAGTCTTTGCTAATATGAAGCAAATTGCAGCTGTGAGCAATTAAGGCTGGACCGGCTCACAGAAATTGGCAGGAAGAGGGCTGATATCGTAAGAATTTATACTCATTATAATTTCAGTATAAACACAGTAATGAGGTACATTATAAACCAAGGACACTCCTTAGATAACGGGTAACCTCATGAGCCATCCCAATGACAGGGGCAAAAGGGTAAAATGATGGATAGAGTTGTTTTGATCAAAACAACAGGTGCAAGGGGCGAGGCGGCACCTAACGATGTAAATGGGCTGCACCTTACTACGTAAGAGGGTTGTACCTTGCTACGTGGAAGGGTTACACCTGAATACGTCAAGAGTGATGTGTAACTTGTTCTGTATCTGTATATAAACATGTGTCACCGGAATGTCTTTGTCCAGCTCGAGGGGGAGTGACAATGTCCCTCACTGAGCTGTGTCCATTGCCAAGCGTCACTCTCTAGCTGTATGTCTGGTGGACTGAGAAATCCGCTGGAAACAGAAAGGGTGTCAGGGTCGCAATAAACCCTGGCCGAGGTGCCTTTGTACCTTACTAAGACTCTGTGGTTATTGGGGGTTCTCGTCGAGTCTGCTGCGTCAGCTATCTGCGCAGAGCTGGGGCAGCACACAGAGGGAACACACGCACGCAGCCGAGTGATATCAACAGGAGAAAGCAGAAGCACCACACCGGTAGCCTCTGGACACAATACAACACTACACCACTACAACAGGAACAAGAGATTGAAATCGTTATGACCCTGTTTTAAATTACTCAGAAACTAAAAATGGACGTACCAACATTCATTAACAAATAATACACACACACACACACACACACACACACACACACAATGTGGAGCAAAATCCCCAGTTCATTCTGCAGAAAGGTAATTACTTGGATCGTTATCTGTTAAGATCAAAGCTACCACTACAGTCTGAGCACAAAAATGTGCCTGCAACGAATCCAAGGCTGACCGTGCAAGGTTCTTTTGACCTGCCAAAAACAGCTGCTTCCACAACCCTAGCATCCACCTGCCTGTGGTGCTGTGGGATGCCCATTTACCCCCAAATTTAGCTCAATTTTCTTCCCGCATCTCAATGCTGGTGGACCAGGGCTGTCATACTTCTTTTCTGGAATTATAACGTTTTTCTTCTATGTCTGAACATGTGCTGCTATCTTTTTCTTAATTAAAAATACTCTGCATTTGTTTTACTGCACAAAGTGTACTGCTCTTTGGAGATTTTTTTTCTTGCTCAAAAGCATGAAATTAACTGCTCTCAGCCAGGTCGGAAGAGGCAAAGGGATTAAAAACATTTTTTTCTAACCACATTTAAAAATAATCATTTGACAATAACGAATAAGCAACTACACATGAATCTAAGGTATAGGCTACAGATTCTGCTTTCTTTGACTGAACCACATTCAAATAAAACAAAATACCACTGTTAGCAGGAGGGCTGAATTAGGGCTTCTGCAAAATCATAGTATTGAACTGTCTGACTTTCAGATGAAGGAAATGTTGCTTTTGCATTAACAACTGCCCCAATTCTGGAAGGTGTTGAGCACCCATGACTCCTACTAACTTCAAAAGGAGCTGAGGGTGGTCAGCACCGTGCAGAGTTTAGTCAATATTTTACTGCACTTGATATATCACTGGAATCTCTTCTCTGAATGAATTTTCCTGCTTAGAAAAATAGTGCCCAAGGATGCACCACAGTTTCTTGAGAGTTTAAATTGATTTATTTCTAGACTATTTGGCAACCTTTTACTCACTCACTCTTGCGTGAAGAGGTGTATTTTCAAATCCATTCTACAGACTATTTATGCCAGAAATGGTCATCGTGCACAATGTTCAGAAATTACTAATACTCTGCCTTTATGTAATATAATGATACATGATTTAGCATAAATCAGTGGTCTCCAATCATTAGTACTGTGGAGAGCAACACAGGATCAATGCATAGTGAGAAACAAATGGTTATTTGCTCTGTTTCCTTAGAAATAAAATTGGGGAGGGAAATGGAAATAAATACTAAAGAAACAATTGAAAGGCAAAACATACATTCAAGGATTTTAAAAGTCTGCTGCCCCCTTTTTTTTTGCTCATTATTTCAATTGTTCAAATTTACAGCAGAAGAGTATAGAGTCTAATCAACTGTGAGCAAATTCCTGTTTAAAACAGCAAATACCCTCTTTCCATATTACCCTATTTTTTCCCCATTTCTGATGGTATCCTTACTGGATTTTATCTGCAGCATCTCTCCTGTTACCAGTTCAAAAAGTCAGAGATGTTTCCCTTCTTACCTTCAGAATAAGATGCTACCATTGCACTACTAAAATGCCACTACTGTCTTGTTAAATTGCCTTTCATCGTCTTTTCTTGCAAAGATTTTGAACTGCAAAAGCCTGATTCTGCACCAATGAACTCAATGGGAGTTTTGCAGTGGTCTTCCATGGGAGCAGGATCAGGCCCTAAACCCCTTAAAAAGGATGACAAAGTGTTGTTCAGACCTTACCTGTAGGAGAAAGCTAAAGGTTGTCACCATAAACAAAACAAAATGCTAGCAAAGGAGTTGTCTTAAGGTTTGACCGCTAGGTGTTTGCGGAGGTGGAAAATACGTAGAGAAAATTTCTATTTCCAGCATCAAGGGGTCACAGTGCAGTTTTGTGGATCAACAATTTGAAAAAGAGGTAACCATGGAAAACATCCACAAGAATTTGACCGTAAGCAGGTGACTCACACCCTAGATTGTAGTGTAGTCCTAACCTACATCAGACAGAATGAAGGTGTTTTCCTAGTGTGGCTCAGCTGTTTTCAGCTCTTAGCAGATATTCAGCTTAATGAAACCATGCATATAATAACAGATACCATGAAACTGACCAACCTGGTCTGGCTGCCAGTCCTGTCTAACATTGTCCTCCAGACAGCAGCCAATAAGTCACCTTGCAGAATTTGCTCTTTGAAGTAAAGACATGCCACATCCACCCCTGTTATGGTTAATCCACCAAGTCACGGTCTTAGCTCAAAGCAGACCTCTTGGACTGTTCCCCTACAGAACTTCAGTACTGCTTTCGATTGACATACTAGGCATCAAGAACAAGCTTCAAATGGTGCCAATGCCTGTCTCATGAGAGATCCCTGGTTTTGACCTTCCAAGATGTGATCAGATGTTCTTCTAATGATCACCCGTGACTTTGTGATATCCCCTGCAGCTGTGGCCAGTTAGAAGATGTAGGCCACATACTTGCAGGCTGCACCTATTTGTAAGAGCTATACTGAAATTAAAAACATGCAGCTGCCAGCTAACTCAAGCTGGCAGGGCTCAGGCTAAGAGCCTGTTTAATTGTGGTGCAGACGTTTGGACATGGGCTGGAGCCCAGGCTCTGGGACCCTGAGAGATTAGAGGGTCCTGGGACCTGTGCTGCTCCTTGATTCTGAATGTCTACACTGCAGTTAAACAATCCCTTAACCCGAGCCCCATGAGCCCGAGTCAGCTGGCGCTGACCAGCCACGGGTGTCTAATTGCATTGTAGATGAACCCTTAAACTAACATGTTTGATTTTTACTATCACTACATATATATTAAAGGAATATTTTTCTTAAATTTAAGTTACACATTTATTTTCCACCCCGTCCCACAAGGCATGCCTGGTTAGATTGTGGCTGGAAGCTGTAATATAGGATAGAAAACAATAACATACATTAAAAGGGAAGAAATCATTTAAAAGAACACACCAAAACCCTAGAAGAGTGCATAGAACCTGGGAGAATAGAATCAAACCATGAAGTCTGCTATGGAAACACCTTGTGGATTTAAATTACCTGAGCTTAGATAAGTGCTACAAAAAAGTCATAGGAAAGTAGGTATTGTAAAGAGAAAGATAAGAGATAAGTCTTCAGATATCTGAAGGATAAAATAGGAAGGATATATTATAGTCAGTATTGGTGGCCCCACCAATTATTAAGGTTGCCTAACTCTTCCCATTATAGGACCCTGTTTTTAGTTGCTTATACTTAGTCAAACTTGAGTAGAGTGTCAGGAGAGACCATTAGATTATCTAATCTGACCTCCTGTATATCACAGGCTATTAAATTTCACCCATTTGCCCCTGTATTGAACCCAAACTGAAGCATCATTTGTGTTTGACATAATCAGATCTTCAAGAAATGCATGCACTCCTGATTTTAATACTCAAAAAAATGCAGACGCTACCATTTCCCTTGGTAGTTTTTCTCAATCATTAATCACTCAGTTTGTCTGGCTTCAGCTTCCAGGCATTAGTTCATTTTATGCCTTTTGCTGCTACTTTTAAGAGCCCTTCAGTATGTGTAATTTTCTCCTTTTGAACATATTTCTACAATGTAATCAAGTGACCTCTCAATCTTCTTTTTGATATGCTAAACATATTGAGCCCTAAGTCTTCCTTGCATTTCCTCCAGCCTTCAAATGACTTTTATGGCTGTTTTCTACACCCTCTCCAATTTTTCAACATTCTTTTCAAACTGTTGACACCAGAACTGTATGCAGTATTCCAGTCTCACCACTGTCATATCCAGAGGTAAAATCATGTCAAGGGGAGGTGTGCTTTCACCATATACTGTACTATATTATGCTTAGTATTCTGAAAAATCAGGTCCTAGATTCTCAGATGGGGCACCTAAAGTTAGTGGATACTTTTGACCTTAGTTTCTCTACATTTCAGTTTCTCATCTGTAAAATGGGGATAATTCTCTTATCTCACAGGATATCGTGAAAATAAATGAATTCATATTTGCATAGCATTCAGATATTGTAGTAATGAACACAATATAAAATCTCACAAAGAAAATAATAATTCTGTCTTCAGAGCAGGATTTGATTAATATGGAGTAAACAAGACCTGGGGCTTCCCACTGAACAACAAGGAGAAAACAAAATCCTGAACAGCTTTGCACTGAGTGTGCATTGTCCATTCTTTGTACTGATGAGGTATGGGTCTTCGGAAAAAATACCATGCAGTTAAAGCATGACTCATAATGTGTACACACAACTTTAATTTTGGCATTTCCTAACTTTTCGGTGCTTGACTTTCTACTGCTAACAGTGTTCTCTTAATGTAGCTTTTAAAATGTAATACATATATTTACTGAATCAACAATACCTTTCCATTTACATATCATTTTACATTTTCAGAGTTTGTTGAACATACTAACTTAATAGACTCCCCAGTAACCTGAGAGGTATGTAACATTATCCCCATTAGAAATATAAATAAGTGTAATTAAGAAAATAAGGAGGCAGATGCAAAAAGAATGAGTTAGGTGTAATTTCTGGCCTGAAGGTGCTACTCCTGGTCAGTGTCTCATTGTCAGAAAATGCCCTGTGCCTCAATCTTTCCAGCTATTATAAACAGAAAATTACTCCTGTGGAAATTCTTCGCCACTGCACAATGGAGAATTTTGCAGAAATTTGTGTGCGCAGAATTTCCTTTCCCCCCCACAGAAATGGGCTGCAGACATATTGGCTCCTGCTAGGAGCCGCTGAGTCTGGCAGAGCCCAAATCACACACAGAAGATAAGGCCGGGGGGTGGAGGGGGACTGGAGGTTCCCAGCATGCTCTGAAGGAAGAAAGTGGTGGCATGTAGGAAACTCTGTGCAAGCCTGGTACTGAGCTTTAGGCTGCCTCTCCTCTGGATCACTGGGTTCTGGGGCAGGGGGTAGAGGGTGTGAGTGTCTGGGCTGGAGGGTGGAGGAGCACAGCGGGGCTCTGGGTGTGTGTATCTGGGCTAGGGTGGGGCCGTGCAGGGTAGGAGATGTGAGTGTCTGGGCCAGCGGAGGGGTGGGGGGTGGGGGCAGGGGCTGAAGCTTGCCTCTGCGGGACTACGGTGTGAGTCTCTGCTTCCTCTGCTGGGCTCTGGGGGAGGAGGGAAAGAGAAACAGGAAGCGGGTTGTCATAGGGGTTTCTTTAACTCTGCTCCTGGGGGAATTTTTGTGTGTGTCTTGTATTGTTACAGACATGCTTGCTGACAGGTTTTCTGAAATTAATTAAAACTGGTGTGATTATATAGTTATTTGTATATATATATTAAAATGTACATATAGTAAAATTTGCAGAATTTTAAAATATTTTGCATACAATTTTTATTTTTTTGGTGCAGAAGGCCCCAGGAGCAGAAAATGAAAAAACAAAACCAAAAAATCCAAAGCGCAAACACCCCACCCAAAACAGGCATGTGGATTTTCTAAAAGGTGATGCATTTTTATCTGGTATACAGGACATGTCTAGAGAATCAGTGACTTGTAAATTTGCTGGTCTGTTGCTCGCATCATTTCCTGGCATTTCATTCAGCTTTTAATTAAAGACAGAGAAATGTATTTTTCTATGCAATGATACAGAACCATTTTCATTATAGTTATGCTCCCGATTAAAAACAACAATTACCCCATAATCTTTTTCTCCTTCCCATGATTGGTTTATAATGGAGAAGCCAAAATGTCATTGAATTAAATACTCTGCTTTATCTTATGTGATAAGAAAACCAATAATTTAGTATAATAGTGCACAGCCACTATCAGCACCAAGCCTGGAATGCCATCACATTTACCGTAAGGGAAAACTTTTCTCCTTGAGTCCTTTAATCGGTTGCACAATCATTAATTTCAAAGACACATTTTTAACTGCTTTCACTGTAAATACTTCTTTAAGCAGAAAACATTACATATAATATTAATTACTTTTGTGTAAGATATATGAAGGGAAGAATTTTAACAACACTGAGCATTCATCTGTAAAAAAAAAGGTTGTTGTTTTAAATGCAGAGAAATTTAAAATCACGAACCATAGCCTTGTGGCTAGTAGTAACATTTTCAAAAGCACCTTCGTGACTTAAAAGCCTAAGTCCTACTGCCTTTCAATGAGACTTACAACCTCAGAATTGCAATGCCTGTCAGACGAGCCCATGTCTATGCTACGAGCAAGGGAAGTGAGTCCACTGCTCGTGTACACGTACTCACGCTGGTTCTCATGGAGCTAGCAGGAGTATAAATCATAGTGTACCTCAGGGGTGGGCAAACTTTTTGGCCCGAGGGCCACATTGCGGTTGAAAACTTGTACGGAGGGCTGGGGCTGGGAAGGCCGTGCCCCCGCAAACAGCCCTGCCACACCCCCTATCCGACCCCCTCCCATTTCCCACCCCTTGACTGCCCCCCTTAGAATCCTATTCAACTCCCCTTGTCTCCTGATTGCCCCCTCCCAAGACCCCCCACCCTAACCACCACCACCAGCACCCCACCCCCTATCTAAGCCCCTCTGCTCCTTGTCCCCTGACTGCCCCCTCCAGAGACCCCACACACTAACTCCCCCCCCCGACCCTACCCCCTTCTCAACTCCCCCTGCTCCCTGTCTGCCCCGACCCCTATCCACACTGCTTCCTCCAGATTGACCCCCAACCCTGGGACTCCCCTGCCCAGAACCTCCATTCCATCCAACAGCCCCCTCTCCCCTGACAGACCCCGGGACTCCCTGTCCCTTAACTAACCCCTCTCCTCTGGTTGTGCCCCCTTACCACGCTGGTGGCCCTGCCGGCATTGCACATGTTGCACCGCTCTCCCGGAGGAGCGGGCAGCCCTGTGCGTCGCGCTGAACTCCAGAAGAGAAGGGAAGGGCTGGGAGCAGCCTTCCCCGCCAGGAGCTCAGGCATGCTGAGCTCCGGGAGAGCGGGGGAGGGGTCGGAAGCAGCCTCCGTTGCTGGAGTTCAGGTGTGCTGAGTTCCAGAAGAGCAGGGAAGGTGGGGGCGGGCCAGGAGCAGCCTCCCCGCCAGAGCTCAGGTGGGCTGGTGGAGACAGTCTCGCGGGCCGGATGTGGCCCCCCGGCCATAGTTTGCCGACCTCTGGTGTAGCTGCACTATCCTGGGTAGTGGCAGTGGAGGCCCAGCTGAACCATGATAAGCATGTACCTACCACTTTCAGGTGGGTTTGTACATGGCACAGCTCAGTCGTGCTTCTGTGGCCATGTCACGGCAGCTATGCTGCTATTTATATTCATGCTACTTCACTGAGTTCTAACACAAGTATATCTACACGAGCAGGGGAATCACATTCCTAGTTTGTAGTATAGACATAGCCTGAGCTGAGCAATGCCTGAATACCTTTAAAAACCCAGGCCTTATGCACCTTCAAATTTTTTCCTGCAAAACACTTGCTTGGATAATTGGTAACTTGCTTCCTATATACCTAAGTCATTTTTATTTCAGGTCATTTTAGCTTATATGGTCTTGTGCGAGGGAAAATGCATAATCTGTGTCGCTCTACTACATTCCCAAGATGATCTGATGTAGGCCCCTATTCATCAAGGATTTTAAACATATGAATGTCTTTAAGCTTAAGAATACTCCTATTCATGTCCAGTTTTCAGATTTTCTAGTGCCAGTAAAGAGTTCCCCTTGCAATGGGCATATTGTCAGAAACAGCTTAGTGCAATCTTGCAACACGGAGGTGAGGGAGAATATTGGATCATCAGTAAGCAATGGTTATAGAAGTCTGCTAAAGAACCTGAAGTATTTTTATAATACTATTGTTTGTAAGTGGCACAAAGTGATAGAGATGTCTCTGACAACATCATACTTCAAAAAAATTCAGGTACAAAGGAAGAATAGCCCATGAATCACCTTTGAGCCCACAGCCATCCTTAGGCTAGTCAACATCTTGTAGTAAATCATCACATACAAAATAAATGCAACAAATGAATTACTTTAATCCCCAAATCAAAAGAAGAGCAATACATATGAAGAGCATTAATAAGAGTTAATTTGGCACACCATCCCTAATTTAGGATTTCAATGTAAATAATCAAAGCAGGTTAGTTAACCTTTTTTTAATACTGTATGTGAAAGAGGATAATTCTACGCTAACTTGTGACACACAGTATTTTTTCAGTATTTCAGAGCTTAAAAAAAAGCCATTGATAAAATAGTTCTCAATTTCAGCCCTAATCCTGCAAACAGGTTTTGTCACTGACCTCAATCGGAGAAGGATTAGGCACTTGATCTTAATAAATATTTAGTTTAATGGATAAACTAACCTAAAATGTGAACAAAAAACCAATAATGATAGGAGTAAGGAAGCCATTCTAAGATGAATATTTTAAAATATGTACACAAAATGTACACAAAATCTACATTTTTAACAGGGGACTGATGAGCATGATTATGCTCCAATGCAAATATTTTCTATCTTAAAAAACAAAACAAAAAAGAACCCCAAAAACACTCTTACTTGTTTAAGCTTCTTTAGATCTTCATCAAGTTCCAAGTTGTCCAGAATAACAGCAACAAACAAGCTGAGCAGAATCTACAAAACAATTAAAAGTATTTTCTTTAAAAGTTTGATTTCCCTTAAGAAGCAATATTAAATACTGTGGGTAAAATCCTGTTCACACTGAAATACATGGGAATTTTGCCATTGACTTCAATGGGGCTAGAATTTCATCCTTTGTATCTACAAGTCTTTTTATAGTTAGTATATTATATTTGACTGTGTATATAATAGTTCAACAAAATTACAATTTGAAGATTTGAGACTCTATGATCAATCCATTATTTATGTTCAGTGAATATCCTTTGAAATGTACCTAACAGGTGAAAATCACTTAACATTAATCAAAGTTATTACAACAAGAAACAAAGTGTAATCCTGAAGTAGATCTTAGTAGGAGAAATACTATGAAACTATGTTACGCAAAGCTACCGCAACGTCCCTTGTGCTGAGCAGTGGAGAGTATGGGAGTATGTTTTTCTGTGAGCCAGGGGCAAGTGAAGCTCAAGGTATGACTGATGCTAGTGGGGAAGGAGAAAGATCAAGGGTGACTAGAGGGGAATGCACAGATTCAGCACATCCCCTTAGCTAGGGCCCAATCCTGCAAATACGTATACATTTGCTTGGATGATATTTAGGAGATTTCCTGCATCTGCTGTGAAGAGCATATTTATTAGGCTACATAATTAAACATCTATTAGTGGTATTAGATTTCAGTCCAGAGATTGCTGTGTTAAGTATTAAAGTGGACGTTCAAATGCTAAAGCCAGGCAGAATTAAGATACAATACCTCATCACTAGCATGAAGCTCTTTAATCATTAACAATTATCAGTGAGAATTTGTCTGTCATTCTGTCAGAATTTTATGGCATAGAAGTTTTACTTCTCTGAACAACCTGCATAGTCTATTATACTGTAATAATATAGTAAGGTCTGGCCATAACAGTTAAGAAACTATTTATATTGCCATTTACTACTTACTGTTTACATTGACGAGACAGTAACTATTAAAAAGATTGCAAGTTAATACCTCATTATGTCATATATATCTATACACATACATATAAACACACACACAAACAAGGCACACAAGACTTTGATCATTCTCTTTCACTTCAACATAAACCTCAGAGCACTTATCACAAAACAACAGTTAAACTCAAACTTATTATTTGTTTAACCTCCTCAGTTCCCATTGGGATTAAGTCTTCACTTCCAAAATAATTTTTTTCTTCAAGCTTCAACTTTTCCTCAGTTTCTATTGAGAAACCTATTCATTTATTTCCAACTCTCTACAGTCTTCTTTGCCAAGTGCATACAATTATCACTCCTTCTTGCTCTGACTCCTGAAAGTTATCATTTACTTCTACATTTAATTGCTTTATTTTTAGCCACTTATTCATTCTTAGACCTCTTGTTTGTTTTAATAGCAACCTGACTCTTTCCACATCTCTTCACTGATCACACACTCATTTTTCTCCTACATTCTCTCTTCATTTTCCAATGTTGTTGTTTCCTTTTTCATTTCCTTTTGTCTTTGTTCTACTAAGATTTCTTTTCCCTTCCATAGTCTGAGAAGACCTGAGCTGAAATGTGAACTTTACCCACATGTCCTCCCTGCTACTCAGGTACTTTATTAAATGCAGGGACACTATATGGTATCATTCATATAGGGACCAGGCAACTGTAAATTTCTCCTTGCAGTTTCCTTTATACTCTTCCATTTTTGCGGGAGCAGGGTAAGTGTAATATATGTGTACCCCTATAACCCCACATACCATGAAAGAAACCAATGGACTGGTATGTACCAGAGTATTCCCAGAACAAGGGCAGGGATGAGATGCAGGGAGGTAGCACAGTATTTAGGAGACTGACTTTCTTGAAATGGCGATATTAGACAGGGAAGGATGTGGCCCCCTGGCCCAAGAACATCCTTTGCACTGTCAGAGAAAGGGGTGCGTGAGATTTCCTCATATCCCCCCAATCAACTTTACAACACATGTTTCCAAGTCCAGGATCATTTTCCCAGTTCCTCTTTCCATCTTGCCGTTCCCCTTTCCAGGAGCTTGAAATGGGGCTGCAGTAACCTCTATGGCCCTTGTACCCAGGAGGGGAAGTGAGGAATTCATATACACAAGCTGCTTTAACCACCAAACAGCTTGCGATTCCTGATGGCAGAGAAGGAGTCACCCCCACTCTCCATCAAGCCTGATCCTGTTTAGGGTCAGCTGATTGGGTGAGGAGCTGGTTGATGAGCTGTAAAAGAATCAGATGCCCCTTACTGGCACCTATTATTGGGTCAGGATTTTGGTCCATATGAAATAACTCAGTTTCTTGGTATAGTGCTGGTGAAATTCTATAATCAGTGAAGCAAACAACAGAAAACAGGGAGTATGTAGTATAAACATAGATAGAGTAAGTCAGGTTATAAAATCTATACTGTAGACAAGGTAGGGAGGTTCTAAAAGTCAGTGAAAGGAATGGAGGTCAGGGAAAGTAGGGATAAGAATATTCTTATTTATAATACAAAATATATGATGAGCACCATAAGATCTGTTATTGTGGCAAATGCATCTGTTATTTAGTCGTCGGGACTAATGGAAACTAAGGAGACTATGGATTGGATTGTGGTGTTCTCCTTGGTCAGGATCTGAAAAACAGTACTAAGGCCCTAACTTATCTAGAGTGTTTGCAGAACGGTTTTTCCTTCTGCTCTCTCCCTAGAAAGACATAACCATGCCCATTTAGAGCACACCCAGGAAAGATGTCTTTAGGCATAATCCAAACTTCCTTACAGGTCCAGGAGTTGCTCTATTACTATTTATTATTTTATTAGTTAATATGCTGCATTATGTATTTCCCATGTGTTCATTTCTGCATCTATAATAGGAAAAGCATTGTACTTTTTTCTAATTAACAATTTGTACCATGAGGCTTTAAACTTCTTTTCTTCAGTTTAATTACCACTGTGAAGGGAATGTAATGAAATTGAAGAGGGCATCTCTGTATGATAAATACTAGCCCTTCTTTCACACTGTGATCATTTGAACTATGAGGGCTCAGGGCTATAACAGTTATAGTATTATGTTACCGTGGGACTTAGGACTTATGCAGAAAATCTCACACCAGAACAAATGTTGGCCTTCATGTACCACAAAGATTAAGGCTAAATTTCATGATGTATCAAATAATTAATCCCATATCCCTTCATAAAAAGTTTATAATGAGCATGACAATAAGATTTAGCTAGCTGATTAAAATACTCAAGACAAGAAATATTCAGCAATTTGCAGCAAAGGAAAGCACTAAATATTTGCAGGTCAAAACTTACCAGAGTAGCAAAAAGATGATAAAGTATAAAGTAAATAGCAACTACAGGTGCCCACATATGCCCTACAGCATTAAGAGTCTGATCCATGACATCCACCCATCCTTCCTGCGTAAGGATCTGGAACATCGACATGAATGCCTACAGGAGAAAAGAATCCGAGAGGTAGCCGTGTTAGTCTGGATCTGCAAAAGTGACAAAGAGTCCTGTGGCACCTTAAGACTAACAAACGTTTAGTCTTTAAAGTGCCACAGGACTTTGTCGCTTTTACAGGAGAAAAGAATCACACATATATTATAGCTACATGCACTGCTTTAAAATAACGCTATGGACAATCATCAAAGTTGTATGGAGTAGATTTGACAAAGCAAAATACCAGTTATTGCTATCTTGATAAACAAAGGAGTGGATTTCAATTCTCTGAAAGAGGATTACACACAATTTTCAGTGCAGAGGCAGATACAAATCATCCACTATTTGACTGAACCATAACAGTTTACAGCTGTAAACACAGTCTCAACTTTCTTAGGCAACATGAAGCTTGATATCCTCCATAGTTGATGAAATATAAAGACTATGATGGGTTTGAGGATCAAGATATTGTTTCCAGGGTTTTATTGCCCTGTCAGTTCATAAGTAGGTCAATTTATTTCAAGTACTGTTTTCAGTCTCTAAATATGAAGCAAGACAATGGATCTTCATGCCTGTAATAAAGCTGTATGGTTAAATGAGCTCATAAAGTGATAAAAGTTACATTCATGGCTCCTGCCTGGCAAACCATTCCAGGCACTTTGAAAACACAATAAAAACTATATCCTTCAAAAAAAGACTATGCCCCTGTCCTTTAGCTGTTACATATAAGCTGATCTCCAAAACTATGCAAAGCCCTATTGACTTTCTACTTAGCACTTTTGGCACAGATTTTTCAGTGGCTCTTCTGAAGTTAAGAGGCACTCAGCAGCAGAGGTTAAATGCCTCATTAACTAAGGGTGAAATGGCACATATCACATAAGCAGTACAGCTGGTCAGAAAATGGAGGACATTTTTCATTGAAAATGTTTGAAACGTTTTGGCCAGCTGTTGCTAGAAGCTTGGTGGTATATGAGGGACCCAGTTAATTTACAGATTTGTATGTTAAAACTCAAAAGACCATTCACCAAAAGACAATCATTAAATAGACTCTAGAGCAATGCAGCAGGTTAGGCAGATCCCATCTGCTGCCATTTTCTTCTTAACATTCAGTCCAAGGATTTGCTTAATCGGCAGGAAAGATGGAGAGCCTTAACTATGCCTTCTTTTCCCTGTTCGGCTCTATGCCACCAGCAGCTCCCCTCTACTGGATTAATCTTCGCACGGCTAACTAAGCCAGGTGCAGGGCAGCTTTATGCTCGTGGTGCAGCACAAAGAGACCACAACATAGATCAGAATCTGGCCCAATATGTGAGAAAATTCCTTAGCTGATGGGTCTTTCTGGTGTCCTATTATTTTGTTCAGCACAGAATTACCAAGAAAAGATGAATTACCAAGCATACTAGTCAAGAGAAGTTGAAAAGAGAAGCTAATGATGTAGCTTGCCATTATGGTTACTTGATTTAACAGCTTGTTGTGATATAGAGATATTTTAATCTATGTTCATTGTGCCTAGACAGCACTGTCAATAGAATTCACAAGCATTTCTTGTTGCATTCCTTGAGAAACACCACTAGAAAAGCCCCTCACACTAATGTAATCAACCCATGTTTCTGAAGAATGTGTTTCATAAATGCAAGTTGAAATATTGTGAAAGTTTTAAGTTCTTGAAGGAGCAGCAAGTTAAAACACAGTGCTACACTCAAAGCTAATGGCAAAAAATGCAATTGTGGTGTTGTGGTGTTCCATGTTTGACACTCAATGACTTCCATATCAAATTTGCCGATTTTTTAAAAGTAAAATATTTTCTCGAACTGACAGCTCTGCCAACTTAACATGGGTTCTGAGTGTCAGGCTGAGATTTTTCTTCTCTTACCTCATGACTAGTAATAAAGGTTTCGCAGACCAAATGTCTTCAAATTATGTCCTCAGACAACTCTACATTCCTACTGCCCTCAGGGAGCTTGTGCAGATTCAGCTGACTGAAATCCAGTTAAATTTCTCCAGTGGTAACTGGAGTAAGAAGTAGTAAACACATATTTGTGTCACTAGAGTAAGCACATGCGACTCTGGAAAAAACTATTAAACCTATTTATTAATTAAGATGGTGCCAATTTTACACAGTCACTTTTCAGAGTTGAATCACACGCCAAGCAAGCCTTCAGGGCTTGTCCCAAGTTCCTATGAGAAGCAAAGCCGGGGAGCATCTAGCATAGATCAGAGCATTCAGATGAGAAAGGCACCACCCGCAATGGATGGGTTTAAGTGGCATCAATAAACATAACCAACAGGGCTTAATTAACTTCCTAACTTTGTTACGCAACATATGGATCCATTGTGGGAGGATGGCTAACTTATATCCCCAAACCAGGAAACGGAGGAAAGCTATTCACAACCAAGAATCTCTAAACCAACAAAAAGATCCAGCCCAGCTGTCAGAATGTTAGCTACTCAAATTAAGGTGAAAACAGGACTGCATGTTGTATTAATTTAGACGGAATATATATGACTGAAGAATCAAAGCGTTAACATAACTCAGTCGCTAACCAACATTTAACAGTTTAAACAAGGTTCAGGGTTTGTTATTCAGAGACCTCAGCCTGCTTAGTAACAAGGCAAACACACCATTAAAAGTCCCTTTAACCTTTTATTAAAGGCACAGAATAGAAGAAAAAATAGGTAAAATATTAAATAGGGCTTTAATTTTAATAATATCCCTTGTTCCCTTTCCTTTAGATGGAGAGAGCTTTCAGAAGGAAAACCCCACTTATCTGACAGTCTTTTAAGATGGTATTAACAGTCCTTTTCGGGAAAAGATGAAGTTAGTTGAGATGGGCTGCAGCTGTCATTGTTGCTAAAGTCCAATTTTATTTGCTAAAAGATAAACCAAGACAAGCATACACCAGAGAGGACAGAAAAGAGAGAAAATGCAGCTTCTGTCTCTGTCTTTAACTCTCACTCACAAGCTTGCTGATGAAAAAACATAGGCACAGGACATGGTTTTATCAGCCAGTCTGAGACCTGGCAAACTTGCACTGGGCTATTTAGGACATTGGTCACAGGCTTACTGTAGTGATAGAGAGTATGCATCTTGGCCAGCTAAGCCAGACCTTTATTAGACAGAAGGGGGAGAGAGAGAGAGAAGAGTTAAAAATAAGGTTGGAAAGAACATGTTGGGGTAGGAGAAGAGAGACAAAGTCTCGCATCCCAGATAGTGGTAAGGATTTAGCTGGAGCCAGTGGAGGTGGTGATTACATGGGTTCATTCTCTCTGGTCTGGTCTGGTCTGGTCAGACATCTTTCAAGATTAGGATGCAGGTCCAGCATCTGAGATGGTGGGGGTGGCAGTCGTGATGTTGGCTTTTTGGGGGGACCCCAGAAAGGAGTGATGAATGGAACAACTCCGTCCCTCATTTTTCAGAGAGGCAGCCATTTTAGTCTGGAATTAGCTAACTACAAGAGCAGTTTCTCTTCTCTTGCTGTTCATACCTCCAGTTCAGATGCTAGAGGAATACCTCATCATCCCTGATTAGAGATAACAAGCTGGTTCAGCCTGATTGGACTAACCTTGTTATCTCTAACCTGGTTCTTGCCTACTTATTTATACCTGCCTCTGGATACTTCCACTGCATGCATCTGACGAAGTGGGTATTAGCCCACGAAAGCTTATGCTTCAATACTTTAGTTAGTCTTTAAGGTGCCACAGGACTCTCTGTCACTTCTCCCTCATTTTGTTCACCAATTAGGCCTAATTTCCAACATGCTAATTTTGGTTTACTGATTTCTAATCCCACACTGTTCTTGTTTATCAGGCATGACCTTAATACAATACTGGAATTATCTCAGGCGGCCTTTTGCTTGTACTAGTTCAGTTTGTCTTCCTTCTGCAACCTTTCCCATCAACATTTATTACTTTAGGTTATTGTGACACTTTATGCGCGTCCACTTACTTTTTAGAGCTGAGCTCACACTTCGGACAAATACATAGGCCCGGCTATCAGTTGCAGTACCAAGCTGGCAACCCCCACCTAGGAGGGGCCTTTTATTGGCAGGGAGTGGGTGGGTGAACTAGTCAAGCTGTTCAGCCTCCTCTGAGCTAACCAGTGGTATAAGAGGGGGAAGGAAGAGAATGGCCAAACTTCTGCCCTGTGTCACCTTCCCCCTGCCCACTGCTATCTGGAACCGGGAGGGGAAAGTAACTCTACCACTGCCCCTGATCTTCTCAGGGCCCAGCAGGCCCAGACTTATGGGTGGGTGATGTGGGTAACTGTCCAGGGTGACCCCGTGGTCAGGGAGCACTATGGTTAAAAGGGTGCCAGTGCTTTGCATGGTTGTCAGCCTGGCATTCTTGCTGCTGGTGACAGAGGTTAGGGGACTGCAGTGAGCCAGCGCTGAGCGTACGAGCTGCCTGCGCCATTTGCAGCAGTCTCTGATGAGGTGCACGCAGTCCGTACTGTAACTTAAAAATTTCCCCAGTAAACTCAAGGTGTGTGATCATACTGTGAATCTGTACTTAAATACAAGGAAAGGGCAACAAAATACAAGTCTGCCCAGGGTTCCATTTTCCCTTATGCTGGCCTGGGACCCAAAGGTGGCTATATTCTACTAATCTGATATGCCCACCCCACCCCTCTGAAGCAAAAATTGAGGGATACTACATTAAAGATATTCTCATTTACTTCTGGCTCAGAACCTCTCTGTGTGTGACTAATGATTGTTGAATCAGTTTAGCCTTTCACTATTAATTATATCTGAGTTACTTAATATTATTTAATCTATTTTTTAATGGGAAACTTCCATTTTAATTATTTGCTTTAAGTTGTATAGATTTTTTAAATATACGATTGCATACCCTTTCCCCCTGTAAAATTCTACATAAATTAATTTTGTAAGTTGAAAAGTACCCTTTCAATGTGATGAAAACTTAGCCTTCCATTTAAATCTGTAATACATAATGTGGTTAGCTCTAACGGTATCTTTTAAATAAATGTAAATCTTTCCTCATATTATTAAAGTTCCCTATATTGGAAAAACATTAGTTTAAAGAAAATAATACAGCAGTGAATAATGATTTTGTGTTTTGTACCCAGCAATCTTTCTTTCAGAAAAATATATTTTTAGTTGAAAGGTACATTTTCAACCATTTATGTTAAAATGAAATGCAACTATCTAGCTGACAGAACTAACAACTGTGAAAATGAGACTTAGAGATTTATGCAAATGGAAGACTTCTGAATTAATTCATGTTCTGGAAAAGACTGTCAGGTTCTATGAATCTTTATGCCCCATTACTTAATTAGCTGTTTTGATGATGGTCGTCAAACTGCATTTGTATGAAGTGGAAGATCTGCAAATAAGGCATGTTCTATGAAATATGTGAGTCAAAGTGACAATTCTGTTTTTTTTGTCCAACCATTAAATAGATAATACCCCACAAATGACTATAGAAAAAGGGGGGGGGGGAATGTGTAGTTTTATAAAATCTAGGGTTCACTTACAGAGCACTTGTTCAATAAGTATGTTTATATGCAAAGTATCATGGGTCAAATCCCATTGGCCTTACTCAGGAGCAGTCCCACTAAAATCTAAAATGAGGAGGACTTAAGACCAACTTTGTCTAAATGCTGGTGCTCTCTCCCCTGCCTCTCCCCTCTTCTTCCCTGCTACATACCTCTTTCAGCCTCAGCCCAAGGAGTGAAATCCTGATCAGACTAAAGTCAAAGAATGTTTTGCCACTGACTTCAGTGAGGCCAGGATTTGACCATGGGTTCCTATGTAATTTTGGACACATTATTAAATGGTGATCCTCTTTTCATTCACACAGGAGCAGCTAATATTTGTCCCCAAGATTCAGTGAAATGCAATCTGATTTCAGAGGTGTAAGTAACTATGAAACTGATGATCCCTTCTGTTTTCTGTGCAGTGCACCTTGACATTTCTAAGCAGTTTTAGCAGAGATGTTCAAAGGCACAAATGGAAGTTTGGTACATAATTTATTTATACCTTTCCACATCTCTTTCTCTCTCTCTCTCTCTCTGTACCTACAGTTCAGCTGCCTTTTTCCCCCCCTCCTCAGGCTCAATACAGGCTGAAAAGACAGAGTTTTTTTTCTTTATTTGTGTCTTAGTTCGGATGAATGGATATTAGTCCATGAAAGCTTATGCTTCAATACTTTAGTTAGTCTTTAAGGTGCCACAGGACTCTGTCACTATTTGGATACAGTAATAACACTTCCCAGCAGTGGTGTGCTTTAGTGTGGTGTCTGGCCTTTCACTTAATTTAGACTTAAAAAATATTGCTCAAATGGAATATTTTGATCACTGGGGGAAGGATTCTCCCATTACAGCCTTTATACCTCACTGTACCAATAAAAGCCTGTTAGCTGGCCAGAGGAGGTTCTGCATTGGAAGCTCTGAGCATCAGTAGCTCAGTCTTTGCACATGTGGCTCCAGCGATTCTGGGCAGCTTTAGGTTGTCAAGAAGCTCATGAAACAGTGTGTCACATTCTGACTGGTTTACACTGCAAGTAACCCCAATGATGTAATTGTTACAAGTCAGGCTTTCCTCCAGTGTTTCCTTATGCAAGCCAGGTGCCCCACAGGCACCCAAACTCAATCCTCCTCCCCCCCAGGCTGACTCCAAACACTCCTGGATGGCTGAGGACCATTGTCATGGAGTAATTGATTATTACACATCTCAAAGGTAACAACTAAAATCCCATTCCGCAAATTAACATCTCAGTCTCTGCCAGCTTTGGTCACTCTCAACTGTTCTTCAGTCCCCAGCCTTCCTTCACATAAAGCAATAACACAAACAATACTCTCTTTCCTGGGCTTCATAAAAATTTCATGTTCCTCCTGCCTTCCTCAGCTCCCTGCCTATTCCATGGGACAGTGAGCATGTGGTCCTCTCCTAGGCCTTCCTTCACCCTAGCTCTCACAGAGGTTGGCGGAAGACATCCCCTCTGTTACTCTGCAGGCCGTAGCCTTTCTTCCACCTCCATTCTCTTCCAGTTACCTGACCCTTATATGGGGCAGTGGCCACAAGGCCACTCCCCTGGACCTTCCTTCCTGGAACCTTCTCCCTGCTCTAGGGACTACTACAGGAGACCATCCCTTCACGCAGCTTCTCCCTTTCCTGCAGCTCTTTATAAGGAACACCAGTCCAGCGAACGGGGCTGGCTGGCCACAGGCTTCCAGTCCTTCAAGGACCATACCACCCTGTTACAGTAACAAATGGGATTGTATAGCATGTAAACCAAGGCAGAATATGACCCAATAATGCTATACAAGACTGTAGAATAATTTGCTATTTTATTCATTTGGGGTGATGGTTCCTAAAAATACAAAGAAGATGGATCTGTTAAGAGCAGTATACTAAACGTGTGTATTTTGTGCACTTAGTATAGACATAAAGATGCAGTCTGGCATCTGAGAAGCTGAACCGGTCAAAAGAACATTGAAATTTGTAACCAGAGCAACACTGAGCTTGTGCTTATTGACTGTTCAGATAACCATGTGAAAACATGCAATTTATAGGCATTAGTGAAAGGAGGCTTGCTGTTTCCAGAACCCACACTGTGCCTCATTGTAGGATATTTATGATTAAGGGCAGATTTTATTTTTAGTCTACTGTTTCAGTGTCAAAGGTACTTTAGTGTTCAGGCTCAAAATTTACCCTTCATTGTCATCCTTTTTGTAAGTGTACTAGTCCTCAGCATTTCAGGAACTGTGAAAACCCACCATGCCAATTGTGCTTGCCATTTCAAATTCACTCTTGCATCAGGACAAGCCCCTATAAATCTACAATAACACACTCTGCATATATGAACTCAATGTCACTCTTGTCCTCTCTGCTAGTAAAGCTATTTTCACAAGCATGATTTGAAAATACATTCCAGAGACGTTAAACAGAATATTTTATAATTTCATGTACACTTGTATGTATGTTTGCCACAAGCCTGATTCTGCAGTCATTCAGTTGAAGAATCTTACTGAAGTCAATGTGATTACTTATGTTAATGGTAGTCCCCCAACCTTTGTCAGAGGGAAACACTTTAAAGAGACATTGACAGGTCAAATTTCATCCCCAATTCAATTTTCTTAATAGTAAATTTTCATTTGTTACATCAGAGGTCCCAAAGCAGTAGAACTACAAAAGGAAAACATACATTACCAATTATATTTCCCAAACGCTTATGCTTTAGTGAATTTGCATACAGTACAAGAATAATATTCAGAAAAAGAATAACTGAAGACTAAGTCAAAGTATCATATAATATGTATTTTAAAACATTTTAATTTGATTTCAACTAATACACTACTATTAGCAACCTATCTTATATTCAATTGATTGATGTAAAAGTTTACTAATAGTATGACAGAGTTTGACAATCTTGGTTTAAATTGGATTTTTCTCAGATTATAACATCAGTTAAAATCTGCAAGTTGCTGTGAGGGTAACTATAATTCTGTTAGGGATTTTCACTGACATTTTCATAGTTCAAAACTTAAACACATGCTAGAAATCAAGTGCACAGTAGTTTCAAACTTTCAGTTTATTATCAAAGGTTTCCCTAAAACGCTACTTTGGAGTTGACAGTATAACTAGTGGCATTATCACTGAAATTAGACAGAAGCCTGATTTTTCTTTTATAAACTTGCTTCCTAGCATTTTGTTTTCTGTCCCTTCTCTAGTATTTGGAAAAGAAACCTAATTATATTTGCCATGATCCTACTAACTCTTTTTCTAGCCAGGCTTTCTAGAATTGGACTTGTAGCATAACATTTCTTCCCTTAGGATATCTATTTTTGTCTCACTTTTGATGGCTAATATCCCAGACATGTAATAAAGGAGATCATTCAAAATTTTGCTTAACTATTTAGCTTGTTAAATGCATGACTCTTGAGGCTGCCTTAGTCATTCCTAATTGTTCCAGTCAATGCACTTTCACTAAAACAGATATACTGTGAAACCACTATAGGATGACTGAAAGCAATAAAATGTCACTGGAACCAATCCATGTACACTCAGTCTAATATGGTATTAAAGAAATGGCAGTATTTTCATTCAAAACAGTGTGTTTCACTAACTATATTAGCTCCAATTTCCACTGAATTTCAAAGTCTCATTCTGATTTCATGTCATGACCACAATAGCCATTTATTTATGCCCAAAAGGCGGATGCATACTTTGGCAATGCAGACAGGTTTTACAACCCTATCTAAAATACACATTCTTGTGCATATTAAGAGCAACAATTTTTCATAATACTACAGGTATTATGAAAGTATTAGCTATTTATTGGTAAATATTAGTAAATGTTGATTTCACTGTATCCACATACACTGGCAAAAATACTTCATTGATAATCAAATTCTACAGATAAAGTAAGAAAAATGCTGCTAAGAACTTACTAGAGTTTGAATTAAGGATATATACTGTGTATATTTTGACATGTGATGCTGACAATTTGTGTATTTTAATGGTTATAAAGCTTTAATTTTTTGAGTCTCAATGTCTACCATCATTATTTCCACTGCTTGCATCCAACGAAGTGGGTATTAGCCCACAAAAGCTTATGCTTCAATACTCTAGTTAGTCTTTAAGGTGCCACAGGACTCTTCGTCACTTCTGCAATTCCAGACTAACACGGCTACCTCTCTGATTCTTACTATCATTAAGTAATTATTGCTTGCCCCTCCCACATAATTTCCCACAACTGTGAACAGTTTAAATAGATTAAAAATTTAAAAATGCTTAAAAATCAAAATTGATATCTGTTGCTATTATAAGTAATGACAATTGATTTCTGACAACCCTAGTTATAGATCGTGTCCAAGTGCAACGTTCAACACTGTATACACTATTCCACACATGCACACTCTCTCCACTGTATCCTTGACCATTGTTAGACTCATACTTTGTACTGTGCCATCATATCTACATCTGTACATCCTAGACTTCCCTCAGCAATAAAAAACAAACTCAAACTCAAATTGTGTTTACAATTGTGGGTCTGCAGGAAGACAGAACCACAGCAAAGACCATACTGTTATTTGATCTTCTATAAGGTAACAAGATTTCATGGTGATATAAATTAGATTAGACAGAAAGATAGACCTATAGTAAGATAACTAGTGAAGTAGTCAGTGCTTCCTATGCTTACCCTTGGAAAAGTTGTAAATCTGTCCAGTTCTTCTACAAAGCAGAACATCTGTAAACTGATTGCTGACATTACAATTAAAAGGCTGGCAGTGAATACAACCAAGCTCCCAAGTTTTTTCCCAGGTCCAAATATCTTATACACAAAATCCTCCAGAGCAGGAGAAATCTTTATAAGTCGAACTACCCTAAGCACCTGCAGAGAGAGAGAGAGGAAAAGATAAAATACAGTTACAACCATATTACTTTGTCTGATTATATTATCCATTAATTTTAATAGTCACAGATTTTTAAGGCCAGAGGAGACCTTTATGACCATGTATCTAATCTGACCTGCATAATATAGGATAAAGAACCTCACCCAACAATTTCTGCATAAAGCCCATAACTTCTGCTTGAGCCATAACATACCTTTTTAAAAGATAAGAATTCTTGATTTAAAGATAACAAGTGATTCTTGATTTAAAGATAACAAGTGATGAAGAATCCACTACATCCATAGTTAAATTGTTCAACGGTTAATTTATGCTCCCTGTTAAAATGTACATTTTATTCCTATTGTGAAATTAATCTAGGATGATGCAGCATTTTGATTAAAGTTTCCTCCTATTGCTCAGAGTCATGTGCTTGATAAGAAAATTAGAATCTTTTTAGCTCATTGCTTCCCTTAGTGTTTTCCCCTTTCTATATTAATAGCCTTGATCCACAATCTTTTACAATTCCAGTGGATCAATAAAAATAAAACAAAACATGTGGCTCGTCAGAGAATGTATTTGTAACACTGAACACTGGGTTGTATATTCATGCAGAGAGCATGCACCTGTATCCCCACAGATAGTTTGCCCATACAATGACCTAAGAGGAAGTTAACCCTGAATCTCAATGCCAAGAGGTGCATGAGGTACTATAAAATATAAATCATTAAATGTTTCATTAGCTAACATGCATGACTGTTAATACTACATTCAATGAGAGACCTTCCGGTGACATAGTTTCTCAATATGGGGAGAATATCACCAGCATGCTGGTGATACCCAGCTGTCTCATTATTAATTATTATTATTATTATTATTGCTACCATATAGAATTTTAGTAATGGGCCAGCACACCATTGTGCTAGGTGTGGTACGTACACACAATAAAAAGAGAGTCCCTGCCCCAAACAGTTTACAATCTGAACAAATACATATCTCGCATGCCCCATGGACCCCATACATTCTGCATATCTCCATCCTGGAGATGACACTACTAGCTGGATATAACACAGCTGCCTCATCCCCAGTGTGGGGTAAATAGAAGGCTTGCTTCTGGACACAAGTTGATGTTATGAGGAAGGTCTCTATTCCTTTAGTGATCTTGGTTAAGAGTCCTGGAGTGACTGTATCATTTCCATAGTAAACCATTTGTTATATGCGTGAAGGTCTAATGTGTTTTTTCTGTTGTGTGATTTGCATAGGCTACTGTTACCCACTTATTTATTTTGTAACAGGAACACATGCCCCCATGACTGGTGTTTTATTACTGCTGCTTAGGAGGGCTTCTCTATAGCTTGCAACTTGTTCAGAATTCAGCACCACATTTGCTCACTGATTTTAAGATGCTGTGATCCTATTAGGAACAACATGTGTACTTTATATTGGCTGCCCAGAAAGTGGTCGATTTGAGTTTGACCTGGAACTGCTGATTTTTTTAATATCAAATTCTCCCTTGAAGTGTGGCTGAGTAAAAATGATACCCTTAGTCAACAGATCTACTCCTGAGGTGAAATCCTAGCCCCACTGAAGTAAATGTGAATGTTGATATTGACTTCAATGGGGCTAGGATTCAACCACCATTCTATATTCTGAGTCATGTTTTATATTTAATTGTCTTACCTAGCTTTCTTTTTTCTACACCTAAAGAGCTCTAACTGACCTTTAAGTAGCACATTAATCTTTATTGGTGCTATTTTGCTATTTCATTTGTTTTCATTAGGAGACAAATTAAATCTAGCAAAGTTTTACTGTAATGACATTCTTGTTTTCCATGCTACAGGCTAATACATAAAAAGTTTCTTTTTTAAAGATTTTTATATAGATGGGTGTGTGCTTTTGGAGGTAAAATATATATACAGATTTTTTAATGCAACTCAAAATGAAAATGAAAAAAGAACCAAGTTTTGTTATATAAAATTTCTAAGACTGCCTCTCTCTCAAGATTTAGTTATGTTTACCTCAGAAACTGATTCTTTAATAATTTTTCTCCAAAAACCCCCACCACCTTCTGCCTTCAAAACACAATACATTCCACTCCAGTGCATTAAAAAACAAATAAAAAACAAAAACAAAAAAACCCTTTATAGGACTTTGTGTAATACATAAAACATGGAGTCTTTCCATTAACTATAAAGGCCTTATGGATCATAGACGTAGAAAATTTGCTCTACTGTAAATTATGCTAATTTTCTGTCTCAGAGTGGTTTGCATGTTGCTGTGAACAAGAATGAACATTGACGTGCACAGGGAGGTGGTTGGGAAGGTGAGTAGTGCCTAGTGTGTTGAAGAGCAACTGATGTGTTGACAAGAGGTTATCTGTGAAGGCAAATAAATAATGTAGACTATGATAGACATTAGGAAAGACTACGAAGGTGAAAAAAAGTTCTGTTTGATAAACCAGAGGGTATTCAACAAGGAACTCTTTTTAGCTACATTTTTTTGGTTGACTGGGAACACAGCAATGCTGTCAACATTAATATTAAAATAACTGAAGATTTGTCTAACCTCCAGAAGTATCCCTGTGCACATTACTTTCTGACCTTAATTGAATTGGAGATATGTTACATAGCTTGCTAGAAATCTGCTTGCCTGGGAACATGACTGCACACTGACAAAGGTATTTTCCAACCTCCATCTCATTTGCCTGCAAGGGGATTTGGATTGTGGAATGTGCCCCAGATCTTTCAGTGTAGCAGGTGCTTCTGCTTATAAAACATATGTCTTTTTAGATAGATATTTCAATGAAAACTACATCTTAAAAACATTCTGTGATGAAACAGCAAGTGCCCTTTATTTCATAATTGGACCAGAGGACAGGTTTGGGTTTTCTTTCTTGCCTCCTTTCTTTTTTTGGAGAATGTAGGGAGGTATCCCGCCCCAGTGAAGTCAATGAGAATTTTGCTATTGACTTCAATAGGGCCAAGATTTCACCTGTGGTGTTTTAAGGTAACAACAAAAACATAAATAATAATATTTTAAGTTTGATTTCAACATTGTTTTAATCTCTGTAATTTAGGAGTCAGAAATTAATATCAATACCTGAATATACTTTTAGTGCTGCTCACTTCTGTTTCACTAGAATTATGCTGATAGTTAGAGCTCTATGAAATCTTTTTGTAATTTTCCATTTTATTTCATTTTATTTCTTGGAATTTGCTGTTACTTCATTTTCTTGGGTCCTGTTTCCAGGCTGGTAAAAGGCCCTGGGGGATTGAGGGGGGGGGGGTGTTGTAAAACATAACATGAGAACAGAACAATGGCTGTACTGGGTCAGACCAAAGGTCCATCCAGCCCAGTATCCTGTCTTCCGACAGTGGCCAAGGCCAGGTGCCCCCGAGTGAGTGAACCTAACAGGTAATGATCGAAGTTAAGAATTAGCCTGCATTCACCTGACCCATGGGACTCAGCCCACCTCCCAGCTCCAGGAATTGCAGCCTGGTGCATGGAGTTGGAATGCGGCTCATTTTCGGTCCACCCACCCCACCAGAGCTCTAAGGTTCTAAGCCTCAGGTGGCTCTAAGGTTTATGCCGCCCCACACGCGGAAGTTCAACGGCACGCATGCGGGTGGTCCGGTGTACCGCAGATTCTGAGACATTTCTGTGGGAGGTCAACGGGTCCCACAGGCTTGTCGTCCCCACTGTCAAAATGCTGCCGAATCCACGGCAGCCACGGACCTCCCGCAGGCATGCCGCCGAAGGCAGCCTGACTACCACCATGATGGCGAACGTCAGGCCACCCCCCAAAGCTTGCCTCCCTAGGCACGCGCTTGGAGCGCTGGTGCCTGGAGCTGGCCCTGCCCAACAGTCATGCTCGCAGAGGAGTGGCCTGGCCAGTCCTGAGTTGTGGTGTGACCTGGTCTGGCAGGTTAAAATGCCTACATTGGGGAGTTTTACATTTTATGTCATTTTAATCATTGTTTTTCATTTTATTTCATGTTATTTTGCATTTGCAAGAAATACGGGGCTGACTCACTCTATGTGTCACCATGAACTATTTTCTTTTAAATGTAGAAGCCATGCAAATTATACATTTTAATCCTTTGTGAAAAATTGGTCACAAACTCAAGGCAGGAGGGAGATTTTTCAAACACTCAGCACCATCCCACTTCTGTTCTCACTGAAGTCTGTATTAAAACTCCCATATTGCAATGGGAATATAGTTAGGCCAACAGCGAGTGCTTTTAGATAATCCCACTCTAAATGTATAAATATACGAAAAAAGATTTTATCTAAACAGATATTATCAGAGCAAGAGAAAGAAGGAAGTGCCAGATACAGACAGTACTTTCCCTCTTCTATTCTATAGAGTTAGACAGACATATAGAGTTATAAATATTACATATTGGACAAAAGAAATGTATATTTTAATATTCAAACTTCCTGGAAAGAGACCACAAGTTGTAAGTGGGTTCTGATAAAATAACTATTCCACCAGTGAGTTAGTGTGTTTGCTACTTGTAATATTTGAGAGTTCCAACTTACTGTTGTCTGATTGTTTATTTTACATTTGTGCAATAGAAATACGGTTTAAGGTATTCATTTTCATATGTTTGAGAATTACATCATGTCACTTGAGTGGCATTGTTCTGAGTATTCTGATAAGATGTAATCTCAGCAAGATCTAAAGTGCCACCATCTAAAAACATTCAATTCCTACGGGACTGTGTGCCAGGGTCAGAGATTTTGTAGCCTGGCAGGTTTTCCTGTCCAATTTTGTAGAATCATGTAAAGAGAATGTGAATAGGCTTTGTGCAATTTTTCACATTCTGTCAAAGTTCATCACTACCTGTGAGTGGACCGCACTATGTGTCATCATAGTTTATAATGCTTTTCTGTAAAAGATTTAGTTATGTCATTTATTATTTACCCTTTTTCATTATTAATTACTAATCTCTTGCTTTAACTCATTTCTAAATAATAGATGGATATGTATCTGTTTGAAATTTTTAAACTTATAAATGCAACATATATCACTGAAACTACTGTGAAGGTATTTTGGTCTCTCTAAGCATCACTTGTTTACTTGCTATTATCTGAACTACAATTCCCAGAATCCTCTTATACCTAAAATGTTTGACCAGTCTAAAAAGCTGTCTCTCATAGTTCTCATGCAAGGTTTTCTAATGTCAAAATAATTGTTTTAGCCTTTTTAACAAAAGGATTACTAGACTCAGCAACTGACACCTTACACTTGAGGTTATACTGTAATATACTGAACCTATGGGGCTTTTCCTACAACTAAATTGACCCTACAGGACATAGTCATCCAAGAAGGAAGGACAGGGAATTAGTTGGTCTGGCGACGACGATAACAGAGTACAAGTGTGAACTCACTTATAACCTGAAAATGGGTCAACCCCAATGAATCTCTCTCTCTTTGTGTTCCACCAGTGACTTCCAGTAGGAATGGGCAGGACAGCCCCAATAAATAGATTAGGAATAACCTGGTGATTACAAAATGCCAGGATCCAGATGGAGCTGGGGAAATGGCTTTAGAAGACCCAGAAAGGACTGAGGTAGAGAATCTCCTAGTTAGGGAAGTTACATGGGAAAGTGACAGCTGGTAGAGTAGTGTCTGTGGAATCTAAAGCAATTTTATAAGGAACTGAGAGCCAGTAACAAGCAAGACACTTGTGGACATTAAGCAGGAGCCTTTAAGGTGCAGTGGAAGAGATGCAGTAAGAAGTGATGTGTGTGAAAAGCTCAATGGAGAATTGTGGCCAAATTAGACCAAAGCCAGTATGAAGTAGTGTAGCAGATGCTGAAAATGGGAGCTGCAAAGGAGGATAGGGGCTGATGTACTCAGATAGAGGCCTACTCTTGTAAGGTCTCCCTAGAGCCACAGATTTAAAAAGAGACATTTGTCTGAATTATTTTTATTTTAAAGACTTATTCAAAGTGATTCAGCAATATGAGAACACTGGAGGAAACAAAGGAAAGTGCAGATGAGAGTATGTATTACTGTTTGTGGATAACATTTTTAGTGTGCCCAAACAAAGTATTTAAACAGAAATCTTAACATTAGTTGACTGTACCTGAAAATATGTAAACTGGGAATGGTAGAGGTCTGGATAAATATGAAGCGTAGTTCCAATTACAAGCAGCAGTTCAAATTTGTGAAGAGATGAGCTGATATATCCAGTAAAGCCCAAGCACCAGATCTTCAGAAGAGCTTCTAAGTCAAAGAGAACTGTAAAAGCAACCTAGGAGAGTACATACAAGGAAAAACAAGTGTTTCAGTTACTGATTCAAATAACGGCTTCCTATTTCAGAGTTCACACCTTGCCAAGATTTGAAATTATTCTACTTGAGGATTTATATAGCAAAAGAAATAGCCGGAATAACATTTAGCAAAACATTTTGATGATATGTGCTGAATAGACAAGCAAAGGGATAATGGCCTATATTTATCAAAATGGATGACAGGCATTTCTCATTTTTCTAAATTTTATGAACAAATGGCACTTATTTTTAAATTCTCAAACTTTGACAGGGGAAGACTTGTAGGCAGGGGCAGAAATGTGCAGTTCTTAAAAACCTTTTCTGAAAGACTTACACAATAAACTTCATAGAGGTCACATTGAAGAGAAGAACCAGTACATCCTAGATCAGGGATCGGCAACCTTGGCACATGGGACTGCAGGGTAAGCACCCTTAGCGGGCCCTGCCAGTTTGTTTACTTGCTGGTTCGCCAACCGCGGCTCCCACTGGTCGTGGTTCACCATCCCGGTCCAATGGACGCTGCGGGAAGCGGCGGCCAGCACTGCGCCACTTCCCGCATCCTCCATTGGACTGGAGCGGTGAACTGGGACCAGTGGGAGCTGTGGTCGGCGAACCGGCAAGTAAACAAACCAGCGGGGCCCGCTAAGGGTGCTTACCCTGCGGTCGGCGTGCCAAGGTTGCCAATCCCTGCTGTAGATTTACACATGCCTTCTTAATTTATCAATGTATCTCCACTGAGACTCCTCCCAACAGGCAGTAGAGGTAAGATAGAGAAAGGGATATTTGTCCTTCCCTCAGCAGTTCTCTAGGCTGTAGGGGCATGACAAGTTGTGTAGTGGTAAGAAAAGAAGTGGGTAAACTAACCTAATTGCTATATTCCCCAAATGATAAGTGAGCAAACTCCACTGACCCTTGATTACACTAGTCATTGAATTAAAAGGTAATACTTATACAGAATTAATATTTTCAAACATTAACAAATTAATGTTCAGAGGGTTCTCTGAGGTCAAATATTATTAATCTTTTTACAGATGGGAAAAGTCAGACAAAGAGAGGTTGATTGTCTGAGGGCTCTAAAAGCCATTGGATTTGAAAGACACAATAAATCCAGAGACTTGGATTTTAATCCTGATTCTGACACTATCTGTGAAACTTTGCTAAAGTAGTGAATTTCTTCTGATTCAGACTCTTTTTTCAAACATATCAAAACAACTCAGAAGAAACAAACAAGATAAATGAGCTGCACCTCCAGTTGTCAGTCAAGTCCTTTCCATCTTTCTTCTCTAGCTCTCTCTCTCTCTCTTTTCCTTTTGTGTATCTGACTGGGCAGCAGCTCTCACAGGTTTTGACAGGACTTGGCAAAGTCCACTTGGCACTTCAGGTTCACCTATGCCCAGCAATAGTACCGGGAAGTTGTAGATAAGTGGAAAGTCGTTCACGCTCATTTAAATCCCTAAAATAATATAGTCTCAGAAGTTCAGTTTAGGAATAATCTATCCATTTAAGTTCAGCAGACAAAACAAGCCTGGAGCATTTCATGTACAAGAAGGAAGCCTACTTCCTTTATGGGAACTAGAGGTCAAACAGCTTTAGAAGGAGGGAGGCTCTTAAAGCAGTGGGAGGGGGATGTAAATTCTAAACTCAGATTCCACTTGTTACATATTTCAATACACCCAACTATTTGCAAAGCTTACAGTACATTACAAATGTTTTTATCAGCCCATTGTACCAAAATAAATAACATTTATGGTCAAATTGAGATAATCAGAAAGTAATTTAAATTTGAATGTCTTGACCTTATAGAATCAGCAAAAACAGTCTTTGGAGAGAGAAAAGAAATAAACAAACAAAAAATCCAACCAAGTATAGCATCCTATCACCTGGGAAAGATGAACAACAACTCCATGGTGGACATCACCATAAAGATATAATTAGACAGGTTCATTGGTTAGACAGTGGGGCACGGGGTGCTGTAGAAAAACCCAAGACAGACAGAAAAGAGGATGCCTTCTCCATTTTGATAGGTTGCAGGATTGAAGTTTTAGGGCATATCTACACTACCCGCCGGATTGGCAGGCAGTGATCGATCTGTTGGACATCGATTTATCGTGTCTAGTGTAGATGTGGTAAATCGATCCCCGAGTGCTCTCCCCATTGACTGCACTACTCCACCCCCACAAGAGGCGGAAGCAGAGTTGACAGGGGAGCAGCAGCGGTCAACAAGCTGTGTGTGGACGGCCAGGGAAGTTGCCCTAAGATACGTCAACTTCAGCTACGCTATTTGCATAGCTGAAGTTGCGTATTTTAGGTCGACCCCTCTCTTCCCCGCCCCCCCCCAGTGTAGACCAGGCCTAAGTGAAGAGCATTAAGAATCCTGACAAGCAGTGGGCTACACTCTAGGGGCATGAACAGTTAAACTGTTTTTTCCTGCTACCATCTCACATGACAGTGTCCTTTGCAATGAATCTATGTCCTTGTATTGATACTGGTCTGAGAAAGTCCACATCCCTCTTGCCAAAGTGAAGATTAAACAGAATATGGAATCTGAAAAGGGAGGGAAGGGCCAGAGATCTGGGATCCTAACCTCATTGATCCAACTCAGGGGGACTCCCCTCTAAGTTCACGTGTAGCTCTACATTCCCCTCAGCCAAGCCATGGCAGCACAGCAGAATCAGTTTCAGTGGTTATGTTGGGTATTAGCCCTAGCCGTGCTCTGCGTGAAGCAGCATTAGAACCCTGCCACCTACAGGGAAGCATGTCATCTCATATGGCTTCTCTTTGGCTTCTTTCCTAACTGAGCCTCACATAATTTGCATAGGGGTTTTGACAGAAGGAAATGTGCTAGCTCAGCAGATGGTAGCAACTCATGTAACCAGTTGCCTGCCCCTGCATGGCATCCCATGGTTTGTTCCATGGATTCACCCTCTTACACTCTCTGCAGCAGCAGAAGGGGTAGATATGAGCATAAATGTGTATACAAACCTACGATATTACATTGAATATCTAACAAAAAGAATTCAAGTCAGATGTTGTGTATTTGACGCCTGAATCTTCTCATGTATGTAATTCATCACAATGAAGGAAAAATGCCCAGTTCTATCAGTGGGAAGACAGGTGTATAAATGTAACCAAATGGTATGCAAACCATCTGATACATTTTTAAGTGTTAGTGGTTTGAGGTCCTCAGACAAGGATGTAAAATGCAAATCATCCTGCCCACACATTTATAGAATAAATTTAAATATATTTAACATCAAATTGGCTAATCTTGTCCTTAATGCAACACCTATATTTTCTGAATTGTGTGAATGTTAAGAGTTGCTTTTCCACTGCTGTAACGTTGAATTCCAAAACTTTTTCTGTATTTCATAACTGGAGTGCACATGAACACACAAATTTTTGGGGGCTGAAATTTTCTATGACTCTTCTTTGCTCAGAGGTCTTTTTTCTTTAATCTGGATTAAAACACTTTCCCAGCATATTTCAAACACAGGTTTTGCTCATGCTGCATTTTAAACCATTTTTTTTCAAACTTGACTTGTTTTGTAGATCTCAGGGACATCTACAAAAAAAAGTCAGGGGAAATTGGTCATTATCTTTGAAGATATGAAAACTGAGAGGTGTGTGCAGGTTTGTGTGTGCACGCTCACAGTAGGGTTTTCAGCTGGATTTTATTGCTCAGCCTAAACAAAAGGTTTAGGACACTGTGATGCAGCAACATGTCTGAGTTTGATTTAATCATACAAAGAACCTTAAAATTTGATAATTATTTCAAACTCTTTAGGAAAACTGTTGCAGATATTGCTGGTGGTACTGCTCACTAACAAGCCATATATATTGACTAGAAGACTGACCATAAGACTGGTAGGCCAAACATTCAAGTTACACTTCCACTCTGCCAGTGATTTTTACAGTTCATAAAATATATTGCACATTACCAACATTATTTAGTTAGCTGACAAAACCCTCTCTGTTGGTAAATATAATCATATCTATTTTATGGATATGTGTGGGTGATTGTCCCTGTGAGGAGGTCTATAAGGCCTTGCCTGCCTGCCTGCTTGCTGCTGGAGACATTGCAGAGGAGGGCAGCCGTGTTGACTCTAGCCATTAGGTCCTGCAAGGGATGGAGGCCATATTGACTCTGGCCACAGAGCCATCATGTAGCCCTGCAAGGGAGGGCCACCTTATTGACTCCAGCCATTAGGCCATACTGCCGAGGGGCTTAAAGTGGTCATTTGGACTCAGCTGCGGGGCTGTAGTGCCCTTCCCCCATTCCCTAAGTGTGACAGGTATACCAGCCCTGCAACAGATACCTACATCCCAGATTTTAGAGAGAACCTTTTTAGCACTGAATAATGAAAAAGTAAATATAACATGCACAGAAATATACATGCAGTATGACAATAGAAGGCATTATTATATGTATCACAGTAATGCTTGGAGGACCTTACCAAGATCAGGGTACCAATGTGTTAGGCATTGTACTGAAAATTAGAGGCAGTCCCTCCCTCAGCAAAGCTTACAGTCTGAGGCTCTGATCCTGTGTTAACTGCAGGATCAGTGCCTAAATAGACAAAGAAAGTATTTTATCTCCACTTCCAGACCTGACCAAGGTCACACCAAAATCTGTAGTAGAACCAGGAAGCAAACCTAAATCTCCTTAGTCCCACTCCAGTGCCTTAACCACAAGCCCATTCTCCCTCATATGCATGTGTTTTTTTTTTCATATGTGGATGTATAGAGAGGAAATTTTCATTACTAGGACAATCAACTAAACCAGCACCAACTCCAATGCTGTGCATTCTAGTAAAAATACAATTTTTATTCAAAAGCTTGTTTAAAGTGCCTGAAGTAAAAGGACTTGACAGCTTCCTTTTAAGACCATTGTTTAAAAATATGAAAATGTCAAGTCCTATCAGTTGTGTTATTGACTCTGACCTCTGGATTCTATTTATGGTGTGCTGAACTACAGCACAGTCTTGAAAGTGCTGCAATTGGGATTTTTGGTACATTCCATATTTATCACTGATTAGTTTGGAATATATTGATCTGCTATGGGAAGGGGATTCATTTAGGAGGAAAAATTTTGTATCAACTATAATAATGATGGAAAGCTAACATTATTCCACATTTCTTAAAACAATATTGTAAATATAAAACCTTTGCAAATTCAAACTCCTCCCACCCCCCATTTTTAGTATGTTTATTATGGAAATCATTGAAACCTTGTTAAATAAAATATTGTCCTTACAATTTCAATTTAGCTTAAGAGATAAACACACTTTGGCACAGACACTTAGAGATCATAGAGAATGGATCTTGCTGAGGAGTTAAATGTTAGGATTTCTTTGGGTCAATTTAACGGCATTTGTATGTGAAATATAGGGCCATATTGTAACTTCTCCAGTGGCTGTGGGCTCCAGACACAGGAAATATGGCCTCCAACATAGGGGACCCAGAGTTGTCCAAGGAAAGGAACATCCAACTCTAGAGAGTCTGTGTTCATATATTTTATTAACACACCCACCCACTTTTTATGCAAAGGTTATTAATGAATATGTTAAATAAGAACATCTTTCTTAAACCTGGGAGACCAGAATTGCACACAGTATTCCAGATGAGATCTCACCACTGCTTTGTATCATGATAATACTTTCCTATCTCTACAAGAAATACCTCAACTGTTACATCCTAGAATTGTATTAGCTTCTTTCTCAACTATATCACATTGGCAGCTCATAGTCATCCTGTAATCAAACATACACCCTGGTCCTTCTCCTTCTTTGTTACTTCCAACTGATATATCACCAGCTTATAGCAAAAATGTTTGTTGTTAATTCCTAAGTGCATGGCCTTTGTACTTAGAAATGGGATGAAATTAATAGATCAATTAGTCCAGTTTTTCAGGTTGTCCAAATCTTCTTGTATAATAATCTTGTCATCCTCCATATTGACAATACCTCCCAACTGGAGTACTGTTCAGACTATACTTAATAACAAGATTGCAGTTAAGTATGTGCTTAAGAACTTTCCTGAATATGAATGCTTTCCAGAATAAGGCCTGTATTTTACAAAGTATGTTTATTTGGTTTGAAATAAAAGCAAGCTAAATTCTGCTGTCTGCACCCCAGTTGGTAAAAAAGCAACTTATCAGCCATGCATTGCCTGAAGAGGTTGTACTCAAGCCTCAGTTCATTACCACTGACATTTTGTTTGAGGAAATTACCTTTCAGAAGGCTGTTGTTTTTGTCTTTTTTTAAAGAAAAGGCTGTCAGCCATTGTCAGACAGAGGAACTTAAAACAATTTGCAAAAAAATCTCAGAACGCTTAAGGGAATAAAGAAATGACAAGTTGCTTGACATTCACATAGTTTGTCTACTTTTTTCATCTTGAAAACTATCTGGATAGCAAGCCCAGTAAACTCACCTCAGCTAGGTAAAATTCATCATGCTGTCTTTTGAAAGTTTCTCCTTTGTAGTAATTACTAGCAGCGACAATGACATCTACTGCCACCATGCTCAGTATGAACATATGAAATATTGATGACCTCATCATTTTCTGTAGAGAAAAAAAACCACAAACACACAAGTAGTATTTCCTATTAAAGAATTAAAACTTGATAATTGAAATGATGCATACACAACAATGTACTATGTTTTTATAACTTGTACTTAATCACAATAGTATGCTGTGCAAAGCTTCATAAACTGATTATAAATGACTGTTTATCTTATAGTAAAATATATGATTTTACACAAACTGGTTTATATGCAATGTCATTTTTTTCAATTTCCTCATCAACTTTTATAAAAGTTTCATTGTTTACTATTTCCGTTGTTTTTAATAAGCTTTTAAAATACTTAGCTATATCTATTCCTAGTCATTTTCCCCTTCGTGAAACATTCTTTATGATTTTAATATGACTGTAACTGTTTCCTTGTTTAGGCGCCAGTATATGTCAGCATAGTTCAAATTCTACTAGTTACTACAACATGCCTAGCAGAGACAGAGCAGATATTCTGTAGTCCCTTTGGGCTAGTTTGTAACTTTGCTCTCTTCTATGAGTAAGGTGACATGTAGCTTATTCCCCACTCTCTCTTCCTGATCAGTTCCTTGCACTTCTCCCAACAGGAGCCACAAGCCGAGAAAGCGGGAACGTGGGAGTAAGTGGGGGCCCTTACTTCCTCTTATTCACCAATGCAGCTGAATAAGGACTGTGACAATCTAGACCTTTGGTTTCTGGAAGAATTAGACAGCTTTTATTCCTAGACACTTTCAGATTGATTAATCAGTAGATGCAAAGCTGGATTTAAAATGCATAAGGCCTTTCCCCACAACTTTTACAATACTGAAGTTACAAATTGGACCCAAGCTACTTCCCATAAAAGTTTAAACATGTTTGAGCTAAAATTAAGAGAATAAAGACAAACGAAAGTTAAAAGACCATGGTGCTGATTTCCTGTTGTTTTCAGTGAGAGCTGAAGATGCTTGGTACCTGCCATGATAAATTCCTTCAGTACGAAAAGATGGAATTCTGGCTGAAGTTTATCAATAAATTTATTGCTGCCAATAAAATTGAAATTAAATAGCCAAATATATTGATACATACATATAGTAAACCACTCACAGACCATTTCTATATTAATTGTTCCAATAGAATCCAAGAGACAAAATCTTCAGCACATCCAGCCAGTAAAAGGCCAGAGGCTGCATGAAGGCAGGAGCAGAAGGCCTAGGGACACTAGAGCAGAAGCAGGCTGCAAAGGAAAGGCCAGGTAGCATCAGCCTGAGAACTGGGACTGAAAGCTGAGAGCTGGACAGGGATAGGGAAGCTGTAGCCATAGCAGGTGGATGGTGCACAACACAATGCCCAGCAAGCAGGAGGCATGGGGGAAATTGCATGTGCACAGGTGGAAAATGGTGCTAAGGAAAGGGTACAGGCATCTTGCTACTTTCATACCACTGTTCTGGACTGCTACTTGGGGCTGGGTTTGAGAACTGTTGCTTTGATGTTTTATTGTAATAAAATTTTTGTGCCTAGATATTTGTGCATTTTAGTTTCTGGCAGTCCTACTAATACAATCCACTATTTACCCACAATCAGAGAGTGCTACTGGGAGCATTAACAGACTGTACACCATAGTTTTTAGTGCCTGTGTTGCCCCTTTTCAACTAGAGTGGCTTGTCAAAGGTTGGAATACTGGGGATGTTCAAGCTGGAAGGAGAAATTCTTGAGGTCTGGTATTTTATTTGTTGCAATCTTGTTTATTTACAAGGAATCTAAAAAGGCCCCTGTCTCTGATCGCAGAAGGATGGGAGCAGTTTCTTAGGTTACAGCCCTCAAGACTCTTTAGCTAAGATCAGACTGAAAAACTCTCTCTCCAGCATTTCCCAAGATCACACTATGCTTACAGGCTCCCGCTTGGCTTTTTCTCTCTCCTTCTCTCTCTGTACTTGTTGATTCTCAGTTTTTGTGTGATCTTCCTTCATATACTGTATGTGCATGTGGAAACCCCCCCCCCCCCAAAAAAAAAAAATTAAACTCAGCAAAAAGCTTCTGGACAGGTTCACATACAGCTTTTGTCTCAGGTGGGGGGTTATGCTTACAATTATGTTAACTGAAGGGTGAGTTCACACTTATCAATGAATCTCAATGGGATTTTCACTCAACCCATAACAAGGTTTCCTCCAACTCATATGACCTGGAACTCCGACAGTGCTTGCCTGCAAGCTCATGGTATACCCAGCATGCTTTCAGACACCCAGAGCACTCGCAGTGACACTGTACAGTAGAGTCAGTTATACAAAATTTCGTAGAGGTACAATAGTATGGCTTAGGTAGGATTGTAGGGGCTGGGAACAACTGATATTTATAGGCAGAATAACAAATTACTGTATGAAAGCACTGCATTGATAAAGAAAGACCCATTCAAATGACACTAGATGATTTCATTGCAAAGAACAAAACAATCTTTTAGACATCAGATGAGACCTTTAAAGTTACCGGACCAAATTAAAATATGATATAAGTGGGGCAACTCATCAATATCATATATATATATATATATATATATATATATATATATATATATATGAATAGTACTAATTCAGTTGCTCCATTCAGCATTCACACAATCTTGTAATTTACATTGAATGGCATGTAGTTTTCTTCTGACTTAACTGGCAGAGGATAACACTTCACCATCAGATTTTAAAAGGCAAGTTTTTGTATTTAAGTAACAGACCTATCCCGCTCAATCCACAAACACAACTCCCATTGACACCAATAGTCAGCTTGAATTCTGAGTGAGGACACTACACAGTTCCTAGGGGCACGTCAGGTTAGCATCTTACATAAAAACTGGCACAGCTAGCATCAACTATAAGTACACCCTGTGAAACAGATCCCAGAAGCTCACAATACTCTCCTTTTAGGTTTTGAAGTCAGGGGGAATCTGTTGGGGCACAGGGATCTACCCACAAGTATCACAATGTAGGCTCAGGGTCTTATACTGAATTTATTTGTTTGTTTTGTTTTACTAGGGATATAATAAAAATAAGTGGGATGAAATCCTGGCTCCTTTCAAGTCAATAGCAAAACTTTCATTGATTTCAATAGGACCAGCATTTCACCCTTGAAGTTTAAAGCTGAAATTTAACAAAGGTGTAAAATGATTGCTGGACTTTTTTGAAAGTCTGGCCCTAAGTCTATACCCAAGTTTGAAAAAGATAATCCCCCCCCCCAAAAGCCCCCCAATATTGGTTGCATTGAAGTTTGGCTCCAGCCTGGGAACCGCCTCATTATTAAGCCATATACCTATGATGACATTAAACTACTTATTTATGACTAGAGTTTCAGTAATGCAGGCATTTTCTCATGCTTTTGACTTGTGCGTGCAAACTCCAAAATGTGCATATAGTCCTTATTTGCATGTGTGCAGGTAGACTTGCCTCTGTAAAAATCAGATTTAGCCCATGCATCAGAGTTTTGTATGTTCAAAGTCAGGTATATAAAAATGTGAGTGTGAGAACTTTTGATATGCATTTTGCTAATCAGTATCACAGCCAGGAAAAAAAAAAGATTTTTCTTTCAATACAGCTGAAATGTTGCTGTATGATCCCCAACTTTTGAATTTTCTGCCTTTTTTCTTTTAACTTTAACATTTAATTAACGCAGCGTTTTATTGTTATAATATTAAGTTCCAATTTTATACTATTTTAGTATATTTTCACTTTTATTATTTGATGTTATATATGCAGGGCCGGCTCCAGGAGCGGCACTCTGTAAGGGGCGGCATTCCAGCCACTCTAAGGGCGGCGCTCCTCCAGCTGTGCCACCCTTTTTTTTTTGCTTGCACTACCCCTTTCGCTCCTCTGGCTGCACCGCTCCCCTTGCTCCTCTGGCCGCCCCTTTTTTCATTTGGGGCAGCAAAAAAGCTAGAGCCGGCCCTCTATATATGTAATATTAAATATATAAAAGTGAAAATATACATTAAACATTACAAAATTGGAACTTTCAAATATATACTCTGTGTGCACATCTATGACATTTCTTTTTATTGTGCGATAAATAAATAAGCTGTGTTTTTTTGCTTCCTGCCATTGTGTCTCAGAGTTCAACTACTTGCCTGTCATGAGTATTATTTGTGTTAAGCAGCTTTCCTATTGGCCTCTATGAGCCTGGCCATGCAATTCTCCTACGAGGTCAATCACATTTTTCCCTCTCACATAACTACTGTGTCTTATTTTATATGTTCTGCACCAAAGGATTTTCATTTGGATTTAGATCCTCAAAATGACTGAACTACATGATGACTTAATTGTACAATACACTCCTTTTGCGCCTCCTTGTCAATATTTGCTTGTGAGGGTTAACAGCTGTGTAAGCCATTTGCAGTGAGGTATAAGTGAAAGCATAATATACAATTGAGCTTTTAACATCACTTTGGGCCATCAGATCAGCAGGGTGTCATCTGGATTACAGAGTTTTTAGAATGAATAATGTAGTGGGCAAATTTGAAGGAGACCTATTCCAGTTTTTGTTGTTGCTTAATTTACTGACCTTTTCCAGCCCTGGGGTGAGTTTTTTTTAAAAAACTGTTTAGGAATAGAACAAAAGAAATGTTCTGATGTTGTTGCCAGACAGTTGGATGAGAGAAGAACTGTGTATAATGTCAAATTGGATTTCAGGTTAGCTCTGCTGAGGCAGTTGCTAGTTAAGTGCCTTGTTGCTGAAATCAGTCCTCTACAACAAGGAAAAGATTCCTGCATTTACTGTCAGTTACTTTTGAAGATAACATCCAAGATGACAATGTTCACTGTCTGGACAACAAATTGTGCAGCCCACAGCCTTCAACGGATTATATATCCAATATCCCTAAGAGCCAATGCTTGACATAGCTTTAATAATCTGAACACTCTCAACATTTAGAAACAGACAGGGGAGTTAAGCATCTGCAATGTGATTGCATTGGCTGATTACATAACATAATTTAAACTAGCTGGAATTGTCCCCAAGAAACCATTCTGCCATCCCAGGACAGTGACAGCAGTGTGCTCTGGCTTTACCTCCTCCCATCCCCTACAAGGGGGAGGGAGAATGGGTAGCATAAAGCTGGCTTTAGCTGCATATCACTGAGGAATTCCTCTACAACAGGGGAATCCCACTTACCCCTCTTGCACAACTGCAGCAGCACAAAGGGAACCGGGACTGGGTCAAGGATCTGGCACCCTATGAACTCCCATCCCTGTTCATAACAAGGAGACTTAAGGATCGAGTTTCACCCTTGACTCTGGATTGCATTTCTGGAGTTAATTTTTATTTCAACACAGTAACTTATATGAAAATATTTATCATGAATCACTGTTCAAAGTGCTGTCAAGCTAAGATGTGGTTGGCTTAGTGGATATAGGATATGGAGCTTTTTACCTAGACAACACTGGTTTGAATCTGGCCAGGTAGGTAGTGTTCAACTTTACCATCTAATGTCTATGCAGAGACCTGTCTAAAATGAGTTGGGTGCTCTCAGTCCAGTTCCTGTTAGGTAGAAATCCAAATTCGATTTACACGAATTAGCACCTTTGTTTGCAGACTAACGCTAGCAGCTCTCAGTGTGGACACACTATATCGCTATCCCTATAGCTGTATATGAGGGCAGGTCTAACCAAAACCGCTATAAACCTGTAAGTGTAACCAAGCCCTTACAGGAGCAGCCACAGATTAAAAGGACATGGAGACTAAATTAACGTCTAAGCTCTAGAGCCGATCCCCTCTAGGTTAGTGTTTAGGCAGGCAGAAAGAAATTTGTTATGTGGATGCTTACGCTATTGTTATTCTGTTCCTTTACTGTGGAGGAAGTCAGGATTTCAGCGTGGAAGGCTGTTAAACTGATATTATGTCTTTCACAAACACTAAACTGACATGCAAACAGAAGAAACCCATCATCTCACTAAACACAGTTTGGTATTTCAGTGTACAAGTAAGCAGTTTTTCTCTTAACTTTGATACTCACATATTGTATGTCAGCATGAAAGATCCATGAAAGCTGCATACACTTACTTATGTTTTAGACATTATTTTAGTGTAACATTTCATAAAAAAACCCCAACCATTTCATATTGGAATGGAACAGAACTGACAAGCTGTACATTCTTCTTTCATTTTCTTTATCTTTTTTCAATATTTGCCTTAGGTAGCTAGATCTTGCTGAAGGATTCCAAGACAGCTTCCAGACACGTCTGTAAAATAACTTTATACTGGTTACATGATTTCACTGTTACACTTTTCCACTATCATTGAAATAGTGTTTGGGGAGGGCCGGAGGGTTGTTTGTATTTTTGTTTCGTACAAGTCTACATTGGTTTGCTGGCATTTCATCCTTATTTAGGTAGAAAAGATTTTGATTGTTATAATCACTACTTCAGGGATCGGCAACCTTTGGTGTGCAGTCTGCCATGGTAAGCCCCCTGGCGGGCCGAGCCAGTTTATTTACCTGCCACGTCCACACTTTCGACCGATCTTAGCTCCTACTGTCCGTGCTTTGCCGTTCCAGACCAGTCGGAGCCATGGGAAGCGGCGGCCAGCACATCCCTTGGCCAGTGCCACTTCCCATTAGCCTGGAGCGGTGAACTGTGGCCAGTGGAAGCTGCAATCAGCCGAACCTGGGAACACAGCAAGTAAACAAAACGGCCTGGCCGATCACGGAGCTTACCCTGACAGGCCACATGTCAAAGGTTGCTGATCCCTACGCTACTTAAATGACTGAAAAATAACAGCTGGACAGGGATTGGAATCTGGAGCAAAACACTCAGACAGACTACTGGGAGATCCAGAATCAGCCCTTAACAAAGCAAAATTATAATTCAGTCCTAAAAGAGAAACCTATTAATAGATGATAATTATAGCTATATTCAACTAACAAAACGTGGACCCCTGACATTCATTGCCTCTAAATATTTCCTGCAGAATGGATGAAAGAAGTGAAAAGCCTACAGATTTGACTTTGTCTCTTTGCGAGGAGCTGAGACAGCAGAATAATATCTCCCCCCTTCCATGTGATTTCAAGGAAGCAATTCAATATGTTCAGGCTTTTTTGAATTGAATTCTTCCCCCAGGAGTAGAGAGTTCTGAGGTAAAGAGCAGCATGGCTGTGTAGTGAAGGGGCAGATTGAGGGCATCTGTCTGTAGCATCAATCCACCTGGAAATTTTCCAGGATATTCCTGAGAAAGTTAATTTAACATTTCTTGCTTCAGCATTAATTCCATGACTTTCCACTCCGTTCCTTCAACTCCTACTCAGGCAAGTGCATGGGAATGGAAAGGGCCCAGAAAGCTATAGCAGAGCAGTTCGAGAGGAAGCTATAGGGAACGTGAGCTTAGCAGGTACTATGAAGTGTCTGTGCTTTTGTGTGCACGACCCCCAAGATAAGAAGAATGGGTGGCTTCAGGATGGGGCGGAAATAATGATATTCCATCTAACTATGGTCCTCTCTTTCCCTCTCTAAAGTAGGAGCTGTGGGGCCGTATCCTCATGAAATCTGAATCACCATAACTCCATTGACTTCAATGGAGATAGAATAAAGTACATCACCTGAAGATCTGGTCCATGATGATTGACCTTTAAAGATTTTCTAATCTTTTGGTATTTTTTTCATGAAATCCATGTACTGTACTCTACTCTCACACTCGCTACTTTGTCATTTATTAACAATCCTGTCTTTAAACATTTGGCTGCTATTAGTTTTTATACATAGCAAACTATTTATTCCCAAGCAAGGACACTTCAAGGTATTCATTGTTGTTTGTTTATACCGTGTTTCCCCGAAAATAAGACGTACCCCAAAAATAAGACGTACCTCCAGTTTTGCCTCCTGCATTAATATAAGGCATCCCCCCGAAAATAAGGCGTCCCCCCGAAAATAAGGCGTCCCCCCCCGAAGCTACCGGTGCCGTAAGGAGTCACCGTAAAGGCGGGCGCCGCTGCGCAGCTCACTGATTGGCCGCAGCGCAGCCGGAGCTGTTCTTTAAATCAGAGAGCCCGCGCCGCCGCCAGGACAAGCTGCCGCCTGCTGCTCGCTTTGCACTGACGGAGTCTGGCTGACTCACAGACTCACGCAGGGCCGGCGACAGGAATTTTGGGGTCCCGTATGGCAGATCGTACGGGGCCCCCTCCCCCGGTCTCCCGCCGCCTGGGGGCCCCCTCCCCCGTCTCCTTCCGCCCGTCCTCCCCTGCCCCCCCCGTCTTGGAGCACTAACCTCACTAACCGCTCCTTCCGGGGGCCGCAGCACCCTCCTGCCGGCAGGAGCAGGCAGCAAGTCTCACTGCCCCAGGCAGAGGCTCTCTGCCACTGCACGTGGTGCAAGGAGGGGGAAGGAGGCAGCTTGCAGCCTGCACCGGCAGAGGGGGAGGGGCAGAGAGCCCCCGGCCGCCCCCCCTCCCCCCACCCGGCTCCAAGTCCGGCCCCTCATCAGCCCCCTCCCCCCTCATCAAGAGTCAGGGGCAGCAGCAGGACAGCTCTCTACTGCTGCCTCACATGCTGCAGGGGCGGGGGAAGGGGGCTGCTTGCCTAGGAGCAGTGAGGAGGGTGGCTACAGACAGCGCCCAGCCGCCCCCCCCCCCCCAACCAGCCCCTGACCCACCTGCTGGCTGCCCCCTGGCCCAGCTGAGAACAGTTCCCGGGGTAAGCAGCTGGGGCCTTGGATCCCCAACCCACGGTGGGGCTGCACCCCTGCACCTGGAGCTGGGCCCCTGCACCCCTGATCCATGGCTTCCTCAGACCCTGCCCCCATGGGTCCAGTGGGGGGGAAGCCTCTACTTCCCCTCCCCATCCCCTCTACTTCCCCCCCTCCAGTCCCCCCTCCCCCATTCCCCCCCCCCCCATGTGTCCCGATATGTTTTTCTTGTCATCTGGTCACCCTAGTTTGTCTGGTTATGCTGGTTTATCTGATTATGCTGGTTATGTTTGTCTGGTTATGCTGGTTTGTGGTGACAACTACTACCGTACCGTATACAGGTAATAAACTTCCTTTTTTTTTGTTCAACAATAAATGTGTACCGTATTCTTCTTCATGGAAAAATAAGACATCCCCTGAAAATAAGACATAGCGCATCTTTGGGAGCAAAAATTAATATAAGACACTGTCTTATTTTCGGGGAAACAGGGTATGACAGGCTTTGATATAGTTAGGAATATAGTCGATATAATTTGACAGGCTTTGATATAGTTAGGAATATAGTGTGTTACATATTCTGTAAGAGAAGCAGGATTTGAGAAGGTTATTCAGGGGATGCTCATTTGCATAGTTTAGACCCCTTTATAAAAGCTCCCTGATAAGCATCATGTTAAAGGCAGGGCCAAAGGAGGCCTGGAATACGAAACTACTATAGTGTGGATCTAGGGTCCCTTGCCCTACAACAGAGCCTAGAGGCTCCTTCCATCCATAGTCCTATAAATAAAAAAAAATAAGAAAGTTTCCTAAGTGGAAGAATGGATCTGTTAAAACAGGGGTGGCCAACCTGAGCCTGAGAAGGAGCCAGAATTTTCCAATGTACATTGCCAAAGAGCCACAGTAATACATCAGCAGCCCCCATCAGCTCCTTCCCCCCACCAGCAGCCCTGCAGATCAGTACCTCCCCCTCTCTCCCCACACCTCCCAATCAGCTGTTTCGTGGCAAGCAGGAGGCTCGGGGGCGGGGAGGAGTGAGGGCACTGTAGGCTCACGGGAGGGAATGGGAAGGGGTGGAGCGGGGTGCAGGGCTTGTGGCAGAGCCAGGGTTTGAGCAGTGAGCACACGTTCTCCCCCCCCCCCCCCAGCACACTGGAAAGTTGGTGCCTGTAACTCCAGCCCTGGAGTCGGTGCCTATACAAGGAACTGTATATTAACTTCTGAAGAGCCGCATGTGGCTCTGAAGCAACAGGTTGTTAAAAGATATTCCAGAGATGAAACACTCTGGAAATTGAAGACAACTGGAGGAAGTTCAAATAGTGCTTCATTCAATATCTGCTAACTATGAAAATGTATGACAGAAACTCCATGCCACATAAAAATGAGACACGAGAAAGATCAGTTTTTAATCACACGGTACAAAATGAAGATGAAACTATAGAAGATTTTCTGATGGATCTGAGATTGAACAGTCAATCCTGCAATTTTTAGGGACAAAAAGAGTCCCTGATAAGAGACTGGACAGGTATTGTAATCTGGAACAAAACACTCAGAGACAGACTACTGGGAGATTTAAAATCAGCCCTTAACAGGGCAATTAAAATTTGCAAAGCCACAGAAGTCATCAAATCCTGAGTAAATCTTATGGAAGGTGGAGAGTGATCTGACACGGTGGACATGATTGAAAATCCTAAAAAGTGCAAGAAAAAAAAGAACTGAAGCAGAAAGGCATGTCCAGTTCAAAGTCAGAATCCAGCGCAAAACACCATGCGGAGCTGCACATGCTGTGGCAACCAGCACAATCCAAGACAATGCTTGGCATTTGGGAAAAGATGCAAGACATTCAATGGATTACATCCCTCTGCAAGACTTTGCAAGCATGAGCACACGATGCATGGCATGGACAAAGAGGATGATGACAACACTAGTAGCTGAGATGAATTCTTCATCCACTCCTGGAGACATTCTGTGCCAAAAAATTTAAAAATTCTGCACATTTTATTTGTCAAAATAACACGACATAATCATGCCAATTTCAATTATTTTGGTAATGGATTTCAGTGAAGGAACCTCTAGGCACTGTTGTAGGACAAGAAACCTGGATCCACACTATAGTAAATTTGTATTTCAGGCCTCCTTTGGCCCTGCCTTTAACATGATGCTTTGCAGGGATCTTTTACAAAAGGGTCCAAACCATGCAAATGTGCATCCCCTGAATAATCTTCTCAAATCCTTCAACACATTTGTAGTTGAATTCTTCAACTACATGTATTGAAATTCATTTCCTAACTATATCAAAGCCTATCATATAAACAAGCAACAATGAATACATTGAAGTCTCCTTGCTTGGGAATAAATAGTTTGCTATGTATAAAAACTAATAGCAGCCAAATGTTTAAAGACAGGATTGTTAATAAATGACAAAGTAGTAAGTGTGAGAGTAGAGTACAGTACATGGATTTTGTGCCAGCAAGTATGTCTAACAATACAGACACAAAATTTCCCCCGGGAATAGAGAGTTGAAGAAACCCCAGGTCTTGCTTCCCTGCTCCCTTTCCGTGCTCAGGGTCCAGTGGGGGACCCAGACACTCACAACACCTCCCCTACAGAGTCTACCTGTGCCTCCCCAGCCAATACACCCGAATCCCCTCCTCCCCAGAGCCCAACCATGCCCCCGAGCCCAGATACCTGCACCTTGTCACTCCCAGAGGCTTACCATTGGGTTCCATGGCCCAGATACCTGCACCCCCTCCCCAGAGCCTAGCTGTGCCCCCCCCTTCCAAGACATCCATCGCCCCCCAAAGCCCAGGGATCCAGAGGGAGAAACAACCTGATGTTTGTCTCAGACATGCAGAGTTTCCTGCGTGCCCTCTCCTTCCCTCAGAACATACTGGGAACTGCAGCTGCCAGGAACCCTCTAGCTTCCGCTCCCTATGCCCCCAATAGTGTCTTCTATGTTCAAACTGGGCTCTGCCAAGACCAGTGTCTCCTAGTGGTGGCCAGCAGTACTGCAGCCCATTTCTGTGGGGGAAAGGAAATTCTGCATGCAAGATGTTAATTTCTGCAAAATTCTGCATTGCACCATGACACAGAATTCCCCCAGGAGCATTCACACATGCAGCGGAAAACATTGCAGCAAAAGATGATTAACCCATCAGTCTGAAAGCAAATGGGACATTTATTCCTTTTAAGTTGGACATTGGGGCACAAGCTTGTGTGTTGCCAGAAACACTGTTAGTAACTCTAAAAGAAAACCACAGGTTGCAGAAAGTAAACAGGTGAAACTCAGGGCTTACTCCCAGAGGTTATTCCCACTAAAGAAGTATGTGACCCGAATGTATGGGTAAATAAATTTAAAAGATATAATTTGTAATTGTACCCGGGAAAAGAGCACTCATTTTGGGTGAAAAGCATGTCAAGTCCATGGTCTCATCATTGGAGGCATAGGCGCCGACTCCGTGAGTGTTCCAGGACTGGAGTGTGTGTGTTGGGGTAGGGGGAGGAGTCAAGAACCCCCTGGGGGAAGGGAAGTCGACGCCTATGATTGGAGAGACAGGGGCACAAAACAATTGAGGACGAATTTGAGGGCATCTTCCCGAGAAGTGTCTAGCTCTCAACAGAGTGCACAATAGAGCTAAAGGAGCCCACCAGCCCCACAGTTCACACCCCTACAAAGGTTCTCCTCACCCTAAGGCACAAGCTAAAGGAGGAGGCTGACAGACAGTTTGTTCCGAGATTCATAAGGCAAACAGAAGAATGAAGTGAGTGGACAAACTTGTTGGTCACTGTAGAGAAAAATGACAGAATGCTCACTTATGTATAAACCCAAAAGAATTTTAAAAATATAAAGGTGAACATTTCCCACTATCTACAAGGGGTAAAATTTGGACGGAGTTGGTTGATGCCAAATATTTTTCTGTTTCATGTGTCAGAAGAGGTTTTCAACAGGTGCCCATTTTGACAGAATGCACGCCTGTATTCACACCCCATGCCTGTGGTAGGCAACCTGTGGCCAGTCAGTGTAATCCGCCGGTGGGCCATGAGACAGTGTTTACATTGATCATCTGCAGGCAGCTGCCCCGCTGCTCCCACTGGCCATGGTTCACCATTCCTGGCCAATGGGAGCTGTGGGAAGCAGCGCAGGCCGCAGGGGCATGCTGGCCGCCGCTTCCTGTGGCTCCCATTGGCTCAGAACGTTGAACTGTAGCCACTAGGAGCTGCGGGCGGCCATGCCTGTGGACAGTCAATGTGAACACTGTCTCGTGGCCCTCCAGCGGATTATCCTAACTGGTCGCAGGTTGCCCACCACTAGTGTAGGGTGTGAATACAGGGATTACCCTGATGGGCCATGTACGGGCTGCAGGTTGCCTACCACTGCCCTACACACTATTGTAATAATTTTTGTGCAAAATATGACTTGTGAGGTATCACTTGAAAATTAATAACTTGCTGGTCAATAATATCATGGTAAAATGTGTGTAGCAACATTATATATAACATTATTAATTCCCCCTCCCCCCCAAATGATTTTGGTGGCACATGTTCAAACCCATGTAGCACTGACTAGGTAGAACTAGTCATACAGGTCTTAAACAAAAGAATGTGTGTTTACCTCAATTTACATATGAGTTGTAAACTCCCCAGACACCATGAGGGGGAAGACAAAGAAAATCTGCATTTCAGCAAAAAGAGGTAAGAAGCAGCAGCATGGAAACTCTTTCATTATTAGACACCCGGTTGCCTCCTTTACTGTTTGAATAAACATTGCTTTGAGGGGTAATCTTCAGGAAAATGAATTTCTAAGGGGGACTGGACTATATAAGTGAGGAGTAAAAACAACCCAAGTTTTGTCTTCCTAACCATTTCTCTCTTTTCCTCAGTGTCTCCGTTCATTTGAAGCAACTATTAAAGTTCTAGCCCTTTCTTCAGATATTTCAATCCCCAAATGACCTTCATGTTTCTTTTTAAATATATTTTTCCATAACTTCTTAAAGAAAGCAAGTTGGTCATTCCTTAACAAAATCCCTTTTTAAAGTGATAATGGGGCCTAGGAATATGATGTTCCAGCCATCCCCTGCTAATAGCCTTAATTATTTTCTGAAGGGTCTCATGAGAACTATCTCTGGCACTCACAGTCCACATTTTGTCTGCGACTGGACAGTTGTTTTTTAAAAATGAGATTATTGTGTCCAAAATCTAGCTCTGGACTTTGCTTCACTGCACTTTTGTCACACTCCAGAGAGTGTATGTATTTAATAAATCTCACCCAGGTTTTGATTCAGTTTGTATCAGACATTTATAGTTGAAAAAATAATTTCTGTTCTTGGAATGGGTTTTTATTAGGTCCTTTCAGCAATATCAATAAGTAGTTCATGGTCAGTTTCAGCTAACACAGGTCTACCATAAACAAAGACAACTAAACATTCTATAATCATGGACTAAGACCAAAGCCTCCATCTCTATTTGAGTATATTGACCCTAAGATTTTGTTAGTACCTATGATACAACTACTGGTCTCCAGTTTGGCTATACTATTGTGAGAGACTGTGCCAATACCTTCCTACGATGTGTCCATGGACAACTTTTGCAGTTACTGCACCTCAGGCCTCTTTAATTAACTCTTTCAGTTTCTCAAACTCTTTATTAGGACTAGCATCCCATATCCACTGCATGTCTTTGCACAATAGCCCTCTTGGGCTTCGTCAGGCAGCTAGATTAAGCATACATTGCCCCACATAGTTCACCATTCTATGGAATCTCTGTACCCCATCCTTGTCTGCTGGGGCACTCACTTTGGGGTTGGCCTCAATCCTACTGTGACCTACCCGTTCACCTTGCCATGTTAACTTCTCTCCGAACTCTGTTATTTCCATTACATGGAATTTATAGTTTTGTTCATTTAGCTTTAGCCCAGCAGCTCTTGTTCTGTACAAAGATGCTCAGAGTTTGCAGTAAAGTATGGGTTTAGAGATGTAACCACTAACTCCCATTATTCCCAATCCAATGGGTGGTGGAAAACAGTGTCAAAATAATAAAGCGCTTACTGAAAAAAATTGCGGAGTCAGACTTTGGTCTGTATTTAGCACTATTAAATTACAGAATGGCACCAATGAACCATGGGTTGTCACTTGGTGACCTTTTGTTCAACGAAAACTGTAGAAACTAATGTCAGAGTCATTACTGACATGCAAACATATAGAGATAGACAAAGCAAAACAAAACACTCAGTATGATCTGGGGTCCTACGAGCTGCTACCACTTAATGAACAAGATGCTGGGTGTCTCTCTAATTGAAAATTGGTTGCAAACAGCAGAAATTCTCCCAGCAGTAGCCCCCATCCTTGGTCATAACAGGTTGTCATACTAGACAGACATCCTGAGACTGTTATAAGCCCTTTAAGGCCAGAGCGAATAACCACCCACCTACAGATGAAGATAAGGGGAACTGAGTCTTCTGTTTTCCCAAGAAGGTCTCACACAGTCAACAACCTCAGCAGGCTGAGATAGCAGAGGCCTAGACCACAGAGCAACCAGAACAAATGGATTTGCCATCTCCTGACAGCAGTAATGCTGATGTTCCTGGAGAGCCATGCAGGTCCAAGCAATGGCAGCAGGGCACCTCAAAGATTAATTGAACAAGTGAAGTTATTAGGCTGGTTACAAGTATTTGTGTGTTATATTTATGTTGTTTGTTATTATTAAATTTTGGTATGGAAGGGAAGAGGTGGTATTAGGAACTGTGCCTTGATGGGCTAAGCTTCCTAGACAGAGAGTCTGGGCAGGGCACTGTGAAACTCTTGTTATACACAGCTAATTGGCACTATACATGGAATAAGCCAGATCTCTTGAAAATACCTTAAACACTGGATGATCACTGAACACCACACTGGCCAGTAGAGCTGAGCTAATCAGGAGGTGGGGGAAGTAATCTGGCCTGACAGAGCTTGTCACAGATTACTTGTCCTGGAGCAAGGGGGCAAGAGGCAACAAAGTGTGACCCTCCAAGCCTACACAACACATGCTGAGCCGGTGTAAGGATATTTTGCGCCCTAGGCTAAATTTGCACTTTGCCTCGCTCCCCCAGCCCAGGGAGCTCTGCAGCAGCTACCCGCCCCCCTCCACACAGGGAGCTCCCCATGGTAGCTCCCCGCTCTCCCTCCACTCGAGAGCTCCCCCTGCAGCAGTTCCCCATCCCAGCTCACCTTGGCTCCGTCTCCTTCCCAAGCATGCCGGTGCCGCTCCACTTCTCACGCCTCCCAGGCTTGTGGTGCCAATCAGCTGCTTGGCATGGCAAGCCTGGGACGGGAGGAGAATTAGAGTGGGGCAGCATGCACAGGGGAAGAGGCAGAGTGGAGGTGAGCTGGGGTGGGGAATGTTTCCCCTGTGTGCCCCCCACCCTGTTACCTACTGGAGGCAGCCCTCCCCTCACCCCCCTGCCCCAGCTCACCTCCACTCTGCCTCCTCCCCTGAGCGTGCTTTTTTTGGTGCCCCCAAGCACTTGGGGCCCTAGGTGGTCGCTTAGTGGTTGCACCAGCCCTGAACACATGCCATATATGGGCCACTGAGCAAAGACTCAATTTGGCCTATGGAAAACTGAAAGCTTTTGCTATCATACAGGTTTAATACACTCATGGTGTACATTTTATCATTTTGTTCTGAAAATGTGCTGAGATACCTTGAGTATGAAATGAGCTTTAGAAAATCATATGCTATACACTACTAATCATATAGGATTTACAGCATGAATAGGATTAATTTCCTTTTCATCCTCTTGGTTAAAGGCCATCTGAGCTGGTAGAAAATTGTGAAAATAAGTGGTGTGAATTGCAGGAAATTTTTCCTTTTCTTTGCAGAGTACTTCAGGGCATTTTACAAGTCATGAAACTTTATTTTCTATAAGCTAATTTGCTTTTAATTCACTTTATAACTGCTTGACAAAGATAAGTTTATAGAACATTTTAGAAAATTCTGTTGATACTGAAAAATATGTGGACTTCTGATTATTAACTGTTGACTCTAAACTGTAAGGAATGGTCTTTTTTACTATCTTGCATTGGTGTGCTTGCAAATGAGTCTCTGAAATATTGCCCCTTTATAGATCTGAGGCATTAGGTATAGTACTTAAGGTAAACATTCATATACTACAATAGTTCCAAATCTGTGGTGTGTTTTTGAAATATTATGACAGGTTTAAGATTAGCAGCCGTGTTAGTCTGTATCCATAAATAAGATGAGGAAGACTTTGTAGCACCTTAGAGACTAACTGGTTTATTTCAGCATAAGCTTTCATGGGCTATAGCTCACTTCATCGGATGCATAGACTGGAACAGAAGTAAGATGCATTCTTATGTTTTTATGTACTAATTGTGGAAGGTAACTGTGATGGGTTGGGATCACAGAAACCCCCTTAGAAGCTGCCAACTGATGTGCCAAGACTACGCATGCCCCTGTTTTCCTGCCCTGGCAGCTTGGAACTTCAGAAGTCTGGTTTGGTTTGAGTCAGACTCACTAGCCTGCTGCAAACCCAGACTTAGGTCTGAGCTAGTCTCCCAACAGCTGTGGGCTTGCCTGAAAACAAGGCAGGAAGTATACCTGCCTTTAGCACTCAGATGCTCAACTCTCAAGGGGATCCAAACCCTGAATAAAGCTTATACTTGGCAAACTCATAGATTGTTCACCCTCTATAACAATGATAGAGAGATATGAACAGCTGTTGCCCCTCCCCCCAGGTACTAACACTTACTCCAGGTGAATTAATAAGTAAGAAATTATTTTAAGTACAGAAAGTAGGATTTAAGTGGTTCCAAATAGTAACAGACAGAACAAAGTGAATTACCAAATAAAATAAAACAAAACAATGCAATTCTACGTCTAATAAGTAGTAACAATGAATACAGATAAAATCTCACCCTCAGAGATGTTTCTATCATAGACTGGATGCCTTCCTAGTCTGGGCACCATACTTTCCCCTAGTACAGCCCTTGTTCCAGCTCAGGTGGTAGATAGAGGATTTCTCATGATGGCAGCCCCCTTTATTCTGTTCCACCCCTATATATATCTTTCCTGCATAAGGCAGGAATCCTTTGTCCCTCTCTGGGTTCCCACCCCTCCTTCTAAATGGAAAAGCACCAGGTTAAAGATGGATTCCAGTCTAGTGGTCACATGTCACTGTAAGACTACAGGCTTGGCTACACTGGCGCTTTATAGTTCTCTAACTTGCTGGATCAGGGATGTGAAAAATCACCCCCCTGAGCGCAGTAAGTCTGAGCACTTTAAAGTGCTAGTGTGGACAGGCTCCGAGCACTGGGAGCCACGTTCCCAGCACTCGGAGCTAATCCCCTTGTGGAGGTGGATTACTAGGAGAGCTGGGAGAGCTCTCTCCCAGTGCTCGCGCATGGCCACACTTGCACTTCAAAGCACTGCTCTGGGAGTGTTCCCGCGGTAATGCTTTGAAATTTCAAGCATAGCCAAGCTCTTCATTACTCACTTGCCAGCACATAAGTATACAGGAAGACTTACAAGTACAACAGAGGCATCTGAGCCAATTGTCCTAGTTAATGGGAGGAATCAGGATTCCAGACCACCATTAATGGCCCACACTTTGCATAATTACAATAGGCCCTCAGAATTCTAATTTATATTTCTAGTTTCAGATACAAGAATGATACATTCATTCAAATAGGATAAACACATTCAGTAGATTATCAGCTTTGTACCACTCAAAAAAAGAGATCTTGGACTCATCACAGATAGTTCTCTGAATACACCAGCTCAGGGTGCAGCGGCAGTCAAAAAAGCGAACAGAATGTTAGGAACCACTAAGAAAGGGATAGATAATAAAAAACAGAAAATATCATAATGCCACTATATATAAGTCCATGGTGTGTCCATGCTTTGAATACTGGATGTAGTTCTGGTAGCCCTATCTAAAAAAAAAAAAAAGATATATTATAATTGGAAAAGGTAGAGAAAAACGCAACAAAAATTATTAGGGGTATGGAACAGCTTCCATATGAGGAGAGAATAAAAAGACATGGACTGTTCACCTTAGAAAAGAGATGACTAAGGGAAGGTATGAGAGAGGGGGGGGGGATAGCTCAGTGGTTTGAGCATTGGCCTGCTAAACCCAGGGTTGTGAGTTCAATCCTTGAGGGGGCCATGGGGGGACAAACTGTCAGGGGACAGTACTTGGTCCTGCTAGTGTAGGCAGGGGACTGGACTTGATGACCGTTCCAGCTCTAGGAGATAGGTATATCTCTAGTTATTTAAAAACAATTACTAACTTTTCACAACTGTGGATCTTCAAGATGTGTTGCTCCTGTTTATTCCATGCTACATGTGTGCATGCTGCGTACACAGTTGCTGGAGATTTTTACCACAATGGTATCCACTGGGCTAGCACTAGCACTCTCTGGAGCCTCACACATAAGCGCCGGTGTAAGGGGCACCATTGGCTCCGCACCCTCTTAGTTCCTTCTTTCTGGTAACTCCGACAGAAGCAAAGGAGGGTGAGTCATGGAATGGACATGAGCAACACATCCCGAAGAACAACAATTATGTAAGGTTAGCAACTGTTTCCTCTTCTTCGAGTGGCTGCTGATGTCCATTTCATGCTAGGTGACTCACAAGTGTGTTTGGAGTTTATGGACTTGCTGACTGCAACACCACCCTTCCAAACTGGAATGATCACAGGCCTGCTGTGTGATGGAATAGTGGGATGCGAAGGTCTGAACTGATTACCATGTCTCAGCTCTGCAAATGTCCTGAATTGGTACCTGTGTAAGGAATGCAGCTGACAAAGCCTGGGCTCTCATGGAGTGAGCGGTCATCATGGCTGGAAGCAGAACCTACTCATAGCAAGCTCAGATACAGGCGGTTATCCAAGACAAGACTCTTTGGGATGACACGCTGCCCTCTCATCCTTTTTGCTATTGCTACAAAAGAGTTGCACAGACTTGCAGAAGGGCTTAGTCGTCTCAATACTGAAGGCGAGGGCCCACCAAACATTCAAAGTATGGAGTTGACATTCCTCAGTGGTCTTTCGAGGTTTCAGAAAGAAGGCCAGAACAAGATTTATTGCAAATATATAACAGTGGTTGCAACAATGATCTATTTGGTCAAATTTTAATCAGATAACGTCACAGTGGGTCATGACCTTGGAGGTCAGGTCCAACATAGCTCGGAATCTGTCCTTCAGTAAGTAGATCTTGGCCTGGGTTGAGTCGAGCACTGTCCCGATAACTCTATTCTCTGAACCAGGGCCAAAGTTAACTTGTACTCGTTTATCAACAGTTCCAGTATGTGAAAGGTGGCCCATTCTGTACTGACGCTGTGCTGGACCTAAACTTGAGAGCAGCCTTTGATCAGTCGGTTGTCAAGATATGGATAGACTTGCACGCCTTGACATCTGAGGAAGGCTGCTACCACTGCCATACACTTTGAGATGGTCCAGGGGGACTCCTGACAGGCCAAATGGAAGTACAGTGAATTGACAGTGGTGTTGACCCACTATAAACCTGAGGAATCTCTTGTGTCCATGAAAGATGGAGATGTGGAAATAAGCATCCTTTAAATCGATGGCAGCATACCAATCTCCTGGATCCAGGAAGGGGATGATGGAGGCCAGGCCAGTTTCTTGAGATATTTGTTCAGGTGACGCAGGTCCAGGATGGACTGTAGACCCTCTGTGGCCTTCAGAATTAGGAAATATCGGGAGTAAATCCCTTTCTCTCTCAATTTCAAGGAACTTCCTTTATGGCCACCACATGTAGGAGGGTTTGCACCTCTTGGACAAGAAACTCATGAAAAGGGTCCCTGAAGAGGGACAGGGTGAGGGAGGGGTGGTTGAAAACCAGAGGGTGTAACCAACAGTTATAGTGCAGAGCACCCAACATTCCAGTGTTATACAAGACCATGCAGGGCTGAAGGGCAACAGGCAGTCAAAAAACAAAAGAGGGGATGAATCTGGAGTTGAGATTGGCATGACGTCCTCGGGCATACCTTCAAAAGGCCTGCCCCGGTATCTCTGTGAGTCGGACTGACAGGCAGAGGCAGAAGGTAGGGGCTGGTGTCACTTATAGTCCTTCTGGTTTTTTTGGAAGGACTCCTGCCTGGGATGTGCTGGGACCCTGGGAGGCTGTCAGGGCCTAAAATACTTCCTGGAAGTACGTAAAGCCCAGGGAATGAAGGATGGCCCTTGAGCCTTTGAGGCTCTGAAGCTTGGAGTCCGTCTGTTCTGAGAACAGGGAGGTATCCTCAGAAGAGAGGTTCTGAATGGACTGTTACACTTTGTGAGGGGGTCCAATGATTGGAGCCATGAACAGCACCTTATGGTGACCGCTGAAGCCATAGTCCTGGTTGCTGAGTCAGCTGCATCCAGGGCTACCTGGAGGGAGCACTTGGGCACCATCTTGCTCTCCTCCAGCATGGCCATGAACTCCTGCCTTTGCAAGTCTTTTGCAGTCCGGAAAACCTCTGGAGTTGTAGTGGCCTGCAAGTGTGAGTTCTCATGCCCGTTCCCAGCCGTTGGAGGAGGATTCTAGACTGGACTTGATATTCTAGGCAGAGTCACCAGAGCCAACAGTGTCTCTGGGGAGGATGAATGGCCTGGTACGGTATCACTACACTGACCACTCCCGCTAGTCCCTCTTCAGCACTGGAGAATACTTCTTATGCTTCTTCCTCAGCACTGGGTATGGAGAACAGTGCTGGGAAGAGCACAGTGCCAATGGAGAACTTTGCATGGAGGCCAAAGAGCACTGATTTGGAGAGGCTTGATTTTGAGACTGGTCTGAGGGATGCCTCAATGAGTAAGGCCTTCCAACAAATGCCTCTGTCTTTTTGAGTGAGTGGTCTGAAGCCTTATACCGGCTCATATGCATGCAGCTTCACGGGGCACTGTAGACGGGTCTATGGATACCACTGAGGGAAAAATCTCCAACAACTGTGCATGTGATGTGGACACTCCTAGCATGGCATGAACATGAGTAAGCACTCAAAGAAGAATAATTAATTGTGTGGAGAAAGTGGATAAGGAAGTGTTAGTTACCCCTTCACATAAAGTAAGAACAGGGGGTCACCTGATAAAATAAACATGCAGCAGATCTAAAAGAAAGAAAGAAACACTTCTGCACATAACGCACACAGAAGAGTGGATAAAAAACATACCTGCATCTAGTTCAGTTTAGCTCCATCCTGTTAATTTAACATGTTGTAATGACCAGCTGCACAGAATAAAGTAGTATCCTGTATGCATATACACATATTGCTCCTCCCCGCCCCCAACAACAGCCACTTTTCTCCTGCTACAACCTTATAAGAACCACAAACAAAAAGAAAAACAGTGACTCTGCTGCCCCAGAAGCCATGAAATAATGGCCTATTTCAGATTAATTTGAATCCTTCTCACCAGTTCATAAATCCTCAAATACAGAGATGTCATTTTCTCTGAAAAAGATGCAGAGAAACTAAGCAGCCTTTCAGACAACTGCAATCTGGTCCTTAGCAACTGAGAGTGGCAGCTGCAACATAAAGAACACTAAAAGTACAACATAAATTGTTCATAACAACAATAATGCATTAAGACTATTACCTTCCCTACTGCCTTTAAGACTGCTAGTGTGTCATCATCACACCAGTAATTTCCTTTAAACTGTGGTTTCATACTGATCAAATAATGCTAAGTAAAACTTGAATAACAAGAATTTGGGATTAACTTTTTTCCTTAACAAAGCAAGGCAATTCAAGGCCAAAGAAGGACATCATATAAAATGATTCATATAGAAAAAGTAAAATAAAAAGTAAAATAAAATAAAAATTAATTCTTGTTATAATTCCACTGACGTCATCAAAGTTACAGAAAGGATGAATTTGGCTAAATGCATTGTATATTCTAACAAATCACACTTCTGATATCTATTCACTTAGGTACCTAACTGGTTCCTATCAGTTTAGTATCTAAATTCTTCCAAGCTATAAGTATATTTATTCTCACACCTTCCTGTGAAATAGGGAGGGACTATTATCCCCATTTTATAGATGGGGAACTGAGGCACAAAGTGAGCAAATGACTCACACAGGAAGTCTGTGGCAGGGCTGGAAATTAAACCCAAGTTTCCTGGATCCAAGGCCAGTTATTTAACCACAGGGGTCTTTAACCATTCTCCATCACTGCCCCCATCTCATGTAATGGAGCTGACACTCCGAGCTCAAAATATGCTTGGCTTTCAAAGCCATACAATTCCATACATTGCACAGTGTGTACACTTATTGAGGAGAAAGGTTAATCCATTGCACATGGCTAAAAATCCCAGCTCTCCATCAGAGAGCTAGAGAACAGCTTGAGCTAGGGATTGGTTTGCAGAATAGGGAAGAAATAAACATACAAATGATCTCCCTACCCCCACACACTACAGTTACTAGCCAATCATTAGCACAGCCCTGGAAGTGAAGAAACTCTATGCATTTCATCCAAAAGAGAGCTGAGATAGGGTACAGACTAAGCTTTTAAGGAGGTTTATTTTCTTTTTCATAGTTCTCCAAGGGGGGTTCCCCCTCTAGTTTGCTGAAAAAGTTTGATTGCTCTTCTGTTCCCCGAATGGAGGGGTCTGACAGCTGTTGTATGAAGGAATAGTCTTCTTTTCTCCTCCATTAGTATTTGGATAGGGAGGGAACAGTAATGTCTTTAGACTGATAAGACTCCTCTTTCCCTAGCTAAACTCTTCAAGAAATCCCTTTAATTTTTTTCTCTCTCTGAATGTCAGACAGCTAATTAAGAGTCCAGTCCTGTGTTAGGATGCAATTAACACAGCCAGAAGTTATGCTCACAAGCTCAGTGGCCTTATATAAGGGAAGAGGCAGTCTTGGGAGATCATACCGATTAAGTTGTGAGTTGCTAATGAAGAAGAAACAGCCCCTCAGAATGGCAGTAGCCACTATTAAGGCTTTTTTCTAAACTTGACCCTTAAGTATTTTTAATTCTCTACTGGAGCAGTTGTACAGCTACAGTAAGTAGTTTCATATTGTCTGAATGACAATTTAATGCCGCCATTTATTTTAATCTCACAGTAAAATTCCTTCACTAAAAAATCAGAATTAAAACTTCATAGAAGCCAAGTATATCAAACAATAAAAGATTGTGCATTTATGGAGCCTAAGAAAGTAGATTTACAAAGATTTATTTGTAAATGATGCAGAATCCTCTGTACAAGTCATGAAAATCTTGTTCCCAGAAATCAACAAAATACGCTCAATACATAGAAAAAAACACTGCCAAAAGGATGTTTGGCACAAGTACAGAAGTATCTTCTCCAGATTCTCCCACCTACCATCCTCGTCAAACAGGCCAGCCTGCTTCCCTCTTTGTCCATTTCTACCACACATGTCTTCATGCCTTTTTTCATGCCACCTCTACCCATGAACAGGCAGATTTTCAATGGTACAAATAAACAGGAGTCAGACACCCGACTTCCACTGACTTTCAACAGGAACTGGGTCAATGACTGACCTTTATGTCTTTGAAAATTTGCCTCACCATATCTTCCTGAAACTGGTTCAACAGCCCATCTCCCCTAATTCAAATCCCCGTTCAAATCCAATACCATTAAAATGTCAATTATTTATAGGAAGTGAATCGACCATGAAGCTCATACTTTATTAGAGATTTACTTTTTGTGTGTTGTTATAAATACCCAAGATAAAAACGTGTAAGTTAAAACAGGTAAGCAATGGGGCTGATTCTCGCACTCTTACGTACACAGAGCAGCACCTTAGCCCCAAATCCTCAAGTGAGTCTTCAAATTTAAGAGGACTGCTGGAGGAGGAGTATTACTTAACTTGAGTAAGAATGATAGAATTCGGCCTGTTATTAATTAAAATACATTCAATTTCCCTACCTTTCCATCCTCCACAATTCACACCTTCCTCCCAAACACCAATCCTAGCTCCAGTTTCAAGGCCCTTACTCCCTTCCCTCCTCACCTGAGCAATTCCCTCATAGGTAGATCTCTAAGAAAGCTAGTTTCTTATACACATCACAGAAGTGGATCTTCAGAAGAGAATTCAGTCTCAGTGATTAAGCCGAGGAAAGCATTTAAGTCTCTACTGAGGAAAGCATTTAAATCCGATGAGACAAATGCAGGTGTTTTGATGATAGTTTCAGAGATGAGGGAGCTGAAACTGCTTACAATGGTCTGGTGGAATAGAGAGCTAGTGACTTCTGCTGTGAGAAAGACCTTGAAGCATTTTTTCTGTTCCTTCAAGCCCATGAGGGAAAGAAGACAGAGGGAGGGGCAGGTCAAGCACACATTTAAATCCCAATTACCTTTAACGTATTATGCATAATATATTATTATTAATTATTAATTATTATTATTATTATTATTATTGAGGCCAGAGGAAAATGCCATATTTATTTTCATATTTTAAAAAAATGTTAAAGGAGTAGTACTACAAGATAAGGAGTTTGGACAATTTTCTTCAATTGTAAGACATTTTAAAGAAATGGAAGACAAAAGGTAGGGAAAGACAAGTGGCAGGTCAGTATTTCAGGGATCAGTTGACATGTGAAAATAACAGATTCTGAAGGAGCTGTTGCCCCTCTTCATAGCTTCATCTTCAGTACTAAGCTGCACATGTGTAGAAGCACACAGTCCCCTCCTCATGTTAACTTCTGTCAATAGTTCCAAATGGCATACAAACGCCAAAAATGGACATCTGTGGAAGTAACTTCTTGAGGGAGAAGCATTTTTGTTTAGTTTTCTCCTATTATTGAACTATGCTATTCTTTGTTTTTGGCAACTTGTAATATAAACAGAGAAAAAACAGCCCTATATGGAAGAGTTTTTAACTCAGCGATATCTATCTATTATAGATGGATGTGATGTCTTGAAATCTTTGGGAAGAATGGGGTAAATTACATTGCACATAACCTCCTGTGTGATTGAGCTGTTTCTAAAGTACCATAGTATTTGACACGGTTGAATACTCCGATTATTTGGCAGAATGATGTATTACACAAGTAGTATATGATTCGCTCCATTCAGAAGCATCATATGCCATTTTCTGTTTGGGACTGGCACTGCGTGTTGTGTTTATTGACCTGTATTGAATCATCCTACCAGTAGTGTCTAAACTCTAGATTACAGTGTGTGTCATTTTGTTTTTGCTCAGAGAGTGTAATGTCCATCATACAGGCAGTAATTATTTTCCCCCAGGGGTTTTCGTTGCAGAGGGGTATGGATGGGTGGAAATATTTAAGAAAGATTTATTGTGGAGGATGGGTTGTCCAAGCTGCATGTTACAGAAAATCCAAACAGCAAATGTTAAATTCCTGTCACAGGAAAGATAGCATCTGACATAACACTGATGGAGAGCTCCTCTTCTCACTATGGCAATCTGGGCAGAATTCTGAGCCCAGGGTGCTTAAATGGGCTTTTCTTCTTCTAAGCACAGACCGAGGAAGTAGAAACCATAGCTTCAGATGGCCTAGGCATTTGATCAGCCTGGCTACTGCTACTCTAGGATATGGGGCACAGGAAAAGAGGAAGAGTGGCCATGACCCACCACATACCACTCTTCTCAGCCATCCCTCCACATTTTAATTCGGAGCTAGTAGCTCTGCAGTTTGACAATGCACTGGGGAAGACCTGCCATGGCACTAACATGTCTCCAGTCCTTCCTTAGATGTTCTAACGCAGAGATCTGCCAGGCAACTCTGTTCCATGGCGTATAGTGGTACAGAATGCTATTATTTGTACTTGCCTGTACAAATAACATTTTCACTGCATAAAGACATGTCTGTGACTGCATACAGGAGCAAAAAAATTCAGCCTTCCTGAGAAAATATTTTACATTAGAGAACTGGGATTTCAATGTACAAAAGCACACAGCGATCCCACTAAAAGCATATTCATACCCGTTTCATACAAAGGGACTCAGAACATTTCAGAAAGAGCTAGTCAGCTACAAAAATTGTATTGTAAGACACAGAGGACACATATAGAGAATCATTATTTTTAGAAACTATTTTTGTTTTGTTTAGAAGGTGCATACTCATATAAAGCTGAACAGAAACAAATAGCATACTTGGCAAGATAGAGGTCTAACATTTTATTGGACTCTCCACTTTTTCATTAAGTGCAGTGATCAGAGAAAAATTAGAACAAAATTTTCTAGCAATTTCTTGCAGTTTAATGACTATATCCTTTTCCAAAACTGAGCAAGATTTACATATAAAAGCAGAGATTACTTTTGAAATAAATCAATTACTCCATTACAAAAAAAATAAAGATCAGATGAATAGTTTGATTTAATGAAGATTCTTTGGATTCTGGCTCACCATCTATTTTCTTTCAAAACAGCTGCTTTGCAAATGAAAAGAAATGAACCTCCACATCACTTAAGCACAGTACTGGGACTGTGCACTGAGCCTGTGAGGCCTATGTCAACACATAAAGCCACACATAAACACTTCTGCATACTTTTGTGTGCTGTGGAGTTGCTGCATCAGCACACCGCCCTGCTGCTGTTAAAAATGATTTATCTTGACATTTATGTTTATATGTCATCTTACATCCTAAGGCCATGATGTGACAGCTAATAAACCAGTAACATTATTATGAAGAGTCAAGCTAGCTTTACCTTACCTCAGTCAAAACTTGGTCCGGTCCCACTCTCTGCCCTTCTACAGTGTACAAACTGTACCCCCTTTCTACTGGTGAGGTCCCCTGACATCTTCCTTCTCTCCCTGCCTCTCTTGCCTCTGCCTAGTGACAGCCCAGTTCCCTTCCCTCTCCTGAGCTGGCATAGTGTGTGCAGGACAGTCAAGCACTCACTTAGGTCTGGCATCTTCTTGGCATTTGCTGGGGCTCATACACCTTCCTCACAGGATGCCATTATTTATTTCACCTGAGGTCCAGTCTCTTCTTCTCTTACTCCTCCTGCTCTCCTCTCGGAGGACTCCCCGGTGAGTGTTTTCATGTTGCCTCAATTTTTTTTCTTTTCCCTCTGAGCGTATGTCTTCACAACCCAGATGCCTGCAGGGCTGTTGAGTTCAAAACAGTGAGCAGAACGGTCCCTATAGGCATTGCGGGATACTGGAGGAGGCCTGATGATCTACACTGACACTCTGTCATTTTAACTCTGCCACAAAAATCTCTATGCCTCTTGTCAAGATGGTTTTATTTTCTTGCTGAAACTGAGTTTTGTCGCCAAAAGTGACATTGCAGCATGTACACCTCCACTGTTTTGTCGCCAAAAGCTGCCTTTTAGGAACAAAACTCTGCAGTGCAGAAAAGGCCCTAGTTCCGGGGTTCTCAAACCGTGGGTCGCGACCCCGCAGGGGGTCACCGGCCGCCTCCCGAGGAGTCGTGAGCTGCTTCTGCCGCCGAAAAGCCGCCGCCGCGATCGCTTCCACATTCCGGCGGCTATTTTCGGCGGACATGCCGAGCGCTCCCGAAAGCGAGTTAATTTATTCGGCGGCTTTTCGGCGGACTCACAAGGGTCCGCCGCGCCGAGGGAAAAACTAAAAAGGGGTCGCAGTTCTCAATAGTTTGAGAACCCCTGCCCTAGTTGCTATTGTTGCTGGGGGAGAGGGGAGGGGCACCATTCCACTTTTCTGACTTTCCCCCATAATGACTGTCTGCAGCTGAGCTGGCTGCTCCTCTGGTCTATATCCCCTACATCACAATAGTAACTCAGCTGCAGGCAGAGTTAGAACTTGGAGATTTTAAAAAAATGAATAAAGAGCTAGACTACAGAAAGCTGGTACAAAATACAGTAAGAAGGATGGGAATGAGAAAACTAAAGGAGGCATTGAGGGGTCAATACTGTTTGCTCTCTCTCTCTGCCTTTTGCTATAAAGTCGCTGTGAGAGATATGTCAATTTCCTGCAATATCTTTGGGAGATCTTACACTTATGTATCATTGTGGGCCAGGAATTGTATGAAATTCCATGGGGAAGAGTAACAATAGCTCCTCCGGGAATTAGGAATAGTGGAGCGTGATTACAACGTGAGTGAATTTGTGTAACACCTCCAGAGAGGATTCTCCAGAGACCAACAGACAAAGAAAAGCCTTTTGGATAAATAGTCTGAGTTTAACTGACTATGGGCTTTCTTTCCGATCCAGCAATTGGATAGAACCTTAAGACTGCAAGAACAGCTACAATGGGTCAGACCCATTTAGCTCAGTATCCTGTCTCTGACAGTCCGCCATGCCAGAAGCTTTAGATGGAGTGAACAGAACAGAGCTATTCTGAGTGATCCATTCCATGTTGTCCAAGCCCAATTACTGGGAGTTGGAGGTTTAGCAACACCTGCACCACGGAGTTGTGTCCCTGACCATCTTGGCTAATAACCTGTGATTGGCCTTTCCTCCATGAACGTACCTAATTCTTTGTTGAACACAGTTACCCTTTTGGCTCACAACATCCCATTGTAACAACTTCCACAGGTTGACTATGCATTATGTAAAAGGCAGGTAAAAGTTTGCCATCAGCACAGAAAATTGTTTTTAGAATTTGATTAATAGAAAAAGTATTAATGTTTCAAAAAAGAAAAATCTATAATTATGAATTGATTTTGATATGTACTAAATCATAATGAAGTAAAAGTCACTAATTAATAACCCAAATCTCTTTTGGTCTTTATGGTAAGTGTTTCTATTGAAGTAAACTTCAAAGGATTTATTAAGAAAAATGTTAGCATCAAACATATTTTTCAAACAACAAAGGAATACCCTTTGAGGGGAAAATCCTGTTGTCCTATATTTATGTAATATAAAAATTCTTAATTGATAATTCTCACTGGAATTATGAAGGTATCTCATGAGATTTTAGGAAATAATAAGTATGTTAAAGATATATGATAAACTTAATAATATAGGTCTGAATATTTGAATCAAGTTGTTTGACAAATTAAGAGTGATTTTCATTTGAAACTCATGCAAATGATTTTGGGGGGAGAGCTACAGGGGTGGGAGAAGGAGGTGTCTACAAAAGTTTACAAAATGGCTGCAATATGTACACCAGAAGGTCATATTTCCATTTATATAATCACAACTAAAAAAGTTCAGAAGTCAGAAACTCCAAATAGTTTATAAGTTACACCAGGAACTGGCAACATTTGGCATGTGGCCGGCCAGGGTAAGCCCCCCAGCAGACTGGGCCAGTTTATTTACATCCCTCGGCCCGCACTGCTTCCCGCAGCTCCGATTGGCTTGGAGCGGACTGGGGCCAGTGGGAGCCACGATCAGCTGAACTTGCAGATGCGGCAGCTAAACAAACCAGCCCAGCTCACCAGGGGCCTTACCCTGGCTAGCCGTGTGCCAAAGGTTGCTGATCCCTGAGTTACACCATGAAATATATCATTTAAAAATATTAAGTTGTATGGATCAACTGTGAGGAGAGTCACTCATCTTCTCTGTAGAAAGATTTCATAATTGTGGAAAGAAAATGAATGGTTAAGATAGCACACTTATGGGAAAAAACAATAAGTATACAACACATACACTCCCAGGGAATTTTCACACTATACAATTTCTTCACTTAAGTAAATGCTATGTAAGTATATTTTTGTATTATGTAAAAATGTGCTAAATGCTGATGATACTAGCACTTGTAATATATGCTCTCATGTGCCCATTTTTCAAACTGACTGTAATGGAGTTAGCACCCACCTCTCACATTGTCCCCTGGTTGAATGCAATTGCCTGTCCCTTCTCAGTTTATGGCGACCCCTATTGGTGGTTTCTCAGGCAGGTTATCAGTGACCCAGCCCTATGGCCAAATCATCATGTGTATTTGAAACAGACCAACCATCTAGGGCATACAGTCCAAAATGTACCTAATATCCTGCAGCTCCTTTTCCTGAGCTCAGTCTACTAAAACAGTCCAACAGGGCCCATTATGGTACCCTCACTTAGTTCGACTAGATTACAAAGCTCCTACTCTGGAATTGAGCAGTGGCCCGAGCGCTTCTCCCCTGGCGATTCCTTACCTGCGCTCGAGTCCTCAGTGACTCCACCCTTCCTGCTGAGCTACCCCTCTTGGACTCTGTCATAAACATGTCTAGGCTAAGGGTAGCCTAGAATTCCCTCTTGTCTGCAAGGGGTTAAGAAGCTCAGATAACCTGGTTGGCACCTGACCAAAAGAACCAATGGGGAAAGAAGATACTTTTAAAGATACTGGGGTGGGGGGAAGGTTTTGTTTCTGCTCTTTGTTTGTATGGGGGTTTGCTCTTGGGACTGAGAGGAACCAGACCAAAAAAAAAATCCATCTCCTCTGCACAATCCTAAGCCACTCTCTCATATTGCAAAAATTGTAAGTAGAAGGGGGCAAGGCATGTTAGATTATCTTTTGACTTAGCTTGTGAATTTTCCCTTTGCTAGAGGGAGGTTTATTCCTTTTTCTTGTAATTTTGAAACTAAGGCTAGAGGGGGCTTGTGACGGTGTACCCCATAAGGCTTTATGGGGGGGTGTGTGCCTGTAAATAGATATATGATGTTACTGGAATATGGTTTTGCTAAAAAGTTATATCTATGTGAAGGTAATGATCCACTGGATCCGTTCATCCTATTTGTATGTATGTGTCTGTGTTGTATTCAGAGTTATGAATATTGACTATGTGCTTGGTTGGTTGTATGTGGACTTTGGAAATCAGCTGAACAGCTCTCTGAGAAAAAACTATTCTCAGTTAAGCCCAATTGAGAACCAGTCAAGCTAACAATGAACTTTGAAGACGCCCGTCCACACCTGAGCTTCCTCAGGAATGTGGCCTGACTGGTAATGAGCAGAGTCTGGTTCAAACCTGGGACTGGGCCATGTGCTCTGAGAGTCCATGTGGACTCTGCAGAAGGAGGAGGAGGGGCTCTCCGCCCAGAGGAGGAAGTCTATATAAACCCGGGAGAGACCTCTCTATTTTGTTCTCAGCTGGCTCAAGCAACAGCCCTCCACCCCCCACGGATTCCTGGAAGAAACTGGAACAGAGGACTGTGACTGCAGGGGGGGTGCGAGTGATTGCTGGACCCAGGCTAACAGAGTTGAGCCTGAAAGAAGGAATTCACTGAGGGTGAGGCTTTTTGCTGTAATAGTGTTAGATTTGTGTGTTCTGTTTATTTTGTTTGGTAATTCACTTTATTCTGTCTGTTACTACTTGGAACCACTTAAATCCTATTTCCTGTCTTTATTAAAATCACTTTTTACTTATTAATTAACCTGGAGTACGTGTTGGTACCTTGGGGGGGGGGGGGGCAAACAGCTGTGCATCTCTCTCTATCATTGTTATAGAAGGCGAACAATCTATGAGTTTGCCCTGTATAAGCTTTATACAGGGCAAAACAAATTTTATTCAGGGTTTGACCCCATTGGGAGTTAAGCATCTGAGTGCCAGAGGTAAGAATACCTCCTGCCTGTTTCCAGGGACGCCCACAGCTGTTAGGGCACATGGCTCAGACCTGGCAGGGTATTGAAGTCCTAAGCTGTTGGGGCAGGAAAACTGAGGCAGGAGTAGTCCTGGCACTTTGCGTGGCAGCTCCTAAGGGATTTCTGTGATCCCAACCCGTCAAAGGGTTCCTCTGTGTTTTTGAATCTTTGGTTACTCTGTAACATTATCTTTCATCCTGATTTACAGAGGTGATTCTTTTACCTTTCTTTAATTAAAATTCCTCTTTTAAAAACCTGATTGACTTTTCATTATGCTAAAGATCCAGAGATTTGGGTCTGTGCTCACCTGTACCAACTGGTGAGGATATTATTCTCAAGATTTCCCAGGAAAGGAGCTGTAGGGCTTGGGGGGATATTTTTGGGGGAATAGGAACTCCAAATGGTCCTTTCCCTGATTCTTTGTCTAAATCACTTGCTGGTGGCAGCGATACCAAGGGCAAGGAAGAATTTGTACCTTGGGGAAGTTTTTAACCTAAGCTGGTAGAAATAAGCTTAGGGGCTTTTTCATATGGGTCCCCACATCTGTACCCCACAGCTCAGAGTGGGAAGGAAACCCTGACAGACTCAGTTCACTACCACAGCTCTCTGCTGAGTCATTCCCAGTGCAGCCCCCTTCTCTGGGATGGCACAGTTCTAATTCCCTCTCCTGCTCTAAGTTTCCCTGGGCCACTCTCTGTAGCCCATCTTAGCTGAGTCCCAGCAGCTAGCCAGAAGCTCTTTCCTCACTCCCCTGTCCCTGCCAGCAGACAGATCTCTCCAGCCACTGCACCTCTTGCTCCCCCGGTCCCTCCCACAACACTGATCTCACTTTGGCCCTACAGCGCCTTTTATCTGAGCCTGCTGGGACCTGACTGGCTGCTCCCTTTAGTAATTGCTGCTGTTGCATTGTGCCCACCTGCTGGTGTTGGCCTGCTACCAGCCAGTGGATCACTTGCTCCATTGCCCTTTTCTGGAGCAGTGTGTGGCAGGGTCACGAGATCTCCAACAGGGAAGGGGCCTCAGGGCTTAGTCTACCCTGTCACACTGACATTAACTGGAGACCTGATCCAACTCCCATTGAAGTTAGTGGGTGTCTTTCCACTGATTTAATCGTCTTTAAAACTGGCTCTGTCAGAGCATTTTAGGCCATTTAGACTTCTAAGGACCTGATTTGTGTGTGTAATTGAGCACTTGGACATCTAAATGAGCTAAGTAACTTGTACATTCTATTGATAATTGAAAACAGGAAGCAAGGCTTTGAAAATCTTGCCAACCCTCTATAAGACACACACACACACACACACTCGGCAAATATTCCTAATTGATTTTTATCATTAATTTTGACTAAAGGTGAATGGTAAAAAACAATGAAATAAGCAGTTAAGTCAGCACTTCATCTGCTCTTCATTCATCAGTTCTCCTTCACGAGAACAGGTACATTTCATACCCACTGCTCACATACATATCTCCTAACGGTTGCCTGAAGAACTAACACACAGTCTTAACACTCATCATGTTTGTGTGTGTGTGTGTGTGTGTGTGTGAGAAACTGAGGTGCAATATCAGATTGCAAATGATGACTGAGATTTTTTGTAGTGTTTAGGAAATGTGATATTAATGAGTCATCTATACACAGTAGTCATTTTTATGAAGAAATTGTAGAATTGAAAAGTGCATTTATTTGTGCTTTTGTCCTATTTATTGTATAATTTAAGGCTGCCTATTAATTATTCAGAATGAGGGTGTCATCTCTAATGAGAAGAAACATAGTAGTAACTTTGGGGCTTTTTTGAGAACAACAACTTGAACTGCATTATCTGGATTTCTAATGTTGAGATTTTTTAAAATTTAATACTCTTGAAAGTTAATATATGCCTTCATTTCACCTTAACCAAGTTATCTGGGAATTACTGTCACCTTCTCCTTCATCTCCATTCCTACACCTCTGTCTTTTTCATGTCCCTGTCGGGTATGTCACATCCAGTTTAGTTTGTAAACTCTTCAGGACAGAGGCCATATTTTTACTTGCTTTGCAAGGCACCTACTGTGTTTTTAGAAGCTCAAAAATACATAAAATAAGAAAAATGATGATCAATAGAAACGTTATGATGTTCCAGGACATTGCATTTAAATGATGACACTGACGTTCCATCTACATTTCAGCTTAATTCACTTAATTTGGCTAGAATATCTCAAAGCAGGAGAAGATAGACTGTTCAAAGCTTGGGCACAACTGTTCACCATCTATATCAATAGCAAGCATGTTCCAGATGCATGGAAGACATCGAAAACAATTCTATTGATGAAGAAAGGAGACCTAGAAAACTGAGCAACTACCATGCAATCATACTCCTCTCAAGTGTATAAGGTCTTCACCCACATCACACTATCGGATTAAGAAGGATATTGAAATATCTGAAAGCAGAGAACGAACTGGTTTCTGCTCTGGGTATTTGACAATTGACCATATCCACTTCGTTCAGCAGCTCATGGAAAAATGCAAGGAATACAAAATACCATTGTGTATTGCGTTCGTCAACTACTAATTTGACTCAATGTATATTAAGGCTGTACTCAACGCAGTCAACAAAATCAGAATCAACCTGAGGTACATTGGAAGAAAGTAACTGCAATTGTTCACAGAGTACATTATTCAATGTTCCCTGCATTATTACTATATGTATAGGAGTCAGACAAGGCAACGCAATCTCACCAAAGCTGTTCGCAGCAGTACTGGATTTGCTGTTCAAGAAATTGAACTGGGAAGAAGGAATCAGAATTGACAGTTAACGCATCTTCTCTTCGTTGATGACTATGTAATATTGGCAAAGGGCACAGCAGAACTCGAGAACAAATTGCAGCAACTGCAAACACTTTTACATGATATCGGGTTGGAAGTGAATATGTCAAAAACAAAGTGGATGCGGAATGAGCATTGTGCAACACAAACCATCACTGTAAACGGGAAAGTAATCAAAGAGATCCACAAATATATTTATCTGAATAACCAGCTGAACAGAGACAATTCATTCGAAGGGGTAGGAGGAGAAAGATGGGGGAGACAAAATAAAGATGTCTCTAACGGATGATGAACTGCCCATGAAGAAAAATAAAAAACTGTTTAACTCCACCATTCTGCCAGCAATGAAATATGGAACGAAAAGCTGGTGTCAATGACAAAAGCCGAGGAAGAAAAATTCGCTGACACCCAAAGAGCAATAGAAAGGCGAATATGCAAGATATCATGCTGTGATCATATACCGAATGAGGAGATCCGAAGGCATATAGAGGTAACCGATGTAGTGCAAGCAATGTACAATGCAAAGTGAAGATGAGCAGGTCATGTAGTCCGCAGGCAAGACAATAAGTGGACAATATGCATCAGTGACTGGATCCCCAGAGAACATAAGCAATTGTTGGGAAGACTGAAATGCATTGAGCTGATCCCGTAACATAAATGATTCCAGAAATGTAAAGAACGTGCTTACAACAAAATGGAACAGTGCGGCATCAACTTGCATTCGTGGAGGGACAGACATGGACAAGCCAGACAAAGGTGATAATTAAATGCACATTCAAGATGCCATCATAAAAATGAGCAGAGTGAGTCAGTGGCATATGTGGCATATGCCAGGTATTTATTTATTTGTCTTCTATACAAAATCCTTACTACGATATGGAAATAGAAACAGCTCACATCTCGAAGACTGTACTTATAGGTTAAGAATTTCAAAGCAGTTGGTGGATTTAGCCACACTTCTTCCACTGAAAGAATTAAAATAATAGGTACAAAAGTATTTTTGGAATTGCTGAAGTACACGGTCTTTAACTCTACGAACTATTTGGTGTTACTGTATGAATAGTGTTCAATAATAGACTGAAGTGCACTGGGCTGTGAAAATGAATTTTATGTAGCTATAGGAAATTGACGAATTTTCCCCTTTTAATTGTATTTGTTGCCAGGAAAAATAAATCAGTTTTCCAGTGCGCATAATTTCAAAGGTACAAAATGTAAAACATTTTAAATGAAACATTTTGGAAAGAAGACCCACTGCTAGATAATTTGAACCATATACATTTTACATCCACGATGTATGCCAATCATTTGTTTTAAGACAGCATTTTTTTTTCTATTTGGAACATGAGGGGTGAAATATTGTCCATTGAAGTTAATGACAAAACTCCCACTGAGTTCAGCAGGGAAAGGATTTCACCATAGTCTCTTCTATGCTTCCGTGAGAGAAACGGGAGGAGACGTGGTGAAACCCAGGGTTGGAAAGAGGCACAACACTGCCTCTTTCACATGCTCTCCCCATCCCATGTGGATGCCCTTCTGCTGGAGCTATATATGGCTAGGTGACTAGAAAACTTTGGAGGTTGGGCTAGGAGCAGTAATTCTTCAAGCGACAATTCCTGTGGATGTCCTATCAGAAATCTGATCTGGAATTAATGCTGCAAAGAGTAGACCACTGGGGTTCTGAGTGAGGGTTTAGCAGACTGCACAAAAGTAGCAAACTGCAAGTTTGAGGCCTAAATTGGTGTGTCAGTGCTTGTTTTGTTCTTTTTTTCCTTTCCATTATTCCCCAAAAGGGGTAAGAGGTTTGAACAGAAAACAGAAAAGCAAGTGGGCTCTTGTATGAGCAAAATATATTTTGAATTAATTGAATTTAATTTTGCCAGTGCGTATGGTTAATGTGAAGCTAACTTGTAGTTTCACTTTTTAAAAATAAAAAGACTATTTGAGAGCTCTTCCTATTATATTGTTGTTATTGCAGTTGTTCTCTTTAAAATATTCACCGCAGGCTGGATTCTGCCACCCTTGAGTAGTACCTTATTCCACAAATAGCCCCATTGCCATTGGAGAACTTGGGACCCCAAATCAGCAAAACCCATGCTTTAATGGGATTTAAGTCTGCACGTAACTGCTTTATTGAACTGGAGCCTCACTGAGTAACATGCTAGGCAACAGTGTGAGGAAGGGTTTCAAAATCTGGCCTATGCCTTAAAAAGCCTTCTGTGTGAAAATAACATACTACATTATACCTTCACACACACACACACACCAAAACAAAACCATGTTAAGAACATTATTAAGGTTGTAAAGTCAAGCTGTCAAAAACTAGGAAATGTCAGAATTAAGGTTATCCATGCAACCTAATGCAGTCCTCCTGTGCAGATGCATTATGATACAGTCTTTAATTATATTATCACATATTTTATCCACAGGACCCTTTTTATCCAGTGCACAGGACAGATCTTCTCTGGGGATGAATCAGGGTTGTGTACTGATGGAGAGTCTTGTCTGTAGGACCTCTTCTTCACTCATTGCAAAAATTGGAAGGTGTGCAATGAATGAGGAAGGGGATTTCAGGAAGAAGAAGGATGGTCTCATGGCTAAGGGTATGTCTTCACTACAGCAGTAGGTCGATTTCCCTTAAGTCGATTTTCTAAAGTAGACTTTAGATTTTCTAAAGTAGACTTTAGAAAATCGACTTAGTGCGTCCCCACAAAGGACAGCAGGTCGACAGTGTCTGTCCTTAAACTTTTGCGGGGGTCGACATAGCCAGCATTGCACTGTGGGTAGGTATCCCACAGTGCCGGGAGTCCCCAGCTGGCACCACCTTTCGGGGCAGCTGGGCACGCTCCCCAGGGGACCAGCCCCAGTCCGAGCAGGTCCGTGGTCCCCGTGCCCGCCCGAGCAGGTCCGCGGACCCCCCCGCCCGCCCGAGCAGCCCCGCGCCAGCTCCCCCCCGCCTGCCCGAGCAGCTCCACGGACCCCCATGCCCGCCCAAGCAGCTCCGCGGACCCCCGTGCCCCCCCGAGCAGCCCCACACCGGCTCCACCCCCCCTGCTCGGGTGTGTGGGGGGGTCCATCGCGGGGCTGCTCGAACGGGCGGGGGGGGAGCCCATGTGGGGCTGCTCGGGCGGGCGGGGGGTCCGGCGCGGGTCTGCTCGGGCGGGCGGGGGGGTCCACGGAGCTGCTTGGAAGGGCGGGTGGGTCTGGTGCGGGGTCGCTCGGGCGGGCGGGGGGGTCTGCGGAGCTGCTCGGGCGGGCGGGGGGGTCCGGTGTGGAGTTGCTCGGGCGGGCGGGTCCGTGGAGCTGCTCGGGCGGGCAGGGGGGTCCGACGTGGGGCTGCTCGGGCGGGCGGAGGGGTCTGCGGAGCAGCTCGGGCGGGCGGGGGGGTCCGGCGCGGGGCTGCTCGGGCGGGCGGGGGGGGGGGGGCCCGCGGAGCTGCTCAGGTAGGGGGAGCCGGCGTGGGGCTGCTCGGGCGGACAGGGGGGTCCGCGGAGCTGCTCCGAAGTTCAGAGGCTTAAAGTCGCATGCATCCTCACTAGATCACAATCGACCCAGAGAGAGGTCGATTTCAGCTACTCCTCTCGTTAGGGAGGAGTACAGAAGTCGATTTTAAGGTCTCCTTAATTCGACTTTAAGGGCATGCATGTGAGGACGGGTACAGGCTTAAATCGACTTTAGCTTGCTATAGTCGACGTTAAGCCCTAGTGGGGACCAGGCCTAAGGCAGATGAATGCTACTCTGGAGAACTAGATTTTATCTCTGCCTCTGCTGCAGAGTTCTTATGTGATACTAGAAAAGTCACTCAAACCAAATTTTTCATAGACAGTCACTAATTTTATGGGTGCTCAACTTGAGATACTGGGGTTCAATTTGCAGAAGTCCTGAGCACTCATTACTGCAATTGAAGTCAATGGAAGTTGTGACTGGATATATAAAGTACTAAATAATGCTAAGTGCTCTGGAAAATCAGGTCCTAGGCATCTCAAATTGGGCATCTTAAATTAGTGGATACTTTTGATCTTAATTCTCTGTGCCTCCATTCTCCACCTATAAAATGGGGGTAATTATACCACTCATCTCAAAATGAATTACATGCAAGGTATTCAGATTAGCTTTTGTTTTGTATTCTATAGATTTATTTTCTCCCTTCACTTTCTCTGCTTAAGAAAGAGGCTTATTCTTTAAGAATCTTTTCCTGATGTTGATTTTTGTAGATGCCAGATCTGTTATTCCTTATTCAGGGTTGGACACATTTTCCAATAATAGCCATTTTATAAGATTTGAAATTCTATTCAGGTTTCATGCTATTAAATGACAATTCACATTATAGCTTCAAGTGTATAAATTATAAATATGTTTCGTTAAATGTCACTAGGATGTGACACCCTGGTTAAGAAAATGATTGTACTTTCATATTTAAAGACATTTATGCCTGACTTGGTTCACAAGAAACACATCTATTACAAAATGAGCACACAAAACTGAAGAGTAAATAGGTGGGCAAAGTTCAATATTCTTCAAATAAAAATAAAACTTGAGGTGTCAAGGTTCTTATAAAAAAAATGTCTGCCCTTTAAACATTTTGAGATCACTATGGGTGAAGATAGAAAGAAACATATTATAAGTCACCTCTCTAGATATCTATACAGCTGCCATCACTGTAGTATGTCAGCATGTCCCAAGTAAGTGTGAATTTATACTATTCTCACCATTTTTACAGATGGGAACTGAGACACGGAGGGATTAAGGGCCTGAATTGCAGCTCAATGTGTGTTATGGGTGCTCTGAGCATATGAAAAAAATCAGACTTTACATGATCTGCCTAAGGTCACACAGATTTCCAGTACCTCAGGCAGAAATCAATCCTGAAAGTGAGTCTTTTAAAGATTACCATTGTCAGCTATATGATGCGGACTTAATCGGCTTATCTGATACACAAGCAAAGACCTTTTTAAAAAAACATTTTAGTCATTTACGTGGAATTATAATTTCTCCTTTCAAAATATTTGTTTGCCTTTAGCTGACATAATGAAAACATGGATTTGTGGCTCATTACTGTTACAGCACATTTAAATAGTTTGTTTTATTATTTACTGCAACCCGTATTGCAAAATTGTGCATAACAAAAAAATTTTTTGAAAAAGAAAGTGCTACCAAGTACAGAAAAAAAGAAACTTTGGTTTAAATCTCTAAATAATGTACAAAAATCAGAAATAGGCTGAGCTGCAGTGTTCATGTTTACCAAAAAATTCCTGCTCAAACAAAAGTTTATCTTCAACTACAACAGACAGCTGATGGGCATTAGGGGCTGATGAAATTACACTCTACCAGAAAGGTATCAGTTGTTACCTATGCCACAGATACTGCATAGTGGATGACAGTGTCTAGAGCAGGGATCAGAAACCTTGGCACACGGCCCGCCAGGGTAAACATCCTTGGCGGGCCCGGCTGGTTTGTTTACCTGCTGCATCCGCAGGTTCGGCCAATCGCTGCTCCCACTGGCCACGGTTCGCCGCTCTCATCCAATGGGGGCTGCAGAAAGCCTCCACCCCTGCGTCTCCAGATCCAGCAGGATGCTGTGTAAGTTCTGCATGGCCAGAGAGAACTGGGTGGCGAGGGAGAGAGGGGTCTGAACAGTGGAGTTTGAGCCATGGGAAATAGGGGTCACGGAGCAGAGGAAGGATTCTAAGCCTCAGATAAGAGAAATAGGGTTGGAGGTGGAAGGTTAAGGGTCTGGGGAAGGGCTTAGACTTGGACATCTGAGCTACCCCAGTTCTTAGTCTGGATAGGGGAAATTTTTGAGCTAAGATGACGCTGAGGTTTGAGCCTGAGAGGTGCTGGTGGGAGGTGATTTCTGAATGCAAGAGGATTGGGTTGGAGGGAAGGAGCTTAGGAGCGATAGTGCGGGTGGTTCTGAGCCAGGAGGATAACCGGCCCGGTTGGCAAAGTTCAGTGTGGCTGAATGGAGTGTGAAGGGGGAGAACTGGGCAAATGGGATGCACTAATGAGTGATGGTGTGAGTGTGGGTGAACGAGTGGGATGGGAAAATGAAGACATCTGGGTGAGTATATGAAGGAACAAAGGGGAAATAGGAGGCAAAAAGCTAGATGGGGGTGGGAGTGGAGAGAGAGACCAGAGGCCATGACTGGGGGGAAAAAACAATCAAGCAGATGCAGAGAGAGGAGATTCATATTTCTCTCCACTACTCCCTTTACTGTAACATGCCCTGTTTTTTATCCTGAAAGGGGATAAACTTCCCTGTGAATCTTCCCCATTCCCACCAAAACCCTAGTGCCCCACTTTCTCATTTTGAAAATCTGGGCAACCTGTAGGAAATGGAGGCAAAGGAGAGTTCGGGGGGAGGCTCAGGTACCATTAGCTCTGCCACCTATGTTGAACTCTAGCTTCCATTGTAACAAAAAACACCTTCTGCATCCAAGCTGCCTAATGTAACTGCTTGTCTAATTCTTTTCTTTTTATACTCCCTTTGCTGCTGAAAAGGAAATGACTAATATAAATCCTGAACACAATACAATTAGCAAATTGTCCAGTTACGGATTAAGCACACCAGTGGTATTACTGACAAAAGAATATGTTGCAGAACCTAACATGTGCCAGAGCTAGCTTTATTCAGTACCATTCAGAACTTGTGCAGTTTGGTGCTCAAAAGACAAGGTAGAGATTAAATGAACAAAGTGTCCCTGGGGAGCAATTAAGAGGCATTCTAAAGCACTGTAGTATAAACATGAAATATCAGGTAAGCACCAGATTGTGTTTGTCATCTTTGTCTTTCTAATCATAGAAGTTAGAAAAAGGAAATATCTATTATCTCATACACTTCATCCCTGTCAATGCAGAATTATTCCTCACAGTACAGTTTCAAGTATTTTGTACTATCCAGTTTGTAAAGGATCACATGATGGTAAGTAAGGAAGCTGCTACCACTTCCCTACAGAGACTATTCCAAAGCCTACCACATCTCAATGGCAGCTTAAATGTTCCCTTTCTCAACTGTATCCCATGGCTCTTAATTATATCCCCTCTATACTACCCATACTAGCTTCCATCCTTAGTATTTACACCATTTAAATCAGGGGTGGGGAACCTTTTTTCTGTCAAGGGCCATTTGGACATTTATAATGTCATTCGCGGGCCGCCCCCTCTCCCGCCGAGGAAGCCCAGGCTGGCAACGGGAGCTGAGACCCCAGCTGGCAAGGGGCCAGCGGGGGAAACCCCAAAGCAGTGGCAGGCGGAGTGCTTAGCCCTGCACTGCTTTGGGGTTTCCCCCGCTGGCCCCTTGCCAGCCGGGGTCCTGCCGCCTGTCCCAGTCAGCTCCCGCTGTCAGCCTGGATGTAGGGGGTGATCTTCCTTTACCCCCGCCCAGCCTCCCCCCATCTAACCGCCTTTCCTCCCCCACCCCTGCCTCTCCTGGCCCATCCCACTGAAACTAACCTCCTCCCCCCTCCCACTCCCAACCCAGCCTCCTGCCCCCCATGCCTGACCCACCCAGCCCAGCCTCCCCCCACCAAAGCCTCGCCCACCCCATCCAGCCTAGTCTCCTGCCCCCCTCCCCGCCTGCCCAGCCTCCCCCCCACTGCCTCCTTGCCTGCCCCCCCAGCCCACCCTCCCCCCCCACTGCCTCCTTGCCTGCCCCCCAGCCCAGCCTCTCCCCCACACCCCCTTGACCGTCGAATCCCTGCGGCTCCTCCTTTCACTGCCCGGCTAATGGTGGCCGCGCGGTGCCGGCGGCTCCCCCAGGCGCTTCCCGGCCCCTACCTTCAGCACGGAGCCGCCAGGTGGGGGCGGCCTGTGTGCAGAGCTGCCGCCGCGCGTCCCCGGCCGGCAGCTCCCCCAGGCGCTTCCCGGCCCCTACCTTCAGCACAGAGCCGCCAGGCGGGGGCAGCTCCGCGCTGAAGGTAGGGGCTGGGAAGCACCTGGGGCAGCCGCCAGCCGGGGGCAGCTCCCCCAGGCGCTTCCTGGCCCCTACCTTCAGCGCGGAGCCGCGCGGGCCAGATGGAATTATTTGGCAGGCCGTATAAGGCCCGCGGGCCAGAGGTTCCCCACCCCTGATTTAAATAGTCAGAATTAGTACCCAGGAATTTTGATTTCTAATCTTTATACACTGTACCAACACGCCTTCTCTACAGGTTTGTGATAGGAAAGTATTTGCTAAAGATTTCAGCAATAATCCAGGAATTAAGTGAGAGTTTTTGAAAGACTGTAGACATTGGCCAAAATTCCTCCTGTAGTATCAGGAAGTCAAACTCCACTATCATTAGTAAGGTTGACCCACTTATAGTGAAGGTTGAATTTCATCCATTATTCATAAGCCTTGAGACAGTCAAGATTGTAACATAAAGAATTAAAAGAAGTGAACACACAAAAAAAGGCAAAATATTCTCAAATCTGGCTTCAGGTTAGAAGCATATCTCAGCCTCTGCTTGAGAATGGTTGTAAACATGAGCTGAGTTTGTTCAACTGATCAGAAGCCAGTAAATATTCCTTGCACCTGTCTCCCCCTTTCTTCCTCTACATCAACATATCTTGTCTTCCCTCCAATTAACTACAAAATCCCTCTCTCCCTAGATCTGAGATGAAAGTGGGCAGGGAGGGAGCAGGCTGGTATGGTAGAGAGGGGACCTTGTAAGGAGACAGTGGAATGGCCCACTGTGAGGGATTATGCTTAGAGGTTTGAAATGATTAAACTACAGCCTTCAAGTGAGGCTGCAGTAGCTGGCTTGCTTCTAAATCCAGCCACACTGAATAGTTTAGGGCAAGACCCTCTTCATAAACCAATCCCTTCAAGGTACACAGAGCCTTAACAGAGAGAGGATAAAAAAAATTAACCTAGAGTCTGATTCTGAAAGTATTTAAGTATATGAGTAACTACACTTAAGTGAGTAGTCCACTTGAAGTCAATGAAGGCATTGCATTAATAACCTGATTTTCAAAAACAAACAGAGGGGCAGCTGTGTCAGTCGATCTGCAAAAGTGACAGAGTCCTGTGGTACCTCAGACTAACAGATAAGAGCATGTTCTTATACATCTGTTAGTCTATAAGGTGCCACCGGACTCTGTCACTTTTGCTGATTTTCAAAGATACAGGGCAACTTCACGTCTCTCATTGACCTCATTGGGGTGCTACGTACTTCTGCAAAATCAGATTACAGGTGTTTGCAGAAATCAGGGCATCAGGCTTTTTGGAGGTTAGATTGAAGTAAACTGGAGGTACAGACTTTCTGACTCTCCTTCAATATGAGTTAATGGCGTTCAGGTTAGTGCCTGTGAAGACCAAGAAAGTAAAAGGAAAAAAAATCTTTTGCTGCTCTCAGAAATATTTTTTCCTGTCCGATATATTTGGCGTAGAGAAATCCTCATCTGAATATATAATATTCACTGAAGAGCTCTTAAGATTTCTCAGTAAAATAGTTGTAAAGTGTGTGTGTCCTAACTGCTTTCACTTTAAACACCAACAAGATGCCAGAGACATCCAAAATACTTTAAAGTCGTTATTTAACTTTATGACTCATCTGAACCAATATTAATGGCTAGTAAAACTCTAACACTGGCTCTATATTTAGCACTACAGTAAAAACATGCCATTGTTGAAGAAACTTTTTTTAAAAAAATATGGGAAATGGGGATGGGGGAAACTAAGAAAAAGGGGTGGGGCTAGCTTTATTCTAAGGCTTTACAGTTCTTTGCCCAAACTTGTCATCAGAGCTACAGCACTAAGCAAGTCGTGCTGCTGCTGCTTCATATACTTTGATTGCTATAATTATGCTAAACACACACACACACACACACAAAACCCAACATGACAATTTAAATACCTGTTTTCATCTTGATGGGATTTGAAACACTGGACGTATTTAACCCCAGAAATTGAGTTTTCTAAGGGAAACTCAGCTGAACCTTAATTTTAGTGGTATTATTGAATATTTCAACACTGGTGTGCCCTCAAAATAGTCTGTAAATACAAATTACAGTACAAGTTCTAGCAAATGTCCATCAATGAACAGAATTATAAAACCAAAAATGTTCACTCAGCCTATTCAAATCATAGCAAAAAAAAGAAAAATAAATCTCCAACAAACAGATTCTTGTGGTCTGAATAGATAATAGCTTGACATATTTAGAATGTACCTTTCCTCTGATGGATTTCATAGTATTAACTAAATTACTTGATTGTTATGCTGGCAGAATTGTGGGGAAAATGAGGGAAAATTCAGGGACCTTAGTGAGAATGTAAACATCAGTCAAAGATCCTGAAAGTTTGATAGGCCAGGACTGATAACATGTATGTATTTTAGCTACCATGAAGGGATTTTTGGCACTAATTTTTTAGAGTCAGGGCCTCTCTATACCAAAGAGTGGATCAACACAAAGTAAGAGACATCCCCTGACACAAACAGCTCTTTTAGCCTCTTCCCTTATGGTAAGTTGATCCTTCTAGACCTCTGATCATTTTCATTGCTCAGTGCTGAATTTCTTCTAATTTCCTCTAAGGGAAGCATAAAACACTCTCTCCCACCCACACAGCCATTGTAGAAAATGAGGTCAGGAGGCTCCCATATCAGGAAACAAAGGAGAAAATAGCCGATTGAATGCCTCACTGCCACAGGAGGCCTATTCTACATAAAAGAGACTAACTTTTCATTTCTCTCTATTTCCCTCACCCGATTCTAGCAGTTATGCCAGGCAAAGGAATCCACCACCACCACCCCACTCCTACACACACACATACACATCACCATTCTGCAGCATCGCTGCTATTACAGCCTTAGGGTGAGAGTTGATTCTACTCTGGCTGCATTTCCTCTTCTCATACTCCCATCCAGGAAAAAGAAAATGGCTGGTGTTTCTATTTTTCAAAATATTCTTCAGACGCTTCCCATAATGTCCAGCAACTGCAGATAGGGAGTTTGTGTAGAACTGGGCTTATAAGGTGCCAAAATCTTAACATCTACACCGTTTCCTCTGGTGAAAAACCACTCCGTTTCCCCACAGACACAGTCCCCTTCTGTCTCACTTTTTCTCCATTGCTCTGTATATTTACTTTTTTGAATGTATGGGTATGAATATATTAATCATAATTAGTATATTGTGGTAAACCCAGGTCTGGAAGGCTGTGGTGAGAGGGGAAACTGCAGGTTAAATTAGGTCCAGCTGAGGAAGGCTGCTGCAGCCAGAAGCAGGGCCAGCTGGGACCGGTTAAGGAGGCAGCCAGAGTCCTTTAAAGAGACTCCTCCCCAGAGAGGGGTGTGGGAGTGAGGAGTGTGTTTGGAGGCAGGAGGAGTTGGAAGAGTGAGTTCGTGACAGCAGAAGGAGGTAAAGGCGAGCAAGAGGCAGATACAGAGAGGCTGCCAGCAGGCAGGGAGGCAGGAAAGAGCCCCTCCCAGGAGGGAGCTAGCCCTCCCTAACCGGTGGGAAGCCAGACCCAACAAGGGGGGACTGCCCAGAGGACTGGAGCCTGGGGTGCCCGGGGGCCCCCCTTGCCACAAGTGGTGTCAGAGGTGGGATTGTGAGTAGACTTGGTGGCAAGACCCCTCGACCAGGGCGAAAAGCCCCCCCCCCTTTATTCAAAAACAAAAAAAACAAAAAAAAGAGAGAGAGAAAATGGAGGAGGTGGTGAAAGCACTGGTTCAGGCCACTGCGGCCCAGCAGGAGGCTGTTCGAGTGCAGCAGGAAACCAACCAATTACTGATGTCTCAGGCAGCCCAGGACCGAGCCACATTGCAGGAGTTAGTGAAGCAGGTGAAAGTCCTGGGCACCCTGGCCCGTGGGGGTCCCGACGCCCGGCCGCTGCGGGGAAACAACTATTTACAGAAAATGACGGCGGACGACGATACCGAGGCCTACCTCCTCGCGTTCGAGAGGACAGCCCTGCGAGAGGCCTGGCCCCGGGAGCAGTGGGCAAGTATCCTGGCCCCTTTTCTGTGTGGAGAGGCCCAGAAGGCCTACTTTGATCTTGCAACCGAGGCTGCTACAGATTACCCTCAGCTCAAGGCTGAAATCCTGGCAAGGGCGGGAATGACGCCAGCCCTGAGAGCCCAGCAGTTCCACGACTGGAGGTACAAGTCTGACAAGCCACCAAGGACCCAGTTGTTTGACTTGATCCACCTCGCCCGGAAGTGGCTGCAGCCTGAGACCCACAGACCAGAGAAAGTGGTGGAAATCCTAGTCCGGGACAGGTATATGCGGGGGTTGCCGCCTGACATAAGGGGGTGGGTCCGTAAGAACGATCCCTCCTCCTATGACGAACTAGTAGCCCTCGTGGAGAGACACCTAGCCTCCCAGGAGCTGCCTCGGACTACCAAGGAGGGAGTACGCCTGAGTAGGAGACTGGGCACAGGGCCAAAACCCCGGAGTACCATGACCCCAAGCCGATACATGGAGGGAGGAAAAGAGGCTGGGGATCAGCCTGAAACCGTGGAGAAGCTTGGGGACTGGGGGAATGAGACTCGGGGGGTGAGGCCTAACAGCCCGAGAACCAGGGTGCTAGCCCGAGCGGGTATACGCTGCTATGCATGTGGGGAAGTAGGGCATATAGCGGCCCAGTGCCCAAATCAGGCAGAGCCCATGCAGTGCGACCTGGGGGGAATAGAAGGTCCATGTGACCTAATAAGTCAGGTGGGGGTCGCGGTGGCCCCCCATAGATACACCCGGCCCGTTAAGATGAACGGCATTAGCACCACCGCATTAGTAGACTCCGGAAGTGCGGTCACGCTGATCTCGGGGAAGCTGGTCGGGCGGGACCAACTCGCCCGGGCCAAGCGCTCAGGAGTATCCTGCGTGCATGGGGATGTTAACTATTACCCCACCATCCCTGTAAGCATAGACCTCCGGGGAAACCCCACGAAGGTAATGGTGGGGGTAGTCCCAAAGCTCCCCTACCCAGTCCTTATTGGCCGAGACTTCCCGGGGTTCGATAGCCTGCTCCCCGGAGGGGAGGCAGAAGGGGCTAGCGCCGAGAGCCAGGAGACGGCACCGAGGGTGCGCGGACCCCCAGCCTTCCGGGAATTTGACCAAGAGCTATTTTCCAAGCCGGGGGGACCCAAGAAGTCTCGGAGGGAGAGAAGGGCAGCGAAGGAGTTGGGGACAAAGATTCTGACCCAGTACCGGAGGGTTGCGCTGGTGGGAGAGCAAGTAAGCCCCAGGGAGGAGAGGGCTCAGCGAGCTGTGGGGGAGCCCGACGCCGGACCTAGTGCCCCTCAGGCTGACACAGAGAGAGAGTCGGGGGAAGATCCCCCAGAGTTGGGGCCCCCTGGCCCGTCAATGGAAAATTTTGGGCAGGATCAAGCCAATGATCCAGCCTACCACAATATCCAGAGGGAGGTAGTTGAGGTGAATGGAGTCCCGGTAGAAGGAAAGGTCAAGGGCCGAGAGCCGTACTATATAATAAAAGGGGACCTGTTGTACAGAGTAGCCCGGGTAGCGGACCAGACCGTAGAGCAACTCTTGGTACCGCAAAAGCACCAGAGAGGCGTGATGGACCTAGCCCATAGCCACCTCTTCGGGGGCCACCTGGGGGTAGATAAAACCCTCGATCGGGTCTTGAAAAGATTTTTTTGGCCAGGAGTCTACGCGGCTGTCCGGCGGTATTGTGCCTCCTGCCCGGACTGCCAATTGCATGCCCCCCGGCCACACTTACGGGCCCCGTTGGTACCTCTACCCATCATTGAAGTCCCGTTTGAGAGGATCGCGATGGACCTGGTAGGCCCACTAGAGAAATCTGCCCGGGGCCACCAGCACATACTGGTTGTGCTAGATTACGCCACCCGATACCCGGAAGCTGTGCCCCTACGGAACACTATGTCTAAGACAATAGCCCGGGAGTTGGTGCAGATTTTTTCCCGAGTGGGGATTCCCAAGGAGATCCTAACCGATCAAGGGACCCCCTTTGTGTCTAAGCTAATGAAGGACTTATGCAGCATGCTCCAAGTGAAGGCCCTAAGGACGTCGGTTTATCATCCTCAGACTGACGGTCTGGTCGAGTGCTTCAATAGGACGTTGAAGAGCATGATACGGAAGGTAGTGAGCCGGGACGGGAAGGATTGGGACACCCTGCTCCCCTACCTACTGTTTGCCGTGAGGGAGGTACCGCAGGCCTCAACAGGATTCTCCCCATTCGAGTTGTTATATGGGCGCCACCCTCGGGGCATCCTCGACATAGCCAAAGAGGGTTGGGAAGAACAGCCGAATCCGGGGAGAAATGTCATTGAACATGTGGTACGGATGAGAGAGAGGATAGCTCAGGTCACCCCCATCGTGCGAGAGCACATGAAGAAGGCCCAAGAAGCCCAGCGGACGTACTACGATCGCCGGGCGTTGAGCCGGAAGTTCCAGGTGGGGGACCGGGTAATGGTGCTGGTACCTACGGCGGAAAGTAAACTGTTGGCCCAATGGCAAGGGCCTTACGAGGTGATCGAAGCTGTGGGGAGCGTAGATTATAAGGTCAGACAGCCTGGGCGCCGGAAGCCGGAGCAGATCTACCACGTGAACCTACTGAAGCCTTGGCAGGATAGAGAGGCTCAAGTAGTCGCGCTCGGCACAACCCCCCGGGAAGGGAACCCGCCTAGCCAGGTACGGATATCCCCCGAGCTGACCCCAAACCAGAGGGAAGAAGTGATCAGCATGATCGAACGCCACCCTGACGTGTTCTCAGAGACACCAGGCCGGACCAGAGAAGTATGCCACCACATCCACACAGAGCCTGGGGTAAAGGTATATGTCAAGCCATACCGGATCCCTGAGGCCAAGAGGGAAGTGATTGGGGCAGAAGTCCGGAAAATGTTAAGATTAGGGGTCATAGAGGAGTCCCATAGCCAGTGGTCCAGCCCCGTGGTCTTGATACCCAAGCCAGATGGCAGTGTGCGGTTCTGCAATGACTTCCGGCGGCTAAACGATGTCTCCCAGTTCGATGCATATCCGTTACCCCGAGTAGACGAGTTGATTGACAGACTAGGAACAGCGCGGTTCCTTTCCACCCTGGACCTGACCAAAGGCTACTGGCAGATCCCCCTGGCCCCGGCGGATAAGGAGAAGACGGCCTTTGCCACTCCAGAGGGTTTGTTCCAATACACGGTCCTCCCCTTTGGGTTGCACGGGGCCCCCGCCACCTTCCAGAGGCTTATGGACAAACTGCTGCGGCCGCATCGCAAGTATGCAGCCGCTTACTTAGATGATGTGATTATCCATAGCCCCGACTGGGAGACACACTTGAGGAAGGTGGAGGCAGTGCTAGACACCCTGAGGAAGGCCGGTTTGACTGCGAATCCCGCCAAATGCGCAATTGGACTAGCAGAAGCCAAATACCTCGGGTATGTAGTGGGGAGAGGTCTGGTAAGGCCCCAGCTCAACAAGCTAGAGGCGATCCAGAAGTGGCCACGACCAGTCCGGAAGAAGCAGGTCAGGGCATTCCTGGGGTTGGTCGGGTATTATCGACGGTTTATTCCCCATTTCGCCGCCCGGGCATGCCCACTAACTGACCTGACGAGAGCCCGTGGCCCGGACATCGTGAAATGGTCAAATGCAGCCGAAGAGGCATTTAGGGATCTGCGGACGGCCCTCTGCACTGACCCCGTACTAATAGCCCCGAATTGGGAGAAAGAGTTTGTATTACAGACGGATGCCTCTGAAGTAGGACTAGGAGCGGTGCTGTCCCAGATGATAGATGGAGAAGACCACCCGATCCTATACCTCAGTCGGAAGCTCCTGCCCAGGGAACAGAAATACGCTGTGGTAGAGAAGGAGTGCCTGGCGGTGAAGTGGGCCATAGAGAGCCTCCGCTACTACCTGCTTGGAAGACGGTTTTCCCTGGTCACGGACCATGCCCCGCTGAGATGGATGCACCAAAATAAGGACAAAAATGCAAGGGTCACCAGATGGTTTCTCTCACTACAACCCTTCCACTTCCGCGTGCAACATAGATCCAGCCTCCTGCACGGGAATGCGGACGGCCTGTCAAGGGTACACTGTGCAGCGACCCAAGTAGCCCAACCCCATGGTGTTGAGCAAGGGGGGGGGGATGTGTGGTAAACCCAGGTCTGGAAGGCTGTGGTGAGAGGGGAAACTGCAGGTTAAATTAGGTCCAGCTGAGGAAGGCTGCTGCAGCCAGAAGCAGGGCCAGCTGGGACCGGTTAAGGAGGCAGCCAGAGTCCTTTAAAGAGACTCCTCCCCAGAGAGGGGTGTGGGAGTGAGGAGTGTGTTTGGAGGCAGGAGGAGTTGGAAGAGTGAGTTCGTGACAGCAGAAGGAGGTAAAGGCGAGCAAGAGGCAGATACAGAGAGGCTGCCAGCAGGCAGGGAGGCAGGAAAGAGCCCCTCCCAGGAGGGAGCTAGCCCTCCCTAACCGGTGGGAAGCCAGACCCAACAAGGGGGGACTGCCCAGAGGACTGGAGCCTGGGGTGCCCGGGGGCCCCCCTTGCCACAATATGTATACACACACTCCTCCTCAGTCTCTGCAGTAAAAACCCATGTATTTTTGAGTCCCACTTATTGCCCTAATAAATCAGCTACATACTACATAAACAAAAATTACATAAACTCATGTGAACTGATGCAACCTCTATGCACGCCTAAGATTTTAGAATAAGATTGAATACAGGAAAAGGAAGCTTGTTTTAAATGAATACTCTTTGAAATTTTGGATTTGTTAAATTATGCCAACTGCTTCTAATGAAACTAGTCAACCCATTCAAGCCAAACTTACAGTACAGTCAGCTATAACCGTTTTTTCTCTCACTCCCATGAGGGGGCTTTTACAAATACTCATTAAAGTTGCTTGAAAGAAATAACATATTTATAAACTTCTACTATACTCTGGATTTACTCTCTGTCTGGTGTTCTAGAGGGCTCTTGTACATTGTTTAGGCCAAAGAGACTTCCATGAACCTCAGGTCAGCAATTCTTGGAATTGTCCAGACACTGAATGAGATCAAGGTCCTGAAACACAATTAAATAAGTTGGGCCTGATTCTCTTCTCAGGAGTAATTCTTTATAAAACTGTTTAAAGCCAGTGTAAGTGAGAACAGAATGTGGTATAATGGTGTAAAACTTCTAGAGGGACTCTTGATTTACATAAATGTAAATGAGATTAGCAGTAGGGCCACTGTTCTACTTTAACAATAAGCATTTGGTATAAAAAGGAAAGAGGGGAAAGAAACATTTTACACTCCATATTATTACTGCAGTATTGAAATTCCCTAAATAATGGCTGGTCCTATGTGTGTCACTTTGGACCGGAAATCATCTCTTTCTTATGCAATCTATCCCTCATGATGCAGCTAAAATAATCTCCTATTCTTGCAGTTCTGATCATGCTCTCTCTATCCTTTGCTGGTTTCCTGTCTTTCCACATCAAGTGTAAGCTCCTTGCCCTCATTTTCAAGGTACTACACGATTCTTTAATACATAAACATATAGACGATATAACAATATTACACAGCACAAGACAACAACTCTTTTTGAAAAAGTTGTTATTAGAATGTTGATATCTCCTTTGCTCTGATTAGTCAGAAGTGTTTCAGAGTTTTCTAATCCTTGTGATCCCATTTTAATTTTCAAGTGATAACACATGGTGGTCTGTACTTTAATTTTGTAGTACCCATATCACATAGATTGAGACCAAAATGGTTAAAAGTGAATAGGATATTTTAAAATAAATCAATTTGAAAAAAGTGTTTAATATCTCAGATCATTAACAGGACACAGATGTAAATAAATTTCACAAATATGTAAATTTCAAAATAAAACAAATATAATTTCCTTCTATGCATACATGCTACAACACCAGTTCATGTCTCTGTGTTTACCTTAAAATTCTGATGATGTTACTAATATATAGTGCCATATGACTGCAAGGAATGAAGATCCCTGCACTGATATAGGTGTTAGTAATGTGATTAGTGGCTAAAACGAAGAAGACACATTCAGGCTAAAGCTTGTCAGTTCATCTTTAAGCTACCAAGCGCATTCTACACATGTAACAGAAGGAAAGTATCTTTGGTGACAGAAAGAAGGAAGGACTAATAAAAGTCAATCTCCTTATATTCCCATTCTTAGGACTCTTCACAGACAATAACAAAAAATACAATGTGTCTTTAACAAGGGGATTAAAAGATTAAAACATTTTCAGCAGAGTTGGAAAAAAGACTTTTCTGGCACCTCATGTTCAGCCTTTTCATATTCAAGAGACTGAGGACTTCCCAATACGTTAGTAGGTGTAATTCATGGTAGGCAGGAAGTTATAATAAACCTAAATCTATTAAAACAGTATCAACAATAGCAGCAAAATAATTTGGGAAAGTGGGTTCCTCGGCATGCATTTATGACAAATGATTCATGTCGAAATGGAGATCATAACAAATATTTTTCTGTGACAAAAAAAATCAGTATTTGTAATCAATGCCATTCACGGGAACCAATGAAAATAAATAACTCTGGACCACAGATTATCCTTGAGGACAATGAAAAGAAAAATGTAATAAAGAGTCATTATATAGAGGTGAAACCTACCTGTAGTTAATGTTGCACCAATGGTGTTACTTTAGGGTGGATTTGCAAGTCAAAAACAAAATTCCAAATGCTAGTAATTATGGGGGGTTATGTGTCATTGTCAATTTCTATCCATTCTGAAAATCTTGAGAAAATTGAGCACGGAGTTTCTGAAATTAAAAGCTCCACTAAAAACCCTCACTAAAGCCCACCATCCTTGGCCTTTCACTAAGTAACTCAGTGGACCAAGAGCTTTCTTTATCTCCCCTACATTCCTCTTTTAGAGACAGATATTTGGCCAGTTTTGTGATCTCTATCACTGTAATACCTGACCACTTTATGGTTATTAATAGATTTAATTCTCACCGGACCTGTGTGAGGTTGGGAAGAATTTCTCCATTTCATGGATTACCTCATTTATCCACAACCTACAAGAAATGTATGGCTGATTGAAGAATTGAACTCTGGTCTCCCAAGGTTCAGTCTAGCATCCCATCTACTGGACTATTTAGTCCCCTCTGATACAAAGTGCAATTTATCGAGGAGATAAATCCTAAATTCTAGATTCTCTAGTTTATAAACTACTTGCTGCTTTTGTACAAAAACTGGAAGAATGTAAATATATCAGTGAATGAATAAATTGAATTTCATCAAATCACAGTCCTAACCATTGAAAGAGTACCATATTGTTCGGGTTTTGAAGTAATAATATTTAACAGAGCCCAGAGAAGAATTAAGAAAACCTAACAAAATCTTTATTGAGAAATTTAATTCAAATTATACCAAAAAAATCTTCACTAACCTTTCCCAAGAACTCCACCCCTATCTGTACACTGAGTGACAACACATTTAGCCACTAAATGTCAGGATAGAAATATTATATATTCAGTAGAATCCTCATTGGCTGAAAATATCCTAAGGGATGCACACTTATCTATCAGTCCCTGAAAGATGATTAATCCTTTCATGGGTGTTTTATATACATAACATTATATATGTCTCTTAAGAAAAGTGGGAAAAAACCCTACAAAAACCAAATAAACAAAAAACACATCTCTCATTAAGGACTCCAGACTCAATGAATGTATTGAATATACAACAAAAATTGGGGCAACCTTTAGATGTGTGATCTACTTAAAATCTATTATATTTTTATTTAACCAATGCTGCAGCTGCATAAAGTACTGCATCATAAAATAAATACATATGCATGAATTTATCAGACTTTTACAATGCATGTTTTTTAAGGGCAGGGATTGTGTTTTCCTCCGTATTTGGAAAGCAATGTGACCCAATTTGGACAGTGCTACACTATAAATGACAGTTTTGTGCATTATTATTATATATATTTTTTTATGTGTCTTTGACCTCCTGCGAGGTGATATATAATTGAAAATCAGCTGGATGTTGATAGGATGGAGTTGTATCAATCTGTCTAAAGAAAACTATTATCTGAATTGCAATAATAAAAAAGCCACAGCATCAGCTAAAGCATGAGATTCCAACTTAATGGAAGACAATGTATCATGTGCTTTTATGACTCTGGAAAAAAAAACCAATATGCAGCACCACACTAATTAGACAAAGATGAAACAAGCAAGTCAGATGCTATCTTGAACTTCCATTCAATGGTGCTTTAACCATCAGTTTGGCAACGTTTTCACCACCACTTGCGGTTATCACTTGAGAAATGATAGGTCTCCATTGCTAACACATGTAACCGTAAACAGGGAATTATCATCGAGGTAATGGGGTCTTGCAGGATTTAGTTCTTGGCCCTTAGCTTTTTAACATTTGTATTAATGGCATGTAAGAAAATCATCACTGATAAAGTTTGCAGATGATGCAAAAATTGGGGGAGTGGTAAATAATGAAGAGGAAAGGTGTGATTCAGAGTGATTTGGTAAACTGGACACAAACTAACAATATTCATTTTACTGTTGCTAAATGTAAATGTATACATCTATGGACAAAGAACACAGGCCATACTTACAGGATGGAGCATTGTATCCTGGGAACCAGTGACTCTCAAAAAAATTTGGGGGTTGTCATAGATAATCAGCTAAACATGAGTCTCAGTCTTATGCTGTGGACAGAAGAGCTAATGTGATCCTAGGATGCATAAGCAAGGGAATACTGAGCAGGAGTAGAGAGATTATTTTACCTCTGTATTTGTCATTGCTGTGATTGCTGCTGGAATGCTGCGTCTAGTTCTGATGCCCATAATTTAAAAAATAGGTTGATAAATTGGAGAGGGTTCAGAAAAGAGTCATGAGAATGATTAAAGGATTAGAAAACATGCCTTATAGTGAGACACTATGAGTGATCAATCTATGTAGCTTAACAATAAGAAGTTTACAGGAAACAAATATTTAACAAAGAGCTCTACAAGCTATCAGAGAAAGTTATAACAATCCAATGGCTGGAAGCTGAAGCTAGACACATTCAGACAGGACAAAAGTTTAAAACCTTTAACGCTGAGAGTAATTAACCACTTGAACAATTTACCAAGGGTCATGGTGGATTCTCCATTGGAATTATTTGGGGGAAGTTCTATGGCCTGAGTTATACAAGAGATCAGTCTAGATTATTACAATGGTCTCTTCTGGCTTTGGAATCTATGAATCGATAAGAACATGGTGCAGATGATGCTTCAGTAGGCAAGATACTGACACATCAAGAATTTACGTTCCTTTTGTTGGAACAATTAAGAGATGCCATGAGTAACAGACATATCACACAATAGTGTGACAAGCTTATCCCACTTCAATAATGTGAAATTTTCCTAAACTCATGGTAAAAGGCGTTTGCCAGGAGACATGCATCAGTGGATGTCCTGCCAGCTTGTACACATACTGTAGCTCACATGCTAACCTGAACATTATCAGAACCATAGCCTGGAAGGCACAGATCATATTATTCTGAGTACTGTAGTGTTTTTGGTGTTGTGTTCTGAAGTAAGGCAGGCTCACTGACAAAAGACACTCAAGACTGAAAGTTATAAATACAACTTTGTGGTGCTCTACACATTGTTCTGTGAATGGAAATTTTGATTTATAAACATTATTTATCCTAGTTTTGAATTTATGTAAGGGTTGAGTAAGATGTATTTTCATTAATCCAGCTATGTAAAACTAAAAATATAAAAAATTAAACATTTATTTAATCATATTTTTAAGCTGAAAATGGGTTTGAAGTATTTCTGTGTTGAGCACGTCATTTGGCCCATGTTTTTTAGTGCACAATATTGTATTTTGGGGTCAATAACTGGGCATATTATAGACCTAACCCATGGGTGAGATTGATTTGTAGGGAAGGATGTGGAGGTAAAGAAGAATTATTTAAATTATTTAAGGTAATACAATGATTTTTTAAAAGACAACATTGGACAGTCCCTTCATAAAAAATGTTCTTTTCTAGACAAACATTATAAAATGCCTTTATAATTTGGGATGAAGTCCATACTACTTTCTTTGCTGATTTTATGTTTCATGAGCACATGAAGCATGACTTGGTAAGTTACCAATAAATGTAAGGCAATTCATGATGAATATTATTGCAGCTGTAATTTCTCACCAACATCCACTCTAAGCCAACATTCACACATTACTGTTTACATCAGTTGATTTATTTTTAAAAAAGTACCATACCTGTAGACATGCTGGAGCTCTGCCCTGGGGTTTATTCATATCAACAGCCACTAGCTGCCAGCCTCCAGCAGCATCTTCATGAAACATCTTGAAGGGGAAAATACTTGTCAGACACATTTTACCTAATGATAAACACAACTGAAACTCGTGATATATTTCCTGAGGATCTGCTTACATTCTGATCTCTGCACTCTTAAAGAAAGAGGGAAATGGTTCTTATTGTTACAGAATATGAAAAATAGATCTCACCATTCTCCTATTTTATTAACAAGTATGCCAGAATAATAACTTTTGGTGTGCAGAATTTTATTCAGATACTATGGAAACCCACTTTACATCTCCCTAATAATTGGTCCTAATATATTAGTACTAATTATACTAACTAGTTCAGAGTGGATCCGTTCCACACTATTTGTTTTGTAGACTCTCTCAGAACTAAGCTTCTCATCTAGTCAGCATAGTTAGAAGAAACCCAGTCATCTTATGTTCTTGTTAGAAGCAAGTTTCATGGTGCCCTTTTGCAGAGCTCCCTGTGATTTACACCAAGGGAACAATAATAAATCACACAATCCTCTTTCACTGACAAAAGTACTTTACACCAAGGATAAGATTCTGATCTTTGTTACATTGCATATCCACAGTAACTCCACAGCAGTTCAGGGAAGTTACTCTGAGGATACAGTGGCATAATTAAAAATGTGGAGTGAAATCCTGGCTTCATTGAAATCCTTGGCAAAATTCTCATTGACTTCAGTGAGTCAGGATTTCACCCAGGCCTTTAGAAAACAAAACATGTATAAAAAATGGCTTTTACGAAAATATGTAGGTTGACTGGCATAATAAACGTTGTCCTGAAAGCCATTAAAAGAAAATATGCATATGTTCCTATGAAGACAATGAGCTACACTAATTTTTTAAAAAGAAAAAGGAGTACTTGTGGCACATTAGAGACTAATGAATTTATTTGGGCATAAACTTTCATGGGCTAGAACCCACTTCATCAGATGCATAGAGTGGAACACACAGTAGGAACATACAGTATGTATATATATCAGAATGTGAGTATATATATACACACCTACTGGATGTTCCTACTGTGTGTTCTACACACACACACACACACACAGAACACGAAAAGGTGGAGTTTGCCATTCCAACTTTAAGTGGCTAATCAATTATGGTGAGCTATTATCAGCAAGAGAAAAAAACTTTTGTAGTGATAATCAGGATGGCCCATTTCAAACAGTTGACAAGAAGATGTGAGTAACAGTAGGGGGTATAAAGAAAGTGAGGAATACTTGTAGCACCTTAGAGACTAACCAGTTTATTTCAGCATAAGTTTTCATGGGCTATAGCATGGGGCAATAGATTGCATGGCAATTCTTCAACAAAAAACCTTCAAAAACAGACTCCAGTGAGAAACTGCTGAACTGGAATTAATTTGCAAACTGGATACCATTAAATTAGGCTTGAGTAAAGACTGGGAGTGGCTGGGTCATTATATAAACTGCAATCTATTGCCACATGTTAAGTATCCCCCTACTGTTACTCACATATTCTTGTCAATTGCTTGAAATGGACCATCCTGATTATCACTACAAAAGTTTTTTTTTCTCCTGCTGATAATAGCTCATCTTAATTGATTAGCCACTTAAAGTTGTTTAAGCAAGCTCCACCTTTTTCATGATCTCTATATATCTACTCTATATACTCTATATAACTACTCAGCCTACTGTATGTTCCTACTGTATATTCCATTCTATGCATCTGATGAAGTGGGTTCTAGTCCACAAAAGCTTATGCCCAAATAAATTCGTTAGTCTCTAAGGTGCCACAAGGACTCCTCACTCTTTTTGCAGATACAGACTAACATGGGTACTACCCTGAAACTAATTTTTTACTCATCCCTTTGTACCACTTACTTCTGCAGCCCATAAACATCTGAGAGCCAACTTTTCTTTAATCAGTAGTAGATTAATTTTCTGCACAAGTTAATTGATTTGTTATGTGGACAAATGCAGTAAATCATGCAGCAAAAGTACAGAAGAAAATTTTGTCAAGGTGACTTCATGCCAAAATGAAGAAATATGGTACATTTTATATGGCACTTTGTTTTGGAAAGCCTCCTTTAGACAATTCCATCTAATACAGAAACAGTAGAAGCATTTTTTTATTATTATTATTATTTTACAGTCTGTTAAACTAGATTCCCATTATGTCAGTGTTTCAGGTAAGATCACTTTTTGGAACAAGATAGCCATTAACCTGTCTACAGTCCTCAAACTATTTTTATTTTATGAAATGATGGTGTTCATATCTCATAATGATCACATTCTTCTGGTCTGATGATGTTATTCTTAGTGTTTACACTTTCCCCAAATGTGGATGCCTCTAGAGCAGGGGTCTCAAACATGCGGCCCGGGGGCCGCATGTGGCCCGCGAAGCCCTTCCCTGTGGCCCGCCATGCTTCCTAGCGCCCCTCTCCCTCTCCCCCCCACCATAGCAGTTTGCGGGAGGGAGGGGCCACGAGTGGGGAGCATGTCAGTGATGCGGCCCTCGGGCCAATGCACTAGTCCTCATGCGGCCCTTGTGGTCATTTGAGTTTGAGACCCCTGCTCTAGAGTTTCCCCATAGAGACCTTTCTGCCATAGACCCTGGTTAATTCACAGAGGCTGAGGCATTAAAACTAGGGATGTGACAGATACTAAATCCAGATCTGATTTGTACACTGATGTGCTATGTTTGCTGGAATTATCTTCACCCAGAAGTACGTTTGGACTAGGTCAGCAAAGATCATGGTCTCAACAATAATCTTATGCCAATGAGCTTCATAGGCAAAGTGTGAATTGTGTAAAAAAATATTTCCTGCTAAAAGTAAAGTGAAGGAGCAAATTTTAAACTTATAAAAAAATGTTCTGACACAAGCTGCACTTAAACTGCAGAACTCAATGCCACAAGAGATCACAGAGGCCAAGAAATGAGGAGGACTCACTAAAGGACTGGACATTCACATGGAGAACAAGAATTTCCAGAGTTATAATAGAAAATATTAAACAAAATAATTTTGGAAGAGATTTACACCCTTATTCTTTAGGGCACAAACTAACATCCAAATATCGGGGGTAGGAAGAAATTCTCTTTTTGGAAACTTATCTGCCTTCTGTAGGGATTTTTTCAATGTTCCTCTGAGGCAGCTAATACTGGCCACCATCAGACACAAGATAGTGCTCTAGGTAGACAACTGGTTTGAAGAAGCATGATCATTCCTATGTTCTAGATACTTAAAATAGCCACTGTGAGTATACAGCAGACGTTTTAAGTCTGGACTGGGCATGCACAAGGGGGAGAAAGCAAGGACATGCCTTCCTCATAATCAATAGGGGGCACAGAACTCCCCCAGCTCTGGGGCTGCAGCAGAGAGAGAAAGCTCCTCCGGCCTTGGGGCTGTGGTGGGAAGAACCCCAATTCCAAAACCCAAATATTATATAGAAACAAAAAATAAAAAGGAATCATTCTATCTCTAATTATGACGGACAAATGGGCCGTGTGTACAGTATATAGCAAGATATGCCCACTAACAATGGCTTGACTATGCCCTACTATATTTTTATATTATATTTTTTAAGATATCCCATTTGAATGACACACTCTATCATATAGAATGTACTGAGACGGGCAATAACTAGCAGGGATTTCTGGTTTACTACTCTGCAAAACATTAAAAACAGAGGTACGCAAGCAATATCTCAGTATTCAGAGCTATAATGTCAGCACTCTACCTGGGTAGTAGCTGTTGAGGTGGTACTGCTTCTAGACCCCCACATCTGCTGGAATTGCACTCTTATTTCAGCAAATGTTTCAATGATGACAGCGATGAACACGTTCTACAGGAAAAATTAAAAGCAAAGGCTTATCAGGAAGCTCAGCAGGTGGAAAAGAGAAGAAATTCAGTCAAACATGATTTATATTCCAGACAGGTTTAAAAGAACAAATTGTTCAGTACCTTAACAAGCCAGGCAAGAAAGAAAATTAAGGTGATGAAATAGAAGTATGAACGCCATCGGGGAAAACTGTCAATTGCTCTATACATAAGGAACACCCAGCCTTCTTGAGAAGCAGCTTCATAAACGGTAAATATGCTTGTGCCTGTTGATGAAAAATGAAAATATTTTAAATTTAAAAAAAAAACATTATCAAGATGTGCAAGAAATCATCTTTCATCCATTTCCTTTTTTGTAAACAGTAAAAGTCCCCCCAAAGCAGTAGCTCTTCATGCACACTTGCATGTCATTTTTCTTATGATTGGATGTAAATTGTTTTTATATTACAGTGTTCCACATCCACCCCTTGGATACATAAACACAGCCCTATGGATCACTTTAATGGGAAATGTGCAAATGACTCCAAAGGCAGAACTCAGCCCATTGTGAGTAAACTCAGTATTATCTGTGAGAAAAGTTGAATTAAACTATCAGGATTGTTGACCAGCAGGAAAAATGAGTTTGAATGTATTTGCATTAATAAGCAAATATAAATTAGGTAATCAACAATATAAAACAAGGTATGTGGTTAACCTGATACCGATAATCATACTTGAGTATTTACCCAAATATATTTGACCACTGCAAAAGTGCACATATCTATTACAGCCACACTAATTTAAGTGTCTTGCAGCTACACTAATTTAAGTGTCTTATTGCTTTTAGGAAATACTTTTCAAAAGGTTATTCAGTATTTGGAGAGTAGGGGTGGATTGGAAAGTTGTAAATTTCTATGAGTAAGGAAACATATTTGCTTTTAAAATGCATTGCTAAAAGGTTGTGGTTTTTTTCTCCCAATTTTAAGGAATTACAAACTTTAGGAGCCAAGAGGACCCTCAAGTCTGCAGCCAGTTTTTGCAAACTGACTTTTGTGCTTGTCATCCAGGAACCAAAGGTTGAAATCTAAATAGGAGAGCAGAGCTCACACCCTCTTCTGTAGCTACTGGCAGCCTTTCTGATATCATTTCTATGGAATGGAGATTTCATAGGTGAAGAAAGAAAAGAAAGAAAAAGAAAAACAGAAAAAGAAAAAGAAAAAAGCAGTTTAAACACTAGAAGTTAAGTATAAGGAAGTAAATTGGCCAGTGAGGTCTTAACTATGCAATTAGGTCAGATACTGGAATGACTAGAGCCACTGCTAGCCAACCACAATGTGAAGACATTCGGAGATGCTTTTTGATAACCAATACATCTACTTTTCAGGACCCTTCTCAAACTGCAGTCACATTATCAAAGACAAATGTTTCTTTCATCTACCCAGAGGGCAGAAATACACAGTAAATGAAAGGATCACATGTAGAAAAGTGTTTGTAATATAGCAACAGAATCCTGCTCAACTTATACTAAGTACTCTCATGCTTTGTATTATATAGAACATAAAGGTTCACTCAAGAGAAAAACTAAATTACAAGCAGTAAGACACATTCAGCTATATTGGGAACTGTCAAGGGTTTTTTGAATCTCACACTGAGGGTAGGCAGAAAGGAGCAGAAAGTCCATACCCAGCACAGCTGCCAGAACTGCCAATCATGAAGCATGCACCCAAAGCTGGGACCAATAAGGAAAACAATCCCAGCTATAAAGGAAGGAGAACACAGTGGGAAAGGGAGGCAGAAATGTCTGGGATAGCAGACGGGCAACAGTCCCATGCCAGGCTGCCTGTAAGAAAGTGATGGGGGAGACAAAGGAAGACTGCAATCCCTAGAGTTTAAGGGCTGATTGACTCATTTTATGTTAAATTGATGGGCTGGGCTAATTTGAGAAGAATTGAGGCAGATGAGTAGAAACTGGGACCTCTAGAGAGACTGCCCAAGAGCAGCTGACATGTACACAGCAATGAAATGACAAAAGGGAATATGTCTCCTTCAATACAGATGTGTCTTTTAGATTCACTAGTTGGAAACATTACCCTCAGGGGGGATTAAAGAAGCATTTGCTTTCATATGTTTTCTTCTGATAAGATAAATGATTGTAATAAAAGGTAAAAATTCCATTGGTTTTTCTGCAGAGCTGGGGAGAAAGGAAATATGACTGTTTCCTAATGTGCAGATAAGAATAGCATGAAGAACACTGTTACTTGGGAGGGGTGGCAAAGAAACAAAAAGACCAAATCTATCTGCTGAACACATGAAGAACTGTTAAGAAGTGAGATGTTAAGATAGGCAGAGAGTTGAGGAGCGAGGACTAAGGCCCCATTCCCCTATATACTGCAAGGCAGTAGGATCTGATCAATAGATAGTTATACTTCATAATGTATTCATGATGGTTCACGTCTCTGTGCCTCTTCTGGTCTCTAGTAGGGTCTGCGATATCAGACCCTGTGCGAACGGATACACCCTTTATGCTATGAAGGAGGGAAGGAGATACTCCTACCATTTTACAAATGGGGAAAGAGAGGAGGAGGGGTGATGTGACTTGCCTACTGTTACACAAATTATCTGCATTATAGTTAGGACGAGAATCCTCATGCCTTCACCACAAGTCTATCAATCCTACACTGACAGGTAGACAGAATACATAACCCAGCAGGTGTTTTCTATTTTTAATTTCTGTAATTATACTGCCTGATTTATAGCTGGTATAATAGAATAATAAAAACAAAACACAAAAGTAAAGATAATTTAGTCGGCTGCGTATAGATTCTGGTTTATGCTGACCATCTTGGCGTACAGCTACTTTCTAGAGAGGCTTTCCTTGTCCTCCAGTGTTGGCTGTGAGCCTGATGAGAAGGAAAATTCACTTTAAAGCCTCTGACCATAACCTGCTGGATGACCTTTCACTTGCCAGTCCATCAATGTGAAGAGCAGTCCCCTTACAGAAGGAGTCTCTCAAGGTTTGTTCCCTTTCATATATTTCTCTTCTACAGTACCAAGCCCAATACTCACAGCGTAGCTCATTTGTGAATTGCTGTAGGTTACTCATTGTGACTGCATTCTGTTCTCATACTTCATTATCAGTCCCCTTTTAGATTACGAAACCCTACCCAATGTATACTGGAACTAATTTTAGTGTTCATGGTTTGTAAAGATCATTCATTTATATGAATAAATCTTATTCATATAAGCAAGTTTCAACTATTTCTCTCCCCTTTATACTGATTTATGCACATTTAGTTGTAAGGATATGCTTAAAACAAAATCCTTTTTTATTTTCTTTGAGGTTTGGGGCTCAGGCAGGCTCCAGCTTAGGTCCCCACTCCTATCCTAATTTTTGTTGTCAAAAAGGGGTCACGGTTCAATGAAGTTTGTTGAGGTACGCTGAGGTAAACGGGGAAATGGGATACTGGGAGGGAGCACAACCAGGAGAGCGCAAGAGGGGAGGACTCCTGTCTCATACTGAGCAAGCGGGACAATCAGCAAGTTATCTTAAGTGCCTATACACAAATGCAAGAAGCCTGGGAAACAAGCAGGGAGAACTGGAAGTCCTGGCACAGTCAAGGAACTATGATGGGATTGCAATAACAGAGACTTGGTGGGATAACTCACATGACTGGAGTAGTGTCATGGATGGATATAAACTGTTCAGGAAGGACAGGCAGGGCAGAAAGGGTGGGGGAGTTGCATTATATGTAAGAGAGCAGTATGACTGCACAGAGCTCTGGTATGAAACTGTAGAAAAACCCGAGAGTCTCTGGATTAAGTTTAGAAGTGTGAGCAACAAGGGTGATGTCATGGTGGGAGTCCGCTATAGACCACCAGACCAGGGGGATGAGATGGATGAGGCTTTCTTCCAGCAACTAAGAGAAGTTACTAGATCACAAGCCATGGTTCTCATGGGAGACTTCAATCATCCTGATATCTGCTGGGAGAGCAATACAGCGGTGCACAGACAATCCAGGAAATTTTTGGAAAGTGTAGGGGACAATTTCCTGGTGCAAGTGCTGGAGGAACCAACTAAGGGCAGAGAGCTCTTCTTGACCTGCTGCTCACAAATCGGGAAGAATGAGTAGGGGAAGCAAAAGTGGATGGGAACCTGGGAGGCAGTGACCATGAGACGGTCGAGTTCAGGATCCTTACACAGGGAAGAAAGAAGAGCAGCAGAATATGGACCCTGGACTTCAGAAAAGCAGACTTTGACTCTCTCAGGGAACTGATGGGCAGGATCTCCTTGGAAAACAACATGAAGGGGAAAGGAGTCCAGGAGAGCTGGCTGTATTTTAAAGAATCCTTATTGAGGTTGCAGGAACAAACCATCCTGATGTGTAGAAAGAATAGTAAATATGGCAGGCGACCAGCTTGGCTTAACAGTGAAATCCTTGCTGATCTTAAATGCACAAAAGAAGCTTACAAGAAGTGGAAGATTGGGAAAATGACCAGGGAGGAATATAAAAATATTGCTCAGGCATGCAGGAGTGAAATCAGGAAGGCTACATCACACTTGGAGTTGCAGCTAGCAAGGGATGTTAAGGGTAACAAGAAGGGTTTTTTCAGGTATGTTAGCAACAAGAAAAAAGTAAAGGAAAGTATGGGCCCCTTACTGAATGAGGGAGGCAATCTGTTGACAGAGGAAAAAGCAAATGTACTCAATGCTTTTTTTGCCTCTCTCTTCACGAACAAGGTCAGCTCCAGACTACTGCACTGGGCAGAACAGCATGGGGAGAAGGTGACCAGCCATCTATGGACAAAGAAGTGGTTCGGGACTATTTAGAAAAGTTGGACGAGCACAAGTCCATGGGGCCGGATGCGCTGCATCTGAGGGTGCTAAAGGATTTGGCTGATGTAATTGCAGAGCCATTGGCCATTATCTTTGAAAACTCATGGCGATCAGGGGAGGTCCTGAATGACTGGAAAAAGGCTAATATAGTGCCCATCTTTAAAAACGAAAGAAAGAGGATCCGGGGAACTACAGGCCAGTCAACCTCACCTCAGTCCCTGGAAAAATCATGGAGCAGGTCCTCAAGGAATCAATTCTGAAGCACTTAGAAGAGAAGAAAGTGATCGGGAACAGTCAGCATGGATTTACCAAGGGCAAGTCATGCCTGACTAATCTAATTGCCTTCTATGATGAGATAACTGGCTCTTTGGATGAGGGGAAAGCAGTGGATGTGTTATTCCTTAACTTTAGCAAAGCTTTTGATACAGTCTCTCACAGTATTCTTGCCAGCAAGTTAAAAAAAAATATGGGCTGGATGAATGGACCATAAGGTGGATAGAAAGCTGGCTGGATTGTCAGGCTCAACGGGTAGTGATCAATGGCTCCATGTCTAGTTGGCAGCCAGTGTCGAGCAGAGTGCTCCAGGGGTCGGTCCTGCGGCCAGTTTTGTTCCATATCTTTATCAATGATCTGGAGGATGGTGTGGACTGCACCCTCAGCAAGTTTGCCGATGACACTAAACTGGGAGGAGTGGTAGATATGCTGGAGGGTAGGGATAGAATACAGAGGGACCTAGACAAATTAGAGGACTGGGCCAAAAGAAATTTGATGTGGTTCAACAAGGACAATTGCAGAGTCCTGCACTTAGGACGGAAGAATCCCATGCACTGCTACACACTAAGGACTGAATGGCTAGGCAGCAGTTCTGCAGAAAAGCACCTGGGGGTTACAGTGGACGAGAAGCTGGATATGAGTCAACAATGTCCCCTTGTTGCCAAGAAGGCTAATGGCATTTTAGGCTGTATAAGTAGGGGCATTGCCAGCAGATCGAGGGACGTGATTGTTCCCCTCTATTCGACATTGGTGAGGCCTCATCTGGAGTACTGTGTCCAGTTTTTGGAACCACACTACAAGAAAGATGTGGAAAAACTGGAAACAATTCAGAGGAGGGCAACAAAAATTATTAGGGGGCTGGAGCACATGACTTACGAGGAGAGGCTGAGGGAACTGGGATTGTTTAGTCTAGATTGTTTAGAAGAGAAGACTGAGGGGGGATTTGATAGCTTCTTTCAACTACCTGAAGGGGGGTTCTAAAGAGGCTGGATCTAGACTGTTCTCAGTGGTACCAGATGACAGAACAAGGAGTAATGGTCTCAAGTTGCAGTGGGGGAGGTTTAGGTTGGATATTAGGAAAAACTTTTTCACTAGGAGGGTGGTGAAGCACTGGAATGGGTTACCTAGGGAGGTGGTGGAATCTTCTTCCTTAGAGGTTTTTAAGGTCAGGCTTGACAAAGCCCTGGCTGGGATGATTTAGTTATGGTTGGTCCTGCTTTGAGCAGGTTGTTGGACTAGATGACCTCCTGAGATCCCTTTCAACCCTGATATTCTATGGTTCTATGATTCATTGGCTGCCATTAAAAATACAATAATCTGTGTATTGCTGCCTGTGAAATACTCATTTTGCAGTTTGAATTTCACTAGTTTCTTTAATTTAGTAGTAGCCACCAGGTGGCGATCATGCACCTTGTGCACACCTATAACACCAGGGAGTGAGCTAATAGGGACTGTGCATGCTCTCTAATTCTAATCTCAAACCATTTTGCCATAGGGGATTATTTTGATTTCCAAGGTGGACACCACTACACTGGTTTTCTTTATCATCATTTTAGTGAACTACTTACTGTATTCTCTCCCCATACACCTTACAAAGGCTTTGGGAAAGGTTACATCCATATAGATATAATTTAATTTCACGGGTTTACAAATGTTATCAGCCACGTACCATTTTTATTCCTGTATTCTGAGAAAGTCATGAGAGTGACCACTCCCACAAAGCAGGGATATTCTCATTGAAGAGTCTATTTTTAATTTCTTTATTATCTTTTGGTATTAAAGTCTTTGTAAAGACTCTGAGTAGGTCAGAGATTCTTCCAATGTCTTGTAGTGAGCTATGTTGGAACCAGAAGGAAATATGGACTGCCCAAGAATGTAAGGGCAAAGCTGGATGTGTTTCTGGGGAGAAAATCTTCAGATGTGGTTGAAACTGCAAGAAGATCAACCCCTCTGGTTGATGGGGGTTGAATGAATAAGTTAATGTTTCCTTGCCTCTGAAACAAGTAAATCAAACTTTTACTCTTCAAAACCTCCTCACCAATCAGCTAGCTAATGAGAGGCTGAGGGAAAGAGGAGAAGGGTGACTGCCCTCTCACACTTTCCAAACCGCAACTACTGTATAGCTGTTAAGGGAGAATTGGCAGGAGAAGTATTGGAATAGGAAATTAACTCAGTGAAGGGTGCTGGAGAACACTGCTGTTTTCTCCATTTGGGGCATTCCTAGGACAATAAAGTTCTATTCTGAAAACGACATCTCATTGCAAATCCTGTGGAAATGCAGTGACCTGAAACCTATGGTGTCTGCATGTCCTGGGTTTTTCATTTTGCAAATCTGATTACCTATGAAAGGGTAAATAAAGTATTAAGATTGCTTTGGAAAGGACCCAGTCAAGGGAGTTTGCATCCTAGGGTGCAGGGAAGGGCTACAGATATAAACGCTGACAATCTCTCTACCTTGTGCTACAGAGCGAATGATGAAAAGTAGAAGGGAATTGCTACTTAGATGATTTGCAGTAAATAATTAGATGAATTGAAACTTATCGTTCACAAGTCACCCACAAACACATCATGATTTTTTAAATTTGTTCACTATTTGCAGTTGTTTAATGAGCGGTATGAATGAATGAATTTTGGCCTTTAGACAGCCTGTACAATGGTCACTGTGAACGTTTGTTATTCATAATGTCTCCACATGACTGGTCTCTTAAATTATGTAGCAATTGTTTCTGCTCTCTGAGTTGATGACTTAAGCTTTATAAACAAAGATGACACCCTTTTGGATTATAAATTAAGTTTATAAAAAAAGTTTTTCATACTGACCACAAGAGCATTCTGGTGTGAATTTTCATGGATATTTATTCATACTAACATTTGTGACACTTTTGCTTGTAGTGAACATTCTTGCAAATAAAACTTCCCTTACCCTCAATGTTCACAAATCTATATATATAAAAGTCAAATGGTGTATGCGTGTATGTATGCGTGTGCGCGTGCGTGTATGTACGTGCACTTACTCCTTCCACACCGTTTGAGCTAGAGACTTGAAATTTGGTACAGTTATAGGTCTTAGGGTCCTAATCAGGGTAAGAGTAGAAAATTTTTCAAATCTCACCTCTGATGCCCCCCCAGGGGTGAAATTATTTAAAGGCCAATCACATCAGCTGGGCAGCTGCTGTTCTCTGTGACATAGTTATGTCATAATACCCCCTCCAATGGACCCTGCACTCAGTCAGCTCTCTGCCCCCTCCTCCCTCCAACAGACCCCGCACTCGCTCAGCTCTGCCCCCTCCAACGGACCCTGCACTCACTCAGCTCTCTGCCCCCTCCCCCCCCCAACGGACCCCACACTCGCTCAGCTCTCTGCCCCTCCCCACCTCCGACGGACCTGAGTTGGGTTTGGTCAGAGGATAAGTGAGGTAGGGGTGTCGGGTTTGGTCGGGGGGTGAGGTGGGGGTGTCGGGTTTGGTCGGGGGGTAAGTGAGCCGGGGGTGTTGGGTTTGGTCTGGGGGGGTGGGAAGGTGTCGGGGTGGGTTAGGGGTGAGCTGTGGGTGTTGGGGTTGGTCAGGGGGTGTTGGGTTTGGTGGGGGGGGTAAGTTGGGGGTGTTGGGTTTGGGTGGGGGGGTTGAAAATGTGAGTCAGGGTTGGTCGAGGGGTAAGTGAGGTGGGGGTGTTGGGTTTGGTCGGGGGGGTGAGGTGGGGGTGTCAGGTTTGCTCTCTGCCCCCTCCCCCTTCCAACAGACCCCACACTCGCTCAGCTCTCTGCCCCCTCCCCACCTCCAACTGACCCGAGCAACGCCGGGTATTTTCGCTAGTAAACAAATAAAAAGTACTGGGCATACCAGCAAAACTACTCAGTGGGTTTTATTTGCATGAATATCCATTAATCTTTCCTTTTGTGTGTGTGTGTATTCAGATGGCTCTAGTGCAGGGATGGGCAAACTTTTGGCCCAAGGGCCACATCGGGGTTGAAAACTTGTACGGAGGGCCGGGTCAGGGAAGGCTGTGCCTCCCCAAACAGCCTGGTCCCATCCCCTATCCAACCCCCTTCTACTTTCCACCCCGACTGCCCTCCTCAGAATCCCAGACCCATCCAACCCCCGCTGCTCCTTTACCCCTGACCCCCCTTCCAGAAACCCCCTAACCACCTCCCAGGACTTCACCCCCTATATAAGCCCCTCTGGAGCTTGTTCTCTGACTGCCCCCTCCAGAGACCCCCGCCCCTAACCACACACCCCAGGACGTCACCCCCTTCCCACCCACACCTGCTCCCCGTCCCCTGACTGCCTCAACCCCATCCACCCCCCCACCTCCTGACAGACTGCCGGGACTCCACACCCTATCCAACCTCCCCCCCGTTTCCCATCCCCTGACTGCCCCCTCCCAGAACTTCCGCCCCATCCAACAGCCCACTGTCCCCTGACTTCCCCCCAGGACTCCCTGCCCCTTACCCAATACCTCCCCACCCCCGGCCCTGGCCCCCTTACCATGCAGCTGGCAGCCCGGTCGGAGCCAGACACGCTCTCCTGGAGGAGCGCTCAGCCCCACCCCCCAGAGCGCTGCCCGCATGGCATGCCGAGGCTCCAGGAGAGCGGGGAAGGTGGGGGAGGGGCCAGAAGCAGCCAAACAAACACCCCCCAGTAAAACTCAGTAAAAAAAGAAAAAAGTTATTACAATCTTAAATTGTAGAATTCAAGGATAATATTAGTGACAAATATCTACTGTTCTCAATGAGCATATTACTGAAGAACAATGAGTGGCCTCCACTGTTGCCTTCAACTTTCCACAAGTTCCACAAGAAACCAAGTTTATTGGTTTCTACTCTGTCCAAAAACCAGAGCAAGAGACTGTCATAGTGACCAAGCTATTTGCACCCCTGACTCCTTCTGGTCTCTTTGAGCGCACCCCCTCAGGTCTCAGGCCATGCCCGTCACCTCTCTTGGGGTGGAATCACATAATTCTCCCATTCTTAGACCTGCCCATGGGCTACAATCCCCTGGTACTTGATGTGATTACCTCAGAGGGCCTGACTTAGGTTCAGCACCTGTAGGACAAATGACAAGTGGTACCCAGTGACCAGAAAACCTTCTTAAATCCCTGAGGCTTTTCCCCTGTCTCTGTCATCCATATCAGACTCTCTCACCAGGAACACGTAAATCCCCCCCCTCCCCTCCCCCAAAAAGCGTTGGATGGGAGGCTGCTTATCTAGAGATGGTTTGACTGCTTGTTTTTCCAACAATATAACTATACAGTGACTTTACCACACTGACGAGGTCACATAATATTTTCAAAATTGTTATATATCAGTATTCTTAGATTATTCCACAGCAGCTTCACATCTGCCACAGAGGCAACAGGCCTTCAGAATGATTTTTACTTTATATATTATTAGTTCCTTTGGTATTTCAAACAGTTTATTTCCTGAAATAAATCTAACAAAAGCCAGCAAGTTTCATACTTTACTACAGCAAAATGGGTGAGATCTTATATTCCAAAAGCTTACAAGTTCAAAGAATTCCCCAACCTCCTTATGTTTCATAAAGGCTACGGTGTTCTTTTGGGGCAGAAAAAGCATGTACACCTATTGAACAAATCTGTCATATAGTTACTTGGTGATCTTTGGATTTAATTAAGCATTACACACTAAACCTAGCAACTTCAGCTGTCATGAGACTTTCAGATGTTAAGTCCTTAGGGGAAAATCCTCCTGTTAGATCTGCAGGATAGATCTGAAACTCAGCATAAATGGGAACTTATTTCAGTGGTAACATTGGAAATGTTCCTTCTCTGGTTGTTTCCTGATCCAAGCAGAGATCTGCCCTGTGGAGCACCACAATTACTCTAGACACAACATTTACGAAAAAAGACAGTTGAACCAATATGAAATATGTTTGCCTCAATTATTCTACATCTGTGAAAGCATTTCAGATCTTGTCAGGATGAAGATTATCTCAGGTGCAAACAAATTCGCGCTCTGAGGACAAGTAACTGGAGTTCCCCAGTTAGCACCAAGCAGCAGATTTCAGAAGCTGCACAGACATACCCATATTTACCACACTGATACCTGCTGATGGAAGTATCACAGAGCAAACCACAGCAATCAAAGGTCTGCAAGAGCAAAAGCTCCCAGAGTAACTCACCCTCCATGTTGCTAATGTGCGATAGCATCTTCTGACAGGTATAATCTGGCTCATGCAAAACTAAAGTTGTATATAGATGCATTTTCCTTATCAGAGATCCTAATTATTAAAATATTCACTTCTTAGATCCAGAAACCAAGGACAGAAGCTCTGGCCTCAGCTTTAAAAAGACAAATGTTGTGAAGATGGGCTCTGTCCAATGAAATGTCTCTGATTTACATTATCAGTCTTAAAGTACAGTACATGAGTGTTATATTAAATGTTATGACAAAATAGTGTAACATCAAACCTATTAAACAGAAGTGAGGCATTATAATTTAAATTAATTTATTCCTCAGAGAATGCACTAACTACCTTGTTAAAGGATGACTTTTTACTGTATAAATATTAAAATACTTTATATAAGTAAATGCCTTTAAAAGTGACAGCACAGAAATCAAACATAGAAATCCACATAAACTCCTGGGTTTGAAATGAGTAACAGAATTCAGCAGCTTGTTATCTTAGGCAAGCAAACATGAGATATGTTCTGTCCAGGGACATTATATATTTTGGATCTTTAATCGGCAATATATTAAAATACTGAGAATGCCCTGAACTGTAACTCAGTAGGTGGATGTCACTGCCAGACAGAAAGCTGAATGTGCAAAAATTCTCTGGAAAAATATATGTAATTCACTGCTGACTTTCATTGTCTGTCAATCAAAATCATCCCGTTGCTCAATTACATTATTCTGCAAGGCTGTCTTGGTTATAGCAGTCTCATCCCTCATAAAAGAACTTATGAAACAGAAAGACTAACTGATATCATAGGCTCATCTAACCTGCTTTAATTAATCAAAAACTTCTCTGCTATTTAAAAAGGAAGAAAGAAATCCATGTCTAGGACTACTGAAGGATGAGACCATGTAGAGCATTGTAACAGTCATATCCTAAAAACATACCTATGTCTAAACCAACTGAATTGAAGTTTTGTTCACAGGGAAAGTTAAAATGGGAGGTAAAGCTCCAAACTGGACCAAATGGGAAGCCCTTTATTGGAACTACCGGGACTACCATTTGGCAAACCAGCATCACCATTCTTGTATGCAGAAGAATGGGTGGGAGAATGAAAAGCTGTGAGAGAAAAGGATGAAGAGGTGGGTGAAAGCGTGGGGAAGACACCAAGCCCTTCAAGGCAACTGGATGTCTTAACCCATTTATTGGATAAACTTTTGAACAAATCAGAGAAGCTCAATCCAAATAGATTCTAGCCAAACCAAGGCTAGGAGAGCTTTCTACCGAAAGGAGATCACTGCCTAGGGAAGCAATAAGGAAAGTTACTGTAAGTGACTTTCCATCTTATTGCAATCAAGTTTTGTTCTACCTCACAGGGGGCATTTCAGCGCCCGGATATTCCTTCTTTTCATTCAGAGAAAACCCATTCTATGAAAGCAAAACAAAAAACAACAGAACAACAGAACCAGCCCACCTACCCCAATTTCATAATTACTCATTTTAAAAAAAGGAAATTAGCAACATCTAAAAAGTAAGATCAAAAAGAAAAATCCTACCCCCAAGCAGAGCTTTACTTGGACTAGATTGAAGTGCCAAAGACTCCATAAAATTCATTAGGGACTTAGCTGTCGTTATTGATATTATGTGGAAAGTGCTCAGCTACTATGTGAATGGCAACAGTATAAAACCCTTAGAGAGATTTCAAGGATGCAATTCCGACCCTTGAATAAATAACTTCCACCCTCAAGAAGAAGCAACTGGCTAAAGGTGCCTTGACAACAAATGCTGACGTTGCTGATGCTGCCGTTGGTTCTACACAATTCCACTGGAGATTACTGTGAGTTGCACATGTCTATTGGAGGGTGTAATTTGGCCCTAATGATTAAATTAGCTTCTTCTTTTAGGTCTGAGGTTGTCTGATTTTTAGTACTCAGCTTTCCATGGCACCTGGAAACCACACTGGTGGGCACACATTAAGGCCAAAACTTTCATAAGTGGCCAGTGGGTTTTGTTGTGTCAACTTTCAGAATGACGAGATCAATGGGAGCAGAGTTATGCCAATACTGAACCCTTCTGAAAATTCAGGCAAAGCATTCTAAATAGAAGACATGCACAGGAAAACAGTACAGCTGACCAGACTTTAATCCTTGAGAGGTAAAGGCTTACCAATGGCATTCACACCCCCCCCCCCCCAAGAGTGACAGCTACTGTACTTGAAAATCACAAATAACGAGACTTGCTGCATATTCAATATTCTGAAATAAGACAGCAACAAAATCTGACAAAAAGAATCTCTTTACGACAAAACACAATCAAGCCTTCAAAGAAGCTTCAGACAACCAAAGCATTACAAAAAGAAACCACTTTAATGACAGCCTGCACATATTTGGATAATAAAAACAAATACATAGAGTTTAACATATTTTAAAGTCGAAGCTCTCCGGTAAGATAAAAGTTTATTGCCCTAAAAGAGAAAAAGGATCCTCATGACTGAATGTAACAAGAAAACTAAAAACAGACTCATTCAATGTCCTGCTTAAATTTTAATGAGTTCCATAATGTCTGATATCTGTGATAAATTGCAGAAAATAAAATGATCTACTTCTGTTAGTGATGTGAAAGACAGAAGTTGAACCAACAAATGTAAATACTTTTAAAGGTTAACCAACACATTAAAACACTGAGAAGGGTTGTGAGGTAAGTAAATATCATTAACTCCATTTTAGAGATGGGGAAGCAAATACAGATTGTAAGACTTTCCTAACACTGCATATGGACAGTGTCTATGCTGGGATTATAATAGATGATTTTCTGCCTCTCAATCCCTGTGGTTAGAGCACTCAAAAATTCTAGCTAAGTATATAAAGCAAAAGAACCCACTCTTCCATTAAAACAAATGGTAAAACTCAAAATGACTTACATGGCAATAAGATAGGCACCCAAATTTTATTGCTCCTTCAGAAGATAAGAGGTTCAGCTGAGAAAGAAAACCAACCCTTAATCCTTGTAACATCAGATTTCGTTTATTCTTGATTGTCTTAAGAATGATGTTTCTCATAATTCACAGGTTATCAAAACAATCTTGGAAAGCATACCACAGATAGACTTAACAGTTAGCACCCTCTTCACAGAGCAAAGTCAAAAACTTTGGCACAAAAATTTCTCTCAGCTGCCAGATAAACATTTTTGGAGGTACATTCAAAGTTCTAAAATTCTTTATTTAAGCCTTGTTCTGAAGCTTATTACTTTTTGCAGAAACCTTTTTTGATCTTTATTCAGTGCAGAAAATATTTCAACACACCCAGAAAAGGAATTTTCCATATCTATCACTGTCAAATCTGACTCCTGATTTTTCCTGGATACAACTTCTATCATTTTATCAGTTAGCATTAAACTTTCTAGGAATGGTTCTAATCCTTTTTTTGTGTGTGTGTCAGCTCCATGTTTTGAACTATAGCTACTTCAATTCCTTATATATTTACTATATTTTACATTATTTTATTTCAAAGTTTTTGACAGAAGAAGAAAATATACCATTTTGTTTCAAAGGCATGTGGTTTGAAAGAAGGATTTTGCATGTGATATACCTAAATTACATTTTAGCATTACTAACCACAGCAGATTACTACAAACTACAGAGCATATCTTCCCTCAATAAGTTTTATCCAAGGGATGTTTTGATACTGATAGCTCCATGGGCATTGGTCTCTGGATGGAAGTAACTGGTTCACAGGCTGATTAGAACCGGTGCCCATGGCTAGAGAGCCTGCAGCAGCCAGGCTGGGCTCCATAGTACTATGTGCTGTATATTCAAACACCCCCAAATTATAGGAGGCAGGGGAGCAGAAATTCAGACACCAACTTCTGAGGCTCAGCTTAGTCTCTCACATAATTTGTCCTGAATACCTCCTTTGAATGTGTGGTTAACATCCTTGTGAAAATAGGTTTTCTTGGTGTAAGAGGAGGTGAAAACAGAGAAGCTGAGTTTATGGCTATGCATTCCTACTGAGGAGCGCTGTCACTGCTCTTTTCTAGACAGCCTGCAAGAAGAGGGTCAGGGGGCAGGGTGATGGTAAAGTCATGGGTGATTCCATGTGAAAAATGAATATGCTGCACAAACTTCTTTGGGCCACATAGCTCCCAGGGTGGTATGCACCCCTGGAAATCTTCCAGGACATTCCAGCTGCTGCAGGGTACTGAGGGTGCAATCTATTCCAAAGGTAGTATCAAGATTACATCACTCCTCCAGGAATGATCTGAAGTCATAAGGAAGATGGAATGGAGGAAGTCTATAAATCAGATCAAGAGGAAACTGATACTCCTCAGCTTCTAAGTCAGCCTCTGATTGTGAGAAATCCTCTTTAAGACAAAAGGAGTATGATGTATCCAGATACACCAGAGACTCAAAAACAGCTCAGTTGTATCAGGCTGCAATTAGGAATGGTTCTAAGATTTTATTACTGACTAGAGGAGGGATGTTCAAAAACTCTCAGTGCTGGCCCAATGATGTTAATGGAAATTTTATCACTGACTTTAATGGGAGCAAAGTTAGCCTAATACTGGGCATTAATCCACCCTGGAAGAAAGCCCTCCAATTTAGGATGATGCGGGTGAGGTCACACAGGTCAAAAGAGTTATTTTTTAAATTGTCTATCAGATTGAAGAGACAGATGTATCCAAAATAACAGCAGAGTTTGATAAGATCTCTAGATCTAGGTCCAGAGGAAAGCAGAACTGACTCCAGTCACATTGATTTTTAATATATCTGGTGGAACTAGTGGCTCTCAACCTTTCCAAAATACTGTACCCCTTTCAGGAGTCTATTTTGTCTTGCATAATGCCCCCATATTCAACCTCACTTAAAAACTACATGCTTACAAAATCAGACATAAAAATACAAAAGTGTCACAGCCACACTATTACTGAAAAAATTGCTTACTTTCCCATTTTTACCATATAATTATAAAATAAATCAATTGGAATAGGAATATTGTACCTACATTTCAATGTACAGTACATAGAGCAGTATAAACAAGTCATTGTCTGTATAAAATTTTAATTTGTACTGACTTTGCTAGTGCCTTTTATGTAGCCTGTGGAAAAACTAGGCTAATATCTAGATGAGTTGATGTACCCTCTGGAAGACCTCTGCGTACCCCTGGTTAAGAATCACTCTGTTAGAGGACTGGGTATTGAGGATTAACAGTTTTTAAAAAGTGATCTCAGTGCTTGAAAGTACGACATTGAAGTACAACCTTTTTTGTGCTAGCATCAAAATCCGTTTCAAACTCAGCATCAATAGCTTTCAAAACAGAATCAAACAAGCACCACTGCATTATTTTATAAATTGAAGATACATACGTTTAGGGTTCTTTTAAGACTTTCACACTGATAGGTTAGCAGCTGGTGCTGACGAGCTCTGTGTCAAATATAAACATAGGGATTTAGGTGCAGGCAACAAGACCTTTAAGTGGCGATCCCTGTTTGCCTTGACAGAATGAGTGAAGTGGGCCGATCAAATCCCAGACAGACATTGTACATAATCAGTATGGAAATGTGCAAGAGAAGAAAAAATATGCCTGCGTTAACCTGAGAATTTTCTTGAGCTACTTTAAGTAGGGCATGTAGAAAATGAATGGACAGTTAAAATTGTCAAGTTCTGGGGAAAGAAATCCTAATAGTAACTAAAGTGATAGATGAGGTAGAAACAACAGAAAATAAAGCTATAGTACTAGTGTTTGAATAACAGCTTATGAATTGGAGGAGCAGGAAGTGAAGCCAAATTACATGGGTTAAGTCAGTAATGAAGCCTGCATGTACAGATCATTTTAATGGTACGATCTTGCGCTGATGAAATAGCTCACAATTAGCTTTTTAAAATATTACGGCTAATGGCTCCAGACGTTTGCACAGCTTGAGTCTTCCTACAGTGAAAAACTTCAGTTAATCAAGGGGAATTCACAATTCCCACATATAACCTAATGTACTGTAATGTTAAAAATAGGAACCTCAAAAGGTAAACTTGTAAAGAAACTTGGTAACAAAAAAAACCCCAAATAACTTCACATGACTTACAGGGGATACTCACATAACCAAACCAAACAAGACTCAGAGAGGTAGCCATGTTAGTCTGGAATTGCAGAAGTGACAAAGAGTCCTGTGGCACCTTAAAGACTAACTAAAGTATTGAAGCATAAGCTTTCGTACACTAATACCCACTTCATCGGATGCATGCAGTGGAAGTATCCAGGGGTAGGTATAAATTGGTAGGCAAGAGATAATAAGGTTAGTCCAATGAGGCTGAACCAGCTTATTATCTCTAATCAGGGAGGGTGAGGTATTCCTCTAGCAGCTGAACTGGAGGTGTGAACACCGAGAGAAGAGAAGCTGCTTTTGTAATTGGCAGGCCATTCAAAGTCGTTGTTCAATCCTAAATTGATAGTATCAAATTTGCAAATGAATTGCAGCTCTGCAGTTTCTCTTTGGATTGTCTACAGCCAAGCACTGAGGTACAATCATATTTGCAACAACCCCTCAGACAGAGACCAACATTTACAAGATCTTCACCAAGCTGTCTCAAAACTACAATACCCGCACAAGGAAACAAGGACACAGATCAGCATAGCCAGACGTGTACCCAGAAGCCTGCTGCTGCAAGACAAGCCCAAGAAAGAAAACAACAGAACACCACTGGCATCACCTACAGTCCTCAGTTAAAACCTCTCCAATGCATCATCAGTGATCTACAACCCCTCCTGGACAACAATCCCTCACTTTCACAGGCCCTGGGAGGCAGGCCAGTCCTGGCCCACGGACAATCCACCAACCTCAAGCATATTCTCACCAGCAACAGCACACCGCGCCATAATAACTCTAACTCAGGAACCAATCCATGCAACAAACCTCAATGCCAACTCTACCCACATATCTACCCTAGCAACATCATCACAGGACCTAATCAGATCAGCCACACCATCATTGGTTCATTCACCTGCACATCCACCAATGTAATATATGCCATTATGTGTTAGCAATGTCCCTCTGCTATGTACATCGGCCAAACTGGACAGTCCCTACAAAAAAGGATAAATGGACACAAATCAGATATTAGGAATGGCAATATACAAAAACCTGTAGGAGAACACTTCAATCTCCCTGGACACACAATTACAGATTTAAAGGTAACTATCTTGCAGCAAAAAAACTTCAAGACCAGACTGCAAAGAGAAACTTCTGAGCTGCAATTCATTTGCAATTCATTTGCCTTGGGAAGTGAAGGCATAGTTCTTCCACACTCCTTGCCCACTAGTTTAAGGAGTCAGGGAAGTATTGATGGCTACATCTGCTCTTCCTGTCAAGAGCCGGCTCTACCTTTTTTGCCACCCCAAGCTGAAGAGTGAAGAGTGATGGAGCTGCCACAGACATGCGGCCAAAAGCCACCTGAGTGCCACCCTGACAGTGCCCGGAATGCTGTCCCCTGCTGTTTTCTGCCCCAGGCACCTTCTTACTAGGTTGATGCCCGGGGCCGGCCCTGTTCCCCTCACACCCAGATCCAAGCACTATACAGGTCCTACATGGCCACAGAGGGAATGAAGGAATGCATTACTCCTCCCTGTGCTGCACGGTTATGTAGAAACCTTAGTAATTATAATTAATATGCATATGATATTAATATGCATACAATATTTTTTTTGTACAGCACCTAGCACAATGGGGTCCTGGTCCATGAGTGGAGCTTTTGGGTGCTACTATAATACAAATTACTATTACTAGTAATACTGTAATACAATATCTGAAGTGGAAAATAGAAACATTACTACATTGTTATTTTATACCTTTTAATCTATATATATAAAAGTCAAATGGTGTATGTATGTATGTACGTAAGCTTACTCCTTCCACACCGTTTGAGCTAAAGACTTGAAATTTGGTACAGTTAGAGGTCTTGGAGTCCTAATGGTCGTAAGGGTCGAAAATTTTTCAAATCTCACCTCTGACGCCCCCCAGGGGTGAAAGTCTTTAAAGGCCAATCATATCAGCTGGGCAGCTGCTGTTCTCTGTGACATAGTTCTGATGTCATAATACCCCCTCCAACAGACACTGCACTCGCTCAGCTCTCTGCTCCTCCCTCCTCCAACGGAACCCCGGAATCCCTCAACTCACTGCCCCTCCCCCTCCCAACGGAACCCCGGAATCCCTCAGCTCTCTGCCCCTCCCCACCTGCGATGGACCCGAGTTGGGTTTGGTCGGACGGTAAGTGAGGTGGGGGTGTCGGGTTTGGTCGGGGGGTGAGGTGGGGGTGTCAGGTTTGGTCGGGGGGGTGAGGTGGGGGTGTCGGGTTTGGTCAGGGGGGTGAGGTGGGGTGTCGGGTTTGGTCGGGGGGTAAGTGAGCTGGGGGTATCGGGTTTGGTCGGGGGGGGTGGGAAGGTGTCTGGGTGGGTGAGGGGTGAGGTGTGGGTGTTGGGGTTGGTCAGGGGGTGTTGGGTTTGGTGGGGGGGTACTGTGGGGGTGTTGGGTTTGGTTGGGGGGGTGAGGAGGGGGGTCGGGGTTGGTCAAGGGGTAAGTGAGGTGTGGGTGTCGGGTTTGTTTGTGGTGGTAGGTAGGGGTGTCGGGTTTGGTTGGGGGGGAAAGTGAGGTGGGTGTGTCAGGTTTGGTCTACGGGGGGTGAGGTGTGGGTGTTGGTCAGGGGGTGTTGGGGTTGGTAGGGGGTGACGTGGGGTGTTGGGTTTGGGTGGGGGGGTGAAAATGTGAGTCGGGGTTGGTTGAGGGGTAAGTGAGGTGGGGGTGTCGGGTTTGGTCGGGGGGTGAGGTGGGGGTGTCGGGTTTGCTCTCTGCCCCCATTCAACGGACCCTGCACTCGCTCAGCTCTTTGCCCCCTCCCCACCTCCGACTGACCCGAGCAACGCCGGGCATTTTCGCTAGTTATAAAATAAATAAGACTCCTAAAGACAGAGAAAAAATCCCAAATAAACAAACAATAACACATCAGTTTTCTGGTCATGCTCATTTGCTTTCCTTCAGAAGCTACATGGTGACCCAGAGATAATTGATAGGCACGTTATTTCTTGCCAAAACAAAAAGCAATTTTAAAAGTATTTGTGCTGCAAAATAGCAGAACACGACTTGATTTGCCTTCGTAAGGCAAAACACCAGAATAGTGTATTGAAAAAGTGGACTGTCTGATCATTATTATTAATAGTAGTGCTCTTGATGCGCCAGGTATTTTCCAAATAGAAAAAAGGCAATCCCTACACTGAGATCACAATATTTTATTCCATGAGATGACCAATTACAGGGAAATGACCTATTTTAAAAAATTACATTCCTGTCTGAAGCTTTCTGCTCCTGCTTTACTTACACGAAATAAGACCACACACAGCCCCTTCAGAGACAGACAGGGCCCAAAGTCCAAATGTACCAATCAGGTCCAAAAGGACTTGCATGACCCCTTCTCTCTGGAAAGCTGTGACAGGAATTGTGGAATAGGAACCAGGGCTGGAGGGGATACTGAATTTCTTTAGTGGGATACCCTTTCTCTCCTTCTTTCATGAAATGAGCATTCTGGAATGAAATGTACTAGCCCTCACTTTATTTGAAAGAGTTCAGATGGGTCCCATCTTCCACCTGGGTCTAGGGAGAATTTGGACTTACAAAGGAATCAGGATCTAAAGGTTCCCTAATGTGCTTTAATGTAGTTTGTTTCAAACAGATGTCCATTAAAGTGCACCAGCAGGGTCTACATCAGGGATGGGAAAACTTTTTGGCCTGAAGGCCACATATGGGTTGGGAAATTGCATGCAGGGCCCTGAATGTAGGGCTGCGGCAGAGGATTGGGGTGTGGCAGGGGCTAGGGTGCAGGAGGGGTGCGGCAGGGTGCTCAGGGCAGGGGGTTGGGGTGCGGGGTGCAGGAGAGTTTCAGGGTGCAGGCTCTAGCCAAGAGCCACTTACCTGGAAAGGCTCTGGAGTGGCAGCAGCGTGCACCAGAGTCACCCTGTCTGCCTGCCCTGGCCCTCCATGGCTCCTGGAAGCAGCCGGCACCATGTTCCTGAAGCCCTTGCAGGAGAGGGGGCAGAGGGCTCTGCGCACTACTCTTGCCTGTGGATACCTCTCCCAAAGCTCCCATTGGCTGCAGTTCCCTGTTTCCAGCCAATGGTAGCTGCGGGGGGTGGAGCCTGCAGGTGAGGGTAGCATGCAGAGCCCTCTGCCCTCTCCTCCCCCAGAGGCTGCAGGGACAGTCCCATGGGCTGGATCCAAAGCCCTGACAGTCCGGATCCAGTCTGTGGGCCGCAGTTTGCCCACTCCTGGTCTACATGGACCAGTTAATGTGCAACACATTAGTGCACTTTAGAAGTCGCACCTCCATAGTGTGCTTTACCCCACCATGTAGACAGACCTTAAGGATTCATTTCCACAACTGTCACACACCTTCATTCTGTAGCTCACCTTCGCTGTATGTAGAACAAGTACACATACAATTTCATGAGAAAGTAACAGCATTATAACAGTATAAAATGAGCCTGTGTATTGAACTACAATAATACCTACACACAGGATTACATACAACACAACCATTTAATCATTAATAGGTTGCTGATTGGAAAAGTACCCAGTGGCCTTCTGAAATTATGAGGGTATGCTCTGTGCCAGCCTTGGAGCCTGTGGGCTTCTTCTTTCCCAATTGTGGTCAAACAGAATGGGATACTTTTGTCCACAATGAGTACAGGAGCCAATAGCTATTCTGCAGACCAACCACAATCTATCAAACCACAGCTTATTATTAAAAGTACTATTTGTATAGTACCTACTAGCATACTTGATGCCTCACAAACAAAAACAAAACCCATGCCACAAAACAACCCAGTTCCCCTGCCCTAAAGAACTTACAGTCTGGAATTTGAACATGACCCAACAAGACCAAGATGGATGAACCAGAAGGGACAGGAAGTGAAGAACAAGGTTACACCAATAAATACATGGTAACTCAGTCAATTCATAGAAATCCAAAGGCCACTGAAGTCAACTGGAGTTTCCATTGATTTGAGTAAAAGAGTGTGTGTATGTGTGTGTGTGTGTTTTGTTTAAACTTAATTTTAGTTCACTTTGTGTAGACTTCATAACAGTACTGATTTTTAAGGAGGATTTGAATGAGATGATGCAGCCTAGAGCATCATCCTGTTTCCTTCTGGATACTCGGAGCAATGTGACTGGTCTAAAAAATATTGCACAGCAGCTGGAGAGGGTGCCCCCAAAGCACAGATTCTTATGTGGTACAAAATATTTGTTCTCCAGAGCCATTTGCCCCCAAAAATGCTTCACTGAAAAATTCCAAGGTGGCCAAACTTTCGCACTCAGACCTCCCATCCTGCCAGAGGCAAATTTTGATACCAGCAATCCACTTGTGTCTTTCCTTGAAATTGAACTGTGTATATGCAAGCACCATTAATACCTTGTTGCTGTGACCAACACCAACCAATACAATGGCTCAAAGCATTTGAAAAGTTAGTTCCACAAAAGTAATGGTTTGACCACCTTAAAATTTAATTAAAGATTAATTAAATTTAATTTGCTGAGGTAACAGAGGGAACTAAATATAACTAAAATATGTTAAATATAGACCAGGCCTGGGAGTTTTAAAGGAGATTGAGAGAATTAGGTACTGTGACATTCCCCAGGGTACAATCTCAATTGCTGAACAGCTGTATTCCCTCAATTCTCCAACCTGGGATGCTATTTATACTGCTTCGCTGTGAAAGCAGCCACTCCTGGCCTACTCACACACAGCCGCTAGCATGTAAGTTACTCCCAGCTGAGTTATATGAGTGCTCTTAGCCAGGCACTCCTGAATTATACTGCAGAGTGATACCAACAAATTCACGGTCCCAGACTTATCCCCAGAAATGTGTCTTGTGCTGCCCAGTAGTTTCGTAGACAAATCCAAGCTTATAGAAAGTCCATCATTGTACTAATAGAAAATGATATGCACAAACCTTGTTATCGCAAATAGCATTTCCTAAACACTTCAATTCAGACACACACCGGGTTAGCTAAGACAATAAAACAAGTTTTATTAGCCACAGATAGATTTTTAAGTAATTACAAGTAAAGAGGCATAAAAGTCAGAAGTGGTTACAAAGAAGTAAAAAGTAAAACGGAAGCAAATACCTAAGTGAATTTAAAGCAAAAAGATTTATCTTGCCATAGGCTTACAGCAGTCTGGCTGGATGCCTTCAGTCGGGACCCTTCTCCTAGTCCAGTTCTCCTTTCCTTGTCCCTCAGACATTATGGATGTTGCGGGTAGAGATGAGGTGATTTGGGACCTCTGGTCCTCATTTTTATATCTTTTCCTCCTCTTTAAGAATCTCTTCCAGATGGAGTTCAGGTGACTGAAAGTCCGTGGGAAACTTATAGCTCCGGGATCGGCAATCTTTGGCCTTCAGTCCCCCCAAGGTAAGCCTCCTGGTGGGCTGGGCCAGTTTGTTTACCTGCTGCGTCCGCAGGTTCGGCTGATCACAGCTCTCACTGGCCGCGGTTTGCTTCTCCAGGCCAATGGAGGCTACAGGAAGCAGCACAGACAGAGGGTTGTGGGTAGCCGCAGGGGCGCCAGAATCAGAGCTTCCTTGAATGAAGTGAGTGGGAAGCTTGCATACTCTGGAAGCTTGTAACGCCGCATTGCTACCGGTCAGTAGGAAATCATTTTGGAGTTGGAAAATCTACAGTGGGGCCATTGTTATGCATATTGTAGCAGGCAGCTGACTCAGCACCTGCTGAGTCAGCCCCTGCTCCCTCCTTACCCCTGCAAAAGCCAAAAGCCTCTGCAAGCCCAGCCTGCTTAGGCAGGCTAATCAGCCACCTGGCTGTAGCTCTGGGCTGCAGAGGGCTTAATGGGCTCCACCTGGCAGCCTCCACAGGATATAAGGCCTGCTAGGGAGGAAGCCAGTGTGGGTTGTGGTGGTGGGAGATAGAGAGAGGTAAGAAGGAGGAAGTGACAGTGAGGGATAGAGAAGAGGCAGGGAAGTAAGCTAGCTGAGGCAGAAAGCCTGCAGGAGCTAGCTAACCCTGAGGCCAGCCAGAGACTGAGGGCTGAGCCTAAACCTGGACTTCTGTAGATAACTGTATATAGGTGGTGGGGTTTTTGCACTGTCGGTGACTACAATAAAAGACACTGGTGAAGCCAAAAAGCAGTCTCCTGCCTGTATTTTGAAGAGGGCGGTCAGAGGCCCGCTTACACATATGTATAGGGCCATTAATAATCCTGCTACACAGGACTGTGACTCAGAAGTGTACAGTAAACAATGAATGGATCTGCAGCAATGAACTTCTTGAACTACAGTAGGGTGACAGAGAGGACACATATCCCTATTTTGATGCCAACTTACCTTGCCACAGTGTATATCAACAATGAGGACTATTTTTCTATGCTTATGTAAGTAGAGTCTGAATGAGATCCCCACTGCCATCTAGTGGTGAGCTGTGGGAAAGGACTTCAGGAGCGGATCTAGTTTGTATAGAGACACGCACCTTACCTAGATGCTCAGCATGATGGGATTGCTTGCCCAAATGATCACTTGTGGCTGGTGTTGGATCCCCAGTCTCCTTGTTATTGGGGAAGGAGTAATACAGGGTTGTTATCCTTGTTGTGTGAAACAAGGGCAACAGAACTGTACCTGGCATACACCAATGGTGGGTCTCGCCCTCAACTGAACATCACTCACTTGGCAGGGAACATGGGCTCCAAATCCCAAGGAGTTGACAGCGCATGGGGGTGGGTACTTGTATCTTATGGTGTGGGCCTTACTTAAAGGTCCCAGGTAACATTTGACCCTTCTCTCCATGGTACAATAAAAGAGCTAATTTAGACTCAATTGAGGGTCTTGTTACATGCGACAGAGCTGAAATCACTGATATCTAGGTCTAAGTATTAGACCTACTTTGGGGCAATATCTCTATTGCAAGAGACTGTCCAGAATGCACGAGGGTGAGGCTCCCCCACTAACGTAAATGTGCCTTTGGTAAAGTGAAGAGATGTTGGTCATGTTTACTCACTAGACTGGATATCAGTGAGAAAAATATCACAATAGTTATAGCTGCCTGCTGTGTGTCCTGCAGAATATCTGTAAGACAAAGAGTGAAAAGCTGCTACCTGGTTGGAGGTGGAGAAACTGTCTGCTGACTTTGAACAGTCAGACACAAGGAAAGGAATTATATGGCTGATGGAGGCTTTGAAAGAGCACTTTAATAGTCTTCCACAGTAGTATTCTCTTCTGGAGTGTTCTCTGGGCCTGGAGCTTTGGGTACTGTTAAGAATTCTGTAGTGCTTGCTGTACATTAATAAATATAACTGTTTTTTCCCTGAAGCTATGAATTATATGGTGATTGCTGTACATTTACAAGTATCATGTAGTTTGGCTAACGCTATGCATTCTGCAATATTTGCTGTGAACCCAAAGAAAATTTGATTCTCCAAAAATAGAACTTTATTGAGTAGGGAAAATACAGTACAGAAAAATCAATGTGCAAAAAACCCCACAAGCAACGTTATACACATTTTTAACATAAATTAATGGGGTGAAACTTTAAAATAGGAGTAAACATTTTTGTCCATTTGAGTACACAAATGTAAGCCACCATGCGTAGATAGATGTACACCAACTATGGTTTTCACAGAAGCTGTGATTTTCCACAATGTGGAATGGTAAGGGTAGGGATGTGTCCCATGATAAGGCGTAGGGAGCAGTGACCTCGGAATTCTGCAAGGATCGCAAAGGGTACAGAGTGGGATTTTTAGACTTGTAGATCACTAGGACTCTGCAGCATTTGAGTTTGCTGACTGAGAAGATGCATTATTCCCTCCCTTTCCTACTGGGACTCCTGAGCCTTTTTGCTGGCTGCTCTTTCCTTCTCCAGGCTGTCTGTCATACTGGCCATCCAAGCCCTTGGTTCACAGACTGGTGCAGCAATGGCTTGCAGGATCTTGCTGACTTTGTCTTCCTAACTCCTTTTCTTTCTCCTCCTCCTCAGGGTCAGGAATTCTGTGGGCGCGGAGGAGGCAACCCTCAAGGACATAATGGCAGCAACTGCTGATAGAAACAGACAGACGTAGCATTGGATTTACAGTCAACAACTGAAAGGAGCAGATATATTTCAGAACTCCCTTCCCTCATTCCCATAAATACTTTTAATAAGAAATGGTTATTGACACATCACGTTTGCAGCGCCTTGGCACAGCATCACTGTCCAGTTCCAGACGTGGTGAGTGGGGCCTGCCAGGTGGGATAGTGGATGTTGTGTTACCTGAAGCTGTAAAATTTTGGACCCTATTCCATAGATACGAGTAGAGGGCAATAGCACTGATTATTGACACTGTTTTCCACAGGCTGTGGTGAGCTTAGCTGATATCTCACTCATGAGGGTCACAAAGGCACAAACAATAGAGCTGCTACTGGCATCCTGAAGATGCCCAAGCTGGATGTCACTAGCTTGTTTATTGCAATGTTGCCAGTCCAACTCATTGGACTATCATGGAGGAAGACAACTGTCTTAGCATGGAGGAAGAAATAGGGCAGCCATCCTCAGAAATATTCAGGAGATTATTGCAGAGTATGTTCATGAAAGTTTCATCAAGATCTCTCAGGAGGATATTGCAGGCATCCCTATGTACACAAAGTTCCACATGACTCTCCATCCCCTGCCTAACCCAACAGGGGAATGAAAAGCAGATTCCAACTCTAGCTCTGTTTGCTTGTACCTCTACCTCTTTTCATGGGAATAAAACAATGAAAAAGTCAATGTCTTTGTCTTGTTATCTTGGGGATGAGCTGGGTGCCATCTTTAAATGTGATCATTAAAAGAAAAAATGGATTAACACACCTCAGTTCCTTTCCCCTTCATTGGGCTCAACCATGCTTGCCTGGTGGGACTGGCTGGCAGTGTTGGAGTCTCAAACAGGTCATGGCTCATGGCATCGATAGAATCCCTGCCACCTCCCCCTCTTGCTGTTCATGGCAGAGGTCTTTGTCTTGGGCTCCTCCAAGGTATCTGCAATGGTCTCCAGGATGCTGATGGGTCTCCACCAAGAATGGCATATAGTTCATTGTAGAAGCAGCAAGTCTGCAGGGCAGCGCCAGATATATTGTTGTCCTTTCTCACCTCGTGGTATCCCTGGAAAAATTCTTTTGCTTTCATGTGGCACTGCGGCTGTCATATCCCTTCGCCTTCATTCCCTGTGCAATCTTTTAGCAAATGCCCATGTTTCTATGGCTGGTCCATATCTGTGCCTGCACAGTCTCTTCTCCCCACAGGCCTCCTGTCTACTCTAGGCAGGACCGTGTTTAGTGCATGGAGCTGGCATGGTCAGTTGGGCAGTTGCACACAGCAAGGGTGAACTGCTAGCTGTGCTAGCCAAAGTGGCCAATCAGGAAAAGGCATTTCAAAAACACAGCAAAGGGATTTAAAGAGGATGGTGGCTTCCCATCCCTGTGATCCTGGGCAGTGGAATTTAAATATTGTGACCAGAGTAATCACCGTTGTGGAGAATTGTGCATTATTGGATAGCCGATACAGGTCGTGCAGCATCTACACTTGCACTGAGTCAATCGTCGTAGGTCAAGCAAGGTCCTATTCCATTCCAGGAGGTGGTTTTACTGAGTAGCTGTTACAGGGGAATTACATCAGTCAGAGACACATGTACAAATAGGTTTAGGTGTAGTTTCCACTCAAAAGGCACTATACTTCACCCCTCTATGTGTAATCTTATTGTTACCTAGTCCATGGAATGTTTATATTGCTGTCTCCAATGAAAGAAGTTGAAGAGAAAAAGAAAAATCAAGACAATGGTAACAAGAATCATAAGGATTAACATATGCATAAAGGCTTTTAAAGAGAAAAAAATGCTCCACAGGAATTGTTCTTGCTGAGAAAGATAGTTAAGAAAGAAAATAGTCTGAAGTCTTCTGGATGCCAAAGGAGTTTGTGAGGCTATGATAGATGTAATTAGTTAAACTAACATTTAACCCCAGGTCTCAGAGGACATAAACTAAAAATAAGGACACAGCAGGCCTAAAAATAAATTTAGGCAAAACATTTCTACACAGAGGGTGGTGAACTTGTGTAATGCTTTCCTACAAGCAGAAGTAGAAGCAAATAGCACATGTACCATTAAGCAAGGCCTGCCATCAGCTGGTAATTAAAAGGAAATACTAATATGGTTTATCGGAAAGGACAGGTACAGGTCCAGTTTCATCTGGATTCATCAGCTCCTGGGTATCCTCTGTCAGTACATATCAGAGACCAAATATGGATCTGGACACCATGGAGAATAAAATACATTTCAAATGTTTTTATATAGCACTCGCTATCATAGTGCCTCTAAATGCTCTTTGTGCCACATGGATGGCTCTGTGCCTTCATCAGATCTTGGAGGATCTACAGGATTGGAGAACCTCCCCTAATCTCAGTTACAGAGGAATCTCTTGACAGGAGCTTTGGTGAGGTTTTCTCCCCTCAAGGTCTCTTCCAGTGGGTTTTCACAAGAGAGGGGACAAGCTGAGCCATGGTTCACAACCTCTTAGCTTTTCTATTATAAACCTTCATTTTCACAAGGGTGAAAATTGAAATTCATTGAAATTAGGCAAAATCCTACTTAGTGTGGCTAAAAAATGGTGTGTGTGTGTGTGTGTGGGGGGGGGGAGTTAAACTGCTTTACTGGCACAGGGCAGGATGACTCATGATAGGGAAGGTATTGGTAGAGTGGAGGTGAAACACTGCTTCTTATGACTGCTTCTACAAGCAGCAGCCTGCACCTCCTCCTTCATGATTCTGACTGCAACATACTAGCCGGGGACGGTAGGCCTGGCCCTGTTCCCAAGATGGCAGACTTGGTGCTAGGGTACACCTATACTGGTTAGTTTTCCAGAACTTTCTCCTAAATTTCTTGAATGCTAGGTGAACCCTTTCAAGTAATTAGTACCTTCAAACTCAATGTCTGCAGCCGATGCATTGCATGGATCTCTAGATATTTTAGAAAATACAGTGAACATGTGGCACTTTCAACAAATTAGAATTCAAAAATACAACAGCAACAGGAAAATCAGTTCTTGTTTAGTCTTTTACTAAAGACATGTTTCAGAAGAATTTGCTAAATGTGTTACTGATTTATAGCTTCATCCGATGTTTTTCCTAGCGTTATTCCCACACTATGGCAGGGTCCACTTAGACTGGACACAACCAGTGATATGACTGGGGTATACTCCAACCGATGCGTCGTTCCATCTGTTGTTGGAGGCATTTTATACCTACTGCCAGGTGTTAAGCCTACAGCACCTGGTATTCCCAAGGTCTCCCATTCAAGTACTAGCCAGGCCCAACGCTGCTTAGTTTCTGAGATCAGACGGGATTGGGCATGTTCAGGGTGGTTTAGCTTCATCCAATAGTGTTGCAAGATGTGCCACTCAGTTTGAACATAGCAACACAGCCGCACTACTGTTGTGAATATATGAGATATTAATGTTCCTGGATTGTTTTTATACTTTCAAGTCATTTCATTTTTTTCAGTTAATTAGAGGAAGTAGTTGGAATTAGGACATCTCACACATATACGTTGCATTTTTTAATCCAAAGTATCCCAAAGCATTTTATAAATCTGTTAGGTTGCAAACTCTTTGGGGTCGAGATTAGTTTTGGTTCACACAGTTGGAACTTAGATAATCAATAGGACGTGACTGGGACTAACTGCAGTATTCTAAACTACATCTGCTAAATCTTCTGGTTTGCCTACTTAGGTCTTTGTTGTCAAGTACTGCAATAACTTCAAGTTACAATGACATTGTGGTAATGTGCTAGTATCCTATTTATTTGGATTTTATGTATATCTATATCTTCTTGCTATGGACTCATGGGTGGCTTTGCCATAATTGTTGTGGTGTCTCCAGAGCAGATGATGAGTCTGAAGACCTTATCCACACTTGCAGTAGTGTGTAGCATACATATAGCTACATGCTGCACTGAAAGGCAGGGACCATTCACACTTACCGCAGTGTGTAACTACACGCAGTAGTGAAAGGCTACAGCAGGGGGATGCAGTGAGGAAAGGCTCCAGCACCTCTTCCTTGCTAGAGCCTTTCCCTGTGGTTGGAAACTTTCACTACATTGAGGAAAGGCTCCAGCAGTGGGTCAGTACACTGCTAAAAACAGCAGTGTATCTGTAGGAGCTTCTGCCTGAGCATGCAGAGAGCCATGTAGGGTATACACCCTATCATAGGTGCCAACTCCGTGGGTGCTCCGGAGCTGGAGCACCACAGGGAAAATATGGTGGGTGCTCTCAGCCCCACCCCCCAGCTCACCTCCGTTCTGCCTCTGCCCCGGAGCGTGCTGCCGGGTCCTGCTTCTCCCCCCTCCCTCCCAGCCGTGCAGATGCTGGGAGTGTGAGGGGGGAGAGGGAGAACGTGGCACACTCAGGGGAGGAGGCGGGGCCGGGGCAGGGATTTGGGGAAGGGGTTTGGAATGGGGGCGGGGAAGGAGTGGAGTTGGGGCAGGGGTAGGGGAACACGAGCACCCACCAGCGCCGGGGGAAGTTGGCACCTATGTAGCCTATATTTCAGACATTTGGGCATTCTACTTGCCTAACTCATGTCCCACCAACTACACTACTATTTATTCCCATGCTAAACTGGCTTGTAGTATCTGTACTCTATGTGCTGTCGTAAGTGTAAACTGAGCCAACGAGTCACACACTGCCATCCAGTTTCTCCCTTGTTTTGAAGAGGAAGTACGCTTTGAAGCAACCTTATGTCCCTCACTCCCTTGCAAGCCAGGGCAAAAACTGACCCAATATTAGCAAACTAACAGGTCTTAAATCAAAAGTGTTTATAACTGCTTTACAATTAAGCAATTCAAATTATAATTACCCCAGAGCATATTGCATTACTTTAGAACATTATCTATGTAAAACATGTTATAGCTCATTTCTACTAACCTTTATAACAGTGGTTTTTGTTTCCTTTTAAAAAATCATATGGGGGAGGGGAGTCCATCCCCCCTGCATGGTGTACTTGTTGAGACAAGGTCAATCCCTGTAAACTGGTCACACAGTGTAACTCTTGTCTAAAAATGGAAATCTTTCATTTAGAAAACAATTACTGCCATCATTCAGTTACTGCAGCTTTTGTTATCCAGAGCTACATGGTCTTAATGGAATTCTGTGATAATTAAACAGATAAGACCTAATTTAGCATGCAATGACAAGTTTCTAATAGGCTGACTTCCTGATCTGCCCATTGGCAAAGAGTTTCCTGCTCTATGTTCTGGCTTAAATTAACAATGTATTTTCTTCAGTGGAGTTAAAATCTCCATATGGGATTCACCCTGTTCATATTTTTTTTGTATTTAATCCTCTTCCCTTTTTCAGAGAGCATGTCTGATGTTTATTGCTTAAAACAAGCGGCTCAGCAAACCGTTATTATATAACTCTGGCTTCAGTTCTTCTCTAGTAGGCATACTGGTGCAGGGGCAGCTTGTTTTTGTTTAGGGCAGCTCTTTTTGTTTGTTTTCTCAGTTAATTCTCATTAGGGTTGATGGTCTTAATGTGTGCTGGTTTCTCTTTGGCCATGGCATTCCTTGTGAGTATGTGCTTTTCCTAATTGCTGTGTTTAGCCTTTAGAAGTTCTCCGAATCCTTAGTTAGCACTCTGCAATCTGAGGAAGCAGAAGCGTCATTGCTGATTACCGATCTGGACCTGCAACTTAGGCTTCTGACAGGGATTCCATGCAGACTGTACACAAATCCATTTGATGTCTGTGACTTTAGAGAGTGTGATCCATCTGAATATCATCTGTGGAGACCTTGCTGTGCTATAGCTAAGGCTTCAAAAACAGGTGACAACAAAATAAGAAAGGCTTCCACGGTAGAAGAAAAGCAGAGTCCCAGAGGGCAAAGGGTTCTCTGAGGACCCAATCTCTTCCCAAATTTCAATACTTAGAGCCAAAGTTTGGCTTTCAGTTACAGCCCACAGTGAGTGAATGAACTGACAAGCCCAACACCCAGGTATCAACCGTCAGAACAGTGCCTGCCCTAGTGCCTGAAAGCTCTAAGAATACACCAAGCAGCAGCTGCTACTACATCATTTTACAGGATTTAGAGTCATATCAGCTAAACTAGGACATCCCATCTGCCTCACGGAGTTTCTAGTCATGCTGGTGTTTCTGAGTCTCCCAATTCTTGTGTGCTGGGTATGAAAGGATCAGATGTGTGCCTCACTGTTGCACAGGAGCATGAAGGACATAAAGATTCTTACGTCCTCTTCCCCTACATCACGCCCACACAGGGATGCATACAAGCTACCCTTAGGGCTTGTCACTGGGAAATTACATTCAGGGTGGTGGTTGATTTATCTGTCTGAACTTTATTAAAGTAGTTCCACCTTATTTTCATTCCAAGCTTGCTTTTTCTTTAATTGTCTCTCTGCTATATTTGAATGCTTGCTAATCCACCTTTAAGGATTACCATGCTGAACTGCCAGTAGCAAGGGTCTGACTCCCCACAGCATGTCTCCTTGTGGAGTCATTCACACTTATGCAAAGAGTGCAGAATGGGTGCACAATTCTACCTAATCAGACTAGCAATAGGAGAATGTATCTTACCTAGCTGAAAATGTCCTTTCTTCTAGTGGTAAACTCTGCAGGTTCCTTACAGTGGGTCTTCTTTTGCAGACTGCTGAGAGGCACAACTAGACCTATCAGTCAGGGAAGGATGGGAGTGGCCAGCCCTTAGAAGACCTCATCAGTATGAAACAGCCGCTGTTCATACATTAAATTCTAGAAGTATTAACAAGTTACTGAACATCATGAAATTTGGAAATATAAAGTGTGTAAATCTGTTTCTCAAAGACAAAGCACAAACTCATGCCCCTAGACAGGTGTTATCAACGTTGGTGGGCCATCACATACCAAGTGGCCATTCTTTGGCATGCAAAGGTTGGGGAAGGCGGGAAGCCAAGAGACAAGGCAAATCTGCAGTTCAGCAAACAGATGTAAAAAGAACCAGCATGGAACGTCTTTCACCACAAGACTCCATGTTGCCTTCTTTACTGTTTGTATAAAATTTGCTTTGAGGGGTAACCTTCAGGAAAATGCATCTCAAAAGGGAACTGGACCCAAAAAAAGTGAGGGGCAAACACAACCCAAATTATCTCTCTCAGTTTACCTCTCTCTTTTACCTCAGAGTACAAAAGAAAATAACTGTTGGACCTTGGGAGAAGATCCTGGGCAGAAAGTTTGGCCAGCAATGTTATTAATTGTACTTGGTTTGTAGTTAAATAAGCTTGTATTATTCTTTCATCAAAACTAATCCAATGCTGTTAACTGTGTGGGAAACTCCATTTGAGGTGTTGTATCTTGATCCCATTAGAGGGGCAACAGATCTAACATATATCAGAACTGTCCAGGAGAAGGCTGGACAGTGTTAAACACATGTTTTTTGGGGGGAAGATCTGGGTCTAGGAGTGTATTGGCATCACCCTGCAAGTGATAAGCAAGGTTGGAGAAATCCAGTGTGACTGGTGAATGCTTCAGGCGCTGAGGTCAGAGATGCTAAATCAGGATGGTAGACACTTAGGGCAGTCTGTTTTGTGAGCGACCCAAGTTGGAAGCTACAACAGCAAAACTTTGGGAGGCACCCAAGGTTGCATGGCAGGGGTCACATAGCCCCTCACTGGTCTGGATTGCACCCCAGAATGCCACATAGTCCTTGCAAAGGAAGATCCCTATGGTGTGGGAGGAAAAATGGAGGGTGGACTGCCAACAAAATCAAGTCTGAAAATCAGGGTTTCCTTGCCCAACGTGGGACCACCAGAATGACCTCTGCTCTCTCTTTTTTTACCTTCTGAATTGCCCTGGGGAGAACTGTAAATGGTGGACAGGCACATAGAAGTCCTTCCAAACACGGATGAGAGTGTGCATCTGTGTATCCATAGGAGGTTAGATTTCCATAGCTTGTCTGTGGATCTGGTGCTTTTTTGTTGATATAAGCAACTGCACCCACGGTGGACATCACTAGAACATCATGATTGCTTAACTCTTTGGCTACAGCTACTAGGGCATACCTGATTGTTCTGTGCTCAATCCAGTTGATACTGTGTTGAAGATCCCTATATGGTTTTGTTCCATGAATGAGCATCCTTCACAACTGGCACCATTTGGCACTACAATTCTCTTCAGCTCTAAAATCTTGTGGACTTCATAGTATCTGCTCACTTCCAGCCACAAAGACAGGGAATTCAATAGTGCTTTGTGCAACAAGACTGACGTAGATAGGACTAACGGGATTTGTGGATCCAGAAAAATCAGGAACAGCTGGAGAGGAGGGGGGAGGGATAGCTCGGTGGTTTGAGCATTGGCCCGCTAAACCCAGGGTTGTGAGTCCAGTCCTTGAGGGGAACACACAGGGATATGGGGCAAAAATAGGGATTGGCCCTGCTTTGAGCAGGGGGTTGGACTAGATGATCCCCTGAGGTCTGAGATTCTGTGATTCTAAGGACATATATGGAATTCTGCAAATGACAGGATGTCAATGCATGATACCATCATACAGAGTAACAACATCAGAGCCCTGATATATGAAGTACAGAACTTCCTGTTGCCTTTTTAAATGTTTGTAATAGTACACTCCTCAGTAACATGAAATACCATGAGCACATCACGTCACATCTTCTTTCTATATTGGCTTCCCATAGAATATCAAGTCAAATTCGACGTCTCAGTCCTTATCTTCAAGGTCAACAACTCTGCTCTTCAGGCACAATGAAACTTTGTACAATAAAGGTAAAACTGGTCTCTGCAGGAGATATAGCTATCTCACAGGCCAGTCCAAGACTGTGGAATGAACTTCCCCAGGAACTACAGACTATCACAGACTTTACCACACATGGAGCATTTCTTCATCCTTGCCTTCCCTAACAAACATACAACATAGTGAACATTGATAAAAAAAATCCAAAACAAAACCCTACCAAACCAAAATACTCTATTGAACACACAATTCTCCTCCCCTCCCCACCATCCTGATGAAAGGATGAAAGAGAGAAAGAACCATATATATCAGATGTTAGTCTTGTCACTTAATGCACTACTAGAAGGGGTTCAGATACCAAGGTGATGAGGGTGTTATAAAACCATATAGATTATAGACTAGTTCAGTAACAAATAAAAAGCTGCACTTATAAGTAAAATCAAGAACAGACCAAAAAAATTAAGCTTTCTGGAAAGTTGTTCATTTCATTTGAGATCCAACCGTTGAGCTGGTGAAACTAATACCTAATATCCTAGAATACCAAGGGAATTTATGTTCCTTCCACTGAACATTCTTACCAACAGTAAAGTTTTCTTCGACTGTCAGTACAGGACATCTGTACTAATCTATTCACATTAGTTTCACCTGATTGCCTGGTTTAATGCAGGATTCAATTACTTTGGGTTTAACACAGCAATAAATTAAAATTCTGTGGGGAAGAGGTTGCTTGGGTTTTTCTAAGTTTTCAAAAACTGAAAAACTTTGCCATTTGCTGGCACCAGGGCCGGCGACAGGGGGGTACTACGGGTACAGCTGTACCGGGCCCCCCGACTTTAGGGGGGCCCCGGTACACCGCTGTACCCGCTGTGTCCCCCCTTGTCGCCGGACCTGGAGAGTGGGGAAGGGGCGGGGAGGCGGCCCGGCTCTCCCCGGGACAGCGCGCCTGGCCCCGGCAGGAGCTGTGAGCCCGGCCGGCGGCAGCAGTGCTGTTCGGGGGGGGGGGGGGGAGGAGAAAGGGCGGCTCACGCTGCTCTTGCTCCTGCTGCCGCCAGCTGTCAGCTGGCCAGGGGGGAGCGCCGGCTGGGCTGGGGGGGCCCCCATCCGCTGTCGGCTGGGCTGGGGAGGGGGCCCGGCTGGGCTGGGGGGGCCCCCATCTGCTGTCGTCTGGGCTGGGGGGGGGGCGGCTGGGCTGGGGGGGGCCCATCTGCTGTCGGCTGGGCTGGGGGGGCGGCTGGGCTGGGGGGGGCCCCCATCCGCTGTTGGCTGGGCTGGGAGGGGCCCCGGCTGGGCTGGGGGGCCCCCAAACTATCGGAGTAGGGGGCCCCCAAATTTCTGTCGCCAGCCCTGGCTGGCACAACTGAATGAATTCCACTATCCATATTTCTACTGAGCCTTATGCATATAGCCCAGTGTGCCTTCTTTGCAGCAACTGATACTAAAACGTGGTGTGATTTAATTATTAACCAATTTAAGCTATTAAACAATTACAGATGATAAAATAATAATGGTTAGTCATTTTGCTGTGGGAATAATATAAAGAAACTAAAAATATTTCCTCTGTCATACTGCTTAAATATGACTATATAGTACTGTAGCAAATGAGACAATGAATTCACGTTACTGTGGCTCTTTTCGATAATGCTGATAACTAATTTGGCTCCTGAGAAACTAATATCTGAGTATCACTTATGTAGCCCAATATTTTCAAAAACAGGAGCCTATGTTAGGCTTCTAATTCCATAGTTAAGCAGCTAAATAAATAGCCTGATAGTCAAGGCAGCACCAATTGACTTTAATGGGAGCTCCAAGTGTCCTGCACTTATTTAGGTCCCTATAATAGGAGCCTAGCTTTAGGAGACAGACGTCTGAGAGAGGGAAGACAGAGTGAAGGTGCAGGGTAGCAAGGAGCAGAAGAGGGTAGATGTGGCTAATTGCCTGCAAGGGCTACCTGTTTCCTGAGGCCAGCCAAACTGAGGGCTGGGCCTAACCTGAAACTGAGCTAGTACTGTATAGAGCTGTATATAGGTGGTGGGGTTTGCACTGAGTGAATAAAGAGCACAGGTGAGTCACAAAAGAGTCTCCTGCCTGTGTTTGAAGTGGGGTGACAAGCAGATCTCCTACAGCTGAATATGTAATTCAGGGAACCAAAAGTAAAGGGAAAATGAAGATTTTTTTCACACTGCAGTTTTTCAGGGCCCAGTCCACACAGCCTTTCTATCTAGAATTTTCAGCCCTTCAATAATAGTATGAAGAACGAAGAACACATAAGAGACCACCTCCTCAAGTCCCTCACAACAGATCTGGCAGTCTATCTGGAAAAATAACTGGCTAATTCTGAAACTCTTGCTGGTAATGTTTCTAGTGTAAAAAGAGTAATAACAATGGAAAATAATATAAACTTTGAATGTGGAAATGTTTGAAAAGGAAAAATGATTAATGTATTTTACTTTGAAGGTTTCAGTTTACTGTACTGTGTTTTACCACACACTGAAAGAAAGACATCCAAGAATATTTGTCACATAAGAACAATTTCAAAAATCCAAGAAAGTTTAGGCTATAAAGTTTGCCATTGCAGCAGCTATGTACTTTTCCATCATTTTTTATTACTGTTTCTGCTCATATATAGCAGTACTTCCTATGAAGAAACTTGAAAATTCAGTGACCCAGTGTTGCTTCATCTCTGAGTTTGGGGAATTTTATGTCAATCTTTGTGCAAGTGACTAGAAATTGGATCAGCTCTTCCAGCTGAGAAATTATCAGTGTTGTTAATAAACCTCTGCAGTACCAAGCACTTTGCTGAAGACACTAAATTAAAGACAATCTTGCATGAAGAACTTACAATCTAAAAGACAGAGACGACGTCCTGGAATAGGGAAGTCTAAGGAGGAGTTTGCTTGGAATTTTTTACAATTATTTGGTTAATAAATTAATGAATTTTACTTTGTGCTGTTTTCAGGATGCATTTGAAAGATGAGGAGGTGGTAACTTGGCCAGCTCGAATTTGGAAGGCATTTGATTTGTAAGGGACAGTGTAGAAAAAAAGCCCAGAGACAGGCCCTGTGAAGAGATGAATGGAACACCGAAGTTGGCCTCACTGGTGTAGTGGAAAAAGAAGGAATACAGTGACTATCATCTAAACTACTGCCTGGAGCTCTTTGAGAATCAATATAAGGAAGCAATATCTAAATCTTGGAGATCCTGGCTGGTAAGAAGGCATCCACACCAATTGTTCAACCAAAGACTGCTGCCATAAAGCATCAAATCCTTCTCTTTGATGCATGAGGTAGATTTCCGTGAGAGACATGCAAGGACAGAATTTGTTGTTACCCTTTTGAAAATACTGTCCTGCTTATATACAAAAATTGTATAGAATCTTATCAGAGACATATAACTGAACGTAACAAAGGAGATGGAACAGATTTTGATCCCCCCAGAGTTCCATGACCCAAATGACATAATTTTAGCCCTTTTAATTTTGGCATAATTTTAGCCAGCTGCCAAAACAGCATACCAGGAAGGAAAAATTATCTTAGGAGAAAGTCAAGATTTTGCCTTTTCAAAGCGAAGCCTATACACAGGCAGTCTGAAACTGCTTGAGAGTCAGTAGTGAGGAAGGAGTAGCTGGAATTATGGGATTACAACCAGTAAAGAAGAATATTTTGCCAAAAAATTGCCATCAAAGCCTGTAAATGGCAGCTATATTTTAGGTCTATTTTTGTAAATAAAAGGACACAACAAACTAAGTATAATTAAGAGAATAGAAAACTGTCACAGGATAATGCAGAGATAAAGACAAGCAGTTTAAGGAAGATAAATGTTTAAGTGATGCTGATATATTTACTTTCAGAGCAGGAGATGTTAATCCTGTGACAATGTTATACCTGAATCACTTCCTTTCTCTTATCTCTGGTCTACATTAAAGCTTCAAAGTCTCAGGATTTCCTGATCAGAAAAAAAAAGTCCTCTTGCCCTCCCACCACAGTGTACACTCCTGAATCACATGAATGACGGGTTATCATTAAGCCAGAAACTGTTAGATAAATAATTATGTCGACCCAGATTCATAGATTTTAGGATCAGAAGAGACCATTATGATATAGTACAGCAGGGGTGGGCAAACTACCGCCTGTGGGCTACATCCAGCCCATTCTGCCTGGCTCCCCAGGCCTCTTCCCCACCTTCCCCCCTCTCCAGGAGCAGTGCTCTGGGGGGTGGGGTTGTACACTCCTGCAGGGCAGCCCCCACAGAGCCAGACATGCTGCTCTGAGCAGCATGGAAAGGAGGTCCGGGCCGTGGCCAAGGGGTTGGATAAGGGGCAAGGAGTCCTGGGGGCAGTCAGAGGACAGGGAGCAAGGGGTGGTTGGATGGGGCAGAGGTTCTGGGGGGGTGGGGGCGGTCAGGGAATAGGAAATGGGGGTGTTGGATAGGGGGTGGGGTGACAGGGGGTGGGAGTGTGGATAAGGAATTTGGCAGTCAGGGGACAGGGAGCAGGGGTGGTTGGGTAGGCGGGTGGAGTCCTGGAGGGAAGTTAGGGTGGGGGTCTCGGGAAGGGGCGGTCAGGGGACAAGGAGCAGGGGGGGGTTGGATGGGTTGGATGGGTCGGGGATTCTGAGGGCGGCAGGAAGTGGGAAGGGGGGTCAGATAGGGGGCTGGGGCCAGGCTGTTTGGGGAGGTACAGCCTTCCCTACCCGACCCTCCCTACAATTTTGCAATGAAAGAAGGACTTGAGGTTCAGGTACCAGACTGTGACTCAGGAGATTTGGGTTCTATTTCTTGCTTTGCCATAGTCTCTGACATTTTTTGTGTCTTAGCTTTGCTTAGCAAAAGCAATGTTTTATTTACCAAGTTCTGATTTGTGCTCACTTTAAATGCCTCACTTCTGACATTTTTCCACAGTAAGAAATTGCATTGTTTCCCAAATTTCAGATAAAAATATCTCCTAATCAGTGTAATGGCCAAGAATTGTTTTTCATGTATTGGTGGGACATTGGTCCAATCAACAAGTAAGAACTGGAATGATAGATATCTGAAATCTACTCCCACCTCTCTGTTGACTAGAAGTAGTGTGAGGCATTTGAGCTTTCTGTATGTCCATTTCCCAATGTGTAAAATGGGAATGATAATAGTTTAATGATCTCACTGGCTCATTACTATGAAAAGGATGGGTTATGATATTTATTGTCATGACATGGCAGTTGAGGTTTATTGGTTAATGTTTGTACTAGGCTTTGAAGAAACACTGGTTGCCACTGAAAACTCTCCATCTGCCAATCATTTACCACTGCAAAAGCAATGTTTGGCCTATACTCTCAAGAGGAAATAACTGTTGGTAAATATTGATTTTTTAAAAGCTGGTGTCAAATTCAGCTATTATTTAATGGGCCATTGACTTGGAGAACAGCATTTTGTAGAACTACGTGGTCATACTGGGTAGATTTAAATCACTTGCTTTTCACTTTATAAAGAAGATCTTCCATGGGGAAAAAACGCTACACAAGTACCGTAGGATATTTGTCAGTTTTTGAAGTTGATGAGTATGTGTGTCCATAAGAATATATCTCACTCTGTCATGTCAAACATTGATTGCTGACATTCAGCTTGCTTGATTTGGATAGAGAAGGGATTTGAAGGCTTAGGGGGAAAGAGTGTGTGTTGTGAAAGATGAAAGTTGCTGCAGCAGAAAGATATTTAAAGGATAACCAGACCAATTTGTTTTCATGGGTACTGACTGTTTGGTTGTCTCTGGTGTCTTTTTGTGTTTGGTTTCTCTTTTCCTTTCCTTTTGAGTGTGTTGTACTCTTTATTTTAAATGGTGAAATGAAATGAAATGTGGCAAATACACATCTGTAAATTAATTACAGAAATGTGTCCATACCGCATATGTGATGATTCCTAGCCAGATGTTATTAATATCTGAATGTAAAAAGGGCATGTGCTGTGGAAAAAGCCCACATAGGATCAGATAATCGGTGCTCTCTCGAATGCTGTACTGTGTCTCCAGCAGTCGCCAGTAGTTTTGGAGGAAAGCAAATGACAAAATAAACCCAATACTGCAACAAATCAGCTACTAAAAAAAATGCAGCTTGTTAACTGTGCAGTGATGTGTATAAATGAATCATGATTACTTACATATAAAACTACATTTAGCTATACATTCAGACAAGTAATTATGTTGAAAATATAGTTGAATGATTATACCCCCAAACTGCCCATTTATTTCTGTGCTCCTATTTAGTGTCACAGTAGTCTTTGTGTTCTTTAGTGATGACTGTTGAAAATGTTAAGGTACATGCATATGCAACCACATACTTAGACAGGTAATAACTGGGGTTTACCCATGTACCAGGACATTGGGTTGTACATTTAGTCCACCGTGTTTGTACAGTTCATGAAATGATCATAATATTTGTTACACCCATAAATAAGACTAGAGAATGAACTGAGGATAAGAGAGTAAAAATAAGAAATAAGTGACTGAGGCCACATATGAATGCACCTGCCGCTTTCAGTAAGGTCATGTCTGAAGGATGATTTAATATAGGAAATGTCAACCTTTCTAATAGAGGAAACCAAATCAAAACCAGCTTAGAGTGAGAAACAGAAGGGATCAATTGTACCATTTAGGCATGGTCAATAGTGAGGAGCTGTAATATCCACATTCATGAACCCACCCTTTCATTCACATCCTTTCACTCACTCCTACTGATCCCTTCATGGACAGTGTCTGAAAAAAATTACCAGAGACACTAATAGATAAGGGAATCATCTAAGATAAATGGGCACTCTGTTCAGGAGCAACAACCATTTAGGAAGTCAATGCCTCTGCCCAGCTGCTGTGAAAGAAGATGGTGCCTGGATTTCTACTAAACATTTGTCCTTGACCCTGCTGTTAATGGAAGTTGTTAAATGTGAAGTGCTCACCAACAAAGAGTTAAGGTTATTTATTCTCTCTGCCATTGCTGCTATTTCCCCCCACTCCAGAACCTCTTGGCTGCTAAGACGATTATGGATCTGGAGGTCTTTGCTAGCCTATTTCTATTGCTCTGCTGCCACTGCTCATACCTTTTCCTAGCTGTGGCAGAGTGAAACTGACCTGGCTCTTTAGAGTTTCACTCTTTTCCACAGATTTCTCCAACAGCAGCAGTGAAACTGACCAGTTTTGTCAATTTCATTATGTTTCCAAACTGGGAAAGCTTTGAATGGTAGCAGAGGCACTTGAGGGGACTAGAGATTTAGAAAGAGAACAGACTTGGTTCACATTAACCTCCTAATTATGTTAACAGCAATACAGTATATTAATTAATTAATAATAATAATAATTATTATTACTATTATTTGTATTGTGATGGTGCCTTGGAACCCGTGGACTGGGACCCCCTTCTGTTAGACACTGTACAAATACATAACACTAAGATGGTTCTTTCTCCAAACAGCTTTTTTTTCTTTTTTTAAAAAAGAAAGTTTAAATTCTGTACTGTACTTGGGCAGCACTTGCACAGTAAGACGACTTCTTGCCCCAGGCAAGACAAATGTATTTCTCAAGCCCTTCAAGATGGTGCAGAGGACGATGCTGACCAGAATACAAGAGCACAGCAGAAAACAGCAGAGGAGTTCTAGGATCAGTATGTATTGTACTTCATTTAAAAACAGAACAAAACTGGGAAAAAGAGCTATATGCTTATTAGAATAAAATCCCTTGGTAAATGCCAAATCTTAGTTTATGTACAGATCCAGTCTTGCTCCCATTCATGTCAAATCTATGTACTTCAGTGGAAGCAGGATAAGGCCCAAAAGTAAGGGACCTTCTACCATGCACAACTATATTGTGTGTGCATCACAATATGCCCTTTCTGCACCAAATTCATCCCTGGTGCAAGCTGACAAATCTCTATTAACTTCAGTAGTGTTGCATCCACTTATGACAGCACAGACTGTGGTACTTGCTCTGTAGCAAAGTTGCTAGAAATCTCACTTTTCTTTTCTTTTTAAAAAATTTGTAATTGAAATGATCAAAATCAAATATGCATAACTTGTACTGATTCTCCATAAATGAGGTAGCACTAATTATATGGTAGCTGCTAGATTGCTATGCTCATATGATTGTTATAAAGACACATTTCAGGAATGAGTAGGAAAAGCTCTATAATAATATCTTCAGGTAAAACATCATTGCTTTTATAAAATAAAATAATATAGCTACACAAAAAGAAGTCTACCACATAATTTAGTTACCTGTAGACATATAAGGTGCAACATCAATTGGAGCGTTATAAAATATTGCTAAACTTGCCAGTTATTGCCCTATTTCAAACATTCCTGAGTAGGGGAAGCTTATTAAGATTGTACCAAAATAGTTCTGAACATTACCTGATATCCTCAGATTCCCTTAGTTATCTTTCTATAAGATGGCTATTGTACAGAGACAAATTTGAACATAAGAATATAAAAATGGCCATGCTGGGTCAGATCAATGGTTCATCTAGCCCAGTATCTTGTCTTTTGATAGTGACTGATGCCAGATGCCTCAAACAGAATGAGTAGAATAGGGCAATTGCTGACTGATCCATTCCCTGTCATCTGCTCCCAGGTTCTGACACCGGCATAGGGACATCCAGAGCATGGGGTGAGTCCCTGACCATCTTGGCTAGAAACCATTGTTGCACCTATCTCCATGAGCTTATCTCATTCTTTTTTGAACCCAGCTATACTTTTGGCCTTCACAACATCCCCTGGCAATGCGTTTCACAGGTTCACTGTATGTTGTGTGAAGAAAAAAAAATCCTTCCATTTATTTTAAACCTGTTGCCTATTAATCAAGGTGACATCTTCTTGTATTATGTGAAGGAGTAAATAACATTTCCTTATTATTCATTCTCTCCACACCATTGAAGATTTTATGGACCGCTATCATATCTCCCACTTAGTCATCTCTTTTCCAAGCTGAACAGCCCCAGTCTTTTTAATCTCTCCTCAGATGGAAGCTGTTTCATACCCCAATAATTGTTGTTGCCCTTCTCACTATTTTTTCCAATTCTAATATATTCTTTTTCAGTTAGGGCAACCAAGACTTCATGGAGTATTCAAAGTGTGGGTGTGTCATGAATATATGCGTGGCATTATGGTATTTTCTGTCTTATTATCTATCTCTTTTAGCATATTACATCTGAGCTACAGAATCTGCCTGGTTTCCCGTTTATTTTTGGATGTTCGTTCTGACTTACACAGTTCAGGTCCTCACTGTTTTAGAGATTCTCTTTCTCTCCTGCCTTATGCCAACAGTTGAGCTCCTTGGATGTCTCCATTGCAGCAGTCCTGAGAGGGTATTTTTCACAAAGGCTCTTAAAATCTCAAACTCATTCTCCGCTACATTCTGAACTAGTCTAAATTTTGATGACTTTCGGGTCATGCTGCAATACATGTTTATTTACTAAGGAGTTTGCCTAAAAGAGATTTATAAGGTTTCAGGGAAGATTACTGAAGCCCTTAATTGACACTGTATCAATCTGCTCTGTAACTAATATTAAAGCATGTGAGTAATTTTATGGAAGTGAACACTTTTATTGAGTTAAGTGGGACTATTCAAATGCGTAAGAATCAAAATCGTGGCCTTAGAGATATTTGGAATTTGCATTTTATAATTCAAGTATATTTTTTAAAAGTCTCAAACAAAAACTGGGCTATTTTTAAAGTCTTATCAATTACAGGAATAGCCCTTGCAATGTAGCACTCTTACTTTTTTTCTTTACATTTATTGACAGATTATAGTAAATTGCACAATCTCTTCTGCTTCAGTATATTTTTTCAGCATAGAACCCAATATAATCAACCTTAAGGAATTCACAGCTATATATTACCTCTCATACTTTCCTGGCTTTGGCCAATTAGCTATTAGGAGTTGAAAGGGTTTCTTGATTTGCCATGAGGATTACCCAGGATCCCTAATTGGTATATTAATAAGATGTTGTCATAAACATACAGATAAGGGTAGCATAAAATTCCTCCTTTACCTGAAAGGGGTTAATCAGTTCAATTAACCTACTTGGCATGTGACCAGAAGGACCAATGGAGAAAGAAGATACTTTCAAATCTGTGGGGTGTGTGGAGGGAAGGGGAGGTTTTGTTTGTGGTTGGGTTTTTTTGGTTCTCTCTCAGGACAAAGAGAGAGATCAAGCAGGTGACCCAGCTCCTACTGAAATGATACATCTAAAATTACAGAAATTGCAAGTAATAGCAAGGAAATGCATTAGATTACCATTTGTTTTAGCATGTGAATTTTCCCTTGCCAAGAGGGAGGTTTATTCCTGTTTTTGTAACTTTGAAGTAGAGCCTAGAGGGGAATCCTCTGTGGTTCAAATCTTTTTATTACTCTGTAAAATTACCTTCCATCCTGATTTTATAGAGGTGCTTATTTTACTTTTTCCTTTAGAATAAAGTTCTTCCTTTAAGAACCTGATTGATTTTAGTGTCCTAAACATAAAGTTTATTTGTCTGTACTTTTATTTAAAAAAATTGGTTGGTATATTATTCTCAAGTTTCCCCAGAAAGGGGGGTTAAGGGACTTGGGGGAGATTTTGGGGAAATAGGAACTCCAAGTGGTCCTTTTCCTGAATCTTTGTCTAAATCACCTGGTGGTGGCAGCAATCCAAGGACAAGGGAAGGAATTTGTCCCTTGGGGAAGTTTTTAACTTAAGCTGGTGGAATATAAGCTTAGGGGGTCTTTCAAGCGGGTCCCCACATCTGTACCCCAGAGTTCAGAGTGGGGAAGGAATGCTGACCAATATAGTTGAGTTTAGAGCAGATGATACCGGTCTTATTTATCTGGAAATATGGGGACTGTAACTGGGCGGACTGGGTCCGGAGGCCCCCTGCTCAACCCATGGGCCTGTCTCAACCCACCCCAGAAAAGAGCAGAGGGAACTCCTTCATGTAACCTAGAGCGGCTGCAGAGACACAACCAATCAGAAGGGCTGTTGGACTGGCCAATCAGGGGCCTGAAGACCCATATAAAAGGGAACAGCAGAGGCAGAGCGGTCAGCTGCTGCCGAGAGCTCGAAGAAAGGGAACTGGGTGCCTGGCTGGCTGGAAGAGCAGCAGGACCATGGACAGGTCAGTGTGGGCAGGCTGAGCCCAGGGGACTGAGCCCAGAACTTAGCCAGACCAGGCAAGGGTACTGTGATGCACCCTGCTGATCTGGTTGAAGACTGTGCCCAGGGACGACTGCCAAAAAGACACCAACTGAGGGTACTAAGATGGGCGCCTCTGGGGCTGTTAAAGAACACAGTGCCTCCAGGGAGGAAGCCTTGGTGCTACAGCCCCATACCTGGGCCCTGAGAAAGAACCAGAGACTACTCTGGAAAGAGGGACAGTGCATGTGACTCAGCCAGAGGGCTGAGTCACTAAAGACCTGTCAAACAACCATCAGCTGGGGAGGGATCAGGAGAGATAGGTGCCACCCATTGTAAGAACTGAAAGAAAAGCAGCCTCACAACCGACCAGAAAGGAGTCGCCCGTGAGAGGTGGGTGCCATCCCCGTTCAGGACTGAGTGATTGCAGACACATTAGCCAGAGAGGGGGCATTTGCAAAAGGAGGGTGCCACAGGAACAAATGTTTTTGACTCCTCGTTTTGAGTTGGGAATGAAGTACTGCTGAGGGGTCTCCAATGCATATTGTCTTTTACAAGTGGTTCCTCTTAAGCCTGCTTGGGGTACAGTAGGGTGAAAGAAATTGGTTCTATATAAGCGCATCCTTCGTTTGACCTTTTTGACACATAGTGACAGATTTTATACATTAAGTAGTATTTCACACCATTTAAATCATTGGGATTTCTCATGGGGTAAGGTACTACAAAATGTGAATAAGTGCAGTTTCTAGACTATATAATAGGGGAAGGGTATAAAGTTTCAGGGAACTGTGGGGAATAGGGGGGAACTAATGAATACAACCACATGTGACACCAGTCCTGTAATCTAGCCTGCGTTCTTTGAGGAGCCTTTTTGAACCTTCATAGAGTCAGAAGTTATAATCCCAGAAAAGGACAACATTATTTTTTTAACTCCTGTATAACATATGACTTTTCTGAATTCATTCCTATCTGAACTATCTTTTAGAAAAACATCCAATCTTGATTTAAAAATTGGAAGTGATGGAAAATCCACCTCAACGCTTGTAAATTATTCTAATGATGAATTACCCTCACTCTTAAAAATTTGCACCTTATTTCCAGTCTGAATCTGTCTAGCTTCAGCTAGGAGCTCAAGGTGAGGTCCACCAGGACCCCGAGTCTCTTGCAAAGTCACAGCTCCCCAGTATACAGCCTCCCACCCTGTAAGTATGGCCTAGATTCTTTTCCCTTGATGTATAACTTTGCATTTGACCATATTAAAATGCATCTTGTTAGCTTGAGCCCAACTTTACTAAGCAATCCAGATCATTCTGTATCAGTGACCTGCCTTCATTATTTAGCACTTTCCCTGTCTTTGGGTAATCTGCAAACTATATCAGTGATTATTTTCTATGGTCTTCTCAGCCATTGATAAAAAGATTACATAGCATGGGGTGACTCAGGAATTTTGTTATTTATTATTTTATTTATGACTATTTTAATACCATCACTATGAAAGTCAAGGGGACCCAGAGTTTAAACAACTCCTAGTTACCAGTATATAGATATTATCCAAAATTTTCAGCCCAAATGGTTAAAAATTGAGAAAATCGTACACAACTGAAGACAGGTTTTTATAATGGGTAACTTTAGCCATAGAGTTGGGTAGAGTTGGGTAGCTTTAGCTATAGGAGTCTCTATCTGTGCCATATATAATATGTAAGATGTTTGGTCAGAGATGGTCTTTAAAGCTGCAATGCCCCTAGTTGTGGTTCCCTCAAATCTGGGGAATCTAAGAAATGTATTACAAGCTTTTCCATAACTGTTGAACCATCTGAGTTGAGACTGCAACTTAATCCAGCCTAACTTCTAGCTCGGTGAACTAGTAGTGCTCCTTACATTATGCAAATTTAAATTATTTTAATATGTCCATCACTGCTATATTTGGGCACCATATTTAACCATACTACAGAAAAATACTGCACCAAAAATTTAGTCTGAAATATAAACAGATTATGAAACCATTAAATAATCTAAAATTTATCACAAATAATAAAACCCCACATGTTGATCATTGTATTCACATATTGTAATAACGAATGGTTGCCCCTCCATAAATTAGACATGGTTATAACATTATTTAAATCTTGGGGTTCCAGACACTATAAAATAGATTATGACTTGAACACTTAAAAGAAAATCAATAGAGTTGTTTGTACAGTAGTCATAGAGGAGAATACTGTTTTCACTTAGAATCTTCACTGCACAGACACAAACTATTTTTTATCTGTTCTACTTATTTTGTAAACATTTTTAAATGGATACTGAAATGGATTTTACCAGTAAGACAGACCTATCTCATTAAAGCCACTGTAGCCCAGCTCTTGCCTGCTTAGTCCCAGATCTTCAAGGTCCATGCACTTAAATCCTGCTGGACACTGGTAACCTTCTTCTAGTTCTCTGGAACAGTGGGTATCTGGGATAGCTAAATTATTCCAGGTTACATTTCTGTGAAAAATACAATGTCAAACTGTTAGATGAACTCAGTTTTCATATGCTTAACTTGTATATTTACTGAGTTTAACATTCTTTATTAATGCAGGTTATTTTGTAATGAAGAGTCAACATTTTAAATCCTGTAAAATTATTTTATTTAAAACAATTTAGTTTAGTGAATTCACTTCTCATGGGAAAGGTCAGACTAATGCACCCGGAAACTGAAGTTCCCTTCCATTAGCAACAGTAGTAACAACAGGAGTCACAAAGCACTATCTAGAGGCCGCAACCGAGATGAGGACCCCATTGTGCACGATGCTCTCCAAACACATATGGCAATAAAAATCATTAATACTTATTGACAGTAAGAAACACTCCCTAACCCACAATATGCGGGGATGGGGAGGGAAGAGAAGAAAGTATTATCATCCCCATTTTTCACATAGGGAGCAGGCACAAAACCTGAGATTTTTCTAAGGAGACCAAAGGAGTTAGACAACCATCTCCCATTAGAAACCAGTAAAAGTTGGGCACCCAACTCCCATAGGCTTTTTTGGGGAAATTCCAGCCAGAGACTATAAGTGACTTGCCCAAGGTCACACAGGAAATTTGTGGCAGTGCTGGGAACTGAACCTAGATCTCCCAAGTCTCGGTCCAGTGTCTTAACGCCCATCCTTTCCATTTCAGTAATATATTTTAGCCACAAAACAGGTCAATTATTGGAATCTCTGACATATCCATTACAGCCAAACATCCATTAATACATTTTATGGAATTGAAATGTCTGATTTGTTTGTAATGATCTGATGAACTGGCTATCTATAAGCAGAACATCTCCAAAACAGATAGAAAATTAGCAGTGGTTAACAAAATTCATACACATTTCGGACTGCAGTATGTGTCAGAGGGTATATAAATAAATAACAGTTGCCAGTTAAATTCCTGTGTAAAATTAGCCTATTGCGAGAGAGATGATGGATTATGTCATTTCCTCTTTTACAGGCTAAGCTTTGCTCTTGTGTGTTTGACTTTTCTAATCTTCTCAGAAGACTCCAAAATATTTGAGGAGTTTTTTGTGTTTATCATCAACACTTGTTCCTGAATGTGATCCAAAGAGGAAATGCTCCCAACATAGGTTTTAGTCTGCCCTTTGGTATATTACTCCTTATGATTCTTCTAAAAGTCCTCCTCTTTTAATCTATTTCCCAGAGGCATTTTGATGAGTACTTTGGGTGAAGAGAGGCTTTAATTACTTTATTTTTCTTGCTTGCATGCGCTGCATGCATTATTTAAAAATTAATCTATAATTTGTCAAGGTGAAACTGAAGCTTCCTTCACAACTTTCTTTAGGCAAGGAAACAACTGTAGTTCAAACCACTCGGCGTCCATCTTCACGTGCGGAAAGGGTCGCATATGCACAGGTATCTCTGCTCCAGTTTTTAAAAATACCCTACAAATCTAGTTCTGGGCACAGATGAGCATACAGACATATGTATGTTCAAGTCACCATGTTTAAATACATAATCAGCCTACGAAATGCAAAGATTTAAACATGAACAGGGTATGCAAATTCATTCATACTAGAATATTTTAATGCACAATATAAGTACTTTGATATTGTGGTATATCTGTACGGAAGACATTCTACTATAGGATTGTCATGGTAACATTTTATGAATATTCTTAGCAGTGAAAATTAATTCAAGCACAAACATACTCAGAGCTCATGCCACTGAAAACTAATGAATTTTACATTATGCTTTGCATTCGGAAATCCCAATTCCCAGAGTCAAGAGATTCCCAGTGATAGGGAATGTTATTAAAAGTACTGCTTGCACAGTCATTACAATGCAAGACACTAATTTTTAAATGTTTCATTTAAACCTAGGTCACTTCTATATTGTATCTACTCTCCAAATTACAGTAAATGGTCTTCAGTCCTATTCCTGGAGGAATATAGCTGCCTTCCCTGACACTGTCAAAATAATTTTTGGAGAGTGAATTCTGTCTGGTTCACTGGGTCTCTCAGCCAATACAATATCACTGAGATGCTTATATGTACCGAGATTGTGTTTGTGTTCTGGGCAAGAACAGTATATCAAGATAGAGCTATATGTGACAAGAACATTAAGCAGAATTTAGGTGCAAAATGGTTTAAATTATATTACTCCCTATTGTGCCAATAGTCTAGACATGCTCAATATTTACTAAGGTCCTGGTTCAGCAAGGTGCAGCAACATGTGCCTAACTTTAAGCACTTGAGTAGTCCCATTACGCAATATGCTTAAGTAACTTGCTGATGTACAGTAAAAGACTTCAGTCTTATAGCTCTATAAATAACTCAGCATTTTACATTTCTGCATGGTTTTCAAAGCTTTTGGGGCAAATGCTTCATCATTTAAGCTGCTCAGCTGGGGAAAGCCCTGAACAAAGCAGAACTAACCCAGCACTGGGGTGTTGGACACAGGGATAAGATGGGGTGAAAGTGGGCCGGTACGGGCTGGTATGGGCCAGTATGGCATACCTGTGAGAACCCATACCGGCCGTATTCACCCCACATTAAAGCGCTGTAACATCCCTGCCCTTTCCCCCCAATTGGCGGTACCGACGGGACCCGACAGGGAGGCAGCGCTTTAAGGATAGTCATTTGCCATGGCAGCGCTTTAACATTGCTGTGCTCCTTTAATGTCCCTGCCCATTTTCCCCTCCCCCTCCGCCCAGGCCACCAATGGCAGAAGAGGGGCACAGGGAACAGCTGCCCCAGCTACAGGCACTTACTGGTTCTGACCCCCAGCTCTGACTCCCAGCCCCACCCCTTCCACCTGAGGCCCTGCCCCTTCCGGGGGCCAGAGCTGGCCCCAGCCTGGCCCCAAACTGGTAAGTACCTATAGTTACTTTCACCCCTGAGCTAGGGTAACCATGTATATCCACCAGCTAAACTCCGTTGTGGCTGGCTGGCACCTTTTGGACTGGAGAAGAGGATTTTTTCCATCTTCTCCTCTCCATATACACAAACACCAACAAGGCAACAGTACATGAATGAATGTGTCTTGATATGGCACAGCCAATCCGCTGTCCCTTTTTCATGACTACTGTGGCCAAGTAACATTTTTAAACAGCTAGAGTGGTGAGGACAGGGACCGCCAGACATTTTCTGAGCACAGCTCTTTGGTTAGGACTGTGCTATAAGGAAAGTATTTTGACCTTGGCATTTAACAAGTTCGAAAATACCTCGGGGGACTTGACTCTTAATTCCTTTGACCTATTTTCTACTGACTTCATTTTCTTCACCGAGAACAGAATAAGGTCACTTATGACCAGTGCTTTTGTTCTGGCATTCTATTGTCCTTAACAGGGTTGATAAGACATAGGAAACTACTAGCCTAGTACTGTAATTTTCATACCAGATAAAGCAGTGACACTAGTAATAATGGAATCAGTGAATTAAGGTATAAAGAAATGTGCTCAGAACAGTGAAATAAGGAGAGAATAACCAGCCTCAGTTAGTCTGGCATATTACTGCAGGAATGTAAAAGAAGTTTACTTGTCTGAATACACCTAGATACTAACAGTAACAGGGGGGTAGTAGCTAACAAACTGATTGTGTTTTGTTTCTCTTGGCAAGAACAAAGAAGATTACAGTCCTTCTGGCATCATCTCACCAGGTGTAAATTTTGATGAGATGTGAGGCTGATATGTATGGTGATGTTTATTCTCTCCAGCCAGCAATCAGCAATGTCTGAGTAAGAATGTGAGGTTAAAAACAGTCCTGGCTATTTCAGAGTAAGGATCAGAGCTTGATAATTGTTCTGAAAAGACAAAAGACAGTTAATTGGCTGTCCATAACTATAAACTAAAGAATGGCAAAAGAGCAAGTGAGAGAGGCTCCAATTCAGCGAGGTACTTAAGAACGTGCCTAATTTTATACAAATGAGTAGTCCCACTGACATGAATGTGACCACTCATTGTTAAAGTATCTGTTCACAGGCTTAACTATCTTGGTAAACTGGGGATGAAACTGGGAAAATGAGAGGTTCTCCAGTGGAGGTCGAGGTTAGGTAACAACAGTATACAAAGAGAAAAGAATATCCTTAAGTAGATGACATTAGAATCCTTTAGATATAGCCATTGGTTCCAGAGGCAAGACTAGAAGAGGAAGCTGATCCAGCTCTTGAGGACTGTAACTGGAGAAGTGAACCAAGACCTGGAGGGAGGGGGGAATAAATAGGAGCAGATAGGCTATCTGCCATTCACACAGGGCTGTAAAGAGTGAAGCTACGTGAGATCAACTCACATTTTTAAGTAGAAACACTGAGTTCCAATTTTCCAAATTTTTAATTTCCAACAAATGGCTTGTCTGGATGAGAAAGTTATACTGGCATAAGAGAAGGTGTGACTTTAAACCAATATAGTGATAGTGGTATACTTCCTCCTATGGACACTCCTACTCCAGGATAAGAGGACCTCTTTTTGCTTTAGCTTCTGTTGCTTAGGAAGGGGTTTAAAGTAACCCCACCCCAAAAGCTACTCTTACACTGGAATAAGTTTTCACAGGGAGATTAGTCCAGTATAACTATATTGATCTGACTATATTGCTAAAATTATATTGGTGTAACTGGTAAAACTTTCCTATGTAGACAAGCCCCAAGACTTTGTCCTAGTCTTCAGTAAAAGACACACACACAACAAAACTTCAACACAACACATCCCATGACCCCATCCTTTTTGCAGGAAAATAGAACACAAAAATCTATTAATGTCTATAATTTAACAGTTAAGCCAAACCATCATATAGTGACTGACAAATGAGTTGGTAGTCCTGCTATCTGAATGCAATCACTGATGTGATGACATGCAGTAATTGTACAGTGTGTTGAGTTCCTTTGGCGCTGTCTGGGAAACACAAGTAGATGGTCAATAATAAAAGTTTACCACCAGGCAGAGTCCACATAGTCTTGAATGAACATGCATAGGAATGAATGTTAATTTGGACTTTACTATAGAAAAGTAAACTTTCAAATTAAAACTTTTCAGAATTAATTAAGATTTTGCCCATCTTATCTTTCAAGTGACCTATAGCTAGGGTAAATCTGCAAGATAAATACTTTGATGAAAGGTGATGTTTAACCTCAGGTTTTTTAAATACAGCTGATATCAAATGCAATAGCTTCTTAGCACTATTCCTGATTTGAGCCCTGATTAGGGAAAGCACATAGGTACTTGCTTAACCTTAAGTACATTTCTAATAAACAAAGTACTACTCGTGTCCTTAAGTTCCATTGACTTAAATTTAAGTAAGTACTTGAGTGCTTTACTGAACTGGAACCTTGGTAGAGAAGGGAATATAGTGCTCAAACTGCAGTTGAGTTTCATTAAAGCTTTTGATAGTTTCTGAATATCTTAGGATCAACATTAAGAAAACTTGCAAAAATTTACACCAGCAAACGAACATAAATTCGGTTATACTGGTGCAAACCCCTATTGGAGACACACTACACTGATGTAATTTAGCACTGACACTGATATGATTGAATCTAGTACATTGCCAGAGCAACTGCACTGATGTAAACTACACTATACAATGGTGCAATATGCCTACGTTCGGGGTATGCACAGCTATGACTATATCAATATAGTTATGCTGGTGTATATTTCTGTAATGGCCTCAGTAACCTGCAAAAATATTCACCCCATCCATCCATCCATTCATCTCAAAACGCATGGGGATGTGGGAGAAGTTGATTGAATTGGCAGGGATCCCTAGGGTTATTTGCTGGAAAAGAATGTGTTCTTCTACATCTAGGCATCCCCTCTTACTCCCCCCGCCCCCACAGAAAGCATATAGACTTTGAGGAGTGACTGGGGATGGAAATCTCCTGCAGCTACCTACTGGCCATTTCATAGATTAGGGGGCTAACTGGCTTCCACAGACATACTCCTCAATTCCCATCATTCAAAGCTCTGCTGAGTTTGGGGCCACAATCTTGGGCACCCACATGCTGTTCCACTCTTCCTGCACTGTAAGTGGTATATTTGCCAGAGCTGCATCTATAGGCATGCTGTGGGTCTGACCCCATCATCTTTTTCATAGTCAAAAGAATTTTTAACTCTTGGGTATGATGGGCAAGATATCCAGTAGGGTTTTGTCCTTCCCTCACAGCACCAAGGAGTCCTGATTGGCAGCAATAATAAGGAAAACAAGGGACAGAAGTTTTTAAAAAAGATATTAGCGAGTGGTGTGACAATGCACCTCTTTCATCACATCATAACTCAGAGTTTCTCTCTGGTGTTGGGGGACTGGGAGTAAATCAGTCCTACTTCAGAGGTTGAATTCTTAACATGGGTTTATTTACAATATTTACAGGGTAGGCCCTAGGATTGGTATCTTTAGGTATCTTTAAACATACAAAAAATACACTTCCTAACTCCCACTGGAGCACTGCCTCTTCTTATGCTGACTATCAACTGCTAGGGACCTTCTCTAAACAGAAATAAACACAAGATCTCCTCTATAGTGAAAAAAACAGCTCTTTATCTAGGAGAAGCCGTTTCTCTTTTCTGCATATAACCCTTCTCCAACTTGCTTCTCATCTCCCTCCTGCCCCCAAGCCCCAAAAGAAGTTTTCAAAGGTCATAGGCTATCCTTAATTGGACTCAGTTGTCCATAATTAACCTATGGTAACCTCTATCAGTTCATAGGAAAAGGGGCTTTAACCATTCTGAGAGAACCTGCCTTCACCCAACCTGCCAGAACTGACTGTTGTCACTCAGACAACCTGCCAACCTTAAACAAATTCTCCCCAGCAACAGCACACTGCACCACAATAACTCCAACTCAGGACCCAATCCATGCAACAAACCTCGATGCCAACTCTGCCCACATATCTACACCAGCAACACCATCACAGGACCTAACCAGATCAACCATACCATCACTGGTTCATTCACCTGCACATCTACCAATGTTCTATATGCCATTATATGCCACCAGTGTCCCTCTGCTATGTACATCGGCCAAACTGGACAGTCCCTACGAAAAAGGATAAATGCACACAAATCAGATATTAGGAATGGCAATATACAAAAACCTGTAGGAGAACACTTCAATCTGCCTGGACACACAATTACAGATTTAAAAGTCACCATACTGCAGCAAAAAAACTTCAAGTCCAGACTGCAAAGGGAAACTGCAGAGCTACAATTCATTTGCAAATTCAACACAAACAATCTAGGACTGAACAAAGACCTACAATGGCTTGCTAATTACAAAAATAGCTTCTCCTCTCTCCGTGTTCACCCCCCCCCCCCCCCATTCAACTGCTAGAAGAATAACCCACCCTCCCTGATTGGAGATAACAAGCTGGTTCAGCCTAATTGAACTAACCTTGTTACCTCCCACCTGGTTCTTGCCTACTTTTCTATACCTGCCTCTGGACACTTCCACTGCTTGCATCCGACGAAGTGGGTATTAGCCCACGAAAGCTTATGCTTCAAAACTTTATAGTTAGTCTTTAAGGTGCCACAGGACTTTGTTACCTCTGCTATTCCAGACTAACACGGCTACCTCTCTGATTCCTAATAACGTGAGTAGCTGCTGTCACAACTACAGTCAGTGAGCAGTGCAGGCGGGAGACTTTAGGGTGCCAACTCCCAGGGTAAGCAATCCAGTAAATTGATGGCATGGATCCCGCTACCCTATGGAGTATAGGAAAGTCATAAGTGTCAAATAGATTGCATCTGTACCATCCTTCCCCAGCTGAGTGGAAACTAGAAAGACTCAGCAGCTAGACTGAATCCTATCCACAATCAGGGATGGTTAGGCTATGGAGACTAACCCACATTCATTGCTGTATGGCCTGCCCTGAACTCAATTCATGCCTAGTAGTTTTCAGGGAGGAAACAGAATCCCTTCTGTACCTCTTTAATATATAGTTATAGCCTTTAATATCTCCTATGTCACTTTGTCTTCATTCTCCTGTGTGTCTTAATCAATACTATCTAGACAGAAAATGCTATAGCAGGCAAAAAAAACCACAGCCTCACAAATCATGAACAAGAAGTAATTATTAACAATACAGTTTCCAAGCGAGGAGCAACATTAACTGGGATCTCAAAGGAATTAGCAATGGGACCTGTGCTATCTATTTTCATTAGTTACCCGGGGGCTAGTATGAACTCCACTTTTTCAAATTCACCAAAATGCTGAAGGATACTAAATACCCAGGAGGATAGAGCAAAATTTCAGAAAGTTCTTCAGATAAGTCATAGAACAGATATTGGATGGCAACAAAGAGCCTCTTGTACTCCAGATGTAACTCCTCATCCTGCAGAGAGGTCCATGCAAGCGCACAGGCCTAACAGCTGAAAAACTCTGGGTCCAAGTATCAACCAGCCATATAATCAGTGTTCCTAACTTTTTCACCCCCTTCAGTGTTAGGGCTCAGCAACTGGTTTTCTGGTCAAGAATAGGCATCTTGTAACCTACAGAACCTTAGAATAAATCAAGCACCTTAAAACTAGAACAATGTATTTATCAGTTCTGAGCTGATCTGCTGCCTAGATAGAATGTGGAACTCTTGTCATATTTCACAAGACATACACAGAAAATACTACATTACATGGCCGTGTAAGTGAATTTTTCTATCCAGTAAGGTCTAAAATGGATCTTCATTGTCTATTTCTTAGTTGTGTACAACATCATAAGACAGACATTCTTTTCTTATGTTCATCATTTTGATAAACATCCACATTATACTGTAAGCCTTCTCTCTATCGTTAACTCAAAATTTGTTACTGTAATAAATCTAAAATAAACAATTAGAATTCCTAATGTGTATTTTTTTCCATTCGCATTTGTCACTCCCTGAGGAAAGTGATACTGAATGCAAAAAAGTCATGGTTAATGTACTTAAAGGCTGTGATTTCATAACCAAAAATGTCAAGAAATCAAAGGTGTTTCCAATGGCAACATTAGCCATGCAACCCTGTGCACATGTAGGGGGGTTTATTACAGTTTAATAGATGCTTAGTGTGGCTCAAAGTACTAACTACAAAACTGCTCTTATTATTATGTGAATAATAAGGTGTTTCCTTAACTTCATCCAAAATTCATCCAAAGAAAAGTATCTGCTTTCTGGCTGAATCTTTTTTGATAAAGAAAGAAGGTCGGTTCCAAAGTTTGTTTATTAATTTGTCTATTTATTCCACACATTTTCTTCTGATTATCTTTTCAAGTGTGACTTTTTTCCATAATAAATTATCCAAATTTTATTGTACCAGTACAATCAAGTCAATTTTCTACAGTAGGCATCTTCTATGCACATGACATTAAATAAGTGTGAAATTTAACACTTCCATTTATACTGTAGTTTACATTTATTTGAAGACAACAAAAATACCAACAGGGCTCAAAAGTAATTGTAAGGATGCTACTGCCATGGTATAATCTGCAGATTTAGATTTTGATAAAAACTTTGCTTCTTTTTATCACCTTCATAATAACCACCAAACTGTGACCCCTGTTTAAGGAGGAGGACATGGAAATGTTAATGCTATTGTCATGTCTAGAATTTATTACTGTAATTATTATATTGGGTGGGATTTTCAGAGAGTGCTCAGTGTTTGGAAAACTCTGTTATACTCTGCTGTTGCTCAAGTCAGTGGGAGTTTATAAGTTTTAAGGGAGCACAGTTAGGATGGCACCGATCTCTTTGGAAAATCCCACCCGTTGGGTCTTCAAGTTTGGGGGGGGAGGGGAGATTGCATCCAATACAGAATGCTACTTCCACAATCATTACAAGTTTCAGATTATTTAATATTTCAGTTGTCTTGAAATCTATTCATCACTGCTAGTTAACATTTGGAAAAAACTTCAAAGAACTTTTGTGTAGGTACATATTAAATTTCTAGATAAGGTTCTCTCTCTGATTTCTTATATTCCTATAATTCTCTAAGGTCAGAATTTGTTTCCTATGTATTAGTTTACATTAGATATTTTAGACATGCTTAGGGCTGAAGCCTTTATGCCTGTGGTTTGAGAATCAGTTTCCTAAATATATTGTGAGAGTAGAATCCGTTTACTCTTTTAAATTAAAATCAAAGAAATACTGTCCATATTTAATGTGCCTCATAATTGTATTCGGACAATAAAGCTTCCTGAAACTTTTCTGTAAAAGGCTGTGTCTAAATGTATTATTATTGTTACATTATATGATTGGATTGGGCATTCCTCTTCTTTCAAACAGGGACTTAAGCATGCAGACCTCAAGGTAAGAGCAGGAGCCAGGACCCGGAGGTCAGCAACAGAAACAGATGCTGTCACGAATCAAGTTGGGGTTCAAAGCCAGAGTCAGACTCAGGAACTGAGCCAAAGGTCAGAGCTGGAGCCAATAGCTAAGGGTGAGGCATAGAAACAGGGATCTGGAACAAGGCAGAAGGGCAGGAACAGCACAGAAAGGCAGGAACAAGGAAGGTCTAATGTTGTAGCCTGGGATTCACATAATTGCTTAGACAACTTTCTGTGCCCCTTCTGGCTTAAGTAATGATTCACAGCCAATTGGAGGGGTTGGGTGTCTCCTGTAATTGGGAGCTTTGTAGGTGGCACCTACAGTGAACTATGGTCCAGTAGCCCACACTTCCCCCTGGTAGCAGAGAGTTGCCAGGCGGTGGCTGCAGTTTGAGAACTTCCTTGTGACCCATGGACCTGGGTTCACATCACCTCCCCCCTTTAAGGTGCCCTCTGGGTGTGAGTGGGCTGGGTTTTCCTGGCTGTTTTTTGTGGAAGATCTTTTACCAGGACAGGGGCATAAGGACATTTTCTATGAGGTCCAGGATAATTCTTAAAGACTGTAACCCTCATGATCAATCAAATGGCAGAGTTTCCCCAGTCTCATTCTGGCATCCAGGATTTCAAGGACGACATATTCATTATGACATTGAACATGCAGTGGCTGGGGGGAGGCAGTTGGTCGAGATGAGGAAACATGCTCTGTGTATGGGGCTTTAGAAGATGTGCGAAATGCTGGGTGGATATAGAGAGAGGAGGAATTGAAAGGTAACTGTCAAGGGACTTGTAATCCAGTTTATGAGATGGCTGTTTGGGGGAGGATGGGATTTACTCTTCCTCTGCAAGGAGTGGCCAGGGCCAGGTGGGACCCACCCCAGATGCAGGAAGCTGCTCCGCCCCTGTTCCACTTCCTGCCCCCATCACTCACCAGCAATGGGGGGAATGGTCAGTGTACAGGAAGCTGGTCCCCCATTCACCCATCCCACATGCATCCAGTCCCCACACCGATTCTCACTCTGCCCCCTGCACCCAGAACCTCCTTTCTGAGCCCCCTATACCCAAACCCTCAATCCACCAAGGCATCCAGACCCCTTCACCAACCTCCACCCTCCCTGCATCTGGCTCCTCCAACCCCCACTGAGCCCTCCACAATCGAACCCCCACCCTTATGAGCCCAACTCCACAAATCCCCCACTCAGACCCCCACACTGAGCCCCAAATAGCTGCACCCCACCAAGCCCCACTCCCCCAGCACTCAGACATCCCTGCTGAGCCCACATACACCCCCAGATACCTCTTACCAAGCTCTGTCCCTCCCACATCTCTTCTGAGTCCCAACCACCTTCACCTGGACACCTTTGCAGAGTCCTATTGCACCTGCACCCAGAACCCTCAAAAATCCCCGCATGTCCAGATCCCCCCTGCACACTCCCCACTGAGCCACCTGCACCCAGATTGCCCCACCCAGAACCCTCTCATCCCACACCTGGATCGCCCCCCCACACACTAAGCCTCTCCACACTAGGCTTAATCTACCTGACCACACCTGGTGTGCCTGGCATGGATGGACAGGTCCCTGGGCTGTTTCTGGGGAAGGCCTGGTCCTTGCACTGTGTCAGGGTCAAGTGCAGCCCCACCACCAAGTCTGTGTCCCAGGGGGCTGCTTGATCATCTCCTACCATCGTGCAGCCAGTGGCCTGTGCTCCCCTCTGCCATGCTGGAGCCTCCACATTTATTGACTGACAAATAATATTTGTAGAATTTAAAATATTATGCACAGAATTTTTATTTTTTTGGCCACAGAATTCCCTCTGGATAGGATAAGAACTGGAGAAACAATGGGAACTTTCCAGGCTCTGCAGAGTGGCTCTCCTAAGTGTATGAAGCCTCTGGGTGACTGTAGGAATCCTTCCCCTCAATCACCACTCAGGTAAAACACTGTGAAGAGGAGGCACTACCTTTACAGAAGTATTCACTGGCCACACACACTGTCCCACCAGTTGATGCTACAATTACCAGTGCAGAGTCTGGAACAATCTTGTGGCCAGCTATGTTGATCTCAGGTAGGTAGGAGCCGGCTTCTGTCAATCGCGACACAATGCTCCAGGGAAGTCTTGTCTGGGCCAACCCAAAGTTTCATGGCCAAGCATCCTGTTTATATAGTGATTTTCCTTCACTGGGACCAATGAGTTTTGCACCATCATGCTAAAATCAATTGTTGTTTGATGACTGCTTGTTTTCATTTTCATTCTTTATTTGGTTCTTTCACCAAGTCTTTCAGGGAGTTACCCCAGGCTGGTTTTGATCACAGGCATCTTGTCCCCTCTAATAGCTGTCTGTCTCATCTTTAAAGTCATCAATCTGCCCTTTTCTGACATTTCAATAGGGGCGTATCGTAATCTCTTGGCACCCTTGCATCTGTCCTCAGTTCCTCTCTAGAACATCTGGTCTGGTGATGGCCTTCACACTTATTTTCTAACAGACACATTCCTCATTCACACACAAATCGCAATTGATTTATACAAGACATTTGAACAGGAACATCAAATTGCAATGCAAGAGAAAACAATCATTGCATTCTTTTACTTATTTTAAAATGCTAAACCTGCAACAAAGTGGTGCCCCTAAAAGGTCTGTGACTGCCTTGAAATCAGCTCCAGACACAGATTCTGGCTGATGCATCTTTACCAGTGGCACCGTAGGCCATTCCTTTCTGATTTCAGAAAGCGTGGATAGCGGGATATGGGCAAATCATACACCAATAAATTGAATGCATGCTACATTATTATTCTTTATTTTTCCATTTTAAATGATATAAAAATACAAACATAAAATCCAACTACTATAAGTACAGAGCATGGATCATACTGAAGCGCAATAACTCAGGGCACTCACCCACTCTGGCCTCTAAGAGAACAGTTTTCTGGGTTATGGAGCAAATGACAGGGGTGACTTATCGATTATTTCTACCAGGTCAGTGAAGGTTTTGGCTGAAGGGTCTGGGCTACATTTGTTTTTATAATATTGTCGGCGGCAGCAGAGTCGCTCATGGCTAACTACAGGGGAATTGACCTTGATCCCTGTAGGATATGTAATTGAAGTGAAATCTGTAAGTGTGGAGAGGCCCCATGGGGTTTGGGTTGGGTTCTCTTCATAGGTGGGGGGGGGGAGAGAGTTGGTGCCGTGATGCTTGGGAGGGGTACCCCCTTTTGGGCCCTGGGCTGGTCACTTTCCTATTTTCAGTCTGGATGGAAGCCAACACTTTGACCATGGTCTGAGCTAACTGGGCCTGTGGTGCAAAATTCTCCATCTGCAAGTGGCAACTTGTTTCTGGGCGTGTTGAGTCTCCTTGGAAGATGGACCTGCCCTTCAGCTGTCTATTGAGTCTGGAGGTGACCTGAACAATGTGTCAAATTCAAGTTGTGGGCAGCCTGTGGGCATAGAGTGAGCTGTTCAATATCAGGGATGAAGGTCAGAGATAAACCCAGGGCCAGGCCAGGTCAAAACTGCAAAGTCGAAGTCTGTCACCAAATTGAAAGTGTGAGGCGAGAATCAGGGTCAGCCCAAGCCAGGGTCAGCAATGGTCTTAAGCTGAAGAAATAACCAGGGATCAGGATAGAGAAATGAGCACAGGTCAAGAGTTGAGAATGCGGGATTGAGGAGCCGCGAGACAGGAAGTGCGGAGGTCTACGCTGCTCAGACAACTCCCAGAAATGACTTCCCAGTTTATATGGGGAGTGCCAGCCAAACAGAAAATCACAAGTGGCTATCGCTCATGCCCCTTTGGGTGGGACTGCCTGAATGGCTTAGCCTCTCATCATCTCTTAGTGGCAACCTGCCTGGAACTCTGGTGATGACAAGGAAGCGGCACCTCCCTTGAATCCTGCAGACACTGGTTCTATCACTCTTCTGTGGTTAATAACTTTCCCAACAAGAAAGGAAATGGGTACAAAATATAGAACAATCAGCTAAAGAAGTGCCACAGTAAGGAAGCCCGCTGAACAAAATATTAATGGAAAGAGAGCTCTAACGGTGTGATAAATCATGAGGGAAGATGTGCAACTGCAGAGATGTAGTCAGATAAGTGATAATCACAGAATGTGAGTGAGAAAATTGCCTATGAAGAAAAGAGTGTTTGCTGTAAGCAAAGAAGCCTGACAGCTAAAGGAGATGAATAAGAGAGGAAACCAAAAAGAAATATCATCCAACAGAAAAACTTTTCAGCCTTTGGGAAGAAGGTCAGATTACACTGATCTCACAGATGGAGGGAATAGCTCAGACTTTACTTAGTGCATTGAAGTATTTCTATTTGCCAGAGTTGACATTACAAAATAACTGAGGAGGTGGAGAGGATGGAAATAGTGGAGTGTGGGTGTCAGGGATGCTAGAGAGAGAGAAGAGGTTGCTGTAGTCAAAACAGGTGCTGATCATCACCTGAACAAACTTTAGCAATGTGGATAAAAAGGAACAATTGGATTTTAGACATGTTTTGGGGAAGTAACAACAATATTTTGACACCACCCCTCTCCTTCTTGATCAAATTATATTCCTGTCGCTACTACAGCAAGTGGTTACTTGGGAAAGAAGTATTCGCACAGTATTTTGTATTAGCAGCTGTCCAGAATGCAGTCAGTGTTTTGTCCTTTTTGAAAAGAGTTAACAGCATTATTTACTTTTCATTTCATTTCCCCGTCACGTGTTTCTTTCTGAACCCCTGCCCTTGCCACACACCCAGTCTTCCTTTCTACCTAGTTGCAATTCCCCATATGGATGTTCCTTTTCAGGGTGGCGGCTCCAATCCCTCTGGTAGCTCTGATTCCATGGTGGTTGTCAGCCTCAGGCTGAATTTTTCCAGAAAATTTCAGTCTAAATGTTTCAGTCATGTCTGAGAAGGAAGCTAGGTAAAATGTTTTGCTCATGTTATAAAATTCTGGAAATCTTTTCTTTGGGAAGCTCTAGCTAGCACAGGGATTGGCAACCTTTGAAACACGGGCTGTAAGGATAAGCCCCCTGGTGGGCGAGGCCGGTTTACCTGCTGCGTCCGTGGGTTCGGCTGATTGCAGCTCCCACTGGCTACGGTTCGCCGCTCCAGGCCAATGAGGGGCGGGAAACGGCATGGGCCGAGGGATGTTCTGGCTGCCACTTCACACATGATCACATGCTGTCTACACAGGACCCCTGCCTCATTTAGTATGCAGGATGGAACTCCTCTCAGGATGAAACCGGGTTGTGTACTGAAAAAAATGTTTTCTGTGGATCTCACAGTTAAGGCAGCTGAATACTGTCCTCAGTAACGGGATTCTATCCTGGCCTCTGCCACTGGTAACTGTGTGTTCCTCATTTTCTAGGTGCCCACCTTGAAACTCTGGGGTCTGATCTGCAAAAATGTTGCGCATTCATAGAGGCAACTGAAGCTATTAAGAGCTGGGATTGTAACATATACAGTGCTGTATAATGCTAAGTAATCTGAACAATCAGATCTTTGGTGTCTCATATTGGGCAGCCAAAATTAGTGGACATTTTTTCAGTGTGTGGGTCTCATGCCTAATATACTGCACACTATTCAAATCCTGCTCTGAAGAGAGAATTATTAATTTCCTCTTAGTCTCTCTGTACCTACGCTCCCCATCTATACCCTGAAGTTCATACCATAGCTTCATCTCACAGAGGTGCTGAAAAAGTAAATTCATCAAGGGTGTGAAGCACTTATACTCTAGTGACGAGTGCTATAGAAAAGAAGCGGAAATTAATAATTCTCTCTTCAGACCAGGGTTTGAATTGCATGCAGTATATTAGGCATGAGATCCACACACTGAAAACAAATTATTGCACAGCTGCTCATTAAGTGAGCCACATCCATCCTGTGCACTGAATGAAGCATGGGACCAGTAGAAAAAAATAGTACAAGATCATGTAATTGAAGACTGTCATAATGCAGAAACACCAAGGGGCCAAATTAAGGTGGCACAGACAAGGAGCTTATGGCAAGCACTTGATCTAAGCCACAATTCAGCAACAATGGCACCATGGCACCTCCTGCTGGGGGAGGGGGGGTCTCTCTCTTTCTCTCTCTCTCTCTCTCTCTCTCACACACACACACACACACACACACACACACACACACACACTTTCATGGAGACTGAAGCCTTAGCAATGACTGTAGCAATTTGTTTTTCAGATGTTTCTGACTATATTGTTAGAGTTGGCTGATGTGATTGCAGAGCCATTGGCTATTATCTTTGAAAACTCATGGCGATTAGGGGAGCTTCCGGATGACTGAAAAAGAGGTAATGTAGTGCCCATCTTTTTAAAAAAGGGAAGAAGGAAGATCCGGGGGACTACAGGCCAGTCAACCTCACTTCAGTCCCTGGAAAAATCATGGAGCAGGTCCTCAAGGAATCAATTCTGATGCACTTAAAGAAGAGGAAAATGATCAGGAACAGGTAGCATGGATTCACCAAGCGCAAGTCATGCCTGACTAACCTAATTGCTTTCTATGATGAGATAACTGGCTGTGGATGAGCAGAAAGCAGTGGACGTGTTATTCCTTGACCTTAGCAAAGCTTTTGATATAGTCTTCCACAGTATTCTTGCCAGCAAGTTAAAGAAGTATGGGCTGGATGAACGGACTATAAGGTGGATAGAAAGCTGGCTAGATCGTAGGGCTCAACGAGTAGCGATCAGTGGCTCCATGTCTAGTTGGCAGCTAGTATCAAGTGGAGTGCCCCAAGGGTCGGTCCTGGGGTTGGTTTTGTTCAATATCTTCATTAACGATCTGCAGCATGGACTACAACCTCAGCATCTACACCTGCAGATGACACTAAACTGGGAGGAGTGGTAGGTATGCTGGAGGGTAGAAATAGGATACAGAGGGGCCTAGACAAATTAGAGGAGTGGGCCAAAAGAAATCTGATGAGGTTCAACAAGGACAATTTCAGAGTCCTTCACTTAGGACAGAAGAATCCCATGCACTGCTACAGACTAGGGACTGAATGGCTAGGCAGCAATTCTGCAGAAAAGGACCTAGGGATGAGAAGCTGGATATGAGTCAACAGTATGCCTTTGTTGCCAAGAAGGCTTATGGCATTTGGGGTTGTATAAGTAGGGGCATTGCTATCAGATCGAGGGACATGATCATTCCCCTCTATTCGGCATTGGTGAGGCCTCATCTGGAGTACTGTGTCCAGTTTTGGGCCCCACACTACAAAAAGGATGTAGATAAATTGAAAAGGGTCCAACAGAGGGCAACAAAAATGATTAGGGGTCTGGAGCACATGACTTACGCGGAGGGGCTGAGGGAATTAGGATTGTTTAGTCTGCAGAAGAGAAGGAGGGGGGGGGATTTCATAGCTGCTTTCAACGACCTGAAATGGGGTGCCAAAGAGGATGGATCTAATGGTTCTCATTTGTATCAGATGCCAGAACAAGTAGTAATGGTCTCAAGTTGCAGAGGTGGAGGTTTAGGTCGGATATTGGGGGGAAATTTCACTAGGAGGGTTGTGAAGCACTGGAATGGGTTACCGAGGAAGGTGGTGGACTCTCCTTCCTTGGAGGCTTTTAGGGTCAAGCTTGACAAAGCCCTGACTGGGATGATTTAGCTGGGGACTGGTCCTGCTTTGAGCAGGGGTTTGGACTAGATGATCTCCTGAGGTTCCTTTCAACCCTGATATTCTATGATTCCATGATTCTATTGTGAAAATTGATGGCTTTGGTCTACTTTTAATATATGTCCAATCTATACTCATTAACATTAGTAAGAATTACCATATATATTGAGAGAATACACCCAAAAATTCCCAGATAGCTGTACTTACCCTGGCTGGGTGTCATTTGTTACGCAATGATACGTAAAAGTTCCAAACATCTGAACTCCTAGAATTCCATACAGAAGCAGAAAGAATAGAAGGAAAATTGAAACACTCCAAATCTGCTCTCCGGAACGCCTAGGAAAAAGATAAATATTACATTAAGTACTAACAAATAAAAACTAACCTCCAGAAAAATGTATTTAGTATTTGTATTACAGCAGCACCTGGATGCCCTAGTACTGGACTAGAAACCCATTGTGCTACGTGTTGTTCAAACACACAACCAAAATATGGTCCCTGCCCCAAAGATCTTATAATCTAAGTACACACTATAAGAACAACCATACTCAGTCAGACCAATGGTCGATGTAGCTCAGTATCCTGTCTTCTGAAAGTGGCCAGTGCCAGATGCTTCAAAGAGAATGAACAGAACAGGGCAATTATCAACAAGAGGCAATAGATATAGACAGGCAGTCAAATACAAAGAAGACAATATACCATTATACACTACAGGGCACCTACCCACAAAGACATGGCAAAAGCAGCTGCCATTTCAAAAATAAATGGAAAAAACTCCACTCCTGTTAGAAAGGCCCTATTTCTTTATCCTGAAATATGGCATTCCTTCCCTGAATTTATGTTGTGCTAAGATGCAGACCAAGTAATATTTAGTGCTGTAACAGTGAGCTTTAACATACGTTATCAAATTCAATATTTGGCCTAGAAATGGCAGCCAAGATTTTTCCAAAAAAGGGGACTTGAAATTAGGCTTAAATCAATACTGGCACCTACATAATGGGTTAATTTTGAAAGTGGTGAGGTTCCAGCAGATTCCAATTGCTCCTATCACCATCAGATAGTTCTGAACCATGTACAGTTTTAACTTATCATTTCCCCCCTCTCCTACTGAAATCTGTAAATTTGGGTACTTAGGGCGAGTTCCTCAGCTCGAATAAATCCATGTATTGATGTTAGCTGAGAAGCTGATCCATGGGAACTAAAGCATCCAGGCCATGCAGGAGAAGAGATTAATTTTAAAAAAAAAGACATCATAAAATGGATTAAAAAATTCTCATTTTTCTGAAAAATCTAATAAATACAGAATACTTGACAGTGTAGCAAAATGAATCCCTAAGGGGGGCCAATAAACTCCTGATTCCACATCATCCCATCAGTTATTTTGTATGATATAGCTTGACTCTGTAAAAGTATCACCAGGAGTCCAAATGTAAAAAGAGAGAGATATAATTAACTCTCAATATGATTTCAATTATCGTTTCATAAATAATGTCATGATTTTAAGGTTGATAATACAGGAACTCCTGGGTTAGATAAAGGATGTATGTATCGCACTTAAAAACTGGAAATCTCCTCTTCTCCAATGTATTCAGCTCCCATTTATAACCTTTATTGGACCTGAAACACAAGGCCTTTACACCCACTATTGGCCAAGGACTAAATTTAATTCACACTGGGCCTCAGCACAGTGTAGTTTCTGGGAGTGTGGGGCGGCAGAGAAGACAGCTCTGAAGAAAAATAAATATTTTTGTGTCCAGTTAAACTTGTGTGTGTGTGTGTGTGTAAATTGTTGAATATTTGAAGCGCAGATGGGTGGTTTCAAATGTCAGAAGCAATCCCAAAGGACCTGGGTGAATGGGCAGAGTGCAGATGAAGTGGTTAAACATGCTTGATAAATGCAACTTATCACATTGCTCTACAATGTATCAGCTGGCTATTACCAGTGTGATATTTATTGCAGTTTAGTGCATATGTGTGTCTTATTATTTTTAAAAAGATATAGGTAATAGGAGCACACGTACTTATCTCTAGATGCTCCTTCAAATATGTAAAAGTCACTGGAGCAGATCAAAAATTTTCACAATAAACATTAACTGTTTTCTGTCTCTCTTATACTGGCAGTTGGTATTTTTCAAAAGTGTACAATTGTGACAGTTTTTTTTGTCCAGTTCTAAATCTTACATCAGAATTTACATTTGGTTCTTTAGTCATCCTCCCAGCTGCTTATACGGTACAATCATGTTAAAGAACATTTTAATTTTAATTTATGTTTACAGACCAAGTGTCCACTTACTTTAAAATATTTGTTATCCTGGTTCTTGGAAGTTCAAAGCGAAAATATATCCGGAATGCTCGAATCATAATAAGAGGCCTTGGAATCCGCAGCATGCCCCAGGGTGACATCTGATCAACTATCTCTGCGATTTCAAACACCTATGATCAAAAGGGGTGGGGGGTGTTTCTGTTACTTCTGCACAGTCCACATCAGTACTCTTATAACAGTGTTTGTATTTTTGGATTCTCATTTATGAAGGCAGCAAAACTATTTTCATGATAACATTTTTCACTTTCAACGTCCCTTTTGGAAAAAAAAATTCCTTTATAAAACTTTTTTTTTTTTAAAGAAAGTTTAAGAAAAATCCCCTCAGACATTTTGAATTATCTTAACGAGAAATAAAAATATATTCCACCCATATTCCTAATACTTCTAACTCAACTCAAAAAACTTCCAGCTGTGTATGCAAGAAGTCTTGAAGAGGAATCTCTCGATCTCTCTCTTTCTCTCTCTACATGTTCTTTGCTAAGAATGAACAGTTTTCTTTTCCAGTTAATGAAATTAACATCTGAAAATGTTGACAAGACCATGAACAGATTCTCACTGTTACAAAAAGGCACACATATAGCCAGCTAATGCAATTGCATTGTGGGATATCTTGCAGACGATTAATTCAGGAAATTTGGAAGCATTCTGAAGAAGAATATCCAAGCCATCTTCTGTGAGATCCTTCCTGTCCCGCAAGCAGAGGAAGACAGAAAGCGGAAGATTCTGGAAGTCAATCACTGACTTGATAAACGGCGTAGGATGAAGGGTTTTGCTTCCATGGAACGTTGATCCATCTACGTGATGAGGAGACTGTATAGTATATAGTACTAGCGAAAATACCCAGCGTTGCTCGGGTCAGTCAGAGGTGGGGAGGGGGCAGACAGCTGAGCGAGTGCGGGGGGCCGTTGGATGGGGGCAGAGAGCAAACCTGACACCCCCGGCTCACTTACCCCCACACCTCACCCCTCACCCACCCAGACACCTTCCCACCCCCCCAGACCAAACCCAACACCCCCGGCGCACTTACCCCCCGACCAAACCCGACACCCCCACCTCACCCCCCCCCGACCAAACCCGACACCCCCCATCTCACCCCCCCCACCAAACCCGACACCCCCACCTCACCCCCCGACCAAACCCGACACCCCTACCTCACTTACCCTCCGACCAAACCCAACTCGGGTCCGTCGGAGGTGGGGAGGGGGCAGAAAGCTGAGGGATTCCGGGGTCCGTAGGAGGTGGGGAGGGGGGAGAGAGCTGAGGGATTCCGGGGTTCCGTTGGAGTGGGGAGGGGCAGAGAGCTGAGCGAGTGCGGTGTCTGTTGGAGGGGGTATTATGACATCATAACTATGTCACAGAGAACAGAAGCTGCCCAGCTGATGTGATTGGCCTTTAAATAATTTCAGCCCTGGGGGGCGTCAGAGGTGAGATTTGAAAAATTTTCGACTCTTACGGTCATTAGGACCCCAAGACCTCTAACTGTACCAAATTTCAAGTCTCTAGCTCAAACGGTGTGAAAGGAGTAAGCGTACACCCATACATACATACATACACCATTTGACTTTTATATATATACTAGCGAAAGTGCCCGGCGTTGCTCGGGTCAGTCGGAGGTGGGGAGGGGGCAGACAGCTGAGCGAGTGCGGGGTCCGTTGGATGGGGGCAGAGAGCAAACCCGACACCCCCACCTCACCCCCCGACCAAACCCGACACCCCCACCTCACTTACCCCTCGACCAACCCCGACTCACATTTTCACCCCCCCACCCAAACCCAACATCCCCACGTCTCCCCCTACCAACTCCAACACCCCCTGACCAACACTCACACCTCACCCCTGTACACCAAACCTGACACACCCACCTCACTTCCCCCCCCAACCAAACCCGACACCCCTACCTACCACCACAAACAAACCCGACACCCACACCTCACTTACCCCCTGACCAACCCCGACGCCCCTCCTCACCCCCCCAACCAAACCCAACACCCCCTGACCAACCCCAACCCCCACACCTCACCCCTCACCCACCCAGACACCTTCCCACCCCCCCAGACCAAACCCGACACCCCTGGCTCACTTACCCCCCGACCAAACCCGACACCCCCACCTCACCCCCCCAACCAAACCCGACACCCCCACCTCACCCCCCGACCAAACCCGACACCCCTACCTCACTTACCCTCCGACAAAACCCAACTCGGGTCCGTCGGAGGTGGGCAGGGGGCACAGAGCTGAGGGATTTCGGGGTTCCGTCGGAGGGGAGAGGGGCAGAGAGCTGAGCGAGTGCGGTGTCTGTTGGAGGGGGTATTATGACATCATAACAACATAGCTGCCCAACTGATGTGATTGGCCTTTAAAGACTTTCACCCCTGGGGGGCGTTAGAGGTGAGATTTGAAAATTGTTCGACCCTTATGACCATTAGGACCCCAAGACCTCTAACTGTACCAAATTTCAAGTCTCTAGCTCAAACGGTGTGGAAGGAGTAAGCTTACGTACATACATACATACACCATTTGACTTTTATATATATAGATAGACTAGCATAAGTGCCCGGCGTTGCTCGGGTCAGTCGGAGGTGGGGAGGGGGCAGACAGTTGACACCCCCTGACCAACCCCAACACCCACCCTTCACCCACCCTGACATCTTCCCACCCCCCCGACCAACCCCAAGACCCCCCGGCTCACTTACCCCCCGACCAAACCCGACAACCCCACCTGACCCCCCAAAACAAACCCGACACCCCCACCTCACCCCCCGACCAAACCCGACACCCCCACCTCACTCCCTGAGCAAACCTGACACCCCCACCTCACCCCCCGACCGAACAGTGTATTTAATAATCTGTGTGCTACACAGTGCACCGTGAGCCGGGGGGCGGGGGGGTGTCGGGTTTGGTCGGGGGGTCAGGTGGGGGTGTTGGGTTTGCTTGGGGGGGTCAGGTGGGGTTGTCGGGTTTGGTCAGGGGGTAAGTGAGCCAGGGGGTGTAGGGTTTGGTCTGGGGGGGTGGGAAGGTGTTGGGGTGGGTGAGGGGTGAGTGTTGCGGTTGGTCAGGGGGTGTTGCGGTTGGTGGGGGGTTGAGGTGGGGGTGTCAGGTTTGCTTGGGGGGATGAGGTAGGGGTGTCGGGTTCGGTCGGGGGTAAGTGAGCCGGGGGGGTGTCGGGTTTGGTCTGGGGGTGTGGGAAGGTGTCGTGGTGGGTGAGGGGTGAGGTGTGGGTGTTGGGGTTGGTCAGGGGGTGTTGTGGTTGGTGGGGGGGTGAGGTGGGAGTGTCGGGATCGGTCGGGGGGTAAGTGAGCCGGGGGATGTCAGGTTTGGTCTGGGGGTGTTGCGATTGGTGTGTGGGGGGGGTGAGGTGGGGGTGTCAGGTTCGGTCGGGGGGTAAGTGAGACAGGGGGTGTCGGGTTTGGTCTGGGGGGGTGGGAAGGTGTTGGGGTGGGTGAGGGGTGAGGGGTGGGTGTTGGGGTTCGTCAGGGGGTGTTGCGGTTGGTGGGGGGGTGAGGTGGCGGTGTCGGGTTTGGTCGGGGGGTAAGTGAGCCGGGGGGGGGTGTCGGGTTTGGTCTGGGCACCCACCCCAACACCTTCCCCCCCCCCAGACCAAACCCAACACCCACACCACACCCCTCACCCCCCCGACACCTTCCCACCCCCCCAGACCAACCCCGACACCCCCCCGGCTCACTTACCCCCCGACCAAACCCGACACCCCCAACTCACCCCCCCAAGCAAACCCAACACCCCCACCTCACCCCCTCACCAACCGCAACACCCCCTGACCAACCCCAACACCCCCACCTCACCCCCCCGACCGAACCCGACACCCCCACCTCACTTACCGTCCCACCAAACCCAACTCAGATCCGTCGCAGGCGGGGAGGGGGCCCAGAGCTGAGGGATTCCGGGGACCTTCGCAGGTGGGGGGGGGGGCACAGAGCTGATGGAGTCCGGGGTTGAGGTGGGAGGGGCAGAGAACTGAGGGCTCTCCGGGGTTCCGTTGGGAGGGGGGAGGGGCAGAGAACGGAGGGCTCTCCGGGGTTCCGTTGGGAGGGGGGAGGGGTAGAGAACTGAGGAATCTCCGGGGTTCCGTTGGGAGGGGGGAGGGGCAGAGAACTGAGGGATCTCTGGGGTTCTGTTGGGAGGGGGGAGGGGCAGAGAACTGAGGGATCTCCGGGGTTCCGTTGGGAGGGGGGAGGGGCAGAGAACTGCGGGATCTCCGGGGTTCCGTTGGGAGGGGGGAGGGGCAGAGAATGGAGGGATCTCCGGGGTTCCGTTGGGAGGGGGGAGGGGCAGAGAACTGAGGGATCTCCGGGGTTCCGTTGGAGGAGGGAGGGGTGAGCTGAGCGAGTGAGGTGTCTGTTGGAGGGGGGTATTATGACATCATCACCACCTAACCGCCCAGCCGATGTGATTGGCCCTGAAAGACTTTCACCCCTGGGGGGCGTCAGAGGTGAGATCCGAAAATTTTTCGACCCTTACCAGCATCTAGACCCCAAGACCCCTCACTGTACCAAATTTCAAGTCTCTGGCTCAAACGGTGCGGGAGGAGTTCGCAGTCATACGTACATACATACATACATACATACATACACACATACATACACCACTTGACTTTTATATATATAGATAGATAGCTAACATTCCATTTTTTCTGTTTTTACCTACTTTCACTGTTAAATTACCAGGTTTTTTTTTATTAAAGGAGTTTAGTTTTTACTAATTCACACATGTTTATCAATCCACTCAATATTTTGGGGGTATTTATTTTTGGTAAGTACTAATGCAATACAAGATTGTTGTGTCCTGCAGCTCTGAAACTGAAGCAGTTCCACAATGTAAAACACAGAACACACATGGTGGAGACTGGAAAAATCAAACAACGTTAATATCACACTATGACTGGCTCACAGGGAGATGTTGACCATCTATTTCTTTGCATCCGTTTAGTGTGGCACTGAATGTAAACAATCGGTCCTCCACACATAAAGATAATGTAAAAAGGTAAACATGAGGTGAAAACACAAATGTATGCCTGACTAACAACAAGAAAACCAGTGCCTAGCAATTTTCAAGAAAAATAAAGATCAGAGTGAAGAGGCTGCATTGTGCTGCAGGTACTGCAGTGTTGAGGTCAGTGCTCATGCAGACAGAATAAAGGAGCACATTGAAAGGAAGCAACACAAGAAGCTTAAAGAAGAATGTGAGCTTCAGGATAGTCAGTATCAGGGGCTTTCACCAGGGCTTTAATGAAAGAGAGATCACAGCACGATTGTGTCAATGAATTTCTGCATGTTCTTTGTTTCGCAAGAGAACTGCTGTTAATTGCAGAAGGGCTTACTGGTGACTTTGTATGTCAATACCGTCCAGCAGGAAAAACCCTCCCTAATGCAGATAACTTCACTCGTAAGTACAGTAAAACCTTGATTTAACGGACCTCGATTTAACGGACTTCGGATGCAATGGACAAAATTTCTGATCCATATCAGACCACGATCCCTCCCTGCTGCGGCCCCGGTCCCCTTCCCTGGCGGCCATCTGCTGGCTCCCGGCTGCTGCCCCAGTCCCGGCAGCAGGCGGGCTGGCTCCTGGCTCCCGCCCGGGTCCCGCCAGTGGGCGGGCTGGCTGCCAGCTCCTGGCTGCCGCCCAGGTCCCAGTAGCGGGCAAGCTGGCTGCCGGGTCCCAGCAGCCGGGACCCAGGCGGGATGGCTGCCAGCTCCCGGCTGCCGCCCGGGTCCCAGCAACAGGCGGGCTGTGGAGCTGCTGCCCCGACCCTGTGGCGGGTGGGCTGCTGCTCCAACAGCTCAGTTTTTTTATTTTTATTAAATAACGGACTTTTTGATTTAACGGACACCCCCTCACCTGAATTAGTCCGTTAAATTGAGGTTTTACTGTATTTGAAAGAAAATGACAATGCTATGGTTTCTAAACCGATGGAAATGTGGGATCTAGTCTGACTTTTTACAAGTCCCCTGATGCTTTGCACTATCCAGTTCTTGGCCTTTCTTTTCGTTTTTTTATTTCAAAGCAAATAAACCTGCATTGTTTTGTGCTGACGTGATATTCACACCCTCTGCTGACACACATTTTGTCGTTGCAGCAATAATTGACATGTTTGAGATGTACCAACTAACTTGGGAAAAAGTGGCCACAACTAACACAGATTTTGCTTCCTAAATGGCTAAGTTTGCACAGGAGATAAAAATCAGAAACCAGAGCTGCTATGTATTATCTGTCCTGCTCGCTTGATGAAGATTGTGCTACCAACAGCTACTGCTACAGGAGAAATGAAAGACGTAAAATCTTGCATCACTGGATTCGGGGCCATTTTCAAATATATGAACAAGTTGAAGGCTTTGTTTTATATAGTGTGAGACGAGTGCAAAGCCAACTGCCAATTAGCTACCCCTGTTATGCAACCTCGGTGCATGAGCTTGTACTTCACGGCCTGTCATGTAAATAACATGTGGACTGTGTGAATGCATCTCCTAGATCATCCTGACTTTGTTGGTTCTAAAGAAGAAACTCAGAAGAGACTGGCAAATAACCAAAATGATGGCCAAATTCTGCACACCTAGGTAATGTTCATTGTTGAAATTTGGAATCACCGTGTGACACAGAAAACAATGAAGTTTTCTCCAACTACTGCCAACACATTTAGCTGATCCTGACATACAAAGTTTCGGGTGAATTGAGCAAACGAGCTGCAGGACAAACAAATGGCGAGAAAACCCAGCTGTTTCAGACATCTTTCCGATCCCAAAACAGGAGAAAACCAAAAAAGCATTAAAAACTTTCAGCACTCAGTGAGCAATAGGAGAAGACCATGGCCTGTAATCTGAACCCCGAAGTGTTCGGCGCTGAAGATTCTTTTTGGAATGTTATCCAGGAGTTGCACCCCTTCCTCGAGGTGAATTTTGCAGCACACTTTGACCATTATGCCAGAGTGTTTCAACCATTTGCCACTAACTATTACATTTCAAATCTGAAAGGGGAATTTACTACTTATATGAACATGCCTAATCATGACAATGTGAAACTGGATGCGCTGGCTTTTTGGAACAGTTATCAAGACAGGTTCAATTATACTATACATTTAAAGGTTCAATTATATTATATTAAAATGTATATATTATCATTTTTTTTCTTTTTCCCCTCAATTTTTCATTTTAATTTTTTAAACCTATTTTCCTCCCAGTTTTAAGTTTATTTTCCAAACACGAGAAATTCTTGAATTTTTTTTTTTACAAATAGAAATTGTACATGAAGAACACTAAGTATGCCTCAGTAGAAGAGGGACCAATCTCCTTGGGGACAGACCAGATAGAGTAATCAGGACTAATAGCAAAAGTGGAAGGTAGAAAAAAGATGACTGCTCAAATAGCACAAAATCAAGAACAAAATTAATAAAGGAACCAGACAAAAATGAAGAGAAGGAATTTTTGCATTGCCTATACACTAGTTAGCAGTCTGGGTAACAAACAAAAGGTTTGGTTGATAAAGATAATAGTGTTGATGTATATACTTAGACTTCTGTAAGTTGTTTGACTTGGTACCAGATGATATTTTGCTTAACAAACTAAAACTATATAAAAATAACCCTGCACACATTAAATGGATTAAAACCTGGCTAACTCTTAGGTCTCAAACTTGTAACTGTAAATGGGAGCTCCACTTTAGGTGTCTTGGCGCCCACCTCACCCTTGTAACTGAAGATTTGTAGTAGCAGAGCCCCAGTTGGTTGTGCATGAGTGGCGGCCATCTCACATCACACTGAGGGGTTACCTAGCATGCGCAGCCAACCAACCCCCAGTTCCTTCTCTATCCCAGAGGAGTCCAAAGTAGAGAGGATGGGGGAGGTAGTGGAGCACCCCCAGGGACAACCATCTCAAAGAACCCTCAGTTATTGCACAGTTATTGCTTCTCTTCTTCTTCAAGGAGTGTCCCGGTGGGTGCTCCACTTTAGGTCACTATGGAGCAGTACCCTTCCGTGCAGGGGGCACTTCGAAACTGGTTTATTAATGGTGGCTAGCACCAAGAGTCCCAACTGTGCATCGGCAGCTGATTGTTGATAGAGAGCGTAATGTTTAGTAAAAGTGTGAGCAAAGGTATGATGAGTATGTTATTGAGAAATACTATTGATGCTGATAACGCTCTGGTGGAGTGTGTACGAACTCGTGGTGGAGCAGAGAGGTTGTTCTGCTGGTAACACAAATGGATACAGCCCAATGTTCATCTCTGTTTAGAGATGGCCTGACCCTTGGATTGATCTGTTATAGAGAGAAAGAGACGAGACAATTTTCCAAATGTTGACGCCGTTAGGCTAATAAGAACACCTGACTCCATTTGACCTGCAAAGAGTCAGGGGAGGCCATTAAACTAATGTGAACACCTGGCTCTAATTAAGGCCCCTCTGATACTATGAAAGGGCTCACTCCAGTCATACCAAGAGGAGCCAGGAAGCCAGAGGAGAGGAAGTGCGGCTGAAGGGCTGGGTAATGAAGACACCCGCAAGCCACTGGAAAGGGAGCCCTAAGATAAGTGTGAAGAAGAGAGAAGCGGGAGAGCTGTGGGGAAGTGGCCCAGGGAAATGTAGCAACTTTGGCAGTGAAAGGTCAGCGGCCAACAGCTGCTGCCATTAGGGTCCCTGGGCCAAAACCCGGAGTAGAGAGCAGGCCTGGGTTCTCCCCAACCCGCCACTACAGAAACACCTCCTGGGAAGGGAAGGGAAGCTCCTGTCAGGACAAGAGGCTAAACTGTTCTGGAATAAGCCTGAGGGTACAACAGAGACTGTGGGAGTTCTCTCACCAATCTCCTTGCTGGCTTATGATGAAAAGGATTCAGTTGACTAACCTTGTCCCTAGAGACAGAAGGGTTACATGGAGGTTCGCAGTGAGCCTCTGAGGCTAGCATAAAATGCCTGGAAGCACGGGATCCACAGGGACAAAGTCTGAGCTCTTCCACGACACCTAGAGTGGGATACACTCTGACACATACTTGAATAAGATATGATGACTTTTAAATGGCAATCATCACAGGTCTTTTCCATCTCTAATTATTAATCGAGTTCTAAAGTTGTTGATCAGTTTCTACTCAGGAAAAACTCCCTCTGTGCTGAATGATGAAGGATTGAATGGGTCGGCAAGACAGAATTCTTCCTGTACTGTAACCTAATGTGAACAAGTTTAATATTGCTATGAAAACATTTTGAATTTTTTTTTAATTTCCTGTGTGTTTTATTTTAAATCTGTGACATTCCTTCCAATATGCAATGCGTTGAATTTCTGAACAAATTTAAAATTAAGGACATGTCTAAATTAAAGAACTTTACAGCAGTGAAACATCAATGTTGTTACACCAAAGAAAACCCCTAATGTAGATGCACTGCAATGGCTGTATTGTTCCAGGACTGTGAAAGAGTAGAACCATCAAATTTTAAATCTGACCCATGAACAATTGTATATTTATAGCATACAGTTACTTGTTCATGCTGCTGTGACTATTTTGCAAGCACAATGGCAGGGCCTACTTGTGAAATATTAGCCCTTCATATTTAAGGTCAAATTATGTAATTACCTGTAACACCAGCGACACCCAAAGACAAAAAACCATGAATCCATCAAAAACACACCAACGGTCCTTTACATAGGAGCTATCCCCCTAAAAGAAAAAGAAAAATTAGTGTGTTTTTTTTATTTTGTTGCTTCATTGCCAAAAGAAAAAAAGAAAATCACAAATAATACCCACTGCCAAGAAGGAACAGTATCGTTCTCTACCATCTTTAAAAGGTCATTTTAACAGATTCCAAATCCCCAATGTCTGGGCTGGAAGATGCTGGAAATTTTAAATAAATACATAAATAAATCAAATACATAAGTAATTGAAGTATTCAGGAAAGAAAATTGTGAGCTTCATTTTTCTGCAGCAGCGCCTTTCAGACAAGGTTAGATAAGAATTTATAAATATCTTTGTTTTTCTTCTTTATAGTAGACTATATAAAGAAACATTGCACCTGATTCAACAGGGACTTGGACCTTGTGCCATCATTTACATGCCTATAAAGTAGGTATAAATTGCTAACAAACCAGAACGGTGGCTCGCTTACACCTGTGCAAACAAAGTATCATTCTGGTTTGATCCATTTTTACACCTCATTTTCACAGATGCAAATGATTACTCAATGAAAAGCCAACCAATGCCATACACTGGTCTGAATAGGACTGGTCATTCCATACAGCAGATGAAGACCAGATATAATGTAGAAAAAACATTTACACTAAACTCACTTTCTCTCAATTGTAAAAATTCATCCTGGCAGTAAACAGCAGAAAGATAAAACAACCATTTAGTAAGCCGTTCTCAAATAAAATATATCACAGATAAACTGCACAAAACATGAAAGCTACCTATAGTCAGCATTTTCCCCCCTATAACAAGATGCTTACAGTTATATTTTTCAGTCTAATTATGCATTTTATTATGCATTTTGAAGGGCAGGAGGGTTCAAAGTAGGGTGGGAAGTCACTTAACAGAAACTTACAAGCACTGCCATTTCAACTTTTACTTGCTGCACACAATACTTTTACTTCCCTGCCTATGGTCTAAGCTAGTGAGGAACTCTTCACTCAGAGGCAATGCTAAACAAATCCAACTTGTCCAGTCTGTGATGTCTGATGATTGAAAAGTAGCTTCAAGCTGTTTGTCTACAGAGCTCAACTGCTGACATTTTATATTTTCCCTTCCATGTACCAACCATGCCCCCAGAGGAATGAGAACTCAACAGACAATCTAAATCCTTTGATTGTGTGTGTTGAATAAAAGACACTGATACATCTTTCTCTAGCACATGAAAACCCTTTGAAATATGATTTCCTTCCCTACAGCACTAAAATATCACAATTTATCCAAAGCAGGAAGTTTTCTGTGAATGAAGTTTGAGCAGGCATTTGGCCAAAAGTTCTGATATTCAGCTGCACTTGAATAATTTTCAAATACCTATTACAAGTCAAATAGTTTTTTAAAAGGTTCCCATTTCCTCCCCATAGTACCTTGGCATGACTGAATTGGCTCTGCCACTCTTCCTTAGTATTGGAGACACAGATTCTGAGGAAGTCATGCTCCCTTCTGGTCTTACACTAGCACCACCAGCTTTGCCTCTCCTCCTCTTGTGGTCAGTTCATGTCCTCCTATTACTCTTCCCTTCCTGCTTGGTGATAGACACCAATCTCCTCACTTTCACTTACTGCAGATTCCCTCTTGCCTGGCCCTGTGGTACCACACCCCTTCCTGTTCAGAATGTGCTCTAGCAAGATGCAAATTTATGGTGCTTCTTGACTGTACAGAGGCTACCTGTCTCAGGGTGTTGTTCTTGCAATTTGTAAAATAGATCCTTAACTGGAGGCTTTAGCTTTCCTAGACCATAAGAAGCCATTTTTTAAAGAATGCAAACCCAGTCATTTTATCACAGAAAACATCAATTCTTTTCAGAATCGATTTAAATTGCTAACAGATCTCTAAAATGGCACTTAGTACTTTTAATTAACCTTTGGTGGTTTGGCATTGAAATTTAGGCACATACGTAAGTAGACTTTCTATCAGTGGCACACTTTTCATAATGTTGTCAGTATAATGGCAGATTATTAGCAAAACATAAAGGCTAGTAAATATGGAAGAATCAATTGACCCATGCTGGATTATATTAATAACAATCTGCTACAATAAACAATCATACAGAAAGTCTGACAGTGGCACTTTGTACTATGCCCATAATCTGACTTCGCCTGAATACTTTTATCATGTTTTCAGCATTTGGCCGTATTCTATAGTTAGGCACTGGGGACATTCCTAATATGGATAAAATATTTAAATTCTAACTAGACCGTGATTCAGCATGCAATTCGTTACTAGGGGCATTTAAAAGATAGGACTACTTCTCAATTAATGAGAAAATCACAGTATGCTTCTTGCATGAATCCTGGCACTGATTTTCAGTACCACTTCCTACTGGAAAAAAAAATCTAACTATTTTTAAATACTCAATAGGCCTGAAGACATGATGAGATAATTGCATTCCATTCCACCTCTAAAAACAACCTTGGGTTGAAATTCCACTGTGGTTCAAGCAATAGTCATCTGTTTTTACACCTGATGATGAATATCACTGGAAGGAATTTTTCCTCTGAAGGAATCTTTCCTGAAATAGCTAAAATTTTCCAATCCCATCTACAGAAAACCTGAGATTTGAATTTTGCACAGGAATTTGTCTGTGAATGCACCATTGCTTAATACATCACAGCATGGCATATACTGTCTATTGCATTGTGCAAGACAGCCTTTGGATTGGTAAAACTTGTTATAAATATACTCCCACTCTCTCAACTTTGGCATCATGATAACTTGATCTGGGTAAAGTATCTGTCCACATTGACAATATTATTTCTTGGTGAGAGCATTATGGGGAGAAAATCCCAGAGTTTCTTGAAAATATAGTTCTCCAGGCCCTTAAGGTACGACTGATAATTTCTAGCAGAAGTACTATGGGAATGTTCTCTTAGGGCTGGATCCAGGAATATCCCATTGAAGTCAAGGGCATTATTCGTGTGCTTAAAGTTAAGAATGCATTTAAGTAAGTACTTTGCAAAATCAGGGCAAAGTGTTCAGCAGCATGTAGGACCAAGCCCTTATTTTCTATTTTGTTTTAGCATTTATAAAAGATGCAGAATTAGCATCAGTCCTCTATTTGAGTCTAATCCGAAACCCACTGAAGTCAAGGTGGATCCTCCCGCTGATTTCAATGTCTTTGGATCAGGCTCTTTATGTATAAGATAGCAACTCCATATATGCCCTCAATGCGCCTCTCACTCTGTCCTGCAGAAATCACTGCAGGGGCATGACTGTGGAGCCTTGCTGGTGGAAACGATGTTTACAGGTTACAGCAACACAGATTGCCCACAATCCCTACTCTTTCGGACATCCCAGATCTTGCCAGCAATGCTCAGGATATGGGTAGGGTCAATCATAGAAGACATATCAGCAAGGTAGCCAAGAAATGTGCTGATTCAGTCTCTCTCTAAGGCAACCTCAGGAGCTCTACTGGAACTGACAGCTGCTCTCGCACCTTGAAAAACTTAATAATTGTGAGACCTGGGAGTTGAGTAGACTATATTGACAATACATGCCAAAGAAGTATGATCTTTTGGGACAGTAAGTGTCAAGTGGATTTCCTAGGGAACATCTAGGGAGAACTTAATGCAAATTCCCCAAATTGGGTTATGCAAAAACCCAACCTTCTGATGAGAGGGACTTTGTCTGCTGATTACCTGTTCCCAAAGACAGGAGATCAAAGGCCCAAGATGTATAAAGAGCCAGGCTGATCTCAGTTCTGTTTCTGAGATAGCTACAAACCTATAACCATGGGAGAAACCCACTCATGGGTTCTGACGGACTGACACCTACCAAAGCCCAAGGTTGGAGTTGGGATTGACCTCTGAAAGGCTTTTTAGCATGCATTTATGTTCTTTAGTTGTTTTTTACATATTTTCTCTGTAATGCTTTCACCTTAAAAACAAATGTGCTTGCTTAGAGCTGTGTGCTAATTTATAACTGTGGGTAATATGCTGGTTATAGCCTCTGGAGAGAAAGCAAACACTGATGCCTATTTTTGAGGCAGTCTGGCTTGCTGGGGATCTCACAACAAGTAAATCAGGGAGCTATCAGCCTTGAAACCCTAGTCAGGAGAGAGAAAAACATTGATCTCCGCCCAAGAGAGATAATGGTTGAAAGCCAGAAGTCTAAAAGTAGGCACCATGGTATAGCTGCCTTGAACTGTGGACACCTCTCTCTCAGTGCATGAGAAGAAAAAGCATCTCCTAACATGCTGCCATCTCTTGCCTTTTAATGTTTATGTACAGTATGTCACAGTCCAGCTCTCTTAGACTAGAGCTGGGACATGTACATGGAGTTCTGGGTGAATCATGTGTACTAAGTGAGCTTGAATGCTGTCCTTATCTCTGCAATGCTGATCTGTGGTATTTTGAGTTTTGATTGATCAAACATCCTGCTGCTGCCTGTTATCCCAACACAGCAAAGAAGCCAGACCTGACTGTATCTGTGATTACAACCATCCACCTTGGAAGAACTTTAGATTAATTCACCATGACAATGTTGCCTAAACTCAGGAAGGCAATCTGAAATAGAATGAGAGATTTGGTTACAGCTTCCTTTCTTATTTAAAGTAAGAATAGTAAACAACTCTGCTTATCAAATACATTTCAAGTTTTCACATAATTTAAATGATTTTGTCTGACTTTTGCTCTAGTTTGTAAGCTAAATTAAATATGAATACAGACATTCACTCACTTTTGCACTTGTGACTTTCCGTTGGAACATGCTCCCATCAGGATGTCATTCAGATGGGTAACAATATACTTTCCTGATTGTAACGGGCACATTAAAAGATAACCTAGGAAGTGGTATTATTTTTTACTTTTGGTAAATCAGTCCAAACTAAAAAATCACCACAATTATTCGTGGGCATGAGCTCATCAAAAGAGAGGTGCAGGTGTCACAAGTTCCCATTCGCAGCAGCATGAAAATAAAAATAATCATTTACCAGTAAATAGAATTTAAAGGGGGGAAGTATTTAATGTTAAATGAAGAATTTATTTTTCTGGCTACCTAGAAGTAATTCTTTAAAGGTTAATTGGTAACAAATATTGATTTTCTGTTACAGGTGGATTACATTTCCTGTTGCTGACACTACTGATAATAGAATACACAGGAAAAAAAACCAGTAGGATTCTACATCTTAATATTTTGTCTATTTCCCGAGATAGCCTTTCATTCTTCTGAATCTTTTAAAATTTACTTTATCATAATTATTGTTAGTAAGTTTGAAAATCACTGCATTACTGAATTCAGCATGTTTTGTTCTAAAGAACAAATGTGAACTTTGGAGACCTTTCCTCATTCCAATGAAGTCAATGCAAGTTAAGAAAAGTGTTTACCTAATTTAAAACATATTATAAAGTGGATATATACCAAACATTGTTTCCTAGTCATTATCCTAAATACAGAATTGTACCTGCTGGTAGTCAACAGTAAGTACAAATGCAGTACTAAATAGTACCAATGTAAACCCATGGTAACAGTGCGCCCAATTCGAGGGGGTCACATGTCATTAGAAACCACCACAAAAAGAGATACGGACAGGTAAGTCTGGGGGCGGTGGGGGAGACCCAGAATAGATGGAGTCTGAAAGAATTAACAGAAGAGTAGGCCAGAAGCTGAAAATAGTAGAAATAAAGAACAGGGATTGTCCAAAATAATTTTCTAACCTTTTAGAAAAAAAGAAACGAAAGGTCAGTTACCCTGTGGCAACTATTTGTCTCTTTTTAGCTCTGCCTTTCAATTCCTCTCTTCTCTCATATTCTGCTGCCCCCTCCCCATGGTTGTTATTATTCCTTATCTTTTTCACTCTTTAGACTGCTGGGGTAAGGGTCTGCTATTCTGTTTTTACTCCACGTTTGGGGATTCTGATACTTGTGAGGGTTCCGGTATGGTAGGAAGCCGTTCTTGCAAAAAGTCCTAGCTTTCCACAGTCAGATCTTCTTGATTGTGTAGGATGGTCTGGTAGTGCCCTCCCTCCATCACTACCTCCACCCTGAGCTCTCCATTTCCTCATGCCCCCATTTCAAGAAGGTGGCAGTAAATGGCAACTCTTCTGCTAGGAGTTGAAGACATATTCTTTAAAAACAAAAGAACAGCCATACTGGGTCAGACCAATGGTCCATCTATCCCAGTATCCTGTCTTCTGACAGTGGCCAGTGCCAGGTGCTTCAGAGGGAATGAGCAGAACAGGCAATCATGGAGAGACCCATTCTCTGTTGTCCACTCCCAGCTTCTGGGAGTCAGAGAGTAGGGACTCCCAGAGCAGGAGGCTGCATCTCTGACCATCCTGACTAATTTTAACCCTTTTTAAAACCCTGTTATAGATTTGGACATCACAACATCCCCTTGCATTTCTGAAAAGTCAGAACCATATTTTTTAAATTATTTTGAGATTATGATTTTATTGAGAGATAAAGGATTCAACGGGGACTTTATTACAGTCTTTAAGTATCTACATAGGGAAACATATCTGATAATAAGCTCTTCAATCTAGCAGGGAAAGGTATACCATGATCCCATGGCAGGAAGCTGAAATTAAACAAATTCAGATGGAAACAAAGGCATTCATTTAATTGTGAATGTAATTAACGCCAGGAACAATTTACCAAGGATTGTGGTAGACTCTCTATCACTGGTAATTTTTAAATCAAGACTGGAAGTTTTTCTAAAAGATCTGCTCTAGGAATTATTTTAGGGCATTCCATGGCCTGTGTTATGCAAGTGATCAGACCAGATAGTCTTCATGGTCCCTTCTGGCTTGGGAATCTCTGAAAATATTGAAAAGGAGAGTCAGTAAAATGCAGCATAAAAAAAATCCAGATGAGTCCCAGGTGCCTTCCCTTAAGTTGAACTGGGCTACAGGCCATCAGTTACAGCTGCCCTCGACTGCCCCCCACCCCCACCTCCAGCTCTTAAAGGGCCAGTCACCCTGTGAAAATGGTGCTTCTGAATGCCTCCATTTTTGAGTGATTCAGCATCAGCAAGAGATTTGATTTTCAGAAAGTGCTAAACATCCACTCTCTGAAAATCAAGTTCATCTTTAAGCTTCTCAAGTTGAGCACTATAAAAGTGAGACACCCACATAGTCACTTTTGAGAAATCTTAGACATTAGTAGAGGGCTAAAAGTTCCCATGATGCTGTCAGAAGAGTAGGACTCACATAGTTACATGTTTAGATGGATTGGTTGGCCTGTTTGAAAAGGAGTGTTGATTATTTATGGAACTACTGGATCCTGGGCATCTTTAGGTGTTCTTCACTGCCATAGGTCAGAGCTGCATGGGGTGGTTCTGGCACCTTATGTGTTGAAGCCTCTTGAGGCAATGAGTCATGAACACTCCATCAATCCACTGGACAGTGTCTATCAATTCTACTGTGAAGCTCAACATGTAGGGTTTTCTATATCAGTAGGCTGTTGATATGGGCAAGTTCAAGCTCCTACCCCCATCCTAACCATTTCAAGCCATTTCCAACCTTGCCCACAAAAGGGGAGGAAAAGAAGAGAGAGTCTGAAAAGCCTCACCATCTTCCAGTTGTTAAAACCCGTAAATGTCAACTCTGGCCAGGTGTCAAAAGCATTAGTTTTTTGCTGTCCAGCTGTCAAACCCTCCTGCCTTTTCTCTCACTCTGTCCCCAGCTATTACATTTCATAGTCTGCCCAGGAGATAAACTAAAGCCATGGCATACGTGGCTCTGATGTGCATAGTCTATCCCAGTCTGTATTCGGCCATCTCACTATGTATACGTACCATATCTGTTAGCATGCCAAATACAAGAGAGAAATTCAGCCCAGCATGTTTTATCATGTCTTATAATTATGTAATTTATTCATTCTGTATACAGACAGTCCCTCTTAATCACGCTTACAAATGTGTATTTTGTCTTAAATACCTAAATCATTTTGTCTCAATCTTTTCAGAATTCTTGGCATTCTGTTAGGAAACCTTTAGCTAAGGCAATACTGACAACTTTTTATAGGTGGTCACTGTATTAGTCATTCCTCTGAATAATTATATTGTTTCAAAATCAACTAAGTAATTTTTTTAATATTATACTGTGGGATGGGGTCTCCAAACTACAGTCCGGGGGCCGGATCCGGCCAGCAGCATCGATTTGTCTGCTCCCTTCCAGCTGAGGAGGCACGTGGAAAAGCCGCTGCTGCCCCCCTATGTGAGTCGCTGCCGGTGACCCCATGTGCAGAGGGGTGAGTGCCCATGCGGTGCGGCTGGAGGAGGAAAGGTGGGGGGTGGGGGGTCACGGCAACAGCATGGCTGGAGGAGCAAAGGGGTGAGTGCCCCGCAGCCAGAGGAGCAATGGGGGGGGGGGGGAGGAATCGTGGCAGTGGCCGGAGCAAAGAGGTAAGACTGCGGCAGCGGCCCGCAAAGTCCCTTCAAAAATCTAATGACCCTCGTCTCAAAAATTTTGGAGGAAAAAGACTGTTTATTAGCATTTACACAATGGAATGTCTTAAATTAAATGTTTTCACCAACACTGCAGGAATGTCCTATTAAAACACTCCCCATAGTTGTAGTTAATCTGTTTTTGTAAAATATTTTGCCCTATAATACAATGAATGGTATTGTATATGAAAGGTTCTAGTACATACGTGCAATGGAGGCAGAGCTAGGGTTGCTATGGGAAGCTTAGCTCTACATAGCATTTGTGGCTGTAAAATCACTTTCTTGTCATTGAATTAACGCAGGCTATGCAGTCATTGGAAGCATCCCTTGACTGAAAATTCAGTGCATTATGTGAGTGGTTACATATTTATCTATACCATAAATAATATGTTTATAGCAATCTTTTTATAAGATTTATAACAATCTTGTATGTTATATAAAAGTATTGAAACAAATCACTTAATGTTAATACAAAATCCTTACAGCAGTACTTATTCCAATGAAGTGCACAATGCTTAACAGACAGAAACCACTGTTTGCAAGTTCTCAGTAAAAAGATATTTTAAGATGGGGCCAATTAAGTAAATTTTATTCTGAAGACCAACATAAATAAAGAAAACAAAAAGCAGCAGATGTTCTCTGAGTTTTTTAGGACTCTTGTAAAACAATATATATATTCTTCCATTTTGCACTTAAATCATTACAGCTATAATCACTACAGAATCTTTAATTATTTCATTATTTGAAGTAGTAATAAATAAGTTTTTACAAAATGGCTTACTGAGAGTTTCTTGGATTATTTTAGAGATTACTAACGAGGAAGTAAGTCCTTATTTCACTCAGATAAGACCAGTGATTTTTACTTTTAACAAATACTGAATTTTTACAAATTTACAAACGCAAGCACACTGAACTTACATTTTCACTAAATCAATACATTGCAATAAGAGGGAAATTGTGAAGTGCCTCATTTTGTATTTTATGCTCTGCTGTTCACATGCTAACTACAACAACAACTGTGATTTTAAAATATTTTTAAGTGTTCAGAAATAACATATTGTATATAAATTTTTCTGCTGGTCAATCAAATATGATTCCATTTCACCTACCCCAAATTGCACGTTGTGAATACACAATGACAATTCTAGGACAGGTAAAACTTAGAAGAAAATAATCCCTTTTAAGATTTAAGAATTAATACTTTCAATTCATCATACTGACAGACTTCTGAAAAAAATAGATGATAAAATATTGCTCGAGTGTATCTGAAGTGATGGAGACATGTGGTTAGTAAAACAGCAACACACAATGGGAATGGAGAGAAGAGCTCAAAGCATTAAAACAGAAAAACAATGCTTTTAGGCTGAACATGTTATTCAAATCAGGGATATCAATCATGTTTGTGATGAAAAACATAACACTTAGAGGCCGTCAATCACATCTGCTATGAAAAAGGGAGAGTTCTTAAACTTGCCATTTAAGCATTAACAGAGGCATAAAACAAATTCTCCTGAATCTGATTAAAAAGATTGTTGGACCAAATTCTCAAAACTGTAGATCAGAAACTGTCAGAATCTGCTGAAATTGAATTAAAAGATTCTACATGTATTCCAGCTGCTTGCATGTGTGCATAGAAAAGCCTCCTGTCCCATAGCCACGGGTACTGTGGCATACATGTTAAATGCCTCTATTCAGAAAGTGAAAAACAAGGCAAGTGAGGTAATTAGACCAACTTCTACTGATAGAAGGCATAAATTTTTAAGTTTCACAGAAACTTTATTCAGAACTGGGGAAAGTAATCCGTGCATCTAAGCTAAATGTAAGTTAGAACAGATTTTTAAGCATAAGGGGTTTACACATGCTGTAGAAGACCACTAAAATGAAGTGGGCAATTAAAATGGGATGAGTTATGAATTGTTGTAATGAGCCATAAAATGAGCCATGTTTCTGTTCAGTCCATGTTTTTTAGAGTCTAGCACAGTTATGAACTTGGGTGCCAAGGCTCAACTTTTGACGGTGTTGTGCAGATTTCCTTTGAGAATGGGGACTGAGAGGTCAGATATGCAGTGATCACTTTGTGAGAAGTGTTCACCCATGGGCGAGATGACGTTTTTGTATTTATCATTCTTCTGTGAGCGTTCATTTGAGAGCACTGTGATTATCTAATTTCACCCACAATAGTTATTGCTGGGCATCTGATGTGCTGGATGAGGTACACCACATGTTGTGATAGGTATATGGATCTTGAAAGGTGTGTAGAGGGTATTGATCATTGTTGCAGTGGAGATATGTCTGCAGAGTTTGCATATGTTATTCTGGCAGAGTGTGGTGACACTTTGAATTTGCATGTCCTGGTCTATGAGGGGCTTTCTTCTGATGAGGAGCTTGGGAAGGTGAGAATGGGGCGTTGTCTCAAGGCAAGAAGAGAGGGGCTGCAGTAAAGATTTCTTTATTCCCATCAGGCATGTGTTATAATTATTTGTTAATACTCAGTATGGGATCCAGTGTGGGGAGTTCTCCACCAAAGACAGATTCCATCACAGACCAAACAACCCAAATACCCTGGGAGAACCTATTTTCAATACAGAAAAGAAAAACCCACCAATGCCCGCACACCCCAAGATGTCCCCTGTCAACCCACATTGGAACCCATATGGAGTATCATCAACACTGCATACATCTATTCAGCAAGGAAAATCTCTATTGTTTAACTATTTATTGTTTTCCCATCTTACCCCTCCAAAAAGCTATTTATATCTTAAATATTTCAGTAAATTTTCCCTCCCTATTTTTATCCTCAAATGTTCATATTTATAGATTTCTAATACTGACAGATGGGAGATTTGTTGAAAAGAACTTAATCAAGCACCCCCTTCTAGAAGGCTGCTTTTAAATACATATGCAAAATTTCCACTCCCTTAGTGTGGCATACTGCAAATTAGTCGGCTCCTACCTTCCAACCCAAATGCCACTGTAGTTCATTAGTATTATATGTTAGAGACGTTTTTGAATTATTTAAGGAGAAAATTTTAATCTCAAATGTTAGTCTTTCATCATTTTAAAATAATTAAACAGATTTTTTTTCAAACATGGCTTGTTCTCTATACTCAACGTGACTTAAAAAATCAAGCAAGAACCATGAGCACTAACCTATATCTTTCCAACAAAAAGACTATGTAGACAATTCTAATTTGTATTCTGTTATGGACTTGATAAACTGAAAAATTATTTATCATAGTAAAAGAAACCATATTTTATAGAATAATCACAAGGGCCAGAGTTATGGTTGAATTTCACCTTAATTCTATGGGGATTTTTTAATTTTTACTTTTGAGAATTTAATATTCGTCAAGGCCCGCAAAACTATATACAGCAGATCCTCACTAGAACACGCGTCTATATAGCATGAATACATGCGTAGCCCGGTTGTGGACATGGATCCCAAATTTAGTAACTTTACCTGGAATCCATGGTAACGTGGTCCCCGTGTTAACACGGTACCACGCATGGCCCCTAAATCCCGCATACTAGAGAGGGCCCAGTGTATTTTAAATGAAAGCTTTAGTGTTTACAGAGTGCTCACTGATGCAGTGTGGGATCCGTGTTGTATCTTAGTTTCCCCTCACTTGTGCATTTTTCTTCAGAGTTCCATTTTCTCATCCATACTATTTATTCTGCTGGTCACCAGCTCTACCTTCCAGGTCAAGGGTCTCACTCATGATTGTAACTTACCATGCCTTGCTTAAAACTGTTCACACATACCCCTAATTGAGTTTTCATCATAAAGCATCTGATGACAATCAACCATAAGAATACAGAGCAGCAGGCTGTGCCGGCATTGCTCGGGTCCATCGGAGGGGGAGAAGAGGACCCAGCGTTGCTCGAAGAGAGCTGAGCGAGTGTGGGGTCCGTTGGAGGGGGGGCGGGGGAGAGAGCTGACCATACACCATTTGACTTATATATATATATATAAAAATATCATATAGTTATATATATATCTATCTATATATATATATATATCTATATGATATTTTTGAAAAAAATATTGATGTCTTGATCCTGGCCAAAGGATTTACAATGATACAATGTGTTTTTTCAAAAGAAGATTTTTCTTATGAAGATTTTTGTTTAGTTTTCAGAATAAGTAATTTTGATCATGAAGCTAAACATCCATGTCTGCTCCATATTCAAACAATTCTTTTTCCAGCCTCGCCTGGGTACATTTTAAATATCTTTAAAAGATTAGATTTTGAACAAGTCTAAAATGATGACACATAACAACCCTAATATTTCCTTTCCCTTCTCTTTTCTGTTTGCGTACAGTTGGGGAAACTGACTTGAGTTAAAACCTCTGCAATGCATCATCAGTGACCTACAACCCATCCTGGACAATAATCCCTCACTTTCAAAGGCCTTGGGAGGAAGGCCAGTCCTGGCACACAGACAACCTGCCAACCTTAAACAAATTCTCAACAGCAACAGAACACTGCACCACAATAACTCCAACTCAGGAACCAATCCATGCAACAAACCTCGATGCCAACTCTGCCCACATATCTACACCAACAACACCATCACAGGACCTAACCAGATCAACCATACCATCACTGGCTCATTCACCTGTACATCAACCAATGTCATATATGCCATTATATGCCACCAGTGTCCCTCTGCTATGTACATCGGCCAAACTGGACAGTCCCTACGAAAAAGGATAAATGCACACAAATCAGATATTAGGAATGGCAATATACAAAAACCTGTAGGGGAACACTTCAACCTGCCTGGACACTCTATTACAGATTTAAAAGTCACCATACTGCAGAAAAAAACCTTCAAATCCAGACTGCAAAGGGAGACTGCAGAACTTCAATTCATTTGCAAATTCAGCACACACACTCTGGGATTGAACCGAGATCTACAATGGTTGGCTCATTACAGACATTGTTTCTCGTCTCTCCATGTTCACACACCCCATTCAAATGCTAGAAGAATAATCCACACTCCCTGATCGGAGATAACAAGCTGGCTCAGCTTAATTGGACTAACCTTTTCACCTCCCACCTGGCTCTTACCTACTTTTCTATAACTGCCTGTTTGTGAACACTTCCACTGCCTGCATCCGACGAAGGGGTATTAGCCCACGAAAGCTCATGCTTCAAAACTTTATAGTTAGTCTTTAAGGTGCCACAGGACTTTGTTAACTCTGCTATTCCAGACTAACACGGCTACCACCCTGATTCTTGACTTGAAGCTGACATCCAGTTATTATTTCTATCATTTTGTGAAAAGGGGCAAATTAAGGCAACTAGTTTTGTAATTTGCAATTCTCCCCTTCGTATTTAAGTGACCAAAGATAGGAAGTTTAATATCTGGAAGTAGATCTGGAAATAAATGCCCTGGACCACCAATAAATCATTTGTTTTCTAAAACAAAAACAAATAAACAATGAAGTATCATACCTTCGTCACTCTTTCCGCCAAGAACCACAAGCCTATCACACTCATCAAGTGTGGTGGAATATGAAAAAGTAAACATGAGGGCACAGTGGCTACAAGGAGCCAGCTGCAGCTTCCTGAGTCAGAGCAGTGAAACCAGGGGGTAACATATAGCAGAAGCAGTCGTGCTCTAAGGGACAGTGACAGCACAACTGATATAAGGTCCTTTACACAAGCAGATAATTGGGGTAGCAAAACTCAAGTCCACTCACCCTCTATTGTTCCAGACATGCTCCCAGTGTGCACCTGCCCCCACTACCCTCTCACAGCAGGGAGGCAATTGGTATAAGAGGTGGATATACTGTCTCTGGAGGCACTATGCCAATAGCTATTCCTCCTACACATGGGAGTATTCCATGAGAAAGGCCAAGTTTGAAGCCACTCTGCACTGGTTTTAACAAATCAGAGAATCCATCCTTGAGTACTTTGCAAAAACCCAATGAAATGGCTCCAGTCTGCCATTGGTTAACATACAAATAGACTGAGCGTTGTGGAACTACCCTGTACTAAAAACGCAAGGGTTATGCTGCAAGCTAATGATGTAAATGATGTAATCACTTAACTAAGGTTATTACAAAAATATTGAAGTCGGTGAATATTGCCAAGTCCTAACCAAGTAAAATATAACATATCCACTTACTATGACATTAGTTTGAGATAACGTATAAAAATCTTATGACTCCCAATACGTAATTGGTTTTACAATAATACAGATTACAAAGACAATCTTTTTGACGTTTTATCATGTTCTTTGTAAACCAAAATGTATCAGACCTGTATTTAGTTAGTCTATAAGATGAAGAACTCTCCTATCTTCAAAATATTCATTTTACTTTCTAATACACTTTTTTTAAATGATGGTAAAACCACAATGTTTGATTACACCTACTATTTAGTAGCAGTAAGGGTCTACAATAAATACTGTAGGAACTATGATAAGTAGATTAACAGTATAATAAATGTGTCCCCTCATCTTTCATAGAGCGTGAAAACCACTCTATTGCTCTCCCGTTCACTAAGGGGAGAATTTTCAGCTAACCATGTGCTTGTTTATTCCATTTTTCTTTCAGCAGCATGTGAATTCTTTTGCAATACATACATATTTTCCTATTCACTGCCTAAGATTTTGGAATGTTTTCCTCCTTTAGTTATTTAAGAATACCAGCATGGTAACAATGTCCAATTCGAGCAGTTTACTTGGAATTCCCTCTTCTCTTCCATCACCTAATCCGAAGGTGGGTGTATAAAATGGTCATAAGAAAATGGCACCCAGGAAAACTCTCTAAGACACGTATACTTGAAGAATAGATTCATGATACCTTGTCTTCCACTACTAAGTTATTTTCATTAGCAGTGATTAGTGAGGTACTAAACAACATATATCTAATAATCTTGTAAACCAGGACACTCTCCTGGAATTAGTGTGACCATGTTGGCCAGACTAGTTGACGGCAAGTAGGTCTCTGCTGTCACACATACACTCTACACTGAAGAGCTGAGAGAGCAGGCTTTCCACAGGTTTATTTGCAAAACTGACGCCAGTGGATCTGGTAATTTCACATATACAGTAAACCCTCGATTTAACGGACTAATTCGGGCGAGGGGGTGTCCGTTAAATCAAAAAGTCCGTTATTTAATAATAATAAAAAAAAACGAGCTGTCGGAGCAGCAGCCCGCCCGCCACAGGGTCGGGGCGGCAGCTCCGCAGCCCACCCACTGCTGGGAACCAGGCGGCAGCCAGGACCCGGCAGCCAGCCCGCCCGCGGGCGGCAACCGGGAACTGGCAGCCAGCCTGCCCCAGTCCCGGCTGCAGGGACCGGGGTGGCAGCCGGGAGCCGGGAGCCGGCAGCCCGCCCGCAGGCAGGAGCCGGGAGCCAGCCCGAGAGAAATGGATTTCGGATGCATCAGACTTGCTCAGAAATTTTGTCCGTTGCATCCAAAGTCCATTAAATTGAGGTCCGTTAAATCGAGGGTTTACTGTATTGCATTACTGAGTGTCATCTTATCCTTTTAATCACTGAAATTCCCCCTCTCCTCTCTTCCTCCAGTTGAAGAGGTCTTCCAGTCACAAATCAGTCTGGAGTCAGGAAGTCCACGATTGGGGCTGTATTAACGCAAGTGTGCAGGACCATTAATCGCATCCTGCTACAAAAACTGTGTCTCTTGGAAATGTGCGTGAAATAGTGCATGGCTTTATGGCAATTGGATTCCCTAACAGTGGCAGGGTGATAGATGGCACGTGTATTCCAATTTTGGTCCCAGACCATCTTGCAACAGAGTACATCAATAGAAAAGGATATTTCCTTGTGGTATTGCAGGTGCTGATGGATCACCGTGTTCATTTCACTGACTTCAATGCAGGGTAGTCAGAGAAGGTACATGATGCATGCATATTCAGGAATACTAGCCAGGACAGAAAGCCGCAAGCAGGGACTTTCTTTCCAGACCAGAAGTTTCCAATGAGGGATATTTAAATGCCCATAGTGATCCTGGGAGACCCAGCATACCCCTTACTCCCATGACTCATGAAGCCATACACAGGAAACCTGGATAGCAGCAAAGAGCACTTCAACAATAGGCTGAGCAGTTGGACAACGACAACTTAAAGTGCGTTTGGCAGATTAAAAGCTTGTTGGCGCTGCCTTAGACCTAAATTAGGAAAATATTCCCATGGTCATAGGAGCCTGCTGTGCACTGCATAATATTTGCGAGGCTAAGGGTGAAACGTTTCCCTGGGGGTGGAGCACAGAAGTGGATCACCTGGCAGCTGATTCTGAGCAACCAGAAACCAGGACAGAGGGACACAACAGGGGGCTATTTGAATCAGGGAGGCTTGAGGCACCATTTTGACAACGAGCACCAGTAATCTGTCTTTCTATAAAGCACTCTGTCATGCTTTGTTAACTTGCTGCCTTGTATGAAAATGTTGATGATTGCTTTCTGACCGTGATTTGTAGTCTGCAAATGTTCCAGTTGCCACCATGTATTAACTCCAGCAGCAACCACTGTGTGTAGGAGACAAAGACTGTTTTATCTTTCAGGGAGTCTGTTTTTATTAAATAGCAATTAACAACATACAGAAAATGCTTGGTGGAAAGGGAGATAACAGTAAAGGACAATAATCTCCTGAAGGAGTCTCTTATAGCTGTGTGTATCTCGTGCTGTCATTTTGAAAGCCACCCAAAGGGGTGGAGTGAATAGGGTTCTGTGACAGGCTGGGAGGCAAGACATGTGTGGGAGGAGTTTGGGGGAAGGCATGAAAAGCAGTTCTGTATGGGCTGCCAGGGGAGGGGGCTGAGTTTACACGTATTCTGCCTCCAGCGCGATTAGGGACTTCAACATCTCTGATTGCTCGTCCATCATTATCATCCACTCCTGGCCCGTTAAAATTTGCTCCTGGCTCTCCTTCCTCTCCTGCCTATCTTTTTTATGATTTTCCTATACAGTCTTTCTCCATGCCCTGTGTTGGTTTTTTTCGGCATCTGAAGATTAGAGCACCTCTCAAAACATGTACTCATTGCTCTCCTCGGTTGCTTCCTTATCTGGCAGAGGTGTTCCGCCAGTGTATAGGGGTTTCCCCTGAAGACCACATCTGCAGAAGCACAAGAAACAATACACAGAAGCAGGATTGTTAGTTCATGCACAGCACTGAATCATTATGGTAAAATATACCTCTTTCTCACTTTCCCTTGGCAAGAAAACAACTCAGTGAATGCCCTAAGCATGTTGAGTTTAGGTATGACGGAGATGCACTCAGGAAGGGGAAAAGGATCTTGGTGGTTTTCTAAGGGGATCACTGCAAGCGACTAGGAACAACATTGTAAATTCTGCCACCATTTTCCACAGGCCGGGGTCATTGACGCCAATATCTCATTCCTGAGGGAACTCAAGGATGCAACTGTTGCATGCATATGACTTCAGACCAAGTCCCTACGCTGCTTGCCTGTGTGCTGCTTTGGTTCATGCACAAGCGATTGATGATTGGCACAGGAAAGATTCCTACAACAGGGAAAGAAACAAAGCAGCTCTACCAAGGAACCTTCAGCAGAGGATTGGTGAGTACCCCTAGGAAAGTTTCCTAGAGATTTCTCTGGAGGATTCCCATGAAATCTTGGTGTGCATTAACACACTGTTCTACCCTACTGCATAGCTGCACAGGGGAATGTGAAGCACATGCAAACACAGCTAGTCTTCTACATCTCTATCCCTTAACCCACTTTCAGCATATAACAAGCAAAGAACAACTCTACCTCATATAACCAAGCAGTATCAACTCAAATAGATCACTTACCCAGACTCCCCTCTGCTACATCAGACCAATTATGCCACAGACAGAGTACTGGGACTGGCTCACACTCTCCTGGGTCAAGAAGAGATCCTGGCTTGCCACGGTACTGGACAACCCCGTCGCCTGTCACAACTCGACCTCCTCATCCAACACTTTATCGTGGGACTGGATGCCACTGTCTGCTGTCTCCAGCCCTCATCCCCTCACCCTGAAGTATCCATGGGGGTCCTGGCAGTGGAGGTGGGGTCACTCTAGAGCTTGATGTCCTCTATAGAAGTGGCAGGTTGTCGGTGAACACAAGAGAAATGGTTTGACTCCCCTGGCTTCTGGTACACCTGCCTCAGCTCTTTTATCTTCACATGTCCCATTCATAGCCCTTATCCAACATGCCACAAGAAATCTGACCACAGGTATCAAAGTTCAGATATGGAGAGGAATGGGGAGTGCACAGTCTCCTCTCCACACAAAGCCAACAGATCCAAATCATGTGTGCTCCAGGCAGGAGAGCGTTTGCTGGATGAAGCAACCACGGACAGCTGGGAAGATGTGATGTGCGCTCTCCACACTCAGCAAACAGGCCTTTAAATAAGGAGGGGCTGATGCCTGTGTGCATGGCTGCAGGGCAGCGGAATTCAAACTGCTTGCCAGAGCAGTCAGGATGGGCGTTAGAGTGACATAACTAAGCGCAGTGTCTACACTGACACCGTGTCAATCTAACTTTGTTGCAAAAAGCTCTATGCCTCGCATCAAGGTGGTTTTATTTTGTCATCAAACCAAGAGAGTTTTGTTGGCGCATTATAGACCTCCACTGTTTTGTCAACAAAAATTGACTACTGTCAACAAAGTTCTATAGTGTACACAAGAGCTACGTCTGGGCGACAGGAAGGTCTAGGCTTTTTTGTGTTTGAACTGAGGTACAGGAAACATTCCACCCTGAGGATGCTCTCTCTTAAAAGTATTTCCATCTAATATGGTAGGACCCTGGAAAAAAATTAATTTAGCAATTCCATCCTGCAACTCACCCAAATTCCTCTCTCAGCTCAATGAATTATCAAGTCTGGCACTAGAATCACTGTGACTGTGCACTGGGCAACTTTACTGCCCATATCAGAGATCATTATTGTTTGTTTGTGTTGCAGGGTCCTTGTTAAAGTGCATAATGATGAGGACTCTTTTGTTAATCTGACCTCTAAGACAATCATGGAATTGCCCTAGGTGGTTTCTGGTTCTACTCATATATGTGCACATTTTGATTATTATCTTTGAGATTGGGTTTGTGATAAACAAAGTGGGGGGGAGGGCCTCCCTGTGATGGACATTCAGCCAGCCAGTTAGCTGTAAAATCCCTCTTGGTAGCTGTTCTCTACTTTCTTTACCTTTAAAGGGTTAAAAAGTCCCCCAGATTTTTTTTTAAAAAGTGGGCACCTGACCAAAAGAGCCAATGGTAAGGCTAGAACTTTTTTAAATTGGGAAAGAAACTTTCCCTTTGCCTGTTGTTCTCTCTGGGCTGAAGATGCGGGGAAGCAGGAATGCTGTGTAAAGGTTGAACCAGCTATGAAAACCATCAGATCATATTTAGAACTACTTTTAACAATCCAAATATGTAAGTAAATTAGGAAAGTATAGGAAGACGTGATTTATTTCTGTTTATTTTTTTTTAAGACTTGTGGAGTCCTCTGTGCTAAGCTCAGATGCTTTGTTTGCTTATAACCTTTAAACTGAACTCCCAAGAAAGCTATTTTGGGTACTTGATTTTTTGAAATTGCCCTTTTAAAATCTAGTAAAAGCCTAAGTTCAAAATCTATTTTCTTCCTTTTTGTTTTTAATAAAATTTACCTTTTTTAAGAACAGGATTGGATTTTTGGTGTCCTAAAAGGTTTGTGCATATACTGTTTGATTAGCTGATGGTGATAGCTAATTTCCTTTGTTTTCTTGTTCAGCTCTTCCCGGAACGGGGGTTGTGTGAAAGGGCTTGAGAGTGCCTCACAGGTAGGAATTCCCAGGTGCTCCTTCCTGGTCTAAAGGGTTTTTTGATGGGTTTTTTTTTTTTGCATTTGGGTGGTGGCAGCATTTACCAAGCAAAGGTCAGAGAAAAGCTGTAACCTTGAGAGTTTAATACAAGCCTGGAGTGCAAGTGTTAATTTTTAAAATCCTTGTGGGTCCCCACCTTCTGCACTCAAAGTGACAGAGTGGGGATTCAGACTTGACAGGGTTGGATGCAGGGGTTATTATAAAAATGTTGTCATGGTCAGATCATCATATATTCTTCCTCTCCCTATGGTAACAGACTCATTTGGATGGTCTGTTCTCAGAGCTTAACAGAACTGATTGGATTCTAGATCCCTGAGGAATTGTACTGTCCAGCCATTAGTCATATTAGTCTGTTTTAACACCTGGGAATATAATACAAAGCATGCTGCTATAGCTGCTGGATGATCTCCTCTGAGTGATGAGCAAAGAGCAAATGTGTAGGCTGATCTTATTAAATATCTCAGCATTCTTTGTTATAGTTGACCATAAGGGTTTGTGGATGTGTTTACACATTTCGCTATTGGAAAAAAGACTTTCCCCACAGTTCCATTCATTCCTTTCAGAAAAGATCCAGGAGGTGGTTGTGGTTAACAAATTTTCATTCTTTCCAGGCATTCTTTAAGAGAGTTTCATCTTATCATCTCAGGAGAATTTATTTTCCCCATTAATCTCATTTGTATTAATTTCCATTATAAATGCTGTGTTATTGTCAGCTTTCATACACACAACTTTACATCAGTATGGTTCCAGTCCTGCAAATGCTTAAGCACATGCATAACTTTATTCACATCCAGAGGGATAATTTGCTAATGTCAAAGTTATGCATGTGCTATTAAACATCTTTATATTTTTAGCTGTTTTTTCAATATATTCATTCAATAGATTTGTTTGCCAGAAGCTGGGAATGGGCGACAGAGAATGTGGCTCATTTGATGATTACTTGTTCTGTTCATGACCTCTGGGGCACCTGGCATTGGCCACTGTCGGAAGACAGGATACTGGGCTAGATGGACTTTGGTCTGACCCAGTATGGCCATTCTTATGTTCTTAGTTCTAAAATATATAATAGCTACTTTTATTTATTTTTGCTTTTACAAACTGTGATTATAAGTGAAACTAAATTTGGCTTTATGGTCACTGTGTATTGAGTTTCAGTAATGAATGATGTGTAGTGTAGTCAAAAATAACTGTATTTTGTCTATATTGTCAATATACTGTCTGTATATTGTCTATATACTAGTCTAGCAGTGTGTATGAATAAATATTAAAGCAAATAAAGATAAATAAGCAGGCGCTTCATAAAGAAATCTCTTTCATAGCTTCTCAGTGCAAGAATTGGGCCCTGGAGCTCCCTTATCTCCCCCCACCCAGCAGGCAGTGCAACACAAGGGGCCTCCACCTAAATCTGGAGGCTTTCTGAGACAGGCTTTGATTATTTAAAGACCAAGATCCCTGTGACTGCATTGGGCAGGGGAGAACTGGGGGAAAAAAGCGAGGCAGCACTGTGGGTGCTGGTGCACCTTTATAACGATCTAGAAACTAGACCAGAAAACTGGTGCCTGGGACTCCTAACACAAATCCAGTTAAGTCCGGGCGACCAGATGTCCTGTTTTTAAAGGGACAGTCCCATATTTAAGCCCTCCTGAAGGTGACTAAACTTTTTCCTAAAAAACAGGCCATATTTTCTGCCTCCCCGACCAGCAATACTAGCAGATCCTGCTGCTCACTGGATCCCTGCTCGCCAGTCACCTGCCCGAGTGGGAGGGTCTAGGAGCCAACGATGGGGGGTGGGAGTGCAAGGCTGGTGGTGGGGCGAAGATGCAGCATGTGGAGTTAGCCACTCCCCCTGCTGGTGTGTCAGCGCAGCCCCCGCTGCATGCGGCTATCATGCTCCCCGCTCCCCTCCCCATCCCATTTCTGACCGACATTGGCTGCATGTGTGGGCAGGCACCAGGCGGCAGCCAGTTACATGTCACCTCTGCTGCCTGGCCCTTTACGTGCTCCCCCCTCACTGTTCTCTCCCTGCTTTGCCCCATTACCCCCCCTCAGTTCCACTGCTCCTCCTATCTCCCCCAACGGGGCTCACCCCGCTCTCAGCAGTGTGTGGAGAGCCAGCCCCGGTCGGAGTGCTCAGCTCCCCAACAGCCTGGCCGGCAGGCTCCTTCCTTTCCCCACTGCCTGTAGCTGGGCCAGCCCCCTGGGAAAGCCCAAGACCCTCCTGCCTGGGGTGCTGGCCAGGAGGAGCTTAGCCCTGCATGTGCCAAAAGCCTGCACAGCCCTGGCACGGGGAAATCTCTCTGTCCCTCAACTAAGCTCTGGAGTGCCGGGACAGGGAGCGATTTCTAGCCTGTTCACACCCCAATCTTTCAGGATACACAGCAGCCACCCAGGCAGGCTTAGCGCCCTCTTCGCCTGCCCCTCTGTACTCTGCCCCCAGGAAGCATGGGGCTGCTTTGTCCCCTAGGCACTCTCCCCTGCTTAGACACCTCTCTGGCCAGGTTGGCTGAAGCCCTGGAGTCAGGTTCCCATAGTGCACAATGCATTCTTAGACCTAAACCCCTTCCTGCCCACAGTGCAGCCAGTGGCGACTGGGTTATGTCCATGGCCAGCAGCAGCCTGGACATGTTAGCTCCCTTTTGATACTGTGTGTGCAGAAAGGGACAAGCCGCTTCCAGCCACATGGGGGGGTGGGGGGAGGCAAGGAAAGAGAAGAGCTCTGTAAAGTCAGGAGGCAGGTCTTCCGTCTCCCCATGTTCCCCATGACTGGAACCACTCCCGCCCCTTCCTTCCTGCACAGTGCCAAAAGGCTGCTGCTGGCCACACTGTGTTGTGACAATTGAGAGAAATCTGGTGGTAGGGGGCATACAACCTGTCTCAGAAAAATCCTCTGTCTCTTTTGACCCAGAACAATCTCAAACCAAGATCTATTGACACAGTGCAGCCAAGAGGATCTGAGCACCATCATTGCCTAGAGGCGCTGGAGAGGGATCAGTCATGTGCTTCAGACGGAAACTGATTCAGTCATCAAGGTAGCAACAAGATGGACACCTGAAGGCATGCGAAAATGAAGCAACCCAAAATCAACATGGCAAAGAACTGTGGAAGGTGAGCTGAAAAACCTGGGGCACAGCTGGGGAACCATTGAAAGGCTTGCCAAAAACAGACAGCAGTGGAGGAGCTTAATCACTGCTCTAAATGCCAGAGGCATAATAGGAACATGATTATGATGATGTGTGTGTCACCTTTCCCTGTGTGAACCATAAAGCCTTACAATAAGAAGATAAATAAAAAGAATCCAATTACGCAGTATTTCTTTTTAACAGGGGTTCTGTCAACCTCATGTTAATTTGAACATTTGTACGGCATAATTCTGATTGATTGCTGTTTAACTTGCTTGAATAGGAGTAATTGACCAGATACCAATATTCAGCATAGGGAAATATGGTCACCCTAAGTTAAGTAGAGTCTTCTTGAAAAGTGTGCAAAATTGTTCCTCTGAATAGCAAGGCAACTCACTGCATTATCAGTGGTGCCATATAATTGCTTTTAAACCCTGTTATAGTCCTAGCCTTCACAACCTCCTCAGGCAACGAGTTCCACAGCTTGACTGTGCACTGTGTGAAGAAGAACTTCCTTTTATTTGTTTTAAACCTGCTGCCCATTAATTTCTTTTGGTGGCCTCTAGTTCTTATATTATGGGAACAAGTAAATAACTTTTCCTTATTTGCTTCCACACCACTCTTGATTTTATATACCTCTATCACAGGGGTCTCCAAACTTTTCAGCCCGAGGGCCGCATTAACTATTAAATAGCGGTTCGGGGGCCGACAAGATAAGAGGGCGGGGGGGGGGAGGCGGGTGTAAGAGGGCTGGGGGGGGGGCAGGGCCAGAGAGAGAGGAATTTTGGGGCCCCGTACGGCAGACCGTACGGGCCCCCCGCCAGTCTCCCACCGCCCACGGCCCCCCCCCGCCAGTCTCCCGCCGCCCGCGGACCCCCCCCGCCCCCGGCCAGTCTCCCGCCGCCTGCGCTCCCCCCCTCCTGCCTCCCGCGCCCCCCCCCCCGCCGATCTCCCGCCGCCCGAGGGCCCCCCCCCCGCCGGTCTCCTACCTCCCGCGGCCCCCCCCGCCGATCTCCTGCCTCCCCCCCCCGTCTCCTGCCTCCCGCGCCCCACCCCGTCTCCTGCCTCCCGCGGCCCCCTCCCCCCGGGTCTCCTGCCTCCCGCGGCCCCCTCCCCCCGGGTCTCCTGCCTCCCGCGGCCCCCTCCCCCCCCCCCGTCTCCTGCCTCCCGCGGCCCCCTCCCCCCCGGTCTCCTGCCTCCCGCGGCCCCCCCCCCCCGGTCTCCTGCCTCCCGCGGCCCCCCCCATCTCCTCCCTCCCGCGGCAACCCCCCCCGCCCCGCCGATCTCCCGCGGCAGCCCCCCCCCGCCCCGCCGATCTCCCGCGGCACACCCCCCCCGCCCCGCCGATCTCCCGCGGCAGCCCCCCCCGCCCCGCCGATCTCCCGCGGCAGCCCCCCCCCCGCCCCGCTGATCTCCCGCGGCAGCCCCCCCCCCGCCCCGCTGATCTCCCGCGGCAGCCCCCCCCGCCCCGCCGATCTCCCGCGGCACACCCCCCCCGCCCCGCCGATCTCCCGCGGCAGCCCCCCCCCCCGCCCCGCCGATCTCCCGCGGCAGCCCCCCCCCCGCCCCGCCGATCTCCCGCGGCAGCCCCCCCCCCGCCCTGCCGATCTCCCGCGGCAGCCCCCCCCCGCCCTGCCGATCTCCCGCGGCAGCCCCCCCGCCCCGCTGATCTCCCGCGGCACACCCCCCCGCCCCGCCGATCTCCCGCGGCAGCCCCCCCGCCCCGCCGATCTCCCGCGGCAGCCCCCCCCCCCGCCCCGCCGATCTCCCGCGGCACACCCCCCCGCCCCGCCGATCTCCCGCGGCACACCCCCCCGCCCCGCCGATCTCCCGCGGCAGCCCCCCCGCCCCGCCGATCTCCCGCGGCACACCCAGCCGGTCTCCTACCTCCGGCATGTGCTGCCGCCACGTGGCCGGCCGGGAGAAGGGGGGCGGGGCTGGCTACTCATTGCCGGGGGAGGCGGCTGGTGAGCTCTGCCGCCGCCGCCCCTGCGGGGGGGGGACCCTGCTCTGCCCCCATGGCAGCGGCGCCGGGGGCTCCTTACCCCGGAAGGGATGGAGGGTGCCCCGGACGCTGCCCCCAGCCTCCCCAGCGCCTCCCGCGCCCCGGCCCAGCCCTGCCTTCCACGGGCCGGATGAGAGGGCCTCGCGGGCCGCATCCGGCCCGCGGGCCGTAGTTTGGAGACCCCTGCTCTATCATATCCCCCCTTAGTCTCCTCTTTACCAAGCTGAAAAGTCCTAGCCTCTTTAAACTCTCCTCATGTGGGACCTGCTCCAAACCCCTAATCATTTTAGTTGCCCTTCTCTGAACCTTTTCTAATGCCAGGACAGGACCTCCTCACTTAGCACTGTAGTTATGGTCCTGAAAAATGCGACTTTAAGTGAAACAATGTTAAGTTAATTTAATTTTCCCATAAGAATTAATAGTTGTTTAGCAGGCTTCCTGCATCTGATGTATTTAAAAAAAATTCTGTTATTACCTTTCGAGTTTTTGGCTAGCTGTTCTTCAAACTCCTTTTTGGCTTTTCTTATTACATTTTACACTTAATTTGGCAGTGTGTATTGTGGCAAGGGGCCCCCCCTGGGCACCCCAGGCTCCAGTCCTCTGGGCAGCTCCCCCGTTTGGGTTTGGCCTCTCGCTGGTTAGGGAGGGCTAGCTCCCTCCTGGGAGGGGCTCCTTCCTGCCTCCCTGCCTGCTGGCAGCCTCTCTGTATCTGCCTCTCACTTGCCTTTACCTCCTTCTGCTTCCACAAACTCAATCTTCTAACTCCTCCTGCCTCCAAACACACTCCTCACTCCCACACCCCTCTCTGGGGAGAAGTCTCTTTAAAGGGCTCTGGCTGCCTCCTTAACCGGTCCCAGCTGGCCCTGCTGCTGGCTGCAGCAGCCTTTCTCAGCTGGACCTAATTTACCTGCAGTTTTCCCCTCTCACCACAGCCTTCCAGCCCTGGGTTTACCACAGTATGCTCCTCACTAGGATCTGACTTCCACTTTTTAAACAGTATCTTTTCCTCTCTCCCTTCTTCTTTTACATGGTTTTTAAACCAAGGTGGCTCTTTTTTAGTTCCTTTACTCTGCTTTTTAATTTGTGATATACATTCAAGTTGGGCCTCATTTATGGTGTCTTTGAAAAGTGTCCATGCAGCTTGCAGGGATTTCACTTTAGTCACTGTACCTTTTAATTTCTGTTTAACTAGCCCCCCTCATTTTTGCATAGTTCCCCTTTCTGAAATTAAATGCCAGTGTTGGGCTGTTGAGGTGTTCTTCCCACCACAGAAATGTTACATGTTATATAATGGTCACTATTTCCAAGTGGTTCTGTTATAGTTACTCTTGGACCAGATCCTGCCCTCCATTCAGGACTAAACAAGATTTGCCTCTCCCCTTGTGAGTTCCTGTACCAGCTGCTCCAAGAAGCAGTCATTTAAAGCATCTAGAAATTGTGTCTCGGCATTTCATCCTGAGGTGACATTTACCCAGTCAATATGGGGATAAATGAAACCCCCCGCTATTATTGAGTTCTTTATTTACCGTATTTTTCGTCCTATAGGACGCTCCGGCCTATAAGACGCCCCCTCGTTTTTTAATAAAAAAGCCGGACCAAAAAAAAAAAAAAAAAAAGCGCCTCGCTCTCCCGTCCCCGCCGCCCGGGCGGGCTGCCGGGAGCGTCCCGGTTCCCCCCTCCCCGCCGCGGGCAGGCTGCCGGGAGCGCTCCCGGCAGCCCGCCCGCGGCGGGGAGGGGGGAACCTCGGCAGCCCGCCGGCGGCGGGGAGGGGGGAACCGGGGCGCACATTCGCCCTATAAGATGCACCAACTTTCCCCCCCCCGTTTTGGGGAAGAAAAAGTGCGTCTTATAGGGCGAAAAATACGGTAGATAGCCTCTCTAATTTCCCTTAGCATTTTATCATCACTATCACTGTCCTGGTCAGGTGGTCAATAATAGACCACTACTGTTATATTCTTATTAGAGCACAGAATTATTATCCACAGAGATTCTATGGAACATGTGCATTCATTTAAGACTTTTACTTCATTTATCTCTACATTTTCTTTCACGTACAGTACCACTCCGCCCAACCTTCCGCTTGACCTGTTCTATCCTACCAGAAACCCTGCTCCAGGCTACCATCACATGATGACTGGTCATTTGACCCATCCACTAGCCCAAGCCCAACCCTTTACCTGGTAGATTGACAACTAGGCACAGATGGGATTGAGCAACAGCAAAATCTAATCTGGACTAAGTAAAAACCTGTTAAATACAGTGTAAAATATTTAGATACATGAAAAATACAGGGTTAGGCATTTCCACATTTGGAACCTGTCAGGGTTCGTGCCCCTCAGGCGGGGCAGTGTGGCCCAATGGCCAGAGTCAATACCAGCCCCCTCGGCTGGGGCAGTGTGGCCCAATGGCCAGAGTCAGTACCAGCCCCCTCGGCTGGGGCAGTGTGGCCCAATGGCCAGAGTCAGTACCAGCCCCCTCAGCTGGGGCAGTGTGGCCTTGCGGCCCTGTGCCTGACCCCCACTCAGCGGGGAGATCCCACCGCAACACGCTGAGTGTCCTCGGGTGGGCAATACCACTCCCTCACTATCCTGGGGTCAGTTCCTACCTGATCCAGCGACGGGGTCCCCTGGCTGGGTGCTGATCCCCCGTATGTGGCTGGGTCCGTCGCCCCCTCAGTCAGGTAGTGGCCTAGGGCTCCTGGCGGGCTGTGGTCGGCTGCAGACTCTGCGGCAGGGTCCGGCCACGGCTCCCATTCCGGCTCCTGGTGTGGCTGGGGCTGGTCCTCCGTGGGAGCTCTCCAGGCACGTCCTGCTCCTACGGCAGTCAGCCAAGACTGAGCTGTGCTCCCTTCCTTTATACTGCCTGAGCATTTGGAGCATACCCAGTGCAGCGGGGGCGGGACTTCCGCTGCCAGAACTTCCGGCCAGGGGCAGCCCTGGCCCGTGCGGGGCCGGTCCGCCCCGTCACAGAACCCCATCATCAAAAAAGTATCTGCATCGGTTGCAGCTAGCATGGAAAAGAGGGTTTATATCCTTCAAACAAAAAAAATTACTGCTTTTTAAACATTCATTAAATCCACCTAAACTTTTCACTAAACAAATAAGATAAATCTGTGCTTCAGTATCAGAATATCATGAGGTCTCCAAATTAAATACCGTATTTTTCACCCTATAAGACGCACTTTTTCTTCCCCAAAACGGGGGGGGGGGGAAAGTTGGTGCGTCTTATAGGGCGAATGTGCGCCCCGGGGGCGCTCCCGGCAGCCCGCCCGCGGTGGGGAAAGGGGAACCGGGACACTCCCGGCAGCCCGCCCGCGGCGGGGAGGGGGGAACCGGGACGCTCCCGGCAGCCCGCCCGCGGCGGGGAGGGGGGAACCGGGACGCTCCCGGCAGCCCGCCCGCGGCGGGGAGGGGGGAACCGGGACGCTCCCGGCAGCCCGCCCGCGGCGGGGAGGGGGGAACCGGGACGCTCCCGGCAGCCCGCCCGTGGCGGGGAGGGGGGAACCGGGACGCTCCCGGCAGCCCACCCGCGGCGGGGAGGGGGGAGGGGCGGCAGCGCAGTTTATGTTTAAGTTTAACTTTAAACTAAGTTTAAACTAAGTTTATGTTTAAACTTCCACATTTTTGTTAAACTAAGTTTATGTTTAAACTTCCACATTTTTTGGTCACGTGTGTTTGTTTTTCATTATTGCTCATTAAATGTATATATTTTTTTCTAGGGCATCGATTTTGAATGAGGTCATAATGTGTATTTTTAAAGCAGTAAGGGTAGTTATGTGATTTATCTGATGCTGATATAAACCAGCTGATCAAGCAAAGATATTTTGGTCATAAGTGATGTACTTTGTAGTTTTTCTTTATAATAGTACTTTATTATTAAACACATACAAAATATATTTTCCTAGATTTTCTGCCTTTAAAATTAGGTGCGTCTTATATGCCGGAGCGTCTTATATGGCGAAAAATACGGTACTTAACTTCAGCCAAGTACAGCCATATTTTTCATTTAAAGCTACTGTTTTAGAGAGAGAAAAATATAAAAAAAAACCTGACAGGTTTTTTTTTGTACCCAATTTGGATTCCCTAAAATAAGTATCTTTTGAAATTTTTTTGGCAGATATTCTTAACTACTCAAATCTGTGCAGTTCTCCTTGTTAGGTGAATTTGAGGGGAAATTGACAAGGACAAGCACTCAGATGTTGAGCAGCTTGCTAATTTTCACCTTTGGGGAAACAATACATATTAACCGATGAAAGTCCAGTAAGCAATTGTGTAAGTCAGGGATCTGCAACCTTTGGCACGTGGCCCGCCAGGGTAAGCCCTAGGACAATGAGGGCTGCAGGAAGCAGTGGCCCGAAGATCCCTCAGCCCGCGCCACATCTCGCAGGCCCTATTGGCCAGAACGTCAAACCGCAGCCAGTGGGAGCAGAGATTGGCCAAACCTGTGGACATGGCAGGTAAACAAACCAGCCCGGCCCACCAAAGGGCTTACCTTGGCAGGCTGTGAGCCAAAGGCTGCCGATCCCTGGTGCAAGTATTTACTGGTGCTTACAGTTTAAACTAAAAAAAATGAGTTCTCCCTAGAGAGAATAAATTCTACCAGTCCTTTTAAGAGACTGAGTTCTTTATGTAGGTGGATTATACTGAACTAGTGTAACAGCCCATGTACACGGGCCAAAGTGCTTAATGCTGTTTGTCTGAGCCGTCTCTACAGCTCACGGCGGCGCAAGCGCGGTGGCCATTTTGTGCCGCCGAACTACAACTCCCAGCAGGCTGTTTGTCCGGGCCATCTCTACGGCTCACGGCGGCGCACGCGCAGTGGCCATTTTGTGCCGCCAAACTACAACTCCCAGCATGCTGTTTGTCTGGGCCGTCTCTACTGTGCATGACGGCTTCGGACAAACATCCTCTGGCCTTTTATTATATAGGATGGTGGTAATTATCCAGTGTGATGGAAGAATTTATTTTCATCTCAGGACATAACAATTCATGGGTAGGCTCTAAACACAACTTCAAAGCAGGTCTCTCTTGTACCATAACAATTTAAGTGTCTTTTTCCTGTGCCTTATTCCTTTCCCCAGAAGCACAATCTCCACATGTTTCCCCCGGCAGAACCACCAATCCCAGTGTTTGCCGTCTAGCAAAGAACCAGAAGCATAAGCATTTCCACATCCTGCTATGGTATTAACAGTGGAAGGCAGAAAAAGTAGGATGGGAAGCAGTTCTGCCTGGGGGGAATAAGAGAGATGGACACTAGGGAAGTGGTTCTCTGTAGAGGTTGGCTGTGAAGGGATTTTGAGAAGCAGTGGCTCAGTTGATATAGAGTATGGGGAAAAGCAGAGATGGCCAGATTAAATAAGAGTATGGTGGGAAAAAATTGAAAATTTTTATAAGTTTCCTCATTTTTGACCAACTGTGTACAACACACCTTCTTCAAGCTTGCACTCATCCAAGTTTTGAATCTCTTTCTGGCTTTATGGCAAATTACCTTAGGAACCTCTTCACTCTGTGTGATCATGGCTTCCCATGACGGCTTCAGTTAAACTCACGTATACATGATACAGAACTTTGTCAGTGACAGGCAACAAGTGCAGAGCTCTCTTGCCCAACCAGTCAGGATGACTGGTTAACCTCAATACCTCCAGAACCAAACCATAGGCTGGTTTCACCAAGCACAAACCCTTTAATAAGGTTCCACATCCCTTTCCTCTAGGCAATGAAGACACCAAGGGCTCAAAGTAATAAAAAATTGCTTAGAAACAGAGTTTCCCACTTTCTGCAAGCTAGGGAGGGGACAAAGACATCATCCCCTTTCCCCAGCACATCCAAGGGTAGGCAGCCATAAAGCTCTTGCCTCAGGGTAAAGGAGTATTTGTGCAACAAGCAATAACATGCCCCAGGGAAAATGTTTCAGGCACATAGACAAAAGCCCTAAAACCTCTTTATGGAGAAAAAACACACATGTTACACTCTCAGACCCAACAGTATCTCAGCAGCATCAACATCTCTGCAGCATCTCAGACACACAGCATCATCTGACAAAGAGAGATGTAGTTGCTAAATAAAAACATAATACTGTATACTAGCCAAGTTCTCTTCTGACTTTTGCCAACTTGTCTTTCTATGTGTTTACTGAGCCCTAATGCAAATTTAAAATGAAAAACACTTTGTATGGATTTCATAATCTCAAGTATCAAATCCAGGGGCTTCTATTTGAGACATTCATTGAGATATTCATTTCCACAGCTGTCACAAATTTTTAAATTGGTAGATTTATCAGAATGTTAATACAGTAAATAAACATTTTCAACAAAAAAGCAAGGTCTCTGTGGTGACTGGACAATCACCAGGTGTGTAAGTGCTAAGCACTGCAAGAGTTGAATACACTATGGCATCCTGAAAAGGACCTTTGTTTGTAAGCATGTTATAAACATGACAAGTTCTACTTTTGAACTACTATGCTTACAGGACTATTTTCCATATGTTGCAACTCTTCCTTTCAGAATGTAGAACGTGTACAAAAAGTGTTGATGCAAACTGTGACAAATTACTGCCACTATACTGATGGGTCCTGTGCTTTCTCTTCTTGTGGGGAATTCAGGGAGCCTATTTCTTGCCCCTGAACAGGATATTAACTGTCCCACTAGTATCCTAGAGGGGAGAAGTGGAGAGGGAGGGACCCGGGCCCGCCCTCTACTCCGGGTCCCAGCCCAGGGGCCCTGAGGATAGCATTAAACCACTGGGATTAGCTACTCCTTCCCCAGGGCTACTTCCCTCTCCTACTCTTCAGCTTGTGGGGGCTTCCTGGCCTTTCTCTGCACAAGCCAGGTGTTCCTTTACTTAGGGTCTGGGTCTTTCTTAGCTCACCGCTCCAACTCCTCCAAATTCTCTCTGCTCCAACTCCTCCAAACTGCTCTCTGCTCCAATGCCTCAAAACTCCTTCCAAACACCCACACCTATCTGCCTGAGGCAGGGGTTTTTATTAAGGTCCTAATTGACAACAGGTGCTCCAATTAGCCTGCTGCCTGTTTCCCTAGTCTACAAGGAGCCACGCCCTAATGAACCTTGAATTGATATATCTCCCCTCAAGCACTCTGCCACAGCTCCCTGACCTTCCTCTATCACAAAACATAAATATTTTCAACCCGCTGAATGGTTTTCTAAAAGATCTTATTTTCCATTTTCTGTAGTGTTAGGTGTATTTAACACGTCTGTATCACCACTCAATTTAATAGACAGCCGTTAACACACTTTATGAATTATTCTTACAAAACATACTGATGTAGTTAAGTCACACACTCCACAAATTCATGAGCATGTTAGAAAATAGAAAGTGCAGTATGTAAAAATCATTAAAATAAATAATTAATGTACATTGGTCCCGTACAAATACTGAAATATGGACACTTCCATATTTATTAAATATAGTGAATTTGTAAAAGTAAAGATTTGTGATAAACTTTGCCTTAACATTAAAATTTTGATAAGTTTATATTTCATGATAGTTGATTTTTCATGACTAATAATATATGAAATACTTGGTTCATGATTAAGGAAACATTTTTTCTATAGTCAACACTAAATTGGTAACTTATTTCATTAATTACTTAATCAACAACTAATTTTTAACTTCATTAATAATGCTCAGTTAAAAGCCAGGTAGTCATGAAAACTATCCCATAGTCACTGAAATCACATATTTCCTGGAAACTGAATTGTCTCAAACTGGTTTTTAGCAGAAGTCAGTAACTGGCTCTGACATCACTGTTTGTTAAAGATTATAAAAAGTAAACTCCTAAAGAATTCATTGCTAATACCTGCCTAACCACTCTGGAGCTGACCAACAGGTTTAGCCCATTTGTAAGTATCTTGATCAAATACGCAAATGTATTGTACGATTTGGATGTAGTAAATTGCTTATTAATTTGGCTTTTTAGTCATGTTTAGAGCAACTGCATAATAGGCCTTTGCATTTAATAAAGGAATTTATGCTTAAACTGGTGTTTGGTGATTTGCTTTATTAATATTAATAATTTAAAACATTATTAAATAATTCCAACACTATTTAGATGTTGTTTCAGTTCAGGGTGTGGCTGCTCTATGTCTAACATAGTGAGATGTCTAACATAGTGAATGCCAGTGAATATGAGATAGGATCAGAGGCTAAAATAGGGAAAGAACAAGTTAAAGTTACTTAGACATGTTAGATGTCTTCAAGTCACCAGGACCTGAAGTCCTGGTGAAATACATCCTAGAGTGCATAACTGGTTGGAAAACCATTCCTAGAGAGTAGTTATCAGTGGCTCACAGTCAAGCTAGAAGGACATATAAAAAGTTATCCTGCAGGGATTAGTTCTGGGTCCAGTTCTGTTCAATATCTTCATCAATTATTTAGATAGTGGCACAGAAAATATACTTATAAAGTTTGCAGATGACACCAAGCTGGGAGAGGTTGCAAGTGCTTTGGAGGATAAGATTAAAATTTAAAATGACCTGGACAAACCGGAGAAATGGTCTGAAGTAAACAGGGTGAAATTCAATAAGGACAAATGCAAAGTACTGCACTTAGGAAGGAACAATCAGATGCACACACGTACGAAATGTGGAATGACTGTCTAGGAAGGAGTTCTGTAGAAAGGGATCTGGGGGTCATAGTGGAGCACAAGCTAAATATTAGTCAAATGTATAACACTGTTGCAAAAAGACCAAACATCATTCTGGATGTATTAGCAGGAGTGTTCTAGGCAAGACACAAATAGTAATTCTTCCACTTTAGGCTTCAACAGGAGTATTGTGTCCAGTTGTGGGCACCACATTTCAGGAAAGATATGAACAAACTGGAGAAAGTCTGGAGAAGAGCAACAAAAAAAAGGTCTAGAAAACATGATCTATGAGGAAAACTGAAAAAAGGGTTTGTTTAGTCTGAGGAAGATAAAACAGAGGGAATATGATAACAGTTTTCAAATACCTGAAAGGTTGTTACAAGGAGGAGGAAGATGAATTGTTCTTGTTAACCTCTGAGGATAGGAGAAGAAGCAATTGGCTTAAATTGCACGAAGGGCAGTTTTGATTGGACATTAGGCAAAAACTTCCTGTCAGGGTAGTTATGTTCTAGAACAGGGGTTCCCAAATTTGGTTTGCGGCTTGCTCAGGGTAAGCCCCTAGTGGGCTGTGAGAAGTTTTGTTTACATGAGTGTCCACCGGTACGGCCACTTGCAGCTCCCAATGGCTGTGGTTCGCTGTTCCTGGCCAATGGGAGCTGTGGGAAGCAGTGGCTCTTAAACAGAAGGCTGGAATAAAATTGGAGAAATGATGCCATAAAGCAGGGGTCTCAAACATGCGGCCCGCGGGCCACATGTGGCCCGCCAAGCCCTTCCCTGTGGCCCGCGAAGTCCCCCCCGTCCCTCACCCCAGCTCCCCCCGCCCACCTCGTGCATTGCAAATGCAGCGCCGCTTTCTGAAGCAGCTGCCAGCACTGTCCCTTCCGAGGGAAGGAAGGGGGAGGAGACAGAGGGCTCCTATTTGCCTCCCTCCAAGCATTGCACCCCCACAGCTCCCATTGGCTGGGAACAGGGAACTGCGGCCAATGGGAGCTTCATGGGAGTTGTCTGGAGGAAGCAAGAGCAGCACATGCAGGGGATCCCTCCGGGTGACTCCCTCTCTCCCCCAGGCTGCAGAGACTGGTTGCAGCAGCTTCCTGGAGTGGAGCTGTATGGGGCCGGAGCCACTCTAGGTAAGTGGCACCAGGCTGGAGCTTGTACCCAGAACCCCTCCTGCACCCCAACTCCCTGCCCTGAGCCCCCTGCCCTGACCCACCTGCTGCACCCATCCCCTGCTGCATCCCTCACCTCTCTTACACCCCACACACCAAATCTCTGCCCTGAGCCCCCTTCCACACCCTGCACACCTGCACCTCAACTCCCTGCCCTGAGCCCCTGCTGCATCCTGCATCCTTTCTGCACCCCCTGGGGGCAGGGAGGGGGCAGCGTTGGGGTGGGGACTTCGGGGAAGGGGTTGGAATGGGGCAGGGAAGGCATGGGAAGAGGCGAGGCAGGGGCAGGGCCTCATGGAAGGGGTGGAGTAGGGGCGGGGCCAGGGTCAGTATCAGTGATGCGGCCTTCGGGTTAATGCACTAGTCCTCATGTGGCCCTCGTGGTCATTTGAGTTTGAGACCCCTGCCATAAAGAGATGAATATCCTATACATTTATGTCAAGAATCAGGGTGGTAGCCGTGTTAGTCTGGAATAGCAGAGTTAACAAAGTCCTGTGGCACCTTAAAGACTAACTATAAAGTTTTGAAGCATGAGCTTTCGTGGGCTAATACCCACTTCGTCGGATGCAGGCAGTAGAAGTGTTCACAAACAGGCAGTTATAGAAAAGTAGGTAAGAGCCAGGTGGGAGGTGAAAAGGTTAGTCCAATTAAGCTGAGCCAGCTTGTTATCTCCGATCAGGGAGTGTGGATTATTCGTCTAGCATTTGAATGGGGTGTGTGGACATGGAGAGATGAGAAACAATGTCTGTAATGAGCCAACCATTGTAGATCCCGGTTCAATCCCAAAGTGTGTGTGCTGAATTTGCAAATGAATTAAAGCTCTGCAGTCTCTCTTTGCAGTCTGGATCTGAAGTTCCCTTTCTGCAGAATGGTGACCTTTAAATCTGTAATAGTGTGTCCAGGCAGGTTGAAGTGTACATCACCTGTACATCAACCAATGTCATATATGCCATTATATGCCACCAGTGTCCCTCTGCTATGTACATCGGCCAAACTGGACAGTCCCTACGAAAAAGGATAAATGCACACAAATCAGATATTAGGAATGGCAATATACAAAAACCTGTAGGGGAACACTTCAACCTGCCTGGACACACTATTACAGATTTAAAGGTCACCATTCTGCAGAAAGGGAACTTCAGATCCAGACTGCAAAGAGAGACTGCAGAGCTTCAATTCATTTGCAAATTCAGCACACACACTTTGGGATTGAACCGGGATCTACAATGGTTGGCTCATTACAGACATTGTTTCTCATCTCTCCATGTCCACACACCCCATTCAAATGCTAGACGAATAATCCACACTCCCTGATCGGAGATAACAAGCTGGCTCAGCTTAATTGGACTAACCTTTTCACCTCCCACCTGGCTCTTACCTACTTTTCTATAACTGCCTGTTTGTGAACACTTCTACTGCCTGCATCCGACGAAGTGGGTATTAGCCCACGAAAGCTCATGCTTCAAAACTTTATAGTTAGTCTTTAAGGTGCCACAGGACTTTGTTAACTCTGCTATTCCAGACTAACACGGCTACCACCCTGATTCTTGACATCATGCAAGGCACTGCATTTAGCCGTATGGAGTGGAAATCCATCAACCACATGAAGAAACTTGCACAAGTACAGACAGATATCATCTTTCTCTCCAAATGCAAACGGCAGGACATCATACCAAATGGACTGAAGGTAAAAAATCCATTGCAATCCACATACTGCACAGACTACAGTGAGAGATTATGCCAAACACTATCTAAGAAACTGAGGAATCATGTGATCAGCATACTGTACAACAAACAGGAAAACATCAAAAAAGAGCTTTCCAACCTAGAGACCTCCATAAACGACCAACCTTCCACACAAACAGACTTTACTAAAATTAGACAGGAGATCTACATCACACACTTCACCTCTCTACAAAAGAAAAAGGACTGCAAACTATCTAAAATCCTACCTCCCACATGGGGCCACAACAGTGGCACCCCTACCTCACCCAGCAATATCGTCAATCTATCCAGCTACACTCTCAGCCCGGCAGAAGAGTCTGTCCTATCTCGAGGACTCTCATTCTGCCCCAGCACCCCCACAAACAAGATACAATTCTGCGGTGATCTGGAAGCCTACTTTCGCCGTCTCCGACTCAAGGAATTCTTTCAAGACAACATGGAACAGCACACTAGTACACAGACACCGTCCCACCAGCAGCACAAGAAGAAGAACTCCACATGGATTCCTCCTGAGGGTCGAAATGACAGTCTGGACCTATACATAGAATGCTTCCGCCGACGTGCACAGGCAGAAATAGTGGAAAAACAACATCGCCTGCCTCACAACCTAAATCGTGCAGAACGCAATGCTACCCACAGCCTCAGAAACAACCCTGACATCATTATCAAAGAGGCTGATAAAGGAGGTGCTGTTGTCATCATGGACAGGTCAGACTACCAAAAGGAGGCTACCAGACAACTCTCCAATACCAATTTCTACAGGCCACTTCCCTACGATCCCACTGAGGAATATACTAAGAAACTGCACCACCTACTCAGGACTCTCCCTGCACTAACACAGGAACAAATTAATATACCCTTAGAGCCCCGACCGGGGTTATTCTATCTACTACCCAAGATCCACAAACCTGGGAACCCTGGACGCCCCATCATCTCGGGCATTGGCACTCTCACTGAAGGACTGTCTGGATATGTAGACTCTCTACTCAGACCCTATGCCACCAGCACTCCCAGCTATCTCCGTGATACCACTGACTTCCTGAGGAAACTACAATGCATTGGTGACCTTCCAGAAAACACCATCCTAGCCACCATGGATGTAGAGGCTCTCTACACAAACATCCCACACAAAGATGGAATACAAGCTGTCCGGAATAGTATCCCTGATGATGCCACAGCACAGGTGGTTGCTGAGCTCTGTGACTTTATCCTCACACACAACTATTTCAAATTTGGTGACAATATATACCTCCAGACCAGCGGGACTGCTATGGGCACCCGCATGGCCCCACAGTATGCCAACATCTTTATGGCAGACCTGGAACAACGCTTCCTCAACTCTCGTCCACTCACACCCCTTCTCTATCTACGCTACATTGATGACATCTTCATCATCTGGACCCATGGGAAAGAAACTCTGGAAGAATTCCACCATGACTTCAACAGCTTCCACCCCAACATCCACCTCAGTCTGGACCAGTCCACACAGGAAATCCACTTCCTAGACACCACAGTGCAAATTAATGACGGCCACATCGACACCACCCTATACCGAAAACCTACCGACAGCTATGCCTACCTTCATGCCACCAGCTTCCATCCCGGACATACCACACGATCCATTGTCTACAGTCAAGCACTGAGGTACAATCGGATTTGCTCCAACCCCTCAGACAGAGACCAACACCTACGAGATCTTCACCAGGCTTTCTCAAAACTACAATACCCACACAAGGAAATAAGGACACAGATCAACAGAGCCAGACGTGTACCCAGAAGCCTGCTGCTACAAGACAAGCCCAAGAAAAAAAACAACAGAACACCACTGGCCATCACCTACAGTCCTCAGTTAAAACCTTTGCAACGCATCATCAGTGACCTACAACCCATCCTGGACAATAATCCCTCACTTTCAAAAGCCTTGGGAGGAAGGCCAGTCCTGGCACACAGACAACCTGCCAACCTTAAACAAATTCTCAACAGCAACAGCACACTGCACCACAATAACTCCAACTCAGGAACCAATCCATGCAACAAACCTCGATGCCAACTCTGCCCACATATCTACACCAGCAACACCATCACAGGACCTAACCAGATCAACCATACCATCACTGGCTCATTCACCTGTACATCAACCAATGTCATATATGCCATTATATGCCACCAGTGTCCCTCTGCTATGTACATCGGCCAAACTGGACAGTCCCTACGAAAAAGGATAAATGCACACAAATCAGATATTAGGAATGGCAATATACAAAAACCTGTAGGGGAACACTTCAACCTGCCTGGACACACTATTACAGATTTAAAGGTCACCATTCTGCAGAAAGGGAACTTCAGATCCAGACTGCAAAGAGAGACTGCAGAGCTTCAATTCATTTGCAAATTCAGCACACACACTTTGGGATTGAACCGGGATCTACAATGGTTGGCTCATTACAGACATTGTTTCTCATCTCTCCATGTCCACACACCCCATTCAAATGCTAGACGAATAATCCACACTCCCTGATCGGAGATAACAAGCTGGCTCAGCTTAATTGGACTAACCTTTTCACCTCCCACCTGGCTCTTACCTACTTTTCTATAACTGCCTGTTTGTGAACACTTCTACTGCCTGCATCCGACGAAGTGGGTATTAGCCCACGAAAGCTCATGCTTCAAAACTTTATAGTTAGTCTTTAAGGTGCCACAGGACTTTGTTAACTCTGCTATACATTTATGGAGATCTTTGCAGATTTATGCTTTCCAGTTCCCTAAATAATTATCTAGGCAGATACAATTAGACTATCCCAGAATCATTAACAAAACTGCTCAATATTAAAAGAGTTTGTATACCAAGGTGTTGATAAGAAGAAAACAAAAATCAGCAGAGAAACATAACATCTCTCACTTATATTGCAATTTTTATGTAAACTAAGTGAGACATTCATCTTATTTTGATCAAACAACTGCCTAATGTAGATAAAACACTTTTTTGACACTAAATATTTTCATAAAACTCCTATTGATATATATGTGGCTGTAGCGGGATGCTCCCCACTCCCTGCTGGCCAGGGCTGGGAAAGCCCCAGGAAGGGGTTTGTAGCAGCCCAGGACAGGGGTTGTGGCTGAGAGCCTGCTTGCAGGTTTAAGTGGAAAGCAGGCTCAGTTGTGTGGCCACGCCCCAAACATTCCAGGCTGTATAAAAGCCTGGGAGGCAGGAGCCAGTGGGGGGGGGGTGGGGGGGGGGTGGGTTTGTACTCTGTAGTCAGAGGGAGTCAGGGCCTGGCTGCAAAGTACCCGGACTGGGACAGGGCGTGGGTGAGGCAGCTGGGAGCCAGGGAGCCTGAGCTCTAGTGAGAGGGCCCCAGCTTGCTGAGCCTAGGGAAGGCCCGACCCACGGGGTACTGGGGGTTGCAAGGGGGCAGCCCTGGGCTGGATAAGAGCAGCAGGCCAACCCCTTCTTGCTGGTGATGAGTAGCCATGAGACTGCAGTCAGCCTCAGAGAGACTGAGGCAGTGGTGACTGGCAGTGGCCATATCTGAGGCAAGTTGGGGATAGTGGGTGTTGGGTTCCCCAGGGAGGGGAGACCCTAAGACCAGGGGGTACTGCCAGGGTGCAGCACCCTCAGCAAGGGGCTCCGGGGTCCGGGAGGGGCACTGGGCCAGTGTGGAGAAGCGGACGTCGGCCGGCAGAGGGTGCTCTGGGGTCAAAAGAGCTAATTCCCCTGACGACCAGACGGGGGCGCCGCCGGGTGAGTGACCGACCCGTTACAGTGGCCCTTAGAATAATATTTTCTTCTTGCATTCTTGGAACTAAAAATGATTTCTCAGATCATCCAATAAAACTTGCTACTTGTTAATAAGAAACACTGAATAAGCGTATCAGCATTATAATACCATTTTTGAAGATTAAATATACAATAGACCTGCATATTAGTCACCATATATTTTGCTCTTTTTATGTGACATATTATTCCATACAATTGAGAACTTCCATCTAGAAAAGAACTGAAGTGGAAAAGTTTTTAAAAATACTTAAAACTTCAGTAGAACAGATTCAAATACATTTCCCTGTGTAAAAATGATTAAAAATGTTATTACAAAGCTCACCTTGACTATCCCACGGATATGCATTTTTGCTATCATCTCTGCAGTGTAGAGAAACATCAATAAAGTATCTAGAGCAAATGTCAAATACTGAAGAGGCGGATAATGCTCAAAGGTCTTTGGCGTGTTCATACAAACAGAAATGACACTGATGATGGCGCAGATGCGTAGCAAAGAGTGAACCCACTGAAAAATGAAGGGTTACAACTTAATTTTGATCTTACAAAATAGAGTAAGTATCTGATGTCTATAACTCATCTTGACATTATTTCATACAAGTTTTTTCAAATGTTATGGTCCAGATTTTTATGATCCCCTCCACCAAAAAAACAAAACAAAACAGGCATTTCAGATCTGTTTAAAAAACAACATACAATTAGTGATTTTGCCCATTAAGGGATCTAATACTAAGCACTGTTCAACCTCTGTGTATTGAGGAACGTGTGTCAATAATATTATATTTTATGTTTCTGTAATTAATCTTTGTTGAAACAGCCAATGGTGATATTCTATTAAAATTAGTATGAGTAATTAATGAATGAGTGTTCTCTTGTGAATGATTTCAGTGCTAAAACTCTGAAGCATGACTGAACAGCTCTAGCATCCATACTGCAAACAAGATGACAGTTGTCTAACACAACAGGCCTACCAACACACCAATGTTACATATTAATTTATTCCTGATTATTTATATTTTTGCTTTTAAAATAAGCATTTTCATTAAATCCTGAAACAAGAATAAAATTAAATTATCAACAAAAATAAGAATGGTTCTGAACTCTGAGGAATTGTGGCTGCTGTCAAGTAAGTATTATAATTTATAATACTTATTTTCAAGCTACAGTATTTGCAAGAGAAAATAATGGCGCTTTCCTAACACTAAAAACCTCAGTCCTAACCCGAAGGAGATAACCTTTCATCACTTTGGAGGTACTTTAGTTTTTATGTCAAGTTACACCCTGTGCCACATATTAATCTGTCCAAGGATATGGGGACAGTTGTTGAAGCGGATTAAAATGACTGACCTAAACCTCATTCTTACATCAACAAAGAAGTTGAACCAGGATCTGAGAGATCAACACTTTCCAAATATTAACCATCCTCCTCAACAGTAAAAGACCCTCTTTCAAGATTGTCTTTGTGACCTCATTTTATAAATTTGGCTTGAAATTTAAACCAAGCAGTACTGGCAATCAAAGCTAGCTGAAAGGTTGGGGAAGGGGTTAAAAATGCATAAATAAATTACTTGAGAATTATTGTTTCACCATCCTCAACACTTTCCAACTGATGGAAAAATTACTGAATAAAAATTTGAAATGTTTCCTGATTGACTGGCAACTGTAACCAGTTCACTACTTCTGACTAAAATCTACTTGTTTCAGGATCTTTCTTAAGTTTCATGGAAGTGATTATTTTAACTGTAAAATGTAATATTTAATTTGTAATTGGCAATTAGCAAGAAATAAACTTACTGGCTTGTTAATCCACAGGATATCTGCATTGTCAGACAAAGATTCATCCGGGCCAAAGTCTGTAACTGGCTGAGCTTCCACACGTGAGCTTTGTTTCCGTTTGAGCATCCTGAAGTTAACTTTGGCTATCTATAACAGTGAAGCTCCCTTGGAAAGAAAAGAAACAAACTTATTAAACAACTTGTTCAAAAAACCCTCTTTGAACAGATTTGTTAAACAGAAAACACTTTCACTAGGCCAGGCTGCTCTTATATAAAACACTGAAAGTGAATCACCTCAGATGGTTTTACACTAAAAAAGGTAACTTGAAGTTAATGCCAACACTTCCATTGACTTCACTGGAGCAATAGGATCAAGCCCTATGAGTAACAGGCTAGCGGGGAGAGTTAATTGGCTGAGACAGATGTTCCCATTCCTTATTGGGCAGATAAAAAGAGCCTTATTACTATTGTTCTGTCTATAATTGGTATTTGTTTAATCTTTTTTTATATATATATACATTTTTTTACTCACCTGTCCGCCAGTCACTCAGTTCATTCCTGTCCATGTGTATGGACAGAAGTAGGCATTGGGGAGGGAGAAGAGATATCCCCCTTGTGCAAGGTTAGGGACAATCAGGAGCCCCCTGCTTAGATGAGCACATTGATTGGCTCCTTTAAACAACTCAGGGATGTGAAACACCATCAGTGGGTTAGGAAATGGGGGAAAGAGGCTGGACTATAGCCCTGACTTTCCCACATACCCTACACAGTGGCCTCGATGAATACAACGAGAGGTGCTAGCTGTGCCATCCCAAGGGAGAATATAACCTGAACAACAGGGAACTCAGGGAAGAAACTGTGCCTTCCTAAAACACAATCCCTCCTGGATATTCCCAGAAGCTGGACGGTGCCACCCAGTGCCTGAACCAGGACATGTGGTTTGTACAGAATGACACTATGTTCCAACATACAATCTGGCTAGCAGGCACCCTATAGCATGGTAATGAGCACAGTATAAATACTTTCTAGATGTGATTGGCAGGCTGAGGTGGGTTCAAAGTCCATGTAAATATCTGCATATGTGGGACCATACAGCCACTTCACCAACCAGATCATTACTCCACATCCAAATACTGTTTATCAAACACGGGTAATATAAAAACAAACACTAAGGGCTAACTTCTTCCAGCCTTATTCACATTGAATGGGTAGCATCGGCATGGGTGAGGCCAACAGAACCTATCACTAACAATATTATAACCTTAAACACTTTGTTTAGGTTTATTTTTGCTATAAAGACCACTATATGTGTATATGGGGTGATAGTTTTACATTCCTTTAAGCTTCCTCTCTCCCTTTCTAATTTCCATTTCCTTCCTATCCCTTATTCCTTTTTCTTCTTCTAATTACATGCCATCTTGTTCATGTTTGCTTTGCATCCTTCCTGATCCTACTTTTTCATAATTACTTCCCAGCTCACTATGTTTAAAATACGGGAATTTAAAATAAGGGAATTCCCCATACCTGGAGGCTGTCTTGACAGGTTTTGATGTCATGTGGCACTGCAGCATCTGTGGTGCGTACGTGTAGCACAGCAATGAGAAATGTAACTGAAAGAGTGTCGTTAGAAATGCCTGTACTGTGAGAGGATATACTATCAAAGGGCTTGAGTCTACAGTGCTTGTTAATGCAAAACTCCCATTGAGTGTAATAGAGTTGTCAGCAGAAACTGCAAAACATTTCCAATCCCTCCGCAGAAGAAAAATCCACATTATGAAAATATACCTTGCTAATGTGGCCTTTAGTAACTTGTTATTTAAATTATAAATTTGTAATTATAATTTTATTAATAATATTAACCCTTCCCAGCAATGACTGAGAGACTGATCTTGCTAACCTGTCAAGAAAATAATTATAATAGATTGTCAGACTAGAGTCAATAAGGTCATTAGGAGATAATGCTCAGGAAATTCAATGCATTAACTAGAGAGCTACTATTGAAATCATTTCATAAATGCTAAAGGACAAGCTTGGTATATTTTAAAGCTGAAGGTAAATTAATAATAGCTAGTTAAAAATAACACTAACAGATTTCTTCATTCAACACTGATTAGCAATGATATGGATAAGTAGGAAGATTGGCAGTATTTTGTAACAAAATTTGTATCTGTCTGGATGTCCACTGATTGTTTTCCCTATCAAACTGGTTTGAACATATAAAAAGTCGTGAAATGTAGATGTCAACAATGGTTTTAGTTCACCAAGCTCACCAAGTGGTGGCCAAATGTCATGACCAAACAGATCACACATATTATTTTTAAACTGTGGTCATGAATCAACAAAGCAGCAAATACAAAAATCCAGAGGGAAACAAATCTACAAAATACAAGTTTTCTTATTACACAATTTGAATGAGCCTGAGTTTTCTTGGGAAAGACACTGATAACCTGGAAATGGTCTTTAGCAAGTCCTGGCAGAGCTCGCTTGCATTCTTCTATCCGTATTTATTTATTTTTGTCGGAATCAGAGAGAGGGTTTTTTTATTATTATTATTGTTTGTTTCAAAGCAGGTAAAGACTGGGGCAGCCTGCACACTCGGCTGCACATCAGCACACTAGAGCAAGAATTGTGGCCAGGAGTGGCTCTAAGGTTTCTGCCGCCTCAAGCGTGGAAGTTCCGTGGCACACCTGCGGGTGGTCAGTATACCGCGGATTTGGCGGCGTTTCTGCGGGAGGTCCACAAGCCCTTCAGCCTTGTCGTGCTCGCTGCCAAAATGCCGCCGAATCTGCAGCAGCCACGAACCTCTCACAGACATGCCGCCGAATGCAGCCTGACTGCTGTCCTAACGACAAACGTCAGGCCCTGCGGCATGCTGCCCCAGGCATGCGCTTAGAGCGCTGGTGCCTGGAGCCGGCCCTGATTGGGGCTCCTGAAACACCATCCACCATCCTTCTGCAGCTCCCTCTGGCATAGTTCCACACCCCAGTCAAGGGAGGGTAGATTCTAACATACACAATCTGATGTTTCCTTTGCCCACATAGTGAATTTAGCCTGGAAAACTTAATCCAGTCCCCAGTGAATATTCCTTTCTCCAAAGCTTGTACAAATATTGGGTGTGGGTGTGTTCTGAAGTAAAAAAATGGATTTAATAATGAAAAGATTGCTTCCTTTGGCTATTTCCATTCACATTGCTTTGGTTTTTCTCTTTAGAATAACACCAACAATCAAAATTCAACACTTAAGCAGACTACTACTGCTTCTTATGTAGGAATGTGCTCTTTCATTTTTGCATTTAATTTTAAATGTCTTTTGCTTTGTTACTTTATTTTTAGAAGCAATGACACAAAATGAAAGACTGCTGCCAAGACAAGGAGCCCATCAGCTCTGTTAGCTCAGCCTTTTGTTCATTCACTCTCCCTGAGCCAGTAGATATGTCCAATCAAAGAAAATTAAAATCACCGAAAGATGATCCTGATACCATCTTGGAACAAAAAATTCAAGACAATAGACTTGATTCATCACCATTATTCCAGATTTACAGAATCCACTGAAATGGCGTTACCAGCTGCATGCCAATGTGAACAAAGAGATGGGTTAGAGCCTGGCCGCATAAAGCATTTATTTTGTGAATTTGCAATATGTCTAGTATTCTCCTCCAGCAATCTCTGTAATAAAAGTAAATGCGTTCCTATGGAACACTAATAGAGAATGAAGATGTAGGTGACCATTGATAAACACAGCATTTCTTTTTGGTTTCATTTTTAATTCTGTATGAGTTATAATGAGAATTAAAAATCAGGCCAAAAAAAAACCCATCATGATTTTGATATTTTAGCCCAGGGTAAGCAACCTATGGCATGCGTGCCGAAGGTGGCACACGAGCTGATTTTCAGTGGCACTCACACTGCCTGGGTCCTGCATTTTAATATAATTTTAAATGAAGCTTCTTAAACATTTTAGAAACCTTAGTCACTTTGCATACAATAATAGTTTAGTTATATATTAAAGAGTTATAGAAAGAGACTTTCTAAAACCGTTAAAATGTATTACTGGCACACAAAACCTTCATTTATTCACTCTAATTTAAGACTCGGCACACCACTTCTGAAAGGCTGCTGACCCCTGTTTTAACCCAAGTTCTATAAAATGAACTCTCCTTAAAAAAAATCCCTAATCTGCTATCGGGGGGAAATATTCCATCAGAAGACAGCACTTCACCTCACATTGTCAATAATATCAATACATGCTCTATTAACTATGTAAACAGGAAGAGGGCATACCAAGAGTTACTGATGATAGAACTATATCACTGTGGCTGATGAAACCAGGTGATAGCTAGTTTTGAAGAAAAAGTGTGCTGTTGTTTTTTTAATACCTCCATGAAATACTTTATTGGTGACTACCCTGTTTTTTTCATCTGAAGCAAAGGCTAAAAATCCCCTTATATTTTCTTCCTTATTTTTCAGCACAGCATATTGTTAAGTATGTTTACTGTTCATATTGTTACATATTCAGTTTTATACTGAAGACAGACAGAGTCCCCTCTCCCAACAAGACAAAGTTTGGTTTTCCCTCCTCTTTCACAATAAAGGAAATAACACAAACCAAAGCTCCTAAAAATCACAATTAGATTAATACTTCACAGATTGTTTGGCTACCAGCAGCAAAGAATAGTTGGTGATGTCTTGTGTTTTCTAGCAGGACTTCAAGACTTGTAGGCCACATAGCAAGAATCAACATCACCTTTCTCAGATCCGGGGAGGAATTCCTCTGCTATAATAATATAATTCTCCAAAGTACTGTGTTACGTTGCACTCCATATATTTTATGGAAATGTTTATAACTGTGAATATAACTGAAATATGATTTCTGCAAAAGGTGTCTTGTATCATTACAAAACTTATAATCTACTGATCATGTTCTTCCTATTTATATTAATGTATCATTCTTGTATCTGAAGCTGGACGTATAAAGCATTACTCTGAGGTCCTATTTTAACTATGGAAAGTGTGGGCCATTAATGGTTTAGAATCTTAATGGCTCCCATTAACCAGGCCAATTCCTTGTAAATGGCTCTGTTTACTTGTAAGGTTGCCTGTGTTCATGTGAGTCAGGCTGGAAAGAATGGAGACTTGGAGTATCACAGGACATGTGACAGTGTCACCTGGTACTGGAATCCATCTTAAAACTGGTGCTTTTCCACTTAGAAGAAGAGGTGAGTACCCAGAGAGAAAAAAGATTCCCACCTTGTTCCAAAGCTATATAAGGGGGTGGAACCGAAAAAAGGAGGTCCCAGTCATGAGAAATCCCCTAATTACCACCTAAACTGGAGTTCACAAGAACTGTATCAGGGAAAGGATTGGGCCCAGACTAGGAAGGAGTCTAGTGCAGCGGTCGCCAACCGGTGGTCCGCGGGAAAATTCTGGTGGTCCGCGGCGCCGGGCTCCCCCATGGCCGCCCCTCCGGGCAGGCAAGAGGCTGCGGCGCCTGTCCCGCCCCGTCCCCGGCGGCCAGCAAGCGCTGGCACGCTCCTGCCTCCCGGCTTACGCCGCGTGAGCCGGGGGGCCCGAGCCGCGCCGCTGGAGTCGGGGGTGCGGGGGCCGAGCTGCACCATGCCGCTGAGGCGGCGGGGGGGCGAGCCGCTGGAGCCGGGGCGAGCCGCGCCGCTGGAGCCGAGGCAGGGGGGAGCTGCGCTGCGCCGCGCCACTGAGGTCAGGGGCCCGAGCCGCACCGCGCCGCTGGAGTTGGGGGTGCGGGGGCCGAGCTGCACCATGCCGCTGAGGCGGCGGGGGGGCGAGCCGCGCCGCTGGAGCCGGGGGGGGGAGCCCTATCTGCGCCGCGCCGCTGGAGCCGGGGGGGGGGGGGGGGGAGCCCTATCTGCGCCGCGCCGCTGGAGCCGAGGCAGGGGGGAGCTGCGCTGCTGGAGCCGAGGGGGGGGAGGGGCCCGAGCCACGCCGCTGAGGCCGGGAGGGGGGCGAGTCGAGCGGGGGGGGGGCGCCACGCAACTTTAGTGGTCCATGAGGACCAAAAGGTTGGCGACCACTGGTCTAGTGTATGAAAGAATCAGAGAGGTAGCCGTGTTAGTCTGGAATAGCAGAGGTAACAAAGAGTCCTGTGGCACCTTAAAGGCTAACTAAAGTAAACTTTAGTTTAGTAAAGTAAAGTTTACTTTAGTTAGTCTTTAAGGTGCCACAGGACTCTTTGTTACCTAGTCTATGAAAGATGCTATTGGAACATCTCTATGGGTAAGATTTCATCTGTAATCAGTTTCTTTTGTTTTGTTTTATTATGCTTGATAATTTACTTTGTTCTGTCTGTTATTACTTGGAACCACTTAAATCCTACATTTTATACTTAATAAAATCACTTTTGTTTATTAATTAACCCAGAGTACATGATTAATGCCTGTGGAACAAACTGCTGTGCATATTTCTCTATCAATGTTATAGAAGATGGACAATTTATGAGTTTACCCTAGTGTATATGCTGTATACAGAGTAAAACGGATTTATTTGGGATTTGAATCCCATTGGGAGCTCGGTGTCTGGGTGCTGGAGATAGGTGACTTGCTGAGCAGTTTTTGGTTAAAGTCTGCAGCTTTGGGACATGGACCAGACCTGGGTCTGTGTTTCAGCAGACTAGCGTGTCTGGCTCAACAAGGCAGGATTCTAAAGTCCTATGATGTCAGTGGAAAATGGGCTCAGAGGTAATTCCAGCACTTCAGATGACATTCCCAAGGCAGTCTCTGTGACCGAACCCATCACATACTGTTAAAATCTTTAACCTGTAAATAGCCTGTGACCAGACTTTGGTCCTTGAATGTTTCCTGTCTCACGTCTTGTTAATGGATTAGTACTGTACTCATAGATAATTCATCTCCTAAATATACCACCCCCATAATAGGATGGCACAGACATAGCCAGCAGACAACTTAACATAAACTTTCCATAGGCTGATCCATTGTAAATATCGTACACAACCCATTATCACTACTTTATAACCCTATCTCTCAGTTCCTTTCACTAGATGCCCTCCGACATTGAAGGGAAATGATATTTGAGCACCAAACCTACAGTGTTGTGTTGTTATAAAATCTGCATTTTGATTTTAAACACAATTTAAATGAGTCAATTTGCAGCTTTCCAAATCTTGCAGTCAAAAGCACTTTATCTTGCTATTAAGACGAGGAAGACTTTGTAGCACCTTAGAGACTAACCAGTTTATTTCAGCATAAGCTTTCGTGGGCTATAACCCACTTCATCGGATGCACAAAATGGAACAGAAGTTAGATGCATTTATACACATAGAAAGCAAAAAAAAAAGTGTATATTACCATACCAATTCTAAGAGGCTGTTTAATTTGAATGGGCCATTATCAGCAGGAGAAAAAAAAATACCTTTTGAAATGGATTTCTGTGTCTGGCAGGAGATAACACCTATTGAAGGTAAATTAACTAGGGAAATGCAATCAATTAGTGTAATGAGAGAACCATTCACAAGTTCTGTTTAGCCCTTGGTTTATTGTGTCCAATTTAAAAATTAATTCCAGTTTCTCATTGGAGTCTGTTTTGGAAGTTTTTCTGTTTCAAAACTGACACCATCAAGTCTTTAATGGGATGGCAAGGAAGATTGAAATGTTCTCCTACTGGTTTTTGAATGTTATGATTCCTGATGTCAGATTTGTGTCTTGCTATTTGTCTTCAATTGCCCTTTGACCAAAAATACCATAAATACCTCCTATATTCATACACAGGGAAAATTTAGCTACTCTAAGAGATACCACTAAGTAGTAATTATTGGTAAATGCTGACATGTGCAACACTATGTGTGGGTGGGTGTCCTTGCCATATGTTACAAATATATTTATATATTTATTGGCTACATTGTTGCAAACTTGCCTTTTGGATGCAGACCCTGCCATCATTATCCATGCCTTTCTTACCTCAAGATTAAACTATTGCAATACGCTCTATGCAGGGCTACACCTTAAAATCATTCAGCGACTGAAGCTGGTGCAGAACATAGTGACTTACTTATTGAGCCTCTTGAGCTAATGGAGCGTCTTTCTGGGAGCATGTGACACCAATACTCTGGGATCTGCATCAGCTGCCTATTGCACTCTGGATGGAATTTAAGGTACAGGAACTCCTCACTTAACTTTGTGGTTATGTTCCTGGAAAATGTGACTTTAAGCAAAATGATGTTAAGCAAATCCAATTTCCCCATAGGAATTAATGTAAATGAGGGGATTAGGTTCCAGGGATTTTTTTTTTCACCAAACGACTATATTATTAATTATATTATATTATATATATACACACACAGCATAAGTTTTAAACAAACAATTTAATACTGGTACACAGCAATGATGATTGTTAAGCTTGGTTGAGGTGGTGAAGTCAGAGGGTGTGATATTTCTCAGGGAATTGCCTTACTGCTAAATGATGAACTGAGCCCTCAAGGGTTAACGCTCACACTCTATAAGGCAGCAGGAAAAGAGGGAGGGCAGACAGAAACCCCTTTAAGAACACTGCCGTTAATTAAATTAGCAAACTGAGCAGCAGCTGCTGTCCTGTCCTGTAGTGTGTCCCCTGCTCTACGGAAGATGGGGTAAGTGAGGTGCAGGAGCAGGGAGGATGGGGACACTCTGACATAAACCCCCTTCTTACCCTCCTCCCCCCCCCGCCCCGCCCCGCCACACACACACACAGCAAGCAGGAGGCTTCCGGGAGCAAATCCAAGGAAGAAGGCAGGAGCTCGGGGGCGGGGGGGAGGGACTTGGCTTTGGGGGGAGGGACAGCTGAACTGCCGGCAATTGATAGCCTGCTGAGCAGCTGCTGCACGGGGAACTTAGGGGACTCGGGAGCTGATAGCGGGAGCTGATAGGGGGGCTGCCGGTGCACCCTGGTTCCAAGCCCCTACCAGCTAGCTGCAACTGACTGCTCTTACTGGAAGCAGTGGACAAAGCAGGTGGCTGCCAAACTACATTAGAAGGGACTATTGCACAACTTTAAATGAGCATGTTCCCTAATTGATCAACAACAAAACAACATTAACTGGGACAACCTGAAGTGAGGAGTTACTGTATTGGGTATGACCTATAAAGCTGATAGCCAGGGACCTGCCTACCTGAGGGATTGCCTTCCTCCCCATGCTGTAATACCACAGCTGCAATCAGTAGAGGCATCCATGCTGCATCCCACTCATTAGAGAAGAGAGGAGGTGGATGGCAACACATTGTCTATGAGAATCCAGAATGCTGGAGTTTATCCCCCTCCTTTATCCAAAACAGATCAAATTTGGTGACCTTGTGGGCATGTTGCAAAAGACATTTGTTTAAGGGAATTTCTGGAGAGGACTAAGGGTGTGCTTACCAGAACGACGAAGGGGAGGAAAGGAGTATTTTTGTAGGCGGCTTGCTGGCTGGCAGAGTGCCTGTTTGAATTATTATTTTAATGCTGCTAGGGTTTTGTTGTACTACTAATTATGTGTTAAGGCATCTAGAGCCCTGCATACACGTCTTTTTGTTATTTAAATTGCAATACATTTTTAAAATAAAATAAGTAGTGATTATTATATTTTATAATTGTTATATTTTATATATATTAATGATTCTTAAAAGAAATCATTCTCCTCCTCCACATCCTTTTCCAGCCATGAGTGCACTTGTAGCTTTCCAAAGCAACTTAACATACATCCTTAAAAATCAATTTTTTGAAAGCAAAATGAGGAACCTTTTAAGCTTCTAAAGAGCATGTTGTTGGTGATGGTGATTTTTGTTTGTTTGTTTGTTTGTAAATACACATAGCATTTAAAACACATTCTGATGGCTACAGGAAAAATACTACAATAGAACCTCAGAGTTATGAACACCAGAGTTACAAACTGACCAGTCAACCAACCACACACCTCATTTGGAACCAGAAGTACGCAATCAAGCAGCAGCAAAGACCCCTCCCCAAAGGCAAATACAATACCGTACTGTGTTAACTCTAAACTAATACAAAAATAAAGGGAAAGCAGCAATTTTCTTCTGCATAGTAGAATTTCAAGGCGGTATTAAGTCAATGTTCAGTTGTAAACCTTTGGGTATGTCTTCACTACAGCAGTAGGTCGATTTCCCTTAAGTCGATTTTCTAAAGCAGACTGCATAAAGTCGACTTAGTGCATCCCCATAAAGCACACAGGTCGACAGTGTCTGTCGTTACAACTTTTGCAAGGGTCGACATAGTGAGCATTGCACTGTGGGTAGATATTCCACTGTGCCGGGAGTCCCCAGCAGGCACCACCTTTCGGGGCAGCCGGGCATGCTCCCCAGGGGACCAGCCACCAGTCCGAGCAGTTCCGTGGTCCCCCGTGCCCGCCCGAGCAGCCCCGCGCCGGCTCCCCCCGCCCGCCCAAGCAGCTCCGTGGACCCCCGTGCCCGCCCAAGCAGGTCCGCGGACCCCCCCACCCGCCCGAGCAGCCCCGTGCTGGCTCCCCCGCCCGAGCAGCTCCGCGGACCCCCGTGCCCGCCCGAGCAGCCCCGCGCCGGCTCCGCCCGCCCGAGCAGCCCCGCGCCGGCTCCCCCCACCCACCCGAGCAGCTCCGCGGACCTCCCGTGCCTGCCCGAGCAGCTCTACGACGGCTCCCCCCCCCATGCAGCTCCACGCCGGCTCCCCCCACCCACCCACCCGAGCAGCTCCGCGGACCCCCGTGCCCACCCGAGCAGCCCCGCGCCGACTCCCCCCGCCCACCCGAGCAGCTCCGCGGACTCCCGTGCCCACTCGAGCAGGTCCGTGGACCCCCCCATGCCCACCCGAGCAGCTCTACGCTGGCTTCCCCCCCTCCCCCGCGCAGCTCCGCGCCAGCTCCCCCCCACACACACCCGCCCGAGCAGCTCCGTGGACCTGCTTGGGCGGGCAGGGGGGTCCGCGGAGCTGCTCAGGCGGGCACGGGGGTCCGTGGAGCTGCTCAGGCGGGCACGGGGGTCCGTGGAGCTGCTCGGGCAGGCGGGGGGAGCCGGCGCGGGGCTGCTCGGGCGGGCGGGGGGGGTCTGCGGAGCTGCTTGGGCGGGGGGAGCCGGCACGGGGCTGCTCAGGCGGGCGGGGGGGGGTCCGCGGACCTGCTCAGATGGGCACGGGGGGGGGGCGCGGAGCTGCTCGGACTGGTGGCTGGGGCATTGTGGAAGGTCGGAGGCTTAATGTCACATGCATCCTCACTAATTGACAATCGACCCAGAGAGGTCGATTTCAGCTACTCCTCTCGTTAGGGAGGAGTACAGAAGTCGATTTTAAGGTCCCTTTAAATCGACTTTAATGGCATGCATGTGAGGACGGGTACATGTTTATATCGACTTAACGTCGCTAAAGTTGACGTTAAGCCCTAGTGAGGATCAGCCCTTTGAAAGTACAACCATAACATCTTGTTCAGAGTTATGAACATTTAAGAACAACCTTCATTCCCCAGGTGTTTGTAACGCTGAGATTCTGCTGTACCAATTGTTGCAGTCATAAGCCTTATTATCCTATTACCATTTGAGCTCTGCCACTCAATATTTAGGAAGACAATAAATAGGACTCATAACCTATGAAGTGAAGGCTCTACTTGTTTGCAAGAACTTGGAGGAATTTCTAGAGAAGAAAAATATAAAAGCAGATGTGGAGAGCTATGGGAGAAAGAAGAAAAAGTAAAAGTCCAGCACACTGCATCCCAGGTCCAGATTTTCAAAAGGTATTTTCTCCTAACTTGCATCAATTTCAATAGAAGTTAGGTACCTATATATTTTTGAGGATCTGGACTCAACAAAATTGTCAGCTGCAGACAAGGGAGCACTTCCCTCTAGACAATGCCATCAGCAGAAACCAGATACTTTATCTAATGTAAGAAATACTGAAAAAAACAAAGAAATAAAAATAAAAATAGACGTGAATGGTGCTACGTTTTCATTAAAATGCAGCCAGGGATTTAATGTAAAAAATGTATCTAAATGTCATTTAGTTTGCTTTGTAAACATAACACCTCTATTTGCTTCCTACAAACCCCAGAAAAATCCCATGTTTTTTACTGTCTGAACTCCTAAACACCACAAAAAATACCCAAATAATTCTTCAAAATGATTATTTCTCAGATGCTCATTATTTCAAAATTATTCTAAAAGTTCAAAAGTCTACCTCTAAATAAAAGAGAGCAACAGATCTGTTTCCTTCCTCACAAAATAATGATTCTTGCATCTCTTGATGAGCTGATGTATGATTATATTACATTATTATTATTAACTCTTTGTTTTCAGGCATCTTTATCCTACAGACACTAGACACACACCCTTGCTAAGGTAGGGATGCACCAGAGGATAGGCACAAGACCAAAAGTTACCCACCAAGCTTTACAGTGTAGCTTGAGACTACTGTGAAGGTACAGAGCATGACGTCTTCATGTCCAACCATTCAAATCATGATGGATTAGAATGAATACCACTTAGTTCAATACAAAGCATTACAAGTTAGTACAGTAAAACCTCAATATAACGGACTAATTCGGGCGAGGGGGTGTCCGTTAAAGCCGAAAGTCCGTTATTTAATAATAAAAAAAACCCAAGCAGTCGGAGCAGCAGCCCGTCCAATTAGTCCGTTATATCGAGGTTTTACTGTACTTTTAACTATCATGTTAAAGTTCAGCGGTTCTCAAACTTGTTGAGACCGCGATCCCTTTTTGTGCTCTGGCGGGGGGGCGCGATCCCTCCGCCGAAAAGCCGCCGGTTTTTTTTTTAAAAAAACAAAATTAAAAAAACCTGCCGTGGACCCCCCTGCGCCCCAGCCCCAGTCCCCGCTGGCGGCCGGGGCTTGGGGATCCAGCCGCCGCCCGTGGAGCGCGGCTCGAGCCTCGCTCCTCGGGGCTCCAGCTGCCGTGCTCCCCGGGGCTCGGGGCTCCAGCCGCCGCGCTCTTCGGGGCTCCATCCGCTGCCCGGGGAGCGCGACTCGATCCGCGTTCCCCGGGGCTCGGGGCTCGCTCTCCGGGGCTCGGGGCTCCAGCTGCCGCGCTCTCCGGGGCTCAGGGCTCCAGCCGCCGCCAGGGGAGCGCGCGGCTCCAGCCTCTGCCCGGGGAGCGCGGCTTGATCTGCGCTCCGCAGGGCTCGTGGCTCCAGCCGCCCGCCCGCAGGCGGGAGCCGGCAGCCAGCCCGCCCGCTGCCGGGACCCAGGCGGCGGCTGGGAGCCGGCAGTCAGCCTGCCGGCTGCTGGGAGCCGGGCGGCAGCCCGTCCGCAGCTCGAACCCCGGTGGCAGCAGGGAGCCCGCAGCCAGCCCTCGACAAACGGATTTCGGATGCATCAGACTTTCTTAAAAATTTTGTCCGTTGCATCCGAAGTCCGTTAAATCGAGGTCCGTTAAATCGAGGTTTTACTGTACCTCCAATCTCCAGAAGCTATGCCAGATCAAGACAGACCACTGCTAAGGTCTGCAGCAAGCAGAGGTTGTAAATCAAGATCACATATTTTATGCTACAATCTCAATTTTATGGGGCCTTACCTCAAACTGAAACAAAGCAGAGGCACCAATCAAGATCCTCAGGATGGATCTAGCCCATCTGATATATTTATGTGGCCTGCATGATATTATATGATATATATTCATTTAAAAAGTAAGTTTCTAACCATGCTGGTAGCAACAAAATCCTTCCATTTATGAACTGAATATAACCAATACAGTGGTTATAATTATTTTTTATTTGTATTACTGTAGCATATAGGACCTAAGTCATGGACCGGGACCTCATTGTGTTAGGTGCTGTACAAACACAGAACAAAAAGATGGTCCCTGATCCAAAAAGCTTACAATTTAAGTAGAAGACAAGAGACAACAGATGGATACAAACAGATCGGGGAGGACAAGGAAACATTGAGACAACACTGGTCAGCAGAATAGGCAGTAGTCTCAGTACACCAGCAGCCTAACTCTTGTCACGGTTTGTGTAGAGATGATAGAGAAGAGATTTGAAGGAAACAAATGAAGTGACAATGCAAGTGTTTACAGGGAGCTCCAGCTAAGAATGAGGAGCAGCATGGCAGAAAGCATGAAGATGCTTTTCTGAAGATGTAAGTGAAAGTGGGCAATGGACACTGGCATTGCAGGCTGATCAGTCAGGAGTCAACATCGCAAAACTGAATGAGATATGACAAGTAGCGTGGGGACAGACAGTGAAGGTGTATGCCTGGGTGTGCAAACAGCCTGGAATAGCCACTCAGAAAGATGGAAATTTCCTTTCCTTCCATTAATCTTATTGGGCTTTAGAATTGACTCAGCAATGAGGACGCTTCTATGTCAATATTTTCTGTTTCATTTCTGATCACTATAGGGATAGATTGGAATTGGAAGTTGCTGTAGGGAAATAAATGAAAAGGAAAATAAACAGAGAAGGGAGGTTTTAGAGAAACAAAGGGCAGTGATTATGGCACTAGTGAAAATTTTCTTGTTGAGAATATTTACTAAGGACCTCTGAATGAAACAATTAGCACTGAACAAATATACTAAACAATAACTAAAAGTACAGTTACTATGTAAAGGCCATAGTATACCCATGATCCTTTTGCACAGACCCATTTAGCATCAGTGGGCGTTTCACTGTGACACATAGGGAGTATGTCATCCTAAACTGATTCATCCCTCCACTGATTAGAATGAAAAATGGAATATTTCCCTCTCCAGCCACTGGCAGCCCAGATATAGGGCATTAAATATTTGGCTCGTCGGTCTCTGGGAGCTGACCCTTAGATAAGCTGATAGTTGGCGGTCTCTGTGAGAACAGCAGTAGCCATCTGCTCCATTTTGTGCAAACTAGGTGAAGTGCCCACAGGAGAGGCCGCCAGTAGGGCAGAATTTACACTCCACCCCCAGTGCATCTCCTGACAAACAAAACAAGCAGCTTCTTTGCCCAACACTTGGATTATTTTTTAAACACATAAAGCAGAATATTGGTGGAGTTTACCAATAGGTTTAAAAAGCCAGTTTTTTTGTCCTATAGGCAATGATGTAGGAAGGGCCCATGTAGCCCTACTGAGCTTCCCCTCACCCGCCTGCACCTCCGGGCCACACGGAGCCGCAGCTGCTGTAGGCCACAGTCTCCCAGGCGCAGGGAGAGAGGCCGGAGGGGAGCAGCCCTGGGCAAGGTACATCTGCTAACAATGGCTCCCGCTTGATGTTGACAAAAAGCAGGTGACAGACAGGCGCCAACCCAGGGGCGCTGCCATTTGCAATGGAAACGGATGGTGTCGACCTGGCTCCTCACCCATCGGAACCGGCCATCCGCGGCTCTCAAGCAGGCGGCGCCCTCCGGTCCCGCTCCCTGCAGCCCGGGATGCGCTGGACCCTGACTCCCCCCGCGCTGCCAGCGAGCCGGGGATGCGCCGAGCGAGCGCCCCCCCCCCCCCCGCCGGCTCCCACATCTGGCGGGGGGGGGGGCGCAGCTGTCTGGGGTCTCGCAGCTGGAAGGGAGGGGGAATGCCACGCCCCCGCCTCACCCGGCAGCTCGGGGCGGCCCGGGGACAAGGTACCGATGCCCCAGGTGGGATCCGCTCCCTGCGCATCCGCAGCCCGGCCAGGCCTCCCGCCGCCGCCGCCATCCATCCGCCCTCCCCCGGCACCGCCTCCCCCAGGCGTCTGGCCGCTGTCAAAAGCCCCCCCCCCCCCCCCCGAGAAGAGCCGGGAGCGTCGGCCCCGCGGGATGGGGAGGGGAGAGGAGGGGGAGCCGGGGATCAGCGCAGAAAACAGGTCCCGATGCCACCAACCTACCGCCTGCATCGCCCTTCATGGCGTGCTCGGGAGTATTGGTCTCTGCCCCTCGAGTTTGGGGAGGTGTGAGGGTTGGTTTGGTTGGAGGAGGTTCCTCCCTGCAGCGTCGGTGGTGATGCTGGGGGCTGAATGGAGAAGACGTGACACACGGGGAGGAGGCGGCAGCGGCAGCCGCCCTCTGCAGTTGGTAGATAAGGGCGGTCGGCGCTAGCAGGTTCCTTCCTCGCCCAGGCTAGACTTACAGCCTTCAGTCTCGCAGCAACGGCTGTGACTCCACTGGCAGGGGACAGGCGCACCCACACCGGGCGTGCACACACACACCGTGTAAACACGGGCATGTTCAAAAGACACAGAAATGCTTCTGAATAAATGCACAGATACATACACAGAAACAAGAGCGCACACACAGGGCAGATGCACAATGCATACACAAAGGTGTTGACACACAAACAGGTATGCTGGCAAAGACAGAAGGAGAGTGACAAATGCATACACATGGAATCCACACTCACTGTACACAAGGATAAATTGTATAAAACAATGCACATCGTATATACACACATACGGTGCTTTTACATACAGACATGGCACAATATTGCCAGTTCGCATGGCTTTCTTGAACCCCCAACTTGTATAGGAGCATGTGATTAGGTGAAAATCTCTCCGGGGGAGAAGGTGGTTTGTTTAATTTTCTAACCATCATGGTTGGGGAGAAAAGCTTGAAATGTGACCTGAATGTTACCTCAAGTTTCAAAAATTGTTATTTTTTAAGTTTTTGTTTTTTAAACACTTGGTTTTCTAAGCAAATATCATGATTATGGGGCCCCAAATCATGATTTTCTAATGTGATGTGGTATTGAAAACCTCAGACAACACATAAACCTACATACAGCTAAAAATGCTTACATACACACACCAGCTGTGCAGAGACATGTGTAATGCAGCCACACAGATCGATACAATACATGCACATAAATATGGTCCACACACATATGATACAGCAGTAAGGATTTTGCCTGTATAGCCACATTCAATACATGAAAAATATATACCTGTATATTGTTGGATTACAAGGATTACTTTCAGCAGCAATTACAGTAGTTAGAAGAGAAGGGTGACCAGTTGCACCGGTATTATGCTCTTGTGACACACACACACACACACCACCCCAAGAAATACATTAGACACAAGGGTAATGGAATATCCAATTTATAAAAAATATTCTTTAAAATACACCTCCGTACCCACCCTGGTTATTCACTAGGCCTCAAAATACAATTAAAAATAAAAACACCTCAAGTCCTTTATACAGGATAAAATTGAATAGTCGCTGAACAACAACAAACAGAAACTGTTCCATGGGAAAATAAATCCAAACTCAAACATTCCACAAACTGTTTGTCAAGCACTAGGATAATTTGGTTATTTTGGTTAAAAAAAAAAAACTTGTTTGGGTGCTTCAAAGCCATTATCATCTCTATGCTCTTTCCCTATGCCCATGAAGCACCATTTTTCAAATGGTTTTTTCAATTGACATCAGCTGTGTGAAATTATTTCATATCATTAAAAAGTGGGAAAACATCTTTGATCTAAAGTTCAGTACTAAAATAAATGGATAAATGCATAGAAATATTTGGTAAAATATTATTGTAAATAGATTCTAAAAATGCAAAAATAAAGGGAAAATGTTCACACAAATCATGCCATTATCTGCTTATATAGAATCACAGAAGCATAAGGCAGGAAGGGACCACGAGAAGTCATCAAGTTCAGCTCTCTATGCTGGGGCAGGATCAACTACTAAACCTAGACCATCCCTGGTCAATATTTGTCCAACTTGTTCTCAAAAACCTCCAATAATGCGGATTCTACAACCTCCCTATTCCAGTGCTTAACTGTTACAGCTGGAAAGTTTTTCCTAATATCTAACCTAAATCTCTCTTGTTGCAGAATAAGTTTATTATTTCTTATCCTACCTTCAGTGGACATGGAGAATAACTGATCACAGTTCTCTATAAAACTGGCCTTAACACATTAGAAGCCTACTATGAGATCCTCTGTCAGTCTTCTTTTCATAAAACTAAACCTGCCCATTTTTTTAACCTTTCCTCATAGGTCAAGTTTTCTAAATCTTTTATTATTTGTGGTGTTGTCCTTTGGACTCTCTCCAATTTATTCACATCTTTCTGAGGGCATGTCTTCACTACAACTTTAATTCAACTTTAATGACGTTAAGTCGAATTAAACGTGTACCTGTCTTCACATACAAGCCCTTAAAGTCGATTTAAAGGGCCCTCAAAATCGACTTTTGTACTCCTCCAAAACGAGAGAAGTAAGGCTGAATTTGACATTCCAAGGTCGATTGTGGGCTAGTGAAGACGCAACCGACATTAATAGCCTCCAGAGGCTGTTAATCCAACTGTCCCACAATGCTCCATTCTGACCGCTCTGGACTGCCTCACTGCTCCACTGTGACCGCTCTGGACAGCACTCTCAACTCGCTGCTCTGGCCAGGTAGATAAGACCCGGGAACATTTGAATACCATTTCCTGTTTGGTCAGCGTGGCCAGCTCACCTGAACAGCTCAGTCACCATTCAGAACAATCAGCAGCACAAGCCGCCATGCAGAGCTCAGCATCACAAGACTCCATGCAGAGCTCAGCTGCCCTGGAGACCAGCCAGAGGAGAAGAGCTCCAGCATGGTCCACTCGTGAGGTGCTGGATCTCATCACTATCTGGGGAGAGGAATCCGTGATGTTGGAACTAAGCAACAACAAACGGAATGCCAACACGTATGGAAGACTCTCCAAGGCCATGCTAGAAAGGGGCCACAACAGGGACGCAATGCCGCGTGAAAATTAAGGAGCTGAGGCAAGCGTTCCAGAAAGCCAAAGGAGGCAAACGGACGATCAGGGGGCGCGCCACAGACATGCTGGTTCTACAATGAACTAAATCAGATAATGGGGGGCGCCCCCACCACCATCGCACCGGTCTGCATGGACTCCACCGATGGGATAATCGTCAGGGAGGAGACTGATTCCGATGAGGACGACCATGAGGAGGAGGGAAATTTCACGGAGCAGCAGGAGGCCAGCGGAGAAACCATGTTACCAGACAGCCAGGAGCTGTTTATCACCCTGCAGCCAGCACCATCCCAAGCCTCCCAGGGGGGTAAGTGTTTCTTTTTAAGGGATTACATGACGCATGATTTTTTAAAGGAAGCATTTATTAATGAGTAACTTGCGCTAAGGACTTAGCGTGCTTTCATTGCTGGTCAATTTCTACTCAAAGAGTTTGTCAATATACTCCGGGATTGACCGGAAGTCCTCCGCGGACATCTCAATGAAGCTATCCAGGAGGTAGCGATGAATCTTCTGCAGCAGATTTCTGGGGAGAGCCGCCTTATGTGGTCCCCTGTGATAGGAGACCATCCCACGCCATGAAAGTAGTAAGTAGTCTGGTATCATTGAGCAGGCTAGCATTGCGGCGAAGGGACCAGGACTTTGCATGGAGGCAAGGAGCATGGGCTCTCTATCTCTCTGAGAAATTCTCAGCAAAGTGATGTCATTCATGGTTGCCTGTTTGAAATACGGACTGCAATTAGTAGGGAGATAAAGATTCCCAGCTGCAAAGTACTCTTTTCTGCTGAGGACTGACCAACCGCCCCCCCCCCCCAAACGCTCACCCCCCGCCAGCCCGTAGCGGTAGCTAGCAGGGAATCTGAACAGTCTGCAAGCGGTTGCTTCCGCTTCAGATCCAACGCGCACCCAACCCCCCCCCCCAGCCCGTAGCGGTAGCTAGCAGGGAATCTGAGCAGTCTGCAAGCGGTCTGAAGAGCCCCAACCAGCCCTTAGCCCTTTGGCCTTTGTTTTGCAGTTTGCAGTTCAGTGGGAGCCACGCGGTGGGGGGAAGGGGGTGGGGTTACTCTACAATATGAAAGTGCTGCTTTTAACTTACCATGGCCAGCTGCACGGTGCTTTCAGAAGCCGTGTTGGGCTGAGGCACGCATATGTGTCTGAGATGCTGTGACTTTTCTGTGAGCTCACTTTTAGGTGTAGAACATGACCTTGTACAGAAATCATATCAGGCCTCTGAATACTGAGGTTTTTAATAGCATAGTACTCCCATTGTGTACCGTCCGAGACTGCATCTGCCTCCTAACCTTGAATGTATCTGTCTCATAACTTTCAAACTTTCTTTGCCCACATTCGCCCACAGATGAACAATTATCTCAGAATCCCCCGTCCTGCTCCTCCCGCAGTGCATGGCTGATACGAAAGCGTAAAAAGAAAACGCGAACGCGCGATGATATGTTCAGTGAACTCCTGGAGAACTCTCGCGCTGAGGCAGCCCGCCAGACGGAATGGAGGGAAAGATTGATAGAGGCAAGGAATCGAGAGATACAGGCAAGGAATCGAGAGAGGCAGGAATCGAGAGCCGTGGCAGAAAAGAGGGAAGAACAGTGGCTGCAGTGACAGGACCGCGAAGAAAGACGCATGGATGCTTTGATCCATATAATGGAGGACCAAAGCAACATGCTGCGATCTCTGGTGGAGCTGCAGCAGGGCCAAAGATCACCTCTGCAGCCCCTGTCTAACAATCCCTCCCCCTCCCAAAGTCCCATAGCTTCCCCACCCAAACGCGGGGTGAGAACCCGGGGGGGCAAGCTCCGTGGACCGATCCACTCCACCCCACAAGCCAGCAGAAGCAGCAGCAGCAGCAGCAGCAGGCTGACCTTCTCTGAAAACTTTTAAAAGCTGCTGTGTCTTGGCCACCCCTCCTCTCCCCCCTTCCCCCCCCCCCTCCTCTGTCCGCTCCTCCCCCAGTGCGACTGCTGGTTTCCCTCCAGGATACCATGACAGTGATCCCCTGTATTTGTATTTCTGATGAACCAATAAAGGAACCATGATTTTTCAAACAGTGAATTTATTTCCTCTGCAAGCATGGGGAGGGGGGAGGGAAAGAGGATTCAAGGACAGCAGGCTTAGAGCACAGCAAGGGAGCAGGTTCTCAGACGCCATGTCGGGCACTCATAAAACTGGCTTTCAAGGCGTCCTTGAGGCGCAGGGCCTCATGGTGCACTCTTCTACTTTCTCTGCTGTCTGGCTGCTGGTAAGTTGCAGACAGGGAATTTGCCTCTGCCTCCCAGCTCGCCATAAACGTTTCCCCCTTGCTCTCACAGAGATTGTGGAGCACAGAGCAAGCAGCAATAACAATGGGGATATTTCTCTCGCTGATGTCTGAGCGAATCAGTAACGAATGCCATCTCCCCTTCAGACGGCCAGATGCACACTCTACGGCCATTCTGCACTTGCTCAGCCTGTAATTGAACAGCTCCTGACCCCTGTCCAGGGCTCCTGTGTAGGGCTTCATAAGCCAGGGCATTAGGGGGTAGGCTGGGTCCCTAATGATAACGATCAGCATTTCCACACACCCCCACGGAAATTTTCTGGTCGGGGAAGAAAGTGCCTTGCTGCAGCTGTCTAAAAATCCTAGAGTTCCTGAAAACACGAGCGTCATGAAGCTTTCCCAGCCACCCCACGTACAGGTCAGTGAAACGTCCCTTGTGGTCAACCACTGCTTGCATGACCATTGAATAATATCCCTTCCGGTTTCTGTACTCGGCGGCCTCGTAGTCCGGTGCAAGGATAGGGATATGAGTCCCATCTATAGCCCCACCACAGTTAGGGAATCCCATGGCGGCAAAGCCATCTATTGTAGCTTGCAGGTTTCCGAGGTTTATAACCCGGTGTAGCAGCTGATCGACGATTGCCCTGCTTACTTGCATCACAGCAAAGCCCACTGTAGACCTACCCACCCCAAACTGATTCACGACTGACCGGTAGCTGTCTGGCGTTGCAAGCTTCCAGAGGGCTATCGCCACTCGCTTCTCCACTGTAAGGGCCGCTCTCATTTTGGTATTCTCGCGCCGGAGGGCCGGGGACAGCAAGTCACAAAGTTCCATGAAGGTGCCCTTTCGCACGCGGAAGTTTCTGAGCCACTGGGAGTCATCCCAGACCTGCAGCACTATGCGATCCCACCAGTCCGTGCTTGTTTCCCTGGCCCAGAATCCGCGTTCAATGGCATGAGCCTGCCCCATTGCCACCAAATTTGACAGATTGTCAGTCGCCCTACTTCCAAAAACGGCAGTGTCCCTGTCGTCCTTGCTGTGCACGTCCTTGTCCATCTCCTCCTCACTGTCGTTGGGTTCCAGAAAGCGCAGTTGTCCCCGGATCACATTCCTCTGCAGACGGTTCAGCATGAAATCCGCAACCGTGATCAAGGTCTTCACAACGGCCATTACTGTTTCCGTGGTGTCAGCGGGCTCCATGCTTGCAGTGCTATGGCGTTAGCGCGGTGCGGAGAAAGGGCGCGAATTATGGGATGTCTACCAACAGTGCACCGCTCGTAATGGGGGTCGGCGGCGCAGAAAAAGGGCGCAAAATTTGGAAATGCCTACCCATAGTGCAGCACTCGAAATGGTGCCTGCTGGGGGATCCGGGAACTGTGGGATAGGTACCCACAGTGCAACGCTCGTTATGTCGACGCTTGCAAAAGTTGTGCAGACAGACACTGTCGACTTGCTGTGCTTTGCTGTGCTTAGTGAAGACACACAAAATCGACTGTATACAGTCTGCTTCACAAAATCGAATTAAAGGAAATCGACCTACTGCTGTAGTGAAGACATACCCTTAAAGTGCAGCACCCAGAATTGGATTCAGTAGTCCAGCTGAAGTTTCCCCAGTGCCAAGCAGAATGGGCCAATTATCTCTTGTGTCTTAAATATGACACTCCTGTTTATATACCCCAGAATATTAACCTTTTTTTGCAACTGCATTTGCATTGTTGATTCATTCAGTTTGTGATCCACTCTAGCCACAAGAATCAGAGAGGTAACCGTGTTAGGCTGGGTTTGCAGAAGTGACAAAGAGTCCTGTGGCACCTTAAAGACTAACAAAAGTATTGAAGCATAAGCTTTCGTGGACTAGTACCCACTTCGTCGGACTCTAACCACAGATCCTTTTCAGCAACTATTACCTGTCTGCTATTCTCCATTTTGTAGCCATGCATTTGATTTTTCCTTCTTCTGTGTTTTACTTTAAACTTCTCTTTATTGAATTTGTTTCAGACCAATTCTCCAATTTTTCAAGGTCATTTTGAATTTTAATCCTGTCTTCCCAAGTGTTTGCAACCCCGCCCAGCTTGGTGTCATCTGCAGATTTTCTTAACAAACTCTCTACTCCATTATCCAAGTCATTAATGAAAATACTGACTAGTACCAGACTCAGGACTGATCCAGGTGGGACCCCAGTGAACCACTCTTTCAGTATAGTCTTTCAACCAGTTTTAAACCCACTTTATTGTAATTTAATCTAAAGCATATTTTCCTAGCTTGCTTAAGAGAATGTCATGTTGGACTGTGTCAAAAGCCTTACTAAATTCAAGATGTATCAGGTCTACTGCTTCCCCCGAAGATATTAGACTAGTAATCTTGTTAAAGAAGGATATCAAGTTGGTTCGGCATAATTTGTTCATGAAAAATCCATATTGGCCCTCTTCCTTATCACCCTATTATCCCCTAGATGCTTATAAAATGATTGTTTAATAATTTCCTCCAGTAGCTTTCCAGGTATCAAAGTTAGTTTTACTGGCCTATAATTCCCCCTGGTCACTTTGTTACCCTTTTTAAGGATAGGTACTATGTTTGTCCTCCATTCTCTGGGACGTCACCCATCCTCCATGAGTTCCCTAACTGTTAATGGTTCTGAGACTGCTTCAGCTAGTTCCTTAAGTACCCTAGGATTAATTTAATCAGGCCCTGACAACTTGAATACATGCAACTTATCTAAATATTGTTAACCTGTTCTTTCTCTATTTTAGCTCACATTCCTTCCCTCTGGTTGTTCATATTAATGATGTTGATTAGCTGGTCACCATTACCTTGTGAGTGAAAACTGAAGCCTTTTCAATGTCATCAGATATTAGTTCTCCTTCCCTACTAACTAGAATAATAATACTTTTTAGATAATGCTTTCTTAGCCAAAAGAGCCAAGTTCCTTTGTCTTTCTGTTGCTCCTAAGGTATTTAAATAACCTCTTATTATTGTCCTTTATGCCCCTTCTAGGTGAAAATCATTCTGTGCCCTAGCCTTTCTGATTTTATCCCTACATACTTTTGCTATTCTTTTGTACTTATTCATCCATGTTTCCAATTTATTCATCCATGTTTCCAATTTTTGTAGGATTTCTTTCTGATTTCTCAGGTCATTAAAGAGCTTCTTCTGATGTAGCCATAGTGGCCTCTTTTATAAATATTCCTATCTTTCCTTCTCATCAGGATAGTTTGCAGCTGTGCCTTTAATAGTGTCTCCTTGAGATGCTGCCAGGTCTCCTGAATTCCTTTTTTCCTTATATTCCTTCCCATGGGATCTTGCCCTTACCAGTTCTCTAGATTTGTTAAAATCTGCTTTAAAAAAAAAAAGTCCATTTCCCTTGTTCTACTGTTCTCACTGCTTCCTCTCGTTAAGATCATGAAATCTATCATGTCATGATCACTTTCACCCAAGTTACCAGCCACCTTCAAATCTGTCACCAATTCCTCCCTATTGGACAGACTCAAGTCTAAAATGCTTGTCCCTTTGTTTACTTCCTCCATTTTCTGAAACAAAAAGTTGTCTCTAAAACATTTAAATAACTTACTGGAAATTTTCTGTTTTGTTGTATTATTTTTCCAATAGATGTCCGGGTAAAGTCCCTCATTCTACCAGAGTCTGCCCCATTATTAGCAATATTGTGTACTAGCGAAAATACCCGGTGTTGCTCGGGTCAGTCGGAGGTGGGGAGGGGGCAGACAGCTGAGCGAGTGCGGGGTCCGTTGGAGGGGGCAGAGAGCAAACCTGACACCCTCACCTCACCCCTCCCAACCAAACCCGACACCCCCACCTCACTTACCCCTCGACCAACCCCGACTCACATTTTCACCCCCCCACCCAAACCCAACACCCCCACGTCTCCCCCCTACCAACACCCCCTGACCAACACCCACACCTCACCCCCCTGTAGACCAAACCTGACACACCCACCTCACTTCCCCCCCCAACCAAACCCGACACCCCTACCTACCACCACAAACAAACCCGACACCCACACCTCACTTACCCCTCGACCAACCCCGACCCCCCTCCTCACCCCTCGACCAACCCCGACCACCCCTCCTCACCCCTCGACCAACCCCGACCCCCCTCCTCACCCCCCAACCAAACCCAACACCCCCACCTTACCCCCCCACCAAACCCAACACCCCCTGACCAACCCCAACCCCCACACCTCACCCCTCACCCACCCAGACACCTTCCCACCCACCCAGACCAAACCTGACACCCCCGGCTCACTTACTCCCCGACCAAACCCGACACCCCCACATCACCCCCCCGACCAAACCCGACACCCCCACCTCACTTACCCTCCGACCAAACCCAACTCGGATCCGTCGGAGTGGGGAAGGGGGAGAGAGGTGAGGGATTCCGGGGTCCGTCGGAGGTGGGGGGGGGCAGAGAACTGAGAGATTCCGGGGTTCCGTTGGAGGGGGGAGGGGGCAGAGAGGTGAGGGATTCCGGGGTTCTGTCGGAGGTGAGGAGGGGGCAGAGAGCTGAGGGATTCCGGGGTCCGTTGGAGGGGGGAGGGGCAGAGAGCTGAGCGAGTGCAGTGTCTGTTGGAGGGGGTATTATGACATCATAACTATGTCACAGAGAACAGCAGCTGCCCAGCTGATGTGATTGGCCTTTAAAGAATTTCACCCCTGGGGGGCGTCAGAGGTGAGATTTGAAAAATTTTCGACTCTTACAGTCATTAGGACCCCAAGACCTCTAACTGTACCAAATTTCAAGTCTCTGGCTCAAACGGTGTGGAAGGAGTAAGCATACATACACGCATACATACATACACGCACGCATATACCATTTGACTTTTATATAGATAGATTTTTAGTTTCTTGGTCAGAAAAGTAAGCTTCTTTACATTTATACTTTGCCTTTAATTGATAATGACTGGTGTGAAATAATATAAAATAATAGCTCTGTGGAGCTTGTGAAATCCAAAAAGGACCTGATCCTTATGGAGGATTGCTTATGCAAGTGAAATTACACACATGCATAAGCATTTACAAAATTATGCCCTAATAAAGAAACAGAAATTGAAAGGAAAATGTATGCTTAAAATTGAATTACAGTCTTTTATATTTTAGCTCTTAGATATTAGAGCAAAAACCAATTGGCCATTAAGGTAGTAGGCCTTAAGAACACAGTCCTGATCCTGCAAACACTAACATATAGGTTTAACATTAGTACCCTGAGTAGTCCAAAGAAAGCACGTGGCATAACTATTTGCAGGTTTGGGGCCCTGGATATTAAACAGCCCACAAATGCCCAATGGCCAATATTGAAAAATATTCATGTAGAAGTAAGTATGCTTAGATATAAAATAGCTTCTATTTTGTATTTCTCCTCCCCCATTATATTTTAGTACTTTGTTGCTAGGCAGCATTATGCTGTTGGTGGTACCATCTCTCAGATGAGAAGAGACAGGTGCAAACATTGAAGCTTTACAGCTTAATCTTAGTTTTTGCTAGCAGATGAAATTTTAGTCTGTGTCAGCAGATGTGATCTTGTGCAACAGAACTGCTGCAATTATATGGGTGTTGGAAAAATTGTATTTTCCTTATTAATTTAACAGTTCAACATCTGTACATCACTACATCTGCTAACAAACAGCCAGATTCTGCCATGCTTACTCATATTCAAACATACCTTTAACCTTTCCTCAGTGGGGCTATTAGTCAAATAAGGTGGTAAGAATGATAGAATATGACCCAAGGAGAGTTGTGTAGGCAGTGGAAATATGCAGCTAAGTTTGTAAAGAAAATATCATTCTTACCATTATTCATTTTGTCACAGTTCCTGTTTTCTGTATACAGTAGACTCTCGATTTTCCAGGATTAGGTTAACCAGGATGTGGATTAACCAGGATGTCAAAAAAACTACTCGTAACTCACAGGACCGGCTCTGGCTTTGTTGTCACCCCAATCACACACAAAAAAAACACCCCACCAGGGCACAGGGCAGCCAGGGAACCAACACCCCCTCCCCCTGGCACAGGGTGGCTGGTGAACCAACCACGCCTCCCCATATTTGCTATGGATGGTGATTATCCAGGATTTTATTAACCAGGATAAATTTTTCCCTATCATCCTGGATAATCGAGAGTCTACTGTAGTTATGTTTGTGGCTTAGGAAGCAGTTATAGGAATTTTAAAACTTCAAGAAAGTCATCTAGGCATGTGTTCAAGCATATCTTGCTAAATACAAATAACATAGCTAAGTCAATTTTGTAATTTGAAGAGGCTATCAATGAATGAAAGCTAGTTATATGTCAATTTAGAATATTTAGGGCCGAAGTCTGGCCTGTGATTTATGCATACAATGCCCACTGACGTGGTTAAGGGCAGAATTTGGGCCTTAAACTATTTTTCTTACTGGAATGCAGAAAAGGTTAGAAGGTTGCTTTATACTTGCTCAACTCTAGAAAAGATAAATGAGTTTGCTCAGTCTTTCCAAAAGAATTTCAGCCCTGGGCTGAACCTAACCACGTCGAAGCTTCTGCTCTAAAGGAAAGTTTGTGAAAGCTACAAAAAACTGAAAATAAGAGCTTACAGTGGGCTTCTCTTCTCAGCCATAGCTTTGGGGCCGGGGATTCTGTAACATCATCTGCAAGTCACACTGGGACCTTCTGATGAAAGGTACTTAATAAATCAGTGTTTCCAAAGTTAAACTATGCCCTAGCTCTGTTTATCCATCTACACCTCAGAAAAGTAGTGGGCTCAAAGTATCCACTTGGGACATGTCTGGCTGCAAGATCTGAATAGCCCTCAAAGGGGCTTAAAGAGGCGGAGGAGTTCTTAGTCTCTGTTATGCTCCCTTAAGGCATGTAGTGTGGTCCAAGGCACAGTTCTGCCCTAAATTATTACATTATCAAAGAGGAATATCATTCCTGGTGATGAATAACACACTTAAAGTGTCAGGTGCCTCTAGGCTTAGCTACACCAGAGATCTTCAGGGGAAAACAGATAATGAACACCTCCTGCTCTGTCCCTTCCCAACCAAAGATAACAATAGTTAGTTGTATAGGGACTTCACTCATGTTTTGGACCCAAACCCAGCCAGTTTCATAAAAATCCATTGTGCCTGTTCCCTTCCATGACATCACTATAAATATGCATGTTTCCAGAGCAGAATGTTTATCTTTATTATCTCATTCTAGTTGCATCCGACCAAGTGGGTATTAGCCCATGAAAGCTTCTGCTTCAATACTTTAGTTAGTCTTTAAGGTGCCACAGGACTCTTTGTCACTAGTTGAAAATAGGTAAAGGTGGGCAAATGCTGCAAAACACTGTGTGTGGATATTTGTTAGTGCTAAATCCAGAGTATAAAAATGTCACAATCTCTCCAATATTTGGCCTTCCTTCAGTCGCTCATTATTTTCAAAAGTAGCATGGCAAGATGGCTGAAGACCATGCAAGGATGGACAAAAAGATTCCAGTCCACTGTGCTCTTTCTGCCCATTGATGAGTAGTTCATCCCCTGACCCTACCTTGCACTGTTCCTGAGGCTGCCCCAGGGATTTGTGGATTTGCAGGAATGAGCCAGATCTGGGAACTTCATTACATGGTACCTGGTTCAATACCATCACCTTAATAGACTGTGTGTGTGTTTATTTAATTCCCTTTACCTGTGTTTGTACCTCACTTGTTTTAATTTTTCATTAATATTTATGTGATGCAGTTTTAATAATATGAATGTTCATTTAGTAAAGTATTTGTTATTAAAGGCTTGCTCAGCTCTAAAATAGATCTTACAAAAGGTCATTAAGAAATTTAGAACTAAGTGGCCAGGATAATGCTATTGTCAATCAACAGTATAGATCAGAGGTCTGCTGCTGTTTAGTAAATCACAAATAAGATTAATTCACCTTCACAAATAATTTGGATTGATATACGATTGCCAAACGTGGGTGCTTAGAATCAGGCTCCTAAATTCATATATAAGTACCTAAATAAAAGATCCAAGATATGAGTTTCCAAACTGGATACCTTAAGTCAGGGTTCTACATAAACCTACATATGTGGGCTGATGTTAAAAATGCTGAGTACCCAGAAGCAATACAATAATGGATTGTGGTGGTAGTTGTTGGGTTTGTTTGTTTTTTAAAATCACTAGGCAGGCCAGTAGGTGATGACAAAGTACTGAAACTATATGAATGGTGATTGCTCTAGCTTGGTGAGTCTGGTATCCATATGTTCAACAGCAGTTTCAAGCATTAGATCTAATATATTACTGTTTTGTCTCTTGAGACCCAGGAATGTTTATTTCTTTAAATTTGCCATTCCTTGGATGAATTTTCAGAATTAAGGGCTGGAACAATCTTCCATTGCTATGAGCATTTGTAGTAAAAAAATAAATAAATGAATTTTTCATGATTTTTCCTTCTTTTTGGCTAGCTTTTGCATGGCCTCAAGAAAAATTAAATTATCCCTTTAAAAAGTAAAAGACTTTAGTCACAATACTGATTAAAGCCATCCTGAAAAACATGTTCCCCCAAATTTACCTTACTTGTTGTCTTTAGGAATACACCTAACTTAGGGTACACCAGGCCCTGACTCACTTTCTGAAATAGGTACCAAGTGGAAGAGACCACCCTCTGACTTGTCTCAATAGCATGAGCAAGAGTGGTACATCATTACCATTGTATTGAATAGCAAAATATCTTCCCTCTGCCCACTTGCTCATCAAACTCTTAAACATAGTGGTAGTCTTTTCTTTGGCACAGAATGACAATTTAATGGCTATGGTTGATGCAGTACACTACAAAAGCACAACATTTTGACTAAATTTGGCCTGCAATTTATTTGAATATCCCGTATTCACTGCTATATTATCGAAATTCAGGCCAACCAGTTTTGATTTGAGTTGTTCTGCCTTGATCTCCACAACTCCTACAGGTTCAAGAATAGCAGCCATTTTAGTCTGTATCCATAAAGAAAACGAGGAATCCTGCAGCACCTTAGAGACTAAACTAGTTTATTTCAGCATAAGCTTTCGTGGGCTATAGCTCACTTCATCGGATGCATAGAATGGAACAAACAGAAGTAAGATGCATTTATACACACAGAAAGCAAAAAAAAGTTGTAAATTTTCATACCAATTCCAAGAGGCTGTTAGAAACACCTACGGGTATTTCTATTCTCTATGTCAAACCATCAGCTCCTCCAGATTCCATGTCACATCAGCAAAGAGTATAAGGTGTCCTATTCTGCACACATCTGACATACGTCAACTCCTGCTCAACTACAAATCTGTCAGCAAGCACAATAATAAAGCTGGCATTCTGTATATATTTTTGAGCCACTTCATTAAGAGCTTTTTAATTGTTTCTATAAAGTTTTCACTCCATGGGGTGTTAATATAATTTATACTAGTTAAGATCATTCATGACCATGTAATTGGGAGACTATTTTGTATGTAATCTCTAAAACCGAAATCATGTCTAGCAACTGCATGGGTGGCAATAAACATGTTGGCAAATTATTGGATTGCCTCATTTTGCATTTTATGGAGCAATGCATTAAGAAACAATATTTGTAGACTGACACTCTCTGCTTCCATATATTTCAGGTGAACAGCAGAGCAGCCATGTACATGTAGGGAATGAGTTCTAAAGGTCTTACATCCACTTATAATAGGTCTGTCCTTATAAAGCTTCTGAGATGCATTTTGCCAATTACACAAGACATTTTATCTTTCTGACATGAAACCATGGGTACTCAACTTTTCATGAATTTTGGAAAGTGAGTTCATATCTCAGTTTGTAATATTTCTTAGTATACACTTCTTTACCATATGGTCTACCATATGGTGTGTTACCCTTACTTGGCTCAGGACATTCAGTATTATTACTCTGTAAACAAACTGTCTGGCAGCCCACCAGCAGATTACCCTGGTGGGCTGCATGCAGGCTGCAGGTTGCCCACCACTACTTTAGGCTGATGGTGCCGGTAGAAGGGTTACCAAAAAGAACCCAAGAGAATTTTGGAAGAGATTTTTGATATTTTTCAGCTATTTTTTAAGTTAACCACTTCTCTGTGTGTCGGACTTTTTTACAAATAGTTTGTGAGTCAAATATGAGTGAGTATGGAAATTAAGCTACCTGCTCCTTGGGGCACTAAAGTTAAGCTGGCAATTGCAAGGCCATAACAAAATATTAAAGAGGCCATCTGCCTCCTAAGTTCAAATCAAGCTCTGTTTTGCTGCACAGAAAGTAATAACATTGTATGTTATCTTAGTACAAAACTTTTTCTGGCTTGGTTGGCAAGTTAAAATCTTGTTTGCCTTTTTGTCAAAAATAACAGTCTTTAAACTACCTAACCTTGCCTTGTTTGCAAATCTTATTCTTCCTCTTAAAATTTAAATCGAACTGCTTTACAGCTATTGCTAAGTTTGTTAAGCTCTAAAAGTTGCTACAGAGCTTTCATTAGTTTGATTAGGAAGTTAAACTGCTATTTGCTTTGCAAGAAATGATAAAGCTGTTGAACTACCTGACTGTAGCTGTGAGGCCCAGACACATGCATGGGTATGTCTACACTGGCTAGTTTCTGCAACAGAAGTTATACCACTTTTATTAAAATTCTAGAATTAAACCATTGTGGTGTCTCCACACTGTGCTCCTTGTGATGGTGGAGTGCATTCACATAAGCAGCTCTTGCAACGGCAAAGACAGCAGTGCATTGTGGTAGCTATCCCACTGTGCAACTGGCCACAGGGTGCTTTGGGAATGGTTTGCAATGCCTCATGGGGCAGGCAGAGCATCATATGATGCAGGTTTCCCAATCCCATTGTTCCATGGGCATCCTACTACATTGCCAGCTCCCTTTAAACTGAAGTCGGGGAAGGGAGGGGGAGAGTGTGTGACAGGGAGTGTGTGTGTGTGTATGGAGGGTGGGAAAGAGACAGTGTGTTATGAGGGTGTGACAGTGCTGTTCCTGGTGGGATCCAACTGTGAGTGTCAGATCAGGACAGATTGCTTCCAAAGGGGCAATTACAGCCCAAAGCTGGGGTTTTTCCACACTAAGGCAAATCAAACCAGCCAAACAGAAAAGGCTTTGGTTTCACCCCACTGGCTAACCACAAGTCATACAAGCAATCCCCTTAAGACACTCCAGATTCCCAGTATCACCACCAGCAGCCACCTGTCCTGGGGATCAATGGCTATGCAAACCAATACCCCAAATAAATAAAGAAAACGGTTCTCCCCAATTCCAAAGAATCAGGCCCCAGACCCAGGTCAATATACCAATCAGATCTTCCCACAAATCACGCTGTTGCCAATCCTTTAGAATCTAAAATCTAAAGGTTTAGTATGCAAGGAAAAAGGTATAGGTGAGGGTTAGGAATGGTTAAAAGAAATCAATTACATGCAGTAATGGCACATCTCTTGGTTTCGGTTTACAGCAAAGGTGGAATAACTACAGGTTTAAATCAAAGTCTTTAGAAAGCATCCCATTTAGAGATGAGTCAGCACCTTAGTCCAGAGTTCACCTGTGTAGCAAAGTCCATTCAGAGCTGGAAGCAAGACAGGCTGCAGGCTGGAGGTAGAAGACAAAATGGAGGACGTTCTTCCAGGCTTTATAGACTTCCTCCTGTGGGCAAAGACCCTCCTCCTCCTTATGCAGAGTCTGGTTGCAAACTGAAGGTTCACAGCCACGTGGTCCAATTACCAGACTCTCAATGATTCAGTTTTTGCCCAGGCATGTCCCATGTCTGGGGAGGCTCCTCTCCTCGGGTGTGGACAAAGTTCATTGTGCAGTTGATGACCCTTTAATGGGCTCGAGTTAGCACCAGCCTGTCTGAGATTTCACCCAGGAGCCAAGCCTACGTTTGAAGTACAGGCACCTTGTATCCAATATCCATAACTCCAGTTCCAAAATAGATACACACATATGGTCATAGACACCTGTTATGACCCCCTTCACCTAATATTCGGTACCCCAATGATCTATATGGTACCAAATTATTCCAGTAACGTGACAGAGGGCCAGAGAGTGTGTCAACATGCTGTCTTGTAAGTTCAGACAGCAGCAGGAGGCAACCAGTCTTTAGGCAGGAAGCGGGGGAAACCCCATTTGCCCCCCCTCTCTCCCTAAGCTCTCCCTAGGCTCTCTGCACAGCAATTTCTCTTACACACAAACACAGACACCTGCCTCTGTGTTCAACAGCATGAACATTCCACATTAATGGTTTGCTTTGTTGTAATTGAAATCAATATATTTGAAAAAGTAGAAAAACATCCAAATCTATTTAATAAATTTCAATTGGTATTTTGTTGTTTAACGGTGTGAGTAAAACTGCAATAAATCACAATTAATTTTTTTAATCACAATTCATGTTTTTGAGTTAATCGCGTGAGTATTATTTTTTACATTACCCAGAGGTTCCAATCATTTTTGGGGTGGTATTGTGCTATCCGGAGAAGTAGTAACAGACACTCCTTGCCCTCCAAAAGTTTACAAGATTATGTCCTAATTCTCCTCTGCTTTGCAGCTGGCATAGTCCTCCAAGATATTCAGGCTCCTAACTTTCATTTATCTTTGAAGAGCTGGACCATAGAGCTAGATTCACACAGGGTCTAAGTGTCAAACTTCCTTTTTAAATATTTCTGGGAGCAGGAACTTAAACCTTATTTTCCCTCAGCCCCGGTGGGTGCTATAACTATTGGGCTATAGAATCAATCTCTCACTGCTTCTTGCTTGCTCACTCTCTCTGGCACAATGACTATATTATGATTTATACTCAGTGGAAGAGCTTCAACAGGGTGAGACAGAGATTTTCCCCAACAGCTTGGTGGTGAGATCATTTACCTGTGAGATAGAAGACCAGAATTAAAGTCCCTGCTTCAAATCAGATAGAGCAGGAATCCAAAAACAGATCTCTAAGCTCCAAGGTGAATGCCCTGGTCCCTAAGTCCCTTTGTGTATGTGACCCATAAACCCTGTCCTTTCCTTTGTATCTCACTCCTGAGTAGCTTAGGCAGCTACTTGCTGTCTTATGAGGATCCCTTTCTTAGTCATCTCTGACTATGCAATACATGGGGTTCCTTGGCACCTAACTCAGGACTGAAAATTTCATAGAGAGGCAGGGCACCTAGGAGTTAGTCAGGGATCCGCAACCTTTGGCACACAGCCCACCAGGGTAATCCCCCTGGGGGGCCAGGCCCATTTGTTTACCTGCCACGTCCACTGGTTTGGCCAATCACAGCTCCCACTGGCCACAGTTCATCGCTCCAGGCCAATCGGGGCTGCAGGAAGCGGTGGCCAGCACATCCCTCTGCCCACACAATCCTGAATACCTTAGGCCTGGGCTACACTGTGGTGGCTGGAGGGGGTCGACCTAAGATACGCAACTTCAGCTACGTCAATATCGTAGCTGAAGTCGGTGTATCTTAGGTTGACTTACCTGGCCATCCACATGGAAGCAAGTCGACCACTGCCGCTCCTCTGTTGACTCCACTTCCACCTCTTGCTGAGGTGGAGTTTCAGAGTCGACGGGGAGTGTGCTCGGGGATCGATTTTATCGCCTCTACAGTAGATGCAATAAATTGATCCCCAGTAGATCAATCACTGCCCGCCGATCCAGTGGGCAGTGAAGACATACCGTTAGTGAATCTAGTCCTTAGGCTCCTGTGCTAAATTTGCATGTTAATCATGTGCTTAATTTTTCACACTGCAAGTAATACTGTTGACTTCAGTGGTATTACTTGCTGTGCATAAAATTAAGTATATGTGTAAGTATTTATCGACTTGGGGCCTAGGCCCTGAACCACAAAGAGACTTAGTCACGTAGAAAATTAGGTGCCTAGGCTCCCCACATAATGAATGGGGCGAGATAGGCTCCTTAGAATGGGATGCACAAAATTGCTCAGGCAGTTGAGCACCACCTAAGATAGCCAGAAGGAGATGCCAATGTGAAGGGTGTGTTTTAAGCCCTGCCCTCTCTTAGGAGATAGGCATGTATCTTTGCTTAGCTATCCATGAACAGGAACCTCTCTAATGAGTTAGGTGTCTGCCTCATTCCACACAAAACAGGAGGCGCTGGCCTACCTTATAACTCTTAGCCCACTGGTTTGAACTCTCATGTGGGAGACCCAGCTTCAGTTCCCCCTTCTTTGCCTGATGGGGAGAAGGATTTAAACAGGATACTCTCAGGAGTATGTTCTAACCACTGAATCATTGGATATTCTGATGGGGGGCTCGCTCAGAATAAATAAAGAACAACTGGGACAGGGGGACTGGATGATGGCTCTCCTATCTTGGTGCCCTAACCAGTAAACTACAGAGCCATTCTCTCTTGCTGACAAGTTAAGTATTTATCCACCATGGAGCAGTCATTGGGCTAGAAAGAACAAGAGTGACTCTGTGGCCTGGTAGTTAGGGCACTGAAGTGGGAGATTCTGGGCCTGTTTCCCCTGCTGTAATCACTCTTTCATTATTTATTCACAGTGGAACAGCTTAAACAGGAGAGAATGAGAGAGTCCCACATCAGAATAGCCCATGGCTCAGTGATTAGAGCTTGCTCTTGTGAAGTAAGTGACTCCTATTCAAATCCTCTCTCAACAAGGATTTGACAAGGAGGAGAATTGACCCTGGGTCCCCCACATCCCAGGTAAGAACTTTAATCACTGGGCTACAAGTTTTAATGTGAGTGCCACCACTGCTGCCTCCCTACTCCAGATTTTGAATGGGACCAGATCTTGTTGGTGAGCATACCTGCTGGATCAGGTTCTGCACACAGCTTACTGACATGGACCTGTCTGTCTTCCCCTTATTTGTGAATCACTCTGGGGTTTAGGTGGGAGGTTGGCATATGGACTCAGAGTGAAGCAGCAGCGGGTGTGCCCAGAAGCAGAAACTTAGATACTGAGGGTGGTTTTACCTTGAAAAACTTGAATTCATGTGCTTACAACATTCAGTGGGAGCTTTGTAGCTCACAGTGGAGCCTAAACCTGGGACGTAGGCACCTCAACCCAAGACTTAAGAGTTGTCTGAACTTGAAATGCAGAGCAGGCTTTAAGGTAAATGAGAATCTGGCCCAACTGTTCTATGTTCTTTAAGACACCATGTGCCATTTAACACAGATCTAGTGTATCTGTGTCCACAAACCTCTCAAGCACAAATCATAGCATTTATATGAAAAGATCAAAGGTTAAAGGGCAGCAGTGAAGCATTGTATTTGGAATCAGAGACACATACATATGAAAACAATTATAAAGCCAATGCTCTGGGGTGCATGCACATTCTTGATACTCCACCCTCAGGCTGTATAACTACAGTGTCTTCTCCGAATTTAAAATGTCCAGAGTCAAAGACTTCAAACTAGTTCATGTGAGGGGATGAGGGAAAGATTTTTTTTTAAAAAAGGGGGGGGGGAGAAGAGTGGTATGGTCACTGTATCAGGACAGTATTTCCCCCCCAGGTATAAGTCATAGGTTTCAGACTGCATGAAGCTCTTGGACATACATACACACAATTGAGTGGGAGAGTTCAAGGTAAGTTAAGTGCCAAATGATGGAATTTCCATCTTTACAGTTGAAATGTTTCCTATTCATTTTACCTGAACTCTGAATTTCCTGGATTTCTAACCGTTGTTTTTGTACAATGTTCTTGTAATTTTTTCCCCTTTCAAACTTGTTACTTTTGTTTTTCCCCAAAACAACAAATGCATTTTTAAAAAATATTGAAGAAATATAGCACTTAGTTCTGCATTAAAGATAGGAATCAAAATACAGGGCTCTGTCTATTTTCAAAGACCCTGATCCTGCAACCAGTACTTAACTTTGTACCTATAAACAGACTCATCAAGTGAGCAAGGTTAGCACAAGCATAGCATAAAGCGCTTGCAGGATTTGGTCATAAAGATTTTGTTCTCAGTCTTTCAGTGAGATCTGCATAAATCTGGGATCTCATTGGAGGATCAGGGTCCATATTACCATCAGTAGACTGTCAATTTCAACATATAAAGCTGTAAAATGAAGTAATAATGTGTCGAAACATTCCTTAACATAAGCTAAACATGTACAATTATGTAACACATTCCTACAAGTGTGTGTCATATCCATATTGTTTCAAGTAGATAAGTGTCCTTTGGTTTTATAATTTTTTTTTTAATAAAACAGTAATATAAATTACAATAGCAAATGCACAAAATAAGTTTGAGCAGCCAGTTTGGGGTTCCCTAGTAGAAAAATTATTTTGAGGAAGTAGGGGAAACAAGTATTTTTTCCAATAGGTACTGATTCTATATACTTTTATGGATACAAGGAGATCAGAGGCTGATTGTTGACTATTATGCAGGAGAGATTTTTACCAGTCTATGCAATGTGTTGAAAGTATTCATCAGCATAACTGGCAAAAGTTTGGATTGTTCTTCTTTCAGTCTTTTAGAAAGAATCATATTGTCTTCTCTCCAATTAGATGAAGTAGATCTTTCAAACTTGTAAGGTGAGTTGCCAATCAAGATAATTGTCACGCCTGAAATCAATTAGGCTGGTACAAAGCTATAAGAAGTGCTTTCCCTGGCAGTCTTTGTTCATGTTTTAACAAAACTGTATAATACAATGCTATGTGTAGTAGACTATCTTTCCCATAGTTGTAGAAATTTTTAAGCTACAATAGAAAGTGAAGGAATACTGCACCTTGCAATGAACAGACTACATTCTTTATTATAATAAAATAGGAGCCTGTAGGGTTTTACCTTGATAATTAATATAATATGTTTTTATTTGATTTGTCATGGGTTGAGAAGCCTGGTCTTCTATTTTCAAAGAGTAAGACGTCCAGAATTTATCCTTACCCAGAATTCTGGCCAACTTCCAGCAAATCTATTCTTTGCACTCCACAGAAACTTTTTTTAAAAAAAAATAAAACCAGGGAGCTCTACCAAAAACTGGTATTGGGAACTCCTTCACCACCTAAGAGACTAGTAAAGATAAGTAAAACATTCTGTTTACCATTAGCAGAAAGGTCTAAGTAGACTGCTGGCAGGCACAGATATTTTAACAAGAGGCATAGGAATAGAGGACGTTCCACTGAGTTCTCTATACTAATTCTCTATAATACAGCTATTTTAACTTATTGCAAATGCTACATCTGAGTCATGGAAGTAGTTATTTAACTAAACCTTCAAATGTTTTCTAGCACTTTATATACTGTCTGTAGTGTACAGCTGCAGTTTTCTGTTTCTAACTGAAGAATCTTTTTGTTTAAAGAGTTGTTGAAAACCTTGGTCCACAAACTAGGAACTCAAATCAACAAAAGCTTCCAATGTAAATAGCATGACTTCTTGGTTCAAAAAATGGAATTGTATTATTGGAGGAAGAAAGTACATCTACTAGAACACCCATATTCTACTAAGAACTTCTGTGGTGCGAGTTTTAAGTTTTTCTAATACCATTCAGGCTCAGGGATGTGTTGGGCAATTTGTGACTCTCCAGGACAATCTGAGAGATCAAAAACTGTTAAAACTTTTATGAAGTATAATGAAATGTTATGGCCAATCCTGCCAAGTCATACTCATTTGGAGGCAGACTCCCTTATTTTGGATTAATTTTACGATATTTCCAAATATCTAACTCTTGGGATGAAAGCCTGAACTATGTGTTTTAATGAGACATTTTAAAAGCTAACTGATATTTTTGAAATCGCAGTCACTCAAACTGTCATAGCCTGACAGCCCTGAACGTCACACTGTAAAGCTTATAGCACATAATGTTTGAGAACCAAGGGAGAAAAATGTACCCACATAATTTTAGCTCACGCTAAAAGTGTAAAGCATTTACCTGACTGCTGGCAATACACTCAAATATAGTTGGAAAGTATTGTTAATGTTGTCTGCCAAAACTGACAAATGTGCATTTCCCCAATTACATTACTAAGATTATCTCAAACATCTATTAATCAAAGTTAACTCAAATACACTTTCCTCAAATATTTATAGTGCTTGTATTTCAAGACGGAGACAGTTCGTTCAATCTGTGAACAGGACACTTTTTATGTCAAAATAAACCATCTGGCTGTACAACTGTTTCTAATTACTTTCCTGCCTAGACTGTGAGCATTGGGGTTTGGCACCAATCTTCCTCCCAGAGTGCTGCCCAAATCCAGCTTCCAGGCAGCTAATCAAAGGCACTTGCAGCACCCGGGGGAAGCAGTGTTGAAGCCGGTTTTGGCCAGCTCGGGGCTTTGCAAGCCCAGTGGGTCTGTCTGTCCCTGGGACTCTCTTAGAGAACTTCAAACTTCCTCAGTCACTGCCTGCGATCTAAACATGTGTGCACAGGGGTTCCTCAAGTTGGTGCTGCTGCTGGCTGCTTCGCTTCTAACTCTCCTGCCTGCTATTCCTCAAACTTTCTCGCTGTCCCTGCGGTAAGTTTGCCTTTTAAATTAACGGGTTTATTTAGCAACTGCCTTATAGGCTGGACTTTAAGTGGTAACAAGTTGCCACAAGCAACAAAAATCTAAAATCTTGTGTACATCATACAGGAAAGGATGGAGTATTTTCAACCTGTGGGTATTATCTGTTGAAAATTAGTCATATAATGTATAATACTCACACACATTGTGTATATATATATATACTAGCGAAAATACCCGGCGTTGCTCGGGTCTGTCGGAGGTGGGGAGGGGGCAGACAGCTGAGCGAGTGCGGGGTCCGTTGGAGGGGGGAGGGGGCAGAGAGCAAACCTGACACCCCCACCTCACTTACCCTTCGACCAACCCCGACTCACATTTTCACCCCCCCACCAACCCCAACACCCCCTGACCAACACCCACACCTCACCCCCATAGACCAAACCTGACACACCCACCTCACTTTCCCCCCCAACCAAACCCGACACCCCTACCTACCACCACAAACAAACCCGACACCCACACTTCACTTACCCCTCGACCAACCCCGACCCCCCTCCTTACCCCCCCCAACCAACCCCAACACCCCCACCTTACCCCCCCACCAAACCCAACACCCCCTGACCAACCCCAACACCTCACCCCTCACCCACCCCTTCCCACCCTCCTAGACCAAACCCAACACCCCCGGCTCACTTACCCCCCGACCAAACCCGACACCCCCACCTCACCCCCCGACCAAACCCGACACCCCTACCTCACTTACCCTCCGACCAAACCCAACTCGGGTCCGTTGGAGGGGGGAGGGGGCAGAGAGCTGAGCGAGTGCGGGGTCCGTTGGAGGGGGGTATTATGACATCATAACTATGTCACAGAGAACAGCAGCTGCCCAGCTGATGTGATTGGCCTTTAAATAATTTCACCCCGGGGGGCGTCAGAGGTGAGATTTGAAAAAATTTCAACTCTTACCCTGATTAGGACCCTAAGACCTATAACTGTACCAAATTTCAAGTCTCTAGCTCAAACAGTGTGGAAGGAGTAAGTGCACATACATACACGCATACATACATGCACGCATACACCATTTGACTTTTATATATATAGATATATATATAAAAATGCAAAAAGTTATGTGTGCACTATATTGTAGTCAGGATCACAAATGTGTACAATATAAACTACATTGGATCACATAGTTTATGTAGAAATGTATCTTTCATTATACATGCAAAACTTAACTATGCAAGTATCTATGGGGAAAAGCTAAAAGATAGCCTCTTCTGGATCCTGATGATTTTTATACCCAACTCTCCAAATTCAACTGGCTAAATAGACAGTAAGTCCAGCCACTCCTAGTGCAACAAACATCTTGGATCTGGTTACATCCATTCGCAATGGTACAAAATCCCCCGAAAACTAATCCACCAACAGCACACACAACCCACCCACCAGATCTGGCACCTAGCGCCTGCTGGATTCAGCAAATTTTTGGCCTCAATGCACATAAATTCTAATGCCGGAGGACAAGTGCAGATGCTACTACTGCATCAATAAATATGCACCTCCAAATCATACTGGTGTAATGGTGCTTCCCGTGCCTGCATCTTCCACCTGGGTCTGGACAGGTTTTTATCCCAAACCACCACACACACCCCCAAAAAAATCCTAATGGCACCACAAGCAACATGTTTAGATACCCCTGATGCGTGTAAAAAATCCAGACCCTGCTGCACTCCGGTATGACAAAGCGGCAAAAATTCAGATTTGACATCTGGCTCCTCTTGGATCTTGCCAAATGTGAGCCATTAATCCATAAATTGTACCATTCAATTAAAGAACAAATTTTATTTCTGTTATTTAATTAAAAAAATTAAACAAATCTGGACCCAACATATCCTGGTACAAGGAAGCTGCAAAAACTTTAATTTGGCATCTGTATCCTGCTATTTTTTGACTTCATGCCCTCCAATTTAATGACTCAAATCCACCAGAATAATCCAAATCCAAATGTAATCTGTCATTTAACCAGGTATAGCTAATATCTAATTTATCACAAATGTATGATCCCAATGTAAGTTTTCAAATGTGTTCCCAACCCCTTGCAAAATCATTAAAATTCAATGTAATTTGTCCCAGATTAATAATAACCCAGCTGTTGACCTCCAGGCTCTCAAAGGGCAAAAATCATGGTGCTTTGAATTATTAGCTTCTGTGCTGCCATTATATGCTAAATAAATGGCTGTAAAACTTCAGGTAATACAAAAATAAAAGAGTATTAAAGTAATGGGTACATCCATTGCAACAGTAAAGATCTCTCCCAACTCGGATCTCGTCCACTCTATTTAGGAGCACCTGACTTTGTCTGCAGCTGGTTGTCTTTGTTATCCTCTGCAGGAGTGGCTACCGCAGTGCCTCTTCATGTAGACTGTCCCGTGCTGAGTCGGAGCGCAAGTGTCGTGTCCCGGGGGGAAAGTTGTGCAATGGCAGAGGCCAATGTGACTGCGGAGTCTGCATCTGCCAAGTGACTGAGCCAGGCAAATACTACGGACCGCTGTGTGAGTGCCACGAGTGGGTGTGTGAGACTTATGATGGCGAGATTTGTGCAGGTAAGAAAGCCACAATATTCTGGGAGGCTTCCCCAGTGTGATACTGGCAAGCTCCTGGCATCTCTATGCACATCTTTTCCCGTTAGCAGGCTGATAGCTTCTCACACCAATGGCAATACACTACACTGTGCACTACAATTACTGGTATGTTAGGGGATATAGCACAGTTCCATTTTCAGAGTGTAGCCAGGCCTGTAACTGTGTCCCTGGCCATGGCTTTTGTCTATTCACTGACACATCAAAGACTTTAGCGGGGCTTGGGAACACAGTTAAGGAGTCGTCTCCCCCACAAAATGATGCATGTTATAACTGGATCCCCTTGACTGTTGTACCGGTAGCCTAGACAAGCCCCTAGGAGGTGCCTCATGTTGGAGGCATTGCAAATTCATTTTGAGTCAGATTAGGGTGACCAGATAGCAAGTGTGAAAAATTGGGACAGGAGGTAGGGGGTAATAGGAGTTTATATAAGAAAAAAGCCCCAAATATCAGGACTGTCCCTATAAAATCGGGACATCTGGTCACCCTAAGTCAAATAAATGAGCAGATCCTGTGAATAGCTCTGTTACTTTCATTGGGACTACGACTACTTATGTGAGGAAGGAGAACACAATTTAGTCTCCATGTTTCCCAGGGTCACACAGAGGTTTCTGGTGGCCCGAGGCAAAATCTGAAACTGTGCCCTCCCGTCAATGTACCAAAAAACCAAGTGTACAAAAACAGGAAGGGACAGGGTTGTTGGAGAGTGAGTATACCCTGCACTTACCCTACAGCAGAGGCTCCTGTCCTGATGGGCTGGGCCTGGCTTGTCACTCTGGGTGTTTCACCCCAGTGCATAGGATTGTAGCACCACTTAGGTTTGGCTTGGCTGCCCCTCATGACCAAGAGGCAGCCAGACCAAACCTGAGTGGCTCTGTGATCCTGTCAAAACCACATTTGGTTTGGGGGCCATCTCAGACAGGGGCCCTGGGCAAACTGCCCCTTTTGTTGCCCTCTACGTGCAGCCCTGCTTTTACCTAGGACATTAATTCTGAGCACTGCTTCACTTGTCAGTTTTGGCTGTTTTCGCCCTCCAGTGGATATAGAACAGCAACTTTGTAGTTCGGGAAAGACCACTATAAGAATTACACCATGGCTGGGTACCCTAAAATGTGTTTGCTTTTATTATTAACCGTCTGTATGTCTCTCTAAGTATACATGTCACTTTACAAAATATGGACTAAGACAGCATAGCCATATTTTGCTTTTAGATACATGCACATTAATCCCATTGACTTCAATGGGAGACACATGTATGTACATTTCTGACATAATTTGGGCTTGTGATCATAGGAACATGCCCAACTGGTTTGCATTTAACTGTCACTTTTTCATCTTTCCAGCTGTCTTGGTTTAAGTTTCTGAACTGTTTTAAACAGATCTGGGAATTTTTTAGCAGCTGCAGAATAGGATGTGAGAAAAGAAGAGGAGGAATGAATATTATCTCCTCACATTCCTAAGGGGATGCACCCTGATGATGCACCTTGTTGAAAGAGGGGCCACAAGGGAAATTCATTTCAAGTGTCTCCGCCTAAACATCTTAAGCAGCTTTGCATAAACGTGTCATCTTTTCAGGCCAAAACCCACAATTAGGTCAGTGGGAATGTTACAGGAATTCCGTTAGTAACATGATAATACAAATGCATTCCAACAGTGGGTTTGGCAAATTTTATAGGGAAAAAAAACAACTTATTTTAGCAACAGCGTAGCTAAGAATAAGAAGTCCAATAATAACATGAAAAGATCAAGAGTGGTGTTATAAGAAAAATATTTGTACTTGGCACCTGAGACACGAGTTTCATGGAGAATGTGCTTAACATGCACCCCGCTCAGCAGTGCAAGATTAGTTAGGCAAGTAATTTAGAGGAGCACGGGTACATTTATGATGTGGTTTGTTCTCTCCAATCTAGATCTTCTGATGTATCTTTATTTTTAAAAAGCTGCAGCTTAGTATTGCAACTTCACTAAATGTAGAGGTGGAGTGGTCATTTGGAATGAAAGTGAAAGCTACTCATATGTAAAGATTTCATTCCAAATCCAATTGCTCTAAAGTGTTATTACTGTTGGCTTCCCCCTTGCCCCCCACCTGCTAATGCCACCATCAGTAGCTGAGAGCTTCACCAGTGGTTTAGTTGGAAGGGGGGGTGACTGAGATTCTTCTAATAATAAAAATAATACTTAGCACTTATGTAGCACTTTACATGTTCAAACTTTAATTCATTAATCATCAGAAGACCTGACAGTAGCCTTTTCTACTCTGATCTGTGAGAACTGAGATATGAAACTATTTAATTGCAGCCCTCTGCCTTAACTGCAGTATAGATAGGACAAGAAAGGTGAGGGGCCTCATCTTCAGAGCTGCTACAGCTCCCACTGACTTCATCTGAAGTTTAGGGTGTTTAGAACTTCTGAAAAGCAGGCCTGAAAGATTTGCTCAATGCCAAACAGTAAGTCAGTGGCAGAGTCTTGATTATAATTCTGGATCTCTGCGCTTCAAGTGCACTAGGCTGCACAGCATTTTTATCCAGTTAACTTTTTGGGTGGGTTTTAATAAAGATGTGATGCACAAGTGGTCTTTATTTCCAGTCCAAGTCATGTGACATGGGGCAGGGCTGTATACATGTCACTTGGCAGGAGTCAGTATATAGTCACTCCAAAAGCTACTCTTACATCTTCCACTGTCCTCTCCCTATATACTTCATTTTGGTTGGCCATGTTGGATTTTCTAACTTTAAACTGACATTAATTTCTACTTAATTAAATCCTTGATCTTAAAATTAATTAATATTTTAGGCAGTCCAAAGGTCCCTGATACTGTTATCACTCTAATTATTTCAATTTTGGGGAAGTGAATTTTATAACAATTTTAACCCCCTTCTGGGTTTTTCCTGCAAGGTATTTCAAATCAACTAAAGCAAAATCTCTTGGTACATATCTTGCATCCTGTATTGCAGTTAAGCACAAAAGGATTCGTGGAACTAGGGAAGACACATATTCAGATCTAAAGTGGCCCTGACCCTCTTATTTCTGCTTCAGAGCTTCATTTAGATTCTTCCTTTCCTATCCACTTGTACTTAACTGTGCACATCAAAGTTACCAGTCTCTTTGTGGTCAGTCTTTTTATTAGTCTATGTTATAGAATCCAACTTCTCTATACTGAAAGGAAGTTTCTATTTAGCACAAGCCACTGTTACATATACCACAAATACTGTCGAGATATATTAGGCAAAATGTTTGTAGTTATGATGATACATGCAAATAAATGGCAATAGTGTTGGCTTCATGTAGCATATGAGCTCAGTGCTTTCTTACAAGAACACATTAAATCTGTGTTATATGAAAAGATCAGATGACATAGCCTAATTTCTGCTGAGGATCCATTAGATTCCTATTTTTTTTTTAGTAGTATTGTAACACACAGGGATCTCAAATTGAATGAGATTTTGTTCATGAGTGAAGACATTTAGTTAATATGTATAATGTCTGTGATAAATGAAGATCAAAGTTTAAATAAGCGTGAATTCTCATGGCCAATTACAGTGGAAAGAGTAGTGCAATAAAATAGATTGCAGAAGTTGTGTCCAGTGAAGCATGAGGCAGCAAAACTTCTTATTGCATGGAATATTATGCTACCGTTACTTAAAATCTTACATGAATTTCCATCAATGTAAATAAGAACCAAATTTAGTCATGTGTAAACAGAAAGATAAATGTAATAACTTCTCTTCTTCTAAACTGGAGTGCTGCTCAACAGGTATAAATGAAATTATTGAGAGTGCTACAGGGGCACCATTTAAGTGGGGGGGGGGGGAGAAGGACACCTGGCCCCTTGAGTTCTGTACCACAGCAGAGCAAGGGCACCATTTCAGATAGATGTAACACACACCCCACCCTCAAATGATGCACAGCATGGCAGGCTCATGCTTCCAGATCCTGTACTCATCCTCCAAGGAGTGGCACCAGCAGGGGCTGTGCTTCGCAGAGGGAGAACTGATCCCGGTGCTGTAGTGCTGGACGGTGGCTAGTGGGAAAGGCAGAAAGAAAATGGCTGTGCGGCTGGTTCCCAGTGAGCCATGCGCAGCTGCTAGAGGTAGGATACCAGCTGCTCTGAGTGCCTGGGGTCACAAGAAGGCGGCACAGGGGGCTAGGGCCATAAGGAAGTGTAGTGCTTAGGGGGAAAAGGGCACAGGATGGGTTAGGGGAGTGCAGCAGTTAGGGGAGAAGTGAAACATGAGCATCAGCATAGCTGCTATGATGGTAAGGGGTGACAAGTGGGGCCATGGGATGGAACATACAGGAAATGTGCTCTGTGCTGAATGGATATGGCACCCAGTTGTGCTCAGCTCCATGGAACTGGGGAATCTCAGGCTGGAATTCTATCTGAGGCATCTGGCAATGCACATTTTTCACAGATGCTGACGAAAGGATGGCCCTGTCACTCCTATGTGGATTTCAGATTACAGTGGCCGCTTTCATTTGACCCCGTTCTGTTTTCTAACAACCGTTTCACTGAACAGCTCACTGGGCCCTGGGATGGTGCAGGAGTAACTCAGGGAGGTACTGATGAGGTGGAACAGTTCCACAGCCTGCTGGACCCACCATGTGTCACTATTGCACACAACAGCCTTGGAGAACTTCACAGCTGTGGTGGTGCAGAACCCCTGGCACCTGCACCAAACCACAGGGCCCTGATGCCTGAGCTAACAGAGAACCTGTGCTATCTGTTAGCAGTGTAGGGCCCATGACTTCCAGGGGAACCACAAGAGGTACATGGTGCACATACACACCAGCTTGTTCATTACGCACTTGCCTAGATAGACATAGCTTGCCCTCAGAACCAACTGTTCAGATGTTCCTTCTGACATCAGCGTAAGAAATCTCCATGCACCAAGTGCTTCCACCCTGTATCTTCCACGGACTTTGCTTGGGCTTGTCTGAGATGGGAGCTGAGGACCTGTCATTCCCAAATCCAGAATTCCCCCCCAACCCCACCCCGAGAGCAACAGGCCCCTCAGTGACTGCAGCACCCCTGCCTTATAAGGGGTTTTATCCTGGCTATGAGGATTGAAATGGACTCCTCCTATTCCATAAGCACAGGCTCTTCCCCTCCCCCAACTGAGCTGAACAAGGATCTTAATACTTCAATGGCAGGACACATTCAAACAGTTCTGACTCCACCTCAAGGCTCAGGATTGGGAATATCTTGCTGTATTATCTCCGGTCTTTAATTGGTGTTTGTACATAGTTTTCTTTCTTCATATAGGAATTAGTAACTTAGAAATTAGATGATATGAGCACTGTATCTATCTGCCAAAAACCTAGTTTTCAGGTACCTAAATAGCCTCTGGAATCACAGTGAAAGTTTCACTCCCCTACCAAAATCTGAAATGGCACCTCTCAAGTGTAAAGCCAAATTAGCCACTGGAATGAGCAGTTGTTGATTCACTGAAAATCAATGGAGTTAAAATAGACAGGTGCAGATAACTTGCATTCAGGAATTTTAAAAGAGCTGGCTGAGGGACTCACTCAACTATTAATGTTGCTTTTTAATAAGTCATGGAGCACTGGGGAAGCTAATAGTATGCCATTTTTTAAAAAAAAGGGTAAATGGGATGCCCTGAGTAATTATAGACTTGTCAGCCTGACATTGACCTGGGGTAAGATAATGGAGCAGCTGATATGGGATTTGATGAATAAAGAATTAAAGGAGGGTAAGGTGTTTAAAGAAAATCAACATAGGTTAAAGCAAAATATAAAAAAATCAATTTAATTTTACAAGATCTAAGATTACAAGTTTGGCTGATAAAGGTAATAGTGTCGATATAATATACTTAAACATCTGTAAGGAGTTTCACTAGGCACCATATGATATTTTTATATCATACTAGTTTTTTTTATCAAGTTTAACATTTTCAATTAATTAAAACTGGCTAACTGATAGGTCTCAAAAATGTAATTGTAAATGAGAATTATCATTGAGAAGGTATATTTCCACTGGGATCCCACTGGAATTGGTTCTTGGCCCTGCTCTATTTAATGTTTCTATCAACAACCTGGAAGAAAACATAAAATTATCACTGATAAAGTTTGCAGATGGACACACAAACTGGGGAAGTAGTAAGTAATGAAGAGGCAGATCACTGAAATAGAGTGATCTGGATTGCCTGGTAAACTGGGTTCAAACAATATGTGTCTTAATACAGCTAAATATAAACACATATATCTGATCCTGGGGTGCATAAACAGGAGCATCTCTAGTAGGAGTAGAGAGATGATTTTACCTCCATATTTGGCACTGTTGTAACTGCTTCTGGAATACTGTGTTCAGTTCTGGAGTTCGCAATTCAAGAAGAATGTTGATAAATAGAGGGCATCCAAAGAAGAGCCACAGGAATGATTAAAGTATTAGCAAACGTATCTTAGAGGGATAGACTCAAGGAGTTCAATCCATTTAGCTTAACAAAGAGGAGGTTAAAGGGTGATTTGATTACAGTGTGTAAGTACATACATAGGGAACAAATATTTAATAATGGGCTCTTCAATCTAGCAGAGAAAGGTAGAACACGATCAATGGCTGAAAGTTAAAGCTACACAAATTCAGACTGGAAATAAGGTGTAAATGTTTAATGGTGAGGGTAATTCAAATTTACCAAAGGTTGTAGTGGAGTCATCTTCACTGACAATATTTAAATCGCGACTGGATTTATTTTTAAATATAAACTTCAGAAAGCCTAAGAGCTGAACTGAGCTCTTTGAAAGGCCCTTGTGTCTGACTGCTCAAACTTGCTAGAGAGCTGCTCCACCTCTGGTCTCTAGCGGCAACTTCCCCCTCCCCCTTGCCTCCCGATATTACACAACAGGCAGCTATAACCACTCCAATATTTTTCACATTGAGACCATCTTGTGAATAAACATCCCTTCAGTCTACCAGAAACACAATCATCTATTATTCTGCACCCGCTGAGCCAGTAGTTGAATTTTTCCATGGTGCTGTCAAGGTGGCCGGTGTATAGCTATAAAAGTTTGGACAGGATATGCAAGCGCAGCAGTATCCGAAACTCTCACTGAATTCCATGGAAGTTTGAGCTGTGCCATAGCTACAGGATTGGGCTCTCAATATGATAATGTTGTGATGCAAGTATTAAATCTCACCAAGCAACACTTAGTAAGTGAACGATAGGATAATATACTATCTCCCTTTTTGTTCTATGTATATGCAATGCTGTGAGGAGGGTTAGTATGAGTGGCAATGTCTTCAGCATGCCCACGACACCCAATCTATATTCCATATCTTTAACTGTGGTGTCAGTGAAATGACTTACTTGGCATATAATAGAAGTTGTGGGGTGTAAGGGAATAACTAACTGAGACTCAGTACAAACTGGGCTACGGTATGTTTGTAAGGTGTGGAGGAAGCAAATAGAGGAAATGGTTGAATATGCCTGCTATTTATTTCTAAACATTTGCAACTTATGGGTCCGGCTGGATCCTCATTTCCTTTTGGATGCCCTAATAACTACACTTGCCAAGTGAGTGTAAACACCCCCTTCACCCTATCTGCCCCATTGGCACTAAAGGAGACAATCTTCTTTTGGGTTTTGATGGCTAGGCTTGGGTTCTTCTGGATCCTGCCATCCACTCAGCAGGATGCAACTTCTTTTTCTTCCCATATACATTTATTTGGCAGTGCCTCCACTCCTTCCCCCTTGCTCCTTTCTGGCAGAGTTACTAGAGCAATTTGGGAAGAAAATTCTATTCACAAGGTAACCTTCGCTAACTTGTCAGATAGTTGGAGACTTCCAAGAAATAACTCAAACACATACAATATATTTAAAACAATAAATTATATTAAACCGGAGATAATATAACACAGTAAAATGATTCTTAGGCCATGTGACCTGATATAGCAAACATCAAATTAGTACAGTGAAACCTCGATTTAACGGACCTCCATTTAACGGACTTCGGATGCAACGGACAAATTTTTTCAGAAGGTCTGATGCATCCGAAATCCGTTTGTGGAGGGTTCCACCGAGGTTTGAGCCAGGGGGCGGGCTGCTGCCCGGCCCCCGGCACCATGCTGGCTATGTGGAGGGTCCCGGGAGCCGGGACCCTGCGGCTGTCAGCCCGCGCGCGCGGCAGCCGCCGCGGTTTGAGCCGGGGGCGGGCTGCCGCCTGGCCCCCGGCAACGTTCACCCTCCATGGAGGGTCCCGGGAGCCGGGACCCTCCGGCTGTCAGCCCGCGCGCGCGGCAGCCGCCGCGGTTTAAGCCGGGGGCGGACTGCCGCCTGGCCCCCGGCAGCGTTCACCCTCCTTGGAGGGTCCTGGGAGCCGGGACCCTGCGGGCTCTGAGCCCGCGCGCCGCAGCCGCCGCTGTTTGAGCCGGGGGCGGGCTGCTGCCCGGCTCCCAGCACCATTCACCCTCCTTGGAGGGTCCCGGGAGCCGGGACCCTGCGGGCTCTCTGCCCGCTCACAGCGGCCGCCGCGGTTTGAGCTGGGGGCGGGCGGGCTGACAGCTCCCGCCCTGGTCCCAGCAGCCGGGGACCCCGGCGGGCGGGCTGCTAACTGCCGCCGGGTCCCAGCAGCCGGACCCGGGCGGGCGGGTTGACGGTAAAACCTTGATATAACGGACTAATTCGGGCGAGGGGGTGTCCGTTAAATCCGAAAGTCCTGTTATTTAATAATTTAAAAAAATTATTAAATAACGGACTTTCGGATTTAACGGACACCCCCTCGCCCGAATTAGTCCGTTAAATCGAGGTTTCACTGTATCCTGTTGGTACATATACTTTGTAGGGGCCCTTGATTACTTGTGACCACAATATCTTCTGTGCAGCACTTAGCAATGTGGCTGACTGGCTTAAAGTGGGTAAGGCTGTCCTCAGGTTTAATAGGCAGCAGGTAATAAAATCCTCAGGCCTGGAGGTCAGGGGATGGGAACACAGTTCAGGGAATAAAGGTCTTCCAAACGATTTCCCTGACTAGCTAAGCAAAAGATGGTGTACTCACAAACACTGTGCGGGATCCTCAGGTTTGGAGATGACTCTGGACTCCTCAGTCACTGCAGAGGGGCTGACAATCCCTCTTCACAGGCATCCTCTTCACGCAGGAGTCAGGCTGCTTCTAGTCCCAGGATCTCCACCAAGGGATTCAGAGCTCAAGGTGCAGATTATAAAACCATTTAAAGTCCTAACATTAGTCTCCCAGCCCAGTGCTCAGAAACACTCACAGCAGGCCTGGGCTAGCAACCAGAGCAGTGGTGCCATGTGGTGACTGGTCTCACCTGAGGAGCTGGTGGGCTAACTCAGCCTGGCCGGGGAAAGTTTTCCCAACAAAACTCTACAAACTGGGAGTCATCTTGGAGAAGGGAAAGGCTCAAGCTGAGGCATCTTGTTTTCAGGTCCCCAGCGGCCAGTTCTAGGGTTACAAACTTTCTACTTGCACAAAAATGAACACTCTTGCCCCAATCCTCTGAGGCCCCAGCCCTACCTCCTTCTACAAGGTCATGCCCCTGCTCACTCCATCCCATCCCCCCCCATTGCTCACTCTCCTCAACCTCACTCACTCATTTTCACTTGGCTGGCTCAGGGGGCTGGGTTGCGAGAGGGGGTGAGTGTTGCAGACTCTTGGGTGGGGCCAGGACTGAGGGGTTTGTGCCAGGACTAAGGGGACTCCAGGCTGGAGATTGGAGCCAAGGCATTTGGAGTATGGGAGGAGACTCTCAGCTGAGGCAGGGGGTTTGGGTGCAAGAAGGGATATGGGCTCTGTGCTAGGGGTGTGGGGCCCAGTGTGGGGCCAGAAATGGGGGTTCAGGGTGTGGGCTCCAGGTTGGGGCAGGGGGATAGGGTGCATGCAGATGAGGGCTCCGGCTGGCGGTCTAAGATCTAGGGATTAGGAGTTTGGGGTGCAGTAGGATGCTCTGGGCTGGGTTCAGAAGGTGGTCAGGTGGTCAGGGTGGGCACAGGGAGTTGGGACATGGGAAGGTTTTAGGGGTGCAAGCTCCAAAAGCATTTACCTCAACCAGCTTCTAGAAGCAGTGACATGTCCCCCTTTGGCTCCTACACAGAGGCACAGCCAGACAGCTCTGTGCACTGCCCTGTCTGCAGGCACTGCCTCTACAGCTCCCATTGGCCACTGTTCCCAGCCAGTGGGAGCTGCAGAGCTGGCACTTGCAGCAGGGGCAGTGTGCAGACCCCCTGGCTGCCCCTACCTGTAGGGGCCAGAGAGAGGACATGCTACTGCTTCCAAGGAGCTGTACAGAGCCAGGAGAGGCAGGGAGCCTGCCTTTGCCCTGCTGCACCGCCAACCAGACTTTTAATGGCCCAGTCAGCAGTGCTAACCAGAGCTGCAAGGGTCCCTTTTCAACCAGGCATTCCAGTCAAAAACCAGACACCCAGCAGCCCAAGCCAGTTCTCAGGGGGAACCCTGCATGCGTGACTAGGACACACCAGCTCCACCACAGCCAGTCTTACCCTTTCCCTGGCTGGCTCCAGACTGCTCCAAAATAGCTTCTCTCCCTTCCTCAGGTCCCTAGGAGCACTCCTTATTGGTCAGGCTAGCTCTTCTTCCAGGGCTTTCCCCTGTCAATTATTTGACGACTCCTCCTCCTCAGAGCAGACACACCTGCTATCCTTCCCCAGGCAGACATGGACCCTTGTCCTTCTAAATATTGTCTTTCCTCGCTCCCTTTTGGTTTCCTATCATACTCTGAGTCTGCCCTTGGCTCCACCTTCCTACCAGGGAGAGTGCTTCTCCCTGAGCTACCAGCACAGTCCCAGGCACCTAGGTAATCTCTTTGGGGTAACATGTGTTTCTTATCTGCATTTGACAAGATAATGTCATTCTTCCCTTTTAGAGACAGTCTTTTCCACAGCTAGCTATGCTGTTGTCACCCTGACTTTGGACTGTTGCAGTGTATTCTCCAGGGAACACATTTGGAAACTGCAGCTAGTGCCAAATGCAACAGGCAGTATTTTGAGCATTGTTTCCTATGAGGAGCACACTGCATAGCTGCTCTGTGACCTTACCGACTGTCAAGTTGATTAAGGACAAAATTCAAGGAATTGGTTTTGACCTAAAGGATTTGGATTAGGGATGTAAATGTTGGTTGAAAAGTTAACTGGTTAAATGTTTAAAATTATATAATTTAAACATTAACTTGGGTCACTCCGGCCAGCCGGTGCGGGCAGCTGGGCCTGGAGTCATGCTGACTCCTAGCAGCATCAGCTCATGCACTGTGTTGGAAAGGGGGGGAGGGGCTTTCTGGCTGAGGGAGACCAGGGGTCCCTGCCTGGGTGGCTAGGATGAGCAGAAAGTGGAACGGGGTCCCCGCTAGGGGGCAGGTACTGGATTTGTGTCTCCCCACCCAAAATGTCTGAATTGGTATCACTGCTGCAGACCTTTTGAAGCCAAGAGTTCAGAGCACTGTAATCTAGAGAAGGAACGCCTGACTGGGCAGGCGCAAGGCTTGTTGAGGGAAGCAGGTTATAAAAGCTCCCTGTTCTTAGGATGAGGGTGGAGCTGGTTGCTAGTGGACTCCCAAGCATGCGAGGAACCAGGGAAAAAGTCACAGCACTGAGACCAGAACAGATGAGTGTCCCTCTACATTGGGCCTGGGGTCCAGTGAAGGAGCAGGGATTGGGTACCACTAAACTACAGTTATTTTGCCTGATTGAACCTCTGCTGCACACTGAGGGACCTGGCAGGACTATCAAACCTAGGAATTGTTTGTTTCATTCAGGACTCTTGTTTGTGACCATAAGGAGAAGACTTTTTTTTTTTGGCTTTTACTAGAGGGTCCAAAGTACCAGAGCAATCTAATCACTTGTAATACATTGTTGTTGGAAGTTAAACTGGGGCATGGACAACTGAGGCACGGACCGTACTGGACACCAGAGGCATATGTCTGCACCCTCACAGTCAGCTACTAACCTTTTGTATTATAGGAAGAAAGAATTGTATTTCTGATAGATAGTACTTCCTTCCAGACTGACTTTGTTCAGAAGTCTCATTTGCAGCAGTGTGTATGTAGTAGGCTGTAGGTGGGAGGTGAATTGGCCACAACACCTTCAGAATTTGAGTTCTCCTAAGAAAAACACAGCTTTAACAGACCTGCAGCTTAGCTGTATTTATTTCCCAGTGCCTCTCTCCCTTCTTGAATCACCACTAATGTCCAGAAAGCTCCTAAAACTGCTTCTTTTCCGTCTGCTGCTTGGCCAGGTGAAGTAGCAGTGAGGCATACCAAAGGGCTTTGCTCCTGTCAGTGGCATCAGCAGAGGCAATCAGAGCTTTCTGAGGTGTATCTGGGCCAGTGTATGAGAGAAATAGAAAGCACTATAAACTCTGATTCCACTATTAGAGTATGTGGATTTGAAGGGAACTAAATAAATGAAAGCAAACTTTCTAAGGCTGGGCTCAGGCTGTTTCCAAAGCAGCAACAGCAGACCCTGTACTGGGAATGACACAAAGTTTATAGAGTAGCTGGGGCAGGAGGAAGAAAGCTGATCTGGGCTCCCTCCAGTCTCTAACCTTGCATGTGGCTCAGGGCTCATGGGATTACCATGATGTAGTGTAGAGAGGAGAGATGGGTCAGATTCTGCACAGTCCACCCTGTGGACCTTAGGACCTACCGGTAGCACATGGCTCCAGCAACTCACCTAGGGTTGACAACTTTCTACTCCCACAAAATCGAACACCCTTTCCCCACCTCACCCCACCTCTGAGGCCATGCCCGCCTCAGAGACACACACCCCTGTCCACCCTTGCCCCACCCATTCTCTGAAGTCTTCCCCCCCACCCCCCGCTCCCTCCATTGCCCCATTCACTCACTCATTTTCATCAGGCTGGCTCATGAGACTGGGGTGCAGGAGGGGGTGAGGGCTCCAACAGGGGGGGGGTATGGGCTCCAGGGTGGGGCTAGGGATGAAGGGTTTAGGGTGCAGGAGGGGGCTTTGTTCTGGGGAAGGGGTTGGGGTATGTGTGTGGAGGGCGAGGGCTCCGGCTGGGGATGCGGTCTCTGGGGTGGGGACAAAGATGAAGGGCTCAGGGCTGGGGAGAGGGCTGGGCTGCAGCAGTGCAGCTGGGGGTGGGGGCACTAGGGTGGGGGCTGGAGCAGAGGGTTGGGGTACAGGGGGTGAGGGCTCCAGTTGGGGGTGTGGGCTAGAGCAGAGTTTCTCAAACTGGGGGTCGCGACCCGGGGGGGTCGTGAGCTCCTGCCGCCGCAACTCGCAGTGGCGGGGCCAGGGGGGCGCCGCACACCCGGCAGCCCACCTGCTGCGGGGATTGGGGCCGGCGCACAGCCGGCCGACCGCCGGGGGGTGGGGGGGGGTGTCGCACTGCAGCCAGCTGCCGGACCGGAGGGGTTGCAGCGCGCCGATGGCACAGGACAAGGGGTCATGGTCTCAATACATTTGAGAACTGCTGGGCTAGAGGGTGGGGACAGGGATTAGGGACCCAGAGCTGGAGCAGAGGGTTGGGGTACAGGAGGTGAGGGCTTCATCTGGGGGTCTAAACTGGATATTTGAGAAGACGAGGGTGGGAACTAATAGCTCTCTAGTGAGTGAAGGCACTAGCATGTAGAAATGGATAGTGAGTGACATCGGTCTGTTTGGAGAAGGGATATATATCCACTAAGTTTGAAAGCATTATGCCATGGTGATTATATGAACAAAAAAAGTTTACTTAGTTTTCACCTTTTCCACTTGTGCACCTATCAGCTGCTTGACTCATCGCATAAGAGAATAGACATCGCTCTGTCATTTTTAAGTTAATACCAGAGCCCAAACCAAACAAAATACTCTACATGTATAAATAGTTTCTACCACACGCAATCTATTATTGCTTTACGCCCGGTCAAAAAGGGACCCTGGTGGCTCCAGTCAGCAGCCCCTGCCCCAATCACTGGCCGGAAATCGTGGTCAGTAGGAGCTGTGGGGGCAGCACCTGCAGGCAAGGACAGTGCACGGAGCCACCTGGCCCTCCCTGTGCCTACGAGTCAGAGGGTGATGCCAGCAGCTTCCTGGAAGCTGTCTGAAGTAAGTACCATCTGGAGCCTGCACTCCTCACCCCTCTCCTGCGCGCCTGCTCCCGGCCCCAGCCCAGAGCCCGCTCCCACACTCCGAATCCCTTGGCCCCAGCCCCGCCCTAGAGCCCACACCCCCAGTTGGAGCCCTGACCCCCTTCTGCACCCCAACCCCCTACCCCAGCCCAGTGCAAATGAGTGAGTGAGCGAGTGTGGAGGATAACAAGCAACAGACGGAGAGGGGAGTGAGTGAGCTGGGGGCGGGGCCTCGGAAAAGAGATAGGGCAAGGCCTCAGGGGTGAGCCGGGGGCAGGCAAGATTGGTTGGTTTTCTGCAAATAGAAAGTTGACAAACCTATCATACCAGGACATGGCACTGTACAATAAGAACAATAGCAACAAATACACATTAACAGTATAAGCTGTACATTTTACCCATTCTTTTTTCATTATCCTTGTTAACTTAAAAATGGCCGAAGTCCATTCTAATGTAATTTTTTTAAATGTCCATTCGGGCTGGTAGCTTATGTGCCACATTTCAGCTAGGAATGGAGTTTTTTGGACTGTTTTTAAACCTCACAAAAAGAAGTCTAGCAGGTGCTATTATAATATCTTGTAAACAGTGATCCAGAAAACACTCCTGAAAATGGTTGTCAGAATGATGCCACATAATTTAGCTCAGGATTAATGGGGAAATCCTCCTCCCCCCTCCCCCCCCCCCCCCCGCAGGAGTATGCAAGGCTTGAAAGGCAAGGGCATAACTGTGGTTGTGAGTGTGCTTATGGAGGGGGTGGGGCAGAGGCATGGCTAGTAATTCCATGAACTACTGGGATTTTCTGGTTTAGCACTCTGGGTTGAGGGTGTGTACCAGTGATCATCCATTACAGAAGCTCAATACTTGAAAATAGCAGCTTGTGCCTTTCAACCCCTGTGCACATCACCTGTAAAAAGCTCACCTACCTTGGCTTTCATGGCTCCTGAGGCTTTCACCCTAAGAATCCATATAGAAGACGTCTGTGTTCATGTAATTTTTAAAGCGAAGAAATGATTGGCCATCATGCACCATGCAATTGAAGTCTTTTCTTCAATAATAAACTGGAAGCTCTTGTACAAACATATTATAGAAGAAAATCCCTTATGAACATTTCTTGTTAGTCAAATAAAGCCAGCTGTAATGCTGGTGCTGGTAAGGAGAATGGATAAAACCATAAAACGGGCTTGAGACGTGAAATTCGGATTGTGCATTTAAAATGGAAACCTCTGGCACATCCTCTTGAGAGAATTGCATTTTATTCTCATTTCAGTTTCAAGTCACAGATAACCCACATCACAAACACAGCAAGCATAATGAAGCACTGTTTCTAGTTTGTGCTCAGGGAGAGGTCCAGGTGAGAGTTATCATTGAACCAAAATTGATTGTCACCCCTAAGAGAGGGCAGTTCCTCTAGGTAGGAATTGAGGCTGTAGGATCAATTCCATTTAAAGTTAACAATTCTCCAAATAGGCAGGTTCATCCTGAAGTCAGCATTTGGAGAAATTCTCACATTATCCTAGTCAGTCGTTTTCCCATTACTCAGAACAACACAAAACCATCCCATTTTCTGAGAAAGGTTGATGCTGCAAATACAATCCATAACTCAAGAGCATGACCTTTCAAACACAACCATCAATCACAGACTACATTGCTATTAATTACACATGACATGTTGTCTTCTATGCTGTTGGAATCGTGGATTCAGATTCTGCCTGCAATGAAGTATATTAATAACAAAAGCATCCTTTTTTTTCTGTTGTACATGTCTTCAGGATATATGATATAAATAAGCAACTACATTACAATTATTAGATAAATATATATACATCTCAGTGAAGCTTTGCCTCTTTCCATAGGCTGCCAAGTTGCTATAGAGTTCAGTTTCCTTAAAGGGGATTTAAAAAACAAATTAATCCAATATCAAACTGGATAGACTGTCCTACAACTTCTTAACAACCAGAAAAAGAAGAGTCATAACGTGTGACAAAATAAAATACACTTGGCTATAACACATAACTGCCACTTAAAATGAAGTAGGTGAAGTAGGTGTTTTTATGTGTGGGGATTGCAATTTGCATAATGCAGTGCATATAAACCATCTCAGAATTTACATTCTATTTCATTGTGAAATTAAATGGAATATTGCAATATCCAAGTTCTCTAGAAGCTCATTGGTAGTCTCTCACTAACCTTCCTGAAAGATGCTGGCTACCAGCAGTCTGATATTTAAAAACTGTTAATATATTATTAGACTTTTATTTTACCAGTTATCCACCAGTTTGTCTCTGAAGTTTTGCCCTTTGATATCGTCACTGAATGTATAGTCTTGATTTCATGCCTGCATTTGTGCCGAAACCACTACTTTGTCAGAAAGAAATGCATCTCTTATCTTGGGCTGATTTAGCCCCCAGAATACATTAGGGAAACCCTCAGAGATCCCCTAACAATTATTGTGCCTTGGGTATGATAGACTTTGTGAGCATTGTGATTGCAGGTGAATAGCCAAGGGCATAGGAATGTCCTAGCCATGACTATTTCCTGCCCAGCCCACAACCCATCCTGTCTCAGCAATGCATCCCTGTGGGGTTCATGGGGAACAAAACCACTTCAGCACATGCCAGAGAGCCTTTCCACTAGAGGTATTTTCAAGGGCAGGATGGCAGGCAGGAGGGCCTTATGGCTGTTTTGTGCTGAATTTGTCAGTTCTACTAGTCAAGTGTCCATGGGGCTTCCCTGATTCACCTCACAGCATTGCTAAATCCCTGACACTAACTTTAACCTGTTTTCTTTCTTTTGGGGGAATGTGTCTGTCTCATCCCTAGCGTTCATCTCTTTTGTGCATCGGGGTGAGAGTCTACCCCCTTTCTCTGTTTATTTCTTGGGCATGGGGGTGGGTGCTATGTGTGCCTGTCCTGGGGAAAGAAGGGTAAATGCTCCTGGGTATCCGGTACAGGGAAGGTAGACTTCTTGCCTCCATCATTGTGCAGAGGTTGTGGAGGAATGATCCTGTCTCCCCACTGCCCCCCCCCCATTACTCTCAAACTCCCTACCTGCTGAAAAGAAACCTCAAGCTCCAATCTTTAGCAGCTGCATGGCTGCTTCTTGTTGCTACTTTTAGCAGGAAACTCAGAGGAGCTCCCTCTCATATGTCATAGTTGGGATGGGACTTGTTCTTTGAAACCCTAATTCTGTCCTTCTCCCAGAAATGCATTAAAATTAAAACACGTATAACATATCAGGCTTAAATGGATTTTAGTGAGGGTCAGGAAAAAACGAGGGCAACACTCTGTCTCTGAGGGCTTACCCCATCAATGAACTTCATAGTGAGCACGTTCTACTCCTGAGGGAATTCTGCATCACTGTACGTGCACAGAATTCATGTCCCCTGCAGATTTCTTTGCTTCCAAGGCAGGTTTGTTTGGGCACTCAGAGCATCTGGTGGAGACGTAAATCACCGCCGGGGAGAGTGGGCAGTCGTGTGTGTGTGTGTGTTTGGGAGAGAGAGATGCTGTCCATCTCACTCACTTTTGCAGTACGCTTTGCATAGAGGGGAAGGGCTTCAGGATGTTTTTGAGGTGGTAAGCATGGGGGCAAGCTCTGTTACCCTCAGAGCAGAATGCCTGCTTAATGAATTGTTCCCAGTGTCTTTATGAATTCCTTGGGAGTATAAAACAGGTGTAAAAGTTTAAGACTCCTTCACATTGACAGAGTGGCATAAAGGGCATTATGGCCTTATAAATGCTAATGGTGCTTTAGTGATTAGAACTGGTCTAAATTTTTGGACTGAAAATATTTTTTGTGAAAATGTGCTCCATGAATTGTTTGCTACTGACCTTTCTGGAGATGGTCAGTAGCCAATATAAATTGGGAGTTTGATTCCCTAGCACTTGCTTGCTCTTCAATTGCCTATTATGTAACAAGGAGCATATGGCTGCATATATTTGTTGACTAATAACTAAAAATAAAGGGTCAAACCTAGCTATTACTATTAGGCAAGAGGGTTTGGGTATTTCCTTCATTGCTTACCACTCCCATTCTCCATCCATTGTATAAACTACCGAAATAATTGAAACCAGAGAAATTATATTACATTGTTTTGACAACTAAAATATGCAGAATTTTAAAATATTATGCACTGAATTTTTAATTTTTTGGTGCAGAATTTTTAATTTTTGGCACAGAATTTCCCCAGGAATAATGTTCAGGTATGTTACAATCAGATGGCCTCCGAGAAGGAGGGGTGTATTCTTGAAGTTTGTGAAATTTGATGCAGTGTTCACCTCATGTTGCAGAATTGTGTTCCAGAATCTAAGCTTTTGTTTATGACAGCATTAATGTTAATTGAGGGCTTTTGTAACTGTAAAGAAAGCTTTTACAATGTTAATGGTTGCAGTGTTGTCTTCCTGCTTCTAAATACCCCTTCTAACCTCAATATCTATACTGGGTTGTTGACTCTGAAACTTAAAGATGATAATTTAAATGCCAATATACTTGGCTCTTTTGCTGTTTTGAAGATATAAGCACAAACAGTCAACTAATATATTTATCCTAAAGTATATCAGGTGCTCAAAGGCTCAAACATCTCTACCCAGTTGCTAAAATCTGCAGCTTTCTTTCAACTTACTCTTGTCAAGTTGTACAGCTATACATTGTCAATAGTAAATCTATAAGATATAGAAAGCTGAAAGGGTGAGGACCAGTCATAATTGAAATTTAAAATAAAAATATGTAACGCTTAGGCTGTTGTACTATGGATTGTATTATTCATGGGAAATAGTGTATTTTTGCATCTCTTAAACTGGGAGAAATCCATTTCCCTGCTGTTGTACCATATATGCATAGGTGGCAAGTTATATTCCCACGTGGTGCTGAGGCAATATTCAGAGCTGAGGGGCCCAGCTCTACCAATATTTGGGCCTGCATACCTGTAGGTCACTCAGTGCTTAGGGTACATTGCTGCTTCTCAAAGCAGCAAAATCTCACTGTACGAAGCTTTTCTAAATGTCTGTTATACTGCCATGAAAGAGGACCATGCTTGGTAGAATGGTCTCCTCCTCCCCCCACCAGCAGCAGGCTATATTTAAATATATGGAGATATACCTATCTCATAGAGTGGGAATGACCTTGAAAGGTCCTCAAGTCCAGTCCCCTACCTACACTAGCAGGACCAAGTATTGTCTGCTGATCCCTAAATGGCCCCCTTGAGGATTGAACTCACAACTCTAGGTTTAGCAGGCCAATGCTCAAACCACTGAGCTATCCCTCCCCCCATTTAGGATTGCCAGGCATCTAGTTTTTGACCAGAATACCCGGTTGAAAAGGGACCCTGGAAGCTCTGGTCAGCACAGCTGGCTGTACTGCTAAAAGTCTGGTTGGCCACAGTAGGGCTAAGGCAGGCTCTGTGCCTGGCTCCCAGGAGTGGCTGCCATGTCCCTCCAGCTCCTAGACAGAGGGGCGGCCATGGGGGCTCCAGGCGCTGTCCCCACCCAAGGCACTGGGAGTTGCAAGGCCCCAGAACCTGCACTCCGAACCTCCTACAGTGCCCGAAGCCACTGCCCCAGCTCAGAACCCCCTCCTATGTTCTTAATGCCGCAGCCCGGAGCCCCCTTCTACACCCAAAATCCCCCATCTCTGGCCCCAAACCAGAGGCCACACTCCCAATCGCAGCCCTCACTCCCTCCTGCACTCCAACCCCCAGCTCAGAGCCCATTCACACACTCCAAACCCTTCATCCCTGGCCCCACCCCAGAGCCCGCACCCCCACCAGAACCCTAACCCCCTTCCACACCCCAAACTCTTCCCCCAGATTGGTGAAAATGAGTGAGTGCGCAAGGGTGGGGGAGCGTGTGTGACAGAGGGAGGGAGATGGAGTGAGCAGGTGGCGGGGCTTCAGAGAAGGGGTGAAGCAAGTTTATTTGGTTTTCTGCAATAAGAAAGTTGGCAACCCTAGCTACATTCCCTTTGCTGGTATGTTTTTATCTATGTCCTGGGTGGGGAACCTTTTTTCTATCAGGGGCCATTGATCCACAGAAAAAAATCAGTCGTGGGCCACACGTAGCCTTGCGGGGCGGAGACTTGGGGCTTCTCATAGGCTCTGAGGTGGGACCCATAAATGAGGGGTTCAGGGTGCAGGAGGGGTGAGAGCTCTGGCTGGGGGTGCGGGCTCTTGGGTGGGGCTGGGAATGAGGAATTTGGGATGCAGGAGGGGATTCCAGGCTGGGGCCAAGGGGGTTTGGATGTGGGAGCTCGCTCAGGGCTGGGGCAGGAGGTTGGGGGGCAGGAGGGGGTTAGGGGGGCAGGCTTCAGGAGGGACTTTGGGTGTGGGAATGGGCTCATGGCTGTGGCAAGGGGTTGGGGTGTGGGAGGGAGTGTGAGGTCTGGGAGGGAGTTAGGGTGTGGGAGGGGTTCCGACCTGGGACAGGGCGTTTGGGGTGTGGGCTCTGGCTGGGCAGTGCTTACCTCAGGTGGGTCCTGGTCGGCAATGCAGCGGGGCTAAGGCAGGCTTCCTGCCTATCCTGGCTCCACGCTGCTCTCAGAAGCGACCATCATGTCTTTCCCCAAGGAAGAAGGACCAAGGGGCTCTGCATGGTGCATGATGCCCACACCCAAAGGCACTGCACCTGCAGTTCTCATTGGCCATGGTTCCCGTCTAATAGGAGCTGCGGAGCCAGTGCTGGGGGTGGGGGAAGTGTGCAGAGCAGAGTGGCAGAAGCCACAGGGACATGCCAGTTGCTTCCGGGGCTTCAGCCCCATGGGGGACGTTGAGGCTCAGGGCTTCCGACCTGCAGCATGGAGACTTGTTGCGAGCAAGATTAAATGAAGCAATGGGCCGGATTCAGCTCATCGGCCATAGGTTCCCCACTCCTGATCTATGTTAATAGGGTAGCTGGTGCAGCTACATAGTGATGGGGATGATACTGTATACTTGTATTTCTTCTGTGTGGTGTACTGGAGCCCGATTTTCCAAAATGATCACTGCCGTTTTGCTCCTTTCTTTGCTGCATAATGGAAGAAAACATGGGCTGCTTTTGAAATGTGATATAAGAACCTATATAGAAAAGGATAGTATTGATAAGTCCAAGATGTTATAGACCTCAGGTTTTGGCTTGTCTCCTTTCAAATAATCAGAGGTGTAGCTGTGGATCTGCAAAAGTGACAAAGAGTCTTGTAGCACCTTATAGACTAACAGATTTTAGGGATCATGAGATTTCGTGGACCACGAAAGCTCATGATCCCTAAAATCTGTTAGTCTATAAGGTGCTACAAGACTCTGTCACTCCTTTCAAATAATGTACATGATGCTCATGTACTTTCAGAGAGGTTGCTAGGATAGGGGAATCAGCTCTTCTTGACATATGTAGGCCTTATAGGACCAAGATCCAAGTGCAACTCTCATTTCTTAGTCTATAAAATGTTGTGCATTGAGCTAATATCCCTTATTTTAAATGGGCACAAATGTTCACTGGAAACTTGACAACTTTAAACACTCCTGAATACTGTAATGTGTTGAAAGAATCCTTAGTAAAATGGAAATGTTAGGCTGTCTTTCTTTCCTAAACATAGGATTACATTTTCTGCTGTTGTAACTGCAATAAAGCCAGTGGAGTTATGCCACCTGAGCATTGGGCCCACAATCTTTCCTTCCGTTATTTGACTTAAATCTACACCTTTACACCTGTCAAAATTAAGACAGCATCATGCAGACCGCATCCATTGCTTGTAAATGCAGTAAAACCTCCATTTAACGGACTAATTCGGGCGAGGGGGTGTCCGTTAAATCAAAAAGTCCGTTATTTAATAAAAAAAACCGAGCTGTCGGAGCAGCAGCCCGCCTGTTGCTGGGACCCGGGCGGCAGCCGGGAACCGTCAGCCAGCCCGCCCGCTTGCGGGACTCGGGCGGGAGCCGGCAGCCCGCCCGCAGGCGGGAGCCAGGTGGGAACCGCCAGCCAGCCCACCCGCAGGCGGGACCCGGCAGCCAGCCCGTCCGCCCGCAGGCGGGACCTGGCAGCCAGCCCGTCCACTTGCGGGACTCAGGCGGTAGCTGGGAGCCCGCCCGCAGCCGGGAGCCGGCAGCCAGCCAGCCCGCCCGCTGCCTGGACCCGGGCGGCAGCCGGGAGCCGGCAGCCAGCCCGCCCGCTGCTGTGACCCGGGCAGCAGCCGGGAGCCAGCAGCCAGCCTGCGAGAAATGGATTTCAGATGCATCAGACTTGCTCAGAAATTTTGTCAGTTGCATCAGAAGCCCGTTAAATCGAGGTCCGTTAAATCAAGGGTTTACTGTGATAACGTTTCACAGTTTAGAAATGCTTTTACTCTTGACTAAATTCTACTTGATTAACTACTCTTTTTTTTGTTCTACTTTAAACAGTTATGAATTACTCAGCAGTAGTTTGACAGGGCACTTACCAGAATAATTTTTCTTCAACAGAGTTAAAATGAACAAAAAATGAGAGATTTGTATGAAAGCATTCCAACAATTCAAAAATACAATTCTTTCAAAGCAAGGCACGGGTGCAGTGTTAAACCAATAAGAGAATTGAATGTGCTGACAGAGAAATCCAAAATTTTTTTAAGTGACCTGTTCAATGGGAAGTCAGGATGAGATTGATACATCAGAATTGGATGTGCAAGGGATTGTTCCCAGCATTTTTCCCTTCCACTTGAGTAATCTGAAGAACTTCTCATAAATCAGAACCATCCATCCTACATATCCATTAAAGAATTGTGTAGCAGCCATGTATCTGCTACATTCATAGACCTACCATAAGATATTTAATCTTCAGTAAATGTCCAGTAGCTACAGTGCAATCAGTCTACAGTTAATTCTTTTATGCTTTGTCAAATTACAGGATATTTTTAATGGAAGTATTGCAGGGTGCCGTCCCAGATCATGCCTCCCTGTGGTGTGATACTGCAGTCACTCCACCTCAGTTCCCCTCTTGGTTCTCTAAACTACTTCCACACAGCCAAGAGTTTTAAAGTGACATGCTTCCTCCTGGCATCTGATTTATTAAGCCCTTACAAAATAAACACTCAGTTCATTTGGCCCTTCCAGACTCAAACCCTTCCTTCTTCCCTCGGGGCTTTCCATTTCCGCTTGTTTAAGAGCTTCAGCCTCCAGCTCTTTCTTGACTCCCTGCCCCTTTAAGTAGGGGAACTGTCAGTCCCACTCTGGATCCTGGCCACTCTGGCCTTTTCCTAGCCTTGGTCTTGGGGCTCAAACTCCTCCTGCCCTTTGGGTAGGGTCTCTACATCCCTCCTTCTTGGGACTGTGCTGGAATCCTGGCAGGCTTCCTCAGCCCACCTTCTACTGATTCTGCTACAGAAGAGTTTCCCTGGAGGTCTCTCTGAACTCTAGGCTTCTATTGATGGGGCTAAGAGCCCACCTGTAACCCTCAGCAAACATGACTCAGGCACCTGGCCTTATTCCCATCTTGGTCCAGTGAATCTTCCGGAACTATTTGTTCTTAAAGATGGCTGCTTGTATTAAACTTGGTGGAATAAATGGGCCCCAAAAAAGTCAAATGTGTTAACATGACAGTCACTGTACAATATTAACAAATTTAAATGAGGTTCAGGATTCTGAGTACAGATACCTCGTACTGCTCAGCTTGCTTAGTACCCTGGCAAACACATTAGAAAATTTATGCTGAAGGTTACAAATTTATTGATTGAAACACACAAAAGTAGAAGAATCAAAACAAGGCAAAAAAGCATAGCAAGTGAAATTGAGTGATTATATACAACAAACTTAACCAAGACGTATCAAAGTCTCTTTTTAAAGAGAGAAAAAGATTGAGCAGAATCTCTTATTCTGTCTTATTGGTGGGTAAGAAAGGGGTTATTTGAGTCTGGATTGATAATCACTTTCCTGCTTTTTGACAAAACAGACAGCCACAGAAGGGAGAGAAGAGATAGGATAGTAAAATATGAGGGAAATCCCCCTTTTGTTGATGTTCTTAGGATATAAGCATAAGCTTTCAGGGGTAAAAAAATACTTCTTCAGATGCGTGCATGTTGCATCCGATGAAGTGGGTACTAGCCCATGAAAGCTTATGCTTCAATACTTTTGTTAGTCTTTAAGGTGCCACAGGACTCTGTGTCACTTCTGTTTTAGTAAGGAAAATCCATTGTAATTCCATGGATTAGAATGCTACTAGGATTGCCCATAGTCACTGCTTGAAAGTCACTGGTTTTACACTATTAAAATAATGTACATTCAACTCTTGCAATTATTTATGAAATCTGAGAAGCATAGTTAGCTACTCAAGAATTCATTTTTACCATGTGGACCACATTTTTCAAAGAGTCTCAACCCAGTCTTTTAAGCAAAAGATGAAAAATAAGTGAGAGGGTCTCAGGGATTAGTTATCTATTTAAATGTATAAGTATATTTTCCTCATAGTTAGAGGCACACACCTCATGCTCATAATTTAGGTGGTGGATTTACATGTGTAAGGAATTAAGAAATATTTTAAAGTGCTGTGTGTGTGATGCTCTGCACTCCTTTTCCTGCAACTCCAACTACTGGGAAATATAGTTGATAGTGAATATATATATATATATATATATATATATATATATATATATATATATATATATATATATATATATATATATATATATATATATATATATATATATATATATATATATATATATAGGCAATATTTTCACACTCAGTCACTAATGTAACCAACACTTGTGACTAAATGCATGAAACAGCAAAACACAAATAAAAAGTAAAATCAATACAGGACAATGGAAATCATGACTAAAGAACTCAAGAATGAAAGAAAATCTTTATCCATATTAGCTTCACATAACACCGATTTTATTCAAATAGCAAAAAACGTATTTCTGGAGTAAGACAATTTTTTTTGTCTTTCTCAGTCCTAATGAATATAAAATGAATTGCCAATCATGGCAATCTTGTGTTTCATCGTACATTTGTTAAAGGGGAAAAAAGATACAGAGAGAAAGTGGTGTTACTTAGCTTATAAAACATCTAGACAGAGGACTGTAAGTGTTATAAAGTGTAACTAAGATCTGTAGGCCATAAAAACAGTTGAGAGGAAAAACGTTTTCTATTTTATTAAACAACAATTAGGCCATGGAATCATTAACATAAAACTTTCAACTAGTGCTACAGTGGACACCTTTTTGCTAAAGAAAAAAAATTGCAGTTAGAACATATTTGTGGAGTGCACTTCAGAGCACAAATCTTAGTTTTGTATAAGCAGTTTGGGAAGATGTATGCTAATCTTGCTACAAAAAATTATGACCACTGAGGTGGAATTATTCTCAGCTGCACTATGTGCTTCAGTGGCTCTTCTGAAAATAATTCTATTTCTTTGCATATGCAGTTTTGCAAAGCATTGCCTGTAAATACACATTTCTGAAGTGTACACTTTGAAAAAATTGACTACTTATTTATATACTAGACTATCATTACAATTTTATGGCATACCTTTTATGTATATTCTATGGAGGAATAGCGTCACCATACCAATATCCTAGAATCACCCTGTATAAGATCGCTTTGGTACACAGAAGACAAGCTACTTAAGAGCCAACAATTAACGTGTTACCTAGTCAAAGCCTTTATAATCAAAGGTGGGAATCCTCCTTCTAAACGTTCTAGGTTTTTTCTGTAGGCAATATCTTTTCTGACCTTGCAATATATAAAAAAATACTCTGTTTAAAAGATAAAACCCCCTAATCTTTTGTTAATGTTCTCAACTGTTTGAATTTTAAGTCCTCTGTGTGACACCTCAGAGCATGCATGGCCTCATGCCTCAGGACACACCCAAAGCATGCACTGAAATTCTATTTAGCCAAGAATTTCATACCCTGTTGTAGCTTATTAGAAACAGAACATCAGTGTGTACTGGAGAGCTTAATATGGTTGTGAGAGTGAGAGGAAGATGAGGGCCAGAGGGGCAGGAAACAAACCTGATGAGTTAATACAGTGTATGAACTTACAGCTGAAACGTATGAGAATGTGTAGTGCTGCACAAAACGTTCTTGATGAAAGGAAAATGTAGAAATGTTGTTATAGCTGCATATGAAAAAAATAAAATAAAAGATAATACATTTCATGACCCTTCTTGCCTGATGATTTGTGCAGCGTTTAAGCCAAGGAGATAAGACCTTTTCCAGTTCTCAAGACCAGGGGTTCCCATATTGTGGAATACATACCACTGATGGTGCTCAAACTTGATGTTCTATCGATTCACTTCATGACAATTTATGAAGAAGGTGGCACCTGAAATAATCAGGTTTGGGAACTGCTGCTCTAGACTACACAAAAGATGAGCACTTGCTCTATGGAAAGGGGATTGGGAAACGTGAAAGGCAAATGCCAAGGCTTTGTGGGGAAATACCAATATCTTTCTAGAAATGCAATGAGGCGGGAAAGTTCTGCTCTGGAAAACAGAAGATCTAATAGACAACCCTGTATTAGCATTTCTAGATAGGCTTTAACATTTGATTATAATGAGCAAGGGCATGCAGAGTAGTTCAACAGATTTGCTGCGTGTCTGTCAACACCTTCTTTCAGTAGTGTTACAGCGGAATAGCACTTTGGTTCACTTTGTGATGACATAGAATGAACTAGAAATGTAACTTTTAATGAAAAGCTTATATTCTGCAAAAAAGAGAAGCAGAAACTAGGACACACACAAAATGACAAAAGTGTTCTAGCCTTGGGAGCACTTAATCATTTTCACAACTGGGGAGGCTCTGATCTGTTTTCCAGCTTTTACTTCTGAGAGAATCAGATTCCCCTTAGTTTCCAGATACCTGGCTACTTAGAGCCTTTAAACGCAAAGGACTGGCTTAGTGGCCTGAGCATCATATATGAAGCATCATCATAGGAATCAAATTATTACAGGAATGATTCAGTCCTTCTGAGATAGATAAACTGGGTTCTCTGTGTTGCGGGGGGGGGGGGGGGGGGGGCTGAATGATTATACCTTTTAAAAACAATAGTTTCTTTGGCTCTATGGAGACTTTAAAAATCCCATAATCTTTTTAGGTAGAATAGGGGTTTGTCCTGGTATCCTTCAATTACAATTTCCCCTCCTTCACCTCTTTTACAGTGTAATGATGGCTAACTCCCACCCCAATAGTGTCTGCACAAGACCTAAGAGAAATGTCTTTGGTGAAACAAACAGAGTAAATCCTGTTGATGTTTAGGTGTGGTTTATAAAAGTGCATACAGCATGGGATTACTTTTTCTTTGCCGGAGACTATGGTAGTAAACAGAAACATTTTCACCATGTTTTCTTATCCACCCTGCCTCTAACGAAATGGGGGTTTAAAATATTCTTTATTTGTTGTTGACACATTTGCAATGTCTTGTACAGATATTTAACTCCATAGAATATCAGATTTTCAGCAGGTATTTTCTATTAGTTTCTAAACCACTTATAGTAAAGCATGCTGTAGAGGGCGCTCTGAAGACAGTGTATCACAACTAATCTATCAGTCCAAACCCTCAATTCCTTTTTTCTCTCTTAAATATATATCCTCATGTAATTACTGTGCTGGGAAATCTAATAGCTTTTGCTGTTTTGTCATTAATGGTAAATAATATACTTATTTAAGTTAATAAATATTGGTTTATGAAATGTGATTCAGTGCTTTACAGTATACCGAATACAGTTTGAGGTTCTATCCATAAGTCTGTCGTGAATTTCTAAGAATATTTGTAAGCATTTGAGTAGTGACATATAATTCTCAGGGTTCCATAAACTGTGATATAACTTTAGATGAAGCTATAAAGAATAACTTACTTGACAGTAATATTGGTTTCGGAACAAAATAGGTGTCAACAATGTAATAGTGTTGCAAAAAAAAACCCAAAACAAATATAATTCTGGAATGTATTAACAGTTGTGTTGTAAGCAAGATACAAGATGTAATTCTTCCACTCTACTCAGCACAGGTGAGGCCTCAACTGGAGAAATATGTCTGGTTCTGGGCATCACACTTTGGAAAGATGTGGAGAAATTAGAGAAAGTCCAGAGAAGAGCAACAAGAATGATAAAAGGTCTAGAAAACATGACCTATGAGGATTGATTGAAAAAAATGGGTTTATTTAGTCTGGAGAAGAGAAGATTGAGGGAGGACATGATAATAATCTTCAAGTATGTGAAAGGTTATAAAAAGAGGAGGGTGATAAATTGTTCTCCTTATCCACAGAGAGGACAAGAAGCAATAGGCTTAAATTCCTGCAAAATAAATTTAGGCTAGACATTATAAGGCTAGCTAAGCAGTGGAACAAATTACCTAGGGAGGCTGTAGAATCTCCATCACTGGAGGTTTTAAAGAGTTGGTTAGACAAACATTTGTCAGGGATGGTCTATATAATACTTAGTCCTGCCTCAGTGCTGGGGACTGGACTAGATGACCCGTGAAGATCACTTCCAGTCCTATGTTTCTATGATTCTATGAAATAGTACAAAGGTGTTTTAGGGAAGATTTTAGTATGAAGGGAAGGAGGGGATGAAATGAAGAAATATAGTAAATAGGCATAGATGAAGCTAGTAATAGCCATTGGAATCAACATTTGTATTGCATCATTACTTTGATTTCCTGCAAAACAATCTATTTAAAAAGCCTGTAAGTGGACAAAATGCATTGATTGTAGTGAAATTAGCATATACGAACAGGGCTCAGGAGTGTTCATTGGTACTAGCTACAGAAGATACAAAAGCCATTTCAGGCAACAGAAGTGGCAGCATTAGGAGCATTAATATCATGAGTATTAGCGCAGGCTATGGTGGGCAGCTCTTTCAAGCCCTTCATATGCTGATGGCAGCTGTCCATCTGTGTCATAATGTGTACACTGCACATTAAGGATTGCACTCTTCCCTTACGTGGTCAAAGAGGGAAATCCCCATCCTCATTTTTGAAATCCCCATTCACATACATAATCTGCCAAAATTGAGCAGAGATCAGTTCTTTTTCTTTGTGTTTTGGCAGAATACCCTATTTCTAGGGCACCTCTCTTGTCGAGCAGAAGATCCAGTAGAGACCAAAAGAATGTGTGCACATATATTTAAAAAACGGCTGAATCAGAGCCCATTTTCTATATATCTTTTGCTAAATACACAATCATCTATTTTTCTATATGTGCATGCGCCATAAAATTAAAGAATAGCATTCACAATATTGTGCCTGGGCAAGAAAGATCAATGTGCAAATGCCTCAATTCAATATTGATCAATGTGAAAATTGAGATACCCAACAATAAATTAATCAACATTAGATGACTTGGGAAAACAAATAGAGCACTGGCAAGTGCAGATTCCACCCCCTCGATGTACTATAGGCAGTAAGCCAAATGCCGTCTATGTGATGAGGTTGATAGTTTCAAAGGGTACTTAAATACAGAAGTAACAAAGTCCTGTGGCACCTTAAAGACTAACTATAAAGTTTTGAAGCATAAACTTTCGTGGGCTAATACCCACTTCGTCTGATGCAAGCAGTGGAAGTGTCCAGAGGCAGGTATAGAAAAGTAGGCAAGAACCAGGTGGGAGGTAAAAAGGTTAGTCCAATTAGGCTGAACCAGCTTGTTATCTCCGATCAGGGAGGGTGGGTTATTCTTCTAGCATTTGAATGGGGGGTGTGAACATGGAGAGAGGAGAAGCTATTTTTGTAATTAGTAAGCCATTGTAGGTCATTGTTCAATCCGAGATTGTTTGTGTTGAATTTGCAAATGAATTGTAGCTCTGCAGTTTCCCTTTGCAGTCTGGACTTGAAGTTTTTTTGCTGCAGTATGGTGACTTTTAAATCTGTAATTGTGTGTCCAGGCAGGTTGAAGTGTTCTCCTACAGGTTTTTGTATATTGCCATTCCTAATATCTGATTTGTGTGCATTTATCCTTTTTCGTAGGGACTGTCCAGTTTGGCCGATGTACATAGCAGAGGGACACTGGTGGCATATAATGGCATATATGACATTGGTTGATGTGCAGGTGAATGAACCAGTGATGGTATGGTTGATCTGGTTAGGTCCTGTGATGGTGTTGCTGGTGTAGATATGTGGGCAGAGTTGGCATCGAGGTTTGTTGCATGGATTGGTTCCTGAGTTGGAGTTATTGTGGTGCAGTGTGCTGTTGCTGGTGAGAATTTGTTTAAGGTTGGCAGGTTGTCTGTGTGCCAGGACTGGCCTTCCTCCCAAGGTCTGTGAAAGTGAGGGATTATTGTCCAGGATGGGTTGTAGGTCACTGATGATGCGTTGCAGAGGTTTTAACTGAGGACTGTAGGTGATGGCCAGTGGTGTTCTGTTGTTTTCTTTCTTGGGCTTGTCTTGCAGCAGCAGGCTTCTGGGTACACGTCTGGCTCTGTTGATCTGTGTCCTTATTTCCTTGTGCGGGTATTGTAGTTTTGAGAAAGCTTGGTGAAGATCTCGTAGGTGTTGGTCTCTGTCTGAGGGGTTGGAGCAAATCCGATTGTACCTCAGTGCTTGGCTGTAGTATCCAGACAGTCCTTCAGTGAGAGTGCCAATGCCCGAGATGATGGGGCGTCCAGGGTTTCCAGGTTTGTGGATCTTGGTAGTAGATAGAATAACCCCGGTTGGGGCTTGTCACGGTACTGAAATAGTTTGGTACCGTGTAGATCAATGGGTGCACGAAATATTATGGGAAGGGGGTCATAACAGGTGTCTTATGTATGTATCTATTCCATATGTGTGTATCTATTTTGTAACTAAAGTTAAAGCTTCAAGCTGTACTTCAAGCTTGGCTCCTGTGAAGGCTCAGACATGCTGGGGCTGCCTGATGGCCCATTAAGGGACATCAACCACACAATGGACTTTGTATATGCCTGTCCACACCCGAGCTGCTCTAGGAATGTCACTGCCTGGTCAGAAAATGAATCCTGGAAAGTCTGGTGATTGGACCTTGTGACTGTGAGCCTCCATTTTGCAACCGGACTCTGCAGAAGAAGGAGGAGGGGTCTTGGCCCAGAAGAAAAAGTCTATAAAGCCTGGAAGAACATTCCCCATTTTGTCTTTCACCTCCAGTCTTCAGCCTGCTTTGTTTCCAGCTTTGGATGGAACTTTGCTACTCTGGGAACTCTGGACAATGGTACTGACCCATCCCCCAAATGGGATGCATCCAAAGACTTTGATTTGAACCTGCAGTTTATTCTACCTTTGCTGCAAGCCTGTACTAAGAGATGTGCCATTACTGCATGTAATTGATTTCTTTTAACCATTCCTAACCCTCACCTATATCTTTTTCCTTTTATAATAAACCTTTAGATTTTAGATTCTAAGGGATTGGCTACAGCGTGATTTGTGGTAAGATCATTTGTATATTGACCTGGGTCTGGGGCCTGATTCTTTGGAATTGGGGAGAACCGTTTTCTTTATTTGGGGGATTGGTTTTCATAACCATTGATCCCCAGGACAGGTGGCTGCTGGTGGTGATACTGGGAATCTGGAGTGTCTTAAGGGGATTGCTTGTGTGACTTGTGGTTAGCCAGTGGGGTGAGACCAAAGTCTGTTCTGTTGGCTGGTTTGGGTTGCCTTAGTGTGGAAAAACCCCAGCTTTGGGCTGTAGTTGCCCTTTGGAAGCAATCTGTCCTGATCTGACACTCACAGTTGGATCCCACCAGGAACAGCACCGTCACAGTGGCGTAGTCGTGCTAGGATCCACAGAACCAGGTCAATTGAGCTTTGGGTCTGAACCCCACGCTGTCCAAATTTGAGTTTTGGGTGTAGAGAGTTTGGTTGGTTAAAGAGCAGTGGCAATGAGTAATCAGAAAACCAAGGCAATGAAACTGCAAGCCCTAAAAAACAGCCTGCAGCGTGAGTTTGAACAGGAACTAGCAAAGCTGAGGTTGTGGGAAGAGCAACAAAATGCTAAAATTGAGAAAAAAGTCAGGGAAAGGAACGCTCAGTTACAGAGGGAAGCATGGGAGAGAGAGAAGGAAACGTTGGAGAGACGGGAGAGACTTCGAAAGATGGAACAAGAAACTGCCAAACTTCAGCTCCAAGTCAAAAAAGCAAAGGAAGAAAACCAGAAATTATATCCTCGTGAAAGTTCATTTTATAACAGTATTGGGGGGCGGTATTACCCTGTGCAGTTTTCTGTTTTTAGCCCATTATGCTATGACCAGGGGGAGGGGGATTCTCACCTGGGGGGAAATAGCTGTTTGTCTGGGGAGGGTTTCTCCAAGTGTTTGTCTGTGCAAGAAAGCAGTTTGCCTGTGGATGGAGTTTCTAAATGTCTGTCTAATGTCTCAGGAGTGAGCCTGGAATTAGATACAGTGCAGGAAGAACTTATACAACAGGAAAGGGTTTCTCTGGAACAGGTTGCAGTGAATGGTCAGGTTAAAGCCCTAACTGAGAAAGGAAAGGGTGAAACAGTTTTGGCTGGTGCAGCTTATGAGAGTGATTTCTCCAAGTGTTTGCCTGTGCAAGAAAGCAGTTTGCCTGTGGATAAAGTTTCTAAATGTCTGTCTAATGTCTCAGAAGTGAGTCTGGAATTAGGTACAGTGCAGGAAGAACTTATGGATCAGGAAAGGGTTTCTCTGGAACAGGTTGCAGTGAATAGTCAGGTTAGAGCCCTAACTGAGGAAGGAAAGGGTAAAATAGTTTTGGCTGGTACAGCTTGTGAGAGTAAACCTGCAAAAAGCCGCAGTGTATCTGTTGGCAGTGGCTCTGTGCCTGGTGAGAAAGGGTTAAATAAAACTAGGCAGCAGTTTGGGAAGGCAAGGATAGTGGAAGAGAAGTGTCCCTATGCCTTACCTGTGTCCTGTGTGGAGAAGTGTGACAGTGAAGGGAGTGTGCCTGTGTCTGTCAGGGGTATTGACTTGCCTGTGGAGGAAGCTACCTCAGTCTCCAAGCCGTTGTCTGTGTGCTGGGACAAGGGAAGTGAGATCCCAAGCTGTGGGTCTAGTGAAGGAGAGTGTGTCTCTACATCTTCTTTGTCTGTGGAGCAGACAGAAAATGCCTGTCAGCCTGGAAGGGTTGAGAGTGGGGCATTTGTTTCAGAGTTGGTTTTGGATTCAGCTAAAGCTCAGAAAGGAAATGGTCCTGAGTCTGTGTCTGCTGGGAAGGGAGGCTCTATAACTAGGGGTGATCTGGTTAATGTCTTAGCAAGATCCCAGAGAGCAGATAATTCTGGTGCCTGTATTTTGCCTGTTGCTACTAGTGTGTGGCTGGAAAAGGGTGTAGAAACTCTGTCTAATCAGAGGAATATCCTAGCCAGGGCACAAGGAGAGCAGAAAGGTGATTTGGGTGTGTTACCTACCACCAGCTTGACAATAGAGAGCAAGGAGGAATTAGAACAGCCCTATAACCAAGTGGCTGTGTTGAACCAGCTTGTTGGGGAGGCAAAGTTGTTCAAAGGAAAAAGTCTCAAGGCTAAGTCTGCAGGTGAAAAGTTTGGGTCTCAGACTCAGAAAGATGACTATCACCAGATCAGCCAGGAAGTTCGGTTAAGCCAAAGGAAGCCAAATTTGATCCTTCAGGGCAAGGAGGAAAGAGAGAATTTGACTTTGCAAAGAAAAGTCACAAGGTGACCCTAAAAGGCCAAAATTCTAATGGTATTGACCCAAAGGCATGGATTGACAAACCTAATTGTAAATGGACACTTACAATGGAATTGTTGTTGTTACTAATGGCAATTTGTGTAACTACTGTGGTGTTACCTGAAACTGTAAAATTGTACAATGGGCCTAGTCTTGTGAAAAATCCTTTGGACATGTCAAGAGAAATACAGGGAAACACGCTTTATGTAAAGAGGCCTGGTTCTACTGATGTGTCACAGTTAAGACCTGTGAACAGTGGTAAGACTTTCCAAAGGGAAGAAAACATTCCACACCACATGTGCAATGTAAGAGGGGAAACTGAGGCACAGTACCCTATTGTTTCCATGGCTAAATGCCAAGATTGCTGTGCTATAAACAACATTGATATCTATATTAATTTGGTGGTACTGGGGTTCCAAACATTTGCCAGAGCTCGTATGTATAAAGTAGCTGTTTTCTTTAGCTTTTGGCAAGATCACATAACGCAAACCCACGGACGGGGGAGCTTTTGGGATGCAATCAGGGCTGTTTTGTCATCCCTTCCTGCATCAATTTTGCGTTGGGGGTGTCACGGTACTGAAATAGTTTGGTACCGTGTAGATCAATGGGTGCACGAAATATTATGGGAAGGGGGTCATAACAGGTGTCTTATGTATGTATCTATTCCATATGTGTGTATCTATTTTGTAACTAAAGTTAAAGCTTCAAGCTGTACTTCAAGCTTGGCTCCTGTGAAGGCTCAGACATGCTGGGGCTGCCTGATGGCCCATTAAGGGACATCAACCACACAATGGACTTTGTATATGCCTGTCCACACCCGAGCTGCTCTAGGAATGTCACTGCCTGGTCAGAAAATGAATCCTGGAAAGTCTGGTGATTGGACCTTGTGACTGTGAGCCTCCATTTTGCAACCGGACTCTGCAGAAGAAGGAGGAGGGGTCTTGGCCCAGAAGAAAAAGTCTATAAAGCCTGGAAGAACATTCCCCATTTTGTCTTTCACCTCCAGTCTTCAGCCTGCTTTGTTTCCAGCTTTGGATGGAACTTTGCTACTCTGGGAACTCTGGACAATGGTACTGACCCATCCCCCAAATGGGATGCATCCAAAGACTTTGATTTGAACCTGCAGTTTATTCTACCTTTGCTGCAAGCCTGTACTAAGAGATGTGCCATTACTGCATGTAATTGATTTCTTTTAACCATTCCTAACCCTCACCTATATCTTTTTCCTTTTATAATAAACCTTTAGATTTTAGATTCTAAGGGATTGGCTACAGCGTGATTTGTGGTAAGATCATTTGTATATTGACCTGGGTCTGGGGCCTGATTCTTTGGAATTGGGGAGAACCGTTTTCTTTATTTGGGGGATTGGTTTTCATAACCATTGATCCCCAGGACAGGTGGCTGCTGGTGGTGATACTGGGAATCTGGAGTGTCTTAAGGGGATTGCTTGTGTGACTTGTGGTTAGCCAGTGGGGTGAGACCAAAGTCTGTTCTGTTGGCTGGTTTGGGTTGCCTTAGTGTGGAAAAACCCCAGCTTTGGGCTGTAGTTGCCCTTTGGAAGCAATCTGTCCTGATCTGACACTCACAGTTGGATCCCACCAGGAACAGCACCGTCACAGGGCTCTAAGGGTATATTAATTTTTTCTATACCTGCCTCTGGACACTTCCACTGCTTGCATCCGACGAAGTGGGTATTAGCCCATGAAAGCTTATGCTTCAAAACTTTATAGTTAGTCTTTAAGGTGCCACAGGACTTTGTTACCTCTGCTATTCCAGACTAACATGGCTACCTCTCTGATTCTTAAATACAGAAGTATGCCACTAAAACAACATTCAAAGAAAGCTTTAAAACTTGGATCAAACAAGATTGAAATCTTGGTATGGTGACAGGTTACAGTATCAAAAATTTCTTCAGCTGTTTTGCAAGTTCAATTTCTTAAGATAGTAATTCTTGTTATTTCACTATTTTAGTTCTTTTATAAAATGTGGTGTAGACACGAGAGCAGTAAAGAACAAACTTATTTCAAGTTGTCTTTTAAGGAAGGGCTGATTATTATACTTCTTTTGCCTAGTCTCCACCATGCAAGAGCAATTGATTTTCCCCAGCCACCTTTCTTTCCTCTGTGAATCTCACTCAGACTCTTGCAACTTCATTGCAGATTCCAGCCGATCTCCCTCTTTCTTCTGGGTATGTGCCAGCTAGTCAATTCAGCTCTTCCTGTGTTTCCCCCATGAGATGTGGAATGAACTGTTAGGCACATCTGATGGGAAAGCCCTAGACAGGTGCACAGCACAGAAAGATTGGTTGGACCTAGGGCAGCAGGGAGATAGAGATTTGCTTAGTCCTGCAATGACATTTTGTTGAAAATAGAATAGCCCGAAGGACATGGTTGGTGAGTCAGAGCTTACAAAAGGATACAGAGGAAGGAATGAACAAGAAACTTTCAGTCAGATTTTAAGTGATTTCCGTCTTGCTTTGTTGTTTGGGGTTCATAGATTGATTGATTGATTGATTGATTGGGCCCAATCCTACAAAGTGCTGAAATTAATATAGGTACAGGATACTTAGCACCTAACAGGATGTGATCAACAAATGTAGGATTGTGGCAATAGTCCATAGTTCATGTTGTATCTTTTAGTTATATCAGGTTAGGTTATCATGAGGCATTGAAAGCCTGTTTTTCAGAGAGGCTGAAACACCTTGGCTCCCATTGATTTCAGCTGGAGTTGAGTTTTCAGCACTTCTGAAAACCAGGCTCTGGGTCAAACTGTGTGCTGAATTACACTCTGTGCAAACCCAACTGCTTCACCTAGTTAGAACATGGGACTAGGAGTCAGGAGATCTGGATTCTAGTTCACACTGCCACTGGCTTGGTGGGTGACTTTGGACAAATCACTTGTCTTATCCTCTTTGCATGTCAGCATCTCATCTGTATAATGGAGATAATACTTATTAATCTTCTTGTAAAGTTCTGTGAGATCTTTGGTTGAAAAGAACTATAGAAGTTCTCAGTATCATAGATACTTAATATGTCATTGGGGAATGTCAGAGTAAACTTAAAAGACAGACATCAATCTACTAGCAAGCAGTCAGAAAATCCCTCATAAATGACTTTTCACTCTGTTCATCCAGTAGTGGGGGAGTAAGCAGTTTGTCTGTGATTGCCTGTCTCACTTTTCTATTATAGTCTATTTGTTCTAGCTACTCTGTAATTACTACACTGGATCTGCTGAAATCATCCTCTGAGTCACATTCTAACTATTTGCAAAAGCACAATTTAATTCTTCCTTGATATTTTATTGTATAGTTTATATGAAGTGAGGCTCATGGCTCACTTTATAGTGTACTTTTCAATAGCACTGAGAGTTTTTTGTTTTAACAAGTTTAAATCTGTGAGAGGTTTCAGTCTGACAGCCTGGGAGACTGACTTCCTGGAGAGACAGGACATTAGTGGCATAGGCAGCATCAATAGAAGTTTCCTCGTACTGCCCCACCAATTTGCTCTATCCCTGGCCCAAAGCCATCATCTTCAGGGGGTGGCAAAGTGACCGTATGGTTGTTTTTTTACTGTATCCTTACATCATACCTCTTGGCTTAAGGAAGGGGAACTGATAGCTGGATTCTACCTCTGAATGGGACTTATATTAAGGAGCATGAACAATTGAATAAACTTGCCTTAGCAGGACAATGGAAACTCCCTGGAAGGAATATTGATTTGTTAATTAATTTTATCAGCTCCAATCGCCACCGCTCCCCCCCCCCACACACACACACCAACTCTGTGAGATAAAGGGGATTGTGCATGTGAATGCAGCATGCCTGTGGAATGAGGTACGATACTGGGACTCATGTCCAAACCCATGTGTATCAGCAAAAGGACTTGTGCGTGGGCTGTGCTTGAGCAGAGAGACAAAAACCAGAAGACAGGAGTAGGCAGAAGAAAAGGGGGTGAAGAAGAATCCTGGCCTCCCTGAAAGATATTAAGACATAAAGAAGGGTGAGGAAACTGAGACAGGATATTGCATGCAAGTGTTTGTTGTTTTTCCATAGTTTTGCATATCGCTTGTGCTTTCTCTAAGAGCAAAGTGTATGTGTCCAGAAATTCCATTTCAAAGTCTGTGTGTATTACCTGCATGGGCACATAGCTCCCAAACAGGGAAAAAGTAAACCACTGCTCAGTGGAACTGTGGGAGACCTGGCAAGCTGGCACTATTTTCAGGGCCTAGGCACTTGGACCATAAGGTCTCCACTGCCAAGAGGGGTGTCAGACACGGTTCTGCAACTGGACAGTGTCTGCAGCTGGACTGGTGTCCGTCACAGAGACAGTGCCACCTAAATTCTGCCAAAGCCCAAGGAGCCAAGAGCATGTGGGATCCACAGATTGTGTCTGGTACAGCAGCCTCAGAAGTGTCTACCAGTAGGAGTTTATGTAGGGTTGTAACACCCATTCAGTTCTTTGTCTCTGTAAGACAACTGATAAACAGTTGTGCTGTGGATAGCTATCTGTACACCAAGAACTGGACTGAGTCCAGCAACTCCTGTTATCTAGGCCGCTGAACAATCATTTGGGTTGCTATCTGCAACAGATTTAAACCAGTGATGTAAACATCAAAGGCTTCAGAGCCCATTTCCAATCTGAGCATTTGAGTTCCTTTGGGAGCTGCTTAAAGGTTTTTGCTGTATTTCCTCTTTTTTTCCCTCTCTCTAATATTTTGGTGCATGGTACTAACCTCACTTTAGCATTTTTGAAATTATGCCGTAATTTACTACTAGAACTGACAGGCTGCTCTTTGGGATTTATGTCTACAGGAGTTTGGTCTAAAAATAACATACTAAAAGGTTAGCGGAAAAAGTAGAGCAAAATTCTAACCAAAGTCATTGCTTTCGCTTAGCTGTGAGATGACATAGAACTTTCTTTTGTACCTACCTTATAATATTTTCCTGACTAGAGAAGGATGCTGTTTGAATACGACATTTTGAGTCAGTAGAGTGAGAGACTGAATAATACATTTTCTGCACCATCTCTAGGGAAACACATAATTCCCTCGTGTTCCCAGAACCTGCCTCATTCAAAATAAAAGAACATTTATTAGTATATAGATAAAAATCAACCTTTTAATATACTCCTGCATATCTGCTTTACAAATTCATTCTTTTGCAAATGTTGAATGAATGGTTAAGCTAATACAGGCTATTTATAGTTTTTCTGGAAAATATGTATCATAGCTGGAAAGCATGAGTAAACAACAATGAATTTTTACAGAGCTGAAACAGCATTTATTGTTCCTGGGGAAATATTGCTTTCCTTTCCTTTTATTATATATTTTTCTTGGCTTTCTTCGTTATAATAATAGGCATTGACACAATGAATACTCTATTGTCCTCATCATTTTCAGTGTCTTCTCCTAGTATATATGAGTTGAAATTCCCACCATTGCTGACTTCTGCCTCATTAGTTTCCTTTGGGAGACACCTTCTCCTTGCTTTCACAGAGCTTGGTGTCTTCATCAGACAACAGACTCCTTCATTGTGGATCTTCTCTGTGGTACTAGGGACTGGGCTAGTGCAAGGAGTGGTTCCTATCTTATGTCCCTGGGCATGAACTTGTTCAAACAAAGACCATTTTATATGTAAAAATGGAAAACTGTACCTTTTTTAGAAACCGGTTACTAAGTAACAAATCTAATTCTTTTACAAGTTGTTAATAAGAGATTAGAAACATTAGATATTTATTATAACCAGATAACTGGTATACAATAAAATACAAGGAAGGAAATTTTATTAGTCATTTTATAATCTCACGTGAAGTGTAGTGTGAAAAGTAACTCTAAAAATGGCAGTGAGGGTTCTCTGTTAATTATGTTTCAATTATTTCTAGATTAACAGATAACAGCTAAATAGATAAAAGGGGCAACAGAGAGCAATCAATATAAATGATAAGTTATGGAGTACAGAACATTGTAAGTTCACAGAAAAATCTACAGGTGGCAGGGATGAGGACAATAACAGGTTTTATAGTATAGAAGAAACAAAAGAAATCATAATAATGTTATAGGCCCAGTACTAGGTTGAGATGGTAAAATTGTTAATAATGCAGAAAAAGTAGAAATTTTCAATAAATGTTTCTAGTTAGTATTTGGAAAGAAGTGGGATGATGATATACTCAATATGACATTCAGATGAGAAAGTACTTGTCACTCCATTGATAACTGAGGATGATAAATACTAGGGATAAACATTTTTAAATCAACAGGATCAGATGACTTGTGTCCAAGAGTCCTGAAAGAGTTAGCTAATGGGGTCTCTGATAGGTTGATGTTAAATTTTAATAAATCTTAGAATAATGGAATAATCCCAGAAGATTAGAAAAAAGTGTTAGTCATGTAATATTCAAAAAGAAAATGTGGGATTACTTGGATAACTACAGGCCAGTTAGCTTGGCATCAATCCTGGGACAAATAGGGGAAAAGCTATTACAAGACTCAATCTATAAAGAATTAAAGGATGAGAAGACAATTAAGGCCAGTCAACATGGTGTTAAAGAAAAAAGGCCTTGTCAAAGAAACTTGATTACATGTTTTGATAACGTTTGAGTGAGTAGCTACATATATGTAATTTGCTTAGACTATTTTAATGTTGTTGCCATGCTAGTCCCAGGATATTAGAGAGATGCAGTGGAAGAGCTCTCTGTAGCTCGATAGCTTTTCTCTTTCACCAACAGAACATGGTCCAGTAAAAGATATTACCTCATCCATCTTATCTCTCTAGACTATTTTAAGATGTTTAACTTGATACTGCATGACATTCTGATTTTAAAATTTGCACTATGCTATATCAATAAAGCACACGTTGAATGGATTAAGAATTGAAAAAGTAGCAGATCTCAAAGGATAGTTGTCAATGGGGAATCATTATTGAATGTGGGTATTTCTAGTAAGAGTGGTACTAAGCCCAGTGCACATCAATGTTTTAATCAATGATCTGGAAGTAAATACAAAATCTCTGCTGACTAAAATTTGCTGATGACACAAAGATTGGCAGAGTGGAAAATTAATGATGAGGACAGGGCAGTCATGCAAAGCAGTCTGGATAGCTTAGCAAGGTAGGCCCTTTTTAAAAAAAAAATTAATATGGCCAAATGCAAAGTTATATATGTCGGAACAGGAAATGCAGGCCAGACCTACAGAATTGGGTGCCGTATCTTGGAAAGCCGTGATTCTGAAGATGACTTAGGGTTCCAGAGGACAGGCAAGTCACCATGAGCTTCCAAGGTGATGTTCGGCAAAAAGGGATAATAAAATTCTTGTACATATAAAGAGGGGAGTAATGAGTAGTAGAGAAGTGATTTTACCTCTGTGTATGGCATTGGTCAGATGGATGCTGGAATACTGCATCCAGTTCTGGTGCCCACATTTTACAATGGATGTTGAAAAAAATGGTGAGTGTGCAGAGAACAGTGACAAAAAATGATTCAAGGGCTGGAGATAATTCCCTGTAGTGAGAGACTGAAGGAGCTTATTTTGTTTAGCTGATCTGAAAGATGATCAAGAAGTGACTTGATTACAGTATATAAGTATCATAATGGGGAGAAATGCCAGGTACTAAAGAGTACTTTATTCTAGCAGAGAAAGAACATTAGAATGGCCATAGTGGGTCAGCCAGTGGTCCATCTAGCCCATTATCCTGCCTTTGGCAGTGGCCAGTGTCAGGTGCCCCCGAGGGAATGAACAGAACAAAGCAATTTTGAGTCTTCCGTCCCCTCTCATCCAGTCCCAATTTCCGACAGTTGGACATGTAGAGACACTCAGAGCACAGGGTTATATCCCTGACCATCTTGGTTAATAGTCACTGATGGACCTATCCTTCAAGAACTTATCTCATTCTTTTTTTTTAAAACCCATTGTATTTTTGGCCTTCAAAATATTCTATGGCAACCAGTTCCACAGAATGATTTTGCATTGTGTGATGAAGAACTTGTGTTTGTTTTAAACTTGATACTTATTAATTTATATGGGTGACCCCTAGTTCTTGTTACGTTAAGGGCTAAATAGGACTTCCCTAATCATGTTCTTCACACCATTCATGATTTTAAAGACCTCTAGCATATGCCACCTTAGTTGTCTGTTTTTTTAAGATGAAGAGTCTTAAATCTCTTCTCATATGGACGCTGTTCCATACCGCTAATAATTTTAGTTGCCTTTTTCTGTACCTTTTCCAATGTTAATATATCTTTTTTTGAGGTGGGGGAAACAAAATTGTACACAGGGTGTGGGTGAATCGTGGACTTATATAGCAGCATTGTGATATTTTATGGCTTATTATCTATGCCTTTCCTAATGGCTCCTAATGTTCTGCTGGGGTTTTTTTTGACTGCCATTGCAAACTGAGTGGTTATTTTCAGAGAACTATCCACTATGATTCCAGGATCTCTTTCTTAGCTAATTTAGACTCCATTAAAGGCATAATTTTAAATTGCTGAAAGCTAAAGATTGACAAATTAGAAATAAGACAAAAACGTTTAATAATGAGGGTGATTAACCCTCAAAGGATGTGGTGGATTTTCTATTTCTTGATGTCTTCACATCGATTCTGGATGCTTTTCTGGAAGATATAGTTTAGTCAAACACAGGTGACTGAACCCAATACAAAGATAAATGGGTGAAATTCTATGGATTGTGTTATATAGGAGGTTAGATCAAGTGCTCTTAATATCTATGACTCTATGAAACATATTCGGTTTACAAGTAAAAGGTGTTTGTTTTTACTGTCCATCCTGAAAAGTCCTGGAAGCAGAGGGTAAAACTGAGTTCTTTCATTTTCATGTGCCATCCTGGGAAATTTAAGTTATACTGGCCAACATTACGATCTCAGTGGCATTTATATAGCACCATTGTCTTCTACCTGTGACATCAGTGATATCTAGAGAGCCCAACTGCCCTGATGCATTTGAACAGGTGCAGACTGGTAAAGAAGTCTGTTGATAGACAAGAGGAAATAGATTCAAGCTCAATCTGAGCTGTGCTATCTTTGAAGTATAAAAAGGAGTAAAAAATAAAACAAAACCCAGAAAAATCTTACTTTTGTTGCTAAATTTGGAATATCTGACTCTGCATATTTCCAGAAGCCCAGTTGAGGAAGAAGGTGCTATTTTTACTGCATTTCCCTTTCCAGAGTAAGGCTGTGCTTTAAACCATGAGAAACGTGGGCAATTGGTCAAGCACCAAACTCACAGTCCATTTTGGTCAATTTCATGGTCAGAGGATGTTTTAATTGGTCAGTTTCATGATTTCAGATGTTTACATTTGAAACGGGGGACCCAGCCCAAAAGGGGATCATGTAGGGGTTGCAGGATTGTCATGTAAGAGCTCCTGTCTGTGGTGCTCCCAGCAGCAGCGGGAGATCAGATTTCACAGGGAATTGCTTATTTCACAGTTCATGACACGTTTTTCATGGCCGTGAAATTGGTTGACCCCAACCATAAGAAATCAACATTTCCAGGGAGTGGCCTTCTGAGTTAGCAAAGTCTTGGGAACTATTGTGAGTACCTCAAAAAAGGATCTCTTTAAGAAAAATAACATTTGTAAATAACCAACATAGCAGCAAATGGGATATTGTGCCTTATTGCTGTGCTTTCTCTGAATTCTTCAAAAATGTTTTTGGCATTGCAGGCTAAGAGGATGCAATTACATGGAATTTGCATCTACTTTTAGCTCCAGATTGTCAATATGTATTTGGTAAAATTGTTGTATTGGAAATCAATTATGAAGATGCTGAACCACATAATAAAAAAAAATCGTTGGGGGATTAAGAATTTCTCTGAAATTGTAGAAAAGAAAAATTAGACTTAGAAAGCATCAAAGCAGAAAATGATTATGTGGTAGAGTACCCTAAATATCATTACTTGTTCATTTGCTTTTTATTTATATATTTTAAGTAGTTTGATAAGGACAGTGAGTAAACTTTCTGATTTTGGAGATGTGTTTAAATTAGTAATGAAGAACAATGCGGTCTGACAGATTATAGAAGGAGTTAGATAAACTAAATTAATGGGTTGATAGATGGTAAATGCTGTTGACTCCAGATAAATGTGAAATATGTAGAGGAGTAAAGAACAAAACCAAAGTATATCTGTTAACTGGAAGTGTGCTTCAGAATATTGACCATGATAGAAATATAGTGATGTATTACAGAAATAAAGCATTAAGTTATATATTCAGCAGCAGCAAAAACAGGAAACACAATCATGAGATGCTTTTGCTACTATAATTTAAAATAATCACTTTCCATGGCCCAGTTGCTCCCAAGTACAGGTCAACCAGAGGGAGATAACTGCATTTTCAGCATTCCATACCAATTGCATCATCTGTTACCTGGGGTTTTCAGAACCCCCAATAGGGGTAACTTAACTATTTCACTCCAGGTGGTGTAAGGAATAAATCGATAGGTACACAGCACTTCCATCTGATAAGATTCATGCAAGTGAGCATGCTATATCTAAAACTGCAGTTTATTAGATTGAAGCACATACAGCCATAAGCAATAGGTTTAGACAATGGTTCTCAAACTTTTTGTAGTGGTGACCCCTTTCCCACACCGGGCCTCTAAGCGTGACCCCCCCAGGGGTCAGGCGGGGGGGGGGGCTATGCCTACAGCCCACTGCGGCAGGGGCTAGAATGGGGGGATTCCAGCAGCCCCCCAGGACAGGGGTCGGGATTGAGGGGGGTTCCAGCAGCCCCCTGAAGCCGGTGGGGGGGGGGGTTTCCAGCAGCCCCACAGAGGCACCAGCAGCCCACCGTGGCAGGAGCCGGGCTCACGGGGGCGCCAGAAGCCCACCTCTGCAGGGACCGGGTCAGGCACGTGGCAGTGCCTGCAGCCCGCCGCGGCAGGAGGTAGGACCAGGCTCGCAGGGCCTTCAGCAGCCCGCCGCGGCGGGAGCTGGGACCGGGTTCGCGGGGCCTCCAGCAGCCCGCCGCGGCGGGAGCTGGGACCAGGCTTGCGGGGCCACCAGCATCCCACCGTGGCTGGGACCGGCCTTATGGGGGCGCCGGTAGCCCACCATGGCAGAGGCACAGGCTGCCAGCAGCCGCAGAGACCGGATGCCAGCAGCCCGCAGCAGCGGCATTGTTTGGGGCCAGCTGCTGGTAGCAGGGGCTCGCGACCCCCACAGATTTGGCTCGCGACCCCCAGAGGGGTCCCGACCCCCACTTTGAGAACCAATGGAAACTTTAGAACATCCCAGTAATTTACCTAACATCTGGAATGGTATTTAGTAATTAACAGCAGGTTTGCAGTGGCCAGTTGCTCACCCTCTGGGGAGAAAGGGTGTCAAGAAAAACATCTCTCAAGATGGCTTCAGAGAACTAATCAAAAGTACATTCTATTAGCTAATCTTTTATAACTAACTTCTACACAACACATAGGTCATACTGACTCCTACTGTATCCTCACTTTTCTAACTTTCAATAAACTTTGAATATCAGAGGTGTCTAGACCTAAGATTTTCCAACCACCAAAGTTTTTAGTCTCAATTGTTTACATGTTTGCCCGCTCCTCCCGTTCTGATTCACAGAAACTATAGCTAGTTTTGATCTTGTTTCTGAAAACCTGTCTCCAAATTAACCCTTAACTATGTGGTGGTCTATTTAATTAATTCACGGTGGCTGAATGCACATAATATGGTTGCAATTAGCTTGATCTCATCACATCTCTCAAATTGAGGGCAACACATCCATCCTTTCACTTTCTTATATTTAAGCTCTGACTTAGTTGAGTTGTCATGGATATTCTCCTCAACAATGAGGAACTATAGATAGATATATAAATCTATATATGTCTGTGATACTCAGACCTCAGTGGTCCAGGAGCCAAATTAGTGAGTATCATTACCCAAAAAAGCCAGAGTAGTGTGACTTCATTGTTTCATTTACTATAGCATTATATAGTCATACTTAAACAATATGATAGGGGAAATAGGTATATGAAAACTCAATAGTTAATATATGTAAAATAAACTATAATTGGTTAATAACATAGAAAAATCATGTGGATTGGTTAATAACTTAGATTGGTTAATAATTAAATCACACAGTGTATTAGCACCTTGTGCTACAAAGAGCTGCAGGAGACACATTAAAGAGCCCCTTGCAGCTCGCGGGCCTCAGTGTGAGTGTCACTGATACTATATGCTCATTTAAAAAAAGAAAGCGTCCATAAGGAGCAAGTGATCTGCTTCTAATTCTGTTCTTCAGTTTAACAGCAATTTTTGGTGTAATTGACACAAAATGGTCTATGAGCTTCCAATTACAGGCCTTGCTTCTCAATCCATCCCTGACTTCCCCCCCCCCCCCAATACTAATCAAACTGGAATTTCATATGCAACATCTCATCCCAGGATAGAATCTTTCTGTTAAAGTGGTTGGGGGATGAGCGGGGGTGCAAGGAGGGGAGAAATCATTCAACAAGGTTTAAAGATATGAGGCTAGAATCTTAGCTATGTTCAATGTGGAGGAATCTTAGCTGGCCAGATCTGTTGGCTTTATGACATTTGTCCTCTATGTAGAAGATGTAGTGAGCCACTGAAGGGTTAATGGACCCAAAAGTTTGATGTTATTTTTTAAAAGGTCTCATCTCTAGAGTGCTATGATTTAGAAGCCTGTTTTAACACTAAACACTCCAAATGCTATTTTGCAAAGTGTTATTACAACACTGATTTGGAAAGCATTTCCTTTTTGAAGCACTTTTCTTGATTTGGAAAGGCTTTCCACAAGATGCCAGCTTCTTGAATAAGATGTATCACAGCTCAATGGCTGCACTGTAGTGTCTTTCCCACAACACTGACTACTGAATAAAACTAGCTCATAATTTGGCTTGTCAGAATTTGATATTTTCTTATAACATCAATGGATATTTATTTTTAAGCATTTTTTAATTTTTATTTTTAACATTTTCTTCGTGATAGGAAATTAGGAGGTGTGTGTCGGACAATGGGGTTGGGGAGTGTACCGGTGAGTTGCCCTGCTCCTAAGTGGCAAACTTAGGCTGAGTGAGGAAGCAGCCACATCTGGGGACACGCCCCAATCAGGCCACAGAGACTCCCTCTCTCCAGTCAGGAGGGAGAAGGACCTGGCTTCCTGAGGGTACCTGAGGCAAAGCAGTGCTGGGGAAAGGCAAAAGGAGCTGGGGAATACAGAGGCAGAGTGAGGAAAAAGTGCAGTCATTTGGAAATTAATTCCAGATTTATGTTCTTTATGCACCTATTTACCAGGTTGAGTTATCTTCAGGGAATGTAAGAGCTTTTCCAACAGAGGGAATAAGAATTTAAAATAAAGAGAATTAATACTTGTTGGTGTGCTGAATGCTTCCTACTGCCTGCCTCGTGATGACATTCAGCATATAAATCTGGAGCTCCAGGCCTGATCACACAGGTTATACTGACACAAATAGGTCTTTCATATGAATATTGCCAGGGGGCTTCAAAGCAATATTTTGCAGGATCAGACCTTTAGTTTAAAAGGTAAACAACAAAACTAAATTTAATGCAGATCTTTCCTAAATTTTAAGAAATATATAGAAGCTAGTCATATAGTTCCCTTGAACAGCAGTTGAAGTTGAGTGAATTCATCTTTCCACAGTGCTTTCAAAATGAAAGAGTTTATATTTGTTTTAAAATGTCTTCCATTTTGAGTAAAAGTCTCCATCTTGGGTCTAATCCAAAGCCAACTGAATGGGCTATGTTCCATTGACTTTTAATGGCTTTGGATCAGGAAATCTGTCTCTGGCTGGTAGAATCTTGTTCCTTCTATCATAGAGAATTTTCCTGGTTTCCATATTACCCTGGTGGAATTGGATGGTGGAAGGATCTGAGTCCCTACCCCCAATTCCCTTTACTTGGATGCCTGCCTGATCTCAAGCACTCGTCTTTCTCTCTCCCATCTGGTGAAGTCCTCATAACCTCAGTAAGGCTGGGACCAAGAACCTTGTGGAGCTTAACCACCAGTCTTGTTGTGGATCACTCAGGACAGGGGTTAGGATGTCCCCACTATCTTCAGTGGCCATTTCCCTGACCCAGTGATCACTACATTGAGTATAAACCACATGCAATTTATTAAACAGACACTGTAAACAAATAAGGGAAAAACTGAGAGGGTGAAAGGATGAAGAAATCCACCATTATAGGCACGGAGAACACTGTAAACAATAATCTCTGACACTTAAGAAAATTCACAGCCTTTTCCTTACAAGTCCTGGATGTTCTGCAGTGATACCGCAGGTAAGACATCTGCTTTGGTGGTGGCTACACACCCTCAGACTCTAGGTGGCAGGAGCCTTCTCCCCAGTATCGACCCACCTGTCAGGTTCGTGCAACCCTCCTCCAAGTCCAGCCTTTGTGACGTCACCCTCCATTGGGCCCTCTCTGCCCAGGATCCCCACCTTGTTCTCCCAGCTCCTCACCATGCCTCTCTCAGGTTTACTTGTTGCACGGTGGATCATTCATTATCCTGGCTCTGGTCCTGTAGCTTCCCACTGTTGCTGAGTCCTGGCTTACCACTGGAGCAGCTGGTCTATGCTGCTCTAGCTCCAGGCTGCTGCTTTGGCTTCTGCAATCTCCCTGGTTCTGCTCTGGGGTCTAGTTCCCCAGCTCTGGGCTGCTGCTTGGGCTGCTGCACTCTCTCTGGCTCCACCTTACTCTGTCCTGGTAGCCCCAGCTCAACTGGAGGACAGACCTTGGGATCTCAACCCCCTTATTGGCCTGCTTATTGGGCACTGTGAAGCTAACCGGCCTCTTCCTGTTGACTCTGGGGACTTGTCAGTCACAGGATCCTGATTCCCCTTTGGCCCTTCCACTTTCTCCAGGTATTGGGGAGGGGCCAACCAAAAAAAGCAAAGTTTCAATAAGGAGCCAACAGACCTCTTACTTTTTAAAATGGATTTGTGTTGTGAGTGTTTGGTACTGAAACAGTACCAGTGTATGCGATAAATAAGGTTATGTATTTATTAAACATTAACTATCAACTTTTTTTCCCAGTATTTTTCTAAGCTTAAAAAATGGTAGCATTTTACAGATATCCTTGCCAAAAATTGACAGTAATGTGGACCCAAGATAACTTTTCTTAAATTAGATTTGAGCCATTCATTTTCTACTGTAAATAGTATTGGCAGAATTCACATGCCAAGCTCTGGGTGCATTCGTGTAGCAGGAGCATCTGGCTCTTTGGCAGACTCTGCAGACAAATGTGTTGCCAACTTTGGAGCGGCCTCTTGGTCTGTCACATAATTTGGTTTCTGCTGGCAGGCAATTTTGTCTTCCTTAAAGTCATTTCTTGCAATTTTACTTTGACTTTAAAAAACTGATTTTTTTTCCATTTTAAATTGTGTTCTGAATAAAACTTCTACTGAGTTCTGTACAATGCCTTATTATAGTCAAAAACAAGCTCTTTCTTCCACATCCACATTCAATTACTGGGTACTTCTAAGTGCTGATCTTAGAGTCAGCCATTTGCTGATGTGTAACCTACACGTACCATACACGGGTGACAACATTTACTTTGTAAATTCAAGTAAACCATTAATTTTTGTGCAGGAAGCTGATTGTGAAGTTGCGTTCAAAACAATATCCTTTATATTGCAGTTTCTTAAGAAAGAGTGTCTGACTAGATAAACTATGGGCTCATTAAACTATTGTCTTATGCTTTGGCAATTACAAGAAGATTTAATTGCTCAGAGATAGTGTACATAGTATTTCTAAAGAGGAGTTAGGGCAAATCAGCCGTCTTTGAATATCACGTATTGTAAGAAGTGTCCTATTTCACTATAATTGTTCATCCTGTTTTTGTCAGTATTATTCTGCATGGAATTTGTTTTGTGCTTGCTTTTTAAACAGAGTGCATGCTACGTTTTGAAACCGGTGCCTGGAGATGTAAGCCCACCTCTTCCTATGATTAATAAATAATAGTTTCCACCTCTGTACAACCTGACTTCAATCTCAAGATGTCAAAACATTATCATGAATAACTTACAACACCCCTGTCAGATGGGTAAATATGAATTTAAGTCCCTAACTTTAGGTACCCAAGTATGAACATTTTGTTCTCAACCTCTCTATATCTCTAGTTCCCAGCCCATAACATTTGTATAATAATAACAATAGTAAATAAAAAATAAATGATAATTTATTCTTTGTAGTACATCAGTGATTAGAGACTCCAGTCAGGGTTAAGGTCACAGTCTGCAGGCGCCATACAAAAGCATGGTATAGCCCTTCTCCTTCACAAAGGAATGGGAGAGGGAGAAGGTAAATGTAATAACTACACATTTTTATATAGACTAATTATGCATATAATTAGATGGTTTTGAGTTAGTTATTAAATATTCTGGTAGTCCCCAAAGGGCCCAATCAGAGTTGGGTTTCCTTTGTGGTGGGTGCTGTACAAACACTGGTAATGAGACAGTCCCTGCCCTGGAGGGTTTACACCGTGGCAGTGTTGGCACGGAACATAGCATGTAAATTTTGAAATTGCAAGCACCAGGACCCACCCAAAAAGGCTGCCAGATCTAAAAGTGCCCCTTCAAACAGCATTTTTAAAGGACTATGTGTCAGAACAAAAATGGCTTTGCAGGACAATAAATGACTGTGTGGGTAAAGTCCTGAAAACGAAGTTGTGTATGGGGTTGTCAGGAATAGGCACCCTGGGTAAAATCCTAGCCCAATTGAAATCAATGGCAGAACTCAATGGACATCATCCTCCACGGGCATTCTTAAATAACAACACACTGTTTTCACTCATGTGTTTTGCATATATCTCAACTTCTCTGTTGTTGATCTTGTGACTGTGCTTTTATATATTATAGGTGAAGGTGGAGCACTTACATATTATTAAGATTTTTGCCATGCAGTGGTACACATTTTCCTTTTGGAAATAAAATATCTTAACTAAAAGGAAAGCAATTTACAATAAATGAAATTAAAACATTTGTTGTTGCCTGTATCATTACCTGTAATAACCAGTAAAACGAAACATTAGTACACACACACAGCTCTCAAAAAACTCACACATCTTGGGAAGTGATGATTCTTTCCATTATCATCAATGAAAAAGTTATTTTGCCATTATCAAAAATGATTTTGCTTTTTATAAGCAAGATGACTGCCATCAATAGGCATCTTAGAAATGTCAGTTGTATCTGTATTCCTGGTGTGGAAATTCTTACCTTGTAAAACCTTTAATTTTCTGGCCTGCTTGTGAGAAAATGTGTATAATTATCTTTTACTGAGCTAGAAAGTCTCTCTGCATTTAGGGCAATTTTTAACTTCTGTGCCTTCTCTGTCCACCCTGTGATTTCAATCTGAATGACTCAGTACCCTGTATCTGTTTTAAAATAATGTCAGATTGTTCCCATGTGCATTGACTCTCATATAATGCCATAATCCTCAAGTGCTGGAGATAGTAACAGACTGATGTCCTTATGGTATAATATCAGTCTTGTGGCCCACTGTGATATTTCTTCTATTTGATATTGTGTGTTCAGAGTATTGTGTTTTTTATGGGTTGTTTCTTTATTTCTTTGCCTGGGGCCTTTTTTCTCTGAGGTGTCTTACAACACAGAGCAGAATACCTGTAAAATGCTATTGGGTGGGATTTTGGAAAGTGGCTAAGGGAGACAGGTGCCTAGTTTACTTTTAGTGAGTTAGGCAGTTTTGAAAATGTTATCCAAGCCTCTATTGAAAGTCAGTGGGAGTTGGGTGCCCTTCCTCATTTTTGAAAATCACGCCCCTGGACTAATGTGATATAGCCATAGTTTTATATTTGTACATGCAGTCACATTTTTCGTAGATTATTGTGGTTTATATTTTTTCCTTCATCCAAAACAAAAATAATAAAAACCTACCTAACATAATCTGATCCCCATTGGGATCAACATGTAAATATCCTTCATATCCTCCATACATGCTATTAAAAAGGGTTATTTAGTCTAAATTAGTTTGCAAAGATAAAACTAGCCCAATCGAGAGATATTAACCTTATTGGCAAGCCCTTTTGCCTGTATCAAACTCATATGGCTAGGCTTGGTGTTAGTGGGATTATATGGGGTTGGGGTCCATCCCATCTCTGTCCAACCTCCACATGCACTGGGTATAGTGATCCTATGTGCGCCTATGTGTGTCTATGTGCACATCCTATGTGCTACATGGTGCACAGAGTCCGTGCCCCGTTATGTGAGGGCCCATGATGGTGATTTCTCCATGACTAGGGCTGTGGAGGGAGGGTCAGAATTCCCCTCTAATGGCAGGTGGTAAAGGTGGGATAACTCCTATACTTGTCCAGGGAAAGAACACGGTTCTTTAAATAAATCCCAATTTAGCTTTTTGAAGCTGATCAGCCTGCAAGACAAATCCAAATTAATAATTAAAAGATTACTTGTCTGATTATTTCTCAGTGTTGGCAATGCTCCCATCTCTTTATGTATATACATGAACTGTACTGCTGTATTATTGAAATATCAATAGAAAGAAAGGCGATGTTAGAACCAGGACTGACATTTTCAGATCTGCGAAAGATCAAAGTAATCCTACATAGCTGCTTTTGAACACAAGCCCATTTATTCCTAATACATTGGAGCAATTATTCAAGAACATTTTAACTATGTGAAAATATGTCCCCTGTGGTGCTGTCAGAATCACTGAGACCTTAGCTTAACTGCTTCAAAAAGTGCCTGCCAAACAACGGAGTGCAGCTTTAATTTACTTCTCTCACTTTTCAAAAATTGTAGACAAATACATTCATATTGCTTTAGGCTAATTTGTCTTCTTTTCCTAATGTGTCTGTGCCATTTTGGGCACAGGCACTTCAAATATGAATGAATACTCCTGATGAATTAACACAGTCTTTGTACACCAAAGTTCAGTACATTGAAAAGGACAAAACTGTGTAGCTCCAGTTTTTTGCTCAAATCAAATGATAATTTGAGGCTAGCAGAAGTAGGTAAAAGCAGACTGTTCAACGTGTCTCCTTCACATGAAGAGCTTGACACTTTAAGTGCAGTTCAGTTCTGGTAAATGACTATAAAATGTGATTTTGGATTTCTCTATTTATCTGCTAATGATTTTTGTACCACTGTCTGTGAGGAAATAGGGCAATCTCCTGCAATCTCCTGGATAACCTTTATTTAATTAAGTTAAATCTATTGAATTAAGTTTAATACCTTTGGGGTTCATTGTATTAAAAGTACAATTGTTTATTCATTATTGTGGAATTGTATGTAACCCCTCTAGGAGATGTGACTAATGTAAACTTTGAGAAATGTTAAGAACTTCAAAGGACTTTTTGAAACAGCATGAACTTCTAAATTTAAGTGAGTTTCCCAGGAAACCTCTAGGAAGAGGGAAATATGCTAATGTAACTCCTTCAATTAGGCAAGAACCTTAGCCATTTGAAGCTTCACCCCATGGAGGGTATCCATTGTCTGAGTGATTGTCCAGTTTGGGGTCTTTGAAGAGACCATGAATAGGTAAAGCACTCACAAATTACATGGGTTCTTGCTCTGGGAAAATGCTGTTATGAATTTGAAACCACAAGAAAACCCTTGGATAGGTATGAAGGACTGCTTACCTATCAGAATCCACATTGAAGTTGGTGTGATCTCTGGTAAGCTTATTAGCATATGTGCAGGTTGTTTTATTATTTTTAATGTGTTTTCTCTGTAATGCTTTTACCCTAAGACTGATATGTGGTTGCTTAGAAAGAGTTGTATGGTAGATTGTTGTTTTTCTTAGCGTTAGTCCTGCACTATGGTAGGGTCCACTTTGGTCAGCATATCCACCTCCATTCAGAGCCCGGACAGGACCAGTGATACGACTGGGGTATCACTCCACCTGTCGTTGGAGGAATTTTATACCTACTGCCAGGTGTTAGCCTACAGCACCTAGTATTCCCAGGAGGTTACCCATCCAGGTACTAGCCAGGCCCGACCCTGCTTAGCTTCTGAGATCAAATGGGAGTGGGCGTGTCCAGAGCAGTATAGCCATATGGTAGATTAACTGCGATAATTATCCCATTAACCATCTCTGAGGAGAAGGCAAAAGAAGCCAGATTAGGCAGCCTTTCTTTTGCTGGGGAAAGCACAGTGTAGGCAGGAAGCTGTGTAGCTTGGAAATAAGGGGGAAAGATGCATATTTCTAGCCAGGAGAGGTAATGGCTGGGGACCTGGAAGCCTAAAGTGGGTGCCCTTGCTGGACCATTACGGGGAATGTAGATGCAGTTCCCCTGAACTGTGACCCCATTGGCTCTAAATAGTCCATACAGTTTACATAGCCACCCCTCATTCTATAACGGAGATATATTCTTACAGGTCTTGAGTCTGATTTGCCTTTTTTAAAAAACACTTCATTTGCATGAGAGGGGCCTCTCCTGTGTCTAGTTATTGTGATTTTCTCTTTTGAAAATGATGGCAGAGCCTCTGTTGCCCCAACTGTCCCTCCATGATCATAATTTTTTTGGAGAAATAAATTTTCAGCTTCTTGTGTCCTTTTGTCTTTCTAACTAGAACTACACAATAAAGCCATTAGCCAGAGAGATGTGACAGCAAGATTCTACAACACTATATTTTCTTCAATGACTGCCAAAGAGTCAACCAGAAAGAACCTTCTCTGTTATCAAACAGTTTTGGAACACATTACTCCATGCATCCCCTGACCCCAGTCCCATGAGGTCATTTTGCCATGGGTTGCAATTATCTGGGTGGAGTCTCAGCCTATATAATCAGAAAGGGAGCAGGATTTGGTGGCTTTTTAAGGGGCATATGAGGGAGTAAGAAATAGGGAGCAAGCACCACAACAGTGGAGCCCATGAAGCTTTCAGAACCAATCAAGGCATAGAGCAGGGCGCTCAGAGGGGTTGGGTGGCCTAATGAAAGTATGCCTGACTTCTGGCCCTTGCTTCCCTGGGAGAGGTGCTTCAGCTCTTAAGGAGGGTCTAGGGGGACCTAGACCCTCCCTTTCCACAGAGCCCTGTGTGCAGCAATGCTGCCAGGGTCCCACCAGCACAGAGTATAAATCCACTGCCCTGGGCTACTTCCTATCTTTTTCTTGCATTTTGGGGCATGGCCCCTATAGTCCAAACAGTCAGGAGTGGCTTGACTGAAGAAGTGCCCTCTTGTGGACCTTTTTGTGGTGTCCTGCCATGGCCTCAGGTCTCTCTGTGTTGGGTGGTGGCTGTAAGACTGGCAGGGCCGAACAATGTCTCTATAGTTAACTCACACAGTTCATTCACTGTGGGATAGTCCTTGGTCAGGGATGTAATTCTTTTTCCTCACTGGCTGGCTGACTCCTAGTAATGTTGCACCCATGTAGGGAAGCAGCTAGCTCCTGCCCCTTTGCTAGACAGCCCAGAACTGAGCTCCTTTTCTTTTTCCTCCAGTCCTGGCATTGGCTGCAGGGATAGCAGGGAAGGGTTATCGAGGGCCATAGCCCTCTATAACCCTTTTCATGCTTCTGTTAGGTTTCTCAACTTCATCACAAGACATTTTTTGGAGTGGAGAGAGTCCATTTAATGTATTTGTGTATATGTAAGGGATCACTCCCTCAAGTCCAGATTTCCTTCTATGTGCCTCTGAAGTAAAATTATACACGTGCTTATTTATTTGGGGTACCTATTCTTTAGGGTACACATCCTATTCAAACCTTTTTTTGATGTGCAAAGCTGAGAAAACCACAGGTGTTGGCTCCACAGTGGGGAAAGGTCAGCCCCACAGTAAAAGAGTCAGGAAAAGAAATTCAACTGAACTCTGGAAAGTTGCAGGGCTAATCAAGAGAATTCATTTAAATGAACTTTTCAGTGCTGCAACTAACAATTCTTCCCTCCAAATGTATGCAGAAGTGCTGTGATTGGTAAGAAAGTTTAAAACCTACCAAGAGCAGTATCTAGAGGAAATAACTCCTTTGGTGATTTGGTTGCTTGCCAGTCCAGACTTAAGGAGAAACTCCTAGTGGATTTCTTTCCTCTATTGATCACAGGCCATTGTTTAAGGCTTCTGTCATATCAACAGTAATAATTATTATTTAAAAAATTAACGATACCATTGTTTACTAACATAGGACCTGCTCCTGCCCTCGTTGACTTGAATGGGAGCAGGATTCAACCCATAGGTAAAATACACACCCGGCCGTGAAGTTGTTTACAGTCTAAATAAAATTAAGCAAAAACAGAGCAAGATACACATCCTTGTAATAGCATTACCCTTTTTCTATCTACTGAAAAGCCACAGAGGCCCAAACCATTAAAACAAGGAGAGAACACATACACACTCTCCCTCAGTCTCTATTTCCTCCCCTTATAATTGTAAAATACAGTAGATAGTGTAGGATTTGAGAACACTTGGTAAAATAAAGCAGCATTGCTCTTCATAAATAATTCCTAGAGTCTATTTTAACTTCTCATTTTCCCCATTAGTCAAGAAGCAATTAACATTTTTGTCTACGTGCTAATTTCTAGCTTAATAACAGTCTAGTATCAGGTGATATTTCTCTGAGATAGGAACATACTGTGATATGATATTATTGTATTTGTATGATTATAAAGATAGTTGGGGGAAAATGCTTTACTACATGTTTCAATTCATAATACAATCTGGATTTCTAGTAGGCATGGAAAATTGTTTTCCATCAGGAATGTAACTGAGAACATAGAGGCATATAGAATATCAGGGTTGGAAGGGACCTCAGGAGATCATCTAGTCCAACCCCCTGCTCAAAGCAGGACCAATCTCCAACTAAATTTTTCAGTAGAGACTTTTGCCCCAGATCTCTAAATGGTCCCCCTAAGAGTTGAACTCAGGACCCTAAGATTAGCAGGTTAATGCTCAAACCACTGAGCTATCACTAAACTTGGAATCTAGTTGAGCGCGCTATTAAGGAAAGCTGGTTTAAAAATAAAAATTCAAACATTTTACTGTTTTTGAATTGTAAAAAGCTGATGTTTTTTCAAACATTAGAAAATATTGGCTAGCTCTACTACGTGTACATGGATTTGGAATGCTTTTATGGATGCTCACCAGCTGCCTCCTCTAGCCATCTTAACGCATTGTCTTCTAATTCTCACCTTAGTGACACTCCAGTGCCATCAGTGGTTTTGCATAGGTTTAAAGACTGCACACTAGTAAAACCTTTTGACAGTGCACAAGAGGGAACAGAAACCTTTAAATTCACTCTTTATTTTTGTTCACTCCGGTCAGACAATAGAACTCTGAATGCACACAGGGAATATGGAGCTGCTGAGTAAGACTGCACTAATTTTACAGTCAATTTTCAGATCAGAACCACGCTTTTTAAGCCTCCTGTGCGACAATGGCTTGATGTAAATTGTTCTCATGTCATAGACTGAGTATTTATTACAAACATTTACAGGGGAACTTTCGTACAACAGCAAACTTTTAAATGAGAATACATGTAAAATCAAAAATGTACTTGGACATGATTTTTCTGTATTCACTTTGATATTGGGCTCTAGAGTGGCCATGTAAGGCCCCATAAGATACCTCCACTGGCACCTAATATATTCCAGAATCAGGGGTGAAACTAAATTAACTTTCTTACCGGTACGGGGGGCTGGGCTGGGGCCAGCTCTGACCCCCAGAAAGGGTGTGGCCTCAGGCAGAAGGGGCGGAGCCATCCCCAGCCCAGCCCCCGTACCGGTAAGAGGCCTCCTCCCCCCCCCCCGCCTCCAGGGGCCGTTTAAAGGGCCTGAGGCAGTAGCGGGCTCTTTAAATAGCTCTCGAAAGCCCCGCCGCCACTTCCGTAAGGTTCCGGCAACAGGGCTCCCGTCCCTGCGGAACCCTGTTGCCGGAGCCCTGGGGAGGCTGTGGCAGGGCTCCAAGAGTTATTTAAAGAGCCCGGTGCGCCGCTACCGCCCAGGCCCTTTAAACTGCTGCGGGAGCCTGGGGGGAGGCTGCGGCCCGGGTGGTAGCAGAGCACCAGGCTCTTTAAATAGCTCTCGGAGCCCCGCCGCAGCCTCAGGCTGCCCCAGGCCCTTTAAATTTTACCTGGGGAAGCTGATCCGCCCCGGTACAGCACATTGGCTCTTGCCGGTTCGCCAAACTGGGGCGTACCGGCTTACCTTCACCTCTGTCCAGAATATAGGTGAGTTAACTGTGCAAGAGGAGACTGTGTGTGTGTGTATGAGGATAGATTGAAGATACCTACAATTTCTAGATTTGAAAAACCACTAAACTGAACATAATAATAACATCCAATGACCTTCACACCTCTTCCTCCTCTAGGGACAGCCTAATCTTGTAAGAGCCTGCTAGTGCTTCCACTCCTGATCACAGTCTGGCTCCCTCCTCCCCTCTGTCTCCTCAGGAACCAGCCAACAACCTTCAAAGTCAATACTCCAATGTCCCAAATGAGCAGTCTGAGTGGAATTTCCACCTGGAAGTCCAGGCCTCTGTGTCTCTGTGCACCTAGCATCATATAGATAGATAGATTAGATAGATCATTTTCATCTCCCAAGCTACCTCATCAGACAATTTCACTTAACGTTTATCCTATGACAACATCTCATATCAGATCAACAGCATTCTTTGTCCACAAAGACTTACTTATTTATGATTGTGACAGTGGGCAAATTAGCTAATCTCTACAAGACCCTCCTGAAGAAACCCAAAGAGGCGGTGAAAATAAATGTAATTGTTCTCTGTTTTCCCGTCCTTTCTACACTGCAGCATCCTTTTTAACAGGAGCAAAATGTTAGCTGTAGACTAGAAGCAGGAGACAGAGTTGAGTTTTTTGATCCTTTATTAAATAGCATAGTTAGCAAAGTTATATTTCATTAACTATATGAACAAAAAGTTAAGACTGGACACTGTCAGCTGGGACTTGTTTGTTGTAGTCCAGAATACATTTTTATTAACATTTGCCTAATGTTCAAATAATACCTAGTTGCTCATAACAAAGTGACACTATGAGAAACTGCCAGATTTGATGCTTGCAGATGAAAATATCGCTTGTTGGCATTAAGTTCCATCCCTTGCTTTTTAGTAGAGTTTGAAATAACGATACAGCAAGTGTCTTTGTTTTTAGTATAACAGCCCACTTTTCCACCACCACCTACAATATTCTTTTCTAGAAGAGAAATGATTTGAGAATAAATGACAATCTCAATTGCAAATGAGTGAATTTGACTGTATTACATATTCAAAAAGATGCACCTGTGTCGCAATCTGCTGGCAATTGTCCACCTAAATGGTTTGTAATTGCATGTGCATACACTTTAATATTTCTAGCAGGTTGCTCATAAGAGCACAGTAGCAAGTGGGTGGACCTAGACACTTACCATCTGTTTAAGCATGGAAATACATTTTCAACATAATTGGGCCACCCACGTTTAATCAAAGTACTTACACGTGTAAGTAATGATGGCTTAAAAGCACCATTCATTTCTTACAAATGAAATTATTATAAAGTCTCCGAAGCAGGGGCTATGGGTCAAATCCTGGCCCCATTGAAGCTAATGGGACAGTAGGCATTGACTCTAAAGGAGTGAGGATTACATGCTAGTTCTTGGGGGTTTTGTACAATGCCTGTTTCACAGGGACCCATTTCCTGACTTGGACCTTTGGCTCCTACTGCAATAAACACAATTATTATAAGAATAAAGGCAGGCTAGATCTGAAAAACATTTTCAAAATGTTGTTAATTTCTTTTGAAGTAAAGCTTTGTGTTAAGAAGCACTGGACAAAGAACAGGCAAGCAACTGGGACAAAATGCAATACAACCAAATAGGAACAAGGTTTTAAAAAATATATATAACACAAAATAATATAAAGCATTCAAAGATACTTTCCTTCTCTACAGTAATTTCCCATCCATAAAATGTGGATGATAATATATACCTGCTGTTTTCCATGGGGATGTTGTGGGAGATAACTTAATTAACTTAATGAATGCTTTGAAGATTAAACAGTCTCTAGAATTGCAACGTGTTGTTATGATGCAGGAAAATCACTTAGGGCTTGGCTACACTTGCGAGTTATAGCGCAATATAGCTGCCCAGAGCGCTGTACCTCACTACCCATCCACAGTGGCAAGGCACGTAGGTCGCTCTGACTCTGTGGCTGGAGTGCTCCAGGTACTCCACCTCAGTGAGAGGATTAATGTCTGATGCACCCCTGCTGGAGCGCCAAAGCACCAGTGTGAATGAGGAGTGTTATACCTCAAGATTATGCCCATAGCTGACGGCAAAATGTTACAAAGGAATCTCACAAAACTGGGTTATTTGGCAACAAAATAGCAGACGAAATTCAATGTTTAATGCAAAGTAATGCACATGGCAGAATATAATCCCAACTATACATACAAAATGATGGTGACTAAATTAGCTGTTACCCTTCAAGAAAGAAATATTTCTTACTGTAACTATATCACTGAACTCCTCTCCAGCTTTAGAAGATTTAAAAATTATCTGCAGTCATCAATGGGATAGACACAGCTGAATAATGTAGCTGTCCTTAGCATGAATCAAGACAATACTAGAGAACCTAGATGTAAATAAGATTATTGACAGTTTCATACAGAAAGCTACAGTGAGACATACTGTCTTTAAACTGGGACGTTAGTGAAGACAGCTTGTACGTGATTGCAATGATATACATATTCCAGTGACAGACATATTCAATAATAGTCACCAGAATATGAAGAGGTAACGAAAAGTCCTGTGGCACCTTAAAGACTAATGTTCAATGGAGGGTTTTGACTTGGCCTATAATCAAGATCCTGACTATAGGATTGTCTTACTGGAGCTCTAGATTTGAGTTCTGATTTTAGATAAACCAAAACATTTGGATCCAGGCTTTGATGTGGCTGCTATTTAAGAATTCTAGTGAAGAACAGTAGTGTCTTAAAGTTTTAAAAGTAATGTTAGGTCTCTGAGTACAGAATTAATTTCTGTTAAATTGTGGGATTTGTATATGCAACTCACTATGAACCACTTTGAAAATAAGACCTTGTTTGCAACCATTAACAATTAAAAATTACTAACTCTATATCAGAAGTAACAAAGAGTCCTGTGGCACCTTAAAGACTAACTAACTATTGGTTAGTCTTTAAGGTGCCACAGGACTCTTTGTTACTTCTGCTATTTCAGACTAACATGGCTACTTCTCTGATCCTTAACTCTATATATCAGCAGTCTCCAGCCCTGTTACGCTAAAGATCACTTTTTGAATTTAAGAGCAACCCAGGATCTACCCCGCCCCTTCCCAGAGGCTCCACCCCTTCCCCAAAGCCCAAACACACTCACTCCACACACCCCCATTGCTCGCTCTCCCCCACCCTCACTTATTTTCACTGGACTAGAGCAGGGTGCTGAGGTTGGGGAGGGGGGTTGGCTCTGGGCTGGGGCCAAGGAGTTTGCAGTGGGAGGGTGGTCTGTGGTGAGCCTGGGGCAGGGGGTTAGGGTTCAGGAGGGAGTGAGGGTGCAAGCTCTGGAAGAGAGTTGGGTGCAGGAGTGGGCTTTGGGTTCAGGCAAAGTATTGGGGTACAGGAGGGGATGCCGGGTGCTGGCTCTGGGATAAGAGTCAGGGCTGGGGCAGAGGTGCAGGAGAGAGCATAGGGTGCTGGCTCTGAGGGGGGGTCAGGGCTGAAGCAGGGGTTTGGGGTGCAGGAGGGGTTTGGGGTTGGTGGCTCTGGAAGGGGGCTCAGGCCTGGGGCTTGGGGTGCAGGAGGGGGTTTGGGGTGCTGGCCCTGGGAGGGGACTCAGGGCTGGACATTGGGGTCCGGCCACCTGTCAGGCTAAGGCAGGCCTCCTGCCCCACACTGCTCCTGGAAGCGACTAACATGCCACTGTGGCCCCTGGAGGGATTCGGGGGGGGGGGGGGGAAGGGCATGTGGCTCCATGCACTGCCCCTCTCTGCCGGCACTGCCCCTTCAACTGCCATTAGCCACAGTTCCCCATTCCCAGTTACAGGGGTGGTACTTGCAGGCAAGAGCAGCGTGCTGAGACCTCTGTCCCCCCATCCACAGGCCACGCTGGCTGCTTCTGAGAGCAGCATGGGGCCAAGGCAGGCAAGGAGCAAGGTTGCCTTAGCAGCAGCCCGATTGCACCACTGGAGATTGTGACTGACTGGGAAAATCTCTAGGTCGACCAGTCAATTGTGATTGACCAGTTGGTGATCACTGCTCTATATGTTTCACTTACTTATTAGTTTCCTTAATTTGCCTTACTACACAATTTAAAACAGCAGCTTGTATTTCATTTTAAAAAATCAGCTTTCATTTTTATTTCAAATGATCTTTAGATAGAAAATATTGGAGAAGTTGACTATAAATTATAATAAGTAGTATATGTTCCCTTTTCCTCTCTCCCCAACCTATTCCAACATGCACCTCACTTAAACAATCCAGAGTTGTTGTGCTACAAAAGCTAAAATAAAGTCAGAATAATTCCAAGAGGAGACAAAGTACATCCCAATCTAACAATCACTCAGGACTTGATTCAACTCCCAATGAAGTAGCTGCAAAAATGTCTGGATTGAAATAATTATGTCTCACTTGGGTGTTTAATAATCACAATATAAATAAGGGAATTTTACACAAGGATGAAGTTCATAATGTATTTTATATTGTACTTATAAATATAGTACTGCAGACCTGTCAAAAGTACATATGATTTTGACTACTCTCCTGAACTGGATGTACTGCTATTTTAACTGAAATAAGGATATATTTTTCAGAATTTGCATCACATGTCATTACAGTGAAACCTCGATTTAACGGACTAATTGGGGCGAGGGGGTGTCCGTTAAATCAGAAAGTCCGTTATTTAAGAAAGTAGGTTTTCCGAATGCATATGTTAAAAAATCTTCTTCATTATCATCATCCTGCAATACAACCATTACTTCCTCTAAAAACTTTTTGCGGTATATTCGTTTGGTTGCCAGAATTATCCCCTGGTCCATGGGCTGGATAAGTGATGTTGTATTTTTTGGCAAAAACATACATCTAAATTTGCCATCTTCTGAACATAAAATATTTTCGGATGGATGAGCAGGAGCGTTGTCTAAAAGCAATAAACATTTCACATCTTCCGGTGGTATTCCAAGCTCTTCGCCTTGAAATTTCCTGACTGCAGGTACAAAGTGTTCGAAAAACCAATCTTGGAAAATCTTTGAGGTGAACCAGGCCTTTGTAGAGTTATAGTATAAAACGGGCAGATGATCCATTATATTTTTTAAAACTCTAGGTTTACGAGATTTGCCAACTGTTACAGGTGTCAGTCTATGCGATCCATCGGCGTTGGCACAAAGCAGCGCTGAGATCCTGTCTTTGCTGATTTTTCTTCCAGGTGTCGATTTTTCATATTTGGAGGCTTGTGTGTTTTCAGGCAGAGAACGCCAGAACAAACCAGTTTCGTCAGCATTGTAAATCTGAGACCTTAATAGCATTTCGTTAGTTATACGTTCTATTAATTTTTGCCTAAATGGTTCAATATCTTCTGTTGGAGCACTTGAAGCTTCGCCGTAAATTCGTTTGTTCATAAGTCCGTGCCTTTTGCGAAAGCGCCAAAGCCATCCATCACTTGCTTTGAATGGTGTGTTCATATGATTTGCTAATTTAATAGCTGCAGATTTCAATTCAACTGCCCGAACTGGAACCCCACAAGAACGTTGTTGTACGTACCACTTCAACAATGCTTCTTCAACTGAAGTTTCACGTGCCAATTTCATATGTTTTCTGGGATTGGTGTTTTCACCAACATCACATAGTAACGTAAATTTTTTTATTTTGTCTTTGTTTTTTTTAATGTCCGATACAGTTTGCTTTTTTATGCCATATTGCTCACATATACGAGACACAGCCACTCCCGATTCCAACTTTTGTATGACTTCTAATTTTTGATTTAGCGTTAAATTAACTCTTTTCCGTTTCTCCATATTTTAAGGTTAGGGTTACACGGATGTGTTTACATACACAAATTTAAATTTATAGGGAATAGGTCCAGTACCTTGAGCAAACAAACACACAGGGCTGGGGCCTGGCTTACCGCAGCTCAGAACATCTACCAGCACGTGTTAAAAGTGCTGCAGAAAGTCACAGCCACAAAACTCGCGGGATGAGACCTAATCACATGCTCATCCAGCCTATCCCAAACTGGGGGCCCTGAGCTCCTGCTGTTAAAAAAAAAGAGAGAGAAAAGAAAAAAACCCAAACGGAGCTGTCCGAGCAGCAGCCGGACCACCAAATGGTCAGGGCGGCAGCTCTGCAGCCCCCCCTCCTCCCACCACCACAGAGATGGGGGCCGCAGCCCGCAGCCAGCCCGCCCCCGGTTCAAACCCCGGCGGCTGCTGCGAGCGGGCTGAGAGCCCGCAGGGTCCCGGCTCCCGGGACCCTCAAAGGAGGGTGAGCGCTGGCGGGGGGCGGGCGGCAGCCCCCCCCCTTCAAAACACGGCGGCTGCCGCGCGCGGGCTTACAGCCCGCAAAGGAGGATGAGAGCTGGTGGGGGCCGGGCGGCAGCCCCCCCCCCTTCAAAACGCGGCGGCTGCCGCACGCGGGCTGACAGCCCGCAGGGTCCCGGCTCCCGGGACCCTTAAAGGAGGGTGAGCGCTGGCGGGGGGCGGGCGGCAGCCCCCCCCCTTCAAAACACGGCGGCTGCCGCGCGCGGGGTGACAGCCCGCAAAGGAGGATGAGAGCTGGTGGGGGCCGGGCGGCAGCCCCCCCCCTTTCAAAACGCGGCGGCTGCCGCACGCGGGCTGACAGCCCGCAGGGTCCCGGCTCCCGGGACCCTCAAAGGAGGGTGAGCGCTGGCGGGGGGCCGGGCGGCAGCCCCCCCCCTTCAAAACGCAGCGGCTGCCGAGCGCGGGGTGACAGCCCGCAGGGTCCCGGCTCCCGGGACCCTCAAAGGAGGGTGAGCGCTGGCGGGGGGGCGGGCGGCAGCCCCCCCCCTTCAAAACGCAGCGGCTGCCGAGCGCGGGGTGACAGCCTGCAGGGTCCCGGCTCCCGGGACCCTCAAAGGAGGGTGAGCGCTGGCGGAGGGCCGGGCGGCAGCCCCCCCCCCTTCAAAACGCAGCGGCTGCCGAGCGCGGGGTGACAGCCCGCAGGGTCCCGGCTCCCGGGACCCGCCACATACCCAGCATGGTGCCGGGGGCCGGGCAGCAGCCCGCCCCCGGCTCAAACCCCGGTGGAACCCTCCACAAACGGATTTCGGATGCATCAGACTTTTTGAAAAGATTTGTCCGTTGCATCCGAAGTCCGTTAAATGGAGGTCCGTTAAATCGAGGTTTCACTGTAGTTGGAATATTATTGCATCCTATAAGTCTTCCGAAGTGTATAAAATTGTTCTAAAATTAGTTATGTTTTGAAGATTTTTCCATTAAAGGCCTGTATCAGTAAAAAAAGATATTTCCAAGAAGTGCTCCTAGATCATAACTATACCCAGTACTAGACACATTTTTATTTGTTGTTTTCTGCACTCCAAATATGGCTCATAAACTCAGATGTCTGGTGTCCTCTTCTGAACCACAGATTAAAAGCACATCATTTGGTGTTGCTGCTTCCATGCCAGAATTATCCATTTGCAATTCCTAAGGAGGGAGGAAGGGAGCAATGGTCCAAAGGAAGTCACAAAGAGAACTCAGAGAAGTTGCTGCACAGCACATTTCCATTTCATTATGGAAAATAGAGGTTGTAACTTTGTATAATACAGGAACTCTATATTTTCCTGGAGACACCTGTATTTTCTAATGGAACTGTTTGGTAGCCCCTGATTTTGGAGTCTGAGAGTGATTAACATGTAGGTGTCGTTCTGTTTGTTAGCACCTGCACACCTGAGTGTGAAACTGATCGATCTGACGAATGATGGGGGGATCCCTATTATATTTGAGAGGCCAGAAAAAGCACCACAGGGGGAAGTTGCAAGAAATGAGAGGAAATTATGTGATTCATGATCAGCCAGGGAGAACTGTGTGAAATTATTTGTTCAGTTCTGGTGTAAATCAGTTGTGTAATATTCCTGGGAATCTGTATCTGCAGAACTTTTCTCCAGGGGAAAGAGCTTTATCATGAAGGATTCTCAAATACTTCACAGCAAAGGGGAATGTTAGAGGGCTATCTGGGGATGATTCCACATACATTCGCTTGAACTGTTCTTAGGGGTGTGCTGAACATTTCTGATAGGCTGAAGTGTTTATAACTCCAGTAAGACCAGCCAGTATTTGGGTGACTTCTAGAAATCAGTATGCCTAATTGCAAGACCTAGATCGAGTGAGATCCTGGTTGATTCTTGCTTTGGAGAGAATGTAGGCAGCAGGACCAGAGAACGGAGAAAAGTGGCCAGCTTGCAGAACTCTTCTTCTATGCCTTGCTGTGCATGAACCTCACTGGCTAACAATCATGGGTCCAAGTGAAAGAGGATAATAATAATAATTAATTAATAATGAGCTCCTATTTAGCACAAATTATAAGAGTACATATCCAGCATCTTGAAATCATAACTTAATTCCTGATCCTACATGGTTCTCACTGTAAGCGCACCTCCTACTATTGAAGTCAGATCCTGGGTGGATACAAGGGTCCGTTCATGCAGATCTAATTTCAAGATTGATGCCTTATTCAGGACTGATCAATGAACTCCTTCATATGCTGAAAAAAATCATAGTTATTCTTCATATAAGACCTTGGATGGACAGTATTGTGTAGATCAGGGATTGGCAGCCTTTGGCATGTGGCCCGCTAGGGTAAGCCCCCTGGTGGGCCAAGGCGGTTTGGTTATCTGCCGCATCCAGAGGTTCGGCTGATTGCAGCTTCCACTGGCCGCGGTTTGCTGCTCCAGGCCAATGGGGGCTGCCAGAAGCAGTGGCCAGCACATCCGTCGGCCCGCACTGCTTCCCTCAGCAATGATTGGCCTAGAGCAGTGAACCGTGGCCAGTGGGAGCTGCGATTGGCCAAACCTGCAGATGTGGCAGGTAAACAAACCAGCCTGGCCTGCCAGGGCAGTTGCACTGGTGGGCCACGTAACAAAGGTTGCTATACCTTGGTGGTATAGATGTATGTTAAACTTTATATTTTATTATTTACTTGTACAATGGTTGCACTTCCAAAGTATGTTCCGGGTTACATGATAATCGCTATATTTCTTAGCATATGTGCCATGTGTCTTAGGTGGCACATGACCACGATACAGCACTGAATTTGGTCCACTGATTAGATGATTAGCTTCCCCAGCATGGCCCGGGTACGGACGGGGAGTGCACCGTGAATGCTGATCCATGTCCCCCACTTCATCACATGGAGAATCTTTATGGAACCAGTAATATTTAATGCAGCTAACTCTTGCAATTTTTTGAGACTCTAATAATATTTAATGTCTTTCTTAATGCCCCAGCTCTTCTAGTGATGTGATTATATGACAATAGCAACTTTCATTTAAAAAAAAAGGTTTGTCAAGAAAAGCTGAAAAATGTGGACTCCAAAGGCTCAAAAATCAGAAGGCAAATAAAAAAGACCCCAACTATGGTAATAATTTTTCAGGCAAACTCATTAGGTTTTTCAGGCTTGACTCATGATTTTTGGATACATGTGGAAGGGAATACCAGTTTCTCAAAATGCAAGACTTTTTCAAGTGGCGACAAATGTTTTCATCTGTTTCATAAATTTACTATTATATTGTATTATTGTTACTGCTTTTTGCAATGCATCTATACGTAGGCAATGATTTTTTTTGAAGTAACCTTCCCTTGAAAGTTGAGGCAATAAATAAAATCCATTTTCCATACTCTAGCTTTAGTGATGGCCTTAAGCCTTACCCTTCTGCAGCACCCATCCCAAACTGCATTTCTCTACATTCCTGCAAGTACACTTTGTGCTAAATTATTTAACCAGTACAAAAGAGGAATTGTCTGAAAGAAGCATCTAAAAAACAAAGAGTCATGAGTTGTTCAGAGTTAGGTGTAACATTCAGCTTCTTCTTTTTTTTTTTTTTAAAGTAAATATTACACATTCTTTTCCATCAGACACCCATGGAGAGGATGAGAAGCAGATAATTATATTAATTAAGGTTCAATGTGGGAGATTTTACAACTGTGTTCATCATGCTTTTGTTTATTTCAATGTAAATGTCCAGCTGCAGAAGTTCTATAGAAAACTTATGTTTTGGACTTCATTGATTAAAATAGAAAACTCATATAATAGATCTTACACCTGATCACAGGCATTTGAATGAATGCAAAGAGTGTTGGCAATTTCCAAATTTAGAAAATAAAGCACCTTTTCTGTCAAGATTGAATTCTAAATCCAAAATACCCGACCTAGAAATCTCGAGGGGGGCATTTAAAATCCAGGCCCCACTGAATTTAGTGGTAAAGCTCCCATTTCCTTTGGGGAAGGAGGTTAGTATTTCCCCTTAAGCAGTTTACGTGATGTGTTACATTTTAATACATTTATTTAAGATCTGTTGGGGTGTATTAATTTGTTAGAATCATGTTCTTGAAGATCTAGAAGAAAAAAATATATCCAGTTGTAAAGGTAATAATTTGACCATTTTTTTTTACTAATATCCAGTTTGATTCATAAACCTTTGTGCCTGCATCTCTGGACTGGTCTTCTGTTGCATTCTCTCCCCTAACCTCATTCACTTAAAGGAGCCATTAACTATTTTCTTCCTCCTGGCAGGACAATGCCCTCCACTCCTTTCAAGTTGTGAGGAATACATTTTAAAGCTTCTTTTATTAAAGCTCTTCGGCTTGTGTTAACTTATTTTTCCTTTCCTGTTGGACTTATGTTTTAACTCAGGGGTGGGAAAACTACGGCCCATGGGCCGGATCCAGCCTGCGGGACCGTCCCATCCAGCCCCCGATGGGGAGGCTGCCGCCGCCCCTCCCCCGGAGCCGTGCCGCGTAGCGCTGCCCCTCTCCTGGAGCAGCGCCGCAGGGGCCAGCATTCCAGGGGCCAGAGATGCATGCTGCCCCCTCCCCCAGAGCCGCGCCACGGGGCAGCACTCTAGGGGGCTGGGGCTGCGCGCTCAGCCCCTCCCGTGGAGCCGAACCGTGCGGGCAGCACTCCAGAGGGCCGAGACTGTGCACTGCCCCCACCCCCAGAGCTGAGCCATGCAGGGAAGCACTCCAGGGGCTGGGACTGTGTGCTTCCCCCCCTTTCCTCCGGAGCCATGCCTAGCAGCCATGGTAAGGGGGCAAAAGGGGTTGGCGGGGTTCCGGGGTGGTTGGTGGGGTTCTGGAGGGGGCTGTGAGGGAACAGGGTGGGTTGGATAGGAGGTGGGGTTTTGGGGTGGTGGTTAGAGGATGGGAGGGTGGATAGGGGTCAGGGCAGTCAGGGGAAAGGGAGCAGAGGAATTGAATAGGGGGTGGGGTCCTGGTTAGGGATGTGGGGTCTCTGGAAGGGGCAGTCAGGGAACTAGGTGGGTGGGGGCTGGATGGGTCGGGGATTCTGAGGGGGCAGTCAGGGGGCGGGAAGTGGGAGGGGGCCAGATTGGGGGCGGGGCCTTCCCTACCTGGCCCTCCATATAATTTTGCACACCCAATGTGGCCCTCGGGCCAAAAAGTTTGCCCACCCCTCTTTTAACTCCTAGTAGATTCTGAATATTAATGTTTGGTTTCCTCCACACTTAATTTCCATTACTGGTTTTCTTCTTCAGATTATTAGCAACATCTTGTGAAGCCACATTGTCCAATTATTTTTCCATTCTTAATTTCCAGAGGAATTGCACCTTAATTATAGTGCCTTTTAGATTCCCCAGCCCTTTCCCACACTACAGAATGTTAATATTTTTTTCCCATTGCTTTTTATTTATTGCATTTCTTCATTCCCCAAAATCATAGAATGATAGAATCATAGGGCTGGAAGGGACCTAAAGAGATCATCTAGTCCAATTCCCTGCACTCATGGTAGGACTATGAAGATAATCCCTGACTGTTTGTCTAACCTGTTCTGAAAAATCTCAAATGATGGACATTCCTAGCCTCTCTAGGCAATTTATTCCAGTGTTTGATTACCATGACAGTTAGGAAGTTTTTCCTAATGTCCAGCCTAAGTCACCCTTGCCTCAATTTAATCCCTTGCTTCTTGTCCTATCTTCAGAGGTTAATGAGAATAATTGTGACAACCTTTTATGTACTTGAAAACTGTTATTATGTCTCATCTCAGTCTTCTTTTCTCCAGACTAAACAAAGCCAGTTTTTTCAATCTTCCCTCAAAGGCCATGTCTTCCAGCTCTTTAGTCATTTTTTGTTGCTCTTTTCTGGACTTTTTCAAATTTGTTCACATCTTTCCTGAAATATGGTGCCCAGAACTGGACATAATACTAGAGCTGAGGCCTCTAATCAGCAGGGAGTAGAGTGAAAGAATTACTTCTCGTGTTTTGCTTACAACACCTTTGCTAACACTTCTAGAATGATGTTTGCTTTTTTTGCAACAAAGTTAGACTGTCCACTCATATTTAGTTTGTGATCCACTATGACTCAGGCTAAGATTTTGTCACATATATTTTTATTAAATGTCACAGGCAATAAAGAAAAATTCACAGAAGCCTGTGACCTGTCCATGACTTTTACTAAAATTATCCAGGACAAAATGGGGAGCTCAGCTGTGGGGTTCCCACACCACTCCCAGCAGCTAGGCAGTTGCAGGTGCTGTTTGGAGCTCCAGGAGCAGCCTGGAGGTCTGGGGGGCTGCCCATGGCAGACAGGACTCTGGGGTACTCATGCCACCTGCAGTGGCCGGACATTCCAGTGGTACTTTTGCTGCCTGCAGCAGCTGGGAGCTTTGGGAGCCTCTGCAGCTGGAAGGGACTCTACAGCTCCCGGCCCCCATGGGCTGAAGTCACAGAAATAATCGTGCTGAAGTCCATGAAAGAATCGCAGTCTTAACTATGACCCCCAGATTCCTTCTGCAGTGCTCCTTTCAAGGCAGTCATTTTCCATTTTGTATGTGTGCGACTGATTGTTCCTTCCTAACTCCACTTTCTAAGTGGAGTTCCTTACTGAATTTCAGCCTATTCACTTCAGACCATTTCTCCAGTTTGTCCAGATCATTTTGAATTTTAATTTTATCCTCCAAAGCATTTGGCACATCCCACCCCATCCCCCCAACCCCAGCATGGTACCATCTGCAAACTTTACAAGTGTACTTTCTATGCAATTATCTAAATAATTGATGAAAATATTGAACAAATCTGGACCCAGAACTGTTCCCTGTGGGACCCTTCTTGATATGCCCTTCTAGGTTGACTGTGAACCATGAATAACTACTCTCTGGGAATGGTTTTCTATCCAACTCCGCACCCATCTTAGAGTAGCTCCATCTAGACCAGCGATGGGCAACCTGTGGCCCTCGGGTCACATGCAACCTGTCAGGGTAATCTGTTGGTGGGCCGCCAGACAGTTTGTTTACATTTGTAAGGCTGCCGGCTGCAGCTCCCAGTGGCCGCGGTTTGCCGTTCCCAGCCAGTGGAAGTGTGGGACGTGGCAGCCATCACGTCCCTGTGGCCCACACCACTTCCCACAGCTCTCTGTGGCCGGGAAGATTCGGGTGGCTGTGCAAATTTAAACAAAATTTCTTGTGGCCCACCAGCAAATTCCCCTGATGGACTGTGTACAGCCCCTGGGCCACAGGTTGCCCACCAATGATCTAGACTATATTTCCCTAGTTTGTTTATGAGACGGTCTTGTGGAACAGTATCAAAAGCCTAATAAGGTCAAGATATACCACATCTACTGCTCCCCCATTCCCTCCATAAGGTTTGTTACTCTGTCAGGGAAAGCTATTAGGTTGATTTGCCACAATTTGTTCTTGACAAATCCATGCTAGCTGTTACTTATCATCTTATTATCTTCTAGATGTTTGCAAATTGATTGCTTAATTATTTTCTCCATTATCTTTTTGGGTAGTGAAGTTAAGCAGACTGGTCAGTAATTCCCAGGGTTGTCCTTATTTCCCTTTTCATAGATGGGCACTATTTACCCTTTCTCAATCCTCTGGAATCTATCCAGTCTTCCATGACTTTTCAAAGATAATGGCTTGGATATCTCCTCCTTCAGCTCCTTGAGTATTGTAGGATGTATTTCATCAGGCCCTGGTGACCTGAAGACATCTAACTTGTTTAAGTAATTTTTACTTGGTCTTTCTCTATTTCAGCCTCTGATGCTACCTCATTTTCACTGGTATTTACTATGTTAGACATCCAACCTTCACTTTTTTGGTGAAACCTGAAAAGAAAAAATAATTTGGCACTTCTGCCATTTCCACATTTTTCTGTTATTGTTTCCTCCCCCGCCCTCGTCGAGTAAAAGGCCTATCCTGATCTTGATTTTCCTCTTGCTCCCGTATTTATAGAATGTTTTCTTATTACCCTTTATGTCTATAGTTAATTTAATCTCACTTTGTGTCTTGGCCTTTCTAATTTTGTCCCTACATACTTGTGTTATTTGTTCATAGTCATCCTTTGTTATTTACCTAGTTTCCACTTTTTGTAGGACTCTTTTTTGAGGTTCAGATCACTAAAGATTACCTGGTGAAAGCAAGGTTATCTCTTGCCATGCTCCCGATATTTCCTACACAGAGGGATAGTTTGTTCTTGTGCCTTTAATAATGTCTCTTTGAAAAACTGCCAACTCTCTTGAAGTCTCTAGACTTGCTTCCCGTGGGATCTTACCTACCAACTCCCTGAGTTTGCTAAAGTCTGCCTTCATGAAATCCATTATCTTTATTGTGCTGTTTTTCCTCCTAACATTCCTTAGAATTGTGAACTCTGTCATTTCATGATCACCTTCACCCAAGATGACTTTTCCTTTCATATTCTTAGCCAGTTCCTCCCTATTTATCAAAATCAAATCTAGAACAGCCTCTCCCCTAGTAGCTTTCTCCAACCTTCTGAAATAAAAAGAATAAAAATTCACCTTTCAATAACGTGTTAGATAATCTGTGCCTTGTTGTGTTATTTTCCCAACAGATGTTTGGGTAGTTGAAGTCCACAATTACCAGAAAGTCCTGTGCTTTGGATGATTTTGTTAGTTATTTTAAAAAGCCTCATCCACCTCTACTTCCTGGTTACATGGTCTGTTATAAACCCCTACCATGTTTTTTACCCCTTTTATCCTTACCCAGAGATTTTCAAGAAGTTTATTTCATATTTCCATCTCAACGTCAGTCCATATATATACATTTTAAATATATAAGACAATATCTCCACCCTTTTTTCCCTGCCTGTCCTTCCTGACCAAGATGTATTCTTCTATACCAATACTCCAGTCATGCATATTATCCCACAAGGTCTCTGTGTTGCCAGCTATGTCATTGTTGTGTTTGTAATTAGCATTTCAATTTGTTCCTGCTCGGTAGGTTAGCCGGTCCATATCCAGATATGCTCTTCCTCTTCCTTGATAGGTGAACACCATCTCTGCTTAGCAATTCTTCTTCCAGGAACAGCATCCTGTGGTCAAGACAGCCAAAGCCCTCCAAGCAAAACTATCCTCAGAGCCACAAAATCTAATATTCTAGAATCTAATTTCCTTGTACTTCTTAATTCTCCAAACCCATTCTCTATATTTCAGATTCAGATATCTTGGGGTTCCACATTTCCCTATGTCATAAGACTCTCAGACATTTTCTTTCTCTATCAGAAGTAGATCCAGGATGGACTTTCTTATTAGGAATGAAAAATGAAGTTGTCTTCTACCCAACTGAGGAACCTCATGTGAGGAAACCTGTGCTGATGTGTACTTTTTAAACAAAAAATACTAGGATAGATAAAAATCAACCATGTGTACAAAACCTTTGAATATTATGAGAGCTGGTGGAGGAATTTTTTACTCCTCTTCTCTTGGGCCAGATGATCTGTATGATAACTTACTGCTTTGCATTTCATGCCTTGTATTCTCATCCAAATAATTTATCTGCCACTCTTTCAATTTTTTAGATCTGTAGCATTGTGAACATTGTGAATAGGCAGTGCCATCCCTCCAACTTTAGTCCAGTGGGCAAGACAGAAAGGGAACAAATCTCTTCTATGTTGACATGCCATATTGGAGGGGAGTCCTATTTATTTTTCCCATCTGATCATCTGAATATGTTGATAACTATTTTATTTTCAGCTTTTGAGGCTTAATTTTTCATATCATAAATGGTCTTTCTCCTAAAATGTGGTGATTTGCTGATATTTACCCTGCTTTTTTCTTTCACAACAGTTACAAAAAATTAAGGCATCAGTCCATCTATGCAAATACAGAAAACAATAGATATTATGTATCTATAATGTGCACATTGCATTACTTTCATTTAGATTGTTTATGTTCTTGGAAATCTTATGGCAAAACAATTCTGTGCAGCTCTTTCTGAAAGCTTGAAGGGGTTTATGGACTGCTACTGTGTGTGCAGGAGACTGTTGCTAGGCAGTGTGCCTACTGACACCACTTCAAGATAATCTACAAATATCTGGCAACCATGCTAGTATTAATGCTAAAATGGTTTGAACACAGGTTGTCTCAAACATATTTCTATAATTAATGTTGGCTAATACCCCGCCCCGCCCCATCTACCACCTCCCTACCACCTTCTTTTAGAGGCCTGCAAAGTCCCAAACCCCACTGCTTACATGTGACTGCCAGCTCCCTAGTGCATAGAAAATAAAATATTACGGTAAGGCTTTATCCTGGGAGATCCTGAGCTTCCGCAATGCCCCTTGATTTAAGTGGGAGTTGAAGAAGCTCGCAGACATTGCTGAACAATCCATGTAATCTGACGTTTCTAAAATAAAACCTTTATCACAAATGTACAACACTGGGCATGGGGCACATGGAAGTTGGATTTTGCCTTTCTCTAGAGAAAAGGTCCAGTGTTCACTTTTGTTCTACAATATGTTGAGGCCTCAAAACTGAATGGGAGCTGGATCTAGATTTTGTGTGGATTGGAAAGAAAATCGGTGAAGATCATTTCCTTTAGAATGCTCCTTAAAATGCTAGCCAACAGGTTAGCCTTTAATAATGCTAATATAGTATTTCTTTTTAAAGAAAGATATTTAAAGTACTATTCATTATTGTTTGATAGATTTAAATATGTGAATTGACATGTATTGTGGAGAAATAATATATTGTGGTGATGGGAAATCTACAAATAGTTAGAGGCATGCATTACAATTTATATTGTCTCTGCATGTTGGCTTTTAAATCTTCATAGGGTATAGTATAAAAATCAACTCTCTAATCTTGAATAAACCAGTGTCCCTATTAGTTCATTTAAATGAACATTATTTTTTTTATTAAACACACCTTACACAGACTATTTGAACAGTACCTATAACAGACAGCACATTTGACTAATCATATTCATTTAAAGAATAAAGATTGCTGTATTTCACCAAGGACTAAATCAGTTTTCCCTCTTGGATTTTTACATGGTAGTTATTTTCCACAGATTCAAGATATCTACATTTTCTAGCTTTGATTGGCAACTGTAATATAAATTAGAATATAAATGCAGGCATCCACTTTGCAGGGAATATGTTTTTGAAATAATGGCAAGAAAATTAAACCGTTCTTTTACTGATCTGTTAATTCTAATCATCATAAAGCCCTTTTCCTGGGGGAAATTATATTCTTTGCCATTGCATTTGGGAATCTCCTCTGCAGAGCCTACCTCAGCTCTTCCTGCGGCAGCACCTCCTTTCAATGATGCAACTCCTTTTGGCACGGTGGATTTTCTCCATTTCTTTCAATTTTCTTCCACAGATTTTTTCTCATATCTTTTCATGTTAAGGTGGAGTTATTTTTAAAATACTATTGACTCTCTTCTCTCTCTTGCTTTGCCCCTTTGTTTCTCCTTTCATTTATTTGCTCTGCATCTCTTCCTGTAGCCCTGTTTCTGCTCCCTCAGCTGTTCATCTTTTACCTTCAATCCATCCACTCCTAACTTTTTTCTCTTCATACCTTGCCCAGTTTTATCTCTCCGTCTCTATCCTTCAACTTCCTCCCTCCCTTGCTTCTAGGTTTCTCACAAATGCTGTATCCTCTCCCTCCTTTTGCCTGCTTCAGTTAGTGTTTCCACTTTGCCCCCAAAAGCAACCTTGAATTATTTGGGTTATTTCCTTTCCTATCCTGCTCCCTGGTCCTGGCCAGAACAAGCTGATCATAGATAGTAAACCTTTACTGAAAAATTGTTACTTTATTTTTATTTTTTGTTTTCTCTCAAAGGAACATTTGTACAATAATTAAAGGGTTGTACTGTTATTCACTTTTATTTGCAGGTCTAAGTCTTCAAAAGCAGACATCCATATTTATAAATTTCACAATGTTGACAGAGATTTGTTGACCTTTTCTCATATATCTCTCAAATTAATATACTTCCTAGAACAAGTAACATATTCATAATAAGCAGCCATTATTAATTTTTATGGTAATTGATTTTTCACAATGTGGTAAAGAAGCGTTCTGTTGTAGATTCAAAAGCTTTCTGAAATAGGTCTATGCCACCAGGAAACAGAATTTTGAATTGCATCTTGCATTTGACTCTAAGTACAGTTTTAAAAGTTAACAGTTTTGTTCTTCTCATCCTTGACTAAATATACAAAATTAACTTTTAGTAACATTTTTGTCTTTTCTTTAAAGCTTTATTAATAAACATTATTCTCTTACTTGCTATGGTCTCTACCTAGATGAACTTGTTCTTATGCAGGGCCGGCGACAGAAATTTGGGGCCCCCCTACTCTGATAGTTTGGGGGCCACCCCAGCCCAGCCGGGCCGCCTCCAGCCCAGCCGACAGCGGTTGGGCCCCCCCCCCTCAGCCCAGCCGGGCCCCCCCAGCCAGGCCGACAGCGGCTGGGGGCCCCCCAGCCCAGCTGCCCCCCCCAGCCCAGCCGGCGCTCCCCCCCCCCAGCTGACAGCGCCTGGGGGAGGAAGCCCTACCCCCGCCCAGCCGGCGCTCCCCCCCAGCTGACAGCTGGCCGCAGCAGGAGCGAGAGCCCAGGAGCGGCGTGAGCTGACCTTGCTGCTCCCCCTCCTCCCCGCCCTTTCTCCCCCCGGACTGCGCCGCTGCCGCCGGCCGGGCTCACTGCTCCTGCCGGGGACACGCGCGCTCGTCCGGAGGAGAGCCGTGCCAGATGACTACGGGTAGAGCTGTACTGGGGCCCCCCTAAAGTGCGGGGCCCGGTACAGCTCTACCCGTAGTACCCCCCTGTCGCCGTCCCTGTTCTTATGGCATGCTTGAAGGCCTGGACAGCCAGTTGAAATGAAAAAAATATATATGAGTACAAAATAGGTTGTGTCAAAATTTCCGTTAAGTGTCTCACAGAAAGTGAATAGTAATAATGCCTTGCTCTTATTCTCTCTTCCAGAACTTTCCCTATCATTGTCTAGCTAGGGTTTTGACTTAAAGGAATGTTTCAAATGTCTGACAATGAAGAGAAGGCTAAGAGGGGAAACTGAAAATAGGGCTTCTGTTGTGCCAAGCTCAAGTAACATTGCCTGATTAAATCTCTCTGACTTTTTATGTCATCCATTCTTATTCATCCATTCCCAACTATTTTGCATGGTGGTCTCTGAAATAGTCAACATCCTCAGCTCAAATTCAAGTGAGCAGGAGCAACCCCAAGCAACCAAATAGCCTCAGATTTAAGAGGGACACAGGGTCACTACATAAATGATTTATCCTGGGAGATGTTCAAGACTAAGCTTGGTAAGTTTATGGAGGAGATGGTGTGATGGGATAACATAAGTCTGGCAATTGATCTTTGACTATGGTAATAGATGGGCCTGGTGGTATATGATAGAAAGTTGGAGGGGAGGGGATCTAAGTTACTACAGAGAATCCTTTCCTGGTGAGTCTTACTCACATGCTCAGGGTTCAGCTGATCGCCATATTTGGGGTTGGGAAGGAATTTTCCTCCAGGGCATATTGGCAGAGGCCCTGGAGGTTTTTTGCCTTCCTTTGCAGCAGGGGGCATGGGTCACTTGCTGGAGGATTGTCTGTACCTTGAAGTCCTTAAACCAACATTTAAGGACTTCAGTAGTTCAGATATAGGTGAGAGGTAAATAGCAGGAATGGGTGGGTAAAATTCTGTGGCCTGCGTTGTGCAGGAGGTCAGACTAGATGATCATAATGGTCCCTTCTGACCTTAAAGTCTATGTCTCTATGTCTCTTTTTGTTCCTTTCTAATGACTAATTGTCTCAGATAGCTGAAGCTTTTGTGATACTGATGGATAATCCGTTCTCTTCTCTTCTCTTGTCAAACCTGAGAAAGCACCTCCCCAAACTAAAAGAAATATTGGTTGGTAATGGCTCTTCATCCCCACAAATCTAGGCTAAAGCAACTTTCCCTCTTATTTTTTTGGTTGGGGTTTGCCTTCTATTCCCATTGACTTCTCCATTTGAGGAATAGTGGAGAGACTTCAATTTCATAGGCTTGGGAACTATCACATTTGGGGTGAAATCCTTCCTATTGAAGTCAACAGATGTATTGCTATTAACATCAATGGGGCTGGGATCTCAGGCCTAAATTCTGTTTTCGCAGCTCTGCCACATGTTTATTGTATAATCTTGGAGAATACGTTGGTGCCTCAGGTTTCCCCCCCCCCCCCCACTGAAGAAAAGGAAATTAGTACTTAGGAATGAAATGCAGGATGCCTCGTGTACCTTCAAGTTTCTTCTTTACTGTGACAAGACTTAATCTAAAGCAGGGCTCTCAAACATAGGATGGGAAGAGGCGAGGCAGGGACTCCTCATGGGAGAGGCGGTGTGGAGGTGGGACCAGAGTCAACAGGTTTGTGGGTGTGTCAGTGATGCGGCCCTCGGGCCAATGCATTAGTCATCATGTTGCCCTCTTGGTCATTTGAGGTTGAGATCCCTGATCTAAAGCTAGTCAAGAGGGACTCCTAATGATACTTGCATAATACAGAAAAAGCCTCTGCCTACCATCAATATTATATACTCTTCTAGATAATGAATGTCAGAGAGAGGTGGATAAGTTCTTCCATACACTGGATAGCAGAGAGATTGTAGCTACCTCACAATGCATACAGGGCTGATGTCAGGTCCTTGATACTCTTGAAGTCCATCACTTCATGAAGTAAGTTGAAAGAAAGGCTTGTCCAGTGGTTTGCGCAGTAGCTTCAGACATGGGAGAGCTGTGTTCAAGTCCTTGTTCTTCCATAGATTTCTTATGAGAATGTGGGCAAGCCATTTAGCTTCTCTGTCTCTCAGTTTTCCATCTGTAAAATGGGGATAATAGTATTAACCTACTTCATGAGTATTATCAGGCTAAATGCACTGTGAGGTGATCAGATACTGTGGTAATGTGGGCCATATAAATAGCTAAAATAGAAAGACCTAGCAACAGCCAGTTCAAAACTTTTGTGAGTACTTTGTACATTGCCAGTAACTGAAAATGTTCAGTTGCTCAACCTTTTGAATTAATTTTTTTCTATAATTCATTACTTATTAGCTCTGCACTTAAATGTACATCAAGGAGAATAACAACATGAAGGGACTGATTAGCTCAATTATACCGCCCACACCTAGATAGCGTCTTTTTAGACTGCAATTCTGAAACATGATGTTTTAGGAGAAAATAAAACAATCTGTCCCCTTTCATCTATTATGTTCTCCTCATTTAAGCGGTTTTGTGCTCTTTTTTCAATTCAAGGAATAAAAATAGAGTTAATGTTGGTTTGTCATGCACTGCAACCTCTGGTATCTTAAAAGTATATAATGCATGTGCTGATTACTCTTTGTTTTAAAGACTGGTAATCTATGCATACCATCACAGTTTGAGACTTGCTCCCACCTGCTAGCTATTTTCTCCCCATCTCTCTAGTGGAGTTGGATTTTTTTCCTGCTCTTCTCTAAGCTGTATTATATATTTTGTGTCTCTGATATCAGTACATACTCTGAAAGGACTACAGATTTGTATTTCTATCTATATGTCCTCTAATGCAATATTTTTATACCATGCTCCTCAGAGTGGCATGTGAATGCCTTCCATAAATTATCAATGTACGGTGTAAAGACTCTCCTGAGATCTAAATTGGTTTCTTTCTTCTTTCCCAGTAAACATCTGGAGAGTTTTTTCACCTTCTTTGTCCCCTCTTCTCCTTTTTTCATCTAATTTCTTTTCTTTCCTTATTCATATTTTTTATTTCTATTCTGGGAAATAAGTACTTTACGTTTTTTCTCGGAGCAGTCAGATTTAGTGGCCATTCTCACCTCCCCTGTAAGGGTTACACAGTCTTAGGTGAGCTGCCATTAAAGCTTTGTTTGCCACTCTCATTAGTTTGACAGTGTCATAGATCCTGGAAAAGAAGCTGTCCAGGGGAAAAAATAGTGTTTTTAGTTGTCTGGTCTAGTGACATTGAAAGGACTTAAAGATGAGAACTGAGACCTTGAATTTGACTCTGGATTCTGTGAGGTGCCAGAGTAGTGAGCAGAATATTGGGATTCTATGAATTGATGTGTATCCCTTATGGGAATATGGGCTTCTGTGTTCTGGCCCAGTGGCAGCCTTTTTAAGGATGGTGTCCTCATTTTTAAATACAGCGAATCGCAGCTGTCCAGCCTACTGTCATGAAGATGTGGATTACACTGTAAGTAAACACATGTAATTAAATAGTCAGTATCAACAATTAAAATATGTCCCAATTTGCAAAGTGAATAATTCAATTAATGAAAAAATGGGACCTTCCTTAGAAGAGGCTAAATGGGAGGTCTGTATCATGAAGTGGCAATGTTTGGACATCTCTGAAACATGTCCTTCTGAAAAACAATATGCCGTGGTTTGTATTGTCTCCATAAACCTTTCAGTTCCACCATTTATTCTTTAAATAATACATCCTAAGTTATCCTGAGGTGTGTCACATTGGTGATTTTCTAGTTATTCCAGGTACAACTCTTGCGTTTGAAATTAAAAAGGAGCTGATCCAAATCACTGGAATTTTAGCATCCTCAGTCTTCAGTTATTTTCAAAATCTAGATCTGAATTTTGCAGCTTGGGACTATCTTTACTTGAAATACATTTTTCACTTTCTATATTTCATATTTGTGGCTAAACCATCCAAAAAATTAAAAGAATAGACTTTTGGAGTTTACGTCATTTTAGCCACATCTCAAAGGCATCACCCCATTTGAAAAAGCTGGCAGCTTCTGTTGAAAAGATTTCCAGAATCAGAGGAGTATTCCAGATGGCTTGGCAGCACTATATGTATGAAGAAATGTACATCCCGTGCCATTCTTGCACACTATTTGCTTTTAGACAGAAATATCAGTCTTCTGTTGCTGAACTCTAAAATTCTCCAGAAACTAAAACAAACAACAACAAAAACTTATGGCGTCATTTAAAAGAATATTATAGCAATTTAAAAGTTCACAAAGATTTATCTTTTCTGAAAACACAGAGAAAATATTAGACTAAAAGCAAACAGGAGGGTAAATTTAAAAGTTCAAAGTGGTTCATAAGGACAGACTAAACATAATATCATGCCACACAGTTGGGTAAAAAGAATAGCCAAAATAAATGTTGGAAAACATTTTTTTCTAAACTGCTAGGCACTACCAAATAGAGTGGGTAGCTTTGACATGCTATTGGCTTACCCCTTTGGAATTATGTTTCAGGTTTCATCTCTCTTGGAATGTTTGGGTACACCACTATTGATGTGGCCTGGTCTGTTTTTTCACACTAAGCCCTTCTCTAACAACCTTTGTACCCATTTTTCAGCGGTAGGACTAATGCTACTATATACAACCTCAAGTGTCTTTATACAGCCTAAAGCGTACCAAAAAAATGCAGGTACTAAAAACACCTGAGCACTTTGTAGGAAAGATAATGTATAAAACAAAACTTAATTGAGCAACTGCTTAGTTGATTACCCATACTACCTTTCTTGCGTGTTTTAATTTTAATTGCTTAACTAAGGGCAAGGACTCAAGAGTTGAACTTAATTTTGTAAAGTTTTATTGACAACTGTATCTTTAACAACAGCAACTAATAGTGTAGGTTATAGGAAAGCAAAAATGGTATTGGACTATGATTTGGCTAACGCAAACTAGAAATGTGGCTGATGTAACCATTCATATTTTCAAAATCAAACCACACAACCAGAGTGGGTAGGAATGGTGTCCCTAGCCCAGGGATTGGCAGCCTTAGCACGCTGAGAGTAAGCACCCTTGGCGGGCCCGGCTGGTTTGTTTACCTGCCGCATCCACAGATTCGGCCGATCCCGGCTCCCACTGGCTGCAGTTCGCTGCTCCAGTCCAATGGGGGCTTAGGGAAGCGGCACAGCACATGTCCAGTTTAAAATGCAGATAATTTATACAAAGTCTCTCTGCATTCTTTGACACTCTTTAAACTTGCTTTAATGGTCTATTATACAGTACGAAGTTGCTGTACTTCTTTCTTTTATAACTTTAATATGAATACAACCCCTTTCTTTCCTAACAGGTTTGCCCACAGAGTAAACCCGTCATTAAAGTTTACAATATTTTGCCCAAAGCTGTATCTCTTATCACTGACTTCCCTTTTACACATATTTTAATTATAATACTAGATTCCATCAAGGTACCTATTTTATTACTGTATCTGACATATCCTATAATATCAGTGCTTGATGTACATTTAATATGATTTTAATTCATTTACTTATTTGCTGATGTGGGGGTAGGAGAGTCCCTTTAGCTGCATCAGCGATACACTCTTGAAAAGGCTGCAGCTACTCTGAGTTTCCTCACACTATTGAAGAAATCTAGTTATTTTAGACCTTAGGTTTTTATTCTCTTAGTCCTCTTTTCTTTTTTTTTCCTCAAAAGGCCTTCTTTCCTGGGCAATTCTTGAATAGTAATAACTAATTACTTTGGGGCTTCAGTTGCCACAACCTGAATATTGCCTGCACAACACATGTATCATTGGTTGCAAGAGTGCAGCAGTGCTCTTGCTGAAAATCAGCTACCAATTTTCCGACCGTAGGCACATTCTAGTGAGGAAAATTCAGAATTTCAACACAGTAAGCTATATGGACCATAAGTAATGTTCTAACTTTTCTGTGAACTAGGGGTTGAAAAATATTATTACAATTTAAATTTGAGGATACCTGTAGCATCTTTATGCTTTTTTTGTTGAAAAGCTTCTGTGTGAGGTACACCCACAGAATTTATCTTAAATTAATTTTATTAACAATCAGGAAGAACAATATGCAAGAACATCCCTTAACTTGCTATTTAGGTAAAGGCACCATTAAATAAAACTCTGTTACTCATTCTAATACAATTATTTTCTCTTATAAAATCACTCACTTTACTTGGTACTAAGATTAATAAAGAAATAGTACATAACGCTACTATTACTTCACATACTGCATGGGCAAGTTTAATACTACATGGAATAGTTTCTACATGATTTAGTTAAATAATTTCAGACTACAACTTAGCTCCAAGATAGGTAGGTAGGTAGGTATAACTGGATAGCATTTAAAATGAGGAAGACTTTGTAGCACCTTAGAGACTAACCAGTTTATTTCAGCATAAGCTTTCGTGGGCTATAGCTCACTTCATTGGATGCATAGAATGGAACAGAAGTAAGATGCATTTATACACACAGAAAGAAAGAAAGAAAGAAAAAGTTGTACATTAGCATACCAATTCTAAGAGGCTGTTAAATTTAGATGGACCATTATCAGTAGGAGAAAAAAACACTTTTTGAAAGGGATACCTGTCCGGCAGGATTTAACACCTATTGAAGGTAAATTAACAAGGGAAATGCAATCAAGAACCATTCACAAATTCTGTTAAGCCCTTGGTTTATTGTGTCCAATTTGAACGAAAGCTTATGCTGAAATAAACTGGTTAGTCTCTAAGGTACTACAAAGTCTTCCTCGTTTTATTTACAGATACAGACTAACACGGCTGCTAATCTTAAACCTGGATAGCATTTGTTTGAAAAAGTCCCTGAATGGTCTCTTGATTCTTCAGATGTAATTCTTGACCCTGATGATCTGTGGAGTCTATAGACATTCTGGAATATCAGTAGTTTATGTTGTCTCCATATTTGAATCCAAGGGTGAATTAGTATAAATCACTAGGTTTGTGTTAACAAAGTCCTGTGGCACCTTAAAGACTAACTATAAAGTTTTGAAGCATGAGCTTTCGTAGGCTAATACCCACTTAGGTTTGTGTTGCAACTCAGTTGGTGCGGTGGTCTTGTAAAAAGGGAGTCTCTGTGCAACAAGTTTGCTAAAATTAGGTATTGACTCTGCCACATCCAGCTGATATAAATGTGTGATGGATTTTGTCATCTTTGACCTTTGCTGCATACAACTCTGGACAAAAGTGTGATATAAATGGTACCTAGGACTCAGTTTTGTTCTCCCTAGTGCCTAAATGTATGCAGCAGAAATGTGGTCTAAGGGCAGCTTGTTTTACTTGCTTCTTATAAACAGATCTTAGAAGGTTTTGTTTTGGAAAATGAAGGTTTTATGCCTCCTTCCCCCCCAAAAAAATAAATTAAACAGATGCTGTGTAGAGCATTTCTGAATGAAAATAGTAAGTAGGCCAATTTATTTTCAAAGTGTGCTTTTCTGTTTTTTATAGATTGTAATCCTGTTTTTCATATTTGAACAAACTGTTCAGCCAAGTCATTGAAGATGGTTGTGGAAAGCTGTGGTTACATGCATGATTCCATTTCACTTAATGAATTCCTGAAAATCTGATTCTGGAATATGTAGACTGTTACTGCTGATCTGCTCTGGGATACCAGTTCTTACAAATATAATGCAAAGTAATTCAGGGTTATGTGATGTTACTTGTATGACAAAAGACATACAAATTGCCTTCAGCCATTTTGAATAGACATTGATTATAAGGTAATTTTGAACCTGGAAAGGTTCCATGAAATTCATTCTGTATTATGCACTGCCATGGTACATCTGAGCACTCCTAAGGGTAGTATGGTACCTTGTCTGGTGTATTCTGCAAAATGTGATACACTACATTCTTTAGCTAACCTTCCAATCTGACTATCAATGCTTGGCTTCCAAATTTGGATTTCTTTTTGACAAAGCTTTCATTTTAGCCACCTATAAATGTCCTAAGTGCTGTCTTTCTGCACTGTTGCTTGTAGCATCCCAGTCATGACTACTTAAATGTGACACAACCAGGCAACCATCATGAATAGCAAATGTATTGCTCTGACTATTCCCATACTCTATACTTGTGCTCCTCTTCTATCCCATATGCCTGTGCTACAAGAAAACTATTCCTACTTTCCCTTTTCCATATCACACAGCTTACTGCTTACACAGAGAGTGGGAAAAGTCCCCTATATTTAGGCTGCCTAACACTTTCTATTATAAAGGCCACTTGAGGACCTTCTCTCTGAGAAATTCTTACACCTTCATTGTTTGCAGCAGGCTTTTAATATTCAGTAAGGAAAATGCCCTAAAGCTAACAAATATTTTTTCTTCATCGCATGAAATTCTGTCCAACTTTGCTGAGATATAAACAGTTACAATTGTCACTTCTTTTCTCTCACATACATTTCTTGGGACATTTTCTTGGCAGCCTGACAAAATAATAACTAAGAACATGAACATACAAAGCGCTGGGTTCATGCTACTGCCAGAGCAGAAGCAGACACTGTACCAGGAACACCTGCTAACTAGTAAACATGTGGAGGAGAGAGAGGGAGTCAAACTGCTCTCCCCTACTGAACCTTTCACATGGCCCCAGAGGTATATTTACCTCCACTCAGTGGGCATCACATGGATCAAAAGCTTCTCCTGGAGGAAGGAAAGAAAAAGAGAATCAGGTTGGGCTATCCCCATCCCATGCCAATCAATGCCATCCAGGGCCGGCGACAAGGGGGTACTATGGGTACAGCTGTACCAGGCCCCCCGACTTTAGGGGGGCCCCGGTACACAGCTGTACCCGTTGTCGTCCCCCCTTGTCGACGGGCCTGGAGAGCGGGGAAGGGGCGGGGAGGCGGCGCGGCTCTCCCCTGGACAAGAGAGCCTGGCCCCAGCAGGAGCTGTGAGCCCAGCCGGCGGCAGCAGCGATGTCTGGGGGAGGGGAGGGGGGGGAGAAAGGGCGGCTCACGCAGCTCTCGCTGCCCGGAGGGGGGGGGGAAGCGCCGGCTGGGCTGGGCTGGGGGGGGGGGCATCTGCTGTCGGCTGGGCTGGGGGGGGCCCAAACTATCAAAGTAGGGGCCCCCCAAATTTCTGTTGCCAGCCCTGATGCCATCACCTGACCCCAGTGATCCATCTCCCTTCCCCACCACACATGGGATAACTTTCTGCTAATAGCTAATATTGCTAGTCCTGTAGCTGTGTGTGCTCAGGTGCTGAAGGTTCAAGGTTAAAACATTGCTGATGATAGATAAAGGGGTGCTGTTAGAGGTGCACTTAATTTTTCAACTTAAAAAAAAAACCTCTAGGAAATTACTTACAAAGACCAATGTTAAAACAAGGTCCTTTGGGTTACAAAGGCAAAAACTCACACATTAGGAGATGACAGATTTATGGTTTCCTGTGCAACCTGAATTCAGCCACCTTGTACATATGCATTAGGATACAGCAGGCCCCCAGCAGGTTCAGCCGATTGCAGCTCCCACTGGCCCATGGGGGCTGTGGGAAGCAACAACCAGCACATCCCTCGGCCTGCGCTGCTTCCTGCAGCCCCCATTGGCCTGGAGCGGCAAACCACAGCCAGTGGGAGCTGCGATCAGCCAAACCTGCGGACGTGGCAGGTAAACAAACTGGCCCGGCCTGCCAGGGCACTTACCCTGGTCGGCTGTGGGCCAAAGTTCCCTGAGTTACAACCTTAAACTGTATGATAACGTAGTATTTTTTCAGGACCTTCCCTGCCTCATTCACTGCACAGATTTGATTCAGAGTGAGGCAGCATTAAGGTTGTGAGGACGATTCTAAATCTGGCATTTGAAAACTTTTGAGTGCTTTGTTTTGCCACCTAAATAACATTTTTCTAACACAGGTTTTTTGTATGTAATATTAAATAAATCCACAAGTCTACTCTGGACATTAATAGTCCACTATTTAGATGTGCCCAGAAGAGTCCATCAGTACTTGAATGCCTCACTGTTTTCAATTCAATTTTATACTGGTAAAATGCAGCTAGGGGCCCAAGGAGAAATTAACGGCCTGCTGATTTAAAGACAATAAGGAGTTTTTAAAGTATATTAGGGCCAAAAAGAATTCTAACAATGGAATTGGTCAATTATTAGATGGAAAAGGTGGAATTTTCAATGATAATGCAGAGAAGGCAGATGTGTTCAATAAATATTTCTGTTCTGTATTTGGGAAACAACAGATGATGTAGTCATATCACACAATAACAATCTTCCCCTTCCCTAGTATCTCATGAGAATGTTAAAGAGCAGCTAATGAAGTTGAACATTTTAAAATCAGCGGGTCCAGATAACTTGCATACAAGAGTTTTAAGAGCTGACTGAATGGTTGATATGGAACTCGATTATTAAAGAATTAAAGGAGGGTCATATAATTAATTCCAATTAGCATGGGGTTATGAAAAACAGATCCTTTCAAACTGACTGGATATTTTTTGATGAGATTACTAGTTTGGTTGATAAAGTTGATAAACACTAGAAAGATATAAAATTTTACACACTTTAAATAGATTAACAGCTGGCTAACTGATAAGTCTTAAAATTTAATTGTAGATGGGGAATAATCATCAAACAAATGGTTTCTAGTGTGATCCTGCAGGGATTAGTTCTTGGCCCTACATGAATTAACATGTTTATCAATGATCTGGAAGAAAACATAAAACCTCCACTAATAAAATTTGCAAATGACACAAAACTTGGGGGAATGGTAAATAATAAAGAGAATAAGTCACTGATACAGAAGAATTTGAGTTGCTTGGTAAGCTGAGAGCAAGCAAACAATATGCATTTTAATATGGCTAAATGTAAATGTATACAAGTAGGAACAAATAATGTAGGTAATACTTACAGGATGGGGGACTCTGAAAAAGATTTGGTCTTGCTGGATATTCAGGTAAACATGAGCTCTCTGCACCAAAAAAGTGAATGCAATTCTTGGATGCATAGACAGGGAATCTTGAGTAGGAGTAGAGAATTACTTTACCTCTATTTGGCCCTGGTTTAACTACTCCTGGAATAATGTGTCTGGTTCTGGTGTCCACTATTCAAAAAAGATGTTGATAAATTGGAGAAGATTCAGAGAAGAGCCAGGAGAATGATTAATGATTAATATGATAGACTCAAGGAGCTCAATCCATTTAATTTAAGAAAGAGAAGTTTAAGGAGTGACTTGCTTACAGTCTATGAGTACCTACACGGGGAACAAATATGTAATTATGGGCTCTTCAATCTAGCAGAAAAAGATATGACACAATCCAACAGCTGGACATTGAAGATAGACAAATTCAGATTGGAAATAAGGTGTTCATTTTTAACAATGAGAATAATTAACCATTGGAACAACTTATTAAAAGTTGTGCTGGATTCTCTGTCACTGACAATTTTAAAATCCAGAGTGGATGTTTTTCTAAAGGATGTGCTCTAGGAATTATTTTGGGGACGTTTTATGGCCTGTGTTGTACAGATTAGATGAGATGGTGTCTTTTCTGGCCTTGGAATATATGATAATGAGCAGCGGGCAATTCAGGAATTTATTTTCTGGACAGCACATTGGGTGGTCTTTTTCTCCCCTCTGCACCTTACCAAACTGTTCCAAGGAATGGAGTGGGGTAGGAGGAGAATAGAAGGCACACAGCAACTGCTTACTTCAGGATATCCAGATTCAAGGTCTGAATAGCCCACGTAGGGACAGAAAGGGGATGTTATACCTTTTAATTCTCTGAGTGGGTGTACATATTACTATGTATCCCCAAATATTCCCGTGGTATAAATGAACCTAAGGATCATCTTGTGATTTGGGAGTATAAATTACTGTTATGTATTTTGGGAAAAACAGATGATTTTAAAAATGGATGACTTTTGAATGCTTAGGGTCCTAATCTTCCCTTTAACCAATGGCATCTAGAGGAGCAAAGTGTCTTCAGAATACTGAAGAGGGTGAAAAAAATCACAGAAGTAGGAAAGCAGAGCAGCCACAGAATTCTTCCCTAAGCCTTGTAAGTCCTCAACAACACATCTTTATAAATAGGTACCTTAGAGCTCCAAGTGATATTGAGGTGTAGGGAATGTGTCTTGTGACTGGCTAGATGATGGGATGGAGTCATGGAGTGGGTTAGGCAGCATGATCCAATTACAAACATGCAGAATATTGAACAACACCACTTGGAAATGAACATTACTCTGAGTTGTATACATTTTTAATCTGCAGCTTTTACCCTGCATTTATGAAGAAAGAGGTGATGCACAGCATGCAGACTGGCGAGCCAACCTGCCATGCAGACTGGAGAGCCAACCTGGCCTTTCATTTGAGATTCCACCCCTGCCACCACCCGCTCGAGCCCTGAGACCCTGCCCCTCCACCTCCGCACCTGGAGGAGTCCCATCGTGCTTGCCTGAGATGTACCAGCCTCATCCCCCCAAACACCGCACAGTGCTGGTCTGCCCACCCCCAGCATGGCCCCAGAACCAGGCCAAGTCACCAGGTGGCCCCAGCATCGGTCTGGCACCAAAGCAGCTCCTGGCTGCCCCTGGCCGCTGGTGGTCCCAGGCCAGCTGGAGTTGAGTGAGCCCCCACCAGGTTCAGAGTAGAGGGGGACAAAGGGCTGGGCCTTGGGGCAGAACATGGGCAAGTCTAGATCAGGGTAGGCTTAGCCTGCCCTGGCCTTTGATACCCACTACCCATGTCTTTGCCCCCTGAGACTATTCATGTCTTTGCCTCATAAGGCAGCAGTATTAGGTTCTCTACACAGTGACAGATGTAAAGTTGTCCCCTTCCTTTCCCCCTTCTACAGGTTGCTTGATGAAATGGGATTATTTGGGCCTAAAGGTGTAATTTATTTTTACTGTGTGGGAATATGTGTACATAATTGTCTGTGCAGCAAGAAAAAGTATAGTAGAAAGTGATCTCCCACGCAAAGGAAACATTTTAAAAGTAGCCTTGTCTGCCAAAAGAACTTCCTACTTCAAGCTGTTTAAAAATAACCTTTAAAAATTAGAAATCATTCATTAATAAGGTAAAAGATCTTTTACAGAACCATTGAATTATTAACTCAAGCCTTGACTCTAAACTGTTTTGATGGATAAAGCTAATTTATCTCTGTCTTCCTGTGATATTTATGTCATCTGTCTAAACAGCATGAATCACATTTAAAATTGTATCAACTTGTGCCACCCCCAGTGTAAGAAACTGGAATTGAATCAATTTAGTGTAGCTTTCTGGATTTCTAGTCATTCAGAATATCCAATTGATTTTTATTATAGTTTAGTAACTTCACTTTAGAGAAGATTTGAATTCAAGTCCCAGAGACAAAAAACAGAAATTCAACTTATTGACAGTGTTTTCCAACTTGATAACATTTTAATAGTCTCTCCTGGCAATAGTCCCTCCTTGGAATCTATGAAGCTATGATCTACTGGTCCCTTCTGGCCTTAAACTCTATGAAACCCTATAAAATCTATCAAGAGGTGGCAAGCCTCAGTTGTCAAAACTGGTTACGGGGAGATGGAAGTTTCATTACCAGTCTCCATTCTGGAGCCTATGTAAAGTTCTGGGCATAAAGTTCTGCATGCAAGGGTCTGCACATGTGCACACGCCTTGAGTTTCTCATGCCTTACACTTATGGCAGTAGTAAGCAAATTTGGCAAAGCGGAGTGCTTGGTGTTTGGAAGCCGGATTTTGGCTGCTTTTGCATGGTGTGCAGATAAAAAGAGGGAGAAAGTGCAGGGAAACCTTTCTCTGCCTTTGGGCAACTGCATGGTGACAGCCAGAATCCTGGTGCTTGTGCTTTTTGAACCCCAGGTGCAGAGAGTCCGTGCACTCAGTGACATCACATGTCCCAGTAGGGCAAGACTGTATGGAGTGAGGGTGATGCCATGGAGCTATTCCTCTAGCCACAGATTGGAAGTTCTAGGCTGGCACTTGGCAGTGCATCTTGTTCCTCCAAAACATCAGTGGAAGAGCTGGTCCTGTGCATGCTCAGCCAAAGCACTGCAGGAAGAATATGTTCAGTCACAGTTGCTGGTGTAGTGCACTTCTGAAACTCTCTGTCAGGGAAGTGGCCACATAAAGCCATAGCAGAACTCAAGCTGCGTGTGCTTAAGCATTTGAAAGCTGTGTTTTGCTATCTCAAGGTACGTCTATACTGGAGGGGGAAAATGTGGCAGAGTCTCTCAATGCCCAGGTCAACTGACTTGGGCTTGTGGGTTTGCACTATGGGGATAAAAAATGCAATGTAGATATCCATCCACCCCCACTTTCCAGGGGTGAGAGCCTGGGTTCTGGACTGAGCCCAGACATCTCCACTGCCGTTGGTATCCCCATTTGCAGTGCAGATATCCCCTAAGACTTCTGATTCTAAGGCACTTTTTCAAGCTTTCAGAAGCCAAATGCAAACAAGGGATTGATGAGAAAGTTGCTTCCCTTTTACTTCTTCCTCCACCCAGCCACTGCTGTTGATCCTGATTCCCCACTAGCCCCCAGCAGAGCTGAAGCAGTGTGGTAGCAGGTTTCCAATCCCATACAGAGCCTTGGAGGTGCCAAAGAGGGGAGGAAGGCACTTCAAACAAAGCCAAAAGAAACCTCTTCCATGCTGGGAACAGGAACTCTGTTCTGTACCCTTGACTCGTTCTCTGCTACAGTCTGACTCCACACATTGCTTAGAGAAGAAACATATACCAACCAGACCGGAAATGTGATGATTAGATGCCCCCTCACAGAAACACACCCTTCTTATGCCTGAGGGCATGAATGTAAAATGAGATGGCCCTGTTAACTCACTTCTCAATTATCAGTATGGAGATCCTGGTGGCCCTCCCTTCTGAGAGTCAAATATCGGAGTCCTTTGTTCCCCAAGGCCTGAGAGGAGGGGTGAAGATCCTTTTGGCTCTGCCCAGCTTCCTTTCCCCAACAGGCCTTGGAAGGGTAATGAAGTACCTCCTCCCCTTGCAGTTCTGAAGGAGAAGGGAAGTTGCTCATGGTCGTTCTCTCCACCACTCCTACAAGCATGAGAGGAGAGTAAAGGACCCCACAGCACTACCACACTTATAGGCCTGAGAAGGGCTATGACACAGGTGGGCAAACTATGGCCCACAGGCCACATCTGGCCCACGGGACCATCCTGCCTGGCTTTTAAGCTCCCGGCCGGGGAGGCTAGCCCTGGCCCCTCCCCCACCTTCCCCTCTGCCCTGGAGCGATGCTGCCACACGAGCAGCACACTTGGGGGCAGGGCTGCGTGCTGCGAGGCAGCAGGTCTAGCTCTGTGCAGCTGCTGGGTACGCTACTCTGAGTATCATGGTAAGGGGTCCAAGGCTGCGGGGGTTGGATAAGGGGCAGAGCAGTCCCTGGGAGCGGTCATCAGGGGACAGGGAGCAGGGGGTGGAGGTTCAGGGGGGAGCGATCTGGGGATGGAGAATGGGGGGGAGGTTGGATAGGCGTGGGAGTCCTGGGGGTCTGTCGGGGGTGGGGGGATTGATAGGAGTCGGGCCAGTCAGGGGACAGGGAGTGGGGGGGGGGGGTGAGGTGTAGGAGTCCTGGGGGACAGTTAGGGTGTGTGTGGGGGGTGTCTTGGGAGTGATTAGAGGTGGGGAGGGTCTCCGGAGGGGACGGTCAGGGGACAAGGAGCAGGGGGTTGGATGGGTCGGGGATTCTGAGGGTGTGTGAAGTGGGAGGGGGTCAGATAGGAGGCAGGGCCAGGCTGTTTGGGGAGACACAGCCTTCCCTACCCAGCCCTCCATACAATTTTGCAACCCCGATGTGGCCCTCAGGCCAAAAAGTTTGCCCACCTGTGTTGAAGGGGTAGTGGGTATGTTCCCAGCAGCCCTGCCCCCACAGCCTGGAGCAGAAGCTGAAGAGTAGCCCTGCAAAAAAAAAACCATTTTGGGGGAAGAACTTCTTGGGCAGGGGTAACATGAATTGATTTGGGAAGACATGTAGGGTGGTTGAAATATGTTTCAATCTCAAACTTCCTAATTTATTTATGATGATGATAAATATCTTAGTTTGAAAAACATTTTTAAAATACATTTATTTATTTACTTACTTACTTAAAATATATAATTTGTTGTAATTTAAAAAATCCAGCCTGTGCAGTTGAAATAAAATCTTCAGTTCATGGTAACTCATATTTTCAATACTCCCAAGCTGAATGTAAAATTATGCATTATGTGTTATTTTATCTCTACATACAGATGTATCTGAGTCTTTTGGGATAAAAAGAGGATAATTAAAATCTCGATAGTGAAAATCCTTCCTCCTTTATTTTCACTCATTTAAGGAAGCTAAGTAAGACAATATATTATGCAAATTCGGATAGTTTTATCTTACCATGATGAAGTTTTGTTTCTACAAAACCTTGTACAATATTTTTAATGTCAGAAATATCCTCCAGAGGGCAACATTTTGACTTTTTTTTTATCAGTAATTTGACTTTTTAGTGTGCTACTGTTTCTAAAGCTACTGATTTATAATATATTATGTGAGTCAGATCTTCCTTCTGCTATTACTATATTAAAACAGCAAATACTGGATTTTCCCCCTAAAACAAGCACTATGCATTATGTACCATGTACAACATTGATGTTAGCCTTAAGCAGTTTCTTAAAATAATATTATTTGGTAAGAGCTAATATGTAACAAGGGCTGTCTCTTCTAGAACAATGATCTTTTCAAGTGAAGTAATTTTGTATAGCAGTATGTGATTAGGTGATTTTGAAATTGCTGCTATCAATCATACTGACCCTAGTTTATATAGAAACCAGCAAAGTACTTACTCCTTACAGCAATATGATGAATAAAAGGGATATCACTTGTAAGAAATATTTAGATGATATGTGTGTGTGCTTATATATGTGTGTATTATATGTGTGTGTATGAAAGTAAATTATATATAAAAACAATCATTTAACTTTTCTGTCATCTGTCATAACAGTTTAAAATCTGATAAAATAACATTGGCAGTGCTGATTTTTGAATTTATTTTCTGAGGGCATATCTTAATATTTTTAGATTTGTTCTGACTGATTCTCTAGTTGGAGCTTTATTAAATGGTATAGCACAGGAGTGGATAATCTTTTTTCTATCAGTGCCACTGACCCACAGAAAAAATCAGTCATAGGCCACACAAGCTCCATGGTGGGGATGGGGCGTAGGAGGAGGCTCAGAGCTTCCCTGGGCTCTGGGTTGGGGCCAGAAATGAGGGGTTACGGGGATGGGAGAGGACTCCAGGCTGGAGCAGGGAGTTGAGGTCTGAGAGGGGTGTGAGGGTTCCGACTGGGGGTGCGTGCGAGCTCTGGAATGGGGCTGGTGCTGAGGAGTTCAGGGTGCAGGAGGGGGCTCTGGCCTGGGGCCAAGGGGTTTGGAGTGCAGGAGCAGGGCTGGAACAGGGGGTTAGGGTGCAGGAGGAGGTTTGGGGTGCAGGCTCTGGGAGGGACTTTGGGTGTAGGAGGGGGTTCTGCAGGAGGTTGGGGTACAGGTGAGGGTCTGGGAGGGAGTTAGGGTGTGGGAGGGAGTTCCAACCTGGGGGTGGGATTTTGGGGCACATGCTTCAGCTGGGTGGTGCTTAACTCCCACAGTTCCTAGCCAACGGGAGCTGCAGAGCTGGCACTGGAAGCGGGGGCAGCACATGAAGCTTCCCTTACCGCCCCTGCTCCTAGGGGCCGCAGGGACATGCCGGTCACTTCTGGGAGCTGACTAGACTTTTAATGACTTGGCAACCCCAGCTTTACCCCCACAGTGAGGTGAGCCAGCGCTCGCGGCTCCAGCCTTGCAGGGAAGCACCAAGGCCCAGGGCTTCCAGACCATGACATGAAGACTTGCCAAGGGCTGGATGAAATGAAGCAGGTTGTAGGTTTCCCCACCCCTTGTATAACAGACAGAAGGTAATTCAGCTTCCATCCCTGTTTAATCCTTGGTGCCTCTGTTAATGCTGCTAACAGAGTTAACAATTAATGCTATTTATAATGGGGGTTATTTATTGCTGTTCTTATTGCCCATCTGTTAGACACTGAGACTGCTGAGCCACTTGATGTATGCCACTGAGCTGTTTGAAGATATGAATTTCTAGTCCTTATCACTCTGTGCTGGCTTCAAGTGTCTGAATTCCCCTAATTTTAGGTGTCTTAAAATTAAAGGACTCCATATTTCAGGAACAAGCCATCCTGAATTAATAATAATAATGAATAATTATTATTATTATTTGTAATAAGACAACCTTCTAAATCATTTTTAACCAATCCAGTTAATAATGTCACTTTCCGTTAGTGTTTTGGCCTGTTAAAGTACATGTTGTATAGCTTTAGTGGAGAAAATTAAGTCACTAAAACATGGCTGAAAAGAAAAGGCAAAAGCTGCATTTCACCAGGCACAGCATAGCCCCACCCTGGAGCAGCAAGAGACTGTGAGTCGCAGGCCTGAACTACACTACACAGTAAGGTCGACGGAAGTTGCCTTAAGTTGCCCTGTTAATGTATTCATCTACACTCCCGGGTCCTTTACGCTGACCTAAGTCACGTCTAATGTCAACTTCTGTACTCCACATGGGTCGACAGCGAGGTAGTGCAGATGCAGCGTTGTGCAAATCTACTTAATTGGCCTCCAGTTGGTGTCCTACAATGTTCATCTGTGACCATGCTAGAGATGGTTCTCAATTCCACTGCACTGCAGCCAGGTACATAGGAAAGAGCACCTCCCCTGCTAACGCCCTGGGAACTTTTGAATTCCCATTTCCTGTTTGATTAGCATTGGGAGCATGCCAGCACAGCTGATCATGAAGATTCCACGCCCCAAACATGCTCCAGCGTGGTCTGCACAGGAGGTGGTAGATCTTATTGTTGTGCTGGGAGAAGAGTCAGTGCAGGCAGAATTCTGATCCAGCAGAAGATATGTTGGCATCTGTGTCAAGATTGCGTGGGGTGATGGGAGAGAAGAGCTAAACAAGGGACACAGAGCAGTGCCGTGTAAAAATAGAACTTTGCCAAGCATACCAGAAGGAAAGGATCGGCATGTAGTTCAAGTGGCTGATACAGGACTGGGATGGGCTTCCTGTGTTTTTCTTCCACCCATTTGGAGGCTACGCATGTGAAAATTCCACAATTTGGTAGTGAAAACGCTCTTCCCACCCCACGTTCTTAAAGATCAGCACAGCATTATTGCCTCATATCTGGCTGCTCAAAGACAGCTAGTCACCTGTCTCCCTCCATGCCTCACCACGACAGAAACGTTTCTCCCTTTGCGTCACAGACATTATGGAGCACACTGCAGGTAGCTATAACCATGGAGGTGTTGTCTTCACTAAGTTCCAACCTTGCTGGTAAACTTCTTCAGTGCCTGTTTAAACAGCCAAAGGCACATTCAACCATATTTCTGCACTTTCTTAGCCTGTAGTTGAACAGTTCCTTACTGCTGTCCAAATGGCCGGTGTACGGCTTCATGAGCAAGGGGTAGGCTGGGTCCCCCAGGATCACGATGGGCATCTCAACATCGTCAATGTTCATTTTGCTGTCTGGAAAGAAAGTTACTGCTTGCAGCTTTCTGAACAGACCCGAGTTCCTAAAGATACGAGCTTCATGCACCTTTCCCAACCATCTCACGTTGATGTCGGTGAAATGCCCCCTGTGATCCACCAGTGCTTGCAACACCATTGAAAAGTACTTCTTTCAGTTTATGTACTTTTGGTGGGGTGGTCTGATGCCAAGATGGGGATATGCGTTCCCCACCACAGTTAGGGAACCCCATCGCACTAAAACCATCCACTATGTCCCGCGCATTTCCCAGACTCTCATAGCAGAAGTCAATTAATGGCCCTGCACACTTGAAGCATGGCAACTCTCACAGTTGATTTACCTCAGTGATGGGCAACCTGCAGGCCACATATGGCCCATCAGAGTAATCCACTAGTGAGCCACGAGACAGTGTTCTTCCAGTGGCCGCAGTTCACCAGCCAATGGGAGCTGCGGGCACGTCCTTGCGCCCATGCAACTTCCCGCAGCTCCCATTGGCTGGGAATGGTGAACCGTGACCACTGGGAGCTGCAGGGGGCCATTGTGTCTGTGGACGGTCAATGTAAGCACTGTCTTCCAGCCTGCCAGCAGATTACCCTGATGGGCTGCATGCAGTCCGCAGGCTACAGGTTCCCCACCACTGATTTACCTACTACAGATTGATTCCCCTCACCACTTGCTTCTCCACTGTCAGAACAGCTCTCATTTTTGTGTTTCAGAACATTGCTGTGCTATATCTGTGGCATCAACGTTTAGAGGAGATTCTTCCCCTTGTTTTTGATTTGGTTCTCCAAAACTATTTTGTGAAAAATGTAGCCTTTTAAAATATCTTTTAAAATATTTTTATGGAAATGGTCATTGAATTTTTTCATTTACTGAAAACCCAGTAAAATTTCAAATTTGATAATATTTTCAATACATTTTTGAAAAAGATATGGAAAAAAATGAGACATTTAAAAAAAACCGGAAAAATGGGTGAGTTTCAAAGACTGAGAAACTAAAACAGCTTGTGAACTGATACTGATATTAGAACATCTCCTTTTGAAGTAACATGGAACAATGTTTTCTGAGGTATTGTTGGGTCATTCTTGCATATTCTGGTTTGCAAATGGCTGAATGGAGGAACATAGTATGAAAAATATTAATGTTAATATCTAATGTCAAGAAACAAAACAGGCAAGGTTCTTGTTGTATTTACACTGGTATCAATCTGGAATTATTCCCATTGACATCAGTTTTGTTACTCTGTATTTGTATGGAGTAACAGATTAGAGTCTGGCCCAGGGGCTATATAAAAGAAGCAATATATCAAATCAATCCAACTGAGAAGATTTAAAAACTCCAATTGTGCTGTGTCAGTCTGGATCATAATTGGAGGACAATATTTTTTAAATTGTCCCATCCTCTAGATTTCTCCCCTTGCTTCCATATCATCCATCTGTCTAGTGGCCCAATTTAAAGAGGGATCCATAAGAACTAACTCATCCTATTTCTTCACCTGTTCCACGAAGTGTGTTTCAAATTTTGAAACACTTCATGGATCACTCGGTAGCTGATCAAAAGTGAATAATCAGAACCCAATTCAATTACCATGGCAGCTGCTGATTTTTCCCATGCCTGATTTTGTATTGTAGGAAGGAATCCTGATGCTAAGTGCTTTCACCTGCCTGCTTGAAATTGCTTTCATTTAAAAACTAAAGCATGGGTATTGCCTCTAGACTGTGTTATCACAAATAATGGCTAAGGTTTTAGTTATCAAAAGTGAGTGAAATCCTAGAAGTAAAAAAAATCAGAAAAAAATAGAATTGTTTTTTGTTTGTTTGTTTTGAAGATGATTTGTCTTGGAATAAGCTGGGTCTCAAATGTCCAATAGGAGAATTTGCCTATAAGTTTCCATCCCCCTTGTCACTGCAGGGTATTCCTAGAAATGTAAATTGAAATTCCATGAGAGGCAATATATCTAATGTAGTTGCTTAGTGAACCAAGAGATTTGTTTAAGAACTTGGTGCACTGCAAGGTCAACTTCTCAAGTACAGCTTTAAACTCAGTGCCTGATGGAAAGTGCCTCAGAAAAATATAAGAAAAATGATTTAAAAGACAGAACAATTCCTTACATAAGAATGGACAAACCGGGTCTGACCAATCATCCATCTAGCCCAGTATCCTTCTGACAGTGGCCAGTGCCTGATGCTTCTGAGACAATGAACAGAATAGGGCAATTATTGAGTGATCCATCCGCTATTGTCCAGTTCCAGCTGCTGGCAGTCAGAGGTTTAGGGGCCTCCCTGATCATCTTGGCTAATAGCCATTGATAGACTTATCCTCCCTGAGCTTAATTCTTTTTTTAAGCCAAGTATACTTTTACCCTTCACAACATCCCATGGCAGAAGTTGCACAGGTTGACTGTGTTGTCTAAAAAAAGTACTTTTTAATGTTTTGTTTTATGCTGCTTATTAATTTCATTGGGTGACCCCTAGTTCTTAAGTGAAGGGTAAATAGCACTTCCTTATTCGCTTTCCACATAATTTATAATTTTATAGACCTCTATCATATCCCCCTGAGTCATCTAAGATGAACTGTCTCCATTTTTTAAATCTCTCCAAATATGGAAGCTATACCATACCCCTGGTCTTTTTTTTTTTTTTTTTTGCCCTTCTATGTTTCCCCCCCAGTTCTAATATATCTTTTTTGAGCTGGAGAGACCAGAACTGCATGCAGTATTCAAGGTGAATGCATACCTGGGATTAATATAGTGGCATTATATGATACTTTTGTTCTTATTATCTCTCTTTCCTAATGGTTCCTTATTGTTTTATTTTATTGTCTAAATGTTTCTGATCATCTTTAGTATCTGAGAGTCTCACAGACATTAATGATTTTTTCCTCCCAACACCTTTATTAGAAAGGGGAAATCCCTGCTTTTACAGCTGGAGGATCTAAATGACTTGCCCTAAATCATGCAGACAGTCTGTGGCAGAACCAGGAAATGAACCCAATCCACTGAATTCCAATTTGGTGCCTTAACTACAAGACCAGATCTATTCTGTATCTTTCTTTTAGACCAGGGATTGGTGACCTTTGGCACGTGGCCTGTCAGGGAAATCCGCTGCTGGGTTGGGCCGGTTTGTTTACCTGCAGCGTCTACAGGTTTGGCTGATTGCAGCTTCCACTGGCCGCACTTTGCCATTCCAGGTCAATGGGGCCTATGGGAAGCAGCATGGGCTGAGGGATGTGGGTTCAGGGACGTGCTGACTGCCACTTCCCGCAGCTTCCATTGGCCGGGAACAGTGAACCTTGGACACTGGGAGAACACTTGTCTTGTGGCCGCTAGTGGATTTCTCTGACAGGCCACGTGCCAAAGGTTGCCAATCCCTGTTTTAGACTGTAAACTCTTGGGAATGAGGACAATATGTTTGTGTCCTGTTAGTGCCCAACAAATACAATAAATAAAATAAATGAGATATGCATTTACAAATACACTCTTCCAGTATTTCCCCTCATACTCTGGACTAGATCATGGACTGGCGACCTAGCCGATAATAAACAGAAAAAGAGAGATGCCAACTTAAGAACTTCACACCCAGATTTTTCCACTTTCAGAGTCATTATCAAAATATTTTCAGCTGTTTGTTTTTCTAAAAGAGACATGCATATACATGTACAGTCACACTTAGGTTTTCTCCTTTCTGCACTGATGCATTTTGATTAGTGCCTATCTCTGATGACTGAGAGAGATCAGTGCTGCCAGCCCAAATGAGGGAGAGTATGCAGCAGTTGCCACTGAGTCACTGTATTGTTTAGTTAAAAACAGCAAAAAAAAGGTATTTCTCCTTTTTATTGGAGCTTCTTTTCTTTACCAGCAAAGATCAAGCCAGTAAATCAGCAGGGAAGCTGGGATGGAAGAAGCCTTAGCTGGAGTATTCTTTAAAACAGAGAAGGAATTGACTTTTAGTTGTTTGTTTTTATTTTGTTTTGGTTTAGCTGCACTAGGGCTTATTTTCCTTCACCAGTGCAGGTTATGCCATCAACCACCACTGAAGCAGGACAATGTTATATAAATAGTGTGTCCTCCACTCTCTTTCTTCTGGCATTCACCTTTCTCATGTGCAAACAGAGATCATATGAACAAGTCATCAGACAAGTCTCTAGCGAATCCTTTTTATTTATTTACTCAATTTATTTATTTAGTTATTTGTTTGTTTATTTAAAAATAACTGAATAATGATGTTCTTTAACATGTCCTTTAATTATTGAACTGTGTCTCTGGACCACTGGAGACAGCAAATACGGAATGTATTTAATTAGCAAACAAACTGGTTTTACGTCATGAAAGCAATTTATTTACAAAAGCTGATTTAAATTCCACTATATCAGCAGAAGGTGTGTTGTACTTTAATGTTGTTGTTTCTGACTGCAGACAAATGGACATATTTAAAATCAATTGTGGTAAGATTTTACTGATGAGAAATTAAGTGACCCATTGAGAATGCTCACCTACCATTTAGATAAATGCCCTTTGTGTGTAACTGTTTGAAGCCATATGTTCTTGATAGAATGGTTTATGAAAGATCATACATAGTCTAAAAGTGTAAAGAGGAAACTGGAAATTAACTGACTAACATAAATTAAGTAATTTATGCTTAATGATTAATTTGGAATACAGTGATTCAACTGCAGCATAAATGAACAGTGCAGTCAGTGATCTAGTCAGAAATCTTTTAAGACATTTAAAGGATTTGTAAAAACCTATTGGACCTTGTGTAAAGAGAAAGTATCTGAAATGACACACTTTTTTTCATGGTTCATATGGATATCTTTGCCCTGTGAGACATTGCAAAAGACATGTAGTGTACAGATCTCCACTGATATACACCATGCCATCTATTGATGGAAAAAGCATTTGGATTGGTCCTTAAAGGTCTTTCAGTGTTAATCTCCCAAACAAGGATATTCATGCTACTCATGAAATATACATCCCATTGTCTTTAAACACTATCACAAGCTCTTGCTATCATTTTATTGAGATAATAATGGTTAGCAATTAAAACACTTAAAAAACGATTTCAAGTTATAAATATTGTTTATGTACTAGTAGTCTAATTCTGTAATCCCTTTAAAAATAGCCATTCGGGACTATCAAAACAATGTACTTTGAAACTAAAGTTACATATATTTAAAATCTTTCAAAATTAATTTAAACTTTCTCTAGCTTTTAGAAATGCAGTCATGTTTATAACTGTGCAAACGTGATGTAAAGAGAATCTGTCGAGGATGCCAACTTTAAACTTTTTTGATGCAACTGTAGCTTTTAAAAAAAGTAGATTAGAAAAGATGAGGTTGAATGATAACTGATTTTTGACACTCTTTCCTTAAATTCCAAGGCCATGGAAAGTGTGACTGTGGGAAATGCAAATGTGATGAAGGCTGGAATGGTGACGCTTGTCAGTACCCAGAAACTTGCAATCTTACACGGAAGAAGAGCAATGAAATGTGTAAGAATTCTCAAGATATTATCTGTTCTAATGCAGGTAAGATATTTTCCTTAATGGTTAAAGTTCTTCCTGTGTTACCTTGCATATCATGATGACATTTTACATGGTTTAATTATAACTTCACAAAATATGGCTTTAAAGATTGCTTAATATAGTTATAGAGACATGCTAAACTTCTGTGAAATTCCATTCCTTAGGATATGTCTGTGTAATGGAATTCAGATAATACCATGAAAATAAAGTCAGCAAACGGAGTCTTTCCTTTGAAATTGACATGGACCCCAGCTGTTCCGTATGACTTCTTCATCCAGAAAAATCAGCGGGGAAATATGTAACCTAAACTGTAGTATGCAGATTGCTAGACACGATATACAATGCTCGTTTAAACTTTTTAGAAAGATTTATGTCAAAATATTTTTATGGCTTTTAAATTACCCATAAAGTGTACTCAAAATGCTTTCTTTAGCATTCTGGCTCATCCATAACTATATTAAATTGATGAAGACTCCAGCTGTGCCAGCTCTTTTACTCATCAAAAGGATGTGATAACAACATTAACACTGAGAGGGGCTTAGATTTTTTTGTTTTGGTCAGATGCAAAGGAGGCATTTGCAAACATCCTTTCTGGAAATTTATACAGAAGCTTTAACATTGATTATTAAATCTTACTATCCCTAAACATTTGTCATGTAATTTTTGTTAGGGAACCTCTAGCCAAAACCGTTCTACAAGTTGTTTAGTATCAGAGGGGTTAGTCTGTTAGTCTGGATCTGCAAAAGCGACGAAGAGTCTTGTAGCATCTTATAGACTAACAGATCTTAGGGATCATGAGCTTTCATGGGCTAAGACCCACTTCATCAGATGAATGTTGTGGAAATCTCCAGAGGCAGGTATAAATATGCAGGCGAGAAATCAAAGTAAATTCAATCAGGGAGGGTGAGGCCCACTTCCAGCAGGTGATCTGGAAGTGTGAACACCCAGAAAGGAGAAACTGCTTTTGTAATTGGCAAGCCATTGACAGTCTTTGTTAAATCCAGACCTGATGGTGTCAAATTTGCAGATGAACTGGAGCTCAGCAGTTTCTTTTTGAAGTTTGGTCTTGAAGGGTTTTTTTTTTTGCTGCAGTATGGCTGTCTTTAGGTCTGCTATTGTATGTCCAGGTAGGTTCAAGTGTTCTCCTACAGGCTTTTGTATATCACCATTCCTAATATCTGATTTGTGTCCATTTATTCTTTTATGTAGGGATTGTCCAGTTTGGCCAATGTACATAGCAGAGGGGAATTGCTGGCACATGATGGCGTATATTATATTAATAGATGTGCAGGTGAATGAACCAGTGATGGTGTGGCTTAGGTCCTGTGATGGTGTCTCTGGTGTAGATATGTGGGCAGAGTTGGCATTGAAGTTTGTTGCATGGATTGGTTACTGAGTTAGAGTTACTATGGTGCAGTGTATGGTTGCTGGTGACAATCTGCTTCAGGTTGGCAGGTTGGCTGTGGGTGAGGACTGGCCTGCCTCTCAAGGCCTGTGAAAGTGAGGGATCATTGTCCAGGATGGGTTGTAGATCACTGGTCATGTGTTGGAGAGGTTTTATTTGAAGACTGTAGGTGATGGCCAGTGGTGTTCTGTTGGTTTCTTTCTTGGGTTTGTCTTGCAGCAGGAGGCTTCTGAGTACACATCTGGCTCTGTTGATCTATTTCCTTATTTCCTCATGTGGATATCATAGTTTTGAGAATACTTGGTGTAGATTTTGTAGGTGCTGGTCTCTGTCTGAGGGATTGGAGCAAATGCGGTTGTACCTCAATGCTTGGCTGTAGACAATGGAGTGTGTTGTGTGTCTGGGATGGAAGCTGGAGGCATGAAGGTAGGCAAAGCAGTTGGTAGGTCCTAGGTCTTAGGTCCCTAAGATCTGTCTGTAAGGTACTACAAGACTCTTTGTTGCTTCTACAAGCTGTTGTAACTCTTAACATTCACAAATCTCTGTGTGAATATGGCAGTGGGAGGAGTTGCCAAGTTCACACTTTTGCCCAACATTGACAGTATTTTAAGTTACATTTAAGCCCATACATGTATTTAGCTTTATACTTACAGGATAATTACTCATTTGGGCATCTTGGCACTAAACTAATGACTAAGCATTGTCATTCCTTTGCTGGAGATAAAAGAGACTGCAAAAGTTCTAGGAATTATCTTAGTTGAATCTAATCCATGTTTGATATGATACTTGTTACTTGACTATGGGCGGGAGAGGAAATAAGTCAGGACTGGTTGGTGGAGACTCAATTAGCTGCTTAAGGGTAAGACTGAGAGTTCAGTTTTTAAAAGGGAGGCAGTTTGTGTGGAGGCAAAGCTCCCTTTAAAGTCGAGGTTTTCTTGTAGCCACAGCTGGATTCTCTCTCTCCTTTTGCTTTTCTGTTAATACAAAAACCTTTAGTTTCCGTCTCTTTCTTCAAGACGTGCACCTTAAAACGTGACAGTAAAACACGGAAATTTGTGTTGTGTTGTGGAAATTCTCTCTGTGAAAGATATCCGGTTACTGGACCTAGGTTTGTTCTATGTAGTCAGTTTAGAGTGTCATATTTCGGTACTCTCTTCAGTGCAGTAGTGAAACACTCTCTTACATCTTGTCAGATATTGATGGGCAAAGGGATGTGTTGAACAATAGAGGGTCATTATCAAGTCTTACACCAGAAATGAGCCATGTTCTAATGTGTTAGAGAGAGAGGGAGGGAGAAATTACATAAACAAAGTAACTAACTCACCACTCTGGACAAGAGAAGGACCACAACTTGGCTATAAAGCTACATCCACACAGCTCCCTCTTTATTAAACATCATATAAACTCAGATTATCAGAGGTGGCTCAAGCAGCTGTGGAAACATAGAACATACACACATGTTTAAATTAGACACACAAATAACTTGTGTATATGTGTAAATGTTAAGCAGGGCATTCTTCTGTGAGGTGTTCCAGGATCTGCACTACCTCGTTGTTTCTTTCAGCGTGGCGTTTAAAATACTGTTTTTGATAAAGACATAAAGGAGGGTCTGGCTCTCACCATGAGATATTATCAGTTGTGATCAGCTGAAATGCAGGAGCTGGAGCCCCCCCCAGGTTAAAAGAGAGGATGCTGCTAGTAGTACTTTCTTCATGAGGGAATTGACTCTCTCCCGTCTCTTGGCTGGAGATGGCCTGTGTCTGGGATTCACTGAAAAGCCCAACTAATTGAGCAGCCATTTCCATTTTTTTCAAAAACACAAGCCTAGCATGATGGTAGGATCATGATAGGAGAACTGCCCAATGCATGTTCTATAGATGCATGCACACAATTGTACATAAAGCTGGTTGAATAACTTGTAATGAATACATTTTCTCTCCTTTCCTATTTGTGAATCATCTGCTGAGAAATTGGAGTTTTCTTAAAGTTATTCATTACCCAACATTGTTTGCTAAGTAACTTCAGCAAATAATTCTAGGTCTGTAGCTTATTTGTAATCAAGTTCTTCTAATTGTTTTTACATTCAAGTTTTTTAGCTTAGACATGTAGGTAGCATGGCATGTTTCTATTCTATTCTATGAGTGTGACACTCAGTCTAGTTTCTATTGTAAATACAAATCCGAATTTTAAAAATGGATATCCACAATAGTATTATATATTATTAGCTTGCATGTGCTGCTTTGGATACCAGTTTTTTTATTCCAGGAATCACATCTACTGAATTTTTGTGGAAAGCAAATATGCAGAGGCATGAACACAGCCGAAACAAACTCCTACATAACTTTGGAATGCAAATTGCTGATTTTCTTATGTTTATTCGGGTAGTGTCTAGGGGCTAACCAAGAACAAGGTCCTACTGAGACAGGGAATGTACAAATATAGAATAAGATAAAGTCCTTGTCCAGAAAATATTTATATTCTAAATATACTAATACAATTATTATTTTTATTATCATAGCACTTAGGAGTCCTCGTCATGGACCAGGGTCTCATTATCCTAGGAATTGTACAAACACAGAACAAAAAGACAGTGTTTGCCCCAGCGACCTTACAGTCTAAGACAAGAGACAACAGATGGATGTAGACAGACAGATGGGGAATACAAGGAAACAATAAGACAGTATTGTCCAGCATGATGAGCTGTGGTTTCAGTGCACCAGCAGGGAAAAGGGAAGGGATGTAACATATGAGCAGAGTCCTCAGTGTGATGATCAGCAGATGTTATGTTAGTTCCACAAGGTTTTGTTTTGTTTGGTTATTTAAGACCTTTCAGACAATTTTGCACTATTTGTATTGTTGTGTCAGCTTATGAATAATATGCATATTAATAAATCTGTCCACTTTCAACGGAACGATGTTCTGCTTTATGAGATCTATCACAAACAGGAAATGTGTCTCTAGAAGTCTATGCTGTATGGAGGAAGACATAGTCTGGGTAAATGAAGATATTATCATGGATGTAACCAGCAGTCCTTCAAATACATTCACTAATCCAGAATTTGAAGAGCCCCAGTTAATATCTGAAGGGGAAAAATGAGCCCTTAGTATGCAGGTGGCAATGAAATAGTGAAAAATACTGTTTGGAATTTGACCAGTTCAGAAATAATTGGTCAATTGGCCAGTTAAGTATTGGCCAAATGTTGTCAGAGAATGTCAAAAATGGCAAAATATTTTGAAACACTAATTTATTAAAACAATAACAAGTTAAAAAAGACTTTATGACTCCAATAGGTTTAGGCTTAGATATTTATGCCTAATTACAAAAATTAAGTTGCTTGTCAGTGAATTATTTTGACTCAGAAAAATGCAAAACAATGAAATTAAGAGCTAAAAAATGAAAGAATGGCGCTATGATGCCATCTAAAGATAGACTGCCAGTTACATCAGGGTATTCTCGCTGCAATATTTTACAATATTTGACCATGACCAAATAATAGGCAATAAATTGACTGATCATTTGACATTATTTGAACAATCAATTGACCGGTTTGCCGAGCCTAGTGAAGATGACATTAATAGACCAAGGAACCTTCCCTTGTAACCAAGGAATGTTGCAGAAAAGTTTAAGATCAGTGAATGAGGGATTGATCCTCCAGTCTTATGTCAAATATCACCAAAATGTACAGACTTGCAGAAAAAGCTCATGGTTCTGGTAGACATTTCTAATTACATATTAACAGAACAAGGAGTAATGGTCTCAAATTGCAGTTGGGAAGGTTTAGATTGGATATTAGGAAAAACTTTTTCACTAAGAGGGTGGTGAGGCATTGGAATGGGCTACCTAGGGAGGTGATAGAATCACCTTCCTTAGAGGTTTTTAAGGTCAGGCTCGACAAAGCCCTGGCTGGGATAATTTAGTTGGGGATTGGTCCTGCTTTAAGCAGGGGGTTGGGCTAGATTACCTCCAGAGGTCTCTTACAACCCTAATATTCTATGATTCTATGGTAAAGTACCTACTGTTTGTTTGACATTTTCACTGCAATTAGCTTGGCAAATTAAAGGTATTGCTGTGATAATTACTATCTAAAGTTGAGTCCTCTTCCTTGACATCTGAGCATGAGTTTTTACTGCAGGTGGTCCTCCCCCAAAATTAGTTCAGACTGATTTCTTGGGGTTTTCCCCATCTCACTACATTGGGACCACATTCTCCAAATTATGATTGTGTAGGGGATATTCGGATGTTGTGGGACTCTCTAAACATACTGAGGGAATTCTTCCAATGTTATTTCTAGGTTCTCAATTGTCATGTCATGCTCATCTGTTGCCATATGGCCACTGAGCTGGAAAAAGTAAGATTCCATCCTTGAGAAACTGGCAATGTAGAATTCAACTTTCTTCCTCCATGACAGAAAAGAGAATTTCTTCCACTGTTGCATTCATGTTTGTGGATTTCATGATGTCTTTGGGGTAGCTGTTGACAGACAGCTCTGGAGGTCAATTTTACAGGGCTCTAGAGAAGTATGATACTTCTTGTTATGGTTCTTTATTCTTTGTAGAGTGAGACACTTAAAAGAATCTATTTACACTTCAGATGGACTCCCCCGGTTCCCTAGGTTATCTTAAGTTTTCAGTGAGCTCATCAATAAGGAGTATAAAACCATTGTTGGATTAATTAAAACAGCAACAACTCTATTAACTATAATCACAAGAGTGTTTTTTGAATGTTTACAGGCGTATGCCAATGTGGCAGATGCAAGTGTGAGAATTTGGAAGGGAATGGACTGATCTATGGTAAATTTTGTGAGTGTGATGACCGAGAATGCATAGATGACGAAACAGGAGAGATCTGTACAGGTAAGTAGTATTAGTAAATAAGTACAATGAGAAGATCAGTCAAAGCTGGTTGAGACATGCAATAGAGTAATACAGTATTTCAGATTTTTACTTATTGGAATCATAAAATAACCTGATTGTATGTATGCATGCACTGAGAGACGAGACAAATAGCATGAATACCCACTGTGAAAGGTGAGCAGAAATTTCAGATGAGCTAGTGGGCTGAATAATAAGATGCAGAACATAGTAGCCCTTAGCCACTGTTTCCTTTTAGGAAGAGAAGCAGGAGCCAGAGTTCGTAGCACCACAAAGCTGCTAATATTCTAACAAGTTATTTACATGGAAGTGGATATGTGCGAGGATGGAAGAAAGAGGGAGAGTCTGAGGGGATACATTAAAAATAGAGAAGTACAGTATTGGGATTAGAAAGGAGCAACACCCCCCACATTCAGAAGGAGACTCGATTCGTCCCCATAATACTGCAATTTTATTTCGGGGATTGTGTGTAAAATATGTATTACTATCTGTTTTTATCCATATGTATGTAAAGACCAAAATAATTTTATTTGTTTAACTCTCCATTCTGCTTTTGGAAGAGAAAATAACATTGGTTCTTTCTTTCAAGAGTACAGAATAAGTTTTTTTTTTTAATTCTGATAGTAATATGACTCTCTAAAGAAGACATATCCTGGGAATGCAGGCCAAATTTATCAAATCATTGGTCAAAGTAAAAATTGGGGAGGATATATGTCAGTGATTCAATATATATTTTATTTTACATACCAAGTATAAAGAGAAAATGCCACACTTTATTATATTTGATAACATTTGATGTTTTACAAAACCCCATTAAACTCTCCTGTTGCATTTTTCTGTGCATCCTTTCTCATCAGTGCGGTGCCTCATGATAAAGCTTTTTCCTATTCCCTCTCCTTGTTTCATTCAGTGATGCCATAATCCAACCGGGGACTGGATTTACCTCTGTAAAACTCCAATTTTATGTTGATGTGCCTGTTGAATTCAAGAGTTACCAGAGAAAGGTGCTGGTGAACCACATCCTTCGTGTTTGTGACTTCCTAATAATCACTTACCAAGATTTCCCATTTGTCAGGATCAATTCCAAATTCCTTCATATCTCGCTTGCATGTAGACCTGCTCTGCTGGCTGTGTCAAATGCTTTGGTTAGGACCACAAAGGCAATGTACAATAGTCAGTTTTGCTCTCTGCCCTTTTCTTGAAGTTGATGCAGAGAAAATATCATGTCTATAGTTGGTCTTCCAGCCCTGAATCTGCAGTGTGATTCAGGGTAGACATAATTCGCCTACTGTTGTAGGTGCACTACGAAGACTTTTGCAAAAGCTTTTCCTGCTACACTTAGTAGCGAGATGTCCCTGTAGTTGTTGCGGTTGCCCTTTTCACCTTCATTTTTATACAAAGTGATGATGTTTGTGTCATGAATCTCTTGTGGTACCTCACTCTATTTCCAGCAATTCAGTAGCAGCTGATGAAGATATAATAACAGGCTGACTTTCCTGCACTTGAGTATTTCCTCTGGGATGCAATATTTTCCAGGAGCCTTGTCACTTGATAGCAAATTAATGGCCTTGATTAGCTCTTCTACAGTGGGCTCCACATCTAGATCAGGCATGACCTGTAGAGTTGGCATTTGGTCCAGTGATTCACTGGTGATGTTTCTTCCTTGTGTGTATAGCTCTGAATAGTGTTCACCCCAATGAGACAAATGCTTGCTTTTATCTGTAATGATTTTACCCCTGTGCAATTTGAGAGAGGCAACCTTGTTGACAGTGGGATCTAGAGCTTTCTTCAGGCCATCATACGTGGCTTTGAGGTTGCCTGTTTCTGAGGCTGTCTGTATCTCCTCACACAGCTAGATCCAATAACGATTTACAGAGCATCTGCTTGCTCACTGCATCTGGGTTTTTGCATGTCGAAGTCTCAGTTTTGGTGCTCTTTGTTGGCTTCTTGTGTTCCAGACAGGATGTGTTCTTAATATTGATGAGAGGGAATAGTTCCACTTCATTTTCTTCAAACCAGTCCTTTTTTGATGGTCTTTTACCCACAAATGTATCTAAAGCTATTTCATGGATTGTTCTTAAATCTCCCAAAATTTCTATGCCTTCTCTAATAATGACTTCCCATGCATGCTAAGTTCAAAACCCTGCACAAACTCCTGGCATTTCCTCTGGTTTTTGGTGTTAATAGCATTGATTTTGGGCTTGCTTCTAGGTTTTGCTCTATGTAGTTTCTTGGCTGTAATCTTTATTTTGCTAATAATCAAGGAGTGTTCATTGTCACAATCAGTACTGTGGAATGTGAGAGTGTTCTGCACTAAGGGTAGGTCTTTCCTCCAGACGATAATAAGGTCTAATCTATGCCAGTGGCCTGATCGTGAATGTCGCCAGGATACTTTGTGTTGATCTTTTCTTGTAAAATATGACTTGGTAATGTACATTTTGTTTTGGGCACAGAATTCAAGAAGTCACTGGCCATTCTCTTTCATCTTGCCAATACCAAAAACGTCCTAGGCAATATGGCCATGAGTTGTTGTCTGCACTGACTCTTACATTAAAGTCACCAAGGAGGAAAAGTTGCTCAGTGGATGGTATTCTTTTGATGACTTGATGTAAAGAGTTGTAAAGTGAATGCTTCTCCTAAGGGCTAGATGTGAGTGTTGGTGCATAAGCACTAATGATGTTCACAGAACCGATGGTCACCTGAAGTTTAAGTGAGATGATATGCTCTGACTTCGCAATGGGTGTTTCTAGGAGTTTACCCACTTGTTTCTCACAGCAAACCTGACACTGGGTAGAGGATTTTCTTTGCTGCTTTTACCTTGCCAAAAGAAGGTGTAATTGGCCTCTTGGACAGAACCAGCATCTGCAGATCTTGTTTCCTGAAGTGTTGCAATGTCAACATTGCGTTTGTATAGCTCACAGTCTATCAAAGCTGACTTCCGAATGCATGTATTGTATGTTGTGGTCAATGTGTATTGTAGGTGGTCAATGTCTGTCAATCTTGGACACATAGTTTTGACATTCCAGCTACCAAGATGGAAAGTTCTGGGTTTCTTATTTTTTCCAGGTGCAAGGTTTCTATCTGCCATTCAATTTTTGGTCTAGCCTCACACATCCCATGGAAGGCAGACAGTGGCAAGTCAGCACCTAAATGTCTGGGGGTTGCCCGGTTTTGTGGCAGGCGGTGGCTGACCAATGGAATGCAGTGATTACTCCCACCATCATCACTTCTGCTCCAAGATGCGTGTCGTCCCAAAGGATACAGTGTCTTCTTCAGGACACAGCCCTCCATCTATGTCACACTCTGTGTTCTCCTCCCCTTCCAGGGGAACGGCAGTCCACTGTTCAGCCACTTCCTCAATGGCGATTGGGGGTGGGAACCCAGGCCCATCCACTACTCTGGGTCCCGGCGCAGGGACCCTATAGATGTCAACCACATGCTGCATCCCCTCCAACCCAACAGTCTACTTCCCTGGGCCACTTTCCCACAGCCCCAGCACCTTCTCTGCCCTTGTCTCAGGGCCCTAGCATGTTAGCAGTCAGCTGAGCTCACTCTTGCTCCCCTGATCCCATCCAACACTGCTCTGCCCAAGGTGCTAACTGCCCTCTGCCTGTAAAGCAGCCAATCCTCCTCCCTCCCTGACCTGCTCTGCCCTGCAGCTCTTCTTATATGGGCCTGCCTGGCCCTGATTGGCAGCTCCTCGTAGCCCTCTCCAATTGGCTGTCTCCTGCATAGCCTCCCTAGGGGCTTCTCCCATTGGCTGTCTGTTGTGCAGCCTCCCTAGGGTTCTATTAACCCTTTATAGGCTAGTGTGGAGCAGACGTCCTATCACGGGGGATTATACAGGGGGATGTCGTATTCAGTTTCAGCAAAGATATGGCCTGATATTCAACATGGGCCGTATTATGCTAACTAAATTAAATTGATCCTGCAGTTTGTTGTTGTGTCCTCATAGAACAGCATTGTCTTCAGTAAGGAACAATAGCTCCACACCAAGATAACTGTAGATTAAATTATGTAGTTCATACTAGTTCTGGATATATATGACTGTGAGGGAGAAAAGAAGGGTCAAAGATGGTTGCTGTCCTTCGTGACCAGAGATGATGCTGATGATGGTTTTACATCTTGTGAGCACAGTTGTGGCTAAAAAGACCGCTGCACGAGTGGCAGTCCTTTCCAAATAAAGTGCGTAGGTAGTTTGATGCTGAGGAAGGGATTACAAATTATGCCTGCCAAGTCTGCGGCTGTTTACGACTCTGCCTTTGTGCCTCAACAGCCATAAGACAGTTAATAAAACTTTGCTCTGTCATCAGAACACATGCATGACTTGTTTTCAATGGTGATGGTTTGCGTTGGGCCATCCATACCCACTAGCCTATTCACCTGTGCGCTAGTGGCACACAGTCACAAGATGATTGGCAGGGGTGTAATCTGTAGCCAACAATGTGGAATCATTCCATGAGACCTCTACAGTCATAGATAGAGATGGTCAAAAAATGTATAACAACTTAGTTCATAAATTTAGCTTCCTTTCTACCAGTGTGAAGTGTTCACAAAAAAAAGTTCTCAGATGTATTTAGTTTTAGAAATTATTTACAAATTTGTTCAGAAATAATTCTTGATCTGCTTTCATGAACAAAGTATTGTGAATATTTTAAATGCAAAATTTACTCTGGATTGGTTAGTTACATAAGTCACACAACTCTTTCTTTTCCCTACTTTGTTGATAGCTGTGGAAATGTCAAGTTGGCTGTAAAATTTACATTTCACAATTCAAAATTTGCACTGTTGATAGTAAATGAACATGAGATATTTGAGGACGGCAGCTGATCCAGTTCTTGCAGAAATTGATGGGGCTGTTGAGTCTGACACTCAGAGTAGAGTGAGAAAGGACTTCATCCTGCAAGGTCCTGCTCTGCTTACCAAAACAGTTAACTATGTGCTTAACTTTAAGCACATGAAGAGTCCTACATGCTTCACTTTAAACACTTGATTAGTTCCACTGAAGTCACTGCACTATTCACCTGCTGAAAGTTAGATGCTTTGGTGGATTGGGTCAAAAGTCTTAAGAGATTGTAGGATTAAGCCCAACGGTAAGATCTGTTCAGGTTTTTTAAGATGGGGGAGGGATATTAGGTGAATTTGTTCAAGGTTTGTTTTGATTCATGAAGGGGATGGATCTTCCTGCTAGTTCTTAATTTTTAAAAGCTGATTTGTCTATGTCCATAATTTCCCTGTTTAAAATAGTCACAAACAAAAGCCATTATCCTATAAACTGATCCGCACAGGTGGAGCCCTCCACTGGAACAGAACCCCATGGAGTGAATCTTGCAAGGGACTGAGCTCCCTCAACTCCTGCTGTTTAGGAGTTGCAAGTGCACAGTACCATACAGTTCATGAGTGAGAGATTGAGCCTCAGTAGTGTATTGACAGTTTTTCTTAATTTTTTTCTAAGATCACAATCTACTAAATGTACCCATCTATACTCAAGAATTAAGTTTAATGGCTGTTTAAGGAATAAGTTCCAATTTAGTTTTATTATTATTTATTTATGTACTGCAAATGAAGAACCTTTGTTAAATAGGTTTATGGAGATATTTCAATACAACATGATTAATTGCTTTTGTAGTCATCTTATTTTATTCAGAAATAAAATCTGTCGTCTGCTTTAGTTGTGATCATAACACTGCAACGATGAAGAGGAAAATTAGTAAAAATGGTTAGATTGTTAATGCTCTTTTAAAAACTTGTCTTTTTCTCACTGTATAAAATTTGCTTTGGGTTAAGGCCATGGAAAGTGTTACTGTGGAAACTGTTACTGTGAGGCTGGTTGGCATGGAGATAAATGTGAATTCCAGTGTGACATCACCCCATGGGAGATCAAGAAAAGATGCACATCTCCAGATGGCAAAATCTGCAGCAACAGAGGTGTGTCATTCACATATTTTATATGTGCATTTATTCTGCACTAGGACACAGGTCATAACTTTTGGAAATCGGTTTTGGGTTTGTTCTCCTTTCACTTCTAGACATGAATCTTTAAAATTTGGCATCTGTGTGTATGTGTGTACACATAAACATACACTTACGTGTCCATGTCCATGTATGTGTATATGCATACACATATTTCCCATTATATACATATGTTTGTTAATATGTATATGTAAAATATGTATTTATAAGAGTAAATTAACCCAAGAACGGAAAGCCCTTTTCACCTCTTGCTCCTACAGTGAGGCTGCACTGTAGTAGGCATCCGACAAAGTGGGTATTAGCCCGCGAAAGCTTATGCTTCAATACTTTAGTTAGTCTTTAAGGTGCCACAGGACTCTTTGTCACTTCTGGATGGGTAATGGGCAGATAACTCATCCTGAATACCCAAAAGCCCTGAATATGGGGTATGAAAGAACAGTGGTCATTATTTCACCTCAGGGGATTGATCTGGTACAGCAACCAAAGGGCCCACTCATGGCCTCAGAAGATAGATTTAAAAAAAAAAAAACTACATGTAGTTCTTTCCACAAAGTCCAATCACTTGAATTTCACCCATAATTTCCATTTAATTTTGCCAATTTGGGAAGAAATGATGAAAAAAAATGAGATTTGTATTCACCAGCTGCTATACTTGGCTTCACTGAACAAATAGTTCAAAGTGAGAGTGTTATTCCTTTGGCTGCAGTCCAGAACTATTACAGAAGAGCAAAAGTGCAAGTCTCATAGATACTTTTCTTAAATATATCTCTACTGACACAACCTGCTCTAGTATGAGCACCTAATGATTCTGAGAGCATTTAGAAATCTCTCTCATCTTAATTATGGGGAAATTGAAAGTTTGGCTCAAATACAGAAATAATGTAGGCTCATTTAAATTGTGGGCTTTAAAAAATTGTGTAATAAAAAACCCTTTTGTAATACAAGAAACAATAAATATAGAAACATTATGTGTCAAATTAGATCTTTTATTTTCATTGTAATAGTGATATCTTAACAAAGGGAATTTTAAGATGTCTTACCTAGACAGCAAATGTGAAAAATTGGGGCAGGGGGTGGAAAATAATAGGAGTCTACATAAGAAAAAGACCCAAAAATCGGGACTGTCCCTATAAAATTGGGACATCTGGTCACCCGGGGTCTTACCTAGCAAGCATTTCTTTATTGTTATACTGGAGCAGTGCAAATGAGTGTAACTTGTACCCTTAGTATCTGCAAACTTCTTTTCATGTATTTTAAACTTTTCATGTATTTATGATATTGTCCATATGAAACTTCAAGATGCCTTGACTTTATAAAGCTATTTCTACTCACTTTATTAATGGATTTTTGATCAATGTTCCCAGTTTACATATTTTGATATATACTGAATATCTAGGGCAGCTGATGAAAAGTCACTCTAAAAATGTACTGTTCGGGATTACACTGTCGTTACATAGTTTTTCTACTCTAAGAGTTTAACATTCTATTCACTGAATGAACTGTAAAAGTGTCCATAATATCAATTCATCCAGCCTGGTTCTCTTCAGATACATCATATTGTTGTAGTGGAGGGTGCTGGTGTCTGCCAGCAAACTTGACTTTGAACCGTGGACAATCACAGACCTTGTTGAAACTGATGGATGTGCTAGCTGCCCTTCATTCAGACTAAATGGAAGAAGCAATTAAGCTCCTTTATGGAGTAAGATAGCTGGAGACGATGAAAGCCACAGCATACATTTTTAACTAATGAACATTGGAAACAGTGACCCTGTGCTCACAAGTTTCAGTTCATACACTGATTCTTATTCATGCCCATTGGTAGGCCCATTTCTGCTCTGTTTCTCTCTCCCCCCCCCCCCCCCCGCAGGCACATGTATATGTGGTGAATGCACATGCCATGATGTGGACCCAACTGGTGACTGGGGAGATATTCATGGAGATACCTGTGAGTGTGATGAAAGAAACTGCAAGGCAGTGTATGACAGATATTCTGATGACTTCTGTTCAGGTAAGGGGCACATGGAAATGTAAACTAGATGTCTGAATTTAATTTTGGAAGAAGGAATATCCAGTTGGCTTGCTCTTACTCCTCCTTCTGTTTCTTTAGTGTAATTTTTGCTAAGCTGACATTACGGCTCAATCTCTAATTAGGTAGATTTTAATAAAAAAACATGCTATTTTGTGAAACATTTAAATAAAATGAAAAATCTTTCATCTTTATTTTTTTCCACAAAACATACTTTTTGACCAACTTTTCTAACTGTGAACGAAGGAGCCCAACTGTAAGCACCCATTTACGTTCTGCTAAGTACATCGTGTTCAACAGAACAATCTGAAGAATGACTGAAGCTGTTAACTGTGGATATACTCTACCACACAGATTGAAACTTGCCGGGTCACTTGTAGATGCTGCAAATGAAGAGACAGAGGGAAAATAAAAGAAAAACTAAAAAAAAATCAACATTTGTTATTAATGCAAGGTGCTTGGTAGAACATAAAAAGTTGTATGGTAGTGACAACAGCATAGATACAGAAAATATATGATCCTATTAAATGCTGTTGATTCTACCTCTGAACTGTACCTCGCTGCCCCTCAGAATATAGGGTCCGAGATACTCAAGATCCCATACAAGAAGGTCTTTGCTATTTGCTAGGATAAGAAAATGAAATGGGAAAAGGTCAGAGCATTTCTCAGGAGCAGTCATCTAGAACTTCAGCTGTATGGATGCTCACCATATTATTTTAATCCTCACTGAGCAAGAATTAACACAGAATTTTATATAACACAGAATTAACACCTAACACAGTCCTAGCCCATTTTTGGAGGTTCAAAAATTCTTCCTCAGCTACCAATATCCTCATGGTTTGTTGACTGAAAAAGGATTGATGCTCTAGCTTCCAAGTGACACTTAGTAGAACTCTGGGGAAGACGATGCCTCTTCATTTTTATCTAACTAACATAAATACGATGACGTTAGCACTAGGCATGAGGAGGATTTTAACTAAAACATTGCATGTGTTTTGTACACCAAGGGACTATACAAAAGCACACATCTTTCAAAAGCAACTGAAGGCAGCGTCAAAGGGACTTGACAGATTACAGTCTGATACTAACACTGCAGTGTTCTGTGGAAATCTGACTTGACCTAGTTAAGAAAAAAAAATTAGAACCACATAAGAACAAAATATTTTTTAAAAACAGCTTCTGAAAAGTTTATAGGCCCATCGCCTAGCACGATTCATCCCAAATCAAAAGCTCATAGAAGGAGCCTAGAACAGGAAGAGGAGGCTGAAACTGAGATGGTGAAATGTAACCCTCAGGTCCTTTCTTCTCTACTGATGATAAATATGAAGATTCAGATTTCTTAACCACAACTATGTTTGAAAAAGAACTGGTCAGAAAAGGGGGTGGGGAGATCTGTATTTGTGAAAATGTTGTATGACCTCCCTCCCCCCCCCTCTTGTTTGGTTCAAATTTTGATTAACTCTAAGTGTTTAACACTTAAACAGAAAATAGGACAATTGAATTCAAGATATTGTCCATTTTTAAGATTTACTACTATCAGCATAAATTGAGTTTTACCCCATTGGGATTGATTTGGTAAAAGTGTATGAGTAGCCCAGGGTAAATACAAAAGAGGGTCATACCTAACTAGATTACAGGCTTTTCATTTGTGTTCTTATATTCAAGGCCTTGTTTACACAAACTGTGCAAACCCCTAGCTTAGACACAGTGCACCAATGTAAACTGACTATCAGTAGTGTGACTTACCCCAGTTCAAACCAGGGCACTTTGCATCTGGGTAAGTCATTGCCAAAACCCATAATGTGGGTTAAGCACTTAAAAAATTCAAGCTGTTAATTTTGGACAATATATTTACTGTTTTATGTCTGCAGAAAAACAGTGCTTACAAAGTAAATCACAAAGCATATGTTCTATGTTTCCTTTTAAAACTGTTACTTTTTTAGGTTTTAACAAGTTTTTTTCAGTGTTTTAGTACAAAATCCACTGGGGTTTATTTAGATTGGGGGAAATCCAGGAAAAATGGCAAACCTTATAGACAATAAAGGGAGCTGAGCTGGTTCAAAAGTTTCTCATGTTGTTCTGCCTGCGTAATTGATAAAGGCAGGAAACCTTTCCTGCCCAGCTTAGTGGACTGGAATTATAGGAACCCTGTTGCAGATAAGAATTTTACTGTGACTGAATGAAATGCCAACCATCATTTCAAAGACTTTATACCATGGGAATTGGGAACCCTGCTGCTAAGGCTTAACATTACAGATGGGTAGCTCCCTTCAGAGATTACACATTCCCTGGGGGTGATTGGCAATTTCCAGTACTTCATGTTGCCAACTGGATGTCCTCTTTTAAAGAGTTTAATGATGTTTGGTATCTAACTGCGTGATTTTCACTTAGAGGTGTTCACACTGTCAAGGGACTGTCCTCCTGTAAAGATAATCAGGTTAACATCATAATATAGAAAGCAAAACCCAACAACAAAATGAGTCTTCCCATATGAAAACATCCATATTCACATATAGTCTATGTGCTGCTCTCTTGTTAGCACACACATAGCTGTTTTAGCAGGAGCGAGTCAATAAAGTGAATTAGCCTTTCAGAGATGCACATCTGGATCACAGGGGCATATGGCCCATGCTCAGACTGCTGGTAGGTGCACAAAAACAACAAGGAACTGAAGAGTGGCCTTTGGCGTTTTTAAATGAAAAACAGTTAACAAACATAAAGAAAAATCACCTCCTGTGCACCTGCAGGATGGCAGCTGGTCTGCTGGCTTTCCTGTGTGCCCAGGGAGCGCCCTGTCCCCTGCCTTCTCCAATTTTCTGCATGTAAACTAGTAAGTGCATGCATTTTAGACATAGTATTTGCAAGTGTCAACATTTCAACGTAGTCAGACCAGCTCTATAAAACATATGTGCTTATAGTTTGCAAGAAGAAAATCAGATGGGACAGTGGACAAAAGAAGAGGGGATTGGACTTAAAGGAATGGGTGGCGACTGGCAGAGGTTCTTGGGAGCAGAGCTGGCCAGGGAGCTGGTCTAATGAAACAAACATTTATGGTAGCCCTGTTTCAAACTTGACTCTGCCGCTGAAGAAAGATTTTGCTGATTGTCGTAGGGGTGCAGTGTGTCATGGGGGGGTTGCCCCCTTTTCAAATCATGGCGTCATATCAGACATGGCCTACTGAGTCACCTCTTCTTGCCGGGACATCGGATCTCAGGGTAAATAATCCTCTGTGCTACCCTGGCTCTCAGGGCAGTACTACTTCTGGCCCCACTCCTCAGGGGCGAGGGGGAATGGGCAGAAAAAACGGTCTGGAGCTCTTAGCCTTCAGGCTGGTGCTGACACTAACAGCTTGGGGCTTTGGCTCTCAGGGCAGGGCAGAGCAAACCAACAGGCTGTATCAATAATCCCTAGTGGTAAGTGCAGGGTGGGGATAAGGGAATCTGGGCCTACCCTACTCCACTGGGTTCCAGCCCAGGGCGCTATGAAGCCAGTGATCTCCTTAATGAGGATTCAAGTGTCGGCTTCCAACACATTCCTGGGTCATTTCCTACCCCTGAGTCTCCTGCGGACTTGACCTTCACGGGCAGCAGCTTTGTGTCTCTATTCGTCTCCATAGCTGGGGGCGGAGGTCCACTGTACTATTCTCATCTACAGTATGGAGAGCTGACGGTTCTGCACCAGGAGCTGGCTGCTCCCGCCCTTCCTCCTCTTCAGCCAGCCCCGACTCAACTCACCAGTTGCCTTTTAGCTGTTCCTTTCTTTGGGAGCCTGTGCAGCCGGGGCGAGGGGGCATGCCCTCTTCTGCGAAAAGTGACTGGTTACTCCCCACGTGACCAATGTGAGCTTTATACACCCTTGTTACTCTGATGCTCAAGCTTTCTTCACCCAATGCTTAGAATATTTTGTTCTACCAGTTTAAATGGTTGACTGAAGAAGTAGAGAGCAAGTTAGAACTTTCTCTGCTGGATGTGCAGAGATCCATTTAATTTAATTGGATCTTCAGTCTTTCTCCCTTCCCTCCAGTCCTTCAGACAGCCCATGATGCTGAGCACAAATGAGTGGTTGATGTAAGCTTGGGAAAATTGTATTCAGCATAACATAATTTGCATGTCAGTTTTTTAAAGCAGAGTATGCCATAAAATAGATCTACTTTTTGAAAATAATTATTTAAATATATAGTAGAAATGTGTGATTTTGATAAGGGATGAAATGTTGAGTATGCCATGAACTTCATATTCTTTTTCTATGTGACATGTATCTAATATTGCAATTGTCAGTAAATTGCAAGTTCAGAGTAAGGGTCTTGGACTGCAGTGTGATTTACAATGTGTTTATACATGCGTTGTAGGTCATAGTAGTGTTGAACTGAAAGTGAGCATAGAACAGAGGGTATTTGTGTGTTGGTAAGACTGAATATTGTGATGGTATTGAGATAAAGCATGAAGAGTGGTGGTGTGTTGAGTGTGAAAATTGTCTTATGGTTGCCTTGCTGCTAAGGGTTTCCATTGTTGTGAGAGAATACATTTGAGTGTCTTTACCTCTTTGGTTAACAGTCTTGTGTATGAAGATTTATACTATACATCAAATGCTACAGTATTTTCTAAGAAAGGAAAAATGATTCAATGGTCTAGAAACTATACGATAACACAAAGAGCATGGCATCCATTATTATCATCATACAAGAAATGCTGATTTTAGGTGCAATGACTTGATTATATTGAACCTCTTCCCATGGTAATTATTTAATAAAAATTGAGATTTAGAAATTAGAGCCTGTGCTTATTATCATTAGACTTTAATGTATCTATTGCCCTGATTGAGAGTGACTTAGAAGACTTTAATTCTATTCATTGTAAAGGTCATGGACAGTGTAATTGTGGAAGATGTGATTGTAAAAAAGGATGGACTGGAAAGAAGTGTGAACATCCACGTTCTTGTCCACTGTCAGCTGAGGACAGCTCTAAGAAATGCCAAGGAAGCTCTAATTTACCTTGCTCCGGAAGAGGTAGGTGAAGTTTGTTTGGATCTTTGTCATGCCCTCATAATCTACTTCTGATTAAATTTTTTCTGTTCATATATTTCATGTTTTAAAGAGCTTGAACTTTCCTCATTGTGCATGAGTCATGTCTGCATGATTTATATGGTAGGGTGAAGGGAGAATAGGAGAAAGAGTACCTGTTTTTTTCCTGGCATCTGCTGCATTATACTATATTTCACTCACTTTAGTGTGTGTAGTTTTTGCAGAGGAGATTTCAAGATCACTGCTATTAGTTCTTTGGTGAGGATATATTTGGAGTATGGACCTATTTTGCATCCTCTGCTTGGACAAAACTCCCACTGAATTGAAAGTGTCATATCCTCAGCTTGTTTAAATTGGTATAACTCTATTGACTTTGATAGACATACTCACATATGCACTATAAGAGGATCTGTCCTACAGACTGCAGGATTGAGCCCTATACAATAGTTGTTCTTACTAGCCATTTTCTAATTGCCTGCTCACTTTTCAGTTGCTTTTTCAAAAGCTTTGACTAAAACAATTATTTATTAATAGACTTTTATAAAATTAAGTCTGCAGTTTCATGTGTGCAGTTGGGACAATATAAACATAAATAACATGAAAGAGGGAAAAATCATCTAAAAGAGAATGGATTTCATTCATTCTGACTTATTAAAATATGAAATGTGATTCTGCTCTCAAGAGACTAGAACAGTAAATATGATTCAGACTTTTTTTAGAATTCGTAATTAAGTTTTTATGAAGTCTGCCCTCTATAGTATTTGCTAGAAAAGGACTAAAGCGGCTTTTGAATTATTGCTCAAACCTTAAATGTCATTTAATTTATGATTGCTTCTTTCACTAATACTGTCTGCAATAACCAGGTCAAACAAAGGCCATACGCTATTCACCCAAGTTAGCAGTGCCACATTGACATTTGCCTACGTTTTTCTTTCACAAACGTATAGCTGTTAATAACAGTTCTTGTGCACAGCTAGTTATCTTCTACAAGAACTAGGAATTATCAGCTGCTTTTCATCAGGCTATAATGGCAGAATGTTGACCTTTTAGCAGAGAAATAGCTGTCACAAGAGGAAGTGCCTTTGGTTGTGCTGGAAAAAAATGTTTTCATTTGGCTGGGTTAGGAGGTTTTGAATATTACTAATATATTACACATGTGCAGTCAGTTAACAGAAGGAATGTCTACACTGCAATTAAAAACCCACAGCTGGCCCATGCCAGCTGACTTGAGGTTAACTGTTGTGTAGAGTTTGGGCTCAGGCTAAAACTCAGGCTTTAGGACCCTATGCAATGGGAGGGTCCCAGAGCTCAGGCCTACCGTTACCCCAGTTTTCAATCTGTAAACTGTGGGTGATAATATTTCCCTATCTCATAGGGCAGTTGTGAGCATAAAAATCCATTAATGACTGATTGTTAGTTGCTCGGATACCACAGTGAAGAGGGGCATATAAGCATATAGATAGAATCCAATAGCAAGAAAGAACTGGATACTAAAAGGTGGAAAGGAGTATGGGGCCTGTAAGGAGGTTTTATGGATGTAATGTGGGATTGCCCCCATTGTGTAGTAAACTATTTCTGAAATTGAAAGGTTATTGTGCTAGAGGACCTGTTCAAACATCTTTAATGTGGTGGGGCTGCTTTCTCAACCCGTTATTGGTATTAATATGCGATTTAAAGGACAGGTCTTTCCTGGATTGCGATATCTTACAAACAATTTAGTTCTGTGAGTAAATTTCTTCTTGAGACTGGTGAGTTTTAAGAATATTCAATTTTAATTTGTTGTTTTTTCAATCTGTCCCTTTTCGAACTGGATTTTTTTCTCTTGTTTCTGATATATATGTTCATGGTGTCTGTACATTACTATTTTGGTCACTTTCTTGTAATGTTTCTCTCTTAGCTCGCATACAAGGAAAATAAAAGAGTAAATGTGCAATGCAGTATGTAGGCAATTATGCATACAGTATCATAATTTAATGGGAATTTTGTTTAGCAAAACAGTTTATCTCTGGGTTAGAAGAGGGGACTGGGAGTCAGTAGATTTAGCTGCTGTTTGTTAGTGCCACTCCCTGTGTGTGTGTCCTTAAAGAATTCACTCTCTGTGCCCCAGTTTCTCTGTTAGTCAATGGAGATCATGATACTAAACCACTTGTTATAAAACACTTTAATATTTTTGGATAAGAGATGCTAAATGAGGACAAAATATTATGGTTATTCTTAATACTTGTACCACACAGATAGTTTACTCCTTAGCCATAACATGTAGAAAACAGGAGGCAGAAAATTGTAATTCATACCCCTTTCACCTTTTATATTAAATACTGATGTGTACTAATAATTTCAGGTGGAGAATGTTTAAACATGAGACATTTTGTCATGACATTGGATTCCTAAGATGGTTTAACTACTTTCTCAGTGGAATTTTCATGCTAAAATGTAAAATGTAAGTTAGAAATGTTTTATAATTCTTCACTTCAGTAATTGCCAAAGTAAACTCAGTTACTGGCTGAGGAGTCATTGAAGAAACATTCCATAGAAGCTCTGGCTGGCCACCTTGAGGTTTTAGCTTATTTTGAAAAACTTCCTGTTTTGAAAATAAAAATAATAAATCTTCCATAAATTCAACTTTGAATTTTTAAAATCTTGTGTTAAGGACACATGAAGTGTGGGCCAGCCCAAGAAAAAGAAAGATATAAGCCTCTCATAACCCATATAAAGAGAAAGTATACTGGATTTACATTACTTTGTTTGAGACTAATATTCTTCAGGGTTTGTTTTTTTAAAAAAAACGTGTACTGTGTATCATTGGTATCACATGGTTTTATTCATAGTAGCTGGACAAAAAATGGGCAAAATCATCCCTTCCATAAGAATTACCTATTTAAACAAATATAAATGTTCCTTAGTGGGAGTGAGGCCACAGTCTCTTTTTATTGAGGGAAGATGCTTGTTTTCTCCTTGTTGGCGTACCCTCCTATAAAACGAGGATCTTTATCTCACAGAGATTAAACCAATAATGTTTGTTGAAATGTTTTGCAGTCTTTGCATGAAAGGCAAATCCAAAGTCTTAAGTTTTATTTATTATAGACTATTGTGATGACTATGACAACATGTTTTGGACCAGACTGGTAGCCTAGGGGTGATTATCTGGGCTGCCATGTAGCAGACCTGAATGTGATTCCTGTTGTTCGGGTTTCAGCTATCAGTTTTTCAGTTAAGTTGGAAGGCTCCTCAGCGGGGGAAGGGTGATCATCTGTTTGTCTTGGGAACAGCTCACCTTGCTACAGCTTATATTGCAACACTCACTGGTTTCAGGGAGATTTTTCGTTGGGAAGTGGTACGTTGCAATGAGGGGTGATGATCTTGGGCTCATGTGGATTTATTTCTAATCAATTAAACACAGACCATAAAACTCGTCCAAGATTACTTTTATAACTCATTGCTAGTTGGATGATTCAGTGGGCCTATATATTTAATATGTATCTTAAAACATGTTTACATACAGCATAGGGTGCTTTTTCAAATGAGCTTTGATTTTGTTTTATTTTTAAATTCCGGCAGGTCTAGGTTTGGGGCTAAGCACATATACACACAAAAAACTTAGTTATAGCAAACTATCATTTTTATTATTCAAACATAGTGCAAGTTATTTGCTTAAGTGAGCAGTAAGAGAGGGCATCAGCCATAGAAGATAACACAATTCAGCAGCACTGAGGCATGTCATATGCAGGACACATTCAGAATTTGCCAAATTTAAGATTTTATCTAATTATTAAGGATTCCTATCATCACAGTAAGAGGATGAAAGAAAGAAAAAGAAGCCCAATAAAAGAAAAACTTTTAAGCATCTGGAGTAAATAAATCAGGATCTCCCTCTTTTTTCCCTAAAGACACCATGGAAGGAAAAAGGAGTTAAGAAGGAAAATTAATAAACCACAGTTTGAGAACACTGATGTACGAGATTGTAATATTTCAATCTGCCCACCTCTGTCCCAAGAGCAGACCCAGGAAAGAACTGTGACTGAGCCACAGCTCACTTCCTGGCTTCTCACTCAAAGCAAACTGCTACTGTAGAATTGACTGGCATGTTGGGACCACAATTATTCCTCATTGGTTTCAGCCCACTTCATGCATACTTGTGTAGATGTGGGGGAGCAGCAACTCCATGGAGGATTCTCTCCCATCTGTGCTCTGACCTGTGATACAGAGAACTTGTGCTGAGGAATAAAGGGACATTTCACACCCTCAGGGCTCGGTGACCTTTCAGAAGTGGTGTGCCGAGTCTTCATTTATTCACTCTAATTTAAGGTTTCACGTGCCAGTAATACATTTTAATGTTTTTAGAAGGTCTCTTTCCATAAGTCTGTAATATAGAACTAAACTAAACTAGTGTTGTGTGTAAAGTAAATAAGGTTTTTAAAATGTTTAAGAAGCTTCGTTTAACATTAAATTAAAATGCAGAGCATCTCCACCCCTCCCCCCCCCGACTGGTGTCCAGGACCCGGGCAGTGTGAGTGCCACTGAAAATCAGCTTGCATGCTGCCTTTGGCACCTGTGCCATAGGTTGCCTACCCCTGCTCTATATCCTTGCATGGTACTATAAGGACAGGTCAAAATTTTGCCCTGGTAATTAGATATCACAGTTACATCGATCTGATTGTTTTCACCTCCAATAGTTTCTCTCATATATAAAAGAAAAAGAGCAAATGAGTATTGGAATTTAGACTCACTAGCACTAACTTCTAAAACTCTGTCTCGCAAATATCTCCCTTGTAGAGTTATGTTACAGAGGATCTAGTCTCTAGCTGCCCTTATTCACACAGACTCAGTAACACCTCTAATGTTTTATTCACAGTAGCATTTTTTTATTTGCAGAAAAGTTTCTCAGTGCCAGGGTAATGCTTTTCATAATAAGAGTTTGCACTTTTAAAGAACATTATTGTACAAGGGGATCAGTGTCTGAGTTAAAGGAGAACACATTAAAAAATGAAACTCCACAACATAAGGACTGTCAACACTAAAGGATGCAGCTTATACCTATCAGTTTTCTAGATCAAGACTAATGACTTTCATAACTTTATAATGAGGAGCACTCTGTTGAGCTTCTCTCTAGGGTTAAAAACAAGTGTTAAAAATAATAATAAAAAAAACCCACAGAAGAGAACTGAAAGCAATAAAGGAATTAGCTAATTTCTGAGGAAAGCAGAGGAGAGCTTCTTTATCATCTGTTTTCTCTCGTCAGTCATCATGCATGAGGGCAACCATTCTGGCAGTGACACAAAGACAAACACCTAAGCTTCCTCTTGATGTTATCTTTTACCATTTTAATCCCTGTTTTGTAATCATATTTATTTACTTTACATGTGTGATGAAAGAGACTGTTTGTCTTTATAACTGCAAACAGCTCATCTCTTCTTATCCAGTAGTACAAAATAAAATAAATAATCATACCAGTTACATTTTCAAAACCCATTTTCAAAAGTTGAAAATCAATGGGACTCAGGCCCTCAGGTCACTTAGGAGCTCTTGAAAATTTTACCTACCGTGGATATTGTACAGAAAAAAAGTACAAATGCATTTTAATCTTGTATTTTAAAATTACCAGTTGACTGATTCAGTGGAAGGACAACAGAGCTCAGTGCAATATTAAAGATTACTCCTAGTGAACTGAGGCAATGAATCCCAGACTAATAAACGTCTCAGGCGGTCAGCCCTGCAAGGTGGAGCTCAGGCTGTCAACCCTGTGTGGGGCTGGCCCGAGCTGACTGGTGTTACTGATTACCCAATGTCCCGTTTTCAGCTTAGGGGAAATATGGTCACCCTAATGTTACCGGGACATGCAATAGCTTGGGGGAGCATCCTGGAAACCCCATTTTCCTCATTTTTATATAATTGTAATCCTACATATAAAGCATGCTTTGTAACATATCAGGGGAAAGGTTATAATGTGCTGAAAGTCATTTCTCGATCCATATATGTATATCATTAATGCATATGAAGTTATGAGAATAGTATTGTATGGTGGTCACTAAGACATGCTGTAAGTTGGGGAATCAGCCAGATATTAGCTCCCCAGAGGCAACCACAGGGAAAGTAACCAATGCCTGGGTGGGGTGTTAAACAACCCATCCGCAGCCATTGTCCAGCAAGACAGCTACAATGCAATGACTCACCTGCATGAGGTCACACCAGGGGAGTTGCTCAGCCTTTGCCTGGAGACTCAGCAATGCCCCCCAGACATACCTGGACTTGTGCTCCCCAAGCACATGGGACTGAGGTTATTATAAAACAGACACAGTGGCCACATGCTGGGCTTTTCTCCTCACCTACCTATGCTGCAAGAAACAAAGACACTGAGAAGAAGACTGAAGACTCCAATAGATGATACTTTCCCAGATTTAAGGACAAATCTGTATTCTAATAATTGAAATATCCAGTGGGGAGAGAAAAAACTGCTTAATCTAGATGTTGCCCAGTCTAATAGGGTTGAGAGTTTAGCCTGTGTGGTTATATTTTTTTTCTTTTGGTAACTAACTCTGACGTTTTGCCCATCATTTAATAGCTCTTAAAATCTATCTTTTATAGTCAATACATTTGTTTAACTGTTTATCTTTACCAGTGAGTTTGTATGAAGTGTGCGGCAAATCTGCTCAGGCTTTGCAAAGGCTGGTATATATCCACTTTCTATTTGATGACATGGTGAGCCAATTAATAAATGTAAATGTGCACTATTCATCTTGAGCAGTGCAAGATGGTATATTCCTAAAGTATGGTGCTGGTAGCTGGCGGGATTTGGCTGGTACCTTTCTCTGTGTGATTCATGAGTTGCTCTGGGAGCATTCATGCAATCATTGCTGGCTGTGGGGCTCTGCATGTGGTTGTGCTGAGTGATAACAGCACTTGGAGTTTGCTGCTGGTAACTAGCAAGGCATTGTGAAAGACAGCCCAGGGTGGAGTAAGTTAAGGGAGCACAGCGGTCCCACAGTCCCACGCTCCATCCCAGAGATCCCATCACAATAACCTCACCCACCGTGTCCTGCTAATATCTTGGGACTGATGTACCTACAGCTTTATTTTTCTCCTTTCGACAGCTGGCTTCTGAACAGTCTATTCTGTAATCTAGCCCAGACTAAGTATTCTTAACTCACATCAGGCAGTTCAAATCTGTAGAAGACTCCACAATTGTTGCTTCCTAAATGTTTTCTGTACCATGATTACTAGCAGGTCTTGTGCCATGATTGGCTCTCTCGTTTGTGCACTCTGCTCAACAGTTAGCTGGACCATGGCCTCCTGTCAAAACAAGGCAGAGAGCTCCAGAGCACAATACAAAACACGTGACCAAAACCAATATGTATTGTATTTGATGCCCCTTTGATGTAAAAGAGAGTGTCAAAGTCTATTTGACTTATGGCACAGCTGTACAGTCTGTTTAAGTTTGGCATGGTATTGTATACTTGTACACTATGGGTAACATTTTCAAAAGTGCCTGAACACAATTTGACTTAGGGCATTGTTAGGACCAGAAGACATTGTGACGAGCAACCACTAGAAGGTGTAGTTACGCTTCTAAGTCAACTCCAGGAGAGTGCATAATGGTGGTATTATCTGAGAATGACCTTGCTGTTATCTGTGTGTTTGGGAACCAGTTCCCAGCTGCATGAGTGTTTACCCCGTCTGTGTGAGAATGAATGCGTGGGAAACCAAATGGGGAAACTAAGGCAGGACTGCGTAACCAACAAGTGTTAACCAATCAGTTTGTTGCTTGCTATTAATGAGATGAGTATGTATGAGATGCAAATGAGCATGGGTATATCTGTGCTGACACACCTCTTTGGGTTAGGCTTCCTCCTTGGGCTTCTCTGGACATCGCCCAGGTGTGTCAGTCATCTTGTATTGCGGCCGGGCTGGCAGATAAGCCCCCCAGCACGAAATGCCGCCCCCTCCAATAAACTCACCACTTTCCAACTAGCCACCTGTGTGAGACCTCGTTTCTCCCGGCAACGAGATAAGCCCCCTGCAACAGGCATTTTGAAAAATCAGTACTGTATTAATGCGGTATAATAGTCCACCGTCTTATGTTGGCATTATAGCCTCTGTAATCTGTGCTGTTTACATTTGAAAAAACATAGTTAGTACTCAAAAACTCAAGGCAAAGCTTCACATAAGTGGATGCTGCAAGTGCTATACTTGGAAGCAGACTTGCAATTTTGGAACATTTCCCTGTAGTGAATTGCTATATATATATCATAATTGCCATTACCTAATCAAAGAGTGGACTGACACTAATTTGTGTTAGACTTCCTTCTGAATCCCTGGCTAGTCTGTCTCTTCCATTTGATTTGATAGTGAGCTGAATATAGCTGTGGAGCACTTCAGCATCTTTGATGGCTGGTGGGTGCTTGCAGTGGAGAGGAGGAGTATATTGTTGAGAGTGCTTAATGAAAAACTGTATTTCATTGCAAGCCTCCCCACTAGCTAAAAACAGTGTTACACCAATTGTTACACCAATGTTTTTAGCTAGTGGGAGGCTTGCAGTGGAGCATCTTTCCATTTGCATAGAATGTGCTATAATGATTTGTGAAAGAGACACTTAGCAAATGGGACACTAACATAAGTGCTTCCTGTTGGAGAAGATCTACCTAAGCTTCATTTAAAAAATACTAGTGCATTAGGTTTGTGTGAATGCTTGATCCTGCTTCGGCTCACTTAAGAAGCTCTACCTGGCTTGACATCAGGATTTATAAACATCCTGAATAATTTCAAAGATACCAGAGTGAAATAACCTAAAGATTGAAATATCTCTTGGGCTAACAGGAAGAATTGTTCAAAGGTAGGTTTATGTGTACCCCTTGTGCCATTCCAGGTATTCAAAGTAAAAGAGGCTTTACAGTAGTTTTAAGTGCTGTCCATCTGCAGAAAAGCTTGAGGTATTTTTGGTTGGCTCACTTAGTACAAGGCATTCCAAAAGGAATTAAGAAAAAAAGAGTGACTGTGTGCATAAACACATTGGTTAAATACCAATAAATTACTGCAGCTCATGAAAAATAATAAATGTTTTCAACATGATATAAAACTGTGTGCTTCTATTTTATGACTACAATGGGGAAATAAAGGACCATTTTTTCAAAATTTGTTAACCAGATTGATTCCACAAAATAGACAAGTGTATGTGGAAACAATTATGTGAGGAAACTTTTATATGCAAAAGCAAAATTGGCAAGTGGATGTCACAGCTTAGTATTTTTAAGTGCAAGTATGATTTTTTACATGAAATTACCAGCACTGGAAAAATGAAGTCAGTTCAGTCTGCTAAATCTATGTGCAAGGCACTGAATATCTATGCAAAAAGAACAAGGAGTACTTGTGGCACCTTAGAGACTAACAGATTTATTTGGGCATAAGCTTTCATGGACTAAAACCCACTTCATCAGATGCATGGAGTGGAAGATACAATAGGATGATATCAATATCTATATCTATATACAGAGAACATGAAAAGATGGGAGTTGCCATACCAACTCTAAGAGACTAATCAATTAAAGTGGGCTATTATCAGCAGCAGAAGAAAAACTTGTAGGAATAATCAGGATGGCCCATTTCAAACAGTTGACAAGAAGGTGTGAGTAACAGTAGGGGAAAACTAGCATGGGGAAATAGTAACAGGAGCCGACCCTGGGCATAGATATAAGTAATGTAGTGAGCCTACCAGCCTCAAGGCCTATAAGACAAGAAGAGCCAAACTAATTAAGGCATAAAGTCCAAAAACCCTTAGCATAAATAGCAAACCAAGAGTAACTCTAGAAGATCATAAGCTATCACAAGATAAAATGCTGTAATGCTTGAACTGCCAGTAGGTAATCACAAGATGCTAGTTTCAACAAGCTTGGGATATTTTTAGTTAAGGACATCAGCAGATATCTGACCTCAAGGGCGTAATGCCATCTAATTGACCTAAGGATGCCATGGTAACTAGGGCCAATCAGAAGGTAGATCAGGAGGGCCATTTGGCCTGAGCCTCAAGCTCAAAGGGGGCCTCAAATGTAGACACTTGTTAACTTTTTGGCATTTGATAAGTTTCTCAATTTGCTTTTAAGCGCATCTCTATCAGACCAAACTGTGACACTCTCAGCTTACAGCTGCAAATTTAAGCATATAGAGATCTGATTTGGTAAAAGACATAATTTTTGTGTTAACGGATAAAGATTTTGTCATATTAAAGAGTTAAAAATGTGCTCTGGACCTTTGAGAGGGCCTGATGGTAACTAATTAACTTACAATTGAGGTAAAAATAACTTATGGGAGAAGTAAGGTGAGGAACTACAAATAAGGAAAAAGGACAAATCCCGTATCCCTTAGGCACAGTGGCATCAGTGTAACACATTACAGAAGTTGTATCCCAGCCTGTGTGCTTTGAGAGGGAGAAAGGGAGCTCTTGAGAGATGCCAGGGTAACAACCACGGGTGATGGTGCTGATAGTGAGGGGGAAGATGATAACGCTTCAGATTGTTTTGCAAGGGATGGTGTAAATAGATGAGTGCTCAGCTCATTCTGTATTATCTCTACTTACCTTGCTGGGTTAGAGAGTTTGTGAATTTACGAACTATATTCATAAAACTATTATAAATATTGTGTGATTTCCTAAGTGAGAATGTTACAGCCATACTCATTGGAGCTCCCAACTGAACAATAATTTTGATAATACTGGGTATGATCTAGGGACAAGACCATACCAAAATTTAGAGTGCTGATTTGGGGAAGCTAAATCAGTAATATCAATATATTATCAATAGATCAGGCAACACAGGACCACCTTGTTATTGGGTACATATTGATACCACCAATAATATACACACCTTTGTTTGTATTTGGACAATCATTCATCCCGCTGATTTCCGGAATAGTTTACCAACTTTGTGTCTAACAACCATTCTACACCATTTCTCCTTCCACTACTGCTTGCGTGGTGTACACACACCTCAGATTCTGTTCTGTGGCTGAAATTCCTAACCATATCCCTAAGCATTTTAAATGTATTTTTTTTTAAAGAAACTGCCCTATTTTTTCTATCTTAATAGGTGTCTGAGTTCACTCATGCTGCGCTTGTTCTGTAAGTCTCCATTTGTTCATCACCCAGAATATTATCAGCCAGACTGCTTTTGCCATTTCTATTCAGAAAATTATTTGTATGTGTGTTTAAGTTTAAGATCTTTTTTATTGCCTGTCTGCATCCTCTTCTGTCTGTCATCTAAATCAAACCATAGAATACCAATAAAACAGGGCATGATTAGTAAAGCTAATTATCTCTTATTAAATCATAAACCCTGTGAAATTTATCAGGTTCCCACTTCTCTACTTTTAATATTAAAAGCTTAATGTGAAAAACCTCTCATTTCCAGAAGCAGTCTGAAAAAAGTAAATACTACATCAAATAAACTGCTGCTGGATTAAAACTATGAATAGGTGCTTAATCTAGGGTGACCAGATGTTCCAATTTTATAAGGACAGTCCCGATTTTTGGGTCTTTTTCTTGTATAGGCTCCTATTACCCCCCACCCCCGTCCTGATTTTTCACATTTGCTGTCTGGTCACCCTAGCTTAATCTAACACAGGGATCAGCAACCTTTGGCATGGTGGCCAGCACATCCCTCAGCCTGCACCATTTCCTGCAGCCCCCATTGGCCTGGAGCAGTGAACCATAGCCAGTGGAAGCGTTGATTGGCTGACCCTGTGGACGCTGAGGTAAACAAACCATCCTGGCCCACCAGCGGTTTTCCCTGAAAGGTTGCATGCCAAAAGTTGCCGATCCCTGCTCTAGCAGCTGAGATGCAAGGGGTAAGACAGACAAACCACCACCAGCAGTTATCCTTGTTTGTCTTAAATTTTATTATTGAATCTGTAAAGGTACAATAACAGATGCCAACATTAATAAAGACAGAAAACATCTAGCTTCAGATAAACTGCTTTGTATGCAATCCTTCCCCTGTCAAGTTGCATTAAGTTAAAGGAATTCCTTGTCACTTTAATCACCCTTCATAAATCTGCCCCCGCTTGAGTTTCATAGATGGTTTCAGAATATCATTTTACACCAACTTTATACACAAGTAAATGGCTATGCAAATAGCAAAGCAGTGGCAACTGAAGCCTTAGATGTCAGCATCTACATTTAATTTGTTTTCTACATATGAAGCTAATGTAATCAGTTTTATTTCCTGGTCTAATCATACATCCCATTGAACTGCATCTTTTACCTCCTTTATGCACTCCAACTTTTGTACCAACCTATCTGCATGGAACATCCTTTCAATTAATGTGCACTTCTGTCTGCTTGGCGCATATTACACAATTCAGTATGCTGTTAGGGTTATAATAATGCAAGAAGACTATGTATTTATATGGTCATGAGATATACCCAAATACCAACCACGTATGTTTTGCTGTAAGAAGACCTGGACCAAGTTATCTGAGTTCACGAATAATAACAATTAATAAATAGATAAACTGGAGAGGGGCCCAAAATAAATCCCTTGATATAAACAGCATTGAACTTTGGGGAAGTCTCTATTCACAGCTATACTTTGAAAGCCATTTGCAGTGTGTAAAGTGGTAACTTCACTGAACATTGCTACATAGTCTTATGTGCCAGTAGATTTTCACTTTTTATAGTAACTAAATGTCTAAGAGGACAGAAGTATTTTCAAGGAAATATTCATATAATTTGGTATTTAAGAAGAAATTTTGTTTCAGCTCAACATAAATACAATTATTTTAATTCCATGCTATTCAAATTGAAATAACAAATATTTTGAGGGGAGGGGATTGACGCTTTCCTCATGACATTTTCATAAGCAAATGAGGGAAATGTGGTCTAAATGAAATTGCCAAAAGGTGGATGCAAAACTGGTTCAAAGAAAATACTCAAGGAGTAGTTCTCAATAGTTTCTGTCAGATGGAGGGGATGGGGGGGGAGGAGGGGGCATTTCCAGTGTGGTCCTACAGAGGTCAGGTCTGTCCTAGGTCTGGTATTAATCAATATTTTCATTAATGACCTGGATAATGGAGTAGAGTTTGTTTGCAGAATGTGCGGATGACATCAAACTGAGGGGGGGGGGGGTTGCAAGCACTTTGGAGGACAGGATTAGAATTCAAAACAACCTTAAATTGGAGAATTGTGAATGAAAACAAGATGAAATTCAATAAAGACAAGTGCAAAGTATGACACTTAAGATGGAAAAATCAAATGCACAACTACAAAATATGGAATAATCTGGCAAGGCAGTAGTACTACTGAAAAGGATGTGGGAGTTATGATGGATCACAAATTGAATGAGTCATGTGATTAACTGCAAAAAAAGTTAGTAACACGCTAGAGAGTATCAACAAGAGTGTTGAATGTAAGCCACTCTACTTGGCACTGATGAAACCTCTGCTGGAGTACACTCTCCAGTTCAGAGTGCTACAAGTTCAGAAATGTGCAGAGAAATTGTGGGGAGACCAGAGAATAGCAATAAAAATGGTAAAAGGTTTAGAAAACCTGACCTGTGAGGAAAGATTTAAAAACTAGAGAACTCTTAGTTCCAAGAAAAGAGACCTGATAACAGTCTTCAAATATCTTAAGGGTTTGTATAAAGAGGATGGTGATCAATTGTTCTCCATGTCCACTGAAGAAAGGACAAGAAATAAACTAATACAAAATTTACCCTTCTGGGTCTTTCTTCTTGCAAGACAAAATCCTGTATCATCTAGGGAGCATTAAAGGCCCTAAATATAGCACAGGCCTAATGGTCCATACCACAGTGTGCGTGTGGAGGTAATGCTCAGTGGTCTATTTTTCCATGGCACTGCAGAGAGAAATTCAGTGTAAGAGCCAGGGGAACAGGTGTTTCCAGTATGTCCATGTGGTTCTACTGGCCAAAATGCCTCGGTGGGGAGAGTATAGTGAGTGGAGTAGCACCCACTATCTAGAGAAATAATTCCATTTGCTCCAGCCACCATGGAGATAGCATCTGAACCGGGTATTTACTTAGGGCAAAGTCTTGATGTCTTTCTCCTGCGGGGTAGTACCTTGATCCACAAGTGGTTGCATTGATTTTAATGTGCTACTTGAGATGTTGGATATTACTCCGTGTGAGTAGGGGTAGCAGAACATTGCCATAGGGCATTGCACAGAGGCCCAGCTTTGCTGCATAACTTGCAATAGCCGGACCAAACCGTTTCGACAGGATCACCAGTTTTTCTTTGCTTGGTAATTTTCAAATGAACTCTGACAGTAAAAGGAATTAATATGGGTTTGAGATGTTGCAAATACATGATGAACATTAGCATGTGGACATTTTGACTCTATATTAGTGCTTGCCTGCATTGTCTGGTTTTGATTTAATTCCTCATAACATTCAAATCAAACTGTACTTTAGCTGAATTATTAGTGCGGTTAGCAAACAAGATTTGACTGGCTTGATTTTCCTCCCTTCATGCCTTTATCAAAAATATAGGAAAAATACTTGTGGCTTATCATTAGTGAAATGAAACAATGTGCTTCTTGTCATTTGTTTTTAAAATCATGGATCCTTCCATTCAAAATTTTATCTCTGACTGCATATTTCAGTTTATTGCTGAAAGTATTACAATATATTTTTTATTCAGTTCAGCTTGTTTTGGTCTCATACTTAAAACTTCACACAGTAAACAGGAAAAAAAATGTCTTGCATCAATATGTGTGATCAAAGTGATCATGGAGCATATTGATGCATGTGATCTTGCATCAATATGTGTGATCAAAGTGAGGCTGTTACCCTGAAGGCAACATTCACCTCAGTTGGCAATACACTTTGCTGGAAAATATTTACTAAGTTAGGCATTAGCTTCATTTATTATTTCATACCATAGACATGGAGATATTTGTTCATATCTTTCTGTGACCTCTGCTGCTGACTCACTAGTAACTTTAATATTAGGTGCCATTGATTTCAAACACTTACATCATGATAATAAATATATCAACTGTAAGTCATTATGTTCTCACATATAATGATGGACTGTCTCCCATCATTGGCCTACACTCATCAGTGACATGTAACTAATTTCGGAGAGCTCACATTCTGGACCACAGTATCACTGTATCTGCTTAACTCTTTGTGAAGATACAGATGAACAGTGATTGGATTGTAAACTCTAGTGATGGATCTGCAGCATTTCAAGTACTGTAAACTCTCGATTTAACGGACTTCGGATGCAACAGACAAAATTTCTGAGCAAGTCTGATGCATCTGAAATCCATTTCCCGCGGGCTGGCTGCTGGCTCCCGGCTGCCACCCGGGTCCACACAGCAGGTGGGCTGGCTGCCGGCTCCCGGCTCCCGCCCGAGTCCCGCCAGCGGGAAGGCTGGCTGCCGGCTCCGGCCCGGCTCCCACCTGTGGTCGGGCTGGCTGATGGTTCCCGGCTGCCGCCCGGGTCCCAGCAGCGGGCGGGCTGTGGAGCTGCCGCCCCGACCCTGTGGCGGGTGGGCTGCTGCTCCGACAGCTCGGGGTTTTTTTATTTATTAAATAACGGACTTTTTGATTTAACGGACACACCCTCGCCCGAATTAGTCCGTTAAATGGAGGTTTTACTGTAATCTGTTAAACCAAAACAGAAAAAAGAGGTGACAATGAGGAGATGAATAATAAAAAGTGCAGATGAGGGTTGTTGTTTTTTGGAAGTGTAAGTTTTAATAACTCTTTGAAGAATGAGAGGTGGCTATGGCAACCAAACAAAAGAAAATAATGGAGCTGAAGAAAGACTACAGTATATTACACATATAAATGGATTCATTAAAATTAATAGTTTTTTTGAGTTCTTAAATTAGATGCTTAACTATGAGCTGTTGCATCAAAGTAAATTTTCAAGAATTGGTGTCTCACGGACCTACTTAGCATGGGGAAAGATTATCTAAACATTAATAATTCCTCACTTAGGTTAATTCAGTGACTCCTTGGCTAGCAAATTCCAGATTTGAGAGCAAATCTGTGACTCTTGTTCTTTCGGGTAATGGTATTTGGGGCTGTCATGGAGATCATTTCCATTAGTCTTTGAGGTAGGGAGATTATGTTGTACTAGCCTTCAGCCATACTACTTTGAGTTGGGGTACCATCAGCTAGATGGGACAAGGCTTTTGTAAAGCCTGGGAGAGTTTAAATAGGTGTTTGCTGGGGGGAGAGGGGATGGTGAGGAGGAATGCACCATGAGAGTCAATCTGCTAGACTTATCCCCCCAGCTAATAGGGAAATGGGAGGCACCAGTTGCTGTCCTGCCAACCATGTGCTCTCACATCTCTTCTCCCCTGCTCAGGCACTGTCACATTCCTTCCTACCCTGTCAACATCCTCTGAATGGTCTACAAATGTGTGTGTGTGGGGGGGGGAGAGAGATTCTTCGGCTCTCTTTTATTGCATACGTGTACTGCATCTGGTACAATGGGGCTAGGCTCCGAAATCAGAGGAGCATCCAGATGTTTGTGCAATACAAGTAATAAATAATAATAACCAGTTAAACTAAAGCCCAAATTGTTCCAAATGAGATCTCACAATAAGTGACTTCATGAAAACATTGCTCACTAGTATAGATCTGAATGGTGACTCCCATTTTCACTTGAATTCAAAACTGAATTTACTTCTGACTTGCTTGTTTCTCTTTTACTAGTCTGTGTCTGTGAGCTATCTGCAATTTTTGCAAATATTTTGGAACATTTTCTCCAAGATTAAATTGTAATTGTTGGTATTTATGAGCTAAACTAACATTTTTTCTTTCCCTGAATTTGCTAGTTTTAAGATGGCTTGTCTTTTCTTTTAGTCCCTTTGTCCAGTCTATCCCACACAACCCCAATGTAAGTGATTTTTTTAAAAAGATAAATTATAAATTGTTCTCCTTCAAATCTCTTAATATTCACCTCTACCATAATGCCTGAAAAACATTTGATAGTGGCTAGACTGTGGGCATGCTGTGACTCTTGATTACTGTTCAAAATAGAAGTGTTTCATTATGACTTTGTCCTTCCCTTCTTTCTTTTTTCTCCCTCATTGTCGCTTATCATATGTTTAGATTATGAATTCTTTGAGGCAGTGACTATCGTCTTTAGTACACTGCCTAGCACAGTGTCCATGCCCTGATCATGGCCTCTAGCTGCTACCATAATATAAATAATTTCATAAACCTCAAATAATATAAAACCCAAGGTGTGACCCATCGTGCGGTTCAATCCAATAGACTTAAATTCAGAGCAGAAATTCAAAAGCATAGCCAATCAGTATAACTATACATAACTATAGATCTATCTATATAAACTGTATAACCTTTTATTTCTTTGCTTTTGTGCATTTGTGCATTTGAGTCTATGCATAGCGTAGAAGTGGGGATAAATGCAGTTGCCAATGGAGACAATTTAATATATCAGCAGCTGCTGAACATGAACCCTTGACTTAAATTTCAGGACAATATATTGCACATGTGCACAGAACCTGTCCTATGAGGGTTCAAGATTTATAGGCAGCTCCCATTAATTTTCTCTGACAATCATTTCCTGATAAATTTTCTTCTTTGATAAATAACTGTCAGATCCCACCTGAAATCCATTTTTTTCCACCAAGAAGATTTACTCGGTATACACTTATTTTCCAGATTTTATACAGATATTGATCAGTAATGAATAGCTGGATAGCACAGGAAGAATTTCAGCCAGAAAGAAATCATCAATTGAAGCCAAACCAAAACTGCATAAAATTCCAAAGCCCTTGATTCCCGCACTCTGGCAATTTGAGTGCAGAAGGTGGGGCCCTGCAAAGATTTTAAAAATTAATATTGGCCACTCCAGGCTTATATTAAACTACCGAGGTTACAGCTCTTCTCTCATCTTGGATGGGTAAATGCTGCCACCACCCAAGTGTAAAACCCCTTTCAGGACTCAGGAAGGAGCACTTGAGAATTCCTTCCTGCAGGGTACCATCACCCCCGCCCTTTCCCCCCCCCCCGGGGGAAGAGCTTAGAAAGAAAAACAAAGGAAATCAGCTGTTGCCACCAGCTAATTAAACATATGCACAAACCTCTTAGGACACAAAAAATCCAATTCTGTTCTTAAAAAATGGTAAATTTTATTAAAAAGGCAAAAGAAAGAAAATACATCTGGGAACTTAGGCTATTGCTAGATTTAAAAAGAGAAAATACAAGGATTAAGCATCAAGAATAACTTTATTGAGGTCCATTTTAAAGATTACAAGCAAAACAAAAGCATTTGGGGTTGGGAGTCCACAAGCTATAAAGAAATAAAAGGAGATAAACCTGATCATGTCTTCCTAGACATTTTCTGATCTACCGTACTTACACATCTGGGGTTTTAGAGGAGTAGCTTCTAGGTATGATACTGATGATTTTTCATAACGGGTCCCAAGCTTCTTACAGCATAGTTGCAGCCCTGTCTGCCTTTCGCTGGAGAATAGACAGACAGTCAAAAGGGAAGCCTTTTTTTAATTTTCAAAAGTTCTAGCCTTTCTATTGGCTTTTGTAGTCAGGTGCCCACTTACTCCCTTTTACCTATGCATCGCAGTGAGATTTTTAGCCCTATACAGGTAAAGTAAGTAGAAAACAGCTACTAAGAGGGATTTTGTAGCTAACTGGATGGCTGAGTGTCCGTAACAGGGAGCTCCCCCTCCCCCTTCTCTTATCACAGCTCTAGAAATAAGGTTCTGAGAAATTTAACACCAAAAGACTTTCAGAGAAAAACAGGGATTTTGTGCCTGATTTTTAAGCCCATTGTGGAACCCTAACTTTGGAGGTACTATCTAGGCACTTGCATTCTATGTTTATCTATTCTAGTCCTTTATGTTTGTAAATTGCTACGTAACTATTGATGGTGATGTACAACCCAGGAAAAGAATGACACAGACCTTTTGAGTTGAGCTGTATTAGAAACCAATATTCGTCAAACTGAAAGGGCAACATTGTTAGGAATTTATAATATATTGCTCAAGTTGCTCAAGACAGTATTGCAAGCGGCAGTCGGACAAAATCATAACTATGCCTAACCACTCGTTAATGTTCCTATGTATAAGAACTGTGACTTACCTCCCTGTAGTGGTGTTATTTAATCCTTGGTACTGTTTGAACACAACTACTTAGGATTTATAATTTAATGATGTTACCTCATCACTTGAAGTCTTATGTCAAGACTGCATGTCAGTGTTAAAGATATGCTTTGGTTCAACCAGGAGATAGGGACTTGATGCAGGAATTAATAGGCTAATTGTATGACCAATACCATGCAGGAGTTTAGATTAAATGATCATAATAATGGTCCTATCTGTCCTTAAAATCTGTGAATCTGTACTCAGCTAGCAATTAAATTTTCATTATCCTCAAATCCAAATCCAGTCTTTGCCTTTAAGTTTCACCTCAGTTAAAATTATCTTGTTTGTGTATTAGTTACTTATCTCAAAAATACCTATTGTATTAGTGTTCGGTATGCATTATACTTCCAGCTGATTGATCTTGGAAGGACACTGTTGTTTTAGTTCTGAAATTTGAATAACCTTTATATAACCTTTGTCTGGACCCTCCCCAAAAATACCCTCCCAAAAATAGTATCCTTGAAAGGCTTTGTCAGAGTTTCGATTTATTTCTCTGTTTGTTTCACAAATATATGACTAGGTTATAAAATCTCACTCTGGTCTTAAACTGAACTACAGTAAAACCTCCATTTAACGGACTAATTCGGGCGAGGGGGTGTCCGTTAAATCCAAAAGTCCGTTATTTAATAAAAAAACAAAAACGAGCTGTCGGAGCAGCAGGCCGCCCGCCACAGGGTCAGGGCGGCAGCTCTGCAGCCCGCTTGCTGCCGGGACCTGGGCGGCAGCTGGGAACCGTCAGCCAGCCCACCCGCAGGCGGGACCCGGCAGCCAACCTGCCCGCTGCTGTGACCCGGGCGGCAGCCGGGAGCCGGCAGCCAGCCCGCCAGAAATGGATCAGGAATGCATCAGACTTGCTCAGAAATTTTGTCCGTTGCATCCGAAGTCCGTTAAATCGAGGTCTGTTAAATCGAGGGTTTACTGTATTAAGCAATAAATAAATGTGTTTACCTGTTTAACCTATTTTCAAATAAATTCGGTACCTTTATTAAAGTTGCTTTTTCTTTTTAGAAAATGCAAACGCTTCCATTCTACAAAGTAATCTGGGAAATCCTTAACCCTTAATCTGATGGTTATGGATATTAGTACTTTGAATACACTTCCAGGGTGTTTCCTTTTGACTAGTTAATACCAGTCTTGCAGAGTATATATATTTTAATATATATTCAATATATGCATTCTCTGACTGAGTATTTATTCCAAAGGTAACTGATTACAAAGTGGAAGTTGTGACTGCCTGTTCAGCTACCATACACTTTCCTGGCAAGTTTTGTCCACTTATCCATCTGCCTTTTTTTCCTTTTTCCTTTATTAGCTGTTAAAATGAGAGTATGTCTGCACTACTGAGACTAAACTGGCTTATCCACACAGTTTAGATGAAGTTAAGACCTAAATAAGGGGTTTTTCTGACACCTCCCCAACAAAGTTAGGACTGGTCTACACTACAAAGATAAGTAGACCCAGGTATGTTACTCGGGTGGTGTGAAAAATTCACATCTCTGAGAGACATAGTTAGGCCGACCTAAGTCCCAGTCTAGATAATGCTAGATCATTGAAGAGTTCTTCCATCAACTTAGCTGCCACCTCTTGAAGAGGTGGATTTACTGCTTTGATGGAAGAACCCCTTCCGTCACTGTAGTAAGTCTCTGTACTGAAGTGCTGCAGCTGTGCCACTGTAACGGTTCTAGTGTAGACTATGCAATGTCTATACCAACATTGTGTCACTCTGACTAGATAGCACTTAGGGCAACACATAGTCAACATGGTTTTATTAAGTCACTGTAGCAGGCGACTTAAAGCGGTGGGAGGAGCATAGCAACGTGTACACCTTCATAATTTGATTGACGTAAACTGCCTCATGTCGATTTCACTTTGCATTGTAGATAAACCTATATGTTGATGGAAGCCATCTTCTGTCAACATACCTGTATCTACGCTAAGGTTTTTGTCAGCACAGCTGCATAGTCAGGGATGTAGTATTTTCCTACCCATAATAGAAGTAGTTATGGCAATATAAATTTTCAATGTAGACCAAGTCTAAGAAGAAATTGAAATAAGAGAAACAATGTTAAAGTGGTAAGCACTGGTGTTAAGCTCACAGAACCCATTAATGTTTATGATTAAATTCCTTGCTTGTTTGCAGAGGTTTGAAACACAGTTAAGCCACCCACTAGAAAACACCTTGACAACATAATGGTATGTTTTCCTCCTCTGCTGGGTCAAGGAAAACAGATACATAGAATAAAATCTTTGGGGGATAGGCATCTACGTGACATGTATCTTCCGGTCTTGCTGCTGAGGTGTCACTGTCCCCTCCGTAGGAACCTCACTTTCATAGAAGGAAAAAATGCCTGGCCAAGCAGGAGCCACAGAACAGCCTTTCTAAACAACATTTTTTCTTTCACTGCAGATGAAAATCCATGCTGAAGAGTTAGGTGAATGGATGGGACATTAACTAGTCCTCCATGGTCTAGGACTATATCAGAAGAGTCACACAGAACATCCCATGGCCATGTAGTCACTAGTAGCATGGCTAAAATATTTAGTTGTGTGGTCACTGCTATGTGTTTTGAGTGAGTGTGGTTATGGAAAGTGTGTGGGACCAGCAGAGCTGGGGACAGGGTTCCTTGCATCATTCCAGCCTCTGAAGACTTTCCTGATCCTATCACCTCCCCCATCCACCTCCTTCCCAGTCTCTCAGCCTAAAAGAGGAGGAAATCACAGCCCATATCTTTATGCATGAAAAGGGAAAAAGGGGTCCTTGATATCCTTGCATTATGGATAGGAGTACAAATTTAATTCTGAATGCCTATTTCCACATCTCCCATACTCATGGGTAATATCTTACACCAAAAATGGTGCCACTGAAATAAATAAATTATCTGACTCTTAGTTTCAATGTAAACACTGAGGTTATTTAAGAATAATTATTAAATGTAGCAAGTGTTTATTACTACTACTAACTTAATTTAAAATAATAGAAATCAAGATACAATTCAATAAGACAAGTGCAAAGTACTACAGGTGGGAAGGAATATTTACATGTGCAACTACTAAATGGGGGAAATAAGTGGCTAGGTGGCAATACTGCTTAAAAGGATCTAGTGGTTATGGTGGATCACAAATTGAATGAGTCAGCCAGATGATGCATCTGTGGAAAAGGCTAATCTCATTCTTGGTGTATTAACAAGAGTGTTGTAAGTAACACACAGGAGTTAATTGTCTGTTTCTGATTTATACTGGTGAGACCTCAGTTGGAGTACTTTGTACAATTTTAGGAAAGAAGTGGAGAAATTGGAGAGAGCAGTCCGGAAAACCTGACCTATGGGGAGAGGGTAAAAAAATATAAACTGGGAAGATTTTAGTCTTAAGAAAAGAAGACTGACTCGGGGAGTGGGGGGGGGCGGGACATGATAAGTTAAAGGACTGTGATCAGTTGTTCTCCAGGCCCACTGAAGGTAGGGCAACGAGTAATGGGCTTCATCTGCATCAAGGGAGTTTTAGGTTACATCTGAGGGAAAACTTTCTAACTATAAGAATAGTTCAGCTCTGGAATAGGCTTCCAAGGTTAGGTTTGGAATCCCCATTATTGGAAGTTTTTAAGAACAGGTTGGGCAAAAACCTGTCAGGAATGGTCTAGGTATAACGGGTCCAGTCTCAGCATAGGGGGCTGGACTAGATGACCTCTTGAGGTCCTTCCAGCCCTACATATCTATGAATCTAGGATTATTAAAATGTACAATGATAGTTATTAAACATATTTTCTGTTGCTGAGTTTTATACTAATGGGTCTTTATTTTCTTCCTAGTGATATTAGTCACTATGGTTACTTCCAATGTAATGTTCTTAGCCTGTCAGTATACATTTGAATAAATATCTGCTTAATTCAAACATGGTAGCTGTCTAATAACTGATGTAAAATGTAAGAAGAACCTCTAGAGCACACACTTACCAGTTAAAATCAATGTATTAGTTTCCTTGACTTACAATTCTAGTAGCTGCAGGAATTTTGTGACTACTTCAAACGTATGTAGATTTACACACTTCTAACATTTTTCATAGACATTGTGAAGTGTCAGTGATTTATTCTTAGGGAGTCAAAGAAAAAAGCCAAACTCTACTGCAGCTACCATACAGAGTTTTAACAGGTTGTTAGGACAAAGGGTATCTAAAATGAAAGGGCAACTGTGATGATCATTTAGATGCATTTGATTCATCTCATTGAATAGACTGGTTTGTACTGTGGAAGATTAAATTTCCTGTCTCCAGAACACTTCACTTGCCATTTATGCAAGACAAATTTTACAGTATAAGCAAGGTATTTTGAAGGACAGGTAATTTTTTATTTTATATGCTTATATTTTCTTTAAGTGAATTATGTATTTTCCCTTATGCCTTTAAAATTAATATTGATCTTTCTGAGCAATAAATCCTATTGCTGACCTCAGCAAGTAATCTAACTGTAGCTTGAAACCTTCAGCTATAAGCTGCATACATGCTTTGCTTCCAGCATCATATTTAGTAAGAAACCTTTCTTGGAGTTACACACTGTGGCTGCTAAGAAAACAGAAATTTATTGCAAATTGCATATAATACTCATTCTGTTTTAAATGAAACTGATGGTGACCAGAAATGGAAGATTACCCCTGTGGAAATTGCCAGTTATGACTGAATAGGGATAACCCAAACATGAAGGGGAGGGAAAAGATACAATTCTGCAAGATACTCTCTCTCTCTTTTTCACACAAACCCTGCAAAAATGTCTTGGTTTTGAAAAGGTGGAGATTGCATCTGAGCAGTAAAATCTTTCAACTCTTCCCAAATCTGTTATAGCCTGTAACCTAAAATCCACACAAATTTGAGTTCAAAGTGCTCAACACTCTACGACAGAATCCAGCATAAGGAACCAGTCCACTGTTTTATTCTGAAGATCTATACAAAATATAGGGCCTAATTCTCTTTAATACACTGGCTTTAACCCAGTGTAACTTTCCACTGATTGCTGATTGACAGCAGTGTAAATAAGGAGAACAATATTAATAATTATCTAGTTCTTAACTGGCATTTTTCATCAATGTTTCCCTTTTCCTTCACCCCACGTTTTTAAGAAAATGATAGGAGGAAAGATTCTTCAATGCCAACAATTCACATGCATGTTCATAGTTTCCTGGAGTTTGAGTCCAGACAGAGCTAGTCAGACATCTAGCCTGAACTGCTGTGTGTCACTGACCATTACACTTCACCCAGTTACTCCATATTGAACCAGTAACTTGTGTTTGACTAAAGCATATTTTGTTTTTGGCAAAAGCATATCTTCTAGAAAGGCACCCAGTCTTGATTTTGAAGACATGAACAAATGGAGGAGCCACCACTTCCCTTGGCAGTTTGTCCCAATAATGAATCACCCTCTGATTAACCAGTTACACTAGGATCCATGGAAATTCTTTCCTCTACTTTCTTCTAGACTGCTTAAAAATAAAGCATGCATAGAGGTGCTATTGTCTTCAAATACTTAACACCACAAAGTATTGTGAGCATTAATGTGATCTATCACACTGTTCATTATATGTGCTAATTATTTTTAGTATTAAAGATGGTCTGGGCACCAGCTGGATTAATGCCTCAGCTGTTGTGCACTTTTGGCAGTCTGTATGTACTGACTACTCTTATGTACTGTGAAGTTTGATTTCTTCCCAGAAAAAATGGGAAAACGTGTCTGCACAATTTCCCATGCGTGATGGATTTATTTTACCAGAAGGGAAAATGTGAATTCAGTGCTACATAGGAAAAAAAGAGAAATTCTGATTGGATGCTGATAGTCTCTTTGTAGAGCATCACAGCTCTCAACATTGCATAAGTCAGGTTAAACTAGAGTTTCCAAATAGTGCCATTTTATAGTTACTATGGATGTAAAACTTTATATAATGACTAGCCAAGAAATAAGAGCCCCTCTCAAATATCAGACTTTCTTGAGCCCCAACATTCACAAAACCATTTCAGCATGATGACTGAGTGCTGAAATACATGCCCAGGAAATTTAAACATTTAAACTTACCCACGCCTGGTCTGTTCTATAAGGTTAGGTTCTACTAATATTTCAGAAGTTTTTATTGTATCTGTTTTTTAATTACACATTTGTTTTTTTGGCACCAGTTTTGGTACTCAATACAATTCTCTCTGTTTGGAAGCTAGTGCATCTGTATTACTTTACAGCATATGCTGCAGAATGCTTAGTGTTAGTGAAAGCACCCATAACTTGCAATTGTACAGGGTAATGGAACTCATAGGAGCCGTGGCAAACGGAATGTAATCATTATAAAGGTGCAGTAAGCAATGCAAAACAAACAGGTGCATTAACAGATGGGGGTATATTCATAAATGTATGCCCAGTGGCACACAGTTCCTCAGTCTTCAAAACTTGAGGCCTAGGTAGAGCGCAGTCCACTGCACTACATTAAAGTCCTGTGGCTGGCTGTTAAAATACTCTTCTAATGCCTCCCTCAACCAAATAACTCTGGTAGGAGCTCTTCAAATAGCCTGTGTGCCTGGCTGTTTAAACACAGCAGCCAGTTGCTCCACTCCGTCATCCCCAATTTGTATTATGATGCGATCCCACAAGACAGGGCTCATTTCTCGGACCCAGAAGCGAGTGTCCTGTAGCTGCTTCATGAACAACACCAATAACCATCAATTGGTTTCACTATCTCCCACAGCCATCTTTCCTCCACTAAATAGTCATGTCCCCCTTTCCTGTAGTGGTTCTTGCAGCTCTGCAAATACCCAAACATTGTTTGTTCTCTGTTTGTAATGCTCATGATAGTACTGCAGGGCCGTGTTGGCTCCATGCTTCAGAGATGGCAGACAGTAAGAAGTGCCAGGCAGTTGTGTGGAATCTTTTAAAAAGGTACAAATATTATGGGTTATGGATGGCATCTTGGGATAAAGAAAGTTGCATGATGAAAAGTTGATCCCTGGCTCCCAGTCACGCCATGTGACTAATTTCTGCCCCACTATTTTTTGCCAAAATTTCTGCGCTGGCAAGTGCCATAGTGGGAAGTTGCACATTGGAATATCTACCCATGGTTCACTCCCTGTGCATCAACGCTGGCACTCTTGGGGAGTACACGAAGCACTGATGCAAAGAGCCAAGTATGTGCACACATGAATCATATACTAATTACAGTGGCTTCATGTAACCAGAGCTTACACTGGCCAAAGTGCATACTATAGACAGTGTAAGCTTTGATTTTTTTAATCAATGCCTCTTTTCAAATAAAGCTCAGATTTCAAGCAATTCTGAGGTGGCAACTCTTTTTGGTACTCACCCCAGGTGTAAATGACTACCCATGGTGCTTAGAGCTAATAAAATCTACAAAGATGTTACATTAAACTTATGTCTTGTCTACAGTAAAGGGAAAAGTTGATAAGCGCAGACAAGCCCTAAGTGTGAATGTATTAACTTCTCTGGGCCTATATATTCTCTGAGGGAAGTAAGTTGAATTTTCTTTTCTTTTTCTCCTTTCGTATTTCATAGCCCTTTAAAATATTACTTATTCTTTTGGAAAGCCTCCTGTGTTTCAGGTCTTCTACTCTGCTATATTTGCTCTGCATTCCCTAAAACAACATATCCTGGTGTTGAGTCAGGCAGCATGAAAAAGCGATGGAGGGACCAATTCTATTCCTGTTGAACATATTGGGAATGGGAAAACTCTCATGCTGCAAGTAATGATCAATAGCAGTGGTATAAAGGAACAACTGAGATGTATGAAAACTATTCTCACTCTTTTTGGCATCAGTATATTTGCAAGTAAAACGAAATGGTGAGCAGATATTCAGACTGGAAGTGATACAGGGAGTAGCACCTGTTCTCCTTTGGCTGTAATTTTTTTAACTCAATATAAAACCAGGTATATCAGTCAAATGCTGCATTTGTTATTAGCAGGCAAGGAAGTGAATTTGGTGAAGAAATATATCACAGCATAATTTTGCAAATAATAGCTTTAAAATCATATTTACCTCTCCTTACTTCAGTCTGTAATAAATGATTATGTTTAGAGCTTAATCAGATCATTCTAGTGCCTGTCTTCGGAGATATCAGGTAGTAGGGGTAGGTTAGCTGAAAGTTTATGACTATGGCATGATGAACCATTTTAAATTCTCTTACTGTGTAAGAAGGGGACGTGGAGTGGGATGATAATGTGTAATATATGTGTTGCACAAATTACCATAATTATGTAACATATGTAATGTCTAAATGTATAATATACCAGGAAATAAGAATGTTTTTAATATATTTAACAATTATGGGCTTTTTTCCAATTACTAATATTATTTTATTGCAGGAGTGTCTAGAGGCCCAAATCAAGGATCAGGACTGTGATTTGCTAGGCACTGTGCACATATAACACACAAAATGGTTCTTGCCCCACAAAAGACTTACATTCTAAGGAATGAGAGAGATGTCTATTGACAATGAATATTAGAAGAGGGGAGCAAATGTATTTCCTTGCTACCCACAATGTGTATTCTGCTGTTTTAATTGGTCTCATCTTCCATAATCTCAGTTGTGGTTTTTTCCCCAGTTTAAAGAGCTGTACGTTTTACAATTAAAGCCTGACATATGCCAGTGGGGTGTAAATCATTAGGTAATAACCATCTCCAAGGTGGGTGCTTAAAAAAAAAGAATGTACTTGAGGAATTATTCAAAGCAGTCAGAGCCTGATCCAGGAGATGCCGAACACCATCTGGGTTAGGGAAGGGCTCACTCCCCTGCTCAGCACCTCCCTGGATCAGAGATGAGTGTTGACAAAATTATAAAATGTTTTAAAACCACAAAGGTGCACTAGATTGCTATGTATATTATCTGTTTTTAAAGCTGCTACTATGAGCTATCAAGGGAGCTAGGAGAAAAATGTCAACTCAGTCAGAACATTATCAACCTAGCAGGATGCCTTTTTGACTGCTTTTAAGACACTATCATTTAATCCTTAATGGGGGTCATGGAAATATCTGAGAAGGTCAGAACTGGGCAACCAAGTGCCTGTGTTGACTTGAGATTCCATCATGCTCATGTGGATGATTTTTATTCAGTTTTAAAGTTTGTTAGCTGTTTCAAGGAGGGGCATTGGGGATGGTGGTGGTGGTGGTGTGTGTGTGTGTAGAAAGAGAATTCTCAAAAGATGTTGTGTATTTCTTTAATCTAAAATATGTGTTTGTCAAATATTGATTATTTTATCACACCTGAATTTTAGACTAGACTAGTCTTACAAGAGTAAAATGGAACAGAGATTTAGTCAATAGATTTCAGTAAAGAAACTATACAGCATCAGTTAATTCAAAATCTTTCAGAGGAGTGAATATTCTCATTCAAGTTCATAGCAATATCTGTCATTGTGGTTGCATGAGCATTTGCATTCTAAGAAGTCACTTAAAGCTGCTTACAACTTTTTTTCAACTTACCTTGGGTTTGAAAATTGGAAGATTCATTTTCAACCGAAGATTTTTTTTCTTTGTTACAGCAAAAAAGATTCAACCACTTTTGGGAATGAAATGGGTGGACAAAAATGTACTTTTTCCATTATAGAAAGATATAGTGTCTTCCCCTCACATCTGTAACCCTTGGTGGGGTAGAAGTTTGAAATTTTGCAGAAATTCCCTATACCGCAGAGGTATAATTCTGTGGTCTGGTGAAAAGTGGTTGTAACCTAAAGCAATACATAGTTTCTAAAAGGATTGTATGCATGGGTACTGAATTTTTAAATGTGGTCACTTAACATTCTGACATTTTACTGGTTTTGCACATGTGTATATAACTTAGGAAAAATAGTAGGAAGCCTTGCCCTCCCCTGAGGGATGATACATAAGGAGTAGGACATGGTTTTGTAAAATAATGTTTTAGGCACTTTCTTTTGACTATCTGGTGCTGACCACTGTCAGAGATACTGGACTAGATGTACTACTACTTTGACCTGTATGGCAATTCCTCTATTCTGTTCTGTGTGTTGTGGAGAATGTAATGCGGTTTGTTAGAATCGGTGATGGATTTATTTGAACTAAAATCTGCAATATGAATATTTCATGACATTCTACATCTTGATTTCCAATTCATATACAGTGTAGCAGCAAACTGTTTTCATTGTCATCTGTAGAAAAATGACACCTTGCACTGTTCTGTGTCATGATAATGTTCTCAAACTGTCTAATAAGCCACAGTTCACCTAACATCCAAATTCCTTCTAAGTAGCTGTCTTCAGTTTTTAAAACAGGATAAACAGGAAGCAAAATATGCACATGCATTCCCTAGTCAGACTGCTGGGCAAAGCAAAGAACTTCAGCTTTTCTATTGTGACTTAGGATATGTCTACACTTCAGTTAGACACCCACAGGGCAAGGGCTGTGGGGCTTTTTAATTGAGGTGCATGTGCTCAGTGTGCATCCCAAGCTTGGGGTCCCTCCAAACTTGCAGTGTCCTGGAGCCTAAGCCCAAGTGTCTACACCACAGTTAACCGTCTGTTACCCCGAGCTCCACAAACCCAAATCAGCTGGTGCAGACCAGCACGAGGGTTTTAATTGCAGTGTAGACGTACTCTTAGTGTTCACATTGAAAGTATAGTTTGCTTTTTTGTAAAGTCCATGGTTACCCTCCCAGCTTTCACATGTGCCCTTTGTATTTTGTGACACTCTACACCTCGGGGGAGCAACCTGTAACCCCCATATTCCTCATCTATATAGGATTGTGATATTGCATATAAAACATGCCATGTGGGGTATCGGGGAAAGATTATCATCTGCTGAAATCCATTGTTCCATCTAAATGTATATCTTTAATGCACATAAAAGGATAAGAATTGTGTTGTGGGACTTTCACTAAAATATGCTGTGGGTTTGGGAAGCACCCAGATACTAGCTCTCCAGAGACAATGACAAGGGAGGTAACCAGCTCCTGGATGGGTGTTGAACAGACATCACCAGCCATTGTCCAGGAAAGGAGCTACAATGCAATGACCCATTTGCACAAGGCCACACCCAGGGAATTGCTCAACCTTATCTGGTGACTCAACAATGCTCACCAGACATGCCTGGATTTGTGTTCTCCAAGCACATGGACTAAGGGTATAAAACAGAACACAGTGGCCCCATGCTTGGCCTTTTCTCCCCCCTTCACTCAGAAGAATGAAGACTCCAACAGAGGAGACTGGCCCAGGTTTCAAGGGTGAAACCTATGTACTATGAACTGCAACATCCAGTGGCATGGGAAAAACTGCTTAATCCAGTTGCCCAGTCTAATAGGGTTGAGAGTTTAGACTGTGTGCTTATATTTTGTTTTATTTTAGTACCACTTTGACGGTTTGCCTATTGTGACGATTTGGGTCACAGAATCCCCCCTAGAGAATGCCGCCTGATGTGCTGAGACTACTTCTAAGCCCCTTTTTCCTGGCAGTTTAGGATTTCAGTGCCCTGCGTGGTTGTGCCAGACACTAGCCTGCTACAAACACAGACCCAGGTCTGAACCATGTCCCCCAAAAGCTTCAGGCTTAATTGAAAACAGCTTAAGAAGTGTTCCTGTCTCCAGCACCCAGACACCCAGTTCCCAATGGGATCCAAACACCAAATAAATCCATTTCACTTTCTGTAAAGGTTATACAGGATGAACTCAAGTTGTTCACCCTCTATAGCACTGATAGAGAGATATGCACAGCTGTTTGCTCCCCCAGGTATTAATACTTGATCTGGGTTAATAGCATTTATTAAATATAAAAAAATAAGATATAAGTGGTTCCAAGTAATAACAGACAAAACAAAGTAAATTACCAAGTAAAATAAAACAAAACCACAAAAGTCTAAGCCTAATACGGTATGAAACTAAATGGAGGTCAATCTCACCCTCAAAGATGTTCCAATAAGCTTCTTTTACAGACTAGACTTCCTCCTAGTCTGGGTCGAGCAATCACCCACACCCCTGTAGTTTCTGTCCTTTGCTCTATTTCTTTCAGGCATCATTTGGGGTGGAGACGCTATCTCTTGAGCTAGCTAAAGACAAAATGGAGGGGTTTCCAGGGACTTATATAGTCTTTCTCTTGTGGGTGGAAACCACTCTCTCCTTCTGTGTAAAATCCCTCCACAAGATGGAGTTACGCAATCACCTGAGCAAGTCACATGTCTATGAATGATTCAGCCTTTTGCAGGCCAACACCATTGTTTACAATATTTAGAACATTTCCAGGAAAGCTTAGATGTGGATTGACATTTTTCAAGGTCTATTGTTAGCTAAGTACTCCCAATTACTTGAATAACCCCTTAACACTGCCAAATCTGCCTTGTGTGCTTCCTACAGGTTACAAAGGCTGATGCATAGCCACTTTCCAGTGATGATGTGATGAACCAATTAAAAGATTTGCACTGCTTGTCTTGAGCAGTGCAAGGCAGTATATTCCTGAGGTATAAGGCTGGGAGCTAGGTTGACTTGGCTGGTGCCTTTCTCTGTGATTCATGAGTGGCTGTGGGAGCATTCATCCAATCTAGCTAGGTGTGGGGCTCCCCATGAGGTTGTGCTGAGTGATAACAACACCTGGCTTGCTGCTTGTCAATAAGAAAGCATTGTGAGAGACAGCCCAGGCTGGAGAGGTAAGGGGGCACAGTGGTCCCACAGTACCAGGCTGAACCCCGGGGGTCCCATATAAGTAATTAGGAACTAGACATCATTGGATTACCTTATTTCTCTCCAGTATTTTTTTTTGTTTGTGAAGTATTTTGTTTGTTTCATTTCTATAATACATTAGTGCAGTTTTATTTAGCTGTTAGATCACCCAGTTATTGAAAAGTTAGTGTACACAACATGAAAAGAAATGAATCATTCACCCATTCCCAGTCCTTTGTTTCTTTTGCTGATTGAAGGGTTCAATAAATTACTGTGGTTGGTAATGACTATAAACGTTAAACACTATTTTTATCTATTCAGCTGTGTTTTAAATACAGCATTGGGATCTATCATTCTGTCATGGGCAGAGGTTTTGGAAACACTTGACAACTTATAATTTTTCCTCCTTCACATATTCATGAGAGGGAAAGATTATGTATGCAAGCAAGCAATAACTTTACACATTAATTATTGAGTCAGATATCAGGACGACTACAGCTCTGTGCAAGACAGTTCATGGAAATACTTTGAAGAAGAAGAAAAGAGAGGGAGAGCTCCAGGGCAAAAACCAGAGAGTTTAACTAACAATGGATTTTGTCACAGGGCTGTTTCCCCTTAACGCTAGTTTAGGCATTTTGGAGTGTAGATTAGGCATTTGGCATAAACTCCTGATGACTGTGAGGGTTGGTTTGTGGTTGCAGCTCCTCCGAGGGACCATAGAGGAAATAAGTATCAAAAGCATAATTTCTTGTTGGGCTATAAGTGTGCATGGGTGGTGTATGCTTTACATCCATTAGGGTGGCCTTGCCCAGGCTATTTCCCTACCATTTCCTAGACTAACGTTTTACCAGATGGGGCAAGGAGACAGCAGACTGCCATTTTCACTGGCTTTTGCACAGGCTACACATGGTGCACAGTGGGGTTCTTGCATTTTTTCCCTCTCCAATATGTGTCTTCCCTGCTTTACTCATGAAATACTCCCATCCTCATGCATGATAGGGTGGGTTCATGGCTGGCTAGGAGAACACTTACTATACTAGTAGTTCTCAAACTTTTGTACTGGTGACCCCTTTCACATGGCAAGCCTCTGAGTGTGACACCCCCCTCCCTATAAATTAAAACCACTTTTTAACATATTTAGCACCATGATAAATGCTAGAGGGGAAACAGGGTTTGGGGTGGAGGCTGACAGCTCATAACCTCCAATGTAATAACCTCACAACCCCCTGAGGGGTCCCGAACCCCAGTTTGAGAACCTCTGTACTATACAATGGTGGCTTATGCTGTTGACTGCAACAAGTATGATGGCTATCTTTGGCCCCTGGCCATATTCCCTCCTTTGGGAAATCATATCCTCTTCCCCTTACTTCAGTTCATGGTGCTCTGTTGGCCCCTTCCTAGTGTTGTACAGAAATCATGCCCTGCTGCTGAGTGGATATGCTTGGAGAAGGAGGGGGAAGAAGTCTTCTAATATCCCTCCATCTACATACTAGTGTGACAAAGCACACTAGTATGTAGATGGACATCTACTATCTCTTTTTGACATCTACTATCTCTTCAGACTAGATATACATTGGCATCATTTTAACATTGTTTTGGTGTGATGACTTATCCCTGAAGAGCTGCATTAATGCTGTGTTTGTTTCATCATAACATAATCTATAGATTTGAAATTACACAGTGAAGTTCCTGTCAAGTACAGGATTTAGCACATGATCTAGAATTATGTTTCTTAAACACAGGATAGTCATCTTCAACACAGAAGTCTATATTAATATAAACTGAGGGTATATGGCTCCCCATTATCCCTGTGTCTGACTGACTTTGAAGTAAATTTAGTCCAGAATGATGGTGGCCATAACTGGGAATCTTAAACATGGGGACGCTCTTAGTAAAATCCCCAAAATAAAAATGTAAAGTCTTAAGCATAACCCCACAAAAGCATAAATATTCCATGCCGAGGCCTTTGAGACTTAACTCCTTTCACATTTGATGAATGAAAGTTATACTTCTTCATACATGGTATGACAATACATGTTCATACACACATACTGAAACACTATAGCAATGAAATATTTTTCACTGATGTGGAATGTCGCCCAATGGTGTTGGGACTGCAGTATGCCTTGTCACAAAGGTGATGTTTGGCCAGACAAGGGCCTATGCATAGGGGACTATATTGAGAGTGCTGTGGAAGCTTTAACTATGTATTATCGTGTTTTGTGGATTTATTTCCCAATGGTATTATAACAAATATTTTGACAAAAATTGTAGCTTAATTTATTTTTTCTAGTGATAGACTTTTTTGTTTTTAGTTTGTCAGTGCAGCTTAGTCGCAATAGCCTTCCACTATTGCTTCATTTCTTTTTGACATCTACTATCTCTTCAGACTAGATATACATTGGCATCATTTTAACATTGTTTTGGTGTGATGACTTATCCCTGAAGAGCTGCATTGATGCTGTGTTTGTTTCATCCTAACATAATCAATAGACTTGAAATTACACAGTGAAGTTCCTGTCAAGTAAGCACAGACAAGTGTACTGTTTAAAAGATGTAGAGCGGGTTCTTAACATTTAATAAACTCCAAAAATATTAGGTGACTTACATATCAATTTTATTCATCCATCTGTGCATCTATCCAGTCCATTCGGTTTGCCTTGCCAGCTGCTGTATACATGTAACACTTCTACTAGAGTTCCACCACTGGTTTCCTGGCTCTTTTAGCATCTATTTCTAGTTTTTAATCTGTGCTTTTCAAGGTCTCTGTAATGCTGTGGTAGAGATCAGAATGAGGCCACCCGTCGTCTTGTATTTTTTGTAAAACAGGACATACCTTCATGGCATTTTAGAAAGAGTATTTAACAATGAGACAAATGCTAAATTACTTTCTCAGTCCAAAATTACACAAAACTCCACTACATTCCATAACACTATAATCACGAACAGCAACAGAAAACCACCAGCTAAGCCAAATTTTGCATCCACAACAACCTCAACTCACATGCCTGACTTCTTGCTGACACTTGCTGACACCTGACACTTGCTGATTCCACAACAAATTCTCTTGCTCTTTCAACATGTAACAAGCAGACCTCCAATTCCTCACAACTTGACCTCCGACCTCAGATTGATTAAACTAAATCACTACGACACATCTGTTTGTAGGTAAAGGCTATACACATAGTGGAAAAGTCCATTTTTTGGCAGTTAACTCTGAGCTCATACTTATTTTTAAGATTAAGTGATTCTTAACCTTGTGGGTTTCAGTGTACTCACAGGGTGGGTACTCCAGCTCTCTGACACTCAATCCAGCAGGGTCTTGTGAAGCCCCATCTGTACACAGCCTGGTACATCCAAGGTTCCTCATGGCACTGCTACCTAGACCTGGTGCACTGCAGAAGCACAGAGACTCATCTCCTATCATTCCTTCATACTCCCAACACATACATGCTCCCCTCCTCACTGAAGCCTATTTCTCATCTTGCCCATTCCAGACTTAGGCATATTTGTCTTTCATAGAATCATAGAAGATTAGGGTTGGAAGGGACCCCATGAGGTCATCTAGTCCAACCCTCTGCTCAAGGCAGGACCAATCCCCAACTAAATCATCCCAGTCAGGGGTTTTTTAAAGTTAGGCCTTAAAAACCTCTAATTCCACCACCTCTCTAGGTAACCCATTCTGGTGCTTCACCACCCTCCTTAATATCCAACCTAGTCCTCCTCCACTGCAACTTGAGACCATTGCTGCTTGATCTTTCGTTCTGTCATCCTACTCACACACACACCCTACCATTGCTCCACATACACGCTTTTCCTCCTACACTGTCGCTTATTGCAGCAGCACCATGACACCAGTCCCACTCACCTTACATGTCCCTTGCTATTAGCTGCCTTACCTGGTTCTCAAGGGTTAAGGGTGTTAAAGGGTGTATTATGAGCAGAACCAGAGATTCGGGAAGGTAGGCTTAGTAGTGTCAAAAAACAGAAGTATGACAATTCCATCAGTTCTCATTGTGGAGCTCACCTAGATTATGACAAAGCATGGGAGTAACTTTTAGTTGGTTTTATATAAAAATTTGAAAAGTGACCTCTCGGTGAGATACTATCAGTGCTTGTATGTGGGAGAAATTTGGACTTTATTCTGTGTATGTTCTTATGCCATCCTCATCACCGTAGACTCTGAGAGCTTCCCTGTATAGCATTTAGCAACGTGACTACCATCAGTTACAAGTGATTTGTTCTGTCTCTCATCTTCTCAGCAGGGGAAGAATTGTGTGTACAGTAGGTGTTTTGTTGTGGGTTTTGTCTTTGCTTGTTTTTTAATGTACCTGCTGTTCTGTGTTTATATTAGAGAAGATGGATCAAAGAATGTGCCCTGCATGTGGAGCTGATAGTGGGGAGGTTTCTGATGGCCCCTAGTTCCCATGGCGGTTCATTCCACAGTCTTGGACTACTGAGAACTAACTCTCTCTCTCTCTCTCTCCTCTCTCCTTCACAGATCAACTTTGTTCTTGTGGTAAAAAGTTCCATTGTCCCTGAACTGTAGCACTTTAGGGTCTCTTTGGTATCCTGGGCCCAAGCCCTTGAGTGCTGTGAAGATAAAGACCTTGACACTTATGTCATTGTTACTGTGAGCCTTTAGGAAAAGGAGCCAACATAATTTGAGTCTCTCATGACTAAATAAAAATTTTTAAAAAATGTTTTCTCTGAGAAGTTTAGTACATTTTTGAAGGAAAACTATTTTAAAAATTCAGTTGGTCTAGGACAGCAGTTCTCAAACTAGTTGAGACCACGACCCCTTTTTGTGATCCGGCGGCGCGATGCGACCCCTCCTCCGAAAAGCCTCCGAATTACAAAAAAAAAAAAAAAAAATTAAAAAAACACCACCAAAAAAAAAAAAACCACTCGTGCGCCCCGGTCCCCCGACCCCGCTGCGGGCGGGCTGCTCTAAGAAGACCTGCTATGTTAAATATGGATACTAATTTCAATAATTTAAGACTGAAAAGAAGGAATTTAGTCCCACTTTATAGTTAAGTTTTAATTGAGATTTAGTCATTAAAGTTTTTACTGACACCTTCACAAAAGAGCAACATTTAGTTAAAATTGTTAAGTATATTCTTTTAGATATTTGAAAGCCATTACTATGTTAAGGGGGTTGTCAAAATACACTTACCAGAATTAAACTTTTTAAAGTGCTACTCAGAATCAATAAAACAAAATATATTTTTCGTCGTATTATTTTATATATGGAAACTTCATATTGTATTAGCCAAAGTTATATTGTATTTGCAGAATGGGCATGTAAGGTGCTGTAACTGCATATATAAAAGAGTGCAGGAAGGAGAAGCTTCCAGTTCTATAAAACCCTCAATTTCCCAAAGCAACTACTGTCATAATTTCTTCAAGGGTCAGAAAGTAGAAGATATAATTCCACTTCATAGTACAAGTCTCTATCAGAAATTTTCTGGGAAAAAAAAACACCCTACATTTTATCTGATAGAGTGAGGGCTAGGATGCGCTAATCAGTCTCTTTAATTTCCAGATTCTATGATTTTCTGGCTAATGAAAATACAGTGATTGCTAAATGCCATAATTTATTTGAAGGGAAAATGAGGAAAGTACTCTATTATAGTTAAGAGGGTAGGAAAAACACAAGCAGCGATTTTCTTACATAACCACAACTTTAAATTATAGTTGCCACAAATTTCAGCACTTCTATTGCTTGCATGTTGCCAGCGGCAAGTACTGGTGTCACAGAGTCCCCGGGGCGATGGTCTGGAACTGCTCCCTATGAAGCCAGTCAGGACTCTGGGGGGGAAGCTTCCTCTCTGTGAACAGCCTGTCTCCAGGGCTAGGAGCTTCACAGCATACAGCTTCCACCTTCCTGGGTCTGACCTTGGAGCATTCAGCACCTTCTGACCCTCTGTGCACTCCCCACAGTGAGCCCGCCCAGGCGGGGTCCTGGGGAAGTCCGTGGGTCCTTCACCCCAACTGCACAGTCATACGTGACTCTCAGCCAGCCACTAAAACAGAGGTTTATTAGTTGACAGGAGCATTATCTAACACAGAGCTTGTAGGTAAAGCAAATGCGACCCCTCTGCTGGGTCCATTTTGGGGGCTAGAGAGCCAGACAGCCTGCCTGTAGCTCTCCGCCTCTTCCCAGCCAGATCCAGACTGAAAAAACTCACTCTAGCTCCTCCTCTGCTTTCCTTTGTCTCTTTCCTGGGCCAGGATGTCCCCTGACCTCCCTTCCCCACCTAGGCTCAAGTTACAGCTTCAGGTATGGACATCTTCACACAATAGTCAGAGGAACCATTAAGAACATTTCCACTCAGTCACAACTGGGCGCTCCACAGCTGACTCCATGAACTGCTGCTCCCTGCCAACAAGAAGAACAGCCCAGCTTGAAATGGTACTGCTGTGTTGCAACCCCATAGTAAGACAACATGGGTCTAGAACCCAGGCCTTCAGAACTGCCAAGAAGTCATATGGCATTTTAGGAGAAGTAACGATGAGCCAAATCTTAAGTTACCTTCTGAGTTCAAACTTAAACAAAACACTACAGTCCTTAACACCATAATCACTAACCAGCTTCCGTTCCACTTCCCTTAACCCACTGTGGACAAAGACCATGGGAAGTCTCTCCTCACAGATTGGACAGGCAGCAGCTTCCTGGTTCCTGATTGGATCTCCACCCTATATAAACCCAAGGGGCCGGCCAGGAAGTGTACAGGCAACAATGCAGATCTCCTGTAGCTGCCAGAACCATTCCTATGTTTGAAGTCCTGGCTTTGGCCTTGGCTTGATTTGGATTTTGCCTCCTGCCTTGGACTCTGACCCTCGGTATCGACTCTAGCCTGGAATCTGACATTGAATTCCTCTCATACTCCCAGCCTTAGGTTTGCTCCTGCTCTGAGCCTGGGCCCTGACTGCCCTTATTGGGACTGCCACCCGTCCACCAGGTCACAACCCCACTTACTCAGTTGCCTGACTGCCCAATTGTCACGTAGGGTAACAATGCAGGGGCACCATCTCAAGCCAGGCTGTTCTCATTGTTGGTGAGAAGCAGAGGCACATGGAGCCAGCTGCAGAATGGGTTCCTGCTACTAGCAGCGGCATCCAAGGGTGAAATGTGCCCCACATGGCACGGAGCTGCAGTGCAAGGAAGGGGTGTGGAGAGGGCAGCCTGTGGCAGTACTGGGACAGGAGTGCCCAGTCTATGTGCTCCAAACTGTTATGGCAACTCCCTCCGAAGTTCAGGGGAGCAGGGGTGGATGTAGAGCAGAGGTGTGGTTTTGATGTGAGTATACCCAAACCACAACTTTTAATAAACGATAGCTGTACCTTTTGAACAAAAAACTATTGCAGCTTTCCTCCAGCCTTAACTATAGTAGTGATTGCAAAACAATACCCTGCTCTCACACCGCCATATGAATAAAACATGACAATGATGTATATTACATTGAGAAAACTGAACCATTTCCAGTGTTTGATCGTTTAAGTGATTTTTCTTTGACTGTGGATGTTCATAATGGATGGTACAGTCTCAAATCCAGTTGATGTCCTTGGGTGTGAGGCTTAACATTTGGATATTTGATTTATCCGAATGATATTTAAAAGTCAAACAGTCACTCAGCTTCCCATTGGCTAGGTCTATACAAGGTCATGTAGACAGGTAATTCCAGTTGTCCAAAGTAACATAATTACTAATTTACCTACCCTTCCGGCATTTCGGCAGGAGGTCCGTGGGTCCAACGGCTTTGGCTTACCCGCCGCTGACATGTTGCCGAATCCGTGGCACCCGTGGACCTCCAGCAACCATGCCGCCAAAGCCCGCCTGACTGCAACAGGCCACCCCCTGCAACTTGCCCCTTGCTGTGCTGGTGCCTGGAGCCGGCCCTGGTCACAGGTGCTCAGTTGCTACTGTGATGAGCATACTGTAAAAACATCTATAGAGTAGAAAAGAATATTTGTCGGACACACACAACACTTACTACTTTTTTTCCCATCCATATTCATGGACTATATGAATCTGAGGCCAGAATTGGGAGAAGTTAGTGGTGAACAGCATCTTCACTAAGTGCAGAGCCCCTACCTGCAACCTGTCTACCTTCCAGGTCACCGTTTACTGTTCCAGAGGAACTCAAGGCCAGTACTTAAGGGCGATGTTCTTCTACTCCCTTAAATTTGAACTGTGCCTTTTCTCTTTTCCTGCTGCTACCCCTAGTTCTTCAGAAAATTTGATTGGACAAAGCACCCAAATGGCCTGGACAGTTTTGGTTCCCAGACCTCCTGACTCAGGTAGTTTAATAGTTTCTCACAAATTATCCACTTTCCTGCATTATTCCCAAATAGGGTGACCAGATGTCCCGATTGTGTAGGTACAGTCCCAATTTTGGGGTCTTTTTCTTATATAGGCTCCTATTTCCCCTCACCCCATTCCAATTTTTTACACTCACTGTCTGGTCACCCTATTCCCAAAGCCCCATGCTTCCAACCTAAAGAATTCTCTTGATGAAAGACAAACATGGATTTTGCCTGCAAAGAACAAAACACATCAAAAAGTCACCTAGACTGTTCATTGCCATGGCTGAATGACTGAGAGGAAAAGCCATTTCCACCCAGGGAATCTCCAAATGGATCTCTGGTTGTATCCTACCTTATCAGTAGCATGGCTTACTGATAAGCAATGGCTTATCAGGCTGCAGCATGGAGTTCCAACATGAGTCCACAAGACATTATGCCTTGGTCCAGGCCTCCTCTGCTGATTCTTCCTTTGGGACAGCGGTTCTACAAGCAGCCATATTGGCTGCATCCTCAGTCTCCTCCTTTCTGAGTATTACTTGTCAGTTACCCACCGTGGGTGAATACACTCAAAGAAAGAGAAGTTACATACCCCTTTGTAACTGGAGTTCTTTGACATGTGTGGTCCCTACCTGTATTCTACTGTCTATCCTCTTTCTGTGCTTTGAATCACATAGAGAAGGAACCGGAGAGGTGGTCAGTATTAACTGTTATGTCCTTGGCGTGGAGCATGAGGAGAGCAAGGTCTCAGGCATAGACTAACATACACTACTTACAAGAACTTTCCGGTCTCAGGTGCTTGGAGCACATGCGTTTCCACAATGGAATACAGAGAGACACACATATCTTGAAGAACTCCAGTTACAAAAGGGTAATGAAATTCCCTTTTATGTGTGTGTGTGTGTGTATCTGTCCATAGGAAAAATACATTTGTTTCTTTTTGTTAATTGCAACTATAAATAAGGCATTGAGAATAGCAGTTAGAAATTGGTGATGTGTTTATTGTTCAGATATTGTGAGGCAGGCAGATGAATGAATCATTTACTTCCATACCCGAGCGGCTAATAAAGGTTTCAAACAAATAAACTCTGTCACTGTGATGTGTCTGCCCTCAGGCTTCTCATTCCTGAGGGGGAAGTCTCAATCTATCCCTTTTTGCTGTAAAATGCTCTGCTCCGTCATGCTCCTTCAGTCACCCACAGCTGTTGCGGCTGCTGATCTCTTTCCTCTTCATAGCTTCTGAAATCCAAACTGTTCCGGTGCCAGGTGCATAGCACTCACCTCTGTGTCTTTCCCAGTGTGATGGATATACAGTAATTGCTAGAGCAGATGTGTCTGTTGCTGGGGAAGGAGCTAAGGATTGCTTTCTTTCTTAAATAAGTGTAAATACATTTTTTTAATGTGTGCCCTTGTGTGTATTTTGAGCCACATATTTTCATGTTTCTGAGGAGATGATAAACACGTTTGCTGATTATTTCATAGCTAATGCCCCACCAGTCCTTTCTCCTAACATCTGAATATAATTTCCTGCCCTTTGCTGTGTTCTACAATTACCTCCCACATCACTTATGCCCATCCCCCACCATTTTACATAGAAAAAAATGAATTCTTGCTGATTAGTTTGTTGAATTATCTTCGTCCTTCCTACTCCCTCAGAACAAGTCTGAGTAACCCACAATCCTCATGTGCCAGCCCCAGCACTATAGCTGCAGTTCACAGGGCACTATAAAGTAGTGTGTGATTTTACATGCGTTAGAGTAGAAGTAAAGAAACTTTACTTTGTCTTCTGCATAGCCATAGTTCAAATCTTTTAAAATTATTTAGGTTGCATGAAGATTTTGCTCCTAGCAGTGCCCTGGTCATGTTTCCTCCCACTTCATCTGCATATGACCCACAGTGGCCTGTGACGGTGAAACTGAGAGGTGGCACACTTGGGCGGTCACAGTATCAATAGCCGGGGAGAAAAGAGCAACCTCTGGGAAAGTACAGCATTCCAGCTAGACGACTCAATTATTCCAGAGTATTCTCAGTGTGGATACAGGTATTTCCACCGGCTCATTTTCTATCATCAGAAAGGACATCTCAGCAGGAGAGGGAAATTCATTTTGAAATGGAAGACCCAGGGTATGAAAATGGGCAATTATTTATCCATCTTGCATGCTCTCAGATGCTGAGCACCAGAGGGTTCTACTCTGTCCCTCTCCCCTATGTTCAGTGAATATATGATGCTCTGAGGAGGGCTAATAGGGACAAAGTGTGTGCAGTAGTTGGATGATGTTCAGATGCAAATGTCCATTACCACCAACCTGGCTGCTGAAGTGGAATGAATGGCCTAGAGCCTGATTCTCATTTACAGCGATCTGGCAGTGTAACGGGATATTAGGGTAAATGAGAATCAGACACTAGTGTCAGAGATAATTCTGTTCCTGATGAGGGCTAGCTAGCTGAGGCTCAGTCTGAAAAAGACAGAGATAATGTTGTTTGGTTTGGGCAAGTAGTCAGTAAAATGGGTTAGAATAACAGTGCCTCTAATTGGTGACATGGAGGGATTATTTGTGAATGGGGTTAGAAGAGCCATGAATGCTAGCTGATGCTTGGGTAGCAGTCATGTCAGAAAGCACGCTCATCCGTCTGTGTTTGGTAAGCTGAGTTTGTGATGCAGACTTCATTGTGCTTATCCAACCCTTTGTCATCTTGTGATTAGACTACTTTAATGCAGTCTATTTTGAGCTACAATTCAGCACCTCATATATTAGGTTGAGCTTTACATCAGGAGCACAAAATATATTCCTTCAATAGCTGTTCCTTTTCGCCAGTGGCTTCTGGTTGGAATTCAAGGTATTATTATTGACCTTTAAAGTGTTAAATGGTTTGAGCCTGGGTTATCTAAGAGACTGCCTCTCTCCTTGTTCCACATTGCCACATTTGTGGTCAGTGGTGGAACTTGTGCTGTAGAGCTGCCTTTCTAGAGAAGAGGAGGGAACTGCCTTCAGGACACATTCCAGTAGGACAGCTGGAGTATGGATCATGCCTGGCTTTTCCTGGTCCACCAGAGCCTGGATTTGTTAAAGTTCCAGACATATTTCAAAGCTAATCTCTCTGCTGGCCATTTGAGGAGGGGAGGGATAGGACAAAAGAGTTGATCAAGGTTATTTATCTGTAAGGGATAGCTCTGGTTATAACTGTGGGCACTGACAGGATTTAAGGTATTTCGTTTTATTCCTTGAGTCCCAGCTCCGCTGGTGAAGAACAGATGGATAGTTCTTCCTTATAAACAGATTAGACAAATTCACAGCTAATGAGATGGTTTCTTTTTGGCGTCTTCCCCTTGGCCAGTCTTTGATCCCTTCCACATCTCTCCTCAGTCTTTCACTTGCCTTACTAGTTAAAAGTGTTGTGCTATAGCCTACTGCTTTTGGGGCAGTAACATTTTCTTTTTCCTTGCAGGGATTTTTTTTTTTTGCCTGCAGTTCCATTTTTTCATAACAACATGTAAATCAATATGTAATTAGGAGTTTGTTCTATACATGGTACAATTTGTACTGTCTTTGTCCTCCATTGAGATCACTGAGATAGTGACCATCCTCCAATGTATAGGGCAAGATATTCATTTCATATGTACTTGCTTCCAAAATAAGAGGGCAGTTTATAAAACTTCTAATAAAATTCTCCACTATACCCATCAGGTATTTTTAACAATTCTACAGTATCCTGTATTGTATATTCTGTCAATTTTTCATAAATTCGATAGTATCCTTTACCTCTGAAATTTCTATAGAGGAATTAAACCTTTCTGTTTCTGCTTCTGTTTGTGACTGTGCATTTTAAAAAGTGTATGCGTGTGTCCTTTAAACAGTGGTTCTCAACGGGGGTATGGGAACTGAATATTGTTCACTGAAATGTAAGTACGATATTTATATTATAATTGATTTACAATTATATGGTAAAAATGGGACAGTAATGGTGTGCTGCGATATTTTTGTATTTTTATGTCTGATTTTGTAAGCAAGTAGTTTATAAGTGAGGTGAGACTTGGGGGTACACAAGACAAATCAGACTGCTAAAAGGGGTACAGTAGTCTGGAAAGGTTGAGAGCCACTGCCTTAAAAGAACAGAACTGCAATTCACTTTGAATGGATTGGATTTATACTTGAATAGATTTTTATTTTATACTTAATTTTGATCATTCCTTCTCAAAGGCATAATGTCCCAAGTAGGTTTTTAAGTGGCTAAAGACTTTTGGGTGCTTGAATCTCCATCTGCTTGAGGACTTTGTGTGCATTCTGATGAATTTTAGGAGATGTTCCTGTAAAGTTTGAAAGAGAAAAGGCATTATATATCCCTAGATCTTTCTAGAATGCTTACACCACACCTACAGCGTATGAGGTTTTAACAGGCCGCAGATTAATGAGAAAAAAAATGTAATTTGGCTTTGTCAATCCTTTGCTTCTGGCCATCATTTCTAGCATCTCTTTCCCTCCCCACCTATAAATTTGCCTCTGGCCCTTTCCCTTTCTCATGCCCCTTGGGTGGGACTGACTTCCTTTTGACCCACAAAGAATGTAGCTTTCCCAGCCATAGTTACTGGATCTCATCTGTTTTTGACTGGGATTCTCTCCCAGGAAACAGGTGTGACTATCCGAGGCCTGGGGCCTGAACTGCATTTTAAATGGAGGCAGCTGGGCAAGGTACTTGTGTGCTGCTGCTGCTGCTTTTTGAGGACCTATTCCCGGGACACAGACAGAGAAGCAAGTTCCCCAGGGGAGTGGAGTGACCAGAAAGCAAGTGTGGAAAATTGGGACAAGGAGTAGAGGATAATAGGAGCCTATATAACAAAAAAGACCCCAAAATTGGGACTGTACCTATACAATCAGAACATCTGGTCCCCCTACAGGGGACTGATTTTGCAAAATTCAGGGCAGTCCCAACTGAGGCAGGACTTTTGGCAGCGATGTGTAATTTGTGTCTGTTGGAGCTCCTTCAGAAGGAACTCCACCAGACACAGTTGGGCCTCTGCAGGATATCAGACTGCTGTTTTCAAAGCTGCTGTCAACTTTCATACTGCCAGCAACCAGTTCAGAGCTAGTCTAAGGAGTTCAAGCTCCTTCTCAGAACAAGGGCTCTGCTTTAAAAAAACAAAAACAAAGCACAAAACCCCACAGACACTGGTATGCCAGACGATATTTGTCTTCCATTTCCTTCCTTGTTCAGGTGTTCTTGGAAGAGAAACTTGACCCTCTAGAATGATCTATCGAGGACTTAGCAGGCTTTCTTTAATAACTCTCAACTGACAGTCTGATTAAAATTATTGCTATCCGGTCCTCTTGTGTCCTGTACATCCAAGGAGACCTGCATCAAAGATTTGAGTAATGAGATTTGAACTCAAAAGAGGGAAAAACCAAAATAAAGGAATATGTCATTTTTCAGATGATGTTTGCTTTCCAAAAGCAGGCTGATTGTGCCCTTTAATTCCTTCATTACACGTTCCACTCTCTTGAGAACACTGCCTTTCAGAGTCAACCTTCTCAGCCATCCAAAAGAAGTGTTATCAAAAGCATAATTGTAGTTGGTGTGAAGTAATTGGGATCTGTGGTTGGCAGTCCTCTTGTATTAGAGAGTGGTGTTACAGAAAGCCTGACAATGGGAGGTTAGTGCCTAATCTGGTGGCTGGCTAAAAAAAAAATTGTTTAGAAGTAGTGGTTAAAAGCATTTTAACTTGGAGCAAGTCAATAGAAATGATGTAGTTGCTAAGTAATGTCTTTCATTTCTGGAAAAAATCTTGTTGAGGTGAAAGTTAATCAATAAGGTAGATACACAGTGTGACATCATCTGTTGCCATGGTTTCTGAACTCAGCCGTCTGTTATCTGCAACTAATATTGATGGTTGCTATGTAGTCAAATCATTGCATATTATTGTTTTGCTGTTACACAGCTGTTTTAATCTTGGCTATTACTTCAAAGAGCAAACTGTCTAGCGGTTTAAGCATTTTAATAGAAATCCTTGTATTACAACCCTTAAAAAAAAATCTTTAAAATCTACTGCCTAATGAACAACAAGCTTCAGCAGGAAATGAACAAGGTTAACATATTGGTGATTAAACTTCCACAAAGCAGTTGACATTTTCTAGTAAATTAATCTGCAAATTAAATATCTCTGTGGAATTAGTGCTATGACTCATTGCATGGCAGTGCGTGTAAGAAAAAATGGGTAAAGCAGTCAGTCCTCTGGGTGATAAGGTAATCAAATGAATTAAACTTTAGGATGACTCAAGAGCAATCACAGTTTCCCCAGCAATGTCCTTGTGTGTCATATATCTTATTCTTGTTTTAAACATCTAATCTCTTCTCCTGTCTTGTGCTGGTTTGTTATGTTTTCTCATTTTCTTGAAAATATTTGTACGGAAGCTTATGTTAAATATCAGACATTTGGAATGACTGAAAAGGGAATGAGACGCATTTGTCTTGATAGTTGTCAGGGTGAAGCAACAGTGTTTCAAGTGATGTCCTTTAAATCAAATATAATATTTCATTTTTCCTATTTCTTCTGAACAGACATTAATTTTAGTGGACGGCAGTGTGCTTGATTTATTGGTGTTACCTCATAGTGGCTTTTTCTTGTTACTTTCTGTTGTTGAAAGCATCTCAGAGGAAATGGTTATTAAAAAGGAGACACTCAGCAAGAAAGGGTGGAGGTCCTCCAACTCCAGGGCAGTGGTTTTCAAACTTTTTTCGCCGTGACCCAGTTGAAGAAAATTGTTGATGTCTGTGACCCAGCTTATTTATATCTTTTGATTAGTGTTTTCATATTTCAATACATTCCAGCTTAACCCACTTTACATAACTAGCACTAGACTCTCACCTTAGTAAGCCTATGGTAAGGAGTGGCCCAGGGTAGGGCAGAAGGTGGGGTGTAGGAGTGAGGGCACTGTCTGAGGGGTGAGGGCTTACAGTGGAGCTGGGCATGAGGGGTTCAGGGTGCAGGAGGGGGCTCAGGGCTGTGGCAGAGGGTTTGGGATTCAGGGGTGTGTGTGTGTGCATGAAGGCTCTGGCTGGCGAGTGTGGACTCTGGGATGAGGAGTTTTGGGTGCAGGCAGGCTGAGGCAGGGCTAGGGCCAGAGGACTCCCTCCCAGTCCTCTCCCTCCCACAGCAGTGAGCTCCGGGGCTGAGGGAGAGGCCCACAGCAGCCCTGCAAGCCCCAACTTGCTTCCCTCCCCAGTTCCACCCACCCCTATCTCTCTCTCCTCTCCAGATCCCTGCTGCAGGGTTCTTTAGAGCTGTTGCATGGCAACAATCATTAGAATTTGAATCAGCAAGGTGACCCAGTGCCTCATGTTCTGCAACCCAGGGTGGAGCCCGTACTTTGAAAAACACTGCCCTAGGGTGATGTCGGGGTGGAGGGACGGGGGGGGGGAGTGAAAACACAGAAAATACCCATTTGAGGAGACTTCCTGGATAAGAGAAGAACTTTGCTGCTAGAGAAGGCAGCTTGGTGTGGGGGATAGAGAAAGACAAGGAAGGCATAATGGAAAAAATTCTACTCTATTACACCTTGGGGATTTGGCTCAATATCTGTCCTCCCTTTTTCTGCTTCTCAACCCACTCTCCTAATACCTTCCTTCTTCTCTGTCTTTATGGGTGTTTTCCCTATAACAGTGCCTCATGTCAGCCTTTTTTTCTTTACAAATGTCTCCTTTTTGGGGTGGCTTCTACAAACACCTTCTCACTTTCTTAGAGAAAAGTAATTGTCCCAGTGATGATAACTGGCCCCATATCTATAGTCATTGTATTTTGCAAATGTCCCAGAGCAGAAACTGTAGAAGGGTTTAACTAGGAAAAGTAAAATGCATAACTAAAAGTCTGTTTTTTTCCTAAGAACTCTAGCTTGATTAATTCTTCAGTGTAGCTCAGTGGAAATTCGCTCTACTTGCGATATAACAACACAATTACAGCCTTCAAGAAGTCTCGCCTCAAAGCCCTGCCACTGAGAGCAGACAGATGGAGGAGGCATGCAGTCTTGATGGTGATAGCAGATGTCAACAAGTTAACAATCTGAAAAGCAAAGTAACAGCACAGCAGGGGTTCTTCCGCAAACTTTTTTAAAAAAATGGGAAAGATACAAATCAGCACCACTAATCAGCAAGAGCTGCAAAAGACTATCTGACACTGAATCTGTTGAGTAGCAGTGCGTGGATTTGTGGAGAGAAGAAAAAGTTGTACTTCACTATTAGTCTGTCACAAAGAAAAAGAGTTTACCTCAGATGCCATATGTCAGCTGTGCAATTAAGCTTCGAGACACATTCCCTGTAGTGTATACACTATTGCAGGGTGCTAGTCTCAAACCACTACTGTTAAGGTTGCATAACACTTCCTATTATAGCTCTTAATTTTCACTAGTTTATAACTTTTTGAAATTCTCACCAGTTAGGCTCAAACATTCCTTGCTAGGTCTCTTACTGATGGTAATTATTTAGAATTCTGAGTAAAAGTGTTAGACGTTTTTTGAGAGAGGGAGATTTTTTAAAAAAAAAAATGAAATAAAGCAGATAAAAAAAGGACACGAAAATTCTGTTCAGAACAAAAGTCAGAGTCAAAGTCACCTAGGTTTAAAAGTTTAAGTTTAGCATGGAAAATAGTCCTTGCTGAATTGAGCAGTGCATGGCTGCTGGGCCAGATTAACTTTCCTGTGGGCCCAGGGCTATTAGATTTTGTGTGGTCCCTGTATACAAGTCTTTTTCCTGAGAGGGAGTTTGGTGCAGGAGGGGGCTGGGGGCAGGGAATTGGGGTGCAGGAGGAGGTGCGGGGTCTGGGAGGGTGTCTGGGTTCAGGAGGAGGTGTGAGGTGCAGGCTGGGGCCGGGAGGCACTTAGCAAATGGGGCTCCTAGATGGTGGCGCAACAGGGCTCAGGCAGGCTGCCAGCTCCCAGAAGTGGCCAGCTGCTGGCACGTCTCTGTGTGCCCCTGTGGGGAGGGGGACAGCGTGTCTCTGTGCGCTGTTCACGTCCACAAGCACCACCAGCATAACTCCCATTGGCCAGTTCCCAGACAATGGGAGCTGTGGGTACGGTGCTGGGGTGGCGGGTTAGTGCTCGGAGGCACCTTCTCCAGCCCCGCCAAGGGCCATAGAGACGTACTATCAGCCACTTCCAGAAGCAACGTAGGGCCAAGGCATGCAGGCAACCTGCCTGAGCACTCCACTGAGACGTAGGACTTTTAGCGGCCCGGAGATGGAGATCGCTACCTGTGATTTATTTTTGCAGGGCTCTAGGCTGCAGCCCTTAATCAGCCGTGCATGGCTGTATTTCACGGGAGAGTGGTTTTGATCTGACTGACTCACAAGTCTGAAAATCAGGTGCTGAGCATGGACAGTTGATATTTTTAGTAACGTTACTGAGTACTCAAGGAAGGCTATGCTGCACGGATAAGTGTGCATGGCTAGTGAGCTTCTCAGGGCAGGTCTACACTCAAACGTGGTACAGTGGTGTAGCTGCACCAGTGCACTTGCCCTGTTTTCGTACTTCAGTGAAGACGGCACTGCTCCAATTGTGTTAGTTAGTTCACCTTCATGAGAGTTGACAGCTATGTCGATGGGCAAAGCCCTCCCATCATCATAGTACTGTCTACATGGGGGTTGGGTTGGATTAATTGCATTGCTCAGGGGGTGTGGATTTTTCACACCCCTGAGTGGCCTAGTTATACTGATGTAAGGTTATAGTGTAGACTTGGCCTCAGTGGACTAGCCAGTCTCTTAAAGATGGGGCTGAAGCAACAGTTTCTGTGGGCTTCTGAAGTGCACAGGAGCTGTGACAAGGACTCTACAGCACATCTGAAAGTTTATGGGAACAATTGCCTCATCCCCAGCATAGTTTACAAGCTGTCCTGTAGCTAAGGCAAGGATGATGGGCAACCTGTAAGGGTGCAGGGTGTTTGGCAATAGCTTCTGTATACCTTTTTGAAGTAAGGGCTCCAGTTGTCCTTAAAAGCATTTCAGGGAGGTGCTCATTTGAGCAAAACTATGAACTATACAGAAATCTTTCCTGGACCCTCCTCACCACACACACACACACACACTTCTGGCTTTCAAACAACTTCCCTCGGCCTCATGGACTCTGGAATCCAGTAAGGGGGAGGGTCTTGGAGCTTGAACTCCAGCCTGAGCAGAAATGTCTATACTTCTATTTTTAGCGCTACAGCCCAAGCCCTGTGAGCCTAAGTCACTTGACCTAGCATCTGAGACTTAGTGCTGCAAGTTTTTCTTTGGAATGAAGACACACCTTAAGAAACACTCATAAATGTGGCTACTTTCCTAAATATAGAAGCATCTACTCCACTATTTATCATTGTCATAATGGCAGATCTCTGAGTACTTCCCAGATCAATCTCTGACTCGATCTTTAAGGTGGTCAGCTTAAGGGCTATCCATCACTGATGATCTTTGGCATCCATGTGATCACCAGCTGCGTAGCGGCACTCCTTGATACACACACTTCAGAATTTGTTGGTGTTCCATTCTAATAACGTGATTATACCACGAAAGCTACAGAACCTGAACCAGTGCTGGTGGAGATGATTGCTGGGTTTGACATGGTGCTACAGAAATAACACTTTCTCCAGGCTTGTAATTGAAAGCTCAGCTGGGATGACAACAGAAAGTGCTACCATTAGAGAGGGTAACAAAAACGTTTTGTACTCTTGAAATGCAAAGCAGGAAGAATGAGTGCTGTATTAAAAATCTGCAGCCAAAAAGTTACTCAGAATGGTGTGGAGTCTGGAAAGACTGCTTTAGATTTATTAAAGCAATTTTCATTTCATCTGAGGTGTGTGTGATCCAAACAAGCTCTTACCAGGAACATTTATATCCCTAGCTGGGCACTTCAGCATTGGTATTCTCGAAGCAGTCATGCTGCCAATAACTTTATGAGTTGTTTTCAGGCTTGTTTTCATTTTTCTGTTTGATTTAAAACATATGTTACTTCCCAATCAAAACTATAGTATGTAGTTATACCTGCTTCCCTACTACTTCTGGGGTCTTTCTTAGGGGATCTACATCCATTGAAGTGTGCCAGAGGGTGTGTGTCTCTTCCATCCAAATGACCTCCTGTTGGAATGTACCGACTTGATTTACTCACTCATTGGAACTCTACATCTTCTGCTGCTTTGATACAGCGGCCTTTGGGTAGTGCTTCGCTGAGGAGGGTTCTCAAATGACTTCCGTGGTTAGGGAGGGGAAGAAATTCCAAAAGTGTTAGGGGAGAATAGGGAAAACTCACAAAAGGACAGGGTGCACAGAGGGGTGAGTTAAAGGACAGTAGAAAAGAGTAAACCCTTTCCTTTTTAAAAATCTTCTAAATATAATATTCATTTTAACTAAGTGAAGAGGTACATTCCACAGTTGGACAAACTGCAAAATTAGATTCCTGTCAGTGAATTTTTTATTTCTGGTCCCCAGACTCTGACTCAGGGTAATTTGGCCCTCCCCACAGAATAAGTTTGATACCCCGAGTCTATTTCTTACGTAGCCCTTTGGTATTTCTTTTTCCAAACATAATTTTCACTTTTGGTTTATTATGATAAAACTTGACTGCAGGATTTGAAGCTCACATTTTTACTTTCTAATTTTGCACACTCATTTAAGAGGAGCTGGAGGTAGAGTTTGGTGTTACCAAGTGTGCTACAGAGAAAAAAAATGTGATCAGTGAATGAATTTTAAAAGGAAAGCAATCTTCTCTTCACCACCTCTTAAAAAATGAACCAAGCTAATCTGCAGTGCTGTGCACATGAGTGAATCCTTCTTGACTGTTGTAGCTATTGATCTGAGCCCTTAAGCATCTCATGTTTCCAAGTGAAAGGTGCTTGCACTCCTGCAGGGCAGCATATCTTGCTCTGGCGGGCCGTGTGACCACCAGACACGCTGCTCTGAGCAGCATGATAAGGGGGCATGGAGTGGGGGGGGATTGCGTAAGAGCAGGGAAAACAGGGAAGTCAAGGGACAGGGTCAGGGGGTGGTTAGATGGGGCAGAGGTTCTGTGGGGGGGCGGTCAGGGAACGAGGGGGTTGGATAGGGCATGAGAGTCCCAGGGGTCTGTCAGGGAGCAGGGGTATGGATGGGGGTTGGGGCAGTCAGGGGACAGGGGGAGGAGTCCTGGGGGGGTTAGGGATGGGGTGATCTCTGGAGGGGGTGGTCATGGGACAAGGAGCAGGGAGGAGTGTTGGATGGGTTGGGAATTCTGAGAGAGGAAGTCAGGAGGAGGAAAGTGGGAGGGGGTTGGAGAGGGGGTGGGAGCCAGGCTGTTTGGAGAGGCACAGCCTCCCCTACCCAACTCTTCAGACAATTTTGCAACCCTGATGTGGCCCTCAGGCCAAAAAGTTTGCCCACGTCTGCCCTAAGCCCTGGCCTACACTGTGGGGCGTGAGGAATCGACCTAAGATATGCAACTTCAGCTACGAGAATAGCATAGCTGAAGTCAACGTATTTAGGTCGACTTACCACGGCATCTTCACAGTGGTGAGTCGACTGCTGCCACTCCCACATTGACTCCTCCAGCTGCTCTTGTGGCAGTGGAGTACCTGAGTTGACGAGAGAACAATCAGGGATCAATTTATTGCATCTAGACTAGACTAGACACTATAAATCGACCCCCGAGAGATCAGTAGCTACCTGCTGATCTGGGAGGTAGTGTAGACATAGTGTCACAAATCTTCAGGCACAGCTAGTGTCACAAATCTTCAGGCACAGCTAAGCCTTTGAACTCTGCTGATGCATGGTCATGAAATATTTGCAAAATGGAAAACTATGCCTTGTTCCATCATGTCAGGAGAGAGTACATACGATATTGTTTACAAGTTGCTGGTGGAAAGTTACCTCCCAGTTGTCCAGAATCTGCATAAATAAATAAGTCCAAGTTTTGCATTTCTCAGAAGAGATGAGGCAGACATTCAGCTGTTTAAAGAACCTTTTTGCTCAGCATGGGGAAAATGTTGCTCTGTTCTAAGCATCCTGAAGGGATGAAGTTGAAAAGCAAGATTCAGTGAACACATTTCGCATGCTTTGCGCTTCTTTTCCCAGAAGTTCAACAGCTGAACGTGTTATCTTTCACAAAGAAAAATAACAGTTCACGTCCATAATGTGATTTATGCTGAATAAGTAAAAGCAGCAGGGCAAGATTTCTACCTAGTACATGGAAGTGGTAGGAGGGAGCCGTAACTTCTGCCTGGACCTAAGGGGTAGTGGGTAGTGACCTCCCAGGTGAATAAGAAGAGGAAGACTTGTGGCACCTTAGAGACTAACCAGTTTATTTCACCATAAGCTTTCGTGGGCTATAGTCCACTTTAAAGCTTATGCTGAAATAAACTGGTTAGTCTCTAAGGTGCCACAAGTCTTCCTCATCTTATTTATGGATACAGACTAACAGGGCTGCTAATCTTAAACCTCCTAGTTAAAGTGATAATGACTGTTTTTTTCCCTTTTGTTTGCAAGGTGTAACCTACACAAAGGGGAGGTAAGCTGTGTTACTTTACTTACCAGTTCTGTGCTACAGAAATCCTCTATCTGACTTCAAGTATTTGCCCAGACCACTAATTCATATCCTTCTTAGGAGACTACAGCTGGCTTTTCTATAGAAATCCTCTGAATACTGAAGTGAAAATGATAACAGGATTCATTTTCTTTTCTTCTTAGGAATCCAGTACCAGGCTTTACCATAAGCCAGTTACATGAACCCACAATTAGCAGTTTCCAATTCCTCTTTAATTAATAACACACTAAAGATAACCTGCTACAGCACAACAGTTACAATGCTCCCTAGCTAGAGTAGCATCACTAACTGGAGATTTGTTGTCTTCCTTCAAAACAAAGAGTATAACATTCTAACATTCTAGCAGCTCAGCTTACTGGTTCAAGAAAATAGCAAATTTTAATGAATATTGAAAAATATTCATGTAAAGCAAATAATGAATCTATAAATATGAGTGCTTGCAACCAGCAATTTGATTCTAAGCGTTATGGTCGTCCAGCCAGGAAGCATAAGCAGTAACATGCTCATATCAAAACTAACAATTAAAGTTTGAATATTGAACACTCATAATAATCTTTTTGAACAATGTAGAGATGAAAAGTTCATTTCTATGAGTATCTATTAAATAATTGCAAAGAGTGAACAAACAGAAGCTGGATTTTTCCCATACAATTATTTGGGATGTACTATTAACTTTGCTTTAAATATTAATATATGGTACCTTCTATACATAGAGCTTTGTTATTTCAAGACAAACACACCATTTTTCGGTAAATAAGGAGAGTGTAATCATGGTACTTTACAGTCCTCTGGGTTCTATTTATATTTGCAGCCAGATTATGAGCAATTTACTGAGACCTCTAGAGTTTTCCTCGCCGATGGGAGGAGATAGACATCTAGGCCTCATTTCAGTGCAACGTTCCAAAAGTATACATTGCATTTTTTCTCTTTACTGCAGGCCAAATTCTGAAGTAGTTCTTCAGTGTTCTACCCTTCTGCAAACTAAAGTCCCATTCGTGCAATAGAAGTACATCAGCAGTAGTGCTGATTCTAAATGTTCAAAAATCATGTCAGAGTCAGGCCCTTCCAAGATGATGAGCTTTAAAAAGACGCTTTTTTTCCCTCCCCATTACTTTGCTTTCAAGATTTCAGGGTGGACTCACATCACGTTCAAGCTTTTCTCTAAAACCACAAGAGCTAGAAATTTATTTTGTATCTGGGAGTTAAGACCACCTGCTAGTACTATAATGGCTTTAAAATCATGAAAGTGGGCAAAACAGTGAAGTAAAAGCTGATAAGGAACTTCAGGACTTGTTTATGTGGAAGCAATCTTGAGCCCTGCTGAGAGCAAATGCTAGATTGAGACAGGCTTTATCTTGCAGATCTGGGAGTCTGTAAGGCGTCTATTTGCTGGCAAAGCCTGCACAATGTCCTGTCATAATTGCCATTCCAGAACTTGCAGGGTCGGGTCTTCTCCTTTGATGAATCCCTAGGTCGAACAGTGCCCCAGTGATGACAAGGAGGTGGAGCCGTGGTCCTACTCACACACTAGCTCGTAGAGCGAGCTGGCCATACCAAGAGGCACAATGCTACTGTATCTTAAAGGCATGACCCCTCTTCAAGGGACCATCTCCCATTGTGCACCATCCTTAAGGTATTATTCCTCCCCATAGCATGGTATGATTCCACCACAAGCCCGGCATGGGCCAAAAGCTAATTTTGCCATCTGGCTTCAAATGCTTTACATAAAGCCAAATGAATCATTTTGTTTCTCGTTCTTGTATAAAATACCCGAATTCACAATAAAATGCACAGAGAAAATGTGTGCTGCTATGGAGAGGGAAAGGAGATAATTCTGGAGGAAGAAAAGTTTCTTTTATTTACTGTTCATTTTTACCTTGGTTGCTCAATGTTCTGAACCTTTCTGGTGTTTTTGCAGGCAAGAAAAGAACAGAAATCTGTTTTTCTACAAATTATGCAGTTCTGGCACACTGTTTTGAAATCAAAATGGCCTGTACAAAAGGAAGGTTCAATCACCCTCTATAGGCAGCTAAAAATTGCTTCAAATTCATGATGCTAATGGTCACAGTAAATTGCGTGAGGGGGCAGATTTAATATCACACTAGGCACTACTCACTTTAGTTATTCTTTTTACAAGCACTGGCTGGACAATAGGAAATGAAAAAGTGGGTATAATAAGTGGTGAGTAAAATTAAAAGGGCTATACATTGGAAGTCTTTATTCAGTTTTCAGCCAGTACTTCCTCAGGTAAAACTCCTATTGATTACAGTGGGAGTTGTGTCTGAGTGAGGAAAGTAGGATTTTATAGAAATAATGTAAAGAATAATTGCCTGTCAGTGCTTGGAAATATTAGGTTCTTAGACAGGTAAATATGCCATGTAATTATCCTGGTATTCTTGGGTTTGGACCCTTGTCCCTCATAAGCAGATATTGGATATGTTAGGCTTTTTAATAGCATCACAAAGCCTCCTTGATCTGCAGTCGCTGTATAGCTAAAGGAAAGCCACTTGATATTAAACGTCTGGAGTGAAGTTGTTTTTCTTCAGCTCATAAGGTGTACTTCTTGCTTTCCTGGGTGAAAAGGTGCAGACTATTATAGTCCTCCAGTGTTTAATTGTTTCTATATGCCCTGGAATTTTAAAGAGCGTTTAGGATGTATTTGGTAGTAGCTTTTCCTCTATAATCGGGTTGCTATGGTAAACCTATTATTCTAGTCAAAGTAAAGGGCTGATCTCTTTTTGGTTTCATGTGAGCCTCTAATTACTCTCAAATGATTGAGTTTGTACTGCATGTATGGTTATCACAATAAGAAGTAAGAGAATAAGGTCACAGAGAGTGTGCCTGCTGTTATTTCTGTGCAGATGCATTTGATAAAATATACTTTGGCTCGGATTATCTCACTCTGGAGTCTGAAAATGCTCTCTACTGGTTTTTCCGGGGGGGGCATCTTTTATGTGGTGACCTGAAATTTAGTCCATCTCAGCATGCTAGTCATCTGTCTTTCCTTCTGTCTATCTCTCAGAAATTGGCTGTCTTGAGGATTATTTCTTTATTTGTTGTTTATAAATGTGAAATTGTCTTGAGGTTACTTGAGTACACCCCAGTTGAGCAGGGGAAGAGAGCATGCAAAACCTCAGATCCAACAATTTGGTTCTTTGAGTTGTTAACTAAGAATTAAAATCAAGTCACTTCTCTAGCAACACACCACCATCTTTACTAGTGTAGTCAACAAGGTAGAAAGGAGTTACATTATATGACACAAGGTTCTTAAACTATTTATAAAAGAGGGAAAAAATGCATGAGTTCCTTTGTCACCACAATAAAAAGATTTTTTTTAACTGTACCTTTTAATATATTTCAGAATCACAGCAATACATATTTGATACAACTCAGCCTTTAAGAGTTCAAAATAGCTTTTAGCAAATTTCCCTAAAGTGCTTTTAATATGTCTACACAACATTTTGGAGCCAGCAGGTGTGAATCTCCCAGCCAAGGCTGAGAGATGTAGGCTAGCAGGGCTCATGGTGGTCCTCTACTAACTCTATAGACAGTGCTTGAAAGTTGTAGCTTGGGCTGGTGCTCGGGCTCCGAAGCCTACGGGTAGGGGTAGGGATCGGCAACCTTGGCACGTGGCACCACAGGGCAGGGCCGGCGACAGGGGGGTACTACGGGTACAGCTGTACTGGGCCCCCCGACTTTAGGGGGGCCCCGGTACACAGCTGTACCCGTTGTCGTCCCCCCTTGCGCCGGACCTGGAGAGCGGGGAAGGGGCGGGGAGGCGGCACGGCTCTCCCCCGGACAAGCGAGCCTGGCCCCAGCAGGAGCTGTGAGCCCGGCCGGCGGCAGCAGCGCTGTCTGGGGGGGGGGGGAGAGAAAGGGCGGCTCACACAGCTCTCGCTGCCCGGGGGTCGGGGGGGGGGGGAGCGCCGGCTGGGCTGGGCTGGGCTGGGCTGGGCTGGGCTGGGGGGGCCCCCAGCCGCTGTCGGCTGGGTTGGGGGGGGCAGCTGGGCTGGGGGGGGCTCCCATCCGCTGTCGGCTGGGCTGGGGGGGGCCCGGCTGGGCTGGGGGGCCCCCCAAACTATCAAAGTAGGGGGCCCCCAAATTTCTGTCGCCAGCCCTGCCACAGGGTAAGCAGCCTTAGCGGGCCCCGCTGTTTTTTTACCTGGCACTTTGCCGATTGCGGCTCCTACTGGCCCCGGTTCGCCGTCCCGGTCCAATGGGGGCTGCGGAAGCGGCGGCCAGCACCGCGCCCCATCCCGCAGCCCCCACTGGACTGGAGCAGCGAACTGCAGCCAGTGGGAGCCATGATCGGCGAACCGGCAAGTAAACCTACCAGTGGAGCCCGCTAAAGATGCTTACTCTGCAGTGCCACATGCCAAGGTTGCCGAACCCTGGGGTAGGGATAGGGGTGGGCTTCTGAGCTTGAGCTGCAACTTCAAAGTGCTGCCTATACAGCTATTATAGAATACTAGTGCGAGCCCTGCTAGCCCAAGTCTGTTGACTTGAGCTGGGATACTTGCTCCCCCTGGCTCCATAATGCTAGTATATATGGACATACGCTAGGGGTTTTATCTATACTACCCGCTGGATCGGTGGGGAGCAATTGATCCATCAGAGGTCAATTTATCACATCTAGTCTAGTCACAATAAATCGATCCCCGAGCCTTCTCCCGTCGACTCCTGTACTACACCGCTGCAAGAGGCTGTGTCCCAGATTCAACAATGATTTTTCAAGGAGACTTAGTCTAAGTGCCTAAGGCACTTTTGAAAATTGGATTAGCTTTGATTCAGACTAGCATTTTCTCTAGTTAAATTCTAAATGTCTTCCACATCTAATAATTTTCACTATTAGCACTCCTTTCCTGACATTCAATGTAAATTCTCAATTGCATTGCATTATTCCTAGATTTGTAGCACCCAACTGTGGTATTGCATTGGCATTTGTACCAAAGTGTTAGAAGAGCTAAGCTACTAGTATCCCATACCAGAAAACTTTCCTGGTCCACTCTTTAAATTACTTTTCTAGATGATTTCATTTTAATTGCATCCACATCTGGTGTTCATACCACACATACCAATTGTTTTGAGTTAGTTTGGAGAGTTAAATTACACAAGGAAACATATACCATAGTTCAGCTATGTAAAGGTAGGGGCTATAACGTGATAAGATTCCCATTAATACTGACAAGAATAAAACAGTAAAAAAATTAATGCCATTCCCACCAACAACATGGCATTATTTTGTTTTCAATAATTTTTCTTTCTTACAAGTTACACTTCCGCTAACGTAGACTGACTTGTGCTTTATGTCTTTGTAAGAGCAGAACATTTCTTCCCCGGTTTTCACCTGTTAAATCTTGATGATGCTGTGATCCTAACAACTGTTTTTTCTTACAGGGAAATGTGAATGTGGCCAGTGCACTTGTTTCCCTCCAGGAGATAACAGAGTTCATGATAAAAACTGTGAATGTGATGATCGACAGTGTGAAGATATGGATGGCAGTGTCTGTGGGGGTATGTATTCATTTCAATAAGCAATAATTCTGTATGGATGTGTGGCTTTCCCTATTTCACCGGATGATGTTACAAAAGAGCATTAACGGAAACTATCCGCAGCAGTAGATTGTAGTCCATCTACATCTTCAAAAGAAGAAACAACAATCCCACAACCTCTGAACTGAATATTTTAATTAATATATGAAAATGTCTGTCTTTAACAGTGTGGCAGCTCACATGTGCCCAGTAATATTTTACACAGTGCTGAAGTTCTTACATAGATATTATCTAAATGTATCGGAAATCTGGAGAGATATTTGAAGAAAAACAATGGAAGAAATTATCTTATTTTCACTTTTTCACTTTCTGATTGAAGATTTACCAATGGTATCACGTTTTCCTTTTTTTATTTGTTTAAGTTAGGAACTCAACAATGTGTGAAATGGCTTTAACAGCTGATATTCAATGACAGTTGTGTTTAGTACCATCTGGTACACCTACTGCAATCCCACCATGTTCAATGGCCCCACCAGCTCTCACAAACTAATCATCATTAGATTGGGTTGATATTTGGATCAGGGACCGGATTCAGGAAGCAGTGATCTTCTCCCAATCAACTTTGACCCAATAGCCCAGCACAGCATTAAGAGCCATTTTTGCCAAAGAAGGTATCTTTTAAATTAGACATTAAAAACAGTGTCTCTACTGATCACTTGTGGTCATTTCATAAATAAATTAAAGATCCAATAGCATTCTTCATAAGAGTGGAAGTGTTAAATACAGCTGATGTCCAATACATTCTACCACCTGCCTACTTCACTTTCCCTGCTTTACATGAAGTTGTCATGCGTGCCCCTAAATAGTTTTGTAACATGTAATGTTGTTGTGCATCATTAATAGTTCACACATATGCCCACTAATGTTCCTTCAATGGTGTATAAAGTGATCATTGGTGTATTGGAAGGGACTTTGGGATTTTTGGGATGAAAGGTTCTATAGATCATTATCATTAATATGGAAGGCTCAAATTATCAGCAAAAGCAAGGAATCAGAATTTATTTCCTAAATCTTATAGAATCTAAGCACACTGCAGATTTTGTACTATATCACAGCTATAAATAAATTCTTTATTCTTATGACAGCTATATGGAAACTGTCATTGATTTATTTTTCAGTAGTGGAAAATAGTATTATGCAGTACTTCAAATTAGTTTTAGAGAGAGACACAATATTTTAAAAGCAATTGTGATAATGTTGCACTAAAGGTTACTATTCTATTTGATTTTTCTGAAATGACTCTGTGATTTTACTAGTGATTAGTATGAACACAAACACATTTTAGGACATAGCTTTCTAATTTTATACCTAAAAATTGTATCCAAAAATGCATGGGTGGAGGGAGAGAAAATATTGGTGCGAAAGTAGTTATTTGACAAAATTGTAGTTAAAATCTGGTTGTCGGTAAAAAAATAGCCTAAACAGAAGTTATTTAAATTACGTATCCACTCAATAAAATATGCATCAAAAACTAGTAATTTGAATGTCACCTGTTTGTGAAAGAAGGGAGAAAGCAGAAGTTAAGAGAACGGAAAAGGTCAGTCTTATTGCATGAAATATATATATCAAAAACAAAACTAAGCATCTTTTTATGACTAGAATACCCAGTCCATTCTTCATAATCAGTCAGTGTCTTGGTGATACTACTAAGTAAATGGAATGCCCTCAGAATTCATAGACAAACATTATCAATACTCCCCCTGCAGAGCTGATGCAGCTCCCATATTAACTTTTATCTTTGACTGGAGAACGTTATATCTATCTCATGAATACTCATATGATGAAAGAAGAATGGTAATCGGACAGAGTCACCTGACCATTCTCATTGTGCAAGGGATTACATTAACTCTGTACTATTATCTGAACAAATCCTCATTTTCCCTTTGGCCTAAACAGTTCAATGTAACAGGAGTGCCAAAGATTAATCCATTCGTTAAATAATCTATGTTTTGACTTATTTTGACATAAAGAAAAACAGGTAAGAATACAAAAGCTTAAGAAAGTAAAAACCCAGTGTAAAGTTGAATCCAAATCTTAGCTCAACTTTTCTGTTTTTATTTGAACTGGTAACTTAATCATTAACGTTTTGTCCCCAAATGAATAAGATTTACTGTTATGGATCACTGGGAGTGTACTGAGAAATGATACAACTACATTTGCATCCTCCAGTACATTGTTTTGTAATTACAGACATTTCTCTTCTCCTGACATGGGTGGCTGGACCAAGCTCTAAAGAATAAGAAAATGTTATTTTCTGTCTAAAATAAGCTTTTTCTAGTTTCTGCTGCTCTTAATATAATTTTTATATCATTGAAACAATCCAAGTGCCACAAGTCTTCTCTGAATCTTTCTCTAAACTGGGATTCTGTAACAGCATTCAGCGCATAGAGGATTGCCCAATAAGTTTATCTGAAAGTACTTGGTTAGACCCTTACCAGCAAAATCAAGTGTAATCATTTGTACTTTCCTTGAGCCTGGTTGCCTAGTCTGCACTTGTTCTGTTTTCCCCATCAGCCATTATGTGAGTTTCAAGTTTCTTTTTTAGACTTCACCAGGCACATTTAGCGCTTTCTGCCCATACTTATGTATTTTTCTTTTAACTTATTCCGTCTCTGAGAATGAAGAGTCTCTGGCTCAAGTCTGATCATTTCTGGAATGAGAGACCTGACATGTCCGAGAAGGGGAAGGGTAGCACATAAGTTCAGCAGAGAGATCTGTGGGGGACGGGGAACCAGCAATACGCCAGTGAAAGGCAGGAAGGAGATGGCAAAGTGGGGACCTGCCACAGCTGTCTTGTTGGCCATGACTTAGTAGTTGGACTAGAAATTGCACGTCAAACATAGCTGGATGCACTGTCAGAGCTCTTCTACTCTCTTGACACAAACAACTTCTTCTCAAGTATAAATGGCAGGGTATATCTTTTCTAACAGAGGAGTTATGGGACTTTTCTGGCTACTAAAACACCTAGGATTTTTTCAGCAATTCACTTAGAGCATCGTAAGTTTCTTGTGAGTACATAGCCTAATCATTTATGAACTGTATGATGTTGGGGAAAGGTGATGATTAAGCCAAAAGGGAATTGTTCCATTTATTATTTTCAGTTAATATTTACATTCTGTGTTTTTTGGAATATCCAAATTCTATCTAAAACATTTTAAAGCCAGTAATGGGGTTTCCTATAGCCATATTTTTGATATTTTAAAAGCATGAGTAGGTTTAAAGAAGAAAGGGGAAAAACCACCTGATCCTGACATTATGTGGTAAGTTACTATTGAAATTCCACATTTCCCTTTGTTTTGTCCTTCTGTCTTGCAATGTGCCGGCTAATGGTTTACATGCAGATCCTTCTGCTGGTTCAGTTGTCAGACTTGCTCAAGAGTCCGCTATCAGGAGTTCAAATGGTTGAGGGCTGTATTTTTAGAGCAGACGGACAAGAGCTCTGTCACTACTTCCTGCTTTAAGAACTTGTCTAAATATAAAACACTTTAACTATACTGGAACAGTTAGAGCAGAACAACAACCCTAGGACAGATGCAGTTATACACTATCCTAGCACAAGGCACCAATACACTGATATAACTACATCCAAGCTAGGGGTTGTACAGCTATAACTCTTGTGATTAAATAACAAACAAAACACCCTGTCTGAAATAATTATACCGGCACAACAACTGTGTGTAGACCAGACCTAAGTTTGTATGGTGACAACTGAATTCCTGAGTAGCCTTGGATTCATTAATCTTTTCCTTGTTCCCCTTGTGTTTTCTTAACAGGCCTTCAGCCTGAGTGTTAATGAACCAGGAAAAAACACCATTATTGCCATATTATTTATATCCTAATTATAATCAAACTTTGACTGAATAATTTATATTCATTTTTAAATCATATACATTATATTAATTGGATATTATTAATATTATAATAATACATATTCATGGAATATTTTAATAAGACATACAAATGTGTCTTTACCATACTGGGCACTGTGTTCACCTACTCTGTCTTGATTTTATAGAAGAAATTCTCTGAAGAAACTATGCATAGCCCATTAGCTGATGAGCTCTTTTATTGCCCTCCGCCTTCAAACGTTCAACCTTGTCTAGCGTTTTTTTTTGGACACATCGTGACCTAGAGAGGCAAAAAAATAAAGTAGCGCAGACACAGCTTGAAGTAACAGAAAATGACCCTTTCTGGGAAATCAAATGCTTGCCAGGAGGCAGTGGGTTCTGGTGCTAATGAAGCCATAGGATAACTTCTTTGGAAAACTGTGAATGAAAGTGAACTCTTGGACAAGCTGGCTGTGTGGTTTCAAAAAAATGAACAGGAGCCAAAATAGGATTGTGATAAGAATTGCAAAATTACAAAATGAATTGATTTATTACTGTCTCCTTTATGAGATGAGACAGAGAGGTGTTCACTGAGGTCCACCTATCTCTCTGTGAGCTGAGTTAATAGAATATTTAAATGAGGCATTTAGAGGACCATGCTGTTTCTCTCCTCAGAGGCAGTAGTCACCCATTGCCTCAAAGGCAGAGATTCTTTAGCAATACGATAACGTATACTAGGAGCTCTCTTGTGTTGCAAATTGTTTCCTTTTGTGCAAGTCACTTGTACAGACACAGCAGCTACACTCAAGGATGGTTTTTGGTTGACATGTAGATCAGGTGGCTGGAGTGGTGATTTTGAGTGATTACCATAGGTACCATAGGTAATCACTGCAGAGTTAACTAGTGTTGTCTACATTGAATTACACCTCAACCATACGGTGAAATAATAAAATTCAAGCTGCTGTGTCCACACGGGCACTGTACTCACTTGTGTATGGGTATGTTTTTCCTGCAGAGTTAACCTGGATGATCAGTACCCTGGTCTGAATACCCAGTGAGCCTAACCTGGGTGTGAACAGCCACACTAAAATGCACTATCCAAATTACTGCATCCTCACTGCTGCTGCACTCTCTCATTGGTGTTGCTATGGCTTCTCGGGGAATATCCCAGGGGAGGTTGTGCTGCAGTAAGTGGAGACACTGATTCTTTTTCAGTGAACTGTAGGAAAACTTGTCAGTCCTTCTTGGCATATGGGAGGAATTCTGGGAAGGACTAGCAGCATCTGAGTGATTTAGTCTGAATTCTCTACTCCTGGGGGAATTCTGCACCAAAAAAATAAAAATTATGTGCAAAATATTTTAGAATTCTTCAAAAATGTGAATATTTTACTTGTCAAAGAAACACAATATAATCATGATCCCACTGACAGCCCCAGGTAGTTGGGGCTCCCACACTCAAGGCTGATGGTGGGCGAGAATACTAGGGGCAAATCAATAATTCTGTAGGGAAAAAATAAATTCTGTGGGGAACATTAATTCTGTGCAAGCTCAGCAGAATTCCAGCAGGAATAATTCTCATTCCAGTGAGGTCAGGTTGCCAGTTTAAGTGAATATAGAACCCAGTGTCCTGGCTGTGCCAGATAGCTCTAGTTGAAAGTACCACTAAACTCAAGGGAGAGGGTTTTGTGTGAGGATAGGACGGGCATTCAGAGAAACACCCAAGACAGAACCTTGACTATCTTTTCAGTGAAGATATGGTGCTAAAATTTCAGGGGTGGGGGCACACCCCATGGTTCTTTGTGTTACAGTAAACCGAGCTGCTCTATAAATTATGGGAGTACTTGTCTGTGTTTTCTGGCCAGGTAGGGGAACTGTGGGACAGGATTGGGGGCTAGCAGTATTGTGGAGTGGACATGTTACCAGCGAACACATTTTAGCCAACTCGAGTTTAAAGCACCATAATGCTCTAGTTGAAAGACTGGACTAGACTCAAGGGTCAACACTTAAATTATGACTCAAGTTAACTTTGCAAAGAAGACAAGCCCATAGTCATTGTAAAGAACACAGTGTGTTTGCAGAGGAGTTACAGATCATCTGGGACAGTGTTTTGAAACCAAGCATTTGGCTAAGAATTTGAGTCTGGCTATTCTACTGGTATCCTGGATGTTCTGTACTGGAACTGTTCTGCTCTCGACCTCCAATAGCACTGTTTGGTAATTTACATCCTTGTAAATAAAACAGTGGAATTTAGTCTACCTTGTGTCTGTGCCAATCCATATCTCTGCCAGTCAGAGTCTCACCCTTCCTGACCATCAGTCGCAGTAATATTGGTACATTCTGAAGGAGTTGTGTAGAATTTGTGTAGCCAATCTATGGAGAAGGCTACAGAGCCTTCTGACGAAAATAATTGGTGTCTCACGCCAACTCCCATACATAATTTTTACCACTAGGAGTGGTAACACCTTGCTGACACCCTAAATCCCAGAGGTGTTGCTGGACAGGACAACCTCAACTTCATACCATAATTTATCAGCTGCAGGTACATTAAGATTGTCCATATTATGCTATGTTTGTTCCTTAGGCAGCACATGTTGCAGATGTTTGGCTTCATTTAAAGCTATGGATTCACTTCTGCTCCCTCCTCTCCACTCACTCCCTACATTGGCTTCCTCCATTTCTGTTCCCATCCCACTGATCGCCTCTGCGAACTCCACAGATTTCGTTCACTAGAAATGTTTCTTTACATTCACAGCTCCACCACCTCCTATGTGAAGTACACTGAGACCAGGCCAACAAAACAAATTGCTCATTTGTCACTTTTCATTTCCTTCTTCAACCCTTTCCCCTTCCTGTGGCCTCCTCCTTCCCTTTCCAGGCTCTCTCTCCAAATTCTTCAAGATCATCCCAGGCCACAGTGGCCTCCCTCCTCCCCATTCTCAGCACCTTTTTCTTTATTCACCTGTCACTTACTCTGAGATTTCATTTTCTTTCTCTGTCTAATCTCTCCACCTGTGCCCTTTTCCCCATCTCCTCCAAGCCTGCCAACCTCTCTGATCCTTTCGTCGCTGACTCCCCCTCCTCTTTAGCCTCCCCTACTCTAAATACAAGAATGCCTGCATTTTCCTCATCCTCAAAAAGCTGACTCTTGACCCCAGCTGTCTCTCCACCAGGTCCCCCACCCTTTAAACTCATGTAATAAACCATTTACAACTGATGTCCCTCCTCCTCCGTCATCCTCCAGACTAGCTTCCACCTCCTCCACTCCACTGAAACTGCTGCCCCCAAAGTTTCAGGTAACTTTTTTCAGGCCAAAGCTCAGGGAATTTACTCCATTCATATTCTCCTTGCCCTTTCCACTGCCATTTATCACTTCACCCTCCTTGACATCATATCCTCCCTCGACTCTTTGTTGGACTATTTTTTTTTTTTGCTTGGTTCGCTTACTATTTCTCTGATCTCTTTTGATGAATTCTATTCCCCAACAGTCCCACTCTGGGGGAATCATATAGGGTCATACCCTTGATCTCATTCTCTTCACCCTCTGCACCATGTCCCTACGCGACCTTATGCACTCACAAAATGTCAGTCATCATCTTTGTGCTGACAACTCACAAACCAGTCTCTTTTCTTTTGGATTGTTCCTCCTCTGTCTAATCTTGCATCTCTGCCGGTTTCACTGAGAGCTGTTGCTGGGATGTCTGGCTGAGCTCTGTATCCCTGTCCTCTTCTTCGTCTTCTCTCCATTGCTCTGTTGACCTAGGCAATATCATAACCTAACCAATCGCTGTCAGGGGACATGTGATAATATGAATAAGCTCTAAGAATAATCATAGAGCTGCAGAGAATGGAAAGCTAGACCCTGTGACTGAACAGAGTCTGTTAAAGTGAGTGCTGAATGCTTCTGAGCGTGAGGAAGGGAGACTCTGGTATTTCAAGATTAGATGCTTGCTGAAATGAGAAACGTGAATGACAATCTAAGTGATTTGAATAAAAATTGTCACTCGCCTTCTCTGACCAGCAGAGGTTGATTAATAGCCTGCTTTCCAGACCAGCTGCCCATGTTCCAGTAGGTAGATGTAAGGGGAAGCATGTGATAAATGAGGGTATTAGTGATTGAGACCCTATTACCATGTTTCTGCATGATTAAAATGAGACACTTGCTTAAAATTCAGCTGTCCATCACAACAGTACCAGGAATAGAGCCATGATGCCTTCATTCAGACAGAAGTGGGAATAGGGCCTGTCATGGATTCTGCAGTGCTCTTTTATTAGAGACAGACTCCCATTGAGGAATCTGTGCCCTGGCACAAAGATGCAGCATGCTGGTTCCTGAAGAGGATGGCTAATGACACCTTTCTGGCTAGCTGTACATTCTAGGACCAGTTCTCTAATGTGCAGGTCCTGTCTGAGGATGGAGGTGTCCTGGGTCATGACTGGATCTCCAGTTGCAGTAGAATTCTAGTGCTGTTCTGCCCCTATTACTTACGATATTTTTTTCAGCTCACAGATGCAGCATGATCAGCACTGGTTGGCCCACCTGGGTAGATTGATGATTATCCTGTACTTTATGATGTCTATCAGGGTTGAGGGCAAGCAGTGTTTATTAATAATAACAACAATAAATCAATATATGATGAGACCATCTTCCTAACTCCAGTCATTGCCTCCTGTTCTTTGTAAGGGACCATGGCCGGCTCCACTAGGAGCTTTGCTTACAGTTGTCTCAGCAAATCAACTTCTGGAGGAAGCATCTAAAAGCCCTCCTGGATTCTCTTTGTACTACCAGTTGGTACAACATGAGCTGTCTTGGACATCCTCAAAAACTGGTCTAGGAAAAAACATGGTTGAAATCCCACTTCACCTGTGCCATTGGTGATGGCATGGGTCAGATGGAATAGACAACTCAAAGCAGTGCCTTTACAATGGAGAATTGAGCTGGATGCAATATATCAGCACCAGGGGTGAAAGTAAGTTAAAGGACTTACTGGTACACCGTAAGTCCTGATCAGGGGGCAGAGCCTCACCCAGAAGAGGCGTGGCCTCAACCGGAAGAGGGGGGCCTTAAAACCTTGAACCCTTTAAATCAATATTTAAAGGGCCCAGGGCTCCAGCTGCCACTGCAGGGGAGCCCCAGGCCCTTTAAATCCCTAAGGAGCCCTGGGGGCTCCCCACTGTCAATGCTACCCCGGGGCTCCCGGGCTCTGGCAGAGCTTTAAAGGGCCCGGAGTTCTGGGGTGGTAGCGGCAGCTAGGAGCCCAGGGCCCTTTAAATTCCTGCTGCCCGCACCCTGAGGTAGTGCGGATGGAGCCCCGGGGTCCTTTAAATCCCCACAGGAGCCCCACTACCACTACCCCAGGGCTCTGGCAGCAGGGCTCAGGCCGGGATTTAAAGGGCTCCAGGGCTCCAGCTGCCCACTACTGCCCTGGCCCTTTAAATACCTCCCAAACCCCTTGTTGGAGCCATGGGGTAGTGGCAGTGGGGATTTAAAGGGCTCTAGGGCTATAGCAGGACTGGAGCCCTGGGGCCCTTTAAATTCCTGCCAGAGACACAATGAGTTTAAACTGTGGCTCCTCTCCCCAAATAGCAATAAAAGAGTTAAAAACCAACAATGTAACATTTGGTGTGTGGAGACCTCCAGAACTCAAGTGTAACTATCTTGTGATATAAGAGCTGCAACAGTGAAGCCAGCCATCTCCTTCACTGCTGTTTGAAGGCTCCCATGGCTGCCTGAATCTGGAGTTAATGTAAAAGTTTGAGGCACTGCTGTATGCCAAAGGATACCTTTGGGGAAAAAGACAGAGGCTAGTATCATGAAAGCCAGTGTGATGAGGAGCACCCTGGGTGTTCTCACTGCTCCCCCAAAAATAGCATTGTGCTTTCTGCCACCACTAATGCTTAACAGGTGGCAATCTGAAAGCAGCTATAAATGGTGAAGTAAACTTCCTAAGAAAGAGCCCTTTCCACTTCAGGATCCTGTCTGGTATGTAGAAGGCAGAGAATGTCCACATCAGCAAAATTACTGCACAAGTCCTATTAAAAAACAACAAAAAATCTTTCTAACCAAACCAAAAGTTACAATATTTTTAATTGGATGTGTGCAGTAATTTTGCAGCTGTGGTCATTCTCTGCCTTCTTTAAACCACAGAGAGGGCATGGGGATCAATGTGACTTACACAATCACCCACTTATGTTTGCAGACGTACAAATATTTGCACCTCTAAAAATAATTTTCCAGTATGCAAGTCTTAGTCAATGTATTGAATAGTTAGGTCTTCGATAGTTGAAATATTTTAAAAGTTAATCCATATTTTGTTAAAGAAAACAAAGTAATAGCAGGGGAAAAAACAACCTTGGCAAAACTTGGCCATGATGAGAAAATATAGAAAAAATAATAATGTTTATACCAATATCCTTATGCAATCTAAACCATAGCAGTATCTGGAAAAGTGCCACCCTCATCTTTCTATGGTACGTAACACAAATCTCATTGTTACCCAACTTAAAATGGAAGCTAAAATGTCACATAACTGTTTATTATTTATGGTTTACCGATATGTAGTGCTTTACAAATGTATATAGGCAAACTGATATTTGTGAAGGCGAGTGAAGAGACAGACATGCATACCCACCATACTATGAAGCATGTAGGTATTGAGCATTTCATGTTGTACTCTTATTAGGATCCAAAATGAAGAAATAATCAATGAATGGTCTAGCAATTGTCACATTCCTAGACTTCAAAAATAGCTCTGAGTATCTTCATGTCTGTGAATAAGAACAGCTCAAAAATATCGATTAATAAAGTAGTTGGTTATCACTAAAGTGCTGAGGAATTCCATTTTGCCTGGTTTGTATTTCCTTTGTGTCTGCCTCCCATGCTACTTCAAGATTTATTATGTTAAACTGCATCGTTGCCTTGGCAGCTGTGCCCAAATTAGCAGCATAAACGTGTTGGTATGTCCTTCCGACGCACTCTCTGCCAAATGGTCCTCTTGCTAGTTCACCTTGGCCCACCCTACCAATGCGATCAGCCCTAACTATTCCTTTTCATCGCCTCTGCCCTTATAATAGTTGTTATAATAATTGCTTACATTGTACAGAGCCCATCTTCAAAGCACTGCAAATGTATACGCTAAGGAATTCCATTTTCTGCTATGGAAAGGCAGTGAAGTCTCGAAATGTGAATAAATGCAGCATAATGTACTAAGATGCTTTCAGCATTGTGGCATTTATTGCGTCTTTGCATATTTTCCATTTCTTTTGTTCTTTGTCATCATCTATCTGCTTTCAGGTTTTCCCATTTGTTGCTCTCTTTTCATTTCTGGCTTGTGCTCTCAGTTTTCTATTCAGCTGTTGATCTCTCTCTCTGTTTCCCCTCCGCCCTGAACAAATCACACTTCCCAGTTTTGCTTCTACCTTTCTTTCACTCTTCTTATAATCTAGGCTCTTGCTTTCACACATGTTCCAGTGTATTTCCCTCACTCGCTTGGCCTCCTGTTATTAACCAGCCCTCATTTTCCATCTGTTCATTGTCTGTCTCGGTTTCCTCCCTATTTCGTTTCCCTGGTCCCTCTTTTCCTGCCTTTTATCCTCTCTTCTGTTCATCTCTTTCTCTTCCCTTGTATCCATTTAATCAGCTACCCCTGAGATATATAGCCTGAGAAATTGCTAGTGGTTTCCTTTTCACCCCCACGCCCTCTTCTGCATGCCACCTGCCCTTAAGATGCCTTAACTCCTGCAATCAGGCCCAGCCCCCCCGTGAAGGGAATCCATTGTAATACCTCACCATTTGCTTCTTATCTTTGCTATAACAAAACAGTGTGAGGTGTCTTGCAGTAGGACAAGCAGCAGCTGTCAGACTTCCCACTGGAATGCCTGTCACTGGTAGTGGTGGTAGTGATGGGGCTAGTGTGAGTTAACAGCTGGGGCGAGGACTGAGACAAGACTGTGCCCATTGCTCTCCTCAGGAGAGGGCTTTTCAAAAGTTTGGGAAGAGACAAAAAGTATTCCCAAGCCCTGTCCCCAAACGCCAGATTTCTGGCTTCCCTCACCAACTCCTTTCCCTGACCAGCTACCATCCTACTCACTCTCTCCCACACAGGCAATCACGTAGTTATCTGCCTCACCACCTTCTCGGTTCCCACCTTTCCCTTTAAGAACCATGGAACGTAGGTGCAGCTGCTGATGGGCCCTGCACACTCCCTGCCGGCCTTACCAGTCGATCCAGATGACTCTGCCAAACATCCACCCCTTTCTGCCAGCCACTTATTTTGTTCCTGCTATACTGTGCTATGCATATGGACCATCCCAGTCCACAGAGCGGGAGAGAGCGCTGTGGTATGCCCAATGTGCTGGGTGGTATGATGGGAAGGGAGCCACAGGAAGTGGCACAGGGCAAGGGCCCTTGCACGGAAGAAGAGCTGGGGATGGGGAGTTGAGAGGCCAGAGCCCAGCCATTCTTTACGCTACCGGGCCACCTTGCTTAGCACAAGGCCAGGATAGCCAAAGATATCTCATAGGCTGTACCAGTACATTCTGACCCAGAACGAGCCCTGCCTGGGGGGTCAATTAGGCAATTCCACGCCGAAGGGAATCGTGTTTTCCTCCGCTAGAAATGGAGGTCATTGCTCCTGTGTAACCTGCTTGCTCCCCTTCTGTCATTACAGGCCGTGGCCTCTGTTCCTGCGGTCGATGCGTTTGCGAGGACGGATGGTTTGGACAGTTGTGTCAACATCCAAGAATGTGCAACATGAGTGAAGCTGAGAGCCAAAGCTTTTGTGAATCCGCCAATGGCATATTGTGCTCAGGAAAGGGTAAGCGGTAGCTGAGTTACCCTACATCACTGGCTTGGGAGATTAAAATGTATGAACGTGGGTTGTTGTTTAGTAACACTGTCTTCCAAAGTCACCCAGTGCTAGAGGGCTGTTATCACTGGCTTCATAATGCAGCTAACTTTGTTATCACACCTGCTGTGTCAAACACCCACTACATGAACACGCATTCAGCTGCTTTGATCTCCAGTGCCATTTGCTAACAGCATGGGATTTCACAGAGCTGTTTACTTGTCTGCGTCTGTCTTGGGTAGTTGTATCCTATGAACTAAATGATTCTATTTGATTGAGTACTGCTGAATGGCGGGGGCTTCCCATAGCCCGGCGGTGATAATAAAGGAAAGCTGAGTGTCTCAAGTAGCAATGTGGGGTACATGTTGAGCAGCAGCACTTGCTATGCCTGTCCAAAAGCCACCCCCTCCCACCCCCGCGCCCAGTGCTGTTTCCCCCCACCCCACCCCACCCCAGCCCATGCAAGGGGGAAGCAAGGCCTTGGCAATCCTTACGCTCTCCCTAAGGCCTCCCCACCTGTGAAACATTTTTAAACATATTAGCTGCACTATTGTGTTATTTTACATCTCCAGCTGGAAGTCCTGGCTGCCTTCATATGAGTCCAGCTGTACAGGTTTGGCATAAAGAGAGAAATACTTATTAGCTGCTTCTGAAATATAACTAAACTAAGCTCTTTCAGGGTATTCTCTCCCAGGCTAGAAACAAACAATGTATTTCACCGGAAAGAGGATTTCTGGCTCACTACGGTGTAAACCACCTACTTAAATATATATCGCGCACGCACACACACTTTACAGCAGACCAATGGGGAAATGAAACATGGTTCGAAGCCTACATCCTGCCTTCTTTGATGTTGGCGCTAGTAAGGAGGGGAGGTGGGAGGCTGAACTAACCTCTGGCACAAGCTACAACAGCCACCTCCAATTTGTGCCAACTAGAATGGTTTCCTTGGGAGGATGCTGCTGGCCTTGTACTGCTGGAGTGCAGTACTGTCTGACCCCACCTGCCCCAGTCATGCCACTACTTCTCCCATAGCCTCCCCAGTGCGGATAGGGAGCAGGAGCAGCTGGCGTAAAGCTGGCTGCGGGGTTTCTTTGCAGCAGGCAATGCCCTATTTGCTTCTTTTGGGGAATTTTAAGTTGGTGCAAAAGCAATGTAACCAGGACTAAAGAGCTGGCCCTCGCTCTTTATGTAGCGTAACGTTATGTAACGTAACGGGTCAGAATTTTGTTCTTGGTTATTGTACCGGGCTCCCCTCACTGCTAGAGTGCCTCCTCCTGGCTGCCAGGGGAACCTGGGCCCACCCTCTACTCTGGGTTCTATCTCAGAGACCATCTAATCAGAAGCCAATGGCTGTAGCATCCCAATTTGCTGCTGTTTCTCAGAGCCATTTCCTACTCCACCTCTCTCAGGCTTTCACTCCACCACATTCTGGGTCAACCTTGCCTTCAGGGCTGGATCCCTGGAGGTATCTACTCTCCCCTGGGTTTCCTTCCTCCCACTCGAGCACCCAGTGAGTGGCTGCAGACTCCCTCACTGCAGTTCTGCTCTGCTATCAACTCCCTGGCTTTATACCAGCTATGTCTGTTCCTTCTCAGCAGGGCTCCATCATCACTCTGGGGTTACTTAGGCCACCTAATTCCTCTGGTTGAGGCCCGTTCATGTAACGGGCCCATTCTTAAGCTGGTGTGGGATGAACACCCCATCATAGTTATAATGTTTATTTTCCCATCAAGTGGCCCAATACTACAGAAAAATGAGGAAATTCCACCCATAGATCAAATGCTGAAGGAGGAAATGACACAATTTCACCATTGTTTTGGTCAGACGTAGCTGTCTTTACCTCGAAGTGTGTACAGGCGAGCAATGATCCGTGGAATTTCCTCCATTTTAACCAAAGACTAAAATTCTTCTCTGCACAGCTGTGGTCTCAGGGTGATTATGATGGTAAATAGTTAGAGGTGAACTGAAATGATTTAAACAGGCTGGCAAGTGATTTATGATCCTAACTATGTGTAAACAATTTTTTTTTAATTTAAAGGCAAAGTAGTTGAACGGCTATTCCTCCTTGTAAAGATGGGATAAAGCTGTCATTCCCATGCCCCAGCTCCTGCTCTGAGACCACCTTATGCAGACCACACACACACACTCACCCTCCAGCTGGAACTTTTTAGTTTGGGGCTAGATCTTCATATCTTGACAAGCTGCATTTGGCACAGTACCAGGGGGTGGAAAGACAAGATGGTATAAAGCCATCTTTGTGCACTCTGATACTGGGGCTGGCCAGGTATCTGTCTGGTCGCCCATGTACTTTGGAGCAGCCTTATGGTAAGTTATTATACCCAGCTGTCTATGGTCAAAATTTTCAAATCCAGTTGCCTAATGCAAGGCATCTAAATTGATATTCAGGCAACAAGGGTGAATTTTTTTTTTCAGAAGCAGGCTTGATTTAAGAGCACAACTCCCACTGACCGTTAGATTGAACTATGTTTACACATAAAATGTACAGTAGACTCTCGATTATCCAGGATTGGGGTAACCAGGATGTGGATTAACCAGGATGTCAAACATACACGTGTAACTCGCAGGGCCAGCTCTGGCTTTGTTGCTGCCCCAAGCACACAAAACAAAACAAAAAAACCCCACCCCCATCAGGGTGCAGGGCAGCCAGTGAACCAACACCCGCTTCCCCCGGCGCAGGGTGGCTGGTGAATCAACCCCCCCCCCCCCCCCCGATTTTCCATATGTCCTATGGATGGTGATTATCCGGGTTTTTATTAAACCAGGATTAATTTTTTTCCTATCGTCCTAGATAATGGAGTTAACTGTATACCACTTTAGCTATAGTTAAAACAGGACAATCCTGTTAGTGTGACATAGCCGCATAAAGGTGCTTAACCTGGTGTGGCTTAATTCCTTCGTGGGATGGGGAATAACTAAACTGGTATTGCCAGTAAAACTGTCCACATTAGGGCTTTTGCTGGTATAACTATATCAGTAAAAATACACTCAAAATAAAGTCACCCACCACCCCCAACGAAAATCATTCTGCTACAGTGAAGCCCCGGTATAACATGCTCCGGTATAAGGTGAACCTGGATCTAGCACAATTATACCGTGGCTCCCAAGTCCTTATTCTCTGTCCCCGGCAGGCGCGGGGCCATGGCTTCTCTCCTGCTGGGCAGTGTGGCGAGAAGCTGCGGCCGCACGCCTCCCAGGACAGGGGACTCCGGGGCTGCAGGCGCTGGTGTCCCCTGCCCCTGGCAGGCAGGGGGGTGGGGCAGCAGCTTCCACAGAGGACTCTGGGGCTGCAGTCTGCAGTTCTCTGTCCCCTCAGGCACAGGGTGCAGCTGCTCTCCTCTGCTGGGCAGTGGGGCAAGAAGCCGCAGACCCCGCCTGCCAGGGACTGAGACCCTGCTATAACGCGACCCCACATTTAGCATGACGGGATTTCTTGGATCCCATTTGTCACGTTATAGCGGGACTCCACTGTAGTAGGTAAAGCTCTGCGTGTAGACCAGGCCATTGGCACCTCTGAAACATCTCCCCCTGCGTGCCTAAACATGGATCTGGGGCCTTAACCTTAGGCATGCAGGTTTGTAAATATTGTCTGCAGTTAGAGTGAATGTCAGTGTCCAGAAGGCCTACTGTAAGGCCAGTTAGCTGCATACCAATGCTGTTGTTTGTGAAATAACTGGCTTGTCAATAGTCCATGCACTAGTGAGTATCTAGCTTCACAGCTATTAAATCTTTGCAGGAATTATGGCCAAAATTTTTCAAATGTGACAACAGATTTGGGGGTGTCACAGTGTTTGGACGTCAACTTGTGATACTAGTTTTCACTGGGTGCCTGCTCAGTGCTTTTTGAAAATGAAGCACCTTTAATATACATCAAACATATAATAGACACCGAGAGTTACTAGTCACTTTTCAAAATCTTGGCTCACCGCCTGTAGTAAATATTCTCACCAGTGAAAACAGAAACACCCACCATGCTGCTGCTGCTTCAGGAACTAGCCGGAGGGCAGCAGATGGTTGCTGTAACTATGGTGGACTCAGGTTAGTCAGTGAGACAAAAAGGATCCGGCCAGAATTACAAGAAAACTACCCTAACTAATTAGACTATTTTTAATTAAAGTGAGGAGGCTCCTAAGGCAGGAAAGAGATTTTGTAACTGATAAATTATGGAACCTGATTTTTTAAAGTTCCTTTTATAGGTGCCATTTATTGTATCATCTATAAAATACCTTTAATAAGCCTTGGTTAGGTGTGAGTTACAATACTCTGCTTTCTTGCTAAAATTCACATCCTGTTTGGCTCTTTTTGGCATCACAATGTGCAGCTGTTGGTGTTTTGTAGTTGATTTGGAAATAGAGACACCGGCTTACATCAATCTCAAATATATAATGAAATATAAGATTGGCCACTACAGTAATCTTGAAATTATCTTAATGTATGTGCTTTCCTCCATTGCCTCTTCATGCACTGAATATTTTACCTTGGAAGGAAAGGTAATATTTCCCTATTTGCACAATTTACTAGACAGTATGTTCATAAACCATAAATACATGCTAAAGTCTCTGTTCCCAAGTATAAGTCCCTTATTTGTACATTACAATATGTTATAGTTTAAGACAACTTAGCCCTACAGTAATGCAGTAAATTAACTCTGATCAACCTACAGTAAATCAATGAATGTCACATTTTTAAAGAGGGTCAGTACCTGTGCTACTTTGAAGCCTTTCATGAATACAAATGGATTCAACTGAGAAATAGTACAAGGTTTATTGTGGAGATATTTCTGGGAAATGCTCAATTGATTTACACAGCTCAAAATTTAAAGAAAAGTTTCCACTTTGAGTTTTGACTGAGCGAAAGCCTCTGAACTTAATCGAAAGATGCAAAATTGACTGTAGTGGGCTTTAGACCAGGCTCTCCATAGATTTCTGCAAAGTAAATAGCTTTGTCTAAGTTATATTGTATATTCTCTGGAGCAGGATCATCATGTGTTTCTGTTTTGTTTAGCACTGAACACATCAATGGCTCCCTACTGTAATAAAGGAAAGCCTCCTGAAATGTGGGAAAGAGTGCAATTTTACAAGTGTCCAAGTGACTTAGGAGCATATCCTATTGAATGTCAATTTACCCTGTATTCCTAAGGCACTTAGGCTTTTTGAAAATCCAATCCGTAGCGATGCAAAACAAATGGAAAGAAAAGGTCAGAGAGCGGCAAGATGCTATGTTGGGCCTTAAATAATAAGGGCCATTTTTCATCCCGATGCAATTTTATTACTTCAATACCGTTGGACCTGGCGTGATTTTGGCTCATCTAGACACAAAGCAGAACAGCTCCTGGGAAGAGTAGCCTTGATTGTGGTGCTCTGGAACAAAAGCTAAACCTCTAAATGTGAGGCCTGAATAAATAAAAGAAGCAAAATCAAGGCATTACATAGAACACCACTTCACACTCAGGCTGACCTGTAAAGGATCATTTTATTCAATAAGCTTTTAGCTTGATGATCTTCTTTTAGACAATAGCTTGTTAGATGGCAATTGTGCATGTGTCTGAGATGTTATAGCCCAGACTGAAAAGTGCTGGGGCCCTATGATTACAAGTAATAATCTTTGTGATTTCAGGTTCCTGTCACTGTGGAAAGTGCATCTGTTCACCCCAGGAATGGTACATTTCAGGGGAATTTTGTGAATGTGACGACAGAGACTGCGACAAACATGATGGTCTCATTTGCACAGGTGCAGTACTGACTAATCCTTAATTGCTCTGAGAGGCAGACTGTGCATAAATGCAAATTGAAGTTAGACAAAACCCAGCAAGTTCTCTTTGTCCATTGATGGAAAGGAGGAGCACTTTCCTATTATTAAAAAAATCCCGTTAGCTGTTAAGAGGGTATTGCTTTGTATTGTGATGAATAATCAATTTAACACTGTGCAAGGAAAATTGAAATCCAAAGCATGAATACCAATAACTAAATCACTTGTGAAATTCATCCAAAAAGTAAAATGCTTCCGTCTACCACCTGTTCCTGTACAGAAATGAACATATATGCGAAGGTGGCGATTCAGTGGTTTCTGTTGCTATCGCCATCTTTATTTCATTGTCTATGATGACTGTATATAATGCATTTAGAAACTATTTAGCCTCATAATCCTTGGTAATGCAGCGGAAGCAGGTGCTTATATTATGACGAGGGGAATAGTCATGGATTTTTCATAGATTTCCCTGGCATCCAGACAACTCTCACTGGGAGGCTGAGATGCCCGACAGTCTCTTTTATGACATGTTGGACGCTGACTAAAGTCTTTTTGCACCTATCTCAGGGTTTAGATGGCAGATGCAAAGGGAAATGGGTAGACTGCCAACACTAGCTTTTAACAGAGAAGGGAGAAAAATCTAGTGACAAGCAGGAATATGTGATCTGTTCAGGGCCGGCTCCAGGCACCAGCCTAGCTGATACAACCATATGGAAGGGTAGCCTAGATTTTTTTTTTACTTGTAATGGGTTAAGAAGCTTAGATCACCTGATTGGCATTTGACGAAAGGAACCAATGGAGACAAAAGATACTTTTAAATTTGGAGGGGGGGAGGCTTTATTTTGTGCTCTTTGTTTTGTGTTTTCAGGGAAAGCAGAGAAGCACCAGGTTAGCAACTCCTTCTTTTATAAACCATTTTAGAAGTTTAAATATTACACAAATTGTAAGTATAGCCAGGCAAGGCATGTCAGTTTATTTTATTTTTTTAACTTGTGAATTTTTGCTTTGCTAAAGGGAGTTTTATTCCTGTTTTTTTTATAACTTTGAAATTAAAGCAAGAGGGGATTTCTCCGTTCCAGGACAAGGAATTTGTGCCTGGGGGAAGTTTTAACCTAAGCTGCTAGAAATAAGCTGGGGGGGGGGGGGTCTTTCATGTAGGTCCCCACATCTGTACCCCAGAGTTCAGAGTGGGGAGGGAACCCTGGAATCATTTTTTAACAAAAAGCACAGAAAAAAGCCTCTCCCCCCATCCCTCCAGATTTGAAAGTATTTTGTCCCCATTGGTTCTTTTGGTCACATGTCAACCAGGTTATCTGAGCTTCTTAACCCCTTACAGGTAAGGAGCTGCTTGGGGTGGCAAAAAAGGTAGTGGCAGCCCTGGATCTGTTTAATTAACTTGCTATGTGTTCCATGATGAAAATCGTAGTGGAAAGTCTCTGCATCTTTCCATCTAGAAAAATCTTTGCTTAGTAATGTTCTTCTATTAGCTGCTGGATACAGAGGTGGCAGAAGACAGAACTATGTGTCTGCCTAAACAAAGAATAGGAGAAAGAGTATCAGAGCATGACAGATGGAGTCCGGAGTTTCGGGTTCTATTCACAAATCTACAACTGATTACTTGGCCGACTAAATTTCCAAAAGCATTCACTGTGTTTGAGTGCCCAACTTGAGATGCCTGGAACCTGATTTTCCACCACTCCAGTTGAAGAAAGAATGAGGAGTACTTGTAGCACCTTAGAGACTAAGAAATTTATAAATTATAAATTTCTTAGTCTCTAAGGTGCCACAAGTACTCCTCGTTCTTTATGAGGATACAAACTAACACGGCTACTACGCTGAAACATTCCACTTGAGTTTGTTACCCGCAAGTGATAGAAGGGTTTGAAAATTTTGGTCTTAATCTCTTTGTGAATCAGTTTTTTCCATCTGCAAAATGGGGATATCTTATCACACAGAGATTTCATGAGACTATTTTTTGTCAAACACTTGGAGCTCCTAAGCTGAAAAAGATGCTTTTTCAATTTCAAAGGTTTATTCATACTACAATTTCCTGTGCAACAGTTTAACTTTAGCTAAAATAATTCTAGTTTTTCCTTACATCCTGAAGTACAGTGGAAACACTAAGACAACAGAGAAACAGCTTGGGTCCAAACCATGATGGCATAATTACAATATTGTATTATTCTGCTGATGGCATTGCTGTAAAGGTGCCATTAATTGTTTGAAAATGTAAGATTTTAGTGACTGCTTAATCAAATGTAAAGTGCTCGCTTAACAAAAAATATGTAAAGGGACAATAAAAATGTTTTATTATGGCTTGTTTCTTCTCATAACAACACAATTTATTGCAGTACATTTCAATTATGGTAATTATCTCCTGTTTATTTTGTTCTAGGCAATGGTATATGTAGCTGTGGAAACTGTGAATGCTGGGAAGGATGGAATGGGAATGCTTGTGAAATCTGGCTTGGGACAGAATACCCTTAATCGTAACATGGAGCATCAAGGACTGAGGGGTTTGGTTTGGTTTGGTTTAGTTTTTGAGCTGCTAGAACAATTAAATGCAAGGCAAACCACATAGAATAACCACCAGGAATAGACCAATGTAAGTTTCTGTATTTCATAACAACTATTCCTGCTCCTACTGAATTCATTTGCAATACTCACCTTGACTTCAGTGGGAGAGGGATTGGCCTTAAAAGTCTTAAGGGTGAATTCCTGGCTCCACTGAAGTGACACAAGGAAACTTTATTGCATAGTTTAGCTTGCTGTCAAATCTCAACACCATTACATAATGAAATACCATTCCAATAAAAGAGTAGAGCTTGCTGGATATTTGTAAAAAAAAAAATATATATCTGATGCCATTTCTGGTATCTGCCAAATATATTATTATTTGGCTGGGTTTTTTCCCCAGCTCCAATAACAAGAGAAGCTGTAAATTGCTCCTCAAAACTAATTATTTTAATTTTTGTCAGAGATCTGCAGTTGTATAACTGAGATCCAAATAATTAAACAATCCTGGGAAATAGATCAATGACCCAAATTATAAAACCAGACCCCATTGCTAGAGCAGAGCACTTTTTAAAAAATCTTGATTTCTGTGGTTACAATATCATTAAGCCGGTTATCTAGTCTTCATACTACACTCCCAAATACATAATCTGTAGGATGAGATTTTTTTTAAAAAAAAATTCAGATAAATGAGTTGCTATATTTAATAAATATCTTATAACTTGTATGTACTTTTATCATAGTGTTATATATGTACATTTACCTAATCATCTTAAAAAGAAAAGCACATGAAAAATCTATTAGATACATTTAGACTAACACTTTTAGGATGCCAATTCTAAATGCTATTAGGACTCACTGTTTTGGAACAGATTACACTGTCACACATGATATTCATACTACTTTTATAGCAGCTGGGAGTCTGACCATCAGACTGAATTGGAAAATCAAGTACAGTGTACAGAACACTCTTGTTAATGAAAGATGTTCAGATGATGGAAACAAAATAATTTAAGTGCAGATTTCAAGCAGTAAATACAAACAGTGTAGTGGTATGAAGAAATTTTTTATTTCTTGTCAATGGTGAAATGCTGCTCAGTGTGAAATTCACATTGAATATGAAAAATGCACAACTATACTGGGACTTCCCTAAGTTATTTACATTTGAATCTTTTTTCCCCCCTACATTGAGGTTTGGCAGCCCTTTAATTCTTCAGCGCAAAAAATGTACATTTTCTTTTCAAAAGTGATTACATATTGTGAAATTTGATTAAATCACACAAAAAAAAACTTTGATACTGTTACATAGTGATTTAGGTGTCAAGTTTCAGGCTTTTAGTTTTTAGTTTGATACAAGACAAAGAAATAAGGAACCTGTGTATCAACTGAAAAAAGGTATTTCCATTGTTATACTAGAAATTTGTTTTCTTATAGAAAGCACATTGATTTATTTAAATTGGAAAATACAACAGTACAGAACATGTAACCGTTATTAGTGTGAAAACTTCAAGTGCGCTTACTGAAAGGTTTTGAACAATCATTCCTCTCCCCTCCCTTTAGCTTGCTCTTACCTCATTTTCTTTTTAAACATAAATGTGTAGCTTTTCAAAGGCCATGTTCTCAGGGAGACATAATCCAGTCACCTCTAAATGTCTGTGCATAACTTATTAATGGGCGTTCTGTACATTCACAGAGAACTGTACTCAAAAGCTGCTACTGCCTCTATTTAGATAACCAAAATATCAGGCAGAGTTCTAAAATGTATTGATACAGCATAAACAAACTTTGAAATAAAACAAGTTTTGAATCACATCTGATCTTTTATGGTTGTAACTGTTAAAATTATACAGAGATTAGGAATTTCAGTGTGTCATTTTAACATTTGCCAATACTGATCTTTGACTGGTGAACACAAGCTTGTTGGTTTTATTTATATATAAATTAACACAGACTGGAAGTCTTCTATAGTAATAAATGTCTCACAGATGTAGGTACTTCTGAGTCAATGACAGAGAAAAGGAAATCAAGCTTCATTATGTCTCGCATTTATGTACAGTATTTTGTACAGCTAACAAAGTAGAAAATCAATGTTTAGACTGAATAGATATTTGGTATCATTTAAACAAACAGCAAACAAAGATATAAATACTGTATCTTAGCTTATGATATTTCAGGCAGCCACATTCCTAGACTGGAAAATAATTCTCTGTAAGACCATAAATTGCTAGATATCTGTGTCATGTAATATTTGATGCATTTTATTTTACTTTGTGATTTTGTTTGTTTTCCTTTTAAGTTTGTAAAGTAAAAACATAGAATTTATTCCAATTTCTAGTAAGACAAACTTTTAAACATTTCCACAACAGATTTGTTTTTTAATTTTCTGCGGCTGGGGTGGATTAATATATCCTTATTTCAAAAACATGTTTGAAAATTCTCTGACAAAGCTAGTTCCTGGAATTAAGTAAAATATAAAATATCAAAGCAAAACTGTGCTATAAGCCATATAGTATCTACTAAGACTGCTCAAAATGTAATGAATATCTATTTTCTTTTCCATTTTTATTCTTTTGTGTGTGTGTATGTGTGTGGCTTGAACATCTTTTTTTCCCATCCTGAGGAAACCAGTAATATGAGTCCCAGTACATATTCTATGCAGCTTATTCCCTTGCTATAAAAATAAGACTGCAAGAAGATAAATATTATTGTTCCATGTATGTGAAAATACTGTTTGCCTAAATTGTAAAGGTAAAAAGAGGGAGTGAAAAATATTTCCCATCTAATTCACATACCCTAATTATGTCACTGCTTCCAGGTCTCCGGCAAACAGTAATTACAGAAAGAGAAAGCTGGTTAGATGAATGGGGCTTTTGATACTTGACACATATACAGTTCTCCATTCTTGTGATACAAAGTGCTGAGTACTACTTCTGAGCACTCTCAGCGCTTTGCAGGATTGTGGCCATTCTATATAACATCTTCTCGGGTTTCAGACATAAATTGGCTATTCCCTGTCTTGTTTGTATGAATGACTTAGCAAAGGAAAAGGATTACTGGGAGGGTAAATGGTTACGCTCTCTTTCAGAGGCGCCTCGCTGGAGATTTGATCATGTACCTGGCTTGGTGTTTTTGATGCACTGCCCTCCTCCTTCCTCAGATGGTGACTCACTTTACATCTAAATTATATTCCATCATGTAGTCAGGGGATGAATAAAGCTAAGTTGAATATTTCTATGGGTAGGCCCTAGACCAAAGATTTTATTACATTTAAAAAAAATAAATCATAGCATTTGCATTAGACATCCTGAAAAAATCTTGAAATGTATTGCACAGATCACAAATTTATCCAAAGGGGCATTTAAACAAAACTTTACTATGTCTAATTTTTCTACTTTTTCTAACCTGAATGGAGTTGAATATTTCTACTCTGTACCATAGAACAGATAAATCAAGAAGACACACCTTTAATGCATGGGCCAAACTCTCTGTCTACACGATTGACTGCTATAATATTACAGCAGCAGAGAATTTGTCCCTCTGTGTGTAAACAGTTATGATCTTTACAAGATTCTTTCAGGTAAATACATTGGGAAAGAAGGTCCTTGTATTCTTTTGTGGGTTCATTTTGTTATATAAATCATATGGATGAAAAAAATGACAATACATAAACATGTTGATTTGAGCGTTGCTTAAAGAATAGGAGAATATGCCAAAGAGGTGTTAAGTGAGCTACAAAGCACCTGTGATCTTTTTGTATTCATAAACATTACCAAGCTGTAAGGGTTCATGTGAATCTAGAAAACACTTTTTAAGCACAACTAAAATAGTGCTTTGTTCACTTTATACATATCTACCTAGAACTGGATTGTGTGTGTGAGCGTGACTGCTATTTTGCCAAAATTGTTGCTGAAATAAAAATGAACTTTTTTGTTTCAGAAGTAATTCGAAGAGATAATGCCCATCTGCATTATTAACATATCTATGCATTAGTGAGATAGTGAAGAGATTGGGATTTGTTTTTTGGACCACTGTGCAAACCAGGCTCTCTGGGATTAAATAAAAGGAAAGGTAGGAGCAATACAAAACACAGCATGCAAAAAGTCTGGCATACTGTAGAGTCGCATACATTGCTGTACATGGAAATACAAAACACAAAATCTGTAAATATAAATTAATTCATCAGGTTTACTATACAGTACTTTAGTAGTAACAGACAGTTGAAAATAGTTTTCACTTAACAGCAAAATTAATTTTAGAGGGAACAAAATGGTGGAGTCTTATCCTGGGAAACAGCAAGAGAGGTAATATATCAAGGAGCTAAAATTTTCTTTGGCATGGTAAAGGGGGAGAATTGAGTTTGTCAACCTATCTACATAGTTTCACTATATTGTGGCCAGTGCAATGTTCTTTTGCACAGTCTGCTTGTTAGATTAAATTGTTTTGTTTTTCAATATGCCTTCATACAAATATTTTATTCAATATGTTGCCTCTGTGTATACAACAAATGATAATAAACACAAACTGTACAATGCAAACAAACTCTTTGCATATATGTATGTAAATTTAGTAATACATACCAACAGTTCTTGATACGCATAGCCTACTACATGCAGTTCATCATTGCCATCCTCTTCCCATGCAACAGATGAGACAAGAGACAAAATTAAAGGAGTAACCAAAGCACAAATAACAAAGACCCCTGTGCTCTATGTTTAAACAGACGTTAGAAGAAATTGTTTTAAGACATCCATTCACAGGATTAAACACCCTTACAGACAACCCATGGAAACAAAAATAAAACTGGTGATACATTTACAGTACATACTAGTCATTTACAAAAATAAATTCAGCCTTAATTGTAACTAGTCAACTGGTTGGCAGAGAAATAGCTGCCTGAGATGTAGGGTTTAATGTTGCCAATGGTAATGTATATGGCCTTGGGACACGAGTCCCAGAGAGCTGAAATTCAAAGGACCAGCTTGTGCTGTCTACATCCTCGTGGCATACCCCAGGCAGTTCTATGGCACCATCTCACCCTCTGGACGCCGCAGAGCCACCTCTGTGCAGTCCAGGGTCCACATTGGGCAGACTGGAGACTGAGTGGGACAGGGCAAGAATGCACATAGGCTCCCTCACCAGCCCTGGGAACATTAGACACAAAAGATAATGCAGCTTCTCAGCATAACTCCCCTCTCAATCCCAAGAGGTGCCATAGCAGAAGTGAAGGGGGTGGGGAGATCAGTGAGGCTCCAATACCAGGACACTACCAGAGAGCCAGGGCAGAGCTCTATGTTGGTAGTCATGGCCTCCTACTGATCCACCGGGATGGGGGGGGGGAGGGGGGGATAGAGGCTTCATAGCCTTTTTGGCGGGGTTGGGTGGGGTGAGAGCACACAAGTCCCACCCCCTCCTGGTAGGACGAGATGGGAGGCTCACCACAAGGGGTGTCTCAGAGAGATTTTTTTCCTTTAAAGCCACTAGGTGAGGGGATGATCTGGGCCAAATGTTACTTTATGCACATTTTGTCACAGCATTTAAGTAGCTTATTCTTTGTTTAAATGCTTAAATACTTACAAAACAAACATCACTTGATATGTTTCACTCGGCACTTTAAAAAGCCCCAAACTTTGTCTGTTTTACATGGTATATAAACAAGGAACCCAAAACTGTCAAAAGAGTCCTAGCAGCATTACAATAGCCTACTTGAACAATATGCCGTGTTACTTATTAAAACGGAACTCCCATAGAAAATCTGTAAAAGCATGAAGAGTTAATGTTGACTGAATCAGTTTGCAGCTAAACAGGCTAGGAATTTGAAACAACTGGTGGCCCGACTCAGAGCTCTGTGTAATGTCATGAGAAATTTTTTTTTCCAGTTAATACAATTACTCAAAAGGGAAGGATGAAGTTTGTCCCCCTTAAACATGATGATAACAGCAAGAGGCCAATAGAGGGTTGTCACACACAGTTTGCCAAAACTCAGGTACTTGTTGCCCTTTCGGAGAAGCAAATGCCTAGTAAGCACACACAGAATAGCCTTATTTCAGTCTTTTGAAAGTATGCGACTAAATATTTGAAACTCATTACTTACAGTATTTAACACTATAATGGCATCTTTGCTGTATTGTCTAAAGCTTATTACCCATTTTAGTTTTTTGCTCAATTGGTTTCATGACAGTTAACTGACACCAATGAAGTGTCACCAATATTTTTCATGAAGCAACTGAACATGATCTAATTACTCAAATCTCATAATGGGTTTTATTTCCTCTAGTTTCATGTAGTAGAATGTATAATATACAGAAAGCAAGGCAAGGCACCGTTTATCTAGCAATTTGGTGGGAAAATCCTAAAAATCTGGGTTAGAGGTATGTACTGGGTTACAGGTAAAATACATAGGACTGGGCTCTGCATGCTGAGCTAAACAAAAATGTAATGTTTTCTAATAGACCCAGTTTAAAAAAAATTAACACCAAAATATTAAAGTATAATTTGTAACTACCCTTTGCATTGGTGCTGCTAAAAAGAACACAACATCATCCTTGCCCGTGCTTTGCTGGGTAAGAGTGGAAAACAGCCAAAACAATGATGGCATTAAATTCAGTTAATTAAAAACAGGAAAGGATTAGATCTGAACTGGATTTAGGTAGCGCAATTCTTGTTAGTCTTAATTATTGTTTTTCAAAGAATGAGGATTAGTAGGTGAAAAATGAGCCTTAATTCAGGCCTACAAGGCCTACAGAGTTCTTTGGACCCACTTTCCCAAAAATGAGTGGGTCTTGCTCGCTGGGCAAGGCAAATGTTACCATTACCAGTAAGCCTGTGATATGTATAAAACACACACACAAAAAGAAACTATAGGGGGATGTCAAACACTAGTCTCAAAAACTTTTCTACTGGTTGTGTTTGACACTTTTCCCACCACAATAATGCCAACCTCAGGAGCATGGTATCTGTTACTCAAGTGTATTCACATTGATCAATATTCTAAGTCAGAGACAATGATCCTAGTCTTCATAGATATAATTCATAACAATAGGTTTTTGAAGGCTTCCTGATTCCCTGATTGCTTTCAGAACTAAGCCACCTGCAACATTTTAGTTTTAGAGAAACACAATCCCTGCAAAAGGTCACAGACAGTGGAGCAAGCAGCCTTGTAAAAAAAAGGGAAGAAGAGAAATTCATCATAGCACAGGTTTACAGCGTCTAACTAGAAGTTACTTGATATTATCTGTGTGCTACAAAATAGAACTTAAATACATGGATTTCGCTGAAACTGGACTCAAAAAGGGATTATGGGTAACTGTCAGCAGGCAAGGTATCAAGTGTACTTGTGAAGTATGTCATTCACATGAAGTGTCACAGTCACAGAAAAGATATTAAAAAGGCATTCCATATCTGGTAGGGCATTCCATGGTCTGAGTTTAGCTGGTTATCCAGGTGTCTTCTTGTTGTGGGAGGAGCTACATGTTGAGATTTATCCACTTGTAACACTTTAGTTCAGAAACAGCAAAGAGCAAGTATTCACTTGCCTCAAGCCGATCCACAGACACAGAAGTAGGGGAGTCCGGCAAGGATAAATTGCTCAACTGCACTCAGGGCTCAATAAGTCACAACACCTGTGAGGATCTGGCTATGTCGTCTTACTCTTGTTAACTGGTTTGCCTCCATTCATTATTGCAGATGCACTTGTGCTTTTACTTGGAGTTACCCCAGCCTTTGGCACAGTTTCTCCAACATCATGCAAGGATGGTTCTCGATACATGGCAACTAAAGGAAGAAGAAAAAAACCACTTCAGTAATATTCATTTTCATAGATTCCAAGGCCAAAAGGGCCCTCTTTGACCAACTGTATATCACAGGCCATAAAATTTACCCAAAATAATTTTAGAGCATATTTTTATATCATCCTTAGGAGAACAAGTGTTTTAATAGCCTCTCTGTTCCTCTTTGTGGGAAGATTATTTAATTTGAAAGGGACTGTCTCTATTTTAAGTCATTAATATATTTTCCACGCAATCCAAGTCTCTCTCTTCCTCCGTCACCTCTGACTTACATGCACAATAGGAAATTGTCCCTATGTTTTTAAATGGATAATGTGACTTGTTTATAGAAGCTTCAGAAATGAAAAGCAATTGTTCTATCTCAATTTGTATAAGATGGAAGAATGAGCTGAGCAGCAAAACCCCCCGGGCTTTGCAAAGTCTTATTACAAAATAGTTCAATAGTCAAAACTGAATTTTCTGATTACAGTTTAAGGATTCTTGGTATTTACTGGTGTAAATCATTAAGTTATTTCTTTATTGAATGCCACAAGGATCTTATTTTCAGAATCAAAAACTAAAATGATGATATTAGAATGAAGAACTTTAACTTTCATGAAGGAAAATCATGTAATCAATCATTTAATTTTTCAAATTAGTCTTACAGCCTGGTTAATAGATGGCATTTATTTTCCCCCTCACTGATGTATTCACAAAAATAAATCGTATAGAGTGCTTATATAAAATCAAAACATGATGAGATTAGACAAGACGTGGTTTTACTCATCTATACTGGTGAAGTGTTTAGGATGGCTCCAGACAGCACACTGTTCAGCTAGTATTCCTTTCTTTCTTTTTTCCCTAAGATGTCTTGTGATACGTGGCCAAGAAACACTCCGTAGTCACTGATCTTTGTTGGAATTTTGAAATGCAGAAAACTCAGAAACTAAATTATTAACTGAATTTATGGAAGAATTAAGAATAGCACACTGGGATTCACTAGGGTCCTAACAATTTTAAAACTGCTTGAGGAAAATCCACATGTTCAGTTACAAAGTACCTGCATTGAGCTGCCTTAATGATGAATACCTTTAGATAATTCAATTTCATTTGCCATGTCACTGAATCAGGTAATATTTTACTTACACATAATTTGGGGGTAGCATTTATTTATATCACAGCAATGTTAAAAAAGAGATGTCAAGCAGTCAAAAGAATTAACCATCACACAAAAAATCTTGAAGAAACGACGTTAGAGAACAATCCCTTCTTCCCTGGACTAATTAAAATAGGAGGCAGTAGCATCAAAGCACTGACCTTGATCTTCAATGTACAGAAGTTTCATAATAGATATGAAAGGCCCATAACATCATTAACTAATCAAGTATTTAACTTGTTCTAACATTTGCAATGACATAATCTAAATCTTTTTATGGCTTTTGAAAGTTTGAAATTAAATTTCTTCTCTAGAGTACATAATGCTGGGGATGATCCATGTCTTTAGAGTGCACACCCATAATTGTTTTTAGGACACTTTTGTTTGCTGATTAACTAGGAACAGAATGAGATACTAATGTGACCTACAAAAATATGAAGTTAAGCACCATGAGATAGCAATATAAAAGAATAAAAGAATTACATAGTATAGCTGTAGTCTTTGATAACTCTTTTGGGCATCATAAAGTAAGTTGTTTCTAAATCTTACCTACACTCTTTTGATAAAGAGTCTGACCATACAAATATTAATTACTCTAATTCAAAAATCACATCTTGCCTAAGCTGTATGTACTGTGATTGCTTTTAAAAATATTCTGGCATTTTCCCCAATAAAAATCTTAAAATACATAACTTTAAATTCATAGATAGGGGTTAACACACACAGTGCAAGTCTTGTTGAAACACTGGGAAAGTTTTAAAGACTACTTGAACTGAGGAGCATAGGAAAAACAAACACACACAACCACATAAACTAAGATGTGATATTAAAGCCAGTCACCTAGGACTCTCTTCCTTTATGTAATGAAAATCTAACATATTTAACACAATTTAGATTAGAAATTCCTCAAAATCTTCCTCACCTTGTAATTCTCAGATAACTGCAATGTTCAAAAACATGACACTGCTGACAAAATCATTACTCAGAAAGGTGTGGGGTTTCTTTTAAGATGTTAACTAATGAGATACTTTTCAGCATTACTGAGGTGATGAGCAACAAGCTGGATCAAAGTGAATGAGATTTGGAGTGTAAATAGCTCAAAACAACAAAAAGAGCCCGGGTGAAAAAGTCTTGTAGAATGAGTGGGACAAATAGATAATTCTATATTCAAGACAAAAAATTAACACACTTTGCCAGATTATTCAACGCCAGTTTAGTATATAAAGTTAGCATGACTAAAGATATTATTTGATGCTTCCCTTTCCTAACCTAGCAGAATAGCTGACATACACAAGGGTGTACCATACATCAGCTGACTCAATAGTGCAGTTTGATCTAGTCTATAATATGACCTTTGAGTTTTGTGTTAGAATGCTCTTAAATTGGAATGCTGACATTTCATCTATTCCATTCATAACTCCAATTTCCTTAAGTATACATTATTGTTCAGAGCCACTCATGATGGTTCATGAAAGGAATATTTTCTCACTGCAATACTGACACCAACTTTTTGCTTCTACCAGGAGAAAATTTAAAAAAGCAGCACAATGCATTTTAACAGTAGGTTTTCTTCTAATAAAATGACCTCTTAATCCCATGAAAGAGCATTTTACATATGACCTTTCTAGGACACACTGTGGTGAAGCATAAAACACTCATGAATCCTAGCAATTTTCTTAAGGAATGGCCAGTGGGTGTGTGCCAAATGCATTCTGAAACGATACAATAGGACACATCCCTCCTTCTTTTGTGGTATTACCATCTCAAAGGAAGAGATGTTTTAACATTTCAGCATATCTGGCTGTGATGGCCCAAAGCTCACCTTCCAATGGCTTGGGTAGAAAATGAGCTGCTGGTTTTGTTTTCTTCACTCTGTTTCCTTTCATAACCTGCCCTTCCTTATTAAGCCCCAGGAACCAGGCCCTACCCGATTCTTGTTGTCTGTAGAGCATGGATGAGTAGATTACATAATAATTTTCATAAACGGACTCCTTAAACTTGCACTCCGGTGTAAAAAGTTCCTGTGGGAGAAAGGGTAAAAATTAGAGCATATCCCAAAAGAGCTATGGCTGGCAATGAGAGTTTTTCCTTATTTCTCCCTCCAATAACTCATGGGGGTTAGTATGGGAGATGGTTGTGCAACTGAGCCCTTTAATTCTAATAGCTGTGGTATCCATCATCAATAATAATGGTTTACAGGCTAGGAAAAGTCTTATCTGTTAAGCATATAATTAATATCCTTCTATAACTAACATTTCTTTCCCAGCCATTTACAGAGTGGTACATTTGTACCAGCATATAGAAACTATAAACACGGTTTCTATAAGAACCACAAACAAGATATAGGAAATCCCTAGGCGGCTGCTTCTCTTTTGCCATAGGATTCCAGGCTTCAGTCAAGCTGTTCCAAGAATTTAAGAAGCAGCTGTTTGTGATGCCCTCCCTTCTTCCAGCGATTCCAAGTCTCAGCCAAGGAGAAGCAAAGGCAAAAACAAAAGACAGGTTGAAGTGCTAGAGTAAATGACTATTAAACACTTGCGCCATTCAACATACTATTTGTATCATACTAGTCATTTTTCAAGGCTGCTGGAACAACAAAAGAAAATAATCAGGAAGGCTCAATGGAAGTTAGGAGCCAAAATACCTTTGAGGATATGGGCTGAAATGCTTACATAACCCTGCCAATCACTTTCTTGAATATGCACGCCATTTCCTTTGGTTAGATAAATTACAGGACCCCACACACTGCCTCCCTCCCCAATATCCTGCTTCCCTATAAACCTAAACCACCAGAAAACACTACCACTTGTTTTCTGTATTACAAACCAATATGCTAGGAAAAACACATTTATCTTTCACACCTATTGCTCCCCTTCACCAAGGACAGTGCTTTTGCTTCATGAAAAAAGGATTTGAACCCAGGCTTGGCTGAAAAATACTGAAGAGGAATTTGCGTGAGGGGTTTTTCTTTTCTTTTCTTTTCTTGTTTTGTTTCGAGGCATGAGGTTAAGCTTTTAAGTTTAGGCTTTAGAAAGCATGTTATGATTTTGTTCTATGTGTAACCACTTGTTTCCAATATTATTACTTATTATTATCTGAATAGCTCCTCTTTGATAATACATATAGTCTTGTTTTCACTATCAATATATCTCAGTATGTTAGTGGTAAGCAAAGTGCTGGTCTTGAGTTGAATCTTGCACGCTGGTGTATACCCTTCTTTGTGAATAACAGCCTGGTAATTCTGTGAGTGGTCAGTGGATATGGGGGTAGGCACCACAGGGAATTCAGGGGTTGGTGTGTGCCTGTTGATACCTGTACAGTACAGACAGAGAGAGGCGGGGGGGTGGGGGAGGGGCTGGAAGGCAGTGTTTGTGCTGCCAGAGGCTGGTGGTTTCAGGCATGCTAAGGATCACTAGTATTGGGGTGCTTCACAACTTTGGGCACCCCCAGGGAGCGTCCCACATTCCTAACTAGGCTTTCAGATATTACAGTGATTGACAACTCTGTAACTAAATAGAAACTGCAAACTGCTTGGATTCAGGAGACCTTCGTTCTGTTCTCGACACTGCTGCTCACTTGTTGTGTGGCCTTTTAAAAACTCTTTGAGATCCCCAGAGGAATGCAAGTACAGTAGACTCTCAATTATCCAGGATTGGGTTAACCAGGATGTGGATTAACCAGGATGTCAAAAAAATACATATACGTAACTCGCAGGGCGGCTCTGGCTTTGTTGACGCCCCAAGCACACACAAAACCCCCCACCAGGGCACAGGGCAGCCAGTGAACCAACACCCCCTCCTCCCGGCACAGGGTGGCTGGTGAACCAACCCCCACCCCCATATTTGCTATGGATGATGATTATCCAGGATTTTATTAACCAGGATTAATTTTTTCCCTATCATCCTGGATAATCGAGAGTCTACTGTAAAAAGTACAAATTGTTATTAATTTGTATTATAGTGACATGTCGATTCTCTGGCCCCATGGTGCTAGGCACTGTGTGCTCACACATAACAAAGATACACTCAACATGCAAGGCTATAGCTAACAGACAGTTTAAAGAAATGATGGGAGAGGAGTACAAAGAAAGAACGAGAAGATGCTGGTCACCATGAAAAGTAGCAGTCATGGAAAAATCAACCACCCAACCTTTGCTGAGTTTTTTGTAGGCATCATGGTAAATATGAGTTTCAGGAGGGATGTGGAAAAGGGCAATGAGGCAGTTTTGCAGCCCCTCCCAAGCATAAGGCCTGGCACAGGAGAAAATGTTAATGTCTTTACTGATTTTTTTTTTTTTAAGATGGGCAATCAAGCCAGGCATCTTTTGTGGAGTGAAGATGGGTTTGACATCTTGATACCGTATAACAGATTATAAGTATCATGGGGAATAGACTGAGATGGCCCTTAACAATGAAGACAAGTAGTTTGTATCTGATGCAGTGAATGAAGTGGACTCTGTTGAATTTCATCTATCATTTTGTCCCCACTCACCCAGTTCTGTGAGATCCCTCCGTAACTCCTTGGAGTCTGCTTTGGACTTAATACAAAATTCTTCAAATTGGTTATCTGCAAATTTTGCTACTTAATTGTTCACCCCATTTTCCAGCTCATTAATGAATACGTTGAACAGCACAGGTCCCCGTACAGACTCTTCGGGGATGCCACTGTCTACCCCATCTCTATTATGACAGCCGAACAATTATTCCCACCCTTTGTTTCCTCTCTTTCAATTAGTTTCTGATCCATGAGAGGACCTTTCCTCTTATCCCATGGCTACTTAGTTTTCTTAAGAGCTTTCGATGAGAGACTTCGTCAAAGACTTTTTGAAAATCTAAGTACAGTGTACTAACTGGCTGACCCTTAATCATGGTGAGCCATGATTTTCCCTTTAAAAAAAGTCATGGTTGACTCTTCCCCAATAATTCAGACACATAGTTTCTACAAATTTGTCAGGCACTAAAGTTAGGTTTACCAGCCTGTAAAGGCCAGGATCTCATCTGGAGCCCATTTTAAAAATCAGCATTAAATTAACTACCTTCCAGTCATCTGGCACAGAGGCTGATTTCAGCCATAGGCTACATAGTACAGTGATGAGGTCTTCAATTTCATATCAGAAATTTGTAGCCTAAGGAAATGTAATTATTAACTAAATTTAGACAAAATAAATGTACTGTAAATCAATTATCTTCTTAGGCTAGGATTAGAACTATCAGTGATGTGAATGGAATTATTTTGTTCGTGTACATTTATCAGTTCCTGCAATAAAGTCATGTATCACAAACACATAACCTGCATATGACAGAAACTGGCAAAGATTACTGGAAAGATTCCCCTATATTTAAGATGGTATTGATTGCAACCTGAATATGGCTTCACCCTAACTCCAGATTGAAGTGGGGGGGAGGGATAGCTCAGTGGTTTGAGCATTGGCCTGCTAAACCCAGGGTTGTGAGTTCAATCCTTGAGGGGGCCATTTAAGGATCTGGGGCAAAAAATCTGTCAGGGGACAGTACTCAATCCTGCTAGTGTAGGCAGGGGACTGGACTCGATGACCTTCAAGGTCTTTCCAGTTCTAGGAGATTGGTATATCTCCATTTATTTATTAAACAGATTATATATCTGCTTAGCTTACAAAAAGTATCCTGTTTCACAATAAAAAAGGCTGCTTTGTTTACAAGAGCCAGCAGTCATGCTGATGATCACATTAAAATATGATAGCTAAATTAGACTGACTGGTATTTTATGGGAAAGGCAATGCATGTATTCACCACTTCCACAAATTTACTGTTTGTAAGACCAGAAAGGGATGCCAACTGAGAACCTTTGAAAAAAAGTGGAACAAGTGGGGAAAACTTCATACATACACAGAAAAGAAGTAAATCTAGTTTCTTTAAACAATTTACACACCGTCCATATATAAACAGTATCATCACAAATGACACATACGCAGGGCAATGCCTATTTTGTTTTTCCATTTTTCTGATCAGCACAAGCACTCAAAATCAGTGAGTGATTGTGTGCCATGAAAGCAATTATCATTACACATGACCCTCATTGTGAAACTCTATAAGACTCTGATGTAGGACTCTGATATATTCATAGACTATCCTGTTTGACTTCCAAATAAATTAACCCTGATTAGAATTAACCCTGTAATGGGGAACTGAGATGAGATTTTCTGTTCCTGAGACAGAATATGATGCCCACTACTGTGCATGGTTATGTTTCTATGATGTGAGAGAATATGAAAGGTTTGGGGAAGCAACTTTGAAAAGACAAGTAATGTTTGAGCGTAGAACTCACAAGCCTGCCTGCATGGCATTCATAGGCCATATCTACAGCAACAAAATTCCATAAGACTTGCAGGAAAAGTGGCGATTGTCTCAAGGAATGAAAGACCAATGAAGCTTAAAAATATTAGAGATGGGTCAGATTTGCAAAGTTTGGATGTCGAGCTGAACTTTCACAGGTTTTTTGGCTTGCATTCATGCCTAACTAAAAAATAAATGCAGTCAGAATCTTCATGTCATTCACCTGAGGTATCCTGTCTTCTTCTGAGTGCACACAAAAAAGGTCACCACCCAGTTTTTTCTAGGACTTTAGCAGCTGCAGAGAGAAATCGTTTTAAAGCTGGAGTGTAAACACCAACCAGAACTGTTTCTTGTCCTTAAATATAAAGGCATCTCTTGACTCATTTATACCATCTGACGAAAGATTTCTGGTCTGAAGGAGACTGACACACAGCCTTAGAGTATGTCTACACTGCAATGCAAATGTGTCACAAGGCACCTCTGTTGCCACCCGGTGAACCTTATTGCCTGGCTAGTTTAGATAGATTCACAGTCACAAACACACTGTTTCTCTCTCTCACACACCAAAGTGTGTGCTTATCCCTCTCTTACATAGTAATAGAGTGGAGTCACATCCAGGGGTGAAAGTTACTATACTTACTGGTAGGCTAAGGGCTGACTCTGCCTTGGAAGGGGCGGGGCCTCAGGCGGAAGGGTGGGCTGGGGTCAGAGCCAGCCCCAGGAAGCCGCCACTATTTAAAGAACCGGGGGCAGAGGCAGGGGAGCCCTGGCCCTTTAAATAGCCCGCAGAGGGCCCCCCCAGCTTTGGGAGCTATTTAAGGGGTCTGGGGCTCCCCTGCGTCTAACCCCCGGCCCTTTAAATAGCCGTCAGAGCCGCAGCGCTCCAGCGGCTATTTAAAGGATGGGGTGTCAGAGGCAGTGGGAGCCCCGACCCTTTAAACAGCCTCCAGGAACCCCATTGCTGCTGCTCCAGGGCTCTGGCAGTGGGGCTCTGGCAGCAATTTAAAAGGCCACTGCTGGAAGCCCCAAGCCCTTTAAATTGCAGCCTGGGAAAGCCAGGCACCCCAGTATGGCAAACTGACTTTTGCCGGTACGCCGTATCGGGGCATACCGGCTTACTTTCACCTCTGGTCACATCTTACGCAGGGGTTAGGTTCCAAGGTCCTGCTGCCAGTCTGGGATACCAGCTGCCAGACCCGCTCAGCCAGCACCATTTATTTATTTTACTTCTTTTTCAGAGCGCGTATAGTTGAATTTGCGCAAATTAAATGCGCCTATGATGAGACTCCACTGTACCCTGCTATGCTGGCTTACAGCAAGGGAAGGCTTCCCTTAGGGTGACCAGATGTCCCGCTTTTATAGGGACAGTCCCGATTTTTCACACTTATTATCTGTCACTCTAGCTTCCCTGCAGCCATCACTCCCCAGCCCAGGCTTACCCTTTGAGCCTCTCCTATGCTGTGCCTTTCTTCTTATTTCCTGTCCTTATATTCTTTCCAATTACTCTGGTCTGATCACCAAGCAAGCACACTGTCAGAAAGCCTCCTGGGTTTGCAGTGGAGAGCAAACCGACCAAGCCTTCTGCAAAGTGAGCTGCTTCCTGGTAACATGCAGGGTGAGCAGTAAGGTTTCCCACAGTGCTAGGGCTAAAGTGGGACTCTGGGATGTGGTTACTTTGACCCGGATCTCCGTACTGCAGTGTGGATGCCAGAGCCCTCGGTTTGAGTCCTTAACATAGGGTTAGAATGCAGTGTAGATGTTCATGCTTAGGATTCCCTAACATGGGTCATGTAACCCATGACTTACAGAGCAGTGCAGACATACCATAAGACAACAAGAACAGGACTTGTGTGCATTATAGGCAATGTTTGCTCTAGGGAAGAGATTTTTCACAGAAAACAGTAAGCAACCTGGTCTGTCTCGCTCAATCACTTCTACTCAGGCAACCATGCTTCATCAAGCTGTAGATAACACCTTGTTCTATGCTTGCAAAGGTCAGTGCCAAGGAAAAATAGGTCAGCACTAAGTTCGCAGGCCAGGAAAGACAAAGAAAATATCTTCAGGAAAAAGCCGCTAAGAGAAGGAGAAGGAAATCTCATTCAGGGTACATCTACCCTGCAAAACCAAACCAAAAAACACGCAGCAGGGAGTCTGAGTCCTGTTGTCATACTCATAGGCTCACACTACAGGGCTAAACGTACCAGTGTAGACATTCAGGCCTGGGCTGGAGCCCAGATGCCGAGATCACCCTCCTTGCTGGATGTCAGAGCCCAGGCTCTAGCCTGAGTGGGAATGTCTACCCTACTAGTTTTTGCTCCGTAGTGTGAGCCCGACAAGCTAGTGTGACCAGAGAGCAAGTGTGAAAAATCGGGACAGGGGATGGGGGAGGGGGGGAATAGGAGCCTATATAAGAAAAAGACCCAAAAATTGGGATTGTCCCTGTAAAATCAGGAGATCTGGCCACTCTACAGAAAGCCCAAGTCCGTTGATACAGGCTCTGAGACTCGCTCCTGCAGGTTTTGTTTTTCTCTTGACTTACCATTACACATCCATTTAACAGTCTTAACTACAGTTAAGCCAAGTTCTACACATTTAAATTAAACTAGGTTGAAGTTAGCCCTTCCAAGCGACAGCAGAACCTGTTACACAATCTTCTCCAACCATTTGCAGCCATTATTGTATACCTAATGTTCTGACATTAATGCCTTAAATAACATTAATTGCCATGAAATGGGGCAAAGCATTACAAAAATGACTACAGGAATTACCAAACATTAAAGGGAGCCATTTCCCAGCCATTCTTACTCTGCACCATTAATGGGATTTCAGAGCCTGCTCGTCTGTGTCACATAACAATTTCTGTGGGCTGAGGAAAATTGCACCTACATTTTGCAACTGAATTACCTTTACATTAATATTATTAGCTACTGCTGGGTGACATGACATAGTGTAGTGGATTACGTGGAAGTATGCAGATGGCGCCAAAGCAACGCAGGGACTATGGCACTGGGGGGAGGGAATTGAAAAATATGGCGCAACTGGGGCAACCCCTACCCCCAGCACACTCCTAGGGTGACTATATTTCCGAAAGGGAAAATGGGATACCGCGTGAGGCTGGCCCGAGCCGCTCGCCCACGTCCTCCACCCTCCCCCGTGCATGGGGCTGGCCCATTCCCTGCCTCACTTTTTCTCCTCTCCCACATAGTGCCCTGTGCCCTGCCTCCCCTCCAAACTGTAAGACAAGCAGCAGCTAAAGCAGGGACTTTTGCACATTCACAGCATGCTCTACAGTTCTGACTGGAGTTTCTCTGTGCTGATTGGCTATTTGCTCCAGCCAGGCCTGCTGACGCAGGGGAGGGGACAAAGGTGACAATTGCCCAGGGGATTTGAAAGGGCCTGGGGCCCCAGCCACTGCCACAGGGGGAGGGAAGGCTTGGTCCCTCTTAAATCACTTGGGTGGGCCGTAGGACTCCTAGGCGCGCAAGACTGCTCCGGGTCCCATGCTCTGGGGGCCCCATGGACCAGTGCGATTGGCCAGGGTATGCAGTCCTGGAAGTGACAGATTTGTCACTTCCACCCTAGGTCCCGCCTCTCCAGGGACGGCCCTAGGCCTGGAATTTCCGTCGGCAAGCCTGGCTCCAATCCTCCCTCTTCCCCGAATTCCACCCCCCTCAGCTTCACTCTCCATCTTTCCCCACTCATGCTTAGCTGATGCCTTAATAAGCGATACAATCCCTCAATACACACAGACACACACCCCTTTAAAATATAGAACTAAGACTATATCTATACTACAAATTACGTCGGGGTAATTTACATCGCTCGGGGATGTGTCAATAATCCACACCTCCGGAGTGACGTAAATTACACTGACCTCTGCGCCGGTATGGACAGCGCTATTTTCTGCCAACATAGCTTCCCCCTCTTGCAGGGGTGGGAGTTATTAAGCTGACTGGAGAGCTCTCTCCAGTTAGCTTTGAGTATCTTCACCAAAGGTGCTGCAGTGGTGCAACTGCATCTGTGCAGCTGCGTCGCTGTAGCTGCTGTAGTGTAGACATAGTCTACTATGCCATTTGCTGCCATCACATTGCTCGCTCTGCTTGTCCCTTATCCCTTTCTCTATTCTGTGTCTGTCTTGTCTGTTTAGACTGTAAATGCTTTGGGAGTAGCAATCCTCTATTTCTCTCTTTCTTCAGTGACTGGCACAGTGCGGCCCCATTCCTGATTGGCCTGCAGACACAACCATAATAAACAGGATTAACTAATAATATTTATTTGCAAGCTACCATAAGGAGTTTTGTAATCTAGCAAGCCTTACCCATAAACAGCAGGCCAACTTCAGAGGCATTTTGCAAGGTGGTGTAAATTAGACACTCATAGCCCTACTTATACCCACTAAATAATGTGTGAATTTATGTAAGAGTCTAAGTTCATATCATTTACAAGGTGAGGCGCTAAAAGAAGGTGTAAGAATATGCAAGTTCAAGTAAAGAGTGGCCTACTTTAGCTTACATAGTCTTACCTTTGTTAGTTGCTTTTCTTGATACATACCCTCCTTCTGGCCCCTCAGCACATAAATTACGCTAGTTTAAAAGTTAACACTCACTCAGTAGATATGAATCAAGATGTGTCTAAATCCCTGGCAAAAAAATCCTTCTGCCACTATGGCTTATGTCATTCAGGGATCTGCTGGCAAAATAACTCCTTTTGCTGGTATAAGCTGCATCTCCACTAAAGGTTTGCTGTCATACCTATACTGGCATAGCTATGCTAGTGAAGGCTCTCTAGTGCAGCCCAAACATTAGTGTAATGTACCTATTTGGTTGGCTGGAAAAAGGTATACATTATCTCAGTGTAGGATCCCTTGTGACTCATTTTAGTTTGACTATCTAATCAGACAAGCTGATAATGGCCAATAGTAACTGTAACTAATAAATGGATTTTTCTTTATTTCCAGGACAAATAGGTGACTGAGGGTACGTCTACACTACCCGCCAGATCAGAGAGCAGTGATCGATCTATCGGGGATCGATTCATTGCGTCTAGTGTAGACGCGATAAATCGATCCCCGAGCGTGCTCTGTGTCGACTTCTGTACTCCACCTTGGCGAGAAGCAGAAGTGGAGTTGACAGGGGAGTGGCAGCAGTTCACTCTCCACTGTGTGGACGGCCAGGTAAGTCGACCTAAGATATGCCAAATTCAGCCACGCTATTTGTGTAGCTGACGTTGCGTATCTTAGATTGATTGCCCTCTCACCCCACACTGTAGGCTAGGCCGGAGATGACTGACTCTGAGGTAAGGGAATGCCAGCTCATGCTTTCTAGCAGCTACATGTTTCAGAAGAAATCCAGGCATCCCCTGTGTCTGTTATTGTCTCTCTCTGCCTAGCTTTTGGCTGCTGTCAGTAAAGAGCTTTTATGGGTATTGGACACATCTTCCCAACTTCCTGTGACACACTGTCCATTTACATCTCTAGGGCATTCTTTGGGCAGGGGGCTGTAGTGTGCGGAAGATTATTGTGACGGCAATCAGTAGGGGGTGTAGTTACGCTTCTGAGTCGACTTCAGGGGAGGGCATAATAAGGTTATCACCATAAGAATGGCCTTGTGTTTCTGTTATCTTGTGTATATGTGTCTGAGAACAGTTTCTCAGCTGTGTGAGTGTTTACCCCATCTGCGTAAGAATGAGTGCGTGTAAAACTAAATAGGTAAACTGAGGCAGGACAGCGTATAATCAACAAAGGCTAAACAGCGTGTAATCAACCAATCTTGCTTGCTGCTTGCCATGTATGAGATATGTTTATGTATGAGATGTAAATGAGCATGGGTATATCTGTGCTGACACGCCCTCGTGTGTTGGGCTTCTTCTCAGGGCTTTGCTCCAATGTGCCAGATCTCCTGTATCGCGGCTGTGCTGACCGAGGCCCCAGCACGGTAATGCCGCACGCTTCAATAAACTCACCACTTTCCATCTAGCCACTGTGTGTAAGCCTCGTTTCTACGGGATTCAAAAAAGTACCCGGCAACAGGGGCCCACGTCCCTTCATCGTCCGCCGTGCTTGGGGCCAGCTGAGCTCAGGAAAGCAGGTAATGCACCCTTTCCCCAGGAGGCAGCTATATGCTGGATGACCGCTCCCTCCTTCTGAACTGGAGAAAATGTGTACCCTTGAGAAGACCAGCTTCTGCCCTTTAAAACCTTTAGCAGCATGTGAGGTGACTCTTCCTTTGCCAGCTTCCTCATATGAGCACAGACCCTGTGAGGTGACTCCATTGTCAAGATGTCCCCACTAAACCAGTTCTGGGCAGGGACCAGTTCTGTCTGCAGTGACTAGATGTCCAACAACTGGGTCGTTAAGTATCAACTGCCCTATCCTGTTATCCTTTGGCCACCAGATTTGGAATTCTCAATTCAGTATGGAGGTAAAAAGGGTATAGAGAAGGCAGAAGGCTACCCATTCAAAATGGAGTTTTCAGCCTGACACAAGCACCTAGGGTTCATGATCTCACACAGAAATCAATAAATTCTAGAGACATATTCCCCATTCATCAAAGAGACTCATTAACTGTCCTAGATAGCAGCATATTGATCTTGTATCAGTTTGATTCTATTGGCTAGCAACTTAAACCTAATGATAAGAGATGTACAATCAGACAACTTTAATTCTTTTAATCTACATCTGAGTAATGGTGGCTATATAAAGAAAGACGATGGATGCTGGGTTGTTGTTTTTTTAAAATCTATAATAGTTTAATACCAGGAGTCTCTAAATAAATCCCATTGCTTTTCAGCAGAATTCAATATAGAACACTGCATGCAATACATTTTTTTTTGCAAACAGGCTTAGATGTGGTGAATGAATTTCAAAGAAAGTAATGAAGTTTTGTATGAGATTAGTTCTACTGTTGCCTGGCAATGAATTACATCACCTATATTTCTGAGAAATGGACGAGAAAACAAGTTTCATGTATGTCAACCTGACATTAAAACAATACATTAACTGTCGACTTGAGTGGTTGATTTCAAAGCCAGAAAATATATCACTATAGAACGGTATGTGTAAAATTCTTGTAGGTACAGAATGATGGTTAAAGAGAAGCCATCATTTCTAGTTCTGCACAGAGGAGTAAATCCAGCCCCTCTTCTTCAGTTGCAGAGCGAACACAAGTACAAATAGATATGTACCCCCACATTGACATATAGTCAAGGAAAGCAGTGCAAACTCTTGGCTGCAAGAAGACAGTTTTTGTTTGTGAAAAAATGCCTGATGATGTTATATAAAATATAAACATGAGGTGAAAATGGCAAATATTTGGATTTTAAAATCCATTGAAAATACAAATCTTAACCAGATTAGCCAAAGTTGAGCTCCATTCTGCACTGACATGAGAAATGTATGCACCAAGCACGCTGCCCAGAGACAAAGAAATGGAAAGAAGACTGGAAGGTTCAGGAGGCAGGTAGTAAGATTTAGCGTTTTTCACACCTAGAACATTGGTATATATTTAACTCAATTCAGTGACTGAAAGTTGGCATCTTCTGATATCTGCTTATGGTCTGTGAAATTACTTTGGTAGTCTCAGTTGCCTTTCCAAAGAACGGATATATCACAAAAGCCAGCCCCAGAGTAGGGACTAAGCGACAATTCTTTTTTGCAGTGTCAGCCTAGAAACAAAGGAATGGGTATTGGGTATGAAACACTGCGGAGAGCTTCTACTGCCTCTACCTGCAGAGTACTGGTTCTGTGAATAGCAGAATTCACTCTAAGCCGGTCAATACTGCATCTTTCACAAAGACCAAATTCATGCACAACATTGTTTGCTTGTTATAAATGACACTGTAATAACGTATAAGAAATTGCTTATGTATGACTAACATGTCTCTACAGATTAATACATGGAATCTTTCCTTCACAAAAGAGAAATCAGACACCCTTGAGGTGTGCAGGGCTTTCCCCATAACTGTCTTTTACAAGAAGTATTAAAACCAATTGAATTAGTTTATCAATTTTCATTATTTAAATAATTCATTACAAATAACTATTTTCACACAAAGCCTCAGCGAAAGTATTTCCCCAAAACAGTCAACAGAATAGGAGAGAGCACAGTCCTTGGTTATGTCTGATCAAAAAAGTTTTCTTCCCAGAGATTTCAAGTTGTGTTTTTGCAGAAGTGATTGAACCCCTGTGGACATGAGGGGTTGCCCAGAACATTAGATACACCTGAGCTCCAATCAGCAGACCTGACAGGGAGACAAATATGGCTTTTCATTGGGGCTCCCAGCCTTATTGGTGCTGAAATTTATGTTGATTTGTAATTACCCTAAATGGGATTGTGTGAGTTTAGCATGCCCCAGTCATGCCCTCTCCCACATAGACTCATCCCCTACACTAGAGGGTGAACATGTAAATCTGGCTATTCCGATTGTATATGTAATTTATACCTATTGTAAGGTCCTTTTATACTACCAGAGAAGAACTCCACTACCATGAGTGTGCTTTTCAGCCATTGGTTGATATGTTAATAATAAAATACATTTAAAGAGTGATTATCAAACTTGTATGAGCATCTAACTTAAGGTTGCCAAGTGTGAAATCTGGGCCACCAAATCTTTAAACAGAAAGATTCCTCCAAAAATAAACAGGAATAATAAAGCTATAGTAGTACACATATACAAGATGAATAAAACAACAGATTCATGCCATAATGTTAAACTGACATGTCAACTTAAAGTATTTTGCAAAGTATTAAGAGGACAGAGCAGATCATGATATTTGGGAGCTTTCACAGAGCTGTGGTATACTGTCAATAACAAACTGTCATTCTAGAGGAATGTATGTAATTACCGTATATTTCGGCGTATAAGACGCCTTTTTAACCCCCAAAAATAGCCTCAAAATTAGGGGGGGCGTCTTATACGCCGAATATATTAAACTCACCGGGCAGCTGGAGCTGGGGCGGCTGCAGGTGGCCCGGCGGGCGGGGCGGCGCTTCCCCCCCAAGCCCACCCGCATGTGTTGGGGCCGGCGGGGAACGGGAGCAGCTCGGGCCCCGGGGGCCCTGGGAGCGCCCGCCCACGCAGCGGGGATGGGAGAGCGGCGCGCTCCCAGCAGCCCGCCCGCGCGGCGGGGACGGGAGAGCGAGGCGCTTTTTGTGTGTGGTGGTGGGTTTTTTTTTGTTTGTTTGGTTTTTTTTTGTGTCCGGCTTTTTTATTTAAAAACTCGGGGGCGTCTTATACGCCGGAGCGTCCTATATGGCGAAAAATACGGTAATCAGCATGCTCAGAGAGGGAGGAGACTTTCAGGGTTTACATCAGCATGCTGTTTTGTGTTCAGAAAATAAATTTTGCTCTTTTGGAAATCAATCAATAAATCAGTCAAAACTCTGTTCTGGGAGAACGTAGCAATTAAAATGATGCCACCAACAAAGATAGAAATCAGAGGCATCAGAGTGATGTTTTTGCTGCAGTGTTCCACAATAACATCAACATTTATTTTTAACAATGAGGAGTCCTTGTGGCACCTTAGAGACTAACAAATTCATTTGGGCATAAGCTTTCATAGGCTATAACCCACTTCATCAGATGCATCCGGTATAAATACATAGCACATGAAAAGATGGAAGTTGCCTTACCAAATGGGGGGGAGGGGCAGTGCTAACGAAGCCAATTCAATCAGGGTGGACCTGGCCCATTCCCAAGAGTTGACAAAAAGGTGTGATGGTGTCCAGTTTGCAAATTAATTCCAATTCTGCAGTTTCTTGTTTAAGTCTGTTTTTTAAGTATTTTTTTTGTTGAAGAATGGCCACTTTAAAGTCTGTTATTGAGTTTCCAGGGAAATTGAAGTGCTTTCCTACTGGTTTTTGAATGTTACAATTCTTGATGTCAGATTTGTGTCCATTTATTCTTTTGCATAGAGTGTGTCTGGTTTGGCCAATGTACATGCAGAGGGGCATTGATGGCACATGGCTGCATAGATCACATTGGTAGATGTGAACAAGCCCCTAACAGAGTTATTCTATATAAATCACTTTCGCTAACTGTTAAAGTGTGTAGCACATTTGCTTATGATGATATTCAGTGAAGCAGCATTCACTCCTACCCGTAATTTGATCAACTCATACTCTTACAGCTATTTTAAAGTTGGAAATAAGTTTTAAAAAGCATTCATGCTTACTGGGAGGTGAGGGTGGGAGTGGAAACTCCTTTGATTTTTCCACCCATCACTGCCTCCTTGTATTGTAATGATGAACATAGCACCAAGAATCCACTAGCAGGTATTTCATTTTCTGCTCTTAATCAACAATAACAAAGAATAAAACGAGGAAGACTCTGTAGCACTTTAGAGACTAACTAGTTTATTTCAGCATAAGCTTTCGTGGGCTATAGCTCACTTCATCGGATGCATAGAATGGAACAGAAGTAAGATGCATTTATACACACAGAAAGAAAGAAAAAAAAAGTTGTATATTAGCATACCAATTCTAAGAGGCTGTTTAATTTAGATGGACCATTATCAGTAGGAGAATAAACAGCCTCTTAGAATTGGTATGCTAATGTACACCTTTTTTTTCCTTTCTTTCTTTCTGTGTGTATAAATGCACCTTACTTCTGTTCCATTCTATGCATCCGATGAAGTGAGCTATAGCCCACGAAAGCTTATGCTGAAATAAACTAGTTAGTCTCTAAAGTGCTACAGAGTCATCCTCATTTTATTTACGGATACAGACTAACACGGCTGCTCAAAAAAAATATCCTTCCTCTACCCACATAGTGTCTATCTCTCTTTAAAGACACTTTAAAGGCTCATGACTTTTACAACACCCACAGTCTGCATACCTCTTACCAAAGAGCTCTCTTCTGTCTCAGTTTATATCTCTGAGAAACATAAGCTTGACTCAAATTTAATTTACATTGCATTACAAAAAAGAATAGAGATATAATTCTGAGCTATTATTCCACTCACAATATCAAAATAAAAAACACTTAGGGTGCTTATAGAGGGATTATAATTAACTTTCTAATTACTCTGTCTTGTATTTCAAAGTTTTACCAGAATTTTAATGTAAATGGAGTCCTTAATTTGACTGCAAATGTTGCACTGAGATGGACCAGTGCAATTCAGATGAACAATTACTCAGTTATATGGTTAAAATCTCACCATAATCCTATCGGTGAATACATTATATGTTCCTCTTGGTATTCAAATCAGTGCAGTTACAAGGCACTAATTACCCAAAAGTGATTGCCTGGGTTTGGATCAAGTACTGCTTCATCAACTTTCAGCATCTTTTAGGGGGAATCGATAACCCCAAAAGAGGGGGTAGAAAAGAGAAGCAGTAAGGAGGAAACAGGTTTCTTAATTTTATCTGATGGAAGAAAGAGGATAAAGAAAATGAGCAATGCCACTGGTTACATTTATTGGAAATATACATCCCTCCTAATTAATTTATATTTGTATCCACAAGAACATATGTGTAGGCTTCTGAATGTATGTGCCACAGATCAGTTAAAATAAATCAATTTAAGATCAATTACAAACTCCAACAACTGACCAAACAAGCTCCCGGAAAGACCAAAACTGTCATAATGCCACCACAATATAATAAGGTAAACAACCCAACCGCCTAACTTAGTTCTGCTGAGCCAGGAACTCCTTCACATCAGGGTTACCTCAGCCAAGATCCTAAGTAAACAGATGGGCTTCAACCAAGCCCCTAAGAGCCACAAAGTCTCCGATGAAAAAACAACGGAATAAAGTTAAAGAGTCACAGACCTTTTATTAAGGGTCCATCTATAGTAGCAACTCTACGTGGTTACATGTGCGTTGTCGTCCCATAAACTGCAAATTATTTGTCCCCAAAAACCTGAAGCACATTCCTAAAGGACGGCACAGTGCACAAAAGCTAGCACGCATGAGGGTGTGGCTATGGACTCACCCCTTGTGGCATGGTCCTGTACCCATTCTATAATGCAGTGTGGATGGGGGTCAGGGCATATAGCAGGGGAGGGATCTCAACAGTCCTCCAGAACCATTCCCAAAATGCATTAATCACTTTGCTGCCTTACCCAAAGATATAAAGGTCCCTGACTCACACATTGTCAGTGATATTAGCCACCTCTGCTGAACACTGCAGAACAGTTTGGTGACCAAATCTATTGTTCAGTACAGGCGGTCATGGTCCAAGAGCAGCCGTCTGGTCTCTGGAGCACACACAGGTGCTGATCAGCGTGTGGTCAGAGTACACTGTCCTCCATGACTTTGCCCGTGTCAACAGGAACATTGGCTCAAAGAGCAGGAGCAGAATCACATCATCATCACACACTTGTTCCATGTCTCCAACGCAATTGGGCAGAAGGGAGAAATGATCAGAAGCTGCCACTGCCAAATGAGCGAAGGCGGAGTTCAGTGCCAGCATCACACGCAAAGTGATTCCCAGAGTGTCTCCTGTGATGCACAGGCCTCTGGAATACTGCCCCTCAAATGGCAGTGCTATGTCATGTACCGAGACGAGGTAGTATAGATGTGCGTATATGCCTGTGTACAGCATATACCCACACCTACCTCAGCACATCTGGGCACTTGGCATGAGTACGGGGTACATGTGATAGCAATACATAGGCAAGTACCCAGGGAAGCATGCAAGGGTAGACGTAGCCAACACTGCCTGCCTATTCAAATCCCTGAATATTCAAATCGATGGACATTTTCACTTCTCTGAAAACCTCCTGCTGATGTCAGTGGGAGATCCACAGTGAATTGTGAGGAGTTTATAGTCCTGAATTTATACCACAGTCCATGGATCATAGTTAAACATGGAATTCTGTCCTCTTCTCCACATGAGTTTGACAGCCATGGCCTAGAAGGGGGAAGAGGTGACTACATATATTGATATCTAGGGCCTGATCCACAAAAGCACATAGGCACCTAAACCCCAGATTTAGATGCCTAATTTCCAGTTATAGGTTGCTACCAGATTTGCACAGTAATTTGTATAAAATTACACTTCCAACTCCAGTGTAGACATACCCTAAGATTGGAATCAACAGGCCTGTGTACAACCTCAACTCTGCCATAACATGCTTAGGTTGCATAACTTCTCCCTGCCTCAGTTTCCCCACTGGTAAAATGTGGGTCACCTTCATAAACAGTGTTGCAGTCCTTTGATAAAATTGCTAAAAATGGATAGCAATTCATAATGGATAGCTGTTCATATACATCAGATTTATCGAAGAAATGATACTACAAATGTTAAATGAGAGCACAACATTCAGTTGTAGTTAAACCCTTGGTTCAAACATACTGTAGTACATTCTGACTTCTACATTGCCCTCCTTTAGAGCCTCCCTAACAACTTGCTTATGCCATGATGCCTACAAAAATCTTGTTAGTGGTTAGTTAGTTGGTGTGCTATGACCACTGCTTATCAAGGTCACCAAAATGGTCTCACTGTTACCATGACCTGTCCGTTGGTTGTGTCCATCTGTCATCTCTTGTCTTATACTTAGATTAATAGATTTTAAGGCCAGAAGAGACCATTATAATAATCTATTCTGACCTACATAACACAGATCACAGAGTTTCACCCAGTAATTCCTGCATCAAGCCCATAACTTCTGGTTGAGCTAGATGAGAGCTTATCTTTTAGTAAGATAGCCAGCGCTGATTTAAAAACTTGAAATCAGAATCCACCACAAATGATTAATTACCCATGCAATTCAAAATGTATCCCTCGACTGTCAGAAATCTTCTTGCCACACAAGTACCTATGAATAGTGATCAAGTCACCTTCTAAATATTTCCTGGGTACTCTAAACAGATGGAGTTCCTTTAATCTCTCACAGGAAGATTACTTTAGATTATAAAAACTTTGTGTGTTTCTACAGAACCTACAGCATCATGGAGGATGAGGTTTCCAGGTGTTACCACAATAGAAAATGCATAATAAATTATAATAATCAATATTTCATGAAACAGACTTTATTTTTCACATATTTTGCTGCTTCCACAAGACAACAGAAATTGCTGGGGGTGAAAAGAGAAACAGGGAAACAATATTCTAGTTTACTATTTAGTTCTAATAAATGTTTTTGTATGTGGTGCTATTGTTAGGGCCGACTCAGTTTCCCTTGCTCCTTCTCCCCGTGTATTCTTCCTCACCAGCAATCACATAGTTAAACCCCCAAGAGTTGCAAAGCATTTGCTTGAGGCTTTAGACATTCAGTGCAATAGTGCCGAACAACAAGTTGTTTCTGTATTGTTATCTATACCGAGAATGTGACCTTGCCTAGACAATCACGGGCTGTAGGCCTCACGAGATGAGCTAATGTGTTATATCACCAGATTGCATTATATATATGTAACGATTTCGCTAGGGAATGAATAGACACCTATTCATAAGCTTGTTGGCATCATGTAAGCTTTCTCAAGGTCTACACACCAGGTGCCTCAAGAGGGCAATGACCTAGGCGTGATGTCAGGGTTTGTTGATGCGCATGCTTCAAGTAGATCTGTCCCTCCCTCTACCCATTCCCCCTCCCCTTTGAATATACTCTATAAAAGGCTGCTTGGTACTGATAATAAACGGAGCTGCTTCCAACCCCCTTTCTTGACCGAGAGGAGGGTGCCTCAGTTTCCCCTTTGATCAAAGTTAACTTGTGTGTTTCTTCAATGGTCTCTGACAGCTTGTGAGCTCCTTGCCTCAATGCCGCCACTACTATCCGGAGTGTACGGTAAGGGGGAGAGACGCGCCATTAATTTTCCCCTGACACTATAAGCTGAACAAGTATAATGAAAGAATTATATGCTAGCATTTAGAATAAAGTCTTCTATAGTATAATAGTATTCATATTTTTTTTACCTGCTTAGAATCTCTACCATGAGTCTATTCTTAGTTCCTATGAACAGGATGGCAAATTGATGATGTATATTTCAAAGCTGACTAAAATTACACTTGCATAATTTATAATCATGAATATTTTATTTGTGTAAATAGAATATTTATTATTCTCATTTACAAAAGTACTTAATGAAACATACAATGTTATGAACAATAATTTATTTTATTAAAATGAAAGTCTAGAACACTCAATTACTGTTATGGATAGGCTAATTTAAATTCAATCACTGCTACTAGACATTATCAAATTCTTTCTGAAGTGAAGAAGCTACAAGTACTGAGACAGTATTGTTTTTAGTGAAGATCAGAGAGCACCTAGAGCATATTTTCTCATCCTACAATTTTATTTCTTTGAAACACTAATTTTATATAAAAAAAAATGTCTGAAATCCAAATACTAAAAGGAAACCAAAATAGATTGGGGGTACAATTTTTTCTCTACCTGTAAAAGGAATGTCAAATGCTCCTTCACATTTGAAATGCTACATACAATGATATCTCATTCCTATAAACCTTGCTCTGCACAAATAAGTTACCTATACACGAAGCAACCTCATTTCCTTCTTTGAAAGATTACTGACCTAGTAGATAGGGTAAACAGTAGACATGACATATCTTGATTTTAGTAAGGCTTTTAACACAGTCCCACATGACATGCTTATAAACCAACTAGGGAAATGTGGTCTTGATGAAATTACTAGAAGGTGGTTGCACAACTGGTTTGAGACCGTATTCTAAGGGCATGTCTTCACTACCACTTTAATTCGACCTTAACGACGTTAGGTCGAATTAAACGTGTACCTGTCTTCACATACATGCCCTTAAAGTCGATTTAAAGGGCCCTCAAAATCGAATTTGTAACTCCTGCCTGACGAGAGAAGTAAGGCTAAAATCGACTTCTCTATGTCTACTGTGAGTAAGTGAAGAGGCATCTGAAGTTAAGCCTCCGACCTCCGAGCAGCCCCGCCCACCTGAACAGCCCTCCCGCCTGACCCCCCCCCCGCCTGAGGGGGGGGAGCCACGCGGGGCTGCTTGAGCGAGCGGGTCAGCTGCTTGGTCAATTTCAGGTGAAATTGACTAGGCAGCTGACCCACTCGCTGAAGCAGCCCCGCGCCGGCTCCCCCCCCCTCAGGCGGGGGGGGTCCGCCGGGGGGGCTGTTCAGGTGGGCGGGGGGGTCTGCGGCGCTGCTTGGGGGGGGGGGGGTCTGGCACACATTGCACTGTGGGCTACCTACCCAAAGTGCAATGCGGGCTATGTTGACCCCTGCAAAAGTTCTAGGACAGACAATGTCGACCACTGTCGACCTGCTGTCCTGGTGGGGACACACTGATTTGATTTTCTAAAATCGAATTTAGAAAATCGAATTAAGCGAAATCGACCTAGTCCTGTAGTGAAGACATACCCTAAGAGTACTAATCAGTGGTCCCCCATCAAACTGGGAGGATGCATCTAGTGCAGCCCTGAAAGAATCAGTCCTGGGTCCAATAGTATTCAATGTTTTAATTAACGGAGTGGAGAGTATACTTTTAAAATTTGTCGATAACACTAAGATAGGAGGAATTGCACTCACTTTGGATAACTGGTTTAGAAATCAGGATGACCGTGACAAATTAGAAAATTGGTCCGAAATCAACAAGATGAAATTCAATAAGGAAAAATGCAAAGTACTACACTTAAGGAAAAAAAATCAAAGGCACAACTACAAAATGGGAAATAACTGGTGAGGTGGTAGTGCTGCTGAAGACGACTTGGGGATTATAGTGGATTTCAAATTGAATATGAGCCAAAATGTTAGGCAGCTGTGGAAAAGACTAATATTATTCTGGGATATATTAATAGAAGTGTTTTATGTCAGACACCAGACGTATCTGTCCCACTCTACTTAGCACTGGTGAGGTCTCAGCTGGAGTACCATGTTCAATTCTGGATGTCACACTTTAGGGAAGATTTGGATAAACTGGAAAGGGTCCAGAGGAGGGCAACAAAAAGATAAAAGTTTTTTTTAAAAAAAGTCAGACCTATGAGGAAAGGTTACACAAACTGGGCGTGTTTACTCTTAGAAAAGATGACAAAAGGAGAACCTGATAAAAGTCTTCAGATATGTTAAGGGCACTTATAAAGACAATAATCAGAGAGGTACCGTGTTAGTCTGGATCTGCAGAAGTGACAAAGAGTCCTGTAGCACCTTAAAGACTAACAAGGACTCTTGGTCACTTATAAAGACAATGGTGATCAATTGTTCTCCATGTTCACTGAAGGTAGGACGAGCGGTAATTGGCTTATCTGCAGCAAGGAAAATCTGGTTAGATATTAGGAAAAACTTTTTTTAACTATAAGAGTAGGTAAACTCTGGCTTAGATTTTGAAGGGAGGTTGTGGAATCCCCGTCAAGGGAGGTTTTTAACAACAGGTTGGACAAAACACCTGTCAGGGATGGTCTAACTTTACATAGTCCTGCCTCAGTACAAAGGGATGCACTTGATCAGCCCTACATTTCTTTGCTTCTATGCATAATGTGAGCGACAGAGAATGGAACAAACTCAGCTGTTCCTTAATAAACCAGAGCTATTAAAGTAGTTGCTCCAAGACTAGAATCAAAATAGCATAGTAAAATCCTAAAACCTCAGGTTTTTAATCTTAAAAGTCCCATTCTATCAGCCCATTCTTATGGTATTCATATTTTTGCTCTGCTCTGGCTTTCTTTATTTCATCAGGCAATGCAATTTTGTTCCTAAGTAAGGGATTTATCCCATTCTCACTGCAGTCAATGGCACAAATTCAACAGACTTAAATGGTTCCAGAATTGGGCATTAGCTTCACCCAGCAAGTGCATGACTTTAAGCATGTGAATAGCCCCACTGAAATAAATGGGGCTATTTTCATGCATAACTCTATAGACATGCTTAAGTGCTTGATCAGGGACTGTGCAGGCAGAGTTAGGGGAAAAGAGGACAAGCAAAAATAGAGATTCTTTAAAATTTCAAGGAATCCAGATACACTACAGCAGGATAGTTCCTTTAAATCTTAGAGATAAATTGTTCATATAGATATTTGGATTTGAAGCCTACTCTGATTGATTAGTAGGTATCATTAGACAAATGAATCACCGTGTCTAATCAGACGACATAAAATTAGTCATAAAATGAGTTTATAATTTGAATAAACTCCGAGTGCCATCATCAAAAGTTAATTAAGTTCTAGACTTCCTTCTTCAATTGGCAACAAGGGGCTTTTCCATTCCTTCATTTAGCAGAGGGGGAAAAAAACAGGCTTCTAATATACATAATTTTATTGTATGTAGACACAATAAATACACCTTTTTTTTTTCTTTTATTCATGTCTAAATGCTACATTGCTGATATAAAAACCTTAAAGGGACACTATTACATTAACAATAATATCAGTACGGTTTCTTATCTGTATTATTAACACAACCAAAAATTATTGAAAGTGATTGTAATTTTCACATATTTTAACCTGAATTTCTTTGTTTTAAGTCTATATTTCTCAACACTTATACTGTTTATTTTTTGCACTTGGACAATGAAAATAGACTAATAGTTTCCCTTTTGCTTATAATCTATTTCTGGCCAGTTCACTTTCACATTCTCATGCATAAACAAAATACTACGATGTTTTGGGTTGCCAGTCATACAGGACAATGTCTTAGTCCAAACAAACATCTGTTTACCTTGCAGGGGTGGGGAGGAAGGAAAGGATGGGAGATTTAAAACAAAACTAGGGTTGCGGATCTAAATTACCTAAAAATTAAGTCAGATTCTGCCCTCAAATATACATAATACTGTTTCTGCTGACTTCACCTCAAGTGGTGTGGGCAGAATTTGGCCCAGCATTCTTAAAAACAAACAGGGAAAGAAGTGAATTACTTTCCATTTTCTATTTTTCTCTTTTAGAAAGAAAAAGAATGCAGACCTTATACTATAAGACTGACTTCAAGATGCTCTAAACTTTAGAGACATCGAGGGTTGGGGCCTGGAGAAGGGTACTCCTGTGCACACTGCATGTGGGTTGAGCCACCACATGAGGGACTGGAGGAGGAAGTGTAATTAACTTGCCTAGGTAGTATTGCACAGCTGTACACTGAGGTCAACCAGGCCTGAAGAGGGCAGAACCAAAGTTTTGCATGCAGTTCTACATACGTACAAGCAGTCATGTGACCGAGCAGCCTCAGGCAACTTCGGGTCATAGTAGTGGACTCTATGATGGCTCCCATAGTTAGAAAACAGAACTCTGGAAGAAATGCTTTGACTTGACCTGAGTCTAGGAGAGCTCTGATGAACTCTATCCTCTGGGTAGGGGTTAGAGTTGATTTCAGCACATTTAGTATTAGCCCGAGCTCTTTGAAAGTCGATCGTATGCGGTCATATGCTCGTCCACCTGGGCTTTGATATGGCCCATGACAAATCAGGAAAACTTGTACCCGTCCCCTCCTCAGGAAGGCAGCTACATCCGGCACACATTTGGGCCACCAATAGCCCAAAGGGGATAACCGTGAGTGATAATTGGCATTGTTGACCACAAAGTGGAGGAATTACCTGTGGGATGGCATGATTGACACATGGAAGTTATGCATCTTTCAAGCTGAAGGTGGAGTACCAGTCTCCCAGATCTAGGGAGGGAATAATGGAAGCCAGAGAGATCACGTGGAACTTCAGCTTTTTTATGAATTTGTTGAGGTTCTGCAAGTCCAATCTTAGCCGCCCTTTGGTTTTTGGGATTAGGAAATAATGGGAATAGAAACCCTTGTCCCAGAACTCCTGAGGGACCTCTTCTACTGCTCTGGCTTCTAGGATGCTTGCACTTTGTGCATGAGAAGTTGTTTGTGAGAAAGGTCCTTGAAGAGGGATGGGGAAGGAAGGTGTGAGAGAGGAGGGGGAACAGAATTGGAAAGAATATCTCAATGATACTGTGCATATGACTCACTGGTCTGAGGTGATCTAGGCCCAGGCCCGGTAGAAATGGGATAGACAATTTACGAATAGGGAGGAGAAGATCCCTCTGCTGAATGAATAAGGTGCAAGTACTAACTTTGAGGTGAGTTTGCCTGACTGTTTGCGTTTTTCTTGCTCTTTCAGGTTATTTTAGTTACTGGGTCAGTTGGGATTGTGTGTCTGGGGACTGTTTGCGCCTTTATTCCCTGGATCATCCTTGATCATCCTCAAACAGCCTTGTGAACACCCTCCCCTGTGTGATTAACGAGGGAGTAGGGCTGAACTAGGAGAGAAGGCCTTAAAGGCCAGAGACTAAGTGACCAAGAGACCGCAAATAGGGAAGTTTGAGAGGGGGTTTGTGGAAGGGAGTTATATAGTCTCTATGATTACGAAGTGCCACATCACCAGTGACAATGCTGCTCCTGTCTCCTCCACTTGTGCCTGTATCCAGACAGACAACCGAATCATGATGCCTCTACCCAGATGCTGGTGTGGATTCACAGAGACTGCATTGCCCATTCACAGAAAGCCAGGCTGGGAGGACCATCCAGTGTGAAAGATGCCTAGTGGTAGAATCTCTCAAGAAGCAGGTGGGACAGCTACAGGAGCAGGTGGCTAGGCTGAGGAGCATCCATGCTCAAGGGGAATTCTGAGAGTATTCATATGGAGACATCCAAGGCTGAGGAAGGTCTCCAGCTACAGAGGATTGCTGTCACACCACCGGGGGGGAGGATATGGCTCAGTCACAGGGGGGACACTCGCCCCTGGTTACTTCTAACAGCAGCCAGTGCTCCACCCATACTCCCAACCTACTCACCATGGTCATGGAAAACCAATATGCTGCCCTGGCAACGAGCGATGAAGGGGAAGAGCATATTTGGATACTGACTGGCTAGCCTAGGGGATTATTCATTAAATTTAATATTTACTTATATGTTAATATCAACCACCTGTTGGGAGGCCCTGAACAGGTGCCAATTTCATTCAACAACATAATTGCAAATGTCACATTTCCCCAAAACAGATCTGCATCAGCCAATTTTTCCTTCTTGTCATTTTTTCTTCACATGCCCTGAGGACTAATTTCCTCCTAGTCAGTGACTTATATTATGGCAGACTTGCTGCCACAGCTGCAGAGAATACCTTTTTATGTAGTGTCAACCCTCCTCATACTGAGCTCTAGTCTCTGGCTGTAATTTCTCAAGCAAAGTTTCTTGGAACCCTCCAGTCTCATTAAAGGATCCAAGTCTAAGGCTTGGTCTACACTGGGGGAGGGAGGGCGAGATCGATCTAAGATACACAACTTCAACTACAAGGACAACGTAGCTGAAGTCGATGTACTTAGATCCACTTACCTGGGCGTCTTCACGGAAGTGAGTCGACTGTTGCTGCTCCCCCCGTCGACTCCGCCTGTGCCTCTTGCAGCAGTGGAGTACAGGAGCTGACAGGAGAGCGCTCAGGGATCAATTTATCACGTCTAGACTAGACGCAAGAAATCGACCCCCCCGATGAATTCATCATTACCCACCAATCTGGCAAGTAGTGTAGACATACCCTATGATTCTTATTCCCTGGGACAACTACTCTTCTTCATTAAGAAAAGAACTCAAATAAATTTTATCAGTTTCATCGGAAAGATGGCTCACTCACACGTGTGTGCATGCACATGCAAAAAGATTTTTTCTTCCAATCCAGGGATTTACAGCAGAGAGGCAAGCATTCTACTGCCTCTAATGTAATGTAGTGAATAGGCCAGTGGATCACTGCGAACCCTGTTCCTCCTGGAGAATGCCCACAGACACCTACTTCGTGTTGTCATGGAGACACACACCTCTGAACTATATGCAGAGTGGGAGGGCACATAGTTTATGACCCCTCTCCAGCTTTTCTCCCCTGCAGCAGAACAATGACTATTCCACCGTGTTCAGAACCTGCTACATATAAAGCATTTGGATTTGAATGATTCAGAATGTGCTAGAACATTAAGATTAGCTCTCCACTCTCAAGTTTGTATTGGACCTAAGTCCAAAAATAGAACACCGCAATGTTACTCCAGTTTTACACTTCTGTAAATCCACTGATTTTAGTGGATTCACACTGGTGTAAACTGGATTAATACAGTGGAGAATCGGGCCCAAAATGTTTTACCATCCAGGCAAGGAATATTTCTGGATTTCTAAGGATAAAGACCTTCAGACTTTCTGCTGTCTGCTGTTTACAAAGTCTGACAATTTCTGTTTGACAGAGTTCTGCAAAACAGAGATTGTTAATACTGCTACATTGTAGATGAAGGTTCTCCGAACATCTTCTAAACTACTTAAGGATGCCAATCTTCATGAATTTTTTGAAAGGATATAAATGCAGATTCCACAATGAACCACACATTGATATTATCTTCAGTGTGTAAATTCTACAGTATATACACATGTCTTCTGTACACAATGTGACTGGATATAAGACAGCAAAAATTGCTGGGACAACTTGCATTTCCCTGATGAGATGTGACTGTAGTATTCCTAATAAGCCAGGATATAATGCCTATCATCCCGGTCTCCATATAGCTTTGGAAAATTAGATTTCCAGGGTAAGAGCAGAGAGTGCACTAATATTTAATTGAAAATAAGGAACATGTAGGAGACAGTATTTTAAAACTATTGTTTATAAAAAGATGGTTTAAGATGATTACTTTTTTGTTCTGTACATCTGAGTTTCTGCTTCAAATGGTATTACTATGAATGAAAAAGGACCTAAAGATTTGGTTCAATAACTATAAAGATTCAAGCTGAACAACTGATGAGTCTTAAGATAGCAAGAACAATGCCCTTTCAGAATGTATTTAAAACAGTAAATCAATTTTCTTAATTTATATTTGGCACCCAAATATTACAACAACTGGTATCCCACAAATACCTTACATAGATAGACATGAAGATATGACAGAGCTGGTGTCAAAAGTCCTGTGAGTTAGAAGCATTGCTGATGGTTAATAAGTATCCCCACCACATGATAGTTGTAATTATAGTATAGAAAAGAATACTCTGTCTGTGTCCATTCAGTTCTCATCTCAGAAAGAAACTACCCATTCCTAGAATCCAAATCTGTCCTGACCTCTCAGAATCTGTGACAAAACTAACAATCATCTTTCCAGGTTAATCACTCAAATGTTGAAAGTTTTATTTAAGAAACCAGAAAATGTCTGCAATAGTTAATTTTGGCAGTGGGGGCGGAGGGAGAGAAATGTATTTCACATTTCAGAGAGAGTAGAATTCAGATATTAGGCAGGTAAAAATGGGGTGAATGACAGTCTGGTTGGGTAAGGAGAGAGCCATATGGCATCTGCTCCCAAGAGGCACCAGTAGAAACCTGACAGTACATTTAGTGAAATGACCTGAAGCTAACAGGTATCTTCTCAAAGTCCCATTGCTCCTGATCCTGCCATGTTAGATGCAGCAAGTCAATAACTCAAATAGCACATTAGCAGAAAGAACAATTTATTTGCAGAATTTCAGGATGTTATGATCATATTTCTCTGCATTTTACCAATGTTTTTATCTGATTTCTAACACTACTGGAAACCAAAAATAATCTCTCTGGTTGAGATATGAAATGTTAGTATTCTTATTCTTGAAACTGAACAACATTCTAACCTTTCATCAGCATTAGAAAAAATAATAACTAACATGATCACTGTAGAAAGCCTCATTAAAGAAACAACAACACCTATGAATAATTAAACACTACATTATACAATATTGCAGGAATTAACATGGACAAATGACTACTTTTTCAGAGATCCATAAAATTCTGTGACTTTATCATGACCTGAGTTCCTTAGGGGCACAGAATTTGTCTTCTTGTCAATAAAGCACTTAACACAATTGATAATAGATATGTTATAATTTAAAATACAGTAAATGGCTTCCAGGGCTTGAGAACTGTGGACAGATTTGTATTCTCACAAAAACGTTATGTACATATTTATGTTTGGTTTTCTCATCTGGTCTCTGTTCCTCTATAACCTTTTTCTATGCCACTTATTGCATGTTCAAGGAATGCATCTTAGAAATTTGAATGCTTTCACCTCCATGTTAATCCAGGTTTATGATAGTGTAACTCTGGTAAATTATGCCCACATTATGCCCACATAAATGCATACAGAATTTTACATCTAGGCATGTGTGCATAGTAATTGTGATTGAGCACCCAAATAAATATTTACACGTATATTGTTTGCATATTTCTAAAAACAATCCCATAATGCACAATATACCACAGGTATGGTAAAAGTGTCTATCTTCCTGCTTCATCAGAACTCCAGGGTATCTCCCCAGGCACTAACTGACATGGGTCTTTTGTTATCAATTAAGCTGTCTTCAACTTCCCAACATCATTGTTTCTCCTAACTTTCTTTCATTATGCTTAATCTAACATCTGGCCTTCCGTAAGGATTGTTATTTCACTTGGCCTCGGTTATCATTTGTAATCTCTTTTCAAGCTTTTCATCACTAGTACCTTTCTTTCCCTCCTACCTTACATTTATCACAGGAACTCAAATTACCTCTGGTTATCATTATCAACATTATTTCCCACTCCTTGCCTCCTGTTACCAACACTCATATCATCACACAGTTTTGCCACTGCTAATCCCTTACTTGGTCTTCATTTATCATTTTAATCCTTCCCAGTTTTCAGTTACCACCATTAATTTGCTAACCTGTTGTTCTATTGTCTCCTGGCCTCACATTATTGTCATTAGTGTTTTGACTGTTTTACTATTATCACCATTAAATCTTCCTTTATAAAACATTGTTATTTATAAATCTGAGAATATTACAAGACATTCAAGTCAACAAAAACAGTCAATAATAATACAGAACAAACAGAGTGTAAAGTTCAGTTGTAGCCAAGAAGCCTAGTTCAGATATTCAGTAGTAATTTAATATCCTAACAAAATAATCATCTCAGTCAGTCCTCCCTTTGGGAGGGGGGAGGGGTCAGATGTTCTGGAACAAGAGCCTAAAGAATATAATTGACTTCTGGGCTAACCTCACATATTGTAATCCAAAACAGTTCAAATGCTATTTAACTGCTGTCTTCCTACATTATTACTAGTTTTAAATAAATCCACCAACTAAATTCCACATGGTTAATGTTAACTGGCCTTAGTTGAAAAGCAGAAGAAAATATCCTCTAATCTGAAAGTAACAGCAATGGGGCCACAGTTCATCAATTCCCACTGATTAACAAGGGAGCTGAGGGTGCTCAAAATCTCACAAGATCGGGTTCAAGCTTTAGGGGAGTCATTAGATAGACACCATATAAATTACATATAACCTGAATATTATGCATGCACACATGTATGTTTTCTCCTAGATAACTTAATATATACACTATGTAAGACCAAACAGTGCCTGTGCTCAGCTGATATAAAATCGGTAAGTGCAGTGATTTAAAGCAGCTATGGATTTGCCACATAACATCCTTACAATCAACAACATTGTTGGTTTGCTTAAGAAGCACCTCCAACTAAAGCAAACACAACACATAGACCACTCTACTCTCTCACATTGTTTAAGTCCAAATGTTAACTTGGAGCTCTGGAACAGGAGAACAGTTCAATGATAGAAAGCTGCAGACTGAATAAGCATATGAACAGTTACATGAAAAGAGAGGGAACCAGAGGTGGTACTGTCTGAGTGCATGAAGTGGTTTGTGGACTTTTCTTTATATACTGTTGGTGAACAGCACGTATTTCTGGAGGCAGTTTGCACATCACCGCTTATACACCGCAGGTGGATTGAATTTTTAGGATTGTCATTATATTCTACTAGTGAAAATACCCGGCGTTGCTCGGGTCAGTCAGAGGTGGGGAGGGGGCAGACAGCTGAGCAAGTGCGGGGTCCGTTGGAGGGGGGCAGAGAGCAAACCTGGCACCCCCACCTCACCCCCCCGACCAAACCCAACACCCCCACCTCACTTACCCCTCGACCAACCCCGACTCACATTTTAACACCCCCACGTCTCCCCCCTACCAACCCCAACACCCCCTGACCAACACCCACACCTCACCCCCCATAGATCAAACCTGACACACCCACCTCACTTCCCCCCCCAACCAAACCCGACACCCCTACCTACCACCACAAACAAACCTGACACCCACACCTCACTTACCCCCCGTAAACCAACCCCGACCCCCCTCCTCACCCCCCTAACCAAACCCAACACCCCCACCTTACCCCCCCACCAAACCCAACACCCCCTGACCAACCCCAACCCCCACACCTCACCCCTCACCCACCCAGACACCTTCCCACCCCCCCAGACCAAACCTGACACCCCCCGGCTCACTTACCCCCCGACCAAACCCAACACCCCCACCTCACCCCCGACCAAACCCGACACCCCCACCTCTGACAAACCCAACCCGGGTCCGTCGCAGGTGGGGAGGGGGCAGAGAGCTGAGGGATTCCGGGGTCCGTCGCAGGTAGGGAGGGGGCACAGAGCTGAGGGATTCCGGGGTTCGGTTGGAGGGGGGAGGGGCAGAGAGCTGAGCGAGTGCAGTGTCTGTTGGAGGGGGTATTATGACATCAGAACTATGTCACAGAGAACATTAGCTGCCCAGCTGATGTGATTGGCCTTTAAAGAATTTCACCCCTGGGGGGCGTCAGAGGTGAGATTTGAAAAATTTTCGACTCTTACAGTCATTAGGACCCCAAGACCTCTAACTGTACCAAATTTCAAGTCTCTAGCTCAAACGGTGTGGAAGGAGTAAGCTTATGTACATACATACATACATACACCATTTGACTTTTATATATATAGATTTGGGAGGCCAGGTCCACCATCTGACTACAGGTGGACTCAAGAGTCCTTGAACTCTTTCCTTGAACCATCACCATCAACTTGGAGGAGTCCTTTTCTATGTGTGGGTTTCTGCAGCCCAGCCCTGCCTGGGCATACTCACATTCCATAAAAGGGCATTTTCTCTTTCTGTGCCCTGTCTGACCATAAGAGTTACCAGGTTGGTGCTGCCTGTGTCTTTTCTATGTGGGGATGAACTTGGTCACAAAGAAGTGGCTAGAGCAGGGGTCTCAAACTCAAATCACCACGTGGGCCACATGAGGACTAGTATATTGGCCTGAGGGCCGCATCACTGACACCTTTTCATATAAAGGTACAAACGCCCCCTCCCTTGCCCTGCTCCCACTCCATCCCTTCCGTGAGGCTCCGCTCCTGCCCTGCCTCTTCCCGCTCTTTCCCCGCTTCCATTTCAATTCCTTCCCCACCCTAACTCTGCCCCCTCCCTGTCCTTATTCCAACTCCTTCCCCAAATCCCCACCCCACCTCTCTTCTCCGCCTCCTCTCCTGAGCGCGTGGCTCCCCGCTCCTCCCTCCTGGAAAGCGCTAAGCTATTTGGCAGCGGGAAGCGCCTGAAGGTAGGCAGAGGAGCGGAGACATGGCGTGCTGGTGGGGCTGTGGGTGAGGGGAACTTAGTGGCCGCAGGAAGTAACTGTGGGGGCGCACGGGGAGGTTGGCGGTCTGCAACAAATAACTCAGTGGCTCACGTGTTTGAGACCCATGGGGTAGACCTACGTCTACTTCAGTTGTTTGAGGTGATCAGTGGTTCCACTGGCTGTGCTACGTCCCAGCCCAACCCTATTTTTCCCCTGGACTACCCATGGTCTAAAGGGCAGTCTGACCCTCTGGGAGGGAGGACATGTTTAGGGTTAGACCTCTCCAAATGGATGGAAGCCTTACAGGTGAGTTTGGTTAGAGCTGGCTGAGCCCAGAACAGCTCGTTACTCTCCTCTCTACTGGAGGGTGTGCCCCTCACAAGGGACTGGTTAGATCCCTGAAAATCTTGGATTTTAAGAGATTTAAAAAGTAAAATGTGGCTATTGTGCCAGCCTTTAGATATGTGTTATATTTCATGTACAGGATGAAGACTCTGCAATCTGCTGCTGTTCCATTGCTTAACACTGGAGAACTTGGTACATATTTTGGTTTTTTGGACAATAAGTTGAAGTGCCTTGAAGATCATTTGGAGGGGGCATATGTACATTCTAGATCTTGCTCCTCTTTACACATTAATGTATATTTTTGCATTCATATTATACATATATAAACACATACTGTGTATATACATATACATACTGTGTATATCTTTACTTACATATGGCAAATATTTCTAAGGCTTTATTTTAGTAACTATAATTTCAAAACAGATTTGTGAGCTAAAGCATGTTTCAAACATCTTTTCAACAAACTGATCTATAGCTCTGGGTTGTAATTAAAAATCATGTTTGACATCTGAATTTAACTGACACCCATATATACATATATATATGGCTTGACGCTGGTGTACACTGCCATTCTGGTTTGAACACAGTTAATTGAAATGATTCCCTCAAAGGGAAATTTTTGACAGAAGTGAGTAAACAACTCGGGTTCCAATCCCCTTCAGTCACTCTGATTATGTCGTATGGCAGATAGCGATTTTGAATCTAAACTGCCACTAAGATAAAATCTCAAGGTTAAAAATGAGAGAAATGGATATTTGATGCATCTCCCATGACAAAAAAAGTGCATGCAGAATATTAATTTAGTCATATCTGAGCCAACCTGCAGAATGAGTAAGCAATGCTGGTGATGGTATTTGTCCTGCAGAGGTATAAAGATGGCATGAAAGCCAACTGGTAACTAAACAGATTGCTTTCCTCAGGTGCCAAAACACAAAAAATCTGCAAGACAACTAACTAAATATCTCAAAAACCCAGCACCACCAATGCTGATGGACTAAAGACCAGTGCTGAAAAGCGTTGGTTGAATCCTGCTCATACTAGAGAAGTGCAGATTTGAACAAAAGAGTTCTTCATCCTGACATGGGCTGAACAGATTCCCTACTCTTGCTGACAATGTCAGAATTGTATTGTTGCCCTGGAATCTTGACAGTCCTTTTTAACAACTAAGGCAGTGGTTCTCAAACTTTTTCTATTGGTGACTCCTTTTGGACACCAGGCCTCTAAGCGCCCCTTAGGGGTCGGGCTCGAGGGCAGGGCATGAGCCGGGCTGGGGAGAGGGTGCCAGCAGCACCCTGAGGCAGGGGCTGAGCTGGGTGTGTGGGTGGGTGTAGGGGTGCCAGCCCCCCGGGGCAGGGGCCAGGCTCAGGGGAGGGTGCCAGCAACCCCCCGGGACAGGTGACAGGGCCCGGGGTGCCGCTGGCAGCCCACCACAGCAGGGCCGGGGGGGGGGGGGGGGAGGAGCAATGGGGGGGTGCAAGGATATTTTGGCACGTGTGGCAAATTTCCAGCACTATATTGATGGGTCCCACGCTTTCTCTTCTTGTGTGTGTGTGTGTGTGGGGGGGGGGGTGTTCAGGGAGCCTATTTCTTGCCCCTGAACAGGGTATTAACTGTCCCACTAGTATCCTAGAGGGGAGAAGTGGAGAGGGAGGAACCCGGGCCCGCCCTCTACTCTGGGTCCCAGCCCAGGGGCCCTGAGGATAGCGGTAAACCACTGGACTAGCTATTCCTTCCCCTGGGCTACTTCCCTCTACTACCCTTCAGCTTGTGGGGGCTTCCTGCCCTTTCTCTACACAAGCCAGGTATTCCTTTACCTAGGGTCTGGGTCTTTCTTAGCTCACCACAGCACTTCTCCAAACTCTGCTCTGCTTTCTTCCAAACTGCTCACTGCTCCAACTCCTCCCAAACTGCTCACTGCTCCAACTCCTCCCAAACTGCTCACCGCTCCAACTCCTCCCAAACTGCTCACCGCTCCAACTCCTCCCAAACTCCTTCCAAACTCCCTCAGTCTGATTGAAGCAGGGTTTTTTTATCATGTGACTGGCTTTATTTGGCTTTAATTGGCTTCAGGTGCCTTAATTGGCTCCAGGTGCTCCAACCACTTCTAGCAAACTTGCTTCCCTCTAACACTCTCCTGCTGCCTGCTGGCCCTGCTGTATCACATGCCGTAGGCAAAAATTTTACCTTGCACTCCCCCTCTCCCCTTTTCCCAGAGCATTGCTTATTATAAATTTTTAATGAATATTGGATAATGTAATGTAGCATGGGGCAGAGGGTTGGGGTATGGAGGGGGCTCTGGCTGGGGCTGGAGATGAGGGGTGTGGGGTGCTGGAGTGGCTCAGGGCCTGAGTAGAGGGTTGGGGTGTGGTGGGGGGGGTAAGTTCTGGCTGGGGTGTGGGCTCTGGGGTGGGGCAGGGCTGGGGATGAGTTTGGGATGGGTGCAGGTAGGCTGCTCTGGGACTGGAGCCAGAGAGGAGGACTCCCCCCCCCATCCCTTTCCCTGCCAGCAGCAGCAAGCTCTGGGGCAGGGTCCCCCCTTTTCTTCTCCCCCAGCAACAAACTCACTCATCCAGTCACTGACAGTGGAAGATGGTGGGCACTAGGATCCTGTGGCGGCAGTTGCTGCAGGGAGGCAACATGTTTCTGCAGGGAAGAGAAGGGAGGCTTCTGACTGTCCCTGTCCACTGAAGGTCTAAGAGGGCAGCAAGGGGAGGCCGGGGAACCCATGGGGGAGGCACGGGGGGAGGGAGCAGCCGGAGCCAGGTTGCGGAGGAGGTGGGGGTGGCTCTCTGCCCTGGCTGCATGCTGGGCCCCCGCCCCTGCAGCATGCCCCGGGCGGCAGAGAGCTCTCCAGGCGGGGGACGCAGTCCCCCTTCCCGACTCTGACTCTGCCAGAGGGGTGGGCTCTCTGCCGCCCCGCCTTCCTCTGTTGGTGCAGCAGGGGCCAGGCCCGGGGCTTGGGGCGCTGCCGGCAGCCCGCTATGGCAGGGGCCGGGTCTGGGGCTCGGGGCTCTGCCGGCAGGGGTTAGGGTTGGGGCTGGCTGCCGGCAGCAGAGGCGCGTGACCCCCACATAAATCGGGTCGTGACCCCCACTTTGAGAACCAATGAATTAAGGGCTGCTCATTCACAAAAGGGCTTAATGGTGTGTTAACACAGCTTTTTTTCATTTAATTACCTTCATTTTTTATTAAATCAAAGGTGAAGTATTGGTTGTAATGTTTGGGTGTAAGAGGTGGGAGCAAGTCTTTACCTCAGCTCCAACTGAACTTTCCAATGTAGACAGGAACTTACCTGCACTGAATTTGTCTTCCATGTTCTGCCCCCAAATTCAGTGCCTTCTACTATTAAAATAAACAATATTGTTTGTGTGAGGAGGCTGCTTGGTCTCTGTATTCACCAATAGTCACAGACGACTCCTGAAGGGCTGAACCACTGGCAGCAGGAGCAATGAGTTCAGGGTCTTTGGTGTAATTTCCAAATAGAATCGCAAGACTGGAAGGGACCTCAAGAGATCATCTAGTCCAGTCCCTTACCCTCATACCATAGGAAGCACTGTATTTTGGGACAGAATTAGGAAGTCATGCTGGAAGCTTATGATTCCTATTATGTCTCAGGTGACTCAATCAAATCATCCCAGAAAGCACTGGTGTGACAAAATTAGAGATGCCCTGTAATAATATATGAATACTGTATATCTATCTGGTCACTGGAATACATTTGTTTAATTCAATAGGAGGGGTTAGGAAAAACAAGCAGGAAGAAAACAGAATAGCCACTTCCCCAGAATAGCCACTTCAAGATAAGCCACTTCCCCAGAAACATTTGAGGGGGTTAAGAGACAGGACCAGAACTGTTGGCTTTCAGGTTTTTACCTCCTCCCCTGCCAATCTACAAAACTAGCTTTGTCCAGAAGGGCCAGAGGCCTGGAAGCTAGAAGATCAAAACGACGACAACAGTTTAAAAAGGAACTCCTTCTCAAGAGGGAGGAGCTGTTTAGGGGAGGACCAGACTAAGATGTAGGCACCTGTTGAAGTGTTTGAAGAATTGAGGCTTGCCTATGGTACCATCAAGGGATGGGAAGAGAGATGTGCGTAGGATTTTTTTTTTAAAATCCTTTTTCTATAAATGTTTTGTTCCTACTGTTAAATAATATTTTTGTTTGAGGTGGCTGCTTGATCTCTGTATTTACCAATGGTCACAGACTCCTGAAGGGCTGAACCACAGACTCCAAACCCAGTTGGACTTGCTGGGTAACTATGGTTGATTCACAGGGTAGTATAGCAAGAGACCCAATTCAAAAGCAGGAAAAGCACATGATTCCACCCCAGGGAAGGGAAAGTCATGAGGCCTGGTGCACTCAGTGAAACCATGAAGGGGCAGAGGTGCAGCTAGCCCTGTAACTATGACAGTCAGTTGGTACAACAGCAATAGATGATTCCAAAAGGTTTTTATCAAAAACAGCATATGCTGCACTCTTGCAAAAGCAAGCAATGCAATAAACTGTCATACAATCAGCACTGTTGTAATGGTTTTCTAAAGCCCTGATCCTGCAAGTTATCTTGCATGGATGCAGGAGTCTGCCTGCCTGGAATAATTGACCTGTGTTCACCTAGGCTACAGTCACACCACTTGGTGGTTCTAGACTTTTCTAGACAACCAAGTCTTGGTCGTTCTAGACTTTTTGGTTAACAGACATTTCTTAGGATACTCTTGGTTAAGCAGTTATTAAAATAGAACCGTGAGAAGATATTAGACAAACTGTTAATTTTCACCCTTTACAAATGATTAAAATTAATTAAGAATTTGATTTTAAAGTTTGATCAAAGAAAAAAAATCTATATGATCTCAATTATGATCAGTTCGAGAAACACAGTTATACTGGATTAATGCAGCTGATCTGAAGAGCCAAGGAAACAACAATTTTTTTAAAAATAAAATACAATAATAAAGCAGTAATATATCAACTGTTTAGCAAGTAGCAGCTATTCACAACATTTCAGCAACAGCAAGTCTTGCAGTGGAGTTAGCAGTTCTCCCCAGCATACATATCCTAAACACCATATGTTGTGAAGTACTTTTTAAGGAACCTTCATGCAGACTTTGTTAGAACAATTTCATTAGACAGATGTTTCCATCTACAGCTGAAGTACTGGAGCAAGTTAGCCAACCTGTATTTTCTACTTTTGTTCTGACAATAAATCAGAAATAAGCTTTGAAGTGGGCCTCCACAGAGGTGTACTTACATCACTGACTTAATTATCTGTGTCCTGCTTGTAGAATACAGCCATGCCCAATGTACACTTTTGTTTTTACTCATCGAATGGAGAGTAGGAGGTAGCTCCAAAATCGCACAGGGTTAAACAATTAGGCATCTGGGGTTTAAAATAAAACATTTTTCTCCACATGCACAGTTGCATAATCTCACAAAGGCTATGCACAGGATTTCCCCCATGTCCCCCCCAACTATTTTGACATGCCATCTCAGACACTTCTGATGTTATGCGGTAAATGCTTCACTGCACATGCAACTGGAACTGCTGTAACCACCATTTTCAGCCTGAGGGGCTGGTGGTGCAGGAGCAGGGGGTTAACAATAAATCTTTAGAATTTTTAGCCTTTTACTGAACTATATTGTTCACATTAACCCTCAGTCAGGTTGGTCACACAGCACTAATTTCCGAAAGGTCAATGGGAGCTACATGTGCTAAAGCTTCTCTCTAGGTCTGACCCATAGTGGGTACCTTTCTCTAGCCTACTACTGTGTTTCCCCGAAAATAAGACAGTGTCTTATATTAATTTTTGCTCCCAAAATTACATTACATTATATTACAGCGAGAGGCAAAACTGGAAGTACGTCTTATTTTCGGGGGATGTCTTACTTTCGGGGAAACAGGGTAGTACTTGAGATAGAATGAGGAATGGCAGCAAATAAGTAAGCAGAAAGGTGAGGGAATAGGAACTTACTGTAGTCTCACAGGGTAACTGTTAATGTTTCTTATTTCTTAATGGAAAAATCATTTGGCCTTCCTTGAGTCCCATTCGAAATATCTGTGAACTGCTGGGAATCACTCCACGTTTTGGTTCAAAATATGTTTGTTTCACATGTAGGGTGACCAGATGTCCCTATTTTATAGGGGCAGTCCCGACATTTGGGGCTTTTTCTTATATAGACGCCTATTACCTCTCATCCCCTGTCCCGATTTTTCACACTTGCTGTATGTGGAAATACAGCCATGCACAATGTACACTTGGTATGTGACAAAGATGAAATCATCCTAACACATAAAACAACATTTCTTTAGAACTCTACAAGGTATTGTAATCCACCTAGTTTTGAATGGTATTTTTTAAAATAACTGGTCCCTTAACTCAGTAGTTATGTACCAGCACTACACATTTCAAACATTATACTCCTTCCCCAAATGTGTCACCAGTCAGTGACCACATGATCCCCATGATGGAATCTGCAGGTCAAGAGATATAGAATTCTTCATCCTCCATCAGGGTGTCAGCAGGCTTTTTCCTACGGACTCGCACTGGCCAGTAAAAGCATTGATATGGGAGGAATATACAGAAGCTATTCTAGAGTTCATTAGATAACTCTTGGAGCTGAAAGGAAGTGCCATCTTTTCCCTGGCAGAATTAGGGCTTTATAACAGAAAACGCTGCCTGGAATACATTTCCAGAATGTTATTTGATACAGTAACCTAGAGACCACTGAAATAACCAACCACTGGATGTCACTGTTACTCCACACCAATAAAACAAATACAACTGTGAGATAACCACTAGCCATGTGGTAACTAACTGTCCAGTTCTAACTGCCTGGGCAAACAAGTAAATCTTTAAATATATAATGAATGTAGGCCAGGATCCACAAACAGACATGATGCTGAGTACTACAATGCTTACATTTTAGGGGCTTGAAAAATCACAGAAACAACAATGTGATCTACGAAGCCGGAGCTAGCACATACCTAGGTTCTCTGTAAATGAATAGGGAGAGACAGGAATCTTACCAAGTGACCTTCAAAAGTCAGCATGCTAGGCAGGCAGTCATCTCTGCCTGCAATCTACAGCCAGGAACTCCTCTCCTGGAGTCAGGAGACTTAAGTGTATAAGTCATTTCTTGCAAGAATGATTGACGCAAGCACCTAACTCAACACAAAAGGAGGAGGAGGTGGCACCCACTTTATAAAAGTTTTCGTTTGGTGGTTAGAGCACTTGCCAGGTTCATCCCTGATGATGGGGAGAAAGAATCTGAACAGGGGTCTTCTATGTCTCAGGAGAGTGCTCCAATCACTGAACTATGGGATATTCTGATTTGTGGCTCCCTCAGTCTTTCCTGTTGGAGATGTCGCACTGTGGATAAATACTGAAAGAGTCATTGAGCTAGAGAGAGAGAATGACATTGTTAGAACACCCACCCGGGGATTGGGAGACATGGGATCCAGCCCCCCATTCCAATTACCCACCTCCTCCGGACAGATTTTAAATGAGACCCCATCTGCTACACTGCAGTAGCATTCAAAATGTAGACAAACCCTAAGTAACAAACTAAAGAGGACCATAGGGCAGATTTAGATCCAATGCCCTTATTTTAAAAACGTTGTGTCAAAACTCAATGGCTTTTTTTGGGGAGGAGGGAAGAGAGGTCTGGGAATTTCTCAAAAGTAGAAGAAAATATTTCAAACTGCATCACAGAAAAAAACACAACAGTGTTTTTATTTATTTTTATTCAATGGATATCTAGTTAGGAAAAACTGCCATGCAACTGAAAAAAAAGCCCAGGTAAAGTGTGAAGGTACACTAGACTGATAAGTTGTCAAAATACGTTGAAAGCAGTGGATATAAACAATAACTACAGTAGACTCTTGATTATCCAGGATGATAGGGAAAAAATTAATCCTGGTTAATAAAATCCTGGATAATCACCATCCATAGGAAATATGGGGGAGGGCGGGTTGGTTCACCAGCCACCCTGTGCAGTGGGGAGGTGGTGTTGGTTCACTGGCTGCCCTGTGCTCTGGTGGGGTGTTTTTTGTGTGTGTGCTTGGGGTGGCAGCAAAGCCAGAGCCGGCCCTGTGAGTTACACATAGTTTTTTTGACATCCTGGTTAATCCACATCCTGGTTAACCCAATCCTGGATAATCGAGAGTCTACTGTAGCTATAGTAAAAAGTACCGTATTTTCCGGCGTATAAGACGCCTTTTTAAGACAGGAAAATCGTCTCAAAAGTCGGGGGTCGTCTTATACGCCGGATATAGTCTTTAGGGTGGGTGCACTGTGCACTAGCAGGGCGCCGGGACTGAAGGGGCGAAGCGGCCACTAGATGATCACCGGGGACAGAGGGTGACGGGCGGGCAGGCTTGGGGCAGGAGTCTCCACCAACTACGGCCCCAGCGTGGCTCTCCCCCAACTCCGCAGCCCCGTCCACACTTACCGGGCTCGCGGCGCCTCTCTCCGCCGAGCCGTGCCCAGGCAGGACGCGCCGCTCAGGCGGGGTGGGGAGTCGCGCCCGCCGCGCTCCGGCCGGACCGGCTCGCTCAAAGTTTGGCACCGTCGCCCAGTGCCCGCATCTCTGGCCGCCACCTGCTCGGCTGGCGGCGGGGACCCGGGGCGATGCTCCCCCGGTAGAGCGCGGCAGGGGCGGGCGGCGCGGCGATGCAGACACGGGGGAGGCAGCTCCCTGCAGCCAGCCCAGCTTGGGCGTCTTCCCGCGCGTGGGGAGGGGGCGGCTCCACCCCAGCTCGCTCTGGGTCATGGGTTGTGGGGGCTGCGGGGAAGGGGACGCCGGAGCCGGCTACACCAGGGCGGTGGCTGCTCGGGGCGCTGGGTAACAGCTGGAGGCTCTTGGGGCTGGGACTGCACCGAGCCCCCCCGCCAAAGGCTAATGGCTCGGCCAGAGGTGGTCGCGTGCGCTCATGGCAGGTCCGCAAAGCCCTGGGTCCGGCGGGCTGGCGCCTGCCAGTTGAGATGGGGGGGGGGACCCTACCGCGCCAGCGCCCCTTGCCCGGCTAGCGATGATGTGTAGCGGGGGCTGCTGCCTAGGAACGAGGGTCGGTTATGGGCTCCCCACCAGGCTGCAAAAACGCCGCTCCAGCAAGTGACCCCTGCCAGAGCTTGTCCTTAGCCCAGGGGCGCTGGAACAATTTGTACAGTGAGGGTGCGGAGCACCATGGACTCAAACTGAATATGAGGGAAACCACTGGGGTAGTCTTATATGGCGAGTATATCCCAAACTCTATATTTTAACTGGAAAAGTTGGGGGTCGTCTTATACGCCCCGTCGTCTTATACGCCGGCATATACGGTATTTGGTTCAGAATCTTTTTTTTCTAGATTTTCCTCCTTTAAAATTAGGTGCGTCTTATATGCCGAAAAATACGGTAGCTTTTTCACCTAACAAAACCTTTTAACTATATTTGCTACCATCAGATAAGAGGAATCAAAAAAAGAACAGACATTTACTGACTAGTGTTGTAGCCATGTCGGTCCCAGGATATGACAAAGCAAAGATGGGTGAGGTTATATCTTTAATTTATAGGACCAGCTTCTTTAGGTCTGGAAAAGGTAACTAGAGTGTCCCAGCTAAATACAAGATGGGACATATTGTTAAGCATAAAGAGTTAACACATGTTAATTGCCTACTTCATTTTAGTTTCTTGCAACTATATTCCCTTATGTGTTAACTCCCTTATGCTTAACAATCTGTCCTATTTTGTATTTAGCAGAGACATTCTGGTTACTTTTTCCAGACCGAAAGAAGAGTTTTATGAAGCTCAAAAGCTTGGATCTTTTCCACCAACAAAATTTGGTCCAATAAAAGATATTATCTTACCTACCTTGTCTCTCTGATTTACTGAGTAGTCCATTGAACTCAACTTGTCTTTGAAACCAGCAGACCCAGTACTTTGCAAAGCATTCACAGTGACTAACAATGATATTCAGCATGGTCACAAACTACATAAGATTATAGCTGTGATTAATGATGTACTGCACTGCAGTTATTAGTGAATTTGTTAAAACATTTGGCTCAATTCAACTCATGTAGGTACAGTAATAGATTTTAAAATATAGACAGTGACATGTGATACAAGTTTCGAATTCAAAGCTGGGGCTTGAACCTTTTATATTATGCCTCAATTGCAACAGTAATGACTGTGAAGACAAGCTCTAGTCTTACTTGTTTGATTTTTTTCACCCATTGTGTGAAATAGTAGTCAGCAATAATGATGCTGCCATAAATCCTATTTTTAACTTTGTCTGAAAGAAGCAGACCAGATACTGGAAGTTTCACAAAACAAACCTCTGAAAATGTCTTTCTATTGTCTTTAGATTCTTATGAATAATCAAGCTTATTCTTCAATGATAGGAACAGAAAAAAATAACTAGTTACTAGTAGACTTCATATTATAGATTACCAGGCAATGAAAGATATTGAAATTCTAGGGATGGCCGCTCAAGGCAATTTCCCATCCTTAGATAAGCCCTGGTCTGAAATTTCTTCCCTTTAATCTACTCTCTCTGGCTCTAAAGGATTCTGTCTTTGATGGACGGTTGTTAAGCAACTCCTTGTGCTGCCTGCCACACAGGAATTCTGACATTGAAATGGTATTTTCCCTGATGAACAGTAACAGAGCAAAACCTGAATATCAGGTTGCATTGTCTTCACCATGTATAATGGGATTGTTCATTAAATAGAAGGTAAACATATCAACAGAGACACTTTTCATCCAATCATTCAATTTAATAGAGGACAGATGTTGCTCACCAATAAAATCAAATGACAAGACAAGGTTATCAGAATCACAATTATTATTATTATTACTACTTTGCAGTACAGTGGTTACCTTTTAAAAGTCAACAGTTGTCAATAGGTAACAGAGAGTTACCAGTTATTTTTTATTCTCAACAGAAGCGAAAAGTGCAGAGTCATATCATACTAGTGGGGTGGTACTTTGTGTTTGCTCTACAAAATTATTATGATATTGACCAGAGTACTGATTAGTTTGCTGTTTAAACAAATACAGCAAACCTAACAAAGAAATAGAATACTAAAATAATAGAATAATAAAAAAAGATCAGTGGATTAAATTTGACAAAGATTTAATACAATCCATTTTCAAAAAGATTTTTCTCTATAATAGAAATCACTTTTTATAGCATTATTATAAAAAACACACACATCTCCAGTTTATAAACAACATTTCATTATTTGTTTTAACTGATTGCAGAGTGAATCTTTTGAAAAGGGTATTTCTGCCTTTTATTTGATGTCTGAATATGGTTGCTCATTCAGAATACTTGTTCACTTTAATCTGTTTTTTAGACTCTCAAATTCCAGTTTAAACAGAGCCTGAAAGACTAAAGGAAAGAAAATTCATATCACAGTCTCCATGTGACAATGATGTGATGTTTCCGAAGCCTGCTTTCTCCCCCTGCAGGATTTCCATGAAGCTCATTCATCAGAGAATGGATGCCTTGCAGGAGTTTTAGAAAAGGCAAGTACCTGCAGCATGAGAGGCGTACTTGAGTGCTAGAATCTCCCTGTTTTTATAGTTAATATCTGCAAAAGGAATGCAGGGAAAGATGACCCCAGACAAAATTTGTGCTAATCTGTTCCTCAGATGTAAGAATTAGACCAGCGGTTCTCAAACTTCATTGCATTGTGACCTCTTTCTGACAACAAAATTACTACATGACCCCAGGTCGGGGGGGGGGGGGGGGGGGGAAGCTGAGACTTCAGTTTCAGCCCTGGGTCCCAGCAAGTCTCATACATGCCCTGGTGACCCCTTTAAAATGGTGTTGCGATCCACAGCTTGAGAACCATTGAACTAGAACTCACAAACAATTCCACAGTTAAAGTAGCTCTTAAACCTGAACCATGTTATATTCTTTTAGTTAGTACCAAGCGCAAATGTTGTGACCAACATTTTGGCATAAAACTACACAGTGGACATTTATTATGAAAAATTTCCATTTTGCCAATGGCAGAATTTAAAGAACATTATTTTAAACTACTATTCCAGACTAGATCCGGCATATTGCTCATCATTTGACATACTAATTATCATGCCTTATTTCTAAATAAGGTTTCCCCCTTTAATATTCTGATGCTAGTCATAAATCAGTGTCACTTTGAGGCTGATCTTGCATTCGCTGTGCATCCAGATCTGCCCTAAAGTTAATAGATGATTTGGATGTGTGAGGAATGCCAGACAAGTTCCTGTTTGGAACAAATTCAGGGTTCTCACGTTGAGGTACAGTGTAAATGTAAAGCTCACCACAGACCCAACTTTCACAGAAGTCAAATCATACATATGACTGCAACTTGTCACAAATTACACTCAAAACAAATTCACACACCGAAACACACACACACACAACCCCTGCTTCCAAATTCTAGACATATAAAATATACAAACTCCTGGGTGGTCTTGTTGGCTGTTTGACAGCTAGGGAGACAATAAATGTTCAAGTGGGTCCCAGGCCCAAAGACACAGAAGCCAGATGACAGCTCTGAAACAAAGCTGCCAGGCAGGCATGTCTGTAGTGCTCATTGAGCCACAGACACCCCATTCTCAAGGGAAGGGAATAGCTTAGGCTTCCTGAAATCATTCATGGTCACCCCCATCAGGGCTGGCTCCAGGCACCAGCTGCGGAAGCAGATGCCTGGGGCGGCACTTTCTAAGGGGCGGCATTCCATTTTGGCCACCGCTTTTTCTTTTTTTTCCCGGGTGGCAAAAAGGGTAAAGCCGTCCCTGATCCCCACTTACATTGCAAGGGGGTTTCTGACTGAACTCCCCAGCTGACAGGCCATTTATATCCACCCACAGGTTGTTTTGCAGGGGCTGCTGCAGCTCTATAGTCCCTGCTCAGGGGGGAGAGAGAGAGAAAACAGGAACCCCCCCCGCAAGGTTCCTTCTCAACAGAAGTATCTTATAACCTGTAGATTTGACATGCATGTACATATGTGACTATGTGTGGACTGGTTGCCTGTATTTGGTTGTGCAGAGCTCAATAGCACTGTTCAACAAGTCATAAGTAAGGCTGTGGGTTTGTCATGGAGGTCACAGATGACATGGCTTTCTGTGACCTCAGTGACTTCTGCAGCAGCCGGTGCACCTGGCCGCCATTGGGGGGGCAGTCTCGGGCCACCACATCCCCCTCTGCAGCAGCAGAGTTTGGATGTGGAAAGGGGAATGAAACTGGGGAATGGGACAGAGTGAGGTAGACTCTGGGCGGCGCTTAACCGGGGGGCTCCCCAGAAGTGGCGACATCTCCCCACTCAGCTGCTAAGCGGAGCCGTGGCCAAGCAACTCTACATGGCTTTGTAGTTCCCATTGGCCAGGAACTGTGGCCAATAGGAGCTGCGGGGGCGGTGCCTGAAGGCAGAGGCAGTGCGCAGAACTGCCTAGCCATGTCTCCTCCTAGCAGCTGAGCGAGGGGTATGTTGCCTTTTTCAGGGCATGGGCAGTAAACAAAAATTCACAGCCTGTGATCTGTGCATGACTTTTATTAAAAATACCTTTGACTAAAATGTAGCTTTAGTCATAAATAATCATCACCCTAATTTGGGGCCAAACTCGAGTTAACAACCCACAAGTTTGTGGAACTGTTGAACATGAACCCTCACTGTTGAACACCATCCTCACATCAAATTTCCAAATTCTATTTTAAACCTAATCTGGATCCAATTACCCTTCACAGGCTTGTCACCCAGATATATGAGTGCCTGTTGAACTCTCTCTGGTTTTAAAATGAGAGGTCTTCCAGCTAATTAAGCTCTGCAGCAAAGATCTTCACTGTCATCAGTAAACCTAAGAGGGCTTTTTTCCCCCCTATTGAAAAATGTAATTTTTTCAAAGCGCCTGATCTCTTTGTATTGACGGGATTTGCAGTTTTTAATTTGATAGCTCCTATTATAGCTTAAACTGAATTACAAAGCAGTTATGCAATGTATTTGTTATTAACAGTGTCTTCTCTGGACATCATTTGGGTCAGTCTCCTCTCACTTACATGGGTGAAAATTCACTGAAGAACTGGAGGTTTTCTGGTGGAATGAGAGGTGAAAGGAATACTAGTAAGTTCCGTAAGTTACTTTTACCCTTGGGTGGAACGGAGATCAGAATCTGGCAAATTCAAATTTTGTTAATGTGCATAACATACCAGTTCAGTGTCTAGGTAAGATAATTAGATGATAAGGTATTTTCTTTACATTATGAAAGCTGTAGATTTATATTCATCAATACACTAATATGGTTTCTATCACTATCGTATCTGTCGCCTGGTCTACACTTAAAATCAGATTAACCCAGGATGTCACTCAAGGCTGTGAATAATTTCATGCCGAGTGCCATAGTTAGATCGACCCAAGTCCCAGTATAGATGAAGCTAGGTTGATTAAAGGATTCTTCCATCAAGCTAGCTACTGCTCTGAGAGAGATATTATGGGAATGTAAGAAGTGTCTACACTGCGGTACTACAGTTGCACAGCTGTAGAGTCATAGCTGTGCGGCTGTTTTGTAGACATACTCTAAGTGTCTCAGAAACTACTAGAATCAGAGAGGTAGCCATGTTCGTCTGGATCTGCAGAAGCGACAAAGAGTCCTGTGGCACCTTTTGTTAGTCTTTAAGGTGCCACGGGACTCTTTGTCAGAAACTACTGAGTTCATTCTCATCACACCTCCAAGAGATGGGGAGTATTATCATCCTTATTATAAAGATGGGGAACTGAGGCAAGGAGAGATTAAGTGGCTTGCTCAAAGTCACATATAATGCCTGTGGCAGAGCCAAGAATAGAGCTCAGCTCTTCTGAGTCTCACTTGAGGGCCTTAATGACAAGACCATTTAGGAATTTGTGATTAATTTATTCTGATCTTTTGATTAGCACATCTTAGGAATCTTATTATTCACTTTTCACAGAAAGTGTGTTATGGCAATTTTTGTGTGTGTGTCCTTGGCCAACAGATGGACATGCTTGCCCTAAGAACCAGCTTTCAGGAATAAAGGAAGATGTGTTAGTACCTGCATTTTTTTATCAATAAATTTAATGCAATGTCTAATTTCTATTATTGTTCTATTGCAAAAATTATAAGTAAGAAAAATAAATACCTTCCACTGTAGTGTTGCTGCACAGATACAATGTTCTGAATGCTACCCTTTGGCTCCCACCATGAGATACTAAAGCTTTTTGACATGGAGAAATCTGTTTCTGGAAGCTATTTTACAAAGCACATCATCAAGACTTATCATCACACATTGTACCATGGAATCAGGAAACCTTTCAACAATTGACACCATACACACTGACAAATGCACTCTGAATAAAACTCTGTTCGAGCAGGCATGTGCTATCTGGCCATCCTGGAAACCAGAGCAGCTCAAATCTTTGCTAGGAACACAATGATGTGATAGTGGATTGAGATTTAAAAAAAAAAAAAATCAGCCAAACATCCTGTGGCAGATTACTTGAGTTATTTTCACTAAGAGAGGATGTGCGCCTACCCAAAACCTGAATTGTTATTATATTTTCTGGTTCCCTGAGTTGATGAGCCTGCTGCCAATGCTTGGGTAGACCATAGAAAATGTTTAGTTGCTGCTCCCCTCTGGCTCAGCCAGGATAGAGGAGCCATTGGAACCGCTCCTGAGGGAAATAGTGCTACCCCACAGAACACTTCCTCCTTCCTGGGGAAGCTCCTGCATTTGAAATCAATGGATTTTGTGTTTTTTAAGGGGAGAAAGCTCTTGTGAGTAGCAGACTCTTCTGCTGAGCTCACAGAAAGTTGGTCAGGTGTTAACACGAGTTTCAATCAGCATGAATACCTGTGGACATTCAGTTCCATGCCTGCTGCTGCACAGTGACTGGGTGGGGGGTAGTAGCAGTGGAAAGAAGTCACTCAAAAGGAGTGAAGCCAGCTAAGCAGCAGTGGAAGCACTGATCATCTGTAGCTTTCCTAAAATGTATTGAATGGAGAGCTCTTCATTTTGTTTTCAAAATCAGTTCATGAACTCTCACCTTAAATTGGGTCTATCGACCCTTCAACTCCAGGAATTGGAGAGTCTGTCTATCTCCTTGTTGTTTTCTCAGAGGCAGCTTTGTGCAGGGCAGTTGCCCCTCTACTGTCCCAGGCCTTTCTGCCTCCCTCTTGCCTTTATAGCAGGGCTATTTTTCTCTATTGGTCACAGCTCTGGGTGCTTGTCTCCAGGATTGGCAGTTCTGGCAGTAGTGTTGGGGTGTGAGCAAACTGATTGGCAGTAAGGAGGGAAGACTCTCCACTCCCTATGCTCATCTGGGCTCTGCAAATCCCATTACACAAGGGAATGGGGACAGACCAATGGGCTGAAAGGGGATGGGGGACTGAAGGGAACTCAACTGCAATAGTGAAACAATAGTACATAGGGTTGCCAACTTTGGTTGGACATATTCCTGGAGGTTTCCTCAGATGATCTTTGCTTGGGTGGACCACAGAAAGAAAGATTTTATGATCTTTAATGAAAGTAGTCTAATTCCTGGAGACTCCCAGCCAATCCTGGAAACAATCCCTTCCCCCACCTCCAGAGTTGCCACAAACCTTTATGCACCTCCCCCCCCTTCAAGGTCAGGTAGCCATTTTTAGGTAATTCGGCAAATTTAGACTATTGGCATATATGAGCAATAACACAACAGGTGTTTTTTCATCAGTCCATAAGCACAGACTTTAGTGTGCTGAGTCATAAGATATAGCTGAGGGCCAGCCTGAACAAATCAGATTCTGAATACTGACGGACAAATTGACTCTCCATTCTAGTCCTTTTATTTAATTTAATTTATTTATTTCGGGGAAATCATTTATTAAGCTGCCATTTGTGGACCTCCCAAACACCTCAATTTCTGTCTCTCTCTAGCTTTCAAAAACTTGCTTAGCAGTATACCCAGGGGTCAGTGAAAGGCGCTGCTTCCATCTGATACTACTCTGTTGGGGAGACAGGCCTACCAAGAAATGACAGGGAGAAGGACATTCTTAAATTAATTCTTCAGGCTGCTCTCATCTGCTCTCTGCTGTTCTCTAGCACTTTCAGTGATGCATGAGCTGAGCCCAATCCTCCTGGGTCTTCTCCTCTTCAAAGAACTCTTGTATTGCCAAGGCAAGTTGGATTAATTTGAAAGATGTCCGCTCCCTTTACAGCTCTGCTGCAAGATGCATCACAGTAGTAAGCATTGGAACAACAAAAGCATAACTTCTCAACTGTTTAAATTATGTAGATGCAAACAACAATTTAAACAAATGAAAGCTGTTTTTCAATGCTCATTACTGACTGTGCAGTAGAATCACATCAGTTTCAAAGGCTTCTGTTCCCCACACAGGACTAAACAGCCACCAGAATGCCCTTTGAAGAAAAACTGCCACCAGGGGGATAGGAAGACAGGCAGCTTGGAGGCCACACTCAGACAATCCCCAAAGGATGATGGAGAAACAGAGGACATCTAAATTAGGAAAATCTAGGCTGACAACTACCTGACGAATTAAACTGAGAGCAATTTCCCACCCAGGAAGCTATCAGACTGAGTGACAGTGGTTGGAGTTCACACAGCATTGAGCTCAAACAGGGAACATCAGAGGAGAATTAAAGGGGAAAACTGAGACTGACACCAACACTAACATTTTTTTTTTTAAAAAAAAACACTGTTATTTTATCTCTGTGTTTGGCACTGGTGCAACTGCTGCTGGAATACTGTGTCCAGATCTGACAATTCAAAGTGATGATGAAAATTGCAGAGGGTTGAGAGAAGAGCCACGACAATGATAAAAGGATTGGAAAATATGCCTGATGCTGATAGACTCAAGGAGCTCAATGTATTTAATGTCCAATTTTGGACCCCACACTACAAGAAGGATGTGGAAAAATTGGAAAGAGTCCAGTGAAGGGCAACAAAAAGTGATTAGGGGGCTGGAGCACATGAATTATGAGGAGAGGCTGAGGGAACTGGGACTATTTAGTCTGCAGAAGAGAAGAATGACGGGGGATTTGATAGCTGCTTTCAACTACCTGAAAGGGGGTTCCAAAGAGGATAGATCTAGACTGTTCTCAGTGGTAGCACATGACAGAACAAGGAGTAATGGTCTCAAGTTGCAGTGGGAGAGGCTTATGTTGGATAGTAGGGGAAAAAGATTTCACCAGGAGGGTGGTGAAGCACTGGAGTGGGTTACCTAGGGAGGTGGTGGAATCTCCTTCCTTAGAGGTCTTTAAAGTCAGGCTTGACAAAGGCCTGGGTGCAGGGGAGGGGTAGCTCAGTGGTTTGAAAATTAGCCTATTAAACCTAGGGTTGTGAGTTCAATGCTTGAGGGGGCCATTTAGGGATCTGGGGCAAAACATCTGTCAGGGGTGTGACAAATTACTGCCACTATATTGATGGGTCCTATGCTTTCTCTTCTTGGGGGGAATTCAGGGAGCCTATTTCTTGCCCCTGAACAGGGTCTTAACTGTCCCACTAGTATCCTAGAGGGGAGAAGTAGAGAGGGAGGGAACCGGGCCCGCCCTCTACTCCGGGTCCCAGCCCAGGGGCCCTGAGGATAGAGGTAAACCACTGGGATTAGCTACTCCTTCCCCTGGACTACTTCCCTCTCCTACTCTTCAGCTTGTGGGGGCTTCCTGCCCTCTCTCTGCACAAGCCAGGTGTTCCTTTACTTAGGGTCTGGGTCTTTCTTAGCTTACCGCTCCAACTCCTCCAAACTGCTCTCCACTCCAACGCCTCCAAACTGCTCTCCGCTCCAACGCCTCCAAACTGCTTCCAACCACCCACACCTGTCTGCCTGAGGCAGGGATTTTTATTAAGGTCCTAATTGACAGCAGGTGCTCCAATTAGCCTGCTGCCTGCTTCCCTAGTCTACAGGGAGCCACGCCCTAACGAACCTTGAGTTGATACATCTCCCCTCAAGCACTCTGCCACAGCTCCCTGACCTTCCTCTATCACAGGGGACAGTACTTGGTCCTGCTAGTGTAGGCAGGGGACTGGACTCTATGACCTTTCAAGGTCTTTCCAGATCTATGGGATAGATAGGACTTAGTTGGGGATTGGCCCTGCTTTGAGCAGGGGGTTGGACTAGATGACCTCCTGAGGTCCCTTCCTATCTGATATTCTATGATTAACAAAGAGAAAGATGGGGGGGGGGGAATTATCACAATCTGTAAGCACCTACATAGGGAACAACTATTTCATAATGGGCTCTTCAATCTAGCAGACAAAGGTATGAGATCAAATGGCTGGAAGTTGAAGCTGGAGAAATTCAAACTGGAAATAAGGTGCAAATTATTTCATAGTTAGGGAAATTAATTGCTGGACTAATTTACCAGCTTCTTTGGCAGATTTTTCTTCACTGACCATTTCAAAAATCAAAATTAGAAAAACAACCAAAGGAGACGCTCTAGTTCAAACAGGAATTATTTTGGGGAAGTTCTGTGGCCTGTGTTATGCAGGAGGTCAGACTAGTGATCAGTGTGTTCCTTTCTGGCCTTGAAATTTATGGAGGCCTCCCTGTGCTACATAAAGTGGTTAAAAAAAACCCAGGACAACAAACATGGCATGAGATAGCACAAAGAAAATAGTTAAATGTAAAATACAATAACTAACTCAGCATTTAGGCCCAATCAAACTGTCACTGACATCAAAGGCAAGATTCTATTGACTTCTATAGCTGGATTAAGCCTTTAGTACTCCACAGTAATTTTGATAAATCATCTGCCATTTTAAGTATATTAAGATACCATACAATATCTATACAGGTAAATGATGGATTTGTAATAGTATCATTGTATATGTGTATTTACCCAGCAAAGAGGCTATATAGTCCCAATGTTTATGTTCACGGGGAGATAATTATCTGGGTCATAGCTCTCATTCCAGTCATTTTATAATATGCTACATAGAACTCCCTGAAGCTGAAAGTTTTCTGGTAAAAACATGTACAAAATAAACAGCATCAGATTAAGCTACATTACAAATATTCAGCTCATCTCTGCATGATTCCTGGAGAGTTTAATAATGGAAAACTATGCAATTTTTATCCCCTGAGGCATAAGTGAACTTTACTCCACTGTATATTTAAGGGATAGAAAACTCATGGCTAGAGATGCAGGGAAGTGTAATACAGATATATTCATGTTTTTAAAATGTGTCTATTATAAAACTAATATAGAGTAGTGTGGTACAAAGAGTTTAATATGTATGAGTTTGGATGACTATGTTACTCACAACTGACCAGTTATTTATATCACCTTAAAACTAATACTGCTAAAATGTTTGATATGTGGCACGTGAGTTACAGAAAAACACTTTTAGAAATGTTTTAGAAAGTTTAAAAATTTATTTTATTGAGACTATGTTTTGTATTTCACTGCAAAGCCACGTAACTTAGTTACCCTCAAACTGCACAGTGTTCTCTAAACATGATTTAAAATAGCTTTTTCCATATTTAAAAATGTCACAATATTAAAGTCCTTACAGGCTAACAATGAACATTTGGAACTCTCTTCTTTCCAACAGTCAGTAGTCCTGCAGGGTTGCAAAATACAGGACTTAAAAGGCATGGCATTTTAATATTCAGAAAAGATACCGGTCCAGAAGTGACTTCTGGCTGTCTTAGAGGATAGCAGGGGGATGTTTTGAGGATAGCAGGGGAAAACATTTCTTTGGCACACAGATTTAAAAAGAAAAATCAAAGAGTGGTTGATCTGAAGCCTCTCAGGGAGTTGAAGTGTTTGAATAAATCCTAGGGAGAGGACAATGATTGAATGAAATGAGTGCTAGATATTTTGCTTTTCTGCCACCATTTTGTTCCAGGCAGATGGAGGGAGGAAACAGAAAGGAGACTCTACTGAGAAAAAAAAATGTATACAGAAACTTTACATAATCTCCAATGATTCAGCACAGTTCCTCTCTGCTGCTGTTCTATGGTACTCTCACTATCCCAGCAGCTTTACTGGTTACTTACAATGCTCATGTTGAGGTTCCTCACCAGGAAAAATTAAGTGAATCTCTGGATAGGAACAATTATGTAAACAGCATGTATTTATGTTGGGTCTACCACACCCAAATAAAAATTATCTTTGGAGAAATCCAGACACTTTTATGTTTCTTAAAATGCATCTTCCTAAAACCAGGTCTTAAAACTACAACCACTGTCTCATGAAGCTGAGGTGATTTCCTCAGAGATATGATTTAGTGTGTCCTGTGTGCACGTGGCATATGAAAAGGAAGAGAGGCAATGACTTAACATGCTAAGAGGCAGACATCTGGGACTGTTAAACTGGTTTGATTAAAACTACCACCACTATAAATGAGAACTTGGATATGCATTCACACGTTTCCTGGATGGCAGAAAAAGTCTGTGTGTAACTTAGCATAAAGTGATAGTGAGACAAGAATTATGAGGAACCTTACTATTATCCCAGCTTCCACAGAAGCAACAGGTACTGCACATATCTTGAATCATAAACTAGTATTGCATTTTTGTGAGGCTTCATAGGCCTGGGCTGTCTGAGCAACTAGAGGAAACCTTGGCTGGCTGGTACTATGGACCTTGTCTACTTGCATGATCCCTGTCTTCCCACACGTTCTTGCTCTCCTTATTCAAGACCCAACTGTTTCTGCTTTCTTGCCATGCTCCAGGTCCTTGCTCCTATCCCTGATGCTGACTCCAGCTACATCCTGCCTCTTGGTTTGACTCCTTACTCTGTCTCCAGCTCTGACCTGTGACTTGGCTCCTGAATCTGACTCCAGCTCAGACCCTGAGCTTAACTCCTGACTCTGTCCCTGATTCCAGATCCTAGCTCCCAACTTTAACCATTAGATCTCACCGCCCAGGCCCCAGTCACTGCAGCAATTGTTTTATTGGTAAAGTTAACAGCCATTAAATATTATATAAAAATACAGCATGCAAAGTGGGATCCAATGCATCAGAAGTGTTGAGAGGGAATTCTAACATGAGATAGAATACCCAAGTACCATCCCACAGAATCTCCTCTTGGACTCTTTGGAGCATTACTGTCATTATTTTAGGATGATTACCTTCTTTTCACTGACATTCAGTCTTCTGTGCAACTGACCTTCACAGAAAGGCAAATCAGGACTTTCTCAGTTTAGTACAGAGATACAGTACACTGCTCTGTGGTTTAAGGTCTTCTCTGATTTATTTGACTGACTGTTGTTACAGGGCACATCTGTTTCCAGATAGTGATGTTTATGATTTATTACAATTATAAATAAAGATACTGCTTGTATTTTAACCTTTCCACTCATCATTTTGCCATCTAAGCTCCACTTAAGCCCTTTGGCATACCTGCTTTTTCTATACTGGCAGTATGTGAAAGGATATAAGATGAGAATTAATTGCACTCATACAAAGCTACCAAGAGACATGGCTGTGTGGGTTGCTCATTTGCCCTATGGGATAATATGCCAGAAAAACAGTAGCAGCGGCAACAGCATATCAGTGAACCTAATGTTTCTGAAGCTTGACACATTATTCTAATAAAAGACATGGAACCCCGTAGTTCAATCACAACACAGCATTATTTTAAAATCAGATTTAAAAGTAAAACAGAGCTGTATTTACAGATAACTGATAGGGTTGCCAATTTTGGTTGGACCTATTCCTGGAGGTTTCATCACATGACAATCTTTAATTAAAGATTAAGCTTTAATTCCTGGAGACTCCAGGACAGTCTTGGAGGGTTGGCAACCCTAATAACTGACAATGAATGGACGACTGTTACAGTTTTGCATTGTGTTCTGTTAAATAGTAGACAATTTAAAATCAATGCAGAAAAAAAAGAATATGCTTAAATGATACTGTAAGTTGTGACAACCTATGCGAAGCAAGTAAATTGGAAGTTAAGGTGAATGCTAATTGTTAAATTGTTCCTTTGGTCCTAGATACTCACATTTCAATCAATTGACATGAAACTTCTTCAGTACTTAGGGAATATATGAAAAAGGAATTATTTTAGTTTGTTTGGATACTTCAAGATTTTACCTGTTTGTCAATCTTAGATGCTTGGTTTTGTGTTCATTTCTTTTGCTTTCTAAAATAGTAATTTCACAACTCCCTACCTCTCTCCATCCCAAATGTGTGGAAAATCGACTGGGGAGATCATTATAAATGTAAAGGAATTTTCATACTTGCAGATTATGCAACTATACACATCAGGAGTCTAAGTAATACAGACTGTTGCCCTGATAGACTGCAGTGGCTCCTTCCTAGTTCAAGGACTCCTGAAATGAGAAGCTACAATATTTTGAGTCATCACAGCCGACTGTCAGTGTGGCTTCCCTAAATATGCACATTTACATCTTTAAAAATCCTTGTGAGTTGTTGAACAAAACATTGTTCAGTAGCTACTTTTTCTGAATCAGGTAACTATCATTTTACATTGTTTCTAAAATGTCCACTAACCCACATCATTAACTAAAGGTCTACAAAATTGCTGTTTAAAGAATACCACGTAGAAGAAGTATATGAAAGAATAAAATTAGATTTTATTTTTGTTTGTTTTCATAACTGAGTCAAAACTACAAATGGGCTTGAACCAAAATCCCACATCCAAACATCAATGGTGTTTGACATGATGGGGTGGTGGGTGAGGAATGTAATGTTTAACATATGAACCATGATCTCTATCACAGTGACAACTATGGGGGGGGAGGGGAGCTATTCAGCTCTTAAAGTGCATCCAGATTACACACATCTAGGAACCTAAACCTAGTTCTAAATCAAGCCTTGCGCCTCAGTGTAGACAAGTCTGCTATAGAGTCAATATCTTTGATATTTCTCAAATCAGAAATAGAAAATTTAGTTGATGAGACAATGGAATAGCTCAGGGATCGGCAACCTTGGCACATGCCCCCCCAAGGTAAGCACCCTTGGCAGGCCCAGATGGTTTGTTTACCTGCCATGTCCGGAGGTTTGGCTGATCGTGGCTCCTACTGGCCGTGGTTCACCGCTCCGGTCCAAATGGGGCTGTGGGAAGCGGTGTGGTGCTGGCTTCCTGCGAAGGGCCCGCCCCAAGGTTGCCGATCCCTGGAATAGCTAATAATAGAGAGCAATTCTCCTAATGTACAGTTGTAAACAGTTCAAACTACTTCTAGGTAGTGGTCCCTACCAAATTAAGCTGTATTACAAAATAATTCACTCTAACATGAGAGCTGTATCCTGAGCTCAAGGCAAAGATACGTAAGGGTGTCAAGATCAATTATTTCACATTAGAAACCAAAAAGAAGAACAGTGTTATTAGGACACACTGATAGAAAATGGCTGTGTTATTACACATTTTCATTGTTTGAAATTAGTAGATTCTAAACCTTTTGTTCGAATAGGAAAGTCACAGGACATTGGCCTAATAGAATGCTTAAAATTGATTTTAAAACCTGGGTTTTCCAGTGGCCTTTTATCTGAGTTAGCTTAGGAGCTACTGAAAATGAAATGTGAATAGGGGATTCGGTGAGGGAATGTTTTGGTAAACATGTATTGGGATAAGGAACTTTTCTATCAGAAACAGGCTATGGCTAGTCAAAAGAGGATATTAGACTAAACAGCTCAGTCACTTGTTCTGGTTTAGTAACTATGATGCTTTCTTCCTATTGGGTTAGACTTTAAAAGTCTAACTCAATAGCAAAATCTGTGCTGTTTGTTATATTTTGAGTAATCAATAGGTTCCTAGATTCCAAGGCCAGAAGAGACCATTGTGAACATATCATCTGAATCCATGTATAATATAGGCCATAGAACTTTGCTCATAATATTATTAGACCATATGTTTTAGAAAAAAAATCTCATCTTGAGTTAAAAATGGTCACTGATGAAGAATCCTTCACAGTCCTCAGTAAGTTGCAACAATGGTTAATTATTCACATTGTTAAAAATGTACACCTTATTTCCAGTCTGAATTTGTTTAGCTTCAACATTGAGCCACTGGATTGTGTTTTACCTTTCTTTGTTAAACTGAGGAGTCCATTATTAAATCTTTATTCCCCATGTAGGTACTTGCAGACAGTATTCAAGTCATCCCTTTAACCTTCTGTTTGTTAAGCTAAATAAATATATTGAGTTCCTTGAGCCTGTCACTTTAAGGCAGGTTTTCTAATCCTTTAATCATTCCTGTAGCTCTTCTCTGAACCCTCTCCAATTTATCAACCTCCTTCTTGAATTGTGGACACTAGGACTGAACACAGTATTCTAGCCGCAGTTGCACCAGTGCCAAATACAGAATTACCTCTCTACTCCTAGAGATTCTCCTGCTCACACATCCTTTTGGCCACAGCATCACACTAGCTCATGTTCAGGTGATTATCCACCTTGTCCCCCACATCTTTTTTAGCATCACTGCTTCTGAGGATAGAGTCCCACTTTCTGTAAGTATGGCTGACATTCTTTGTTCCTAGATATATACATGTACATTTAGCTATATTAAAACACTAATTATTTATCTGCGCCCCAGCTTATTAAGCAATCCAGATCACTATCAGCGACACGTCCTCTTCGTTATTTACCACTCTGCCAACTGTTGTGCAAACCTTACTGGTGATAATTTTATGTTTTCCTCCAGGTTATTAATAAAAATGTGTCTCCTGGTACAAAATTCTCTGCTACTGATGGGAACAGGCTATGCCAAACAAACAAGAAAAAACAATGCATATCGCAACCATTCTATAGTAAGTGAGGTCTGTAGCTATCATGATGCTGAGAGGTTATATTCTCCACTTGTAGCTCACCCTTACCACACCCGCATGAGAATTTTAACCCCAATACAGTAAGAGTAATTGGAAGTTCTTCAAGATCCCTATCTGTATTCCATGCATGGCTACACATGCACACCTTGTTCCTGAGATTTGAGATTTCTAGAAAGTAGCATCCATTGGTTTGTGCCTGTGCCATTGCCCTTCTTGTGCTCTAAACCAAGTGTAACACATGCCCCTCCAGCTCCACTCTTACTACAAATTAGAAGATCCAAAGCAAAAGGGAATCAAATAGGGACCATGCATTTTGAAGAACTTCCATTTACAGATAAGTAAGGTCCATTTCTTCTTTGAGTGCTGCTCCCTATGTTGTTCCACAGGTGGGTAGCTGATAAGCAGTATATAGACAAGAGGGGAGCATGAGGTTGGAGTTGGCATAGATTCCCATAATACTGTTGTCCGAAGAGCACATGCAGAAAAGGCTTGAACTAATACATAATGTTTTTATGAATGGGTGGCTGGAGCTCCATGTAGCCGCCCTTTAGATATTCAGTACAGGTACCTCTTGAAGAGATGCTGTTGAGGTTGCTTGTGCTCTAGTGTAATGGGCTCTCACCTGGGGGAGAAATATGTGCCAATTGCTAATAAAGAATGATTCAACCAGAGCTCCACTTAGAGAGTCTGAGCAGGTAATGCTTGTCCTCGCGACAGCTCCACTATAGTGACAAATAGCCTTGGTGACTTCCTAATCGATTTTGTCCTTTGCAAATAGAATGCCAAAGCTCATCTGACATCCAGAAAATGAAGTCTCCTCTCCCCACTGGAAGTATGAGATTTAGAGAATACCACCAGTAAGTGGATAAGTTGATTTATATGAACCTCAGAAATTAACTTAGAGACAAATTTCAGGTGAAGACAAAGGAAACCATCTCTTCATGAAAAATGGTGTATGGCAGGTTAGCTATGAATGCTTCGAATTCACTCACCTTCTGGCCAATGTGATGGTCACTAAACGGGCAACCTTCATGGAAAGATGGTAAATAGAACATGTGGCCAGTGGTTTAAATGGTGGTCTAGTAAATACTTATAGTACAAGACTGAAGTCCCATTGTGGGGCAGGTTTCACCATTGGTGGGAAGGTCACAACTAGGCCCTTCAGGAATTTAATTGTTGTTGGGCGAGTAAAAATTGAGTAGCCTTCTATCAGGAGATGGAAGGCACTGATTGCTGCCCAATGGACCCTCAGAGAACTAGTGGAATGTGCTGATGTCTTCAGGGACAGGAGATAGTATAAAATAGCAGGGATAGCTGCAGATTCTGGAGATAAGTGATTACGTTGTGCCCAGGTAGAGAAATACCTCCATTTAGCCAAATAACGTTTCTGGTGGAGTCTTTTCTACTTTGATTGAATATAGACTGAACAGCCTCTGTGCATGAACCTTCTAGATCCAATGCCAATCCACATACCAAGCTGTGAGGTGAAGGAGACCTGAGTTGCAGTCCTTGCCTTCCATTCTCCTAAGTTAACAGCTCCAGGAAGGGTCGAATGGTGATAGGAGGATGGCAGAGATAAGAAAAAAGGCATACCTTATATCAGGGGTGGGCAAACTTTTTGGCCTGATGGCCACATTGAGGTGCAAAACTGTATGGAGGGCCGTGTAGGGAATGCTGTGCCTCCCGAAACAGCCTGGTCCATGCCCCCTCTCTACCCCCTCCCACTTCCCGCCCCTGACTGATCCCCTCAGAACCACTTACCAATTTAACCCTCTCCGCTCCTTGTCCCCTGACTGCCACCTCCTGGGTCCCCACGCCCTAAACTGCCCCCACCTCAGTACCCCACCCCCTATCCAACCTCCCTGCTCCCTGTCCAATGACTGTTCCCTGACCCCCGACTTCCCCCCCGCCCCCTATCCACACCCCCACCCTCTGACTGTTCCCCCCAGGCTCCCACATCTATCCAATCTGCCCATTTTCCATCCCCTAACCACCCCTCCAGAACCTCCACCCCATCCAACCCCCTGCTCCCTGTCCCGACTGCCCCCCTGGAACTCCCTGCCCCTTATCCAACCCCACACCCCCTTACCATGCAGCACAGAGCAGCAGGATAAAGCTGGCCGCATTGCTGCAGATGAGGGGAGACAGCAGGGGAGGGGCCAGTGCCTAGGCTCCCCAGCCAGGATCTCAAGGGCCAGGTGTGGCCCGCGGGCCATAGTTTGCTCACCTCTGCTTAGGGAAATAGAAAGGCATTGTCCCTGGAGCCAGGGCCCAGAGATGTCCTGGAGCAGGGTGAACTTCTTGTTTGTTTGGGATGTGAACAGGAGGATATTCCCCATTATGTGAAGATGTCATTCTGAAGAAACAGGTATTTACTGACAAAAGGATTCTGACTCAGCCCACACAACAGTAAGAAGGCGCTGGAGAGACACCGGTTTGTGCCGCCCCTTATGCCCTCAGCTTGGAACATGAGGAGGGCAACTGCTCAGGCATGGACCAATGGACACTATTTGTCTATCTTTGTGACTGGGGCAATGCCTTCCCAGAGTAACAGAGGCTATAAAAAGTTTTTAAAATTAGATTTTTAATTGACTATGCTGCACAAAACAGCAGTTACAAAATTCTTTATAATACAAAAAGTTAATGTACTGCTTCTTTTGCACCCATCCCCAGGCTGATGATTATTCTTTCACATGGCCAAAGAGGTGATTAGGAAAATTGAAATAACCACATCCAAATTGGCGAGCTAGCAGATAGCTTTGGAAGTGGCTGCCAGTAAAAATCTCAGAGTTACACCAAAACAACTGAAGCGGGCACTGGTTTACAATGTGCTCCGGTTTGCAGCAGGGTCCACAGTCTCATTGTGTGCTTCCTCTCATCTTCCAGAGGTGTAAAGGAGATGACCGCATCTGCCACGCAATGTTCTGAAGCAGTTCAGTGCAGATCATTATTTCTGGGGTAGGTTAAAGCCTGGAAATTCTGTTGTGGGGTTGGCAATCAAGTGTTTGTTGGAAACAGTAGCATTATCCTGGAATGCTTTCCAGTGTCCCTCTGGGTGAATTAGGATGCTTTAAGAGTTTTAGTCCAATCCCTAAAAGGCTTGCACGATTTCAGCTGTGTCTTCAGAAGGTTCTGCGGGTCCTCATGGATTGATAAATTCAGACTGGCCATGGTTCAATTATACTCACAAGCTGTGTCTCTCTCTCTCTCTGTCCAGATCATGGGTGGTATATGTGCCAGAGTAGACAGTTGTTGCCTGGGTGTTGGCTTTAATGTTCCAGTTATTGTTCTCATGCTGGCATTAAGCTGCATGCCCAGAGATTTGCTACAAGAGTTGCCCAACCAGACTGGTGCTCCAATATTCAGCAGTTGAATATACCAGTGCTAGAGTTGCTGTTTGAAGTCTGCGAGTATCAGCACTCCATATGGTGCCCTTGAGTTTTTGAATGAGGCAATTCTTTGCTCTTATCTTTTCTCATTTCTTTTTCAGATGAGCTTTAAAAATCAAATTTAGATAGGCCAGGACTTGCTTCAAACCCACTGACTGCAAAAGGTGACATTAAGTGGTTCCTTGGCAGCTTTTCTGTTTAGGTGAAAGGTATCAAGTTTTGGAAGTGCTGGGGCAGAGCTTCCAGCATTGAAAGTATTCTGCCATTATCCTGAAGTCAGAGGAGAGGGTTTCGCCAATGGTGGTAAGATTTTTGCCTTGTACTGCAAGCGTGAGGTCATCAGCATAAATGAACTTACGCAGTTTTGTCAGAAAAGTCACTAATGTAGATACTGAATGGGAAAGGCACCAACATGAATCCTTGAGGTAGACTTGAAAATGTGATTTGCTGACCTGCCTGCTCGACATTATGGACACGAGTTATGCTAGTTAAGAAATCTCAGAATGTAAGAATTAATTGCGGAGTATGGTGAGTGAGTCTTTAAAAATCAAAACAGCAGTTTTTCCACCAACGTATTAGAAATGTCATAACAGAATAGTCTTCTATTTTCAGGTTGGAAGATTGCAGCATTTGTACTTTTCCCATGGAATAATGAAAAAAGACTATTTACAATGTATATGTTGCATACTGTTAGAGCTGAGAAATGTTGCCTTGTACATATTGAGGGATTTTGTAGAAAAACAAAGCTATCTTGAACATATTTATGCTCTCACCTGTAGCTGAGGATCCCATGGGGAAAACTCCCTCCTATGGTTGGCACTACATACATACTATACAATATATATATTAATAAGAGACATTTCAAATTGGGTTTATACTTTACGCCTTGCTTGTCATAGGCAGTTGTTTGTGCCTTATCAAGATATCTGATTATTTAAACTGAATTTTGGTCCGTCTTTCCTCTCCTGCTTTGTTGATTCACTATTTGTACAGATTGCCTGGAACATAATGTTTCTGTCTGTTTTGACTTATTGCACTTTTGTTCCTTCAGATGTTTAGCTAGTAAACTAACACATTATTCCAGTATATTATTAAAAATGTTGGCTGAATGTACAGAAGGTCTGGGTGGCGGATGCTGCAAATTATTAAAATTTGTGAATACGTCAAGTCACATTATAGCAGAACACATGAAGAATCAGACCGTGGCATCTTGAATAAAAAAAGGTAGCCTGCAGCCAGAGATACGAGCAAGTTATTATCTTTAATTCTTTTGGGCACAGCTGTAATGGGGTCATATCATCTGTGAAATCCTACAGTTATAAATTTTAACATAAATTATTATATATAGAAATGCTACAAGCTATAACAGATATGCTTAATAAATATTCAAAACTGATGAACAGCCATCCATATAAGGGAAGAAATGGTTCAGTGTTCCATCAACCTCTACTAGTGGCAATTATCTATCCTGTTTGGCTGAAACATGATTGCCTTTATTTCTTGTGGTTAAAGAACAGTTTGCACACACAACCCCATATTATTTGTGTCTGTTATATTTATTTCTGCAATCTTAAAGTTTTGAGTTACAAAGGGTGAGTAGATTTCCTGATGGCAGAACTCGCTAGTGAGTCAAACACTGGTAGTCAAACTCTGTGGTACCTTAAGTGGAAGCACAGAAATGACCAAGACACAAACCCAGTATCCCACTCCAACCTTCTCGTGAAGCAACCCTAGTTACCCTAGTGAGTAATGAATAGGAGGGGGCTGCCTAGACTTGAGGTGGCTGGCAATCAAGGTATTCACTTACCCAAGATATTGACACTATCCTTGGCTTAACCCAACCTTGGTGTTGGAAGAAGGCAATGGAGATCATGTTGATGTTGACAATGATCTTTTAGTTCTCCATCTATCATTGCTGTGATTAAACATTTATGGTGAGGATTTCAAAATCTACCATTGACTTAAAAAGAAGCAGAGTTAAGCCAACACTGAGAAGCCTTAAAAAATCTCTCCCTTCAAAGTCTGTTTAAAATGCAGGTCCATTCTGAAGAAACTACAGAAACTGGAATTGTGGGCTCTATATCTGTGTACCCATCTGCACATATTATAAGTAACAGCATGTTGCTTAACTACTACCCCTGTATACTTAACTTGGAATCTGAGAGTCAAGCTGTTATTTCTACATCATCATCAATAATAAAGATTCTGCAGATCAAATTTTGCCCTCATTTATATCTGTGAAACTCCATTATCTTTCATGGGATTTACACAATTATAACCAATTGGAATTTTGCAAACAATTCCTTTACTGACACACATGAACAAAATCCATCCCACTCACTCTTAGCTCTTCCATGGTAACAGGTATTTTAAAAACAGCAACATCTTATTTTTGTCATGAAAGTTCGCAGATGTGATTCTGAATGCAGACTGGGAGCAAGTCTATTGAATATCATGGCACCTTTTCTTATAATGATTTTTTCAGATTAGAACCACATTTTAAACTAAATAAAATAGAAGGACACAGTGCATTCCAATTCGAGCAAAAATATCATAATCTAGTAACTTGATAAGGGTTGGATTAAGGTTTAGGCATTATAAAACCATACCTAGAGCTGTAAGGCCTAGAGTAATTGATTACATCAGAATCTAAGCTTTAACTTTTCATTGCAACTTCATGGTTGCAAACAAAAGCTACAAAATGTGACCCAAATATACCTGATAAAGTGACATAGGTCTGAGTCTGCACGCAGCTATGAGAAAGGTGAATAGCTCTGTTCATCTCAATGAGACATTAACTCCAATAATCACTCTTCTGTAAAGCCCGGACAACACCTCCCCAGCAGAAGCCTCTATGAATGGCAAAAGGGAGCAGTGAGCTTGGACACCAGCTGGAAGAGTAAGTAGTAGGGGGTCCTCTGCTGTCAGCCCTGCCTTGCTACTGGGGGCGAGGGAGGGGGGGAGGTGACAGGGCTCCTATTGCTCCCAAGGGCTCATGCTGTTGATTCAGAGTGGGGTACAGAGGTCCGCGTGTTGCCTCTTCCTCTATGGGAATGGGGGGAATTGACCATCTATAACTGCTGTCAGTGAGGGCAATCATGATGTAGGAGTGAGACAATAGGAGTGAAGACCTGGGGAGGGTCCATCTCTTCGTCTCTTATTCCACACTTCTTCCAGCCAGTCAATAGTCCGTTCCATCCATTCATCCCTTTTCGTGTGCACATATGATGACACCAGCAGGAAATTTCATATGTTTAGGCAAGGTTTTCTTTTAAAAACAACAAACAGGAGGAAGCTTTGATCCATTTGCCAAACATGATCAAACCACTGTAAAATGGACTTTTTCATGGCCAGTGGTTTTAATTAAAACTGTTTTTTCACCAACACCATTTACCTTTCTGTTGCTTGGGAGATCAATTGTCATTGGTGTTTCATCCATATTTCCTATTTGTGACCGTTCAAATGCATATTTCTATTGATATTTTATAATAAACATTTAGAAAGATTTTATTTTTTTCTTCCAGAGATCTCGGCAACTTTTGCGCTATCTTTGTTCCCTGACAAGACAGAGACCATGATGGTTCACCAACCAGCTGATGTGACAAACATTGACGGCTTTACTGACTTGTATTTGTCGTCTTTTGACATTTGTAGAGCACACAGACGAATTTCAGTTCTAGTGACAATGTACCCATTTTGTTGGCATTCAACAACCCACTTACCAAGATCTTTGTCCAGCTCAGGAAATGAAGCGCACCTTGCTGGACATTTTTTCTTGTTTCTTGGCATGTATTTTAGTGGGTTTTTTTTGCCATTCTCTTACTTGCTTCTCATTGATACAGAATTAATGAGCAGCAGCACAATTATTGTTTACTTCTGCATATTCAACTACTTTAAGTTTGAATGCTGCATGATAAGTAGACCGCTTTCTTTTAATTTCACCGTTGATCATTTTAAATACTAGTATGAAAACAGATTATAATTATAGATTTTGCAGGACTTTATATAGGAATGTCACCTGCTTTATCACTGTCAAATTATTATTGTTCTTTGATTATGTCAAAGCAGCTCTGTAGATTGGCATGTCTGTGGCGATAACAGGCTATTTAAATTTTATTAGAGATTCCATCGATTCTGCATGTTATATTTTCATATTGGCCTGAGACTTATGAGGTCCATTGGTAGAAATGCATGAAGAGATCAAATTACACAGTAGCAGATTGACACCAGTGCTACAGTACTATCATTCATTGTATTTTTCTGATTGGCTTTTAAGGTGTTGCATTTTGTCCAATGCCTAGGTCAAATGTCATGCAGATCTGCAGCACTGCTCTTCTGGTATTCATTTCAAGCCAGTCTAGTCCACTAAACAAAGCCATTGGCTGAGAACAGTGAACCGCAGGCACAAGGAGCTGAGGGGCTCCATGGCTGCGGGCGCTCCAGGTAAACAAAACTACAATGTAATAGATATTCAATTCAATAATTCCATAGAGTTTAAAATCATCAAATTTTGATGTAGACCCATTTATAAGCCAACCCCCACTCTTTGATCCTTCACTTTTTTACCAAAAATATTCAGCTTATGAATGAGTATATCTATATATGTAAAAGGCAAATGGTGTATGCGTGCGTGTATGTATGTGTGTATGTATGCGTGTATGTATGTATGTGCACTTACTCCTTCCACACCGTTTGAGCTAGAGACTTGAAATTTGGTACAGTTAGAGGTCTTAGGGTCCTAATCAGGGTAAAAGTCGAAACTTTTTCAAATCTTACCTCTGACGCCCCCCAGGGGTGAAAGGCCAATCACATCAGCTGGGCAGCTGCTGTTCTCTGTGACATAGTTATGATGTCATAATACCCCCTCCAACGGACCCCGCATTCGCTCAGCTCTCTGCCCCCTCCCCCCTCCAACGGACCCCGCACTTGCTCAGCTCTCTGCCCCCTCCCCTCTCCAACGGACCCCGCACTCGCTCAGCTCTCTGCCCCCTCCCCACCGCCGATGGACCCGAGTTGGGTTTGGTCGGAGGGTAAGTGAGGTAGGGGTGTCGGGTTTGGTCAGGGGGGTGAGGTGGGGGCATCAGGTTTGCTCTCTGCCCCCTCTCCCCTCCAACGGACCCCGCACTCGCTCAGCTCTCTGCCCCCACCCCACCTCCGACAGACCCGAGCAACGCCGGGTATTTTCGCTAATATGGTATATACTAAAAGTAGAGATGGGCCCCAAATCTCAATATTTTAGCCAGCCCTCTTCTCCTTGAACTTTGATGGTTTGTGTGAAGTGGATCTAAAACCACACCCAGTTTCAATTTTGCCAAAATCAAAACCTGACTGACAATGTTCTGCAAAACCAAAACTAAACACATCAGAAGTGTGATATACGTAACATGAATCTGAACCATCCCAGCTTTTGCAAAATCAAAACCCAATAAATGAGGTGTTGCTAAACACAAATCCAAATACAGGCTGCTGGGCCAACCTCAAGGGGAAAACAAAAATCAAAAGAAATATGGCTTTATGAAAGAGAATGTCTTCCTAAGTTGCATGTGAAAGAAGCATATTTTGGACCAAATATGGGGTGACATATGTACCTCATGCAAAATATCTGAAAGCATTATTCTCAGATGTAGTGTATTACAAAATAAATCACTCCACCGGTTTTAGACCTAGATTTATCTTCATTACTCCTGTAGTTAGTGTTTAAATAACACTTTAATATATCACATTATATATTTAGATTTATTAGGAAATGGGGAAAACTTTTGGGAAACGTGGAGCCTATACTGGAAGGATGGGATTCACCTAAACCAAAATGGAACCAGATTGCTGGCACTTAACATTAAAAAGGTTGTTGAGCAGTTTTTAAACTAAGGGCTGGGGGAAAGTTGACAGGTGAGGAGGAGTACATGGTTCGGACATCCCTTAGGGGAAGATCTATTAATAGAGAATCTCTATGTCCCAGTGAGGACGAGAGGATGGAAAATGATAAAGTACAGGCGGGGTCTGATCGGAAACAGTCAAATAAAAAAAATAATCCCATTCAGTTACACCGTGTAATGGCAGACAGCTAAAGGAGACAAGTTTTTAAAGTGCTTATATACCAATCCTAGAAGTCTAAATAATAAAATGGGTGAACTAGAGTGCCTTATATTAAATGAGGATATTGATCTAATAGACATCACAGAAACTTGGTGGAATGAGGATAATCAATGGGATACAGTAATACCAGGATACAAAATATATAGGAAGGAGAGAACAGCTCGTGCCAGCGGGGGAGTGTCGTATGTGCAAGAAAGCATAGAATCAAAAGAAGTAAAAATCATAAATGAATCAAACTGTAACATAGAATCTATAGGGATAGAAATTCCATGCTCTAATAATAGGAATATAGCGGTAGGGATATATTACTGACTATCTGCCCAAGATGGTGATAGTGACTGTGAAATGCTCAAGGATATTAGAGAGGCTATTAAAATTAAAATCTCAATAATAATAATTGGGGATTACAATTATCCCCATATTAACTGGGTACATGTCTCCTCAGGACAGGATGCAGAGATAAAATTTCTTGACACCTTAAATGACTGTTTCTTGGAGCAGCTAGTCCTGGAACCTGCCAGAGGAGTGGCAATTCTTGATCTAGTCCTAAGTGGAGCACAGGATCTGGTCAAAGAGGTGAATATAGTTGGACCACTTGGTAATAGTGACCATAATATAATTTAAATTTAATATCCCTGTGGCAGTAAACACCACAGCGACCCAACACTTAGCATTTAATTTCAGAAAGGGGAACTACACAAAAAATGAGGAGGTTAGTCAAACAGAAATTAAGGATACAGTGCCAAAAGTGAAATCTCTGAAAGCTGCGTGGAAACTTTTTAAAGACACCATAATAGAGGATCAATGTATACCCCAAATTTAAAAACACAGTGAGAGAACCAAAAAAGAGCCACCATGGCTAAACAACAAAGTGAAAGAAGCAGTGAGAGGCAAAAAGGCATCCTTTAAAAAGTGTAAGTTAAATCCTAGTGAGGAAAATAGAAAGGAACATAAACACTGGCAAATGAAGTGTAAAAATACAATTAGGATTGCCAAAAAAGAATTTGAGGAACAGTTAGACAAGGACTCAAAATCCAGTAGCAATTTTTTTAAGTACATCAGAAGCAGGAAGTCTGCTAAACAACCAGTAGGGCCACTGGATGATCTAGGTGCTAAAGGAGCACTCAAGGACGATAAGGCCATTGCAGAGAAACTAAATGAATTCTTTGCCTCAGTCTTCATGGCTGAGGATCTGAGCGAGAATCCCAAACCTGAAGCATTCTTTTTAGGTGACAGATCTGAGGAACTGTCCCAGATTAAGCTATCAGTAGAGGAGGTTTTGGAACAAATCGATAAGTTAAACACTAATAAGTCAGCAGGACCAGATGGTATTCACTCAAGTATACTGCTAATTGTGCTCTCTAACCTAGCACTTACATCAGCTTCTGTATCAGATGATTGGAGGATAGCTAATGTGATGCCAATTTTTAAAAAGGACTCCAAAGGATCCCGGCAATTATAGGCCGGTAAGCCTGACTTCAGTACCAGACAAACTGGTTGAAACTGTAATAAGAAACAATATTATCAGACATATAGATGAACATAATTTGTTGAGGAAGACTCAACATGGTTTTAGTAAAGGGATCATGCCTCACCCATCTACTAGAATTCTTTGGGGGGGTCAACAAGCATGTGGACCAAAGGGATCCAGTGGATAGAGTGTACTTATATTTTCAGAAAGCCTTTGACAAAGTCCCTCATCAAAGGCTCTTATGCAAATTAAGCTGCCATGGGATAGTAGGGAAGATGCTCTCATGGATTGGTAACTAGTTAAAAGATAGGAAACAAATGGTAGGTATAATGGTCAGTTTTCAGAATGGAGAGAGGTAAATAGGGATGTCCCCCAGGGTCTGTTCCGGGACCAGTCATATTCAACATATTCATAAAGGATCTGGAAAAAGGGGTAAATAGTGAGGTGGCAAAATTTGCAGATATAAAACTACTCAAGATAGTCCCAGGCAGACTGCAAAGAGCTACAAAAAGATCTCTCAAAACTGGGTGACTGGGCAACAAAATGGCAGATGAAATTTAATGTTGATAAATGCAAAGTAATACACATGGGAAAGCATAATCCCAACTATACAATATAAAATGATGGGGTCTAAATTAGCTGTTACCACTCAAGAAAGATCTTGGAGTCACTGTGGATAGTTCTCTGAAAACATCCACTCAATGTGCAGCTGCAGTCAAAAAAGTGAACAGAATGCTGGGAATAATTAATAAAGGGATAGATAATAGGACAGAAAATATCATGTTGCCTTTATATAAATCCATGGTACATCCACATCTTGAATATTGCATGCACATATGATCACCCCATCTCAAAAAAGATATATTGGAATTGGAAAAGATTCAGAAAAGGACAACAAAAACGATTAGGGGTATGGAATGTATGAGGAGAGATTAATAAGACTGGGACTTTTCAGCTTGGAAAAGGAACAGCTAAGGGGAGATATGATTGAGGTCTATAAAATCATGGCTGGTATAGAGAAAGTAGATAGAGTGCTTGTAGCGGGCCCGGATGGGCCCCCTACGAGGGGGAAAACCCACCCGCCGGCGATCCGCCATGGACGGCGGAGCCGGCGCGACCACGCCCCCCACCCCGGAAGTACAACCGGCAACCCGGATGTACAAAGCCGGGGCCGGGCACCGAGAGGGGGGCGAGAGGCGGAAGGGGGACTCGGGACCGGTGGACTGGCTGGCCCCGGACCCAGACCCAGAGCAGAGGGAGGGCCCTGGAGACGAGCGACCCGGACCCAGCGCCCCAGCCGAGACCTACCCCGCGGCCGGGGACGACGACCCCGGGAGCCCGGACGCCGACTCTCCCGCCACGAGAGACCTCGGGGCCGAGCGCCCGATAACTGGAGACCCCGCGGCCGCTGGAGGAGACCCAACCGGACTCCCAGCCACAGACCCCGCGACGTCCGACGACTGGTCGGGAGTTCCAGCAGCCATCTATCCAGAGGAGACGGGGATGGACTGGACCCCCGAGGGCCAGGAGCCCTGAGATCAGCTCCTGAAGGGGTAAGTGAACGGGCTAATTACTTCTGGGGCGGGAGCTGAGCCCCCCACCCCCTCCCGGACCAGAAAGACTGTGTGATTGCTGGCTGCTGGGACAGGACAAACCCAAGCTAAAGCCAGCTTAGAAAAGACTGTGTAACTGCTGACTGCTGGGACAGTGTAACTGTAACTGCTGGGACAGTGTAACTGCTGACTGCTGGGACAGTGCTGTTTACTAATTTTCCTAACATAAGAACTAAGGGTCATCAAGCAAAATTAATAGGCAGGTTTAAAACAAATAAAAAGAAGTATTTCTTCATACAATGCACAGTCAACCTGTGGAACTCCTTGCCAGAGGATGTTGTGAAGGCCAAGACCATAACAGGGTTCAAAAAATAACTAGATGAATTCATGGAGCATAGGTCCATCAATGGCTATTAGCCAGGATGGATAGGAATGGTGTCCTAGCCTCTGTTTGGCAGAAGCTGGGACCGAGCAACAGGGGATGAATCACTTGATGATTACTAGTTCTGTTCATTCCCTATGGGGCATCTGGCACTGGCCATTGTCGGAAGACAGGATGCTGAGCTTTTCTGTTCTTATTAGACTAATACAAATCTGTCATGATTAAAACATTGAATTACTGAACCAAATATATATGGGAGGGAAATGCCTTCATAATGTAAATCCCAGACATTTTTGCCAGGTGCCAAAGAGAAGAAGCAAACAGCAAATAACTGTTCGTATATGTCCATTTACATATCTCACTGCATTGTGGTCCACACCTCAGCACTTCAGCTGTTCAAGTCAAACACAACATATCATTTTTAGAACATTGATTTGCAAATTTTGCTCACTGAATTGTATGCTGGATTTAGCCTTTAGCCATTTGAAATGAATGTGATCACTACCAGTAATAATGGTTTCTTTCCACAACACAGCACTCTCATTAACCACTGAGCAACTCTAAGAGCCATTTCAGATACTTTAAGATAAACCGGTGTCCTTCATTGGAAAAATGAGGAGAAAAAGAGTTTTTCAACACAATCAATGTTTGCAAAGTCTGCTTAGTAAGTCAACATTATCATGAAGGTCCCAAATTGAGATTCAAAAGGACATTTTTCTACCTAAAGGGCTCCCTGCAGTACATTGATTTTCATATGTACACAGAGCAAATATTGATTTTTAGATTAGTTTAAAAATAACTGCTCTACTTGTTCTGTGAGCTGGTGATTTTACCTTCGTGGATTAAGTCAATTCCTTACACATCCCATTTTTTATTTCAATTGTCAGCTAGTTTAAGATAAAACATTTCAGACTATATGGAGGGGGGCAGATTTTTAGGATAATTTAACTTATTTTACTTTGCTGCATTTGCTTCTGTATCTGTAGAGAAAAAAAATAGATGACAGATACGCTAATCAAAGTTCCACCTCAGTTCTTTTATTCATTTCATTTTATGTTTTCAGCAGAAATTCTTTACTGTGTCAGAATGAGTGATATGAACTACTCACTGAAAAATAAATCAAGGTCATCAAAACTCATTTTTATTTGTGGCTCACATCCTTCAGGATCAAAGATTTGACTAACAGTTCACTGCACTCAAATATCACACAATAAAAAACTAGTGGCATTACCAATTTGCAGTTTTTATAAATATTAACACAGCATATGTTGAAACAGACTCATAATTACTGAGCTGCAGTTGATATTTATGCCTGTAAGGAAAAATGTTCATGTATATAAATCGTTTGCACTACACACACACACGCCACTCTTAAAAACTTGACAACTACCTTAAATAACTAAATAATGTTACATCAAAATTAAAAGTATTTCCTATAGGAAATCAGCAAACAACATCTATGTACCTAATATGCTTTATATTTTTACTTAATGTAAAACAGTGACCACTAGCAGTGCATGTGTGGCTCCTCTGTGCTGAAGGAGGCATAATGTGCAATCCATCCAGCTGTTATTGGTCAAAACATTGCGTCTTGCCCGTCTTGGCTATCTGCACTTCCAGGTAGAGACCCACACATATGTGACTACTAGGTTTGACTTTGCAATTCACATCTCGGAATGAAGCAACACATCCTGAAAAATCCAGTACAAAATACAGCAACCTGTCTACCTAGCATCACAGCTTGCCATGAGTATATCAGAGTGCTGCTCTCTCTCTGTCTTGGCTCTCCTTGATCATAGAATCCTGTTCAAGATCTTTGCCTTGGCAGTCAAAACCCTCCAGGATAGTGGCCTTAGCTACCTGAAAGGCTACCCATTCCTCCACAACTGTGATTTCACACAACCGCTTCATTTCACCAGACTATTGACACTCTTGATCAATAAGAAGCAATCTTTGAGCATGGGAAGCACTGTACCTAAGCTATAGTGGTCACTCTGCAAGAGAATTAGCCACTTTCAGAACTAAGTGCAAAGCACTCCAGCTTGGCTTGTCCCCAGATCATCTTCACACAGACACCCACAATTTATAAACTAGTATAGCTCTAATTTCACAGTTGTAATATAAATAAACAGTAGTAGCAATATTACAATCTGTGAGGGGAGGGGGGAAGATTTTTATTTATTTGTTAAATATGTGGGGGAGAGAAGTTCGTTTTTAAAAGCTGTCATTTAATTAATTGCTCTGTACAGCATTCGACCTCTATGGAACACTCAATGTTTTTGTAAGGATCAAGGGAAGCTTTTACAGAGAATCGGTACAGTTTAAGATCCAGCCTATTAGATATGATTAGAGATTTATCACCATGTCTCCAGTGAAGTGTTACTCCTGCTGATCTTAAAGGGCACAGAAAATTCTTGGCCATAGCAGGAGGAAATAAATTAGCTCTCTAATGAAGAGCACAGATTAAGGGAACAAGTATAGGGACAGCTGAAGTGATGGCAGAATTGGGTAGCACCTACCATTAAAAACCAAACTCTCTTTCCACTATCTTTCCTCACCCTCCTCTCATATCATCATCATACTCATCTCTCATCCAACTTTAGGCTCCAATCTCACAATACACAGCATCATACAGAACCTCCTTGGAGCCCCACTGAAATTAGGGCTCTGCATGGGCTCATAGAATCCATCCTTGCAAAACAGATTGCAGAATTGGAGCCTTACATTGTAAACTCTGGGGGCCAGAACCAATGTCTCCCTATGTGTTTGTATAGCATGCACATATGGGTCCCTTCTCCTGGTTGCCGCTTTTGGGCATGATGACCATACAAAAAATAACTAACAATGACAACAATGTTGGGAAACAACAGGATCTGAGCACAGCAGCATATTTTGTTTTTCAAATGGCACATCCTGAAGGGTATCATTCTTCTCTAGATTTTGATTCGATAGAGTGTAACTTGATTCAAATTAATCAAAATGAGTTTTCCCCTACACCAGGGGTCTCCAAACTTTTCAGCCCGAGGGCCGCATTAACTATCAAATAGCAGTTCGGGGGCCGACAACACACTCGAGGTCCAAATAAAAAAGAATCAAAACATGGATGTTGTTTTTAATTATTTATTTAATATTATTTTATTCAGTTATTTAATAACACATTGATACACTACACATGAACACCTGTTCACTACACATGAACACTACACATGAACACCTGTGCACTACACATGAACACTACACATGAACACCTGTTCACTACACATGAACACTACACATGAACACTACACATGAACACCTGTTCACTACACATGAACACTACACATGAACACCTGTTCACTACACATGAACACTACACATCAACCCCCCAACTGACCCACCCAGCCAGGTCTCTCCCCCCCCCAAACCTCCTTTCCTCCAACTCCCAACTGACCCACCCAGCCAGGTCTCTCCCCCCCCAAACCTCCTTTCCTCCAACCCCCAACTGACCCACCCAGCCAGGTCTCTCCCCCCAAAACCTCCTTTCCTCCAACCCCCAAATGACCCACCCAGCCAGGTCTCTCCCCCCAAAACCTCCTTTCCTCCAACCCCCAAATGACCCACCCAGCCCGGTCTCTCACCCCCAAACCTCCTTTCCTCCAACCCCCAACTGACCCACCCAGCCAGGTCTCTCACCCCAAAACCTCCTTTCCTCCAACCCCCCCCCCCCCAAAATGACCCACCCAGCCAGGTCTCTCCCCCCAAAACCTCCTTTCCTCCAACCCCCCCCCCCCAATGACCCACCCAGCCAGGTCTCTCCCCCCCAAACCTCCTTTCCTCCAACCCCCCCCCCAAATGACCCACCCAGCCCGGTCTCTCACCCCCAAACCTCCTTTCCTCCAACCCCCAACTGACCCACCCAGCCCGGTCTCTCACCCCCAAACCTCCTTTCCTCCAACCCCCAACTGACCCACCCAGCCAGGTCTCTCCCCCCAAAACCTCCTTTCCTCCAACCCCCAAATGACCCACCCAGCCCGGTCTCTCACCCCCAAACCTCCTTTCCTCCAACCCCCAACTGACCCACCCAGCCAGGTCTCTCACCCCAAAACCTCCTTTCCTCCAACCCCCCCCCCCCAAAATGACCCACCCAGCCAGGTCTCTCACCCCAAAACCTCCTTTCCTCCCACCCACCCCCCAACTGACCCACCCAGCCCGGTCTCTCACCCCAAAACCTCCTTTCCTCCAACCCCCCCCCCAAATGACCCACCCAGCCAGGTCTCTCACCCCAAAACCTCCTTCCCTCCCACCCACCCCCCAACTGACCCACCCAGCCCGGTCTCTCACCCCAAAACCTCCTTTCCTCCAACCCCCCCCCCAACTGACCCACCCAGCCAGGTCTCTCACCCCAAAACCTCCTTTCCTCCAACCCCCCCCCCCAATGACCCACCCAGCCAGGTCTCTCCCCCCAAAACCTCCTTCCCTCCCACCCACCCCCCAACTGACCCGCTCAACCCGGTCTCTCCCCACATACCGGTTCGCCGCCTGGCAGTGGGTGGCTCCTTGTTTCGCCCCCTGTAACTGGGTGGCGGTGCGGCGCGTCCCGGCCCCAGCTCTGAGCCGTCCCTGGCCGGCGGCGGCAGCCGAGCACGCGGCGGGTCCCGGCCCCGGGGCGGCAGCCGAGCACGCGGCGGGTCCCGGCCCCGGGGCGGCAGCCGAGCACGCGGCGGGTCCCGGCCCCGGGGCGGCAGCCGAGCACGCGGCGGGTCCCGGCCCCGGGGCGGCAGCCGAGCACGCGGCGGGTCCCGGCCCCGCGGCGGCAGCCGAGCACGCGGCGGGTCCCGGCCCCGCGGCGGCAGCCGAGCACGCGGCGGGTCCCGGCCCCGCGGCGGCAGTCGAGCACGCGGCGCGTCCCGGCCCCGCGGCTGGCGGCCCGCGCGGCGCTTCCAGGCCCCAGCGAGGAGCCGTCCCAGCGAGAGAGCCAAAAATTCCCTAAATAGCCAAAAAGATCTCCGCGGGCCGGATGAGAGGGCCTCGCGGGCCGCATCCGGCCCGCGGGCCGTAGTTTGGAGACCCCTGCCCTACACATATAATTTAATCGAGGGAGAATCTAGATTTAAATGACCATGTGTAAAGTAAAGTTGGGGATTAGAGGAGTAGGAGAAAGATGCTTATCACAAATAAAATGAACATCAGAGGGCATGCAACCACACTGTTTTCTGAATGTCAGAAATTTGCTGTCTCTTAGCACTTCTTACAAAAGGGTCATGACCACAATTTTAACACATTAGCAAATATCATTGTAACATTTTTATTTACATTTACCTGATAGAGCCAATTATTACTATGAAATTAAAATGCTGCCAGTAAAGAAAACAATTCTCTGTGAGAAAATCATCTTCCTGTGAGCTTGCAAACTTTCTCTACTTATAGGTCTAGCCGGGACATTGTGGCTATAGAAGAGGAAGTTCCTCTTGTGCAGTAACAATGGTTCTTCATGATGCATCTCCCTATGGGTGCTCCACTGCGCTGCTGATCGGAGAACTTTGGTAGCAGTGTCCATTCGACCTGAACATGCGTTGTACCCATCTCATGGGTAACCAGTGTGTAACCAGAGGCTAACCAGTGCACACGGGCTAACCCCCCCTCAGTTCTTTCTCTACCCCAGAGTCCTTGACAAAAACTCTGAAGTAGAGGGGAGAAGGTCATGAAGCCCCCATTGGGGGACATCTCAAAGAGCCATCATTTATTCAACTTGTGCAGTACTTTCTCTTTGAATAGTGTTCCTATAGGTGCTGCACTGAAGGTACTCCCGAGCAGTACCTCCAATGGGAGGCTAGGGTTTCGGAGTTGAATCTGTTATGGATGACAATGCTGCGGAGCTAAAGAGAGCATCACAAGAAGGTCCCTAATAATTACATAGTGTTCTGCAAAGGTATGCACAGACACCAAAGTTGCTGCTCTACAGATTTCCATGGTAGGGACATTCCTGAGGAAGGCAAATCAACTTTGTGGAGTATGTGTGGATTCTGGATGGTGGTATTATGTTGCAAACTGGAGAGCAGTGTTTAATAAAGTTTGAGACCTATTTGGAGAGTCTCTGGGCTGAAATCACTGTGCCTTTAGACCTCTCTGCAACAGAAAAGAAAAGCTTTGGAGACTTGCTAAAGGCCTTTGTTCTGTCCAGGTTAAAGGTCAAGGCTAATGGGTAGCTGATTTTCTACTGTGTAGTAACACTTCCTGTACCTCCTCAGAGCAGGATCTTTTTATACATTGGAAATTATAAAGAATGTGGGAGGAGTGGTCAGATGACCTCCTCCTGTTCGCTATCTGATTCACCACTGAAGAATGGAGGTACATGACACAGTGTCGGTGAAGATTCCCATGCATGAAGTAAACTTGGTACGAGAGCCTCAGTATCAATCAAGGGAGACTCATGTCAGATATGGTGAGTTCTCTAGAGTGCCTGAATTCCTGCGTGCCAGCCTAACTGGTGCAGATGTTGGCTGTTGTTGGGCCAGCGGCACTGAAGGGATTTTGGCTGTACCAAGCACACCAAGCCTGGATGGCTCGCTGTTGATGGTGCTGATGGTATTGCTCGTACCGGCAGTGTCTTCTTAGCGGTGGTGCAGTCTCTGTCCTTGCCTTGAACTGTCAGCGCTGGTGCTTCGGTGCCTATGCCCATCAGGTCTTTAGGTGCATCAGTGGTACCTGCCACCTCAGCCCCTCTTGTCTGGGCTGTCTCAGTACTGATGGTACAAACGAGATCAAATGTACTGGTGAACTTTTTTGTCTAACTCAGGGCTCAATCTAGGGACTCACAGCTCTCTCTTTCTGGAAGCCTTGCAGGAGAGGTTCATGGCTGTTTTCTTCAATGCATAGCCCTTAGATGTCAGGCCTCCTGGGTGACTCCTGGCACAAGTCCAGGGAAGGCTGAAGAGCTGCCTCCAGGAGGAGGCATTTTTGTCGCAGTGCTCTGTCCTTTGCAGATCTGGCTTGAGTTCTTGTCAGAGACCACACTTTTGGGAAATGTGGCTTTCCACAATGCAGCAGATACAGTAGGAATACTCATTTGCTACAGGGATGGCCTCCTGTCCGAGGGACACCTCTTAAAGCCCCGTGAACTGGGCATACGTCATGCTGGGGCGACCACAGACAAAGGGGAGAATAAAAAGTTTTTTTAAGGAAGAGAAAATAAAGAAAGCTCTACAACTAAGAGAAAAAGGATTAACTATTGAAGTGGCTTTCCTGGCCAAAGGTTGCCAATCCCTGCTCTAAAGTTTTCCAGTGTTTTGTTTTTGAATGGTGGTTGTTTTTTTTACATAATTCTATATTTGTAAGTTCAATTTTCATGATAAAGAGATTGCACTACAGTACTTGTATGAGGTGAATTGAAATAACTTTGTTTTTACAGTGCAAATATTTGTAATAAATATAAAGTGAGCACTGTACACTTTGTAATTGAAATTAATATACTTGAAAATGTAGTACACATCCACAAATATTTAAAATAAATGGTATTCTATCATTGTTTAATAGCACGATTAATCGTGATAAATTTTTTAAATCTCTTGGCAGCCCTGGTTTTTAGTTTAATCCATTTCCTGTAGGCTCCCTGTGGCTCATTGGCAACTGCCTTGCATCATGGAGGCAGGAACTGTCAAGCCGGGTATAAATAATGTTTTGTAGACTAAAAAATAAACTGCTATAGACGATGCTGGAAGGATCTGAAAACTATTTTTTAATTGGATTCAGATGAAAACTCAAGACACCAAACCACTTATACACTTTCTTGGGGAAGTAGGTAGGGGGGGAAACATGCTAAAATTGCTGAATGTAGCAAAGGCATGTGTTACAAATAAAAAAATGTAATAATAAAAAAGAGTTGGAAATATGACAGAGGTACACTATGGATTACAGAATCAGCTCTCCCACCTCCCCCAACAACCTAAGTTTTAGTTAATGTATTATATGGTGAGCTAACAGGATCTTCTGGAAAGTAACATCTTTATCACTAGCACTTACACATTAGTTTACATACTCAGTAGCTTTTTGTGTTCATAAGAGACAGAAGTTATGGGATTTGCAGAATTCCAGCATCTTCCCTTTACAAAGGAAAATACTTCTCTTCTCCTAACTTAGTTTAATAAGATTGCTTTACTGAGTTTTACCAACTTCTTTTCTGCCCAACAGCTCTGAAATACCACGAGTAGCACTCAGAGTTATGGACTGTCAGCTGGTTTTCATGTTCTTTCCTCGGTGAATTCTGTTTGTTTTTCTCTTAAGAAATAACTCAACACAAATGCCTAAAGAAGAGTGAACAAAACCATTCCACAGCCTAGAAGAAAAGATAAACTATCCCTAATCACACAAGGGTCAATTAAATCACTATTAATTTTTGAAAATTGAGGTCTTAAATAAAACAGCCTCTTCACATCACCAAAATACTACCTGACAAGAATATACTGGTAGTTCTTCAGCACATAAAGCTGAATGAAATTATCGTGGAAACCAATCTGCTAGCAACGCAAACCATCCATATATATTTTAAGTGATTACAGTTCAACGTATTGCCAATACTTCAACACAGTATGTTTGTCCCATCCTCTGCAAATATATGACTATACTAGGATAAATAAAGACATGGTATTGATTTATTTTGAAAAGGAATAAAAGGGTAATTCAAAAGCTCTTGGTATGATCCAAATTCTGCTCCATTGAAGTCAGAGCATTATGCTTCATGTGAACATTCTTCAGTCTGGGCTATGGGAGCTGCAGTAGATGCTCAGTGTGGTGTGTTACTGTTTTCGTTTCATGTGCCATGCCTTCACAGTTCTAAGAATTCTGCCCGGGGGCACAAGTCACGGGCATTTTATTCTTAAGGTTGTGCCAGCCTGTAAGAGAACAGACACGCACACTGTGCTCTCTGATGGAAAATTGAGATTTGTTCTTTCCTGTGGTTTCCCTTAATCTAACACAGAAATTAAATTGTTGTTCTTTGCGTATAAAAAAGCCTAACACTCAAGATCTTGCCCTTCAGGCACAAGTTTATTTCAATGTATTTAAGAATGAAAATTTTCTGCAGCCGTATTTCGCTTTTCACATATTTATATTTTTAAAAAACCCTTTGAGTTGAAAACATTGGCACTGAACAAAGGACTAAAAAAATAAGGAAGTTAGTAGGTGGTAAAAGGAGTGTCTCAAATATCAGTATATGGATTTACTCCTTTATGCATATATACTAGCTCACACCTTTTTAAGGTTTTCTTTATTAAATAATTTAAAACACACACACAGAAAACCATGAACTTCCCTACAGAATTTGCTCATGAGCTGGATTGCTTCTAAAGTTGTTCCCTGCAGGGCTCCTCTGTCATTCTTCTCAGTTCTCTGTCTCAGAAAAAGACTCACATACTATTATAACTGGGTTGGACCCACCTGATGTGGCTGCCAGTCAGAGCCAGTAGAAAAGGTCTGCCTCTCTGTGCAGGGTCTCTAGTCAGTTTTTCTTTATATCAGCTTCAGGATAAAATGATCAAAGTATTTGGAAGACATGATAATAGTACTTATTTTTGTTAAGGCTAAAAATATGTGAAATTGATAAATACATCCGTTTGTCAAAGTTTATCAAGGAATTAACAACATTTCAAGTTATATTTTCAAAGCAGCACACTGTGTGTTTACTATACACCCACCATTCAGTGAATTTATGGTAGCTACATTATTAAAGACATGAATTCCTCTGGACAGTTACTTAAAGAATGACTTGCACCCCCTTAGACATCCTGCTTCTTCTGGTCTCCTCCCAATATCTAGTTCTCTTGTTGACTCCTTTATTATCCCAGTGGCCTATAGAAGAGGGCACTGCCTTGGCAACTAGGGACTGGCCAAGACTATAATAGGGTTCAAAAAAGAACTAAAGGTCATGGAGGATAGGTCCATCAATGGCTATTAACCAGGATGGAATCCCTAGACTTTGTTTGCCAGAAACTATGAATGAGTGATGGGATGGATCACTTAATATACAGAGATATACCTATCTCATAGAACTGGAAAGACCTTGAAAGATCATTGAGTCCAGTCCCCTGCCTACACTAGCAGGACCAGGTACTGTCCCCTGACAGATTTTTGCCCCAGATCCCTAAATAGCCCACTCAAGGATTGAATTCACAACCCTAGGCTTAGTAGGGCAATGCTCAAAGCACTGAGCTATCCCTCCCCCCTGCCCCCTTGATGATTATCTCTTCTATTCATTCCCTCTGGGGCACCTGGTATTGGCCACTGTCAGAAGACAGGATACTGGGCTAGATGGACTTTGGTCTGACCCAGTATGGTCATTCTTATGGCTCAAGCACAAAACTCAATTTATATTTAAAACATATATATTTATTTATATTTTTCAAAGTGAGAGTTATTCAAATTCAGGATTTTGGTTTGGCTCATTAGAAAACTAGGAGCAAATTATTATTTCTCTTTCTCACATCCACACTGCATCATGATATGAGAATTCAGATCAAGATCTATGTTTGGATTTTGAACACACAAAGTTCAAACTTGTGTTCACAACCCTTTGTACTGCTACCCACCATTAAGTAAACAAACTCCACTTGCTTGGACTCCCACTGGACTCAGTCTCTAAAATGTTTTTTTTTAATTCATAGCAATCTTTATTGTTACAGTAAGTAATTTAAACATTAGATGTTCAAAATAAAGTTTGGAACAAATCCCTTGGAAGTTTAAGCTGTCAGGCACTTTTATGGTAAACAAGATACTGTATTTCTCGAGGGGCATATATGAGTATGCTTTATTGTTAGGGAACAAACCAATTGCCCATACCAGTAACTTGGCTTACTTTTTGGTGAATAAAAAAGTTGGAGACAGATTATGGTATCCCAAGGGAAAATAATATCAGAAGTGATCAGAGATGAAAAATTTATTTTAAAAAAACCTAACCACATTATACCAAATCCACAAAATGTATTAATGTAGATTTCATTTGGAATTTTTCCTCTTAAGATTTGAACAACCAGATACTGCGAAAACCATTCTAGGTTGGGTTCTTATGGGCTGGCACAGAACAAATCCTCCAGGTTCATATGGAGACCCATTCTTGTCTGGAACTCGACTCTCCCCCCCTGACAACCTCCCATCCACAGATATTTCAGGAAAGCCCTAGCTACTGCACCCACGGGTTCCCTAGTGACTCAGCATTAGGATTTATGGGACTCTACTTGCCTTGATGTATTGTTGAGGGCCTTTCACAGCTCCTGTTGCCCTCTGGAGGGAAAGGGAAAGAGTCAAACTTCTCTTCCCATACATACTTTTGCATCACTGGGAGAGAGGGGTCTCTTCCTGGCAGTCCCACTCCCACTCACAGAGATTAGCAGAGCTAAGAGGAATACACCTCTGATATACACTAAAATCCTTGGAGGAGGGAGACATCTCAGCCATTTCTAGGCATCCAATATTTGCAGGTTTGGATAGACCCAGAAATGTGGTAGATTTCAACCTGAACAATTCATAGAACCTTAATTTAAACCTCTCTTTTTCTATGCTATAATTTAAATGTTGAGTAAGATTAACAAGCACTAAAACTGCCATTATAAATTTGTAAAACGGGATTAGAATTGAAATGTTTGGGGATTGGTATTAATGGTATGAATGTGTAGTTACAGCTCACCAGCATACTATGTTCTGTTGATTAATTGGTGATGAATTCAGCAGCATCCCTTTCATGTGACAAATGTGCATTCTTTTAAAGAAAGTAGTGTATAAATATTGGCTTTGAATCACATACAGGAAATCTATACCTTGTAAAATGAAGACAGGTACCAAATACAATGACTGATTTAATTTTGACAATATTTTACAATAAAGTACTGCACACTGTTTCCTTTGAGTAAATTCAGCTTGTTATATGGTCAGACATGCACAGTATTCCTTATTAGACACTTAGACATTTTAAACTGGGGAAAGCAGATTTCAATTTAAAAGCCCTTCAGAGTTCACAGAAAGGACCGATGATTTTAATATTGTGTAACTAGGGAAATGGGGACACATTCTATATCCCCTGAGAAGTCCATTAAGAGTAGAAAAAGTGCACCAATCAGCATAACAGCTGGTCACTGCACCTTCTTTCCAGAAGAGAAGGTCCCAGGCTCAGCAGGGCAAGCTGCTTATGTACACATTACGTTACTCAAGGGCTAGAACATGCAAAACAAAAACATAACCATAACACAAAGCAGCGTGTAATACGGTAGTGGACCTCAGAGTGCAAGCTGTTACAGTTCTTTGGCCCTTTAAAATTGGGAGCTACAGTGGTGGTGCTTGCTTCTAGTCAGGTGGCCTAGGTGAAGTAGCCTATATGGTTTTGGAGGTCTTAGGCAAAGGGACAGACAGGCGAGACTCAGAGTTGGGGTATAAGCTACTCCCCACCAGGGCCGGTGACAGGAATTTTGGGGTCCTGTACGGCAGACCGTACGGGCCCCCCCCCGGTCTCCCGCCGCCCGCGGGCCCCCCCCCCGCCAGTCTCCCGCCGCCCACGGGGCCCCCCCCCGCCAGTCTCCCGCTGCCCGAGGGGCCCCCCCTGCCAGTCTCCCGACGCCCGAGGGGCCCCCCCTCCGCCGGTCTCCTACCTCCCGCGGCCCCCCCCCGGCCGATGTCCCGCGGCCCCCCCCCCGGCCGGTCTCCTGCCTCCCGCGCCCCCCCCCGGCCGATCTCCCGCCGCCCGAGGGCCCCCCCTCCGCCGGTCTCCTACCTCCCGCGCCCCCCCCCGGCCGATCTCCCGCGGCCCCCCCGGCCGGTCTCCTGCCTCCCGCGCCCCCTTCCCAGGCGATCTCCCGCGGCCCTCCCGCCCCCCCCCCCCGGCGATCTCCTGCGGCCCTCCGGCGATCTCCCGCGGCCCTCCCCCCCCCCCCCGGCGATCTCCCGCGGCCCTCCCGCGGCCCTCCGGCGATCTCCCGCGGCCCTCCCCCGGCGATCTCCTGTGGCCCTCCCCCCCCCCCCGGCGATTGCCCGCGGCCCTCCCCCGGCAATCTCCCGCGGCCCTCCCCCGGCGATCTCCCGCGGCCCTCCCCCGGCGATCTCCCGCGGCCTGTCTCCTACCTCCTGCAGGCCCCAACCCCCGCATGTGCTGCGGCCGCGTGGCCCGGCCAGAAGCAAAGGGGGGCAGGGCTGGCTGCTGGGTGCCGGGGGAGGGGGCTGGTGAGCGCGGCAGCGGCTGCCCGAGCCGCGCCTCGCTCACAGCCCCAGCGACAACGGTTACAGCTGTACCGGCCCCGGACTTCAGGGGGCCCCCTGAAGCCCCCTGGGGGCTGTACCGGGCCCCTGAAGTCCGGGGCCCGGTACAGCTGTAACCGTTGTACCACCCTGTCGCCAGCCCTGCTCCCCACACCGGTCAGGCAGAAAGCCGGAGTGGGAGACCCCTGCAGGGGTTGAGGGGGGGAAACCACTGATGGGGAAGCTGGAAAGCCCTGAAGACAAGGGCGAAGAGACAAGACCCTGGGAGTTACTGAGAGTGCTTTGGGTTGTTTTTGTTTAGAATTTTGGGAATAAAAACAATCCTAAAGAAACTAGAGCTGTGCCAGCATGGAATTCCCCTTCCCTGCCCAGTGAATCGGCCCAAAGCACATATTGCCAATGAAAGAACATGTACAGTTCTCAAAATCTGCAGCACTATAGAGATATCTGTAACAAGCCAGTGGCGTGTAATTAGAGTGCTAATGCCTTGCAAGTAGGGCACAAGTAAATTATTCTGACATGAGAGTCCAAGTTTTTCCTCAAGTCAGAAACACTGAATCCTGAATCCTCAGAAATCACCTTACTTCTTAAAGGCCCCTCCACTGTTAAGCTTATTGGCATTCGCTGCACTTGATAGAATAAATGCAATATCCATGTAAAATCTTCAAAGAAGAAGGAAACAATACACCAGACATTGCACCATACTACTGACACTGTAGACTTTTTTGTTTATAAAAGAGTATGCAAGCAATTTGAGTGAACAGAGAGGACCAAGATGCTTGATCCTCTGACTTCAGTAAACCTCCTCATAGCCTTCAGGAAGTTATATAAATCAAGAAAGAAATACCTAATTAAAACACTTTGTATAGATGCTTATTCATTTATCTTTCTCAATGGGAAGTATTCAATAGATGCTAAATAGCAATTCAGAAATCATTCCAGCCTCAAGACATTTATCGACCTAATAAGATCATTCACATTCATTGAATGAATCACCATGGGAAAGCACACCTAACAGTCACTCTGAACCCTTTATCTATTCTAAGCAAGATCAAGCCCAAACATCAGAGTTTTATTGTCCTTAACAGAAACCATGGCAACCGTTAACTAATTTTTCCAAACCAATTCTGGTAAATGTATTTGAAAGTGCCACAGTTTTCAAATTTCTGATCAGCTGGATATACAAGCAGGGGCACACTGTCCAATCTCTTACTACCTTTTCCACTATTCTGGGACTCACCCAGAGCTGAAAGTACACCAGTGTGCCCCAGTATGGTGTACCAGGGCAGCTCAGCTTCCCCGGGTGGCAATTTAAAGGGCCTGGGACTCCCAGCAGTGGCTGGAGCCCCAGGCCCTTTAAATAGCCGCCAGAGCCTGCCGGAGCCCTGGGGTAGCGGCGGCAGTGCTCCGGTGGCTATTTAAATGGCTGGGCAGTAGAGGCAATGGGTGCCCCGGGACCTTTAAATAGCCCCCGGAGCCTGCTGCCCAAGCTGTGGGATAGTGGTGGGGGGGTTAGGGTGGCGATTTAAAGGGCCTGGGGTGGTAGCGGTGGCCAAGCCCTGGGCCCATTAAATAGCTGGTGGAGCGCCCGGCTGCTGCTGCTACCTTGGCTGGAGGGGAGAGAGAAGAAGGGAGAGGCAGAGGGGGGGCACTTACCGGTAAAAGGCGGGCCGGGGCTGGCTCTGACCCCCTAGCCCTGCCCCTTCTGCCCGAGGCTCCGCCCCTTCCAAAGGCCAGAGCCAGCCCTAGCCCAGCCCCGTATCCTTTAAGTCTCTAGACTTACTTTCACCCCTGGACTCACCTCATTTAATCGTTCTCCATTGAGCCATGAGGACTTACTCAGACAAGTACATAGTGACTTTTGCATCCATTAGACTCTCTGTCAAAAACAGTTTCAGTCCTGATGGCTTGATTTTAAGTACAGTGGCCCAAATGTCAGTAAAAAACACCTATGAGAATGAGATAAGGTGTTCCATTACTGTCAATCATTACTTATTGTTTGTATTGTGTTAGTGCCCAAAGGCCCTAATCCGAATCAGAACCTCATTGTAAAAATACATATCAAGAAGATATCCCTTCCTGAAAATGTTTACAATTCAGCAGCTAGATCCTGCAAACGGACCTGCCTGGGTACATGCCTGCAACTACACAGAGCCTGATTCATGCCCACTTCCATGAAGAGCCCAATGGAAGTCAATGGGGCTCCACCAGGGCACCAGGGATGCAGCTGAGAGAATCCATTTGCAGAGCCTAGTCATAAACTGACAGAAGACACAAGAGAGCATGACAAGGAAAGAGGGAAATGTGGAGGCAGGATGAAAGTAATAGTGACAGGAATATATGGTTATATAGATTAGCTATATGATCAATTTGGGGGGCACATGGTGTGTCCTGCCACATATATTACACAATGAGCAATGTGCAAGAACAACTGCTGAGTTTATAAAATATATGAAAGTTTGAAACTTGTGTTGCAAAGGAAACCTCCCCAGGCAATATTTACATGTAGTTTCAATTTAAAAATATTATTTCATAGAATTTATACTTTGCATCTTGTACACTCAGTGAATTCCTTTACCCAGAAACACACATTGTAATGAATGACTATATCTGAGGGAAAAATTGCTGTCAGGTGACTGTCATTAAAAAAAATTAAACAAGGAAAATAAAATAACTGACCTTTCAAATTTCGTCTTGTTATAAAGCACAACACAAATGCTCAAATCCCTTAGTTATACTTATTCCTTAGTTTGTATCACAATGAAATGAAAATATAGTCAAAGAAAAAAAACAGAGCATTAATTGAAGAAATGTAATTTTCCTCCAGTGACTTTTAAAACTAAAATGTCTGTTGTATGTAGTTTTAATACTCTACAGCAGACCTTTAAATATAATAAATATACAAGAACATTTTCATTTTTCTAAGTGCTACCTAAGGAAATAATTTCTTCTGATTGATTTCACCTTTATATAAATAGATGCTCAAATTAGAACAACCGAAAGGAACAAAACATCATATTGCAAAAGAAAACATTCATGCTGTCACTTTGAGTGACCGGTTCTCAAAAATAATATCTCAATTTGTTCAAGCTGCAATCAGTGTAGATGATACATTTAATCAACTATTGAGTGAATGCAAAAAAAAAAAAAAAAAAAAAAAAAGGTTAAAGGATGCATAGAATCTTATGGATATATTCTCAGTGACATATAGTATGCAGAATTTACAAACTCATCTCCAATTAAGACTTCTGGGAATTAAGGTAAATGTAACAAGCTCAGAGAAGAATAGAATCATGTGAGAGTCAAGAAAACTGTAAACATTTGTTGCAATGTTTTATTTAAATGTTAGAAAGAAAATAATAGTGATCATGTCTCACATTTTCTGTGTAAAGGACAAGAGATCTATTCACCACAGGGATTACAAAAAGTACAAATGCACCATTTCTAAACCTCTGTTTCCTGAGACGAAAAAGCTCTTTAATTTACTAAACAATCAAAAAGGAAAATTTCTATTCGATACTGAATTTGAACAAAAATGATTTCCTATTGATATTGTAAAATTATATTCTATAGTTGAAATACCAAAATATCCTTGCAGTCTCTGTAGTAAGATATAATTATTAATAGCTTTTGCATGATCATTTATCTCCAACAATGGATTTCATTCAGTATGCTTTACTCATGTACTTTATTATGAAATTAGAAGCAGTCCCAATCTTGCCAGCAACTTGAGTGTGCTGTTTATTTGGGGACGTGGATGGGGGTATTTGCTTTTAACCATTCAGGAGCATGGTAAACTTCTCCTTTGAAAACCAACTAGCAGAGTTTACTATGCTCAAGGCTTAGGGAAACTCAGTGCATAGTCTCTTAGTCTTCTGCTGGTCAGCAGTAACAGATTGGAATTTGGGGACCTACAATACAGGCTTTTCAAATATAATCTGAATGGATAAAATTAAGTTTCCCATTTTCTGAACGCCAGTTTATTCAGAGATTTTGGATTGAAAGACACTAGCTAGAAATAAAGTCATCATGTGTGTGGCCTTGTACAGTGAGAAATAATTGGAAGTGTAAATGTTAGTAAAAACAAGATCAAAACCCAAAAGAAAAGTACTTCCTTCCAGAATAGATCATATCATTTGACGTATAGGCAGTTTTTGGACAAGTCTCAGTCTGTCATTCAATCAGACTGTTGGATCGGAGTCTTTTCATTTTACCAGTGTATAACCTTTATAAGAGAAAAATCAGGCCCGTTCACTTTTTCTTCATCCATCTGATGTCTCTTAGACATAGTCTAAGAAATAGAATTTTCCTACAAAACAACTTTGATTGAGAGGGACACAGTGGAAGGCGAGAACAAAAGAAAAGAGCACAGAAGGTAGATGTGATTTCTATCCAAAATAAGCTCTTGTTGCAAGTTCTAGTAGTCATATCCTAGCCTGGAACATCCTAGCCAAGCCATTACAGCAAGTAAGTACTGGAAATAAAATAAATCTTTTATTTAATGTTGGTCTGCACTATAGAGAGATGACATCAGTTCGCCTCTAGGAATCCACCCATCCACCCTCATGTATGAATGTCAGTGTTCTCTCTGAACATGATCAGTTTAGTTAATATAGTATCAATATGAGCCACTTTCCCTACATGCATCTACAGGAGATGACTGTACTTACTCCATTCTAGCCAAAGTGTCTTAGTAAAAGCCCACTTTAAAGATGAATTATGATTTGGCTTGCACTGACTGACATTAAACATCATGACTAAAAGAGAAGATACTGACTTCTGCCTGTGTGGAGACCCTGCCTGATAGTATTATCCACAGTAGGGATCAGCAACGTTGGCACACGGGACCGCAGGGTAAGCACCTTTAGCGGGCTCCACCACTTTGATTACCTGGCATTTCACCGACCGCGGTTCCCATTGGCTGCGGTTCGCCGTCCTGGTCCAATGGGGGCTGTGGGAGGCAGCGCAGTGGACTGGGATGGTGAATCACGGCCAGTGGGAGCTATGGTTGGTGAAACGGCAGGTAAATAAAGTGGCAGGGCCCGCTAAGGGTGCTTACCCTGTGGTCCCGCGTGCCAATGTTGCCGATCCCTGACCCACAGTAAAGGGTGTCCTATTTAAAAATAGATACTATAGAGACACATGGTAATCCTTCAATGGTTCAACAGAAAGACAGTGTAGCCTAAAAGAACTGAACTGAGAACTGGATGCTAGGAATTCCTAAATGTTAATCCCCATTCTGCAGATCATTTATAGTATGGATTTAGGCAAATGGCTTATATCAAGATTTGCAAAACTGTTTACTGATTTTGATTGCCCAATGTACTGATCCTGATTCTTGGATGTGCTGAGCACCCATAACTCCCAATGAAGTTACCCCAGGGATGGATTTGGTCCAACGTGTTTTCAGCATAGTTAACAGTGCTGTAGTTAGGCATCAGTTCAGCAGGATTGATGGCTGACTCAGTTTTCTGATGCACTGAAGAGTGATTATATCTTCAGTTAATTCTATTTGTATAATTTATTAAGATGGCTGGGGTGGGTGGAAAGCCCATATTCCTGTTGGACAAAATCATGACCCTTCTATAAATCCGCTGGAGATTAAGGTGTCCTGCAGGTGAAACCACAGGAGCAAAGTCTGTATAATTCTTATCAGAGTCAGGCTAAGTGTGCTGCTAGTCATCTTTCTTCTTACGTTAATGTCAGGGAATAAGAAAATGGGTTTCATGAAAGCTCCAACAGAAAGGTATTTTTCTCTCTCAGATTGGCATTTCAGGATTTTCAGATGCAAAGCATTATGAAATCAGGGAAATTACAGAACAATGGTCTAACTGTAAATGGAAAAAACACAAATTTCATTGAATTAATACAGTTGGTCTTTTTCCTTAGAAGGCCTACACAGCATTCTGTTGCAAAGATTATATGTTTTTTTTTCTACTTAAAGACACAGAAGTCAGCTAAAACACTAATAGCTCCAACAGAAAAGTTCTCTGTGTTACTGAGCTATAAAATCAATCAAAGAAAGTGTGAAATATTGCCACTATAAGTAGCTCTGTCCTCACACCATTTTGTCTGATGGACAATTTAAATGGGTCAAGGATACAAAGATTTTTGAAATACTTTTAAACATAAGATTCACAAATATGTTTAAAAGTAACATCTATGTTTTAAGTCTTTTTACACGTAAACTGTCAACTAGGAGAAAACATAAGAATTATGTGGGGATGCATTCAGATAATCAAAATGATTAGTGTGCTACAGTTTAATAACATTCCACTACTATTGTTCACAAATACTTTCAAAACAAATGAAAAGCACAATTTTCATGGTAATAAAACTCCCCCATGAATCAAACTTGCATCTTCCAGCAATACAGACTTAGCCAGAGGGCATGTCTTCACTACCACTTTAATTCGACCTTAACGACGTTAGGTCGAATTAAACGTGTACCTGTCTTCACATACACGCCCTTAAAGTCGATTTAAAGGGCCCTCAAAATCGAATTTGTAACTCCTGCCTGACGAGAGAAGTAAGGCTAAAATCGACTTCTCTATGTCTACTGTGAGTAAGTGAAGAGGCATCTGAAGATAAGCCTCCGACCTCCGAGCAGCCCCGCAGACACCCCCCCCCGCTCGCCCAAGCAGCCCCACGCCGGCTCCCCCCCCCCCTTGGGTGGGCGGGGGTCCGGCGCCGGGCTGCTTGGGCAAGCGGGTCAGCTGCCTGGTCAATTTCACCCAGTATGAAATTGACCAGGCAGCTGACCCGCTGGCCCAAGCAGCCCTGCACCGGCTTCCCCCCCCCCCCCGGGCGGGCGGGGGGAGGGGGTCCGGCGGGGGGGCTGTTCAGGTGGGGGGGGGGGGGGTTCGCAGGGCTGCTCGGGCGGGTGGCGGGTCTGGCGCGGGGCTGCTTGGGCCAGCGGGTCAGCTGCCTGGTCAATTTCACCTGAAATTGACCAGGCAGCTGACCCACTGGCCCAAGCAGCCCCGCGCCGGCTCCCCCCCCCCCCGGGCGGGCGGGGGAGGGGGTCCGGCGGGGGGGCTGTTCAGGTGGGCGGGGGGGGGGGGTCCGGCACACATTGCACTGTGGGCTACCTACCCAAAGTGCAATGCGGGCTATGTCGACCCCTGCAAAAGTTCTAGGACAGACAGTGTCGACCACTGTCGACCTGCTGTCCTGGTGGGGACACACTGATTCGATTTTCTAAAATCGAGTTTAGAAAATCGAATTAAGGGAAATCGACCTAGTCCTGTAGTGAAGACATACCCATAGTGTACACTGGGAGGTGTGTGTGTGTGTGTGTATGTGTGTGTGTAGGGAAATCGATCTAAGTTATGCAACTTCAGCTATATGAATAACGTAGTTAAGTCAACATACTTAGATCTACTCACCGCGGCATCTTCACTGCGGTGAGTTGACTGCTGCCATTCCCTCGTCAACTCCGCCTCTCACGGCAGTGGAGTACAAGAGTTGACAGGAGAGTGCTCGGGGGTCGATTTATTACATCTAGTCTAGACACGATAAATCGACCCCAGCTGGATCAATTGCTGCCCTACAATCCAACGACTACTGTAGACATACACCCAGTGTGTATTAGCCAGCCAATGGCCTGACAAGTGCCTCTTCTCATTTACAACAATATTCATCCACTAGTTTGGATGGGGATCAAACAATGTAGACATCACAATTTTATTACTATAACCCTATATTAAGATACAATAAGGACACCTGGAAGCAGGCCTATAATTCATATGGCTTCATTACTGTACACAAAGCTTTAGAGGTTTAGGAAAACAAGGTCTCTATCCCAAGTAATTTAAATACAATGAACTGATCCAGATACATGGCAAGCACCCACAACTTCCTCAGAAGTCAACGGAGACTATGAGTGCTCATTATCTTTCAGGTCTTGACCCTGAATTAGGCAAATTACACAATGAAAAACAATATAAAGGGAGATAGAAAGCCACTGAAGAAACAATAGTAAATACCACAAAGGAACTACAGCACCTAAGGAATCACCACAATTACTTTCCAAGAGAAGCTTTGTTTTTTCTGGTCAAATTTTTGTTTTGGTTTGATGTTTAAAATGGTCAAGATATCCCTTAAAATAAGGGCTGGGTGGTCACCCTACATAAAAGGAAATGGGACTATTAATTCTAATTCGTCAAAATGAAAAATCTTTGTCCAATTTTATTAATATAACCCTTTCAACCATGAAAATTAATCTCTATGTGCCTTCAAAAACTGTTTGTCACTGTGAATTGAGAAGCATGTGGCACAGATTCTTAAGTCTAAAAAAGATGAGGATTTTTTTTAAACCCTTGTATTTGTTACAAAGTAAACATGTGACAAAATACAGGAAAAGAGTGTTTAGTAAATTGTAGCAACTTTTCAAATTATATATGATAATAATGAAGAGCTCAGGCCAAGATAATGGTAGTACCAATGGCATCATGACCAAAAGCCCTTAGCATCTTATATTATTTCATTTTCTAGTTTCCCATAAAACATTAGGTAATATGTTGCAATGTTTCACAGACCCTTAAATCTTTATGGCTCCGGTTAAAGTACTCAATCTTGCTCATGAAATGATAATTATCTCTCTAATCTGTCTTGTTACCCTTCTACTTCTATTTCTCTACTGTAAAAATGAAACCCAAAACAGCAATATTTTATATTGGCTCAATATTTTATAGTCTTTTTGAAAAATATTCGAAGATATTAGGCCCAATGGCAGCCTTACATGATAAATCAGCAATGCAGATGACATCCTATTCTAGCAAAATTGGTGCGCTTTTACTCCCGGAACAGAGAGAGAGAGAGAGAGAGAGAGAGCACATCATGAAAGTCAGGTTTTACATATAGCTTCCCTATATCACTACAAGCATAAAACTCCTCTAGGCCAAATCCTGTCTCAGCTCAAGCATTCAGGGGAACCAATTAGTTAACTGAACCAGCTCAAGGTAAGAAACTGTCACTAGAAATAGACGAGGGGAAAAAAATAGAAATGGTCCTTCTTAATTGTGAACCCGAGGTCTTAGCACGCAGTTGTAAGGTGCACTTGTTTTCTCGTTATTCTGTTACTGTTTATATTCTGGGGAAGGAGTTGTGGGGTTCAGAGAAGTTACACTTTACACAAAAACAGAGGGAAGGTAAGCATCATCTATGTAGTTTTACAACTAGGTTGATGATGGATCATCGGCAAAAGTTGGCATGTTTAGCTCTCTAAGTAATACAGTGTACAAACAGATATTTTACAAAAAGTATCATAGATTAGTTCTGTACCATATTAACCATGACGCCTGAGTCTACGATGCAATAATTTTAGAAGAACAGGTTTTCTGAATAACAAAAGACAAAAAAGTAAAGGAACAATAACCTCCTTCACTCTTGAATGGGGTTAAATTTAGGGGTAAAATTGTCAGGGGGGATGTTAATGAATTGTGCATATGGGAGCTTTCTAAAGAAGGCCTGTGGAGAAGCCTGATTTGGGAGAGTCTGACTGAGGAAGCTACTGCATTAGAACAGAGTTGTCGGGGAGGGGGGGGAGGGGAGGCAAGGAGAGAAAGGGAGGAGCAGTAAGAGTGAGGAAGGCAAGCGGTCACTGAAGGGCAGCATCTGGTGGTCACAGAAACAGCATATGAATGGGAGTTGGCTAGAAGAAAGTGTGAGCAAGTCCTGAAGAGGAAGGCTAGAGGCATGAACCAAAGGGCCAGCTGAGGAGATCTGGGCCTATGAAGAGAGGGCTTAGGAGCACTGGAGTGTTTCATTCTCATGGCGTATGTATACACAGCCTGCAGCAGTGAGCTTCCCAGCTCAGACTTGGGCTAGCGGGGCTCAGGCTTACACTTTAAAAATAGCGGTGTAGACAGTGTTTTGAAGTTACAGGCTTGGGCTGTGGCTGGGGCTCAGGTTCTGAAGCCTAAGGAGTAGAGTGGGATTTAGAGCCCAGGTTGTAACTTCAAAGTGCTGTCTACACAGCTATTTTTAAAGTGCTAGCATCTGTCTCACTAGCTCAAGTCTGACATTCTGGGCTGGGAGGTTCACTGTGAACATACCCATATCTACTCCCAATGTACATTACCATTACAGTGATACAAAGAGAGGGGGCCCCAAAACTTTTAGAGCCTATGGGTATTCAAAAATTGATTTGGCCCTGAGCGTGATTGGTCTTTTGAGGTCAGGTCTACACCAGAAAAGTACTTTTATGCTGTTTTTACTGCATCCACACTAGGGCTTTTACTGTTATGGAAATATTGCATAAAAATCACCCCCCTAACCAACATAATTATACTGGCCAAAAAACCTTACGCAGATCTGATCTTACTCTATTCATTTTTAAAAAAAAAAGATATTACTACCAACTTCTTGATGAATGGCAAGAAAAACTTGTATCCATGTTGCAACAGATATGAACTTTTCACCCGCAATTTAACTACCCTGCAAACAGGAATAAAAATGAAGCTGGCTGAATCATATCACACAACTGTCAAAGAAGAAAAGTGTAGAGACTGCTGTGCAGTTTAAAAAAATAAGTCCTCCTTCCCACTCATACGAGGGTGACTGCAACAGTATTGCACTCGTGTAATAAAGCAACAAGAAGCCCTCTGAGTTCTTGGAGGAAAGTAAGTGGTTTGGGTTGCATTAGAAATTTCAACTCTGTTTTTGCTGCCAACAAAGAGAGTGGCATGACAGAACACGTCAATGCATGCAGTTACCTGGTCCAGGAAACTAGAGGACACTCATGTGGTCCTACATCACACAAACATGATGCCCTTGACATCGTATGTGGAGATGGCAGGAAACCCAAAATTGCCAAGGCTATACCCTCTTTAGGTAAAAATGTAAGTGAATGATGGAATGAAAAGAAGGACCACTCTTAATTAATATAAATATAAAAGTAAATGGTAAGAGAATTAGAAATATATTACAAGCTTCTACTTTTACAGCAACTAAAGAAGAATTTCAGTGTTTCTTGGTCCCATATCCAAGTAAAACACCAGCCATTTTACTCTGCCCAGTCAAAACTCTATGTAAAGAAAGAACCCCTTCCCATCAATAAGAATAGGAAATAGACAATTGGACTCCTATATCCTTTTCCCCCCACTTAGACAACTTCTCCCCCTGTACCCTTGGGCAAGTTATTTTGCCTCCCTATACCTCAGGGTCACCCTCTGTAAAATCTAGATCCGATAAGGATGGCTATTCATTTTTGTACATTGCTTTAAGATTCTCAGGTGAAGAATATTGTTATTAGATAGGAAATATCTCTGATTTTTTTTTTAAATTACAAAGGCATTTCTGAGTATATAGCACTGATATTTTTTAAAAAGGGAATAAAAATGAGGTTATCTTGATACATAGGAACTCAATGCAAGTTTGTAAACCAGATTCCATGCTGCTTCAGTGCTGGTTTACCAAATATTGGAAAATAAAAATAATAAAAGATTTAAACTGTTCAATTTTTAAATACAAGTTATTTTAACAATTGTAGTAAGAATTTTAGAAGAGGAAGGAAAGAGATTTACAGTATTTTGAGTGGGGGAGTGAAAATTGGGAATCAATTCTGTACGTGTCACAAATTAGGGATTTTTTGTTTTGTTATTAAATGAGTACCATCATTAGTAGGATCAGAAATGAGAAACCAAATTAATTTTTATTTTCACATATAACTAATTGTCCATGACAGTTTCCACTTCGTGTTTTTAATTTTATATAATGTGCGGCTGGGCAAGTAGGACTTCAGTGGGCTAGAATTTCACCGTTGGGATCTACTTCTGACTGCCACAGACTGTGTAAGAGAGCTGGGATCACTTAACTTCTCTGTTTAACAGTCTCCCCATCTGAAACATGAAGGTGGCAATACTTGCTAATATCTTCAGGTACCTCACACGAGTTGTGCCAGCATTTTAAACCTGAATTCACTATTGTGGCTTCTTAGTTGACGTTACTTAGATCATGGTCCTCCAAACCCCTATATGCATGACGATATAGTTACGCAGATGATTGTGTGTTTGGCACCTTCGTTAGCAGAGCACAAGGTAAGCATTTTACCTAGCTTTCTCTAGAAATTCTGTTCCTCCTCAATACTTTAATGTTGATATTTCAAAATTACTTTTCAGAGAAAAAGTAAATAAATTCACTTATGTTTATCCAATCCTCCTTAAAATGAAGAAGCTTTTATCTTGTATATTGATTTGTTATTTATGTTTTTAGTTGGCATACAGATTTACATTATAAAAACAAGAAAATATGTCACCTTCATAGGTGCCTCTCCAATGGATTCTGTTTTCCAGGTCATTCCAATAACACAGTGATATCAATTTGGCGTAAACAGAAAGACAGTATTAACCATCTTTGGCATAAGACAGAGAAATCCCTGCTGTCTGCCAATGAAGGGAATTGAGTTAGAAACCTTTTTAAAAAACAAAAGCAAAACAACACAGCAGGCAATGAAATGCCAAATACAATTCCTTTTCTACTGAGACAAAGGGAAAGAGTACTGGAGTACTTTAACAAATAGATTTTGACAAATAATTAAAAAAAAAAAAGAGTGGACATTTTTCCAATCGTTGTTGATCTGTTGAATGCAAGAAAGTGAAGAAAATATTATTGCATTTGAGTTTAAAAACCCATTGGAGACACCCAAAAAACAGTTTTAGCAAATATCTGAAGCCAATTCAAATGGAGATAGTAGTATCCAGTTTGGTTGCAACAAATAACAGAAATATATAACAGAAAATATAGGTTCTTTTTACACATTTGAGAGACATCAGACAACTATTTTTACTCCTGAGGTATTCTGTGCCATTGCACTTGTGCAGAATTCATATGCCATGCAGAATTTTCTCCTCCACAGAAAATACATTCTGCCAGAAAGGTGCTACAGTTACTCCTTTTTCCAAGCAGGGGTCGCTATGGCACCAGAACAGACAGCAGCCACTTCCAGGTGGGAGCAGTCCCAGCTGCTGATAAAGAAGTGAAAGAGGCTATTTTCCTCACAGCACCGTGTGGCCAAGCGAGGTGGCATGGGATATTGGGGGATGGACAGCATTGAGCACCTGGGCCTGCTGGGGGAGCTATCACAGACTGGGTTTCAGAAGGACTAGTGGGGAGACAGGCTTGGGGGGGGGGGGCTGAATGGGAGTTGGGGTGTAGGCCACATACAGGAGGGGATGCTGGGATGGGGAGGTTCAGGAACACATGGGGACAGGGGCAGATGTTCTTGACTGAAAAAGAGAGGTTGGGGTCAGCCAGGGTCCGCATGGTGGAAACTTCTTAACAATCCCTCAACACCAAACCTCCCATCCTCTAAAAAACCTGTTACATATTTCTCCCACCCATACCAATGTCATTTTAAATCCATGTCATTTTATGATTTCAAACTATATTTTTCTCAGACAAGGCTAGAATGCCTGGAATTTGCAACCCTCTGCTCAAATGCTTATGAAAAAAAGTGAGAGACATTCACCCCAATATTTATTAGTTATTTTTTATTAATTTAGATAATACCTTTTGGTTTACCCAGTACAGAGTCCAGATGGAAAGAAAGGGATTAAAAAGTAGTTTTCTGCTAAATAAGAAAGTTGCTGTTTCAAGCACAAAACCAAACAAACCAATCACTCGTTTCTTCTCCTATTAAGACTGATCAGAAACTGGAGTTGCTCTTGAGTAACTGTAATCTTGCACCATTTAATCATTTTTTTGCTTATTGGAAGAAGAGTAAGGGCTCTGTGTTGAACTTTCTGATTAAACGACATACACATACATTTTCTTTCTTTAGGTCTCCTACAGGACAGGTACTTTGGCTACGCAAAGTTCTGCCAAAGAAACCTCTATTAATATGTTTCATGCAAAAGACCTAGTTTTAAATTAATGGGATTTATGAGGGTGCAGGGATCTGTGCTAATGTATCTATTTACAGGATTAAGGATTAAGACTCCACACATGACTTTTCGGGTGCAGGTCAGTTTTGGCATGTCAGTAGAGTCAGGTATTCCCCTTCATAGTCCTCCAAAACCTGTGATTTTCATGGAACGGCTTTAGGCAACTTTAATATTAACAATATCAATAAAAAGTTGTGTTGGACTTCCTGCGAGATATCATATGAATCCACCCAGTCTCTCTCCAACTTCCCTGCCCTTGATCTATTTGTCATCCTCCTCCTCCACCCTTTGATTACCAATCTTGTGAGTGATCTCAGATGCAGCTATTCTGCACTTTCTAGGTGGGACTCTGCCCAGCCCCACTAGTCTAAGGAACTGGGATGATTTAATCCATGGAAAAAAGAAATAAATCTGATCTATTTTCTAGTCTGGCCTTGATAATGCACAGGACAATGGATTTCTAATACCAGGATGGAAATACCATACATTTTTAAAAGACAAAATCAAAAATTGAGAATGTTTATAGGCAAGATCAGCTTTATACAGTATTCTGTTTCAAAGAAGCGACCACCCTCAGTGCACAGTGCTCAGAGAAACTGCTTTGATTAATGCAAAAGGGGTGGAAGAAATGCCTCAACTGATTCTTTTACAGCTGTCATTTTTGATGCCTGAAAGCCTGATGCTTTCATCTCACATGCTACTGATGCCAATATACACCCGTGAAAGAAGAGACAAGGGCATACACCAGATCTTTGAATGTCAAGGAGAAAACAGTCAATCCCACCCTCCTCCCAAGCAACCTAACTGTTGAAAAAGAGCATTAAAAACTTCCATTTGCTATCTCACTACATCCTTGAAAAGAACTCTCAAAAAAGTAAATGAAAAAACACACAGTCTAAACTGGAACAAAATCTTACATGCTATTTACTAGAAACATGGAATATTGTTAAGCCTGACATAGGAGACTCTGGTGTGAAAGAGGCTAAAGGATAGAGCAATCTCCTCACAATGGTTTAAGAAAAAAAGGAATGGAAAGTGATGTGCACACCTGGTGATGGGAAAAAAAAATCCCCTTTGTGCCCAATTCATAACAGCTTAATCCAAATCCCAGCGGAAAGACTCCTACTGACTTCAGCAAAAGTTGCTTCATCCCCTTAGTGGGGAGAAGAGAATAATCCTAGTGAACACGTAGAATTACCTCTTGCAAGTGAGACTGGGGCCTTCTACAACAAATTCTGCAGTTTATACCTTCCTGGAGGTAACTAGAATTTATGCTACAATTCTTCTAAAATTTCTAAGAAACTATATTTTACCACTTTGGGCTGGCCTGTCTATTCCCAATCTCCTTGAGTTATATATCCTCTCAGTCCTTCCCTTTCCCCTTGGGACTGTACCTAGTCTAGTACATTCCCTGAAGAGCACAAAAGAGATCTAGGAGATAAGTTACACAAGGTTGGTATTTTATTCTGATTTCTATCTTTTTTTTTTGTTCAAATTCCACAAAATTAGAACCATCCATAACAAAAGTAAAGCCAACATCAAACACTAATGTCCAATAATGATAGGGTGAATAGTTGCAAAAACAGTAAATATTAAAGTGATCAAATTGTATGCTTCTACCATGTATTTAGCATTTTAAAAAACCCTTTAAGAAGCAAGTCCTACCCTTTTAGTACTCTCTTTCCTGGAGATCTGTAGTGTGCTCTGATTTTAGCCTGTAGCCTAAATGGAGAAGTGACAGTGTCTAACTAGCTAGGGGATATCAGTCACAACACAGAAGTCAGACGCCGGCCAAAAGGGACAGAAACAGAATGAATCATGCGCTTGAAATGTTGAGTATATTTTTGTTTGGTACCAGTGGTATAAAACCTTTCCCGGTCTTTTTAAAATTCTGCAGCAGGTAGGCAACTCTGGAACAAGTAAACAATTCTATAGCAAATTGGGCAATCACAGATTTTTTTTTGTAGAAAACTGTAGGCTCAGATATTGTACAGCCAATGAAAATAAACTCCTAATGTTTATTTTTATTTTGAAATCACTAGTTTTCATTTTTAAGACTCAATTCCACTAAAGATGTAGTGCAAAAACAGTAAAGTCGGCCCTAAAGATGTCACTATCATTCTATTAATAAACCAAGAACATCCACTATGTGGCATGCTAATTAGGGGAAAAAACAAACACACACATAAATAAGTGAAATCTAAATCCTTAGCTTTCTGTTATTTTCTGCAACTGAAGAGTTTTAGCACAGACCCTGCATAATGCTTCAATGGTCTGTGTTTTCCAGGTATTAATATCATATCACTTTTCACTCCAAAATTCATGGTGGTAAATAGGAAGGAAGGAATTCACTAGGAAGGATTTTAGAGTAGATTCTCCCATGCATTTACTACACAATCCCAATATGACAATGGAGTGAATCATCTTCTTCCCCACTTCCTCAGCCCCTTTACATCAGGTCTCTAGTATGACTACATGTGCTTTGCAGATTTCTGATCCCATTCAAAATGCCCTCAGGAGAGACATTATTTCCCTATGGCTGTATCTGTATTCAGCTTAAAAATAATAATACAGTAAACCCTCGATTTAACGGACCTCGATTTAACAGACTTCGGATGCAACGGACAAAATTTCTAAGCAAGTCTGATGCATCCGAAATCCATTTGTCGAGGGCTGGCTGCCGGCTCCCGGCTGCCGCCCGGGTCCAGGCAGCAGGCAGGCTGGCTGCCGGCTCCCGGCTGCCGCCCGGGTCACAGCAGCGGGCGGGCTGGCTGCCGGCTCCCGGCTGCCGCCCGGGTCACAGCAGCGGGCGGGCTGGCTGCCGGCTCCCGGCTGCCGCCCGGGTCACAGCAGCGGGCGGGCTGGCTGCCGGCTCCCGGCTGCCGCCCGGGTCCCAGCAGCAGGCAGGCTGCGGAGCTGCCGCCCTGGCCCTGTGGCGGGCGGGCTGCTGCTCCAACAGCTCGGGTTTTTTAAAATTATTAAATAACGGACTTTCTGATTTAACGGACACCCCCTCACCCGAATTAGTCCGTTAAATCGAGGTTTTACTGTAATCAAGAACCCTTGCTAAGTCAAGGGAAATCAGTGAAGAGGGCTTCTGGTTCAACAGTGAATAGAATATATTTAATAAAAGTGTTAAAGCCTCAGTAGTTTAACCCTATGGGGTGAGCTTCTCCAGTGTGTTCGGTTTTAGTTCAACTCTGCTCCCATTGAAGTTACCACTCACTCCTCGGGGAGCAGATAATCCCCTCCTATGAATACAATCTAATTTCCAGGGGGCATAACACCTGAAAACAGAATCCTTTCTAAAGCAGTGGCTCTTAACCTTTCCAGACTACTGTACCCCTTTTAGGAGTCTGATTTGTATACTCCCAAGTATCACCTCACTTAAACTATTTGCTTACAAAATCAGACATAAAAATACAAGCTTCTCACAGCACACTATTCATGAAAAATTGCATACTTTAATTTTTGCCATACAATTCTAAAATAAATCAACTGGAATATAAATATTGTCCTTACATTTCAGTGTAGAGTATATAGAAAAATATAAACAAATCATTGTCTGTATGAAATTTTAGTTCGTACTGACTTTGCTAGTGCTTTTTATATAGCCCGTTGTAAAACTAGGCAAATATCTAGTACCCCTTAGAAGACCTCTGTGTACCCCCAGACGTATGTGTATCCTTGGTTGAGAACCACTGTTCTAAGGCATAGAAATGGATTGGATGGGTTCTGCAGCTGAGGGAAAGATTCAGCCTAGGTACTTCTGATAGGGAAAATTCACCAGCTGGTGGTGATAGTGACTAGGATAACTACTTACAGTGGATGACTACATTGTGATGGGGAGAATAAATATTTCTGACAGGGAGTTTGCCAGCAGGGAGGTTGGGGGTTGAGGACAGAATGCTTTTGACAGAAGGAACTGAGAAGGAGATGCTTGGTAGGGATTAGTACAGAAGAGCTGGCCTGCAAGCAAGGTCATGGTCAGGATGTTTGTTGTCAGAGGGGATTCTTAGACATCCAAAGTACTCCTGGGGGATGGGGGGAGAGGGGGACTCTGCAGAAAAAAATTAAAAATTCTGCAAAATTTGTCAAAATAATGCAGTATAATCACACAAATTTCAATTGTTTTGGTAAGTTATTTCAACTACAATACAGACAATACAGAAAAAAGTCAATAACTATTCAGTGTTTCCTAAACACATGAAAGTTAAGTTACAAATACTCGTTAATTAATACCCTACATTCCAGGGCAGGCCTGGCCTGCTGGGGAAAGAGACACATGTGGTGACCCCTCCGTCCCATAGATTTCATTTGAGTTTTTCCCACCGATAGGTGGGAAATATGAATTCTGCGCCCCAACATGGGTGCAGAATTCTGTCAGGAGTACATCCAAAGCAACAACTACATAAAAAAAAGTTACTAATCAGTTCCTACATAATTTATTAAATTTTAAAAAGCTACCAAATACATATTTTGCATCTTGCTGGAAATTACACAGCTCAGGACCATTATTCCAATTCACTCCCATCCCTACCATGCCCTGTTGTGCCTTATTTTACTGACATTGTAAATTTCTTGGTGCAATCCCCTTTATTTTTTCTTTCACCTATAAAGAACACACTCCCATGAAGATATCTACATACAGCAATAATTTTTGGAGAGCTCATCTCTTAGGACAGATAGAGGCCGCGTTGTCAAAAGGCAGGGAGTTCGAATTTTCCTCAGCTTGTAGGTGTTACACACGGCTGTATAAAATGCTCTCTGTGGACCATTTCTTTCTTTCTAATTAATGAAGGAGGTGCTAAAGTATTTCAGCAATGATGGGATTTACAACTCTTACCCTTGTTTTTCTTTTTCCTACTAGGGGCATGATTCTGCCACCTTTCACACAGAGTATTCCTTTACAGTTTAATCCAGGGGTTGAAAACCTTTCAGAAGTGGTGTACTGAGTGTTCATTTATTCACTCTAATTTAAGGTTTCGGATGCCAGTAATACATTTTAACGTTTTTAGAAAGTCTCTTTCTATAAGTCTATAATATAGAACTAAATTATTGTTGTATGTAAAGTAAATAAGGTTTTTAAAATGTTTAAGAAGCGTCATTTAAAATTAAATTAAAATGCAGAGCCCCCCCAGACCGGTGGCCAGAACTCAGGCAGTGTGAGTACCACTGAAAATCAGCTTGCGTGCCTTTGGCATGTGCCATAGGTTACCTAACCCCTGGTTTAGTCCATGAGTTGTTGCATCGGTTTTACTGAAACTCTTTGCAGAGGAAGAGTTTAACCACAGGCTCTCTGTTAGTAAAAACTCTGAGTTGGGAAAATAAATGGGGCAGTGTCCTAAATTTTGATGGAATCAAGGTAAGAAGAGGGGGGGAAAAATCAAACTTCCAGAGTTTAGAATTTTAAAAAATGAATGGAGACTGCTTTAACTTATCCACCCTACTTTTGATCATGTATGCTCTGGAAAAGAGAGGGAGCAGTAAACTGCTTGTTAAATGAGATTACTCATTTTTCCTCTAGCCATTTATTGGAAGATATACATACACAAAGTGTCAACGGATTTGAGCTGTGTATCTATTTTGAGATGATTTGACGATACGGGCATGCAAAAATCAAGTGAGGCAATCACTTATTAGGCCCTCTCGCCTAAATTAATAAGAACACTCATGTTCAGGAATATGTAGAGCACATTTGAAGACAGGAGAACAACCACTGAATTACATTATCCTTTCAATCAATTCTTTAATGCAACACTTCTGCATGCAAAAAAAAAATATATTGATTTTTGTCTGACCATCAGGACCTATTCTGATGGTAGGAAAGGAAGTCAGGCAGCAGTGAAAATGCTGACTCAAAAACACTGGAATTAAGCTAAATGGCTATATAAGACTTGGGATCTTTTTGCATGGGAAGTCATAACTGTGAATATTTCACTTTACGGCTGGGGAGGATAGTTAACTCCTCCTCGCCTGCCCCTTTCCCGCCCAAAAAAACCAAGCAATGGTCACACAGGGCACAATGGAAGCAATTGCAGTGAAATTTAATTAGACAGAACTGAGAAACTTTTCAGCACAAATTTTTGGGAGAGGGGCAAAAATGCAGATTCAGCAACACTGAAATGTTCTGCAAATTTGGGTGAGTTTCAAATTTTTCATGTTGGAAAACCGCAAACAAAAGTTTAAAACAGGCAAAATGTTCTGATTCTTTGGTACAAAACAAATGGTGGTTTCCAAATGTCTCAATTTATTAAAAATAAAGGAAAATGCTCAAATCAAACCAAAACATGTTTCAGGTTGAACAAAATGTTTCATTTGATTATTTTGTTTTTCAATAAATTGATTTTTTTTTTCAAAACTGCCAGTGAACCAATCAGTTATTCTTACTGCCTGTAATGGGCTGTACTCAACTCTCACAAGTACCCCTTCTGGTCGGGTGAGTTTACAGTCTTTAAACAATCCCAGGCCTGGGATTGGGCTGTACCCTCCCTGGAGGCAATGATTTCTCTCTATTGGTCTGTTCTGGCCCCAGCAGGGCCTCTTTAACAGATCAGTTCCCCTCCTGGGGGTTTCTCTCTGTCCAGCTGTAGGTCACTTCACCAGTGGCCTAATGGGACTGGGGGAGAATCCAGGCCCACCCACTACTCTGGGTCCCAAATCAGGGACCCTAAGAATAGCAGCCACATCCCTTTAACTAGACGGCTTTCAGTTCCCTGGGCCACTTCCCTGCAGTCGCAGCCTTCATGGAAACGTCACACATAGCTCACAGCTCCTCTGTGTTCAGGCCCAGCAGCCAGCCAGTTCTTTCTTTCTTGCTACCCTGTTCCTGCCAGCACTCAGCTGTCCATGGGTATGTTTACACTATGAAATTAAGCCTATTGTCTTGAAGTTTTGGAAACAGATTGTATAAAATCAAGTGTGTGCGTCCCCAGTAAGGAAATTAAGTCAGCAGCATTCGTCCACAGTACCATGGCAAGCGTCGACATTCTGAGCGGCGGACTGTGGATAGCTATCCCACAGTTTCCACACACTCCACAGTGCCCCTCTCTCCATGAAAGCAACTAACAAGACAAGTATATAAGAAAGATACATTTTACAGAACAATGGATATAGTCTTTCACGGTGAAACAAACTATTCACATCACATAGCACATATGCTTTCAGTACAAGGTCACATTTTGCATCTTATATTGAGTGCCTGCGGCTTTCGCATGAGAGATCACACCCCGGGGACGGGCAACAGAAATCAGCTTGCAGGCTGCCATGGTAAGCCATACTCTTTTGGCTTCTTCCACCTTCTTAACATCAGCGCTCTCCTTTCCCATAACAAGCAAAGCACATTAAGTTGACCATGTAAAAGGAGGTGTTTTGGTAAACCCAAAACCCACCCCCTCCGTCTCTGGGATGATTGCCTCCCTCCTCCCCCCACCGCGTGGCTGGTATTATGGAAGATCCCTGCTAGCCAAATGCGAACAGCTCAGCGTGAATGACCCCCCCCCCACACACACACACACACCCGCCACTTGCATATCTGGGGGGAGGATTTCTTTTCAACTGCAGTCGAACAGCCCAGTAGGAATGTCCCCTTACTTACATTCCCATATTTCAAACAGGTTACCATGAATGATATCCCTCTGCTGAGGATTACACAGAGAGATAAAGAACGGATGTTGCTGGAATGCCAGCAAACCCCGGGGCCATATGCTGCCATGCTTGATACCAGACTACTTGCCTGGCATGGTAAAGTGTCCTTATTCCGTCCATGGAGGACGGAATAAGGCTGTTCTCCCCAGAAACCTTCTGCAAAGGCTTTTAGAGTATCTGCAGGAGAGCTTCATGGAAATGTGCCTAGAGGATTTCCACTCCATCCCCAGACATGTTAACAGACTTTTCCAGTAGCTGTACTGGCTACGAATGCATTCCAAGTCCTTAGGGCAAGTTAATCATTAATAAATGCTTCCTTTTAAATCATGTCTTATATTTACAAAGGGACACTCACCAGAGATGTCTTCGCTGGCTTCTCCATTTGGGATACCACCTTGGGAGGGTGTTAGCTCCAGGGTGATTAAAAAGATCCAGGCCCATGGTGTTAAAGTTCCTTTTGGCCAGCCAGGAGCACCTGCTGTCCTCTCTGGCTCCAGCAAGGAACTGCCTGTCTCTGGCTTTGCAGATTCTTTTTATATGGCCTTCCTGGGCCCTAACTGGTTGCTCCGGCTAACCCTTTGCAGCTCTCTAGGCTATTCAGAGGACTTAGCTCCTCTGCTCCTTTCCTGGGACAGGTGCGGCAGGACACTCAGGCCTCCAGCAGGAGGCCTCTGGACCTAGTCTACCCCATCACACCATCCTAGAAAGATGCTGTTTTACAGCTGATCTGGGACATTCTGTAGCCAGGAAATCTGCACCAGGATTTACCACTGTACTGTTGTGATAAATCCAGGATTAATTAAACCCTGTAAGTATAGAGTAAATGACTTCTGCTCACTGAACTGATCTTCCCTACAGACTTTCTAGCTCTAACGGACTATGGTTCCCAGAACTGAAGGTTCAAGACCATTTTTTTTCTTCTAACCTCAAGATACAGTTGCCTTTTTGCCAAGAAGAGTTCTGAGTGAGGCCAGTTACAAAGTTTTCCTCATTTCAGAAAGTTAGTGGACTACTTTTCAGTAATTACAGTGGAAATTTTGTGATTAGGAACGATCATTTTCAGACATTTTATCTTAAAAACAGCATATAGAACTAGCCCTTAAATGTATCATGATCATTTGTTGTACAGTGTTTACAAATGAATACGCATCATGGGGAAGAGAAGCTGCAGTTTGGGCACCAAGAGTCTTGTCCTGTTCCCATTTGTTTTAGTGGAACTGACCCATGCTGTTGCAACATGGGTCCTGTGCTGTAAGGTACCTTCTAAAGCATATATTATTAGTTGCTTGTTTTTCCCTTGAAAGGTTGTGTGGTACAGAAAGAGTAGCACTGTCTAGATGAAGTGTGCTGAATGATCTATTGATAATTAATACTCAGTTTTTACCCAGTCAGTCTCCCACCCCAACTCCCAATGCTAGTTCCCCACTACTCCCGATCTCTAGACCAGGGATTGGCAACCTTTGGCCCATGGCCAACCAGGGTAAGCCCCCTGGCAGCCATGCTGGTTTGTTTACCTGCTGCATCCACAGGTTTGGCTGATCGCAGCTCCAGGCCAACCCTGCGCCGCTTCCCGCAGCCCCCATTGGCCTGGAGCGGCCAGTGGGAGCTGCGATTGGCCAAGCCTGTGGATGAGGCAGGTAAACAAACCGGACCAGCCCGCCAGGGGGCTTGCCCCGGTGGGCAACAGACCAAAGGTTGCCGATCCCTGGTCTCAACACAGTTCCTCCCTCCCAGACTCCTTTACCTTATCTGCTCACTTTGTCCCAGGTACAGCTCTTGTCCCCTCTCCATTTCTACTCTTCGTTGCTTGGCACCAGCAAGGGGAGCACAGACAGAACAGAAGAAAAACTCTCCCTGTTTTCAGATCTGATGCCTGGATCCAGCCCCTACCTGGCCCACAGCACCCTGCAGCTGCAATTGCAGGGAAAGTCCTACTCCACCCCTGCAGCTCCAAGGTCGATCATTCTCTTTGTGGACAAAATCTCTAGAAATTTTATCTGTGAAGCTCTAAGAAGTCTCTGCTGAGCATGGGTGAACTAAGATTTTTCAAAGGCTTATAACTTGGCTAAATTTTGGTGGATTTTCACAGGGGCAGCAAAAGGCATATACCTGACATAAAAGTCACACTCTGGTGCAAAGTATGGGGGCGCAAGAGCAGCTCAAAGGAAAGGCTGCCAGAATTTTTGACAAGGGAGGAAAAACAATTTTCCTATCCTCACTCTTGAAAATGGGTGAAATTTCATTTTGGCTGAAATTTTCCAAATATATATGTACAACCTCAGGATGATAAATGAGATAAAAATTTCATTCCAAATGGTTACTTTGGCAATTTTAATAATAAATAGCCATTCATCTAATATATAATAATAATGGCTTTTCTATGATGGCTCACACAATGCATTAAGGTAATGCCATATTTAGGGCTAAAATTATTCCCTCCTCTGCAACTTCAGAGAGCCCTCACCTACTTGAACCAGTGTAATTCTGTACACACTACACTGGGCAGGATTTTTGAATCCTAGATAGACTCCATCAATAGTGTAATTGAGGGTAAACAGAGCTTACTGCTCTCTCATTTGTGTAATATGGATTTTAGCTCAAGCTAAGTTTACCAATTTATTTTTTTACTACTACAAACTGGTCCCCATGTCCACTGTACATCCCTCCCACTTCTAATTCAAGTATTTGACCTTAAAAGAATAAAACTCTATATACCCAAAGGTTTATCCACTTCTTTCCTAGGAAATGGTTTATTTCCCTATGCCTGAATATTACAATTATCCACAATTATCTAATTAATTGATAGCTTTTTTTTTAGCAAATTTTCAAAATGTATGAAAATCTTTCATGAGATGCAACTATCTTAGACTAAAGCCAAAATTTTCAAACTTGGGTGCTCACAGTCAGACACATCTACATAGATTTAGCTCCTACACATATCGTCACCCACACTCGAAATTTATTGTGAGGCTTCAAAATTAATAGGTATTTTATTGTATATTCATTTCTGCATTATAATGTTCCGTTTTTCTTCGGTAACAAAGGGATACCTTTGCCTAAAGCAGTTCTTCCCTATGTCAGCATGGTTACTTCTGCGTGGAGGCATTTCCACAAAACAGAATTTAAAATTAAATCAAGACTCATTGTTTATTTTTGTCATTTTATCCTTACAACATTTGTAGATCTACAAAATAGATGTCTGAATAATTGAAACTGCACTAGATAAACAACTCAACCAGTTATGGGACAATGGTACAATTTCTTCTCTTTATTACTATACCCCACATTGGAGTTAACATTTGCCTCATCTCCAGGAAATCCTGAGAGCATTCTTGGTCTTTCCTGCATTTTTATAGATCAAATTTGTTCTATAATAAAAACAACATATTGTAAATCTATTTATCTCTACACTGCAATGACAGTTATCTTCAACATATTCCTTGCTAATTCACCCGTGTGCCACTGGGACATTTACAGCTTCTCCCAAAAGTTCATCCAGGAAGCCATATATTTTTGGTAGCTACATTGTTGTACCTTAATATAGTAAGTGAAAGCTTAAAGCCATACATTGAAAATTAGGAAATCTCTAATAAATGGAACCTAATAGATTGTAAATGACAGTTTTTGTACTTCTGTTATAGTTGATGTACAAAAGAAAAAGGCAGTAGAAGAGTATGTAACAAAAAGCAAGATATCTAACATTTAGAAACATAAATAACTTAAAATCCCCAAAAGTAACCAGATGGAGAATAAATAAATGTACAGAAAAGTGTAGGTGTATTTATGTAATATGAGTAAAGGCCAAAAATACAGAAGGAGTAACATGAGAGACAGAAGCGCATAAAATTTGACAGACCAGATTAAACCATTGGTCCATCAAGTGTGTGTCCAGCCTTCGGCATTGGCCATTACTCGACGCTTCAGAGGACGGCAAAACCCCCTTAATGCACCCACTGAAATAAGCAATGCTGTACACCGAGGAAATCATTCTTTCAACCCCTGTGGCAATCAGTTTACTCCCTGAAGCATGAGATTAGATTACCCTTATTTTAGCATGCAAGTGTTATTTCTTATCATAAAGTTACCCTGTCCTTTTAAAAATCCAGCTACAGCAGCTGACTCTGTGACCTTGTGTGGCAGTGACTTCTGTGCTGTGTGTGGAGGACAGGAGACCAAAGGGCATAGAAGAGGAGCAATTTTCCCCTTTGATCTATGTGCAAATCCCAATAATCTTAAATAAAGAGGTATGTACATGCAAGGAGAAGTCTGCAGAGAGTATGTATGAATGTAAGAGAGATAGGTGGGTGAATGAAGGAACGGAGCCTAGGGTTTTCAAACAAACATGGTTAATAATTTATATACATCTGAAAGGATGTGTTAAGAATCTGGATTCAGTTAGGGATTCTGTGGACCTGAATAAATCAAACAAGGTGTGTGCACATGACTGTCCAGAAACACTTCACTGGAATTTCAGGGTCAAATTCTGCTTTCTTGTACACTGATCAAGTGGAACCCCATAATGGCAGTGAGGTGGGACAGCTGCAAATGATGGCAGAATCTGATCCAATGTAGTCATGCATGATATGAACTATGCTCTCCTTTACATTATATATAATCTATCCCTCTGCTGTATACAAAGAATATTTCTTTGCGATTTCTTTTTTAAATGAACTTTAGTTCAAGGAGCAGCCACCATTGGCTGCCAGAGGAGCCAGCACAAACAGCATCCTCAGCAGAAACTCTGTGCTCTGAACTCCTTTCACCTCTCTCTTACCTCAGTCCCACTCCACCTTCCCTCCTTCCTGCTTATCCCATATGTATTTCCCTCCCTTCTTTGTTCACTCTTTCTTCCTCTCTTTTCAGTTAGTTAATCCCATTCTAACAAAACACCCTGAAAAAGAACTGTGGTGCTAACATGCCATTTGCAAAACAGCACTCTGCTTGCTGTGTGTACATTATATCCCTTTCCTCTACACTGTGTATGCCATGCCTTTGCGGTGGGGACTGTCCTACTGTTTTTGCATAGCACCTAATACAATGGGGCTTTGTTCACTAAATAATAGTGAAAGATGCTAAGACTGACAGCTTTGGATACTGAAATCCTTTATACTCACAGAATAGGTACAGAACAGAGAGAAGCAGTGTAATCTTCCCCGCTATTCCCTACCCGTATGTTTCAACCATGAACTGGAGGGACCACTTCTGGTGCGAGCAGGTATTTTATCCTTCAAGCTGCTCAGTCCATAGACCTTATCCTGGGATACCCAAGAAGAGTGCTAATTACTCCTTTACTCTTACCCGGTAACATATTCTTGTTCTATTATATGTCCACTGAAAATTACTGAGAAGACCACCACTGAGTAGCATATGAAGCTCCTAATAGCAGAACCACCACCAAACTGGACTAATGGTCCACATCTAGCTCTGTCTTTGAACAGTCGCCAGCACCTGACAATTCAGAGGGAATGAACAGAACAGGGCAATTACTGAGTGATCCATCCTTTGTCATCCATCCCCAGCTTTTGGCAGTCTGAGACTTAGGGACACTCAGAGCATGGGGTTGCATGATGAGTAATGAGGCATATATGAGTAACCTTTTAGCGGACACACAATAGAAGAAGACTGTGAAGAGAAGAGCCACAAAAATAAAGTCCTTCAGCAGCTAACTCTTTCCTTTTCAGGTTTGCAAGAGAGCTGGAGGAAATCTGACACTGACTTAATGCATGTTTTATATTTTACTGGATGCAATGCCTGTATGTTACCTAGCATTGCCTTTTTAAAGTTGAATATAAACTTTTACAGAATTTGAAAGTAAAGACTCATTGTTCCATAATTTGTGAAATACAAATCATGAAATTAGATCAAGATTGGATTTGCTGCTTATCTACTTTCCCATTCTCTAAATTGTGCCAAACAAACCCAAACACGTAAGTAATGTCAACTCAGAGTGTAGTTAATATTTCCTGTCTCCCATGCTTTGTCAGTTGTATCTATATCGATTGTAATCTCTTCAGGGCTGATTTTTGATACAGTGACTAACACAATGGAGCATGGATCTCAGTTGGGGCCTTTAGGTACTACAATACAGTGAAACCTCCATTTAACGGACTAATTCGGGCGAGGGGGTGTCCGTTAAATCAAAAAGTCCATTATTTAATAATAAAAAAAACCGAGCTGTCGGAGCAGCAGCCCGACCGCCACAGGGTCGGGGCGGCAGCTCCGCAGCCCGCCCGCTGCCAGGACCCGGGTGGCAGCCGGGAGCCGTCAGCCAGCCCGCCCGCTGGCGGGACTCAGGCGGGACCCGGGAGCCATCAGCCAGCCCCCCCGGGTCCTGGCTGCTGGGACGCGGGCGGCAGCCGGGAGCCGTCACCCAGCCCGCCCGCTGGCAGGACTCGGGTGGGACCCGGCAGCCAGCAGCCAGCCCTTCCGCTCCCGGCACACGGGCGGGAGCCATCAGCCAGCCCGCCCGGGTCCTGGCTGCCAGGAGCCGTCAGCCAGCCCACCCGGGTCCCGGCTGCCGGGAGCCATCAGCCAGCCCGCCCGCTGGCGGGACTCGGGTGAGACCCGGGAGCCATCAGCCAGCCCCCCCGGGTCCTGGCTGCTGGGATGCGGGCGGCAGCCGGGAGCCGTCACCCAGCCCACCCGGGTCCTGGCTTCCGGGAGCCATCATCCAGCCCACCCAGGTCCCAACTGCCGGGAGCCATCATCCAGCCCGCCCGCTGGCAGGACTCGGGCGGGACCCGGCAGCCGGCCCTCCCGCTCCCAGGACACAGGCGGGAGCCAGCAGCCAGCCCACCCACCAGCCAGCCCTCCCACTGGTGTGACCCGGGCGGCAGCCGGGAGCAGGCAGCCAGCCCGCCCACCAGCCAGCCCTCCCGCTGCTGTGACCCGGGCGGCAGCTGGGAGCAGGCAGCCAACCCGCCCGCCAGCCAGCCCTCCTGCTGCCTGGACCCGGGCGGCAGCTGGGAGCCGGCAGCCAGCCCGCCCGCTGCCGTGACCCGGGTGGCAGCCGGGAGCCGGCAGCCAGCCCGCAAAAAACGGATTTGGGATGCATCGGACTTGCTCATAAATTTTGTCCGTTGCATCCGAAGTCCGTTAAATCGGGGTCCGTTAAATCGGGGGGTTACTGTAATACAAATAATAATTGTGAAAAATATGATACTTGTAATATTTTGTCTCAGTGTGGTACTAATTTGAGGTTCTACATCACCATTAATATTATTATTCCAAAGCACAAAAGACCTAAGGAACCAAAAGTATGTAATTTTTTTATCAGAGGGGTAGCCATGTTAGTCTGGATCTGCAAAAGGAACAAGGAGTCCTGTGGCTTCTTATAGACCTTCTATTAGTCTATAAGGTGCCACAGGACTCCTTGTCACATATATATTTTTATTTGACTTTTGGTTAAATACTATAGAAAATTATCTGTAGAATATTGATTACTCTGTCTCATTCTCTTCCACTGTGTGCTGTCAACAAGCCTATGTCCTGGAGACTGCAAATTGTTCTTTTCAGACAAGTCAATTATGGGGACTTAAAGAAACGGTGGCAATTTCAGCACTGGGAAGCAGCTGAAATGTCAGAAGAAAGCCTCCATGCTGAAAATTCTTCCTACTGAGAGTTGCTAGGGACTACTGATATAATAAACTCACATCCTGATAACATGCACTGACATTTTCTCTAATGCTCCAGCATAGACTATTATCTTACACAACCAAAGTATTACACACCCAGCTTTTATGCAAATTAAAACTGTGTAATGTAACACAGATTAAATCAAATTCACACTTCACAAAAAGATCATTCTAGAAAGAAAATCATGGACCACCTTTGCTTTTGGAAATATGGTTGGTTTTATAAAAGCTTGTGTATTTCTGGTAACATGTCTTTTATTCATTTTAATTTTCCTGATAACATTCTCAGTTCCTGAAAGGGGGCTTGTCTATACAGGCCAGTTAGTGTGCAGTAAGCCTGGATGTGAATTTCAAGTGCACTAGCTACTTTGCACTAACTCCCTGCAGGAACACTTACTGTGCACTAAGGGTCCCCTCGGGCAGTTTAGCTTAGTACAAACATATTAAACTACTGTACACAAAGGCACCCTTAGGGTATTGTAACAGATCGCCTTCTCGCCCCCTTCACAAACAGGCAGGAGACTCTGCGGTGACTCCAAACAGTGCTCTTTATTCACAGTCAGTGCAAACCCCACCACCAATATACAGCATTACAGGCTTCAGGTTAGCTCAGGCCCAGCCATCACTAGGCTGGCCTCAGGAATAGTTAGCTCAGCTACTTTCCTCAGCTCTTACTCCCTTGCCTGTACCTTCTCTGTCTCCTTCTTTCTCTCTAACTCACTCCACCACACCACCACCCTGGGCTTCCTGCCTGGCAGGCTTTCATCCCCCCTGGGGAGGCTGCCAGGTGCAACTCATCAACCGCGAGCCTTCTGCAGCCCAGGTGGCTAATTAGCCTTCTCTGCAGGGAGGTTTGCAGAGGGTTTTTCTCCCTCTTAAAGGCGCGGCAGGGCTGGGTCAGGCCCACCCTGCCACAGTATGTCTATACTACCTGCCAGATTGGCGGGCAGGGATCGATCCAGCAGGGGTTGATTTATTGTGTCTAGTCTAGTGCCTACAAGCAAGTGCACACCAGCTACTAGGAGATTTTTCCCCCATGTCAACAAGCCCTCAGTGTCTGGTTTAATAACTATCTTGAGCTGACCTGTACCCAAGCTCAGAAACACTTCTATCTTTAGGAAATGGCTAGTCCTTGGCAGCTCACGGACCCAGTTAAAGTCTAGTGTGCAGATTACTGACCCCACCAAAAGTCCCTGGAACGAGTCATGATGACACAAACTACTATCATTGATACTGTTCTGAAGCATCTTTTGCCACTTCATTCATAGACCTCCCTTCTCCAACCACCTGCAATAGAGGAAATGGGGAAGACGACTCAAGGGCTTATGACAGACAACAGATACAGACAAGCTCCAGATCTATGAATTCTTGTTTTCCTACATTCTGACTGTTAGGGCCGACTCAGTTTCCCTTGCTCCTTCTCCCCGTGTATTCTTCCTCACCAGCAATCACATAGTTAAACCCCCAAAAGTAGAAAAGCATTCGCTTGAAGCTTTAGACATTCAGTGTAATAGTGCTGAACAACAAGTTGTTTCTGCATTGTTATCTATACCGAGAATGTGACCTTGCCTAGACAATCACAGGCTGTAAGCCTCACGAGATGAGCTAATGTGTTATATCGCCAGATTGCATTATATGTATGTAACGATTTCGCTAAGGAATGAATAGACACCTATTCATAAGCTAGTTAGCATCATGTAAGCTTTCTCAAAGTCTACACACCAGGTGCCTCAAGAGAGCAATGACCTAAGCGTGATGTCAGGGTTTGTTGATGCGCATGCTTCAAGTAGATCTGTCCCTCCCTCTACCCATTCCCCCTCCCCTTTGAATATACTCTATAAAAAGCTGCTTAGTACTGATAATAAACAGAGCTGCTGCCAACCCCCTTTCTTGACCGAGAGGAGAGTGCCTCAGTTTCCCCTTTAATCAAAGTTAACTTGTGTGTTTCTTCAATAGTCTCTGACAGCTTGTAAGCTCCTTGCCTCAACGCCGCCACTACTATCCGGAGTGTACAGTAAAGAAAAAAGACGCGCCATTAATTTTCCCCTAACATGACCATGGAAGAAACAAAGAAATCCCACCTTTCTCCCACCATAGCAGCCACTAAATAATTCCCGGATGACCTATTCTAAACAGTGAATAATCTAGAATAACCACTCAACTCTGGAACCCAGTACCCTACAACAAAATGTGCAGACTACTTCTTGGAGAAAGTCACCTGAGGACATCCAAGATGGCTTGTCAGTACACCAAGAATCATAAAATGGACATAGGTGCCATAACACAATACAGTCCATTTCTGAACTGAGCCTATTCAAATACCAGGAAATCCTAAAAAAACAACAGAAAAACTGAGCCACCATCTTCAACTCTAACTATAATTTTTTTTGAAAGAGAGTTGAGCAACATACCTCTTCACAAAGAGCAACATTTTTCATTTATTTACTACCCAAATAAAACTATGGTCCAAAATGTAACCCCAGATTTGAATGTGCTACATTCAATAAAGGCACTGAGAATTGTATGTGCAGAACTATGAGCAGGATTTAGCCAAAATACAAAGAAAATGTAATAAATGTCTGTCAGGCCTTGCATTACCATTTTCCTACTGCAGGTTTTGCGTACCCTTGTCAGTCTGGTGGGCTATCCAACAGCACTGTCCTTCTAACCCAGGGGTAGACAAACTAGAGCCCACAGGCCCATCCTGCCCAGCACCTGAGCTCCCAGCTGGGGAAGCTCCCCCTGGTCCCTCCTCTGCTTTCCCTGCTCCCCTGGAGCCTCAGCACTCCACGCGGGCAGCACTCTGGGGGGCGGCATGGCACACTCCTGTAGATCAGCGGGGCAGCATGTCTGGCTCTGGCCGGGTGGCTGCCAGACACGCTGATCTAAGCAGCGTGGTAAGGAGGCCGGTGCGTTGGATAAGGGAAAGAGGGTCGGGGGGGGGGGCAGTCAGGGGAAAGGAAATGGGAGTGGGGGGATTGGAGAGGCATGGGAGTCCTGGAGGGGGGCCTGTCAAGGTGTGGGGGTGTGGATAGGGGTCAGGACAGTCAGGACACAAGGAGCAGAGGTGTTGGATGGGGTTGAGGTTCTGGGGGGGGGGTCATTAGGGTTGAGAGAGGGTCTTGGGAGGGGCAGTCAGGGGACAAGGAGTGGGGGCGGGGGTTGAATGGGTTGGGAATTCTGAGGGGGCGGTCAAGGGACAAGGAGTGGGGGGGGGTAGATGGTTTCGGGATTCTGAGGGAGGCAGTCAGGGGATGGGGGTGGGGGTGCTTGGATAGTATGAGGGGTTTCGGGGAGGTGGTTAGGGACAGGGGGTCCCATGATGGGGTGGTCAGGGGACAAGGAGTGGGGGGTTGGATGTGTTGGTGGATTCTGAGGGGGGGCAGTTAAATAGTGGGAAGCGGGAGGGGGCAGATGGGGGCAGGCTGTTTGGGGAGGCACAGCCTTCCCTACCTGGCCCTCCACCCAGTTTGCCAGCCCCTGTTATAACTAGTATTTTAGGGGTCACTTCTGCTCCTCTAGACTTTAATAATGCAAGATCTAGTCCCAGAAGTTTTAGATTTGAATGTCTGAAGAAAGTATATTCAGACTTAAAAGCAGCAATGTGAGCTGCTGGAAATTATAGTGCAGACCAGTCAGCAGAATGCTGCTGAATCGCTCATTAGCCCATCAGAGTCATAAGCCTTCAAAAACAAAAGATAGAACAAACAAGTATTTAGGGAACTTTAAATCCCCAGGAAGTCGGAAGATTTCTGGATTGGCAATACAGGATGTTCATGTGTGGAAAAATCTTGTTTCTTCTGCAAGAACTGCATTACGTGATAGTGAAGAATTCAGACTAAGATCTTAACATTCTGTGAATCCATGAAACATGACTTCTCTCTCTCTAGTTTTGTTACTTGTGTAAATATAGTTTTTTCTATGTCAGCCAACCATGTCTCCAATCAGGAGACTGCCACTAAGTCCAGATACACTATATTCTAACAGCACGAGACTTGTGCCACAAATCAACAAAAACATCAGAAAAAAAAGTTCAGTGGTTACAATGTTAAGAGATATATACAACTTTCTAAATGTTTTTCCCAGTTTTTGAAGTACAGTAAAACCCTGATTTAATGGACCCCGATTTAACGGACTTCGGATACAACGGACAAAATTTATGAGCAAGTCCGATGCATCCCAAATCCGTTTTTCGTGGGCTGGCTGCCGGCTCCCGGCTGCCGCCTGGGTCCACACAGTGGGAGGGCTGGCTGCCGGCTCCCTGCTGCCACCTGGGTCACGGCAGCGGGAGGTCTGGCTGGCGGGCGGGCTGGCTGCCTGCTCCCAGCTGCCGCCCGGGTCCCGGCAGCAGGAGGGCTGGCTAGCGGGTGGGCTGGCTGCCTGCTCCCAGCTCCTGCCCAGGTCCCGCCTGCGGGCAGGCTGCCGGCTCCCGCCCAGCTCCCGCCAGCGGGCGGGCTGCCAGTTCCCGGCTCCCGCCCGAGTCCTGCAAGCGGGCAGGCTGGCTGCCAGGTCCCGCCCGAGTCCCGCCAGCGGGTGGGCTGCCGGCTCCCGGCTGCCGCCCGGGTCCCAGCAGCCAGGACCCGGGCGGGCTGGCTGACGGGTCCTGGCTGCCGCCTGGATCCCAGCAGCCGGGACCCAGGCGGGCTGGCTGATGGCTCCCGGCTGCCGCCCGGGTCCCGGCAGCAGGAGGTCTGGCTGGCTGACGGCTCCCGGCTGCCGCCCGGGTCCCGGCAGCGGGCGGGCTGCAGAGCTGCCACCCCGGCCCTGTGGCAGGCGGGCTGCTGCTCCGACAGCTCGTTTTTTTTTTATTAAATAACGGACTTTCTGATTTAACGGACACCCCCTCGCCTGAATTAGTCCGTTAAATCGAGGTTTTACTGTACGCCTCCCCCTGCTCTCTCCAACCTGTAAACAATACTTTATTCCAGTTGTTTAGATCACACTCCTGGGGGAATAAGGTGGTAGCGTCTTAAAGAAACATTTTCCCCCTAGAAATCCTCCAACACTCTCTCAAAACTCTAAAGAATTTTTCCCCCTTTTGACTTAGCAAATCTCAACTGGTGTGGAGTAGGAGTTAGATTTGTATAAGTATGCAAATGACAGAATGCATATCTGAAGTGCTGGAGAGGGTTCAGATCTTAGTTCTACCATTTAATTGAATACAGTAAAACCTCCATTTAACGGACTAATTCGGGCGAGGGGGTGTCCGTTAAATCAAAAAGTCCGTTATTTAATAATAATAATAAAAAAATGAGCTGTGGGAGCAGCAGCCTACCCGCCACAGGGTTGGGGTGACAGCTCTGCAGCCCGCCGGCTGCTGGGACCCGGGCAGCAGCCGGGAGCCGGCAGCCAGCCCGCCCGCTGCCTGGACCCGGGCTGCAGCCGGGAGCCGGCAGCCAGCCCGCCAGAAATGGATCAGGAATGCATCAGACTTGCTCAGAAATTTTGTCCGTTGCATCTGAAGTCCGTTAAATCGAGGTCCGTTAAATCGAGGGTTTACTGTACATACTTATCCACGCAGTAGTGAACCTCAAAAATACTGTTTTTTTGTTTTTAAAAAAGGTCATTCTAATCTATTTTAGCTTATCACATAATCAGCAATTTAGCCCAGTTCATTTTTGCTTCTTTTCTATTTTGTATGTTATTTCAATTAATATATTTCTATCACACTGTTTTAAAATATAGTTTGCAGTCCCACACCTTCATAACATATTTTAGCCAGGATTTTAAGCTGAAACAAGAACTTCAGACACAACCATAACTTCACTTGCATGAGTATTGCTGCTATAATATGAAATATGACTTCTGTATTTTGAGATCAGTAGGTGATAAATATTGCCAAAGGAATACAAAACTCACCAATAAGATTGTAATATATATTGTTTGCTTCACAATTATGACAATAATATTTTTCCCCAGAAGGTGATATTTCACAGCTTCTGGACACAGTATATCTTCATCTTGATCCAAGGGGAGATACACATATAAATCCCCTACCCACTGAAATGAGGACAAACTCTTTCTAAAGCAGGTGCTCTCGTCCACATTTTTATTTTCAAATGTATTAGTCTCTCAAAATATGCAATTCCTATTCATGAAAACACAATAATTCTTACTCCCCAAAATGTTAATATGAACTTTGGCCTGGACAGGAGTTTTTTCAATGACATATTTTTAAAATGCCATTCTTAAATCTTACTTCAGATTACCAAATATCACAAACTAACCTGTGGAACTCATTCCCATGGGACGTTGTGATGGTAAAAGTATATCTGGGTTCAAAAAAAGAACTGGATAAAATCATGGAGGATAGGTCCATCAATGGCAATTACCCAAGATGATCAGGGATCAACCCCATGTTCAGGGGCCCCCTAAAACTCTGATTACCAGAACCCAGGAGTGAAGAAGGGGTGGATCAGTCCATAATTGCACTGAAGTATATACTCCCCCTAAAGTTCAAGTACAGAACATTGTTGGAAACGGGATATGGGGCAAGATGGACCATGGTCTGACCCCATATGGCAGCTCTGATGTTCTCATCTCTAGGAAATAAAGAATAGTCATTTTCAGAAAGTTTTTGTCATGTGTGAAACCTAAAGACTCTTCTACTGCATGCTGTATTGTTTTCATTTGTCTTTGAAAATGATGTTTTCCATTTGATTTCATACTTACATGAAAAAAAGAGTAAACTTTCCCAATACAATATGTAGTTTCCCTTGCCTTACATAAGGAAGAGGGACAGATTGAGCCACTCTCCCTAAGGAATATCAATGGAGTGGAAAATGGTAAAAAAATAAATAAATAAAATAAATGCACACCCAATGTATTAATTGCAGAAAGCAATTAATAAATGTTGTCAACAACAGAAATACACATATAAATCATAAGTTCTGAAAATACGACTAATATGGGGTTTATAATGGGCCAACCTACAAACCTTTAGACATGCCTATGACTTTACTCATATGACTAGTTTTGTTTAAGTCAATGGGACTACTTATACACATACACAACTTTTATTAGCCAAGCGTTTTCAGGATTGGGTTCAAAGTTACTAAGAGTTGGATTCTGCCATCTTCGTTCATACTGATTAGTACTTTACGTAGCAATTAGTCACAGCGATTTCAGTGGGACTATTTTTGTAGTAATACATGAACAAAGGGTGACCTAATCCAGCCACATAGATTTCCCCACTCCCCACAGTTACACCCTAGCCATTAAGCTGCTATATTTTTCTGAAATGAGCACATCTTCTGGAAACATTCTTTAGCATTCACTGGGAAGGAATGAGAACACTGTGGCAATACTGGTGAGCAGAAGCATATTAATGCTGCGTTGTTACCACATGAAGAAATAGTCTCCATGACATGAATTCTATATACACAAAACCTTAAGGAAATGGGAGGCCAACAGTGCTTTAGTCTTCACTGTAAGGAGATGCTGAACGTTGTGTTAAATTTTTCTGTGACACACTAAAGAAAATAAATCTTTCACATCACATTTGTCTCTGGGACATACCATGACTAGACATTTTTCTTGGTGTTGACATTTAACATTAGGATACACTTTTTTCCTTCTAATTAACTTTTCAAACGACAGTCACATATTTAAAAGAAATAGAATACTTTCCCTTCAGGGCATAGAAGCAAAATCTGCCCAATTTCCTCACGAGGCACAGTGGAAACAAAGCATTATATTTTAACTCAGTGTGGACTAGAAAATCTGACATAAGAAATTTAAAGAGCATGAGATACAGTGTGAAAAAAGCATTCGCTGCAGTGGAAAAAAAATCCTTAAACACCTTCTACCACTAAGTTAACCATATAGAACACTGAGTCTTTTCACAGCTGTAACACTACCACACTTTGACTGATTAGAATTCATCTATTGAAATATCTTAAGATATTTTATTAGCAGAATTATTTTGCCTGAAGGAACTTTAAGCTTTGGCCATTTTGCAGGGCTGTATTATTTCATGCAATTCTTACCTAGTAATTTTTCAAAATCCTTTAGAATCATAATATTTTTACTAAGGCAAGTGATGTTTCAAAATTTAATATTCCTAGTCATTAGGGAAAAAAATTAGTGATACACACAATGAAAACATATTGATATAACAAAAATGTAAATTACATTACAGAAGCAGCTTTTTACTAAGCATTAATAATTCAAATAACAATTTTAGATCTTGAACAATATGCATGTAATTAAGGCACTGCAGACACTTCCAGAAAAGTTCTAGTCTTTAACTGAAAATTATAACCCATCTTCAGTTTTACTAAACCATCCCACAGATTTCAGTAGCTAAATATATCCGTTATAGAATTCTACAGAATGTTTTTCAGAAAATTCTACAGCAAGCATATCATTTTCTGTCAAATTCTATAAATTTTAGAGCAATATTTAGAGACTCTAAAAACATTTTGATTTAATCTCTATTAATTTCTATAGGACTTATCATAAGTGAAATATGTCTCATTCCAGTACAGATTTCTGTTTAAGATGTGTGTCTCAAGAGAATTCAACAAAATATCCACTAGCATGCTACTTACTGATGTGTAGAGGAAACCTTCTCCATTTAGGGCTATATACAACCCTGTCTTTACACCCTGGATAGCGACAACTCGTAGTCCCACTGGTATAAGGTTGAATAGGGCTGTAAATATAAACATGATCTGTCACAGATGGGCACTGACAGAGTATTTGAATAACCAAAATCATGACCAACCAACAACTGTTACTGCTTTCACAAAAAAGCTCTGATTTCAATAAAATTTTAATTAAGAAAGCATTGCTACTGGTTAAGTTAGTATTTAAGCTTTTTGTTGCAAATTTAATTGGAGATTATTCCTGTAGCATACTAGCATTGGCACAATTGCTAGCTAGCAAATAAAAAGAATCTCTCATAGGATGTATATAAAAATATATATAATACAATGAATGTAAAATGCAGTAACCATATAACGGTAGTGGAGTGAATAGAAACAATTTCTAAGTATAACATTTTGTCATCTATTAGTTTCAAGCAGAAAGTGACAGAAAAAAAATCAGATTGTTCTGCAGAATTAGTCTTTCCATTTTACCCATATAGTGATTTTTTTTCTCCCCATAAACACCTAAATGTTATTGTACTATGATGCATCCCCAGTAAAACTGCTTTCAGCATGGCTATGGCTCCAGAACTGAAAGTGCAATGAATATTTTTGTTGAGAGCATCTTCGATATAAGCAATGGTGCTATATGGGAAAGCACTTGGACTTCTATGCAGAAAAGTAATCAAGCACAGATTTGAATGGATCTTAAACACACGCATGTACATGAGCAGTCCTGAAAAAGTATGCTTTCCTATACTGAGGCTTTAAAGAAACAGCTAACAACTGTAGTAACAAAAGTATATAGATTTAAGATAAAAAGACAGCAACAATTTTGATAAAAGGCTGAAAAAAAAACAATATAAAGATGCAAGTAGGGGGAAAAGAGTTCAAAAACCTCACACACAAAAAAACAAAGAAATTTGCATTAATTAATTTTATTGCCAACATTTAAGAGCCATCAGGATGGAGATGTTGTCTAATGATGGCATAAATGAACAAGAAGGTTTAGAAATCGGTTGGCTGCCATTCAAATTCAAGTCCAAAATGTCAAGTTGCACTTGTGCTAAACTATATGGTAAAGATGGTAAATGCCATTTTATGACTCATGCCCAGCAAAAATACCTGGCAGAGAAGATCTCCTTGAAAAATACTTTAGTGTTCTGACTGACCACCCCCCCTATTTAAAAATGAAATAAACAAGGTATATAGAACATTAGTTTTCAGGCAAGTGAGACATGGACACATTTTTATGCCAAATTACACTAATAAGAATGCATGAGTTAGCTGGCCTGGATTATGAGTTAAGACAAACTGTGCATCATTCAGGGTTTGGGGAACAACCCCGGAACCAGAGCTTATGCTGGACAGCTTTTAAGCCCTGGATGAGAAGCAGACACAAGCCCATCGTGCCAGCACGTTAAGTCTCATGAAGTAAAACTGAATTTCAAAACACCCACAAAAGGTGTGATGGGTTACCCAGCATTTGAAAAGTGATGTCATAGATATATATACATATATATATATGGCGAGAAACTATGCCTCATGGCATAATCCCTACCTAAGATCCCAGAATTCAATCCCACATCACAAAAAGGGGAAATACATTCACTATGAACAAGACAGACATGCAGCCTAGGTGCAAGAACTCCAGGTTGGTCAAGCAATGGCTACAGAAATATAAAGGAGACAATATTGACTCAGAGGAAGCTAACCACATCTACATAAATGGAGTAGAGAATATGGCCCATTAGAATTGTAATACCCTAAAATATTCTCTCAACATATACCAACAACATTATCAGGAATATGCTCCTGAAACAGAAGAACACATGGAATGTGATCTTGTTAAGAAGAAATATAACCATAGTGAAAGGTTGGAAGATGCTGTGATAAGCAGCCTACTTTCTGCAGCTTCAGAATGAAAAGTACATAAAAAAAGAACTTCAGGAGGTACAGATAACCAATTTATGGATGTATAGCAGAGAAAAGTTAAGAGATGCTATACAGAAAGGTATACCTAAGCCAAAAATTAGCATTAGTATGCATTATTTGTATTACTGTAGCTTCCAAGGACCTTGTAAGAGAGTACCCTCCCCCACTCTAAACTCTAGGGTAAAAATGTGGGGGTCTCTTATGCATGACCACTTAACTCTAAACTACTTTTCCAGCCTAGGTTAAATCTTTTCCCCCAAAACCCAACTACTCCAGCTGGGGCTTGGAAATTCGCTGCCACCATCAATGTAAATATTCCAAAACCATGGATTGGGACACATTGAAACCCCCCTCTCCCTCTTAAGGCACCTGAGAGAGAAAAGAACACAGACTCTGAGCACCAGCCCATCCCCCGTTACCTAGGAGAGATTCAAGCACACAGACGCTTACTAGTCATGGCTACCCCAATCCAAAGCTAGGATCCCTTCACTAGAATTATCAGACAATTCTTATAACAAAAAAGGTTTATTAAAGAAAAGAGAAAACAAGCATACAACTTATACAGACTTCACAGATACTTAATTTTCTAGCCCTAACCCCTCCCTTGAGATTTCTCCTCCTGATGAGATTAGAGACACCACAGATCAGTTGCAAGTCTATACAATCAACAATCCTACTTATGGTTAGTCTAATTTAGCAACTTATTCAAAGAGATGAATAGGAAGGAGATTACATGCTCCCAAAGCCGGGAGAGAAGAAGATGGAGTCAGCCCGATAGAAGTGAGACTAACTTACTTGTTTATCTGTAGGTAGGCTAGCTCTGACATCACCCCCCTCTCCTGTTCAGTTAACCCCTTACAGGTAAAACAGTAATTTTAAGACACTTCATACTTATGACAGACCTCGATCAGACTGGTGAATGTCTCACGGGTCTAGTCACTGTACAAACATACAATAAACACATGTATCTAATCTAACCTGAAACAAGATACCATGAATGTGACAAAGACAAGGAAGGAAGGAGGATGGGGAGTACAATGGGTAATGGAGAGGAAAAAAAGGATCATAGGAGTACCTAAGTTAGCTATTGCACAATTTGATGGCTGTTGAAGATTCCAAATCATCTGAAAGTTAAAAAAATAATATTTCAGTTATCCCCAACTGTCACACAGCAAAGATACCATTATTCAGATGGCTTCTTGTTAGGTGTCACAGCAGAATTGGGTGGGTAGGGATCTGAAGGAAGAGAGAATTTGGAAGAGGATTTAGCCTTACAAAAGAATGCAAGGACATTATTCCATGACTAAAGGGATGCATGAAAAGAGCAAGGATGGATTCATAGAGGAAGCAGGCAAATGGGCATTCAAGACTGAGATCAAAAATAAAACTGTAGGATGAAACCTGGATGTGCTTTAACAGCATAATGTTTGTAGAACGCCTAACACGATGAGTTCATGACTAGGGCTTGTAGGTACTACAGTAATACAAATAATAAACAACAATAACAGAGAGAAGAGGGAATATGTAACATTGCACCCCATAATGCTTTAGGGAAATATGCTTATGAATTTGTACATGACATAACTGGAATATGGCTTACGCTACATATGCCATGTAACATCTCTGTAAAGGTTATGGTCTACTGAATATATTCATCCTATCTGTATGCATGTATCATTTTTGTATCCAAAGTTATGAATATTTGCTATGTACTTGTTTAATCTTAAGTAGCCTCATTAAAGCAGTTGGTCAGCTTCCTGAGAAAAGACTATTCTCAGTAAGTGCCCAATCAAGAAACACTTACACTAACAATGAACTTGGAGATGCCAATCCACATCTGAGCTTTGCCAGGAATGTGGCCTGGCTGGTAAGGAATTCAGTCATGCATGGACATGTGACTTGCCCATGTGACTCCAAAACTCCATCTTAGAGCTGAATTCTGGATAGGAGAGAGGAGGGGGTCTCCACCCACAAGAGAAAGTCTATTTAAGCCCCTGGAAGACCCCCTCCATTTTGTCTTCAGCTGGCTCAAGAGGTAGCCTCTCCACCCCCAAGAGATGCCTGAAAGAAAGAGGAATAAAGGACAATAACTACAGGGATGTGAGTGATTGCTGGACCCAGACTAGAAGGAGGATAGTCTTTAAAAGAAGCTTACTGGAACATCTGAGGGTGAGATTTCATCTGTAATCACTTTCTTACTGTATTAGGCATAGGCTTGCATGTTTTATTTTATTTTGTTTTGTAATTTACTTTGTTCTGTTATTACTTGGAACCACTTAAATCCTACTTTTTGTATTAAATAAATTCATAAGTAAAACATTACTTAACCCAGGGTATGTATTAATACATTGGAGGGCACACACAGCTGTGCATATCTCTCCATCAGTGTTATAGAGCAGTGGTCCCCAACCTTTTTCGCGGCACGGACCGGATTTTTTTTTTCTTCGCTGCCGCGGACCGGCTGTATGTCCGCCGAAAAGCCGCCGAATTCACTCCGAAAAGTGAAACTGCGGCTTTTCGGCGGACACTTCCGGGAACGCGTCCGCGGCCCGGTAGCGATCTAACCACGGCCCGGTACCGGTCCGCGGCCCGGGGGTTGGGGACCACTGTTATAGAGGATGAACAATTTATGAGTTTACCCTGAATAAGCTTTATATAGAGTAAAACGGATTTATTTGGGGTTTGGACCCCTTTGGGAGCTGGGCATATAAGTGTTGGAGACAGGAACACTTCTTTAGCTGTTTTCGGTTAAGCCTGTAGCTTTTGAGGGACGTTACTCAGACCTGGGTCTGTGTTTGTAGCAGGCTAGCATGTCTGGCTCAAACAAGGAAAGGTTCTGAAGTCCCAAGCTGCCAGGGAAAATGGGCTCAGAGGTAGTTTCAGCACATCAGTTGGCAGTCCCAAGGGGGTTTCTGTGATCCAACCCATCACAGCATATACTGTATATCCTGTCTTCTATTTCCAGTCATTAAGGGGCACTGGGTAGAAAAGCAAACAACTTCATTAAACAAAGTTGCACAAAGACAAAAGGTCCAGGAAAACTGTTAATAATAAACAACTCTAAATCACAGAAGTCTCTTCAAAAGTTTTGGAAAGCAAACTTCAGTAACATCATTTGAGAAAAAAAAAAACAGGACCAGAGTCGGACAATGACAACCTATGAAGAAGGTTTGCAGCCCTGAAATAATGAGTGTTTTTATGCAAATGAGGAGAAAACAAATGTAGAGTTTTAATTATGTGTTTTTTTAAAGCCAAATTATAACCTTAGATCCTCAGCACTGAAGGAATTAAGACTAGTGCATGAGCTGTTAAAATGAAGAGTAGAATGCTGGAACTCTGCTAATAAAGAGCATTGGTCCAGTACCTGAGAGTGTGCCTGGATTTCATTCCACAAGACAGTTTGCACTTCATTGGGACAAAGACGATTAGTCTGCATACAACTATTGATGTACATATGCCCAGCATAATTCTTTGGTGCACTCTTCACATTGATTTTAGCAAAACACTCTATAGCTCAGGCTCAGTATGTGGTCAAATAGAAATCGATTTCCTACAGAACCTGGTCGTGCAGTGCTCCTCAGTGCAGACTATTTCCATGACAGCTTGCAACTTTCAATCTTCTAGCACTTCAGATGTAATCCTATTAATCTCTCACTAAAAATTGAATTGAGCTATTTAGGCCCAGCTCGCAGTAAGTAGGCTTGCCAACTTTCTAGTCCCACAAAACCTAACACCACACCCCTTGTCCCAAGGCCCTGCCCCCTGCTCACTAGATTCCCACTCCCTCAGTGGCTCACTCTCCCATCCTCACTTACTTTCTGGGCTGAGGCAGAGGGTTTGGGTGTGGGAGGGGGTGAGGGCTCTAACTCAGGGTGTGACCTTCAGGGTGGGGCCAGAAATGAGGGGTTCAGGATGTGGGAGGGGGCTCTGATCAGCTGGAGCATCCAACTTCCTGCCCCAGGAGGTATGGTCTCTGGGGCAGGGGATGAGGAGTTTGGGGTGCAACAGAGGCTCCAGACTGGGGGATGGGGCAGAGGGATTTGGATTACAGGAGGGGGCTGCGGGTTGAGGTGCAGGAGGGATGAGGGCTCTGGGGTGGACCCAGGGATGAGGGGTTTAGGATGCGAGGGGGAGCTCTGGGCTAGGGCAGGGGTGTAGGGGAGGTGAGGGCTCCAGGCTGGTGCCAGGATGAAGAGCTTAGGGTGCTATGGGTTTGGGGGAGGTTCAGGGCTGGGGCAAGGGGTTGGGGGCTCAGGGCATGGGCTTACCTTGGGCAGCTCCCAGTCACAGATGCAGCGGCAGGATGGGGGTGGGGCTAAGGCAGGTTGCCTACCTGTGCTGGCACTATGCTGCACACAGCTAATCGGTCTGGGTCCTAGGCAGGGGGGCAAGGAGGCTCCACGTGCTGCTTTTGCCCGCAGGCACCATCCACCCGCCCCCTACTCCCATTGTCCGGGAATGAGGAACCAGTGTTCAGGGCAGAGGCAGCACGCTGAAACCCGTGCCCCCCCCTGCCTAGGCTCCGGACCTGCTGGCCGCTTCCTGGGCACAGCGTGATGCCAGCCAGAACGGATAGGGACTAGCCTATCTTAGCACCGCAGCACAACCAACTGGACCTTTAACGGCCTGGTCCACGGATGCTGACCGGAGCCGCCAGGGTCCGTTTTCAACTGAGTGTTCCGGTCGAAAACCAGACACCTGGTCGCCCTAAGTAAGGGAGTTGTACAATCTGCCTCAGCAAAGCACAAAGCTTCCCAGAGTTTCTCAGCATAAACAATTATCTGCATAGGGGGATGGAGGCGGAGCCACATCCTCCCCACTCCTTTATGGCACAATGAGTCTGCCTGAGCAGTAGCTACTAGTACGAAAGCAGTCCTGTACCGCTCGGCGGTCAGAGGCTGCAGTTTTGTAGGGGACTTACTGAGAGCATTGGAGCTCCGTCCTCCAATACTGCACACTTAGGTAAAGGCCAGGAAGAATGTGGCTCTAAGACAGACTTGAGAAGTGCAGACAATCAAATAGTCCAGTCACTGAAAGAGCTCTCCTGGCTCACAGACCAGGCACATTTCCCTTAACTAGGTACTCTTAATCCTTTTCATAATTTGTATGGCATCTTTATAGAGAAAACACCTCTTGGATTATCCCCTTCTCTTCCTATTTATGATTGCACAGGCTATCTTCCCTCGCATTTGCAATCACATAACCCCACAGTGGCAACTACAGTCACTGCTTACAAATGTTTCTTAGAAAGTTTTGTAATGTTCTCCAAGCTGTTTTAGAAACAGTTCATCGGCAAAATTGAGATTCAAGTTTCAATGAGATTCAGGGGGATGTATACATAAACACACTCCACTGTGTATGTGTGTGTGCGCCAGTATATAAATATCATTTTACATTTATGTTTTATGTTATAAAATACACACACACACACCCCTGCATGGTTTGCTGCAGTAACTTGAACTTTTGAAATCTCTGTAATGAGAGGTGCTTTTTTGAAGTCTCCACAAAGGTCTGTTCAGATGTGTCCAATTTAGAAGGTGCTCCATCATTATTTCCCTCAGTACAACTTGCTAGAGACAGGCTGCTAAAACTTGCAAACATCTGTCTGTATTACACATGCACTGTCCCAGCACCATGCATAATTATGCTACACAGTATAGAACCTCTGGTAGGACAGAGAGAAAAAGGACTCCACTTTCTCTGAGCTTATGGAAGGAGACAAAAATAACTTTCGACTTGGGAAAAGGAACAGTGTAACGGGAAGGCAGGGAGAGTTTTTCAAAGGCGCAAATAGAAGTATCATCAAAAAAACCCAAAATTCCTGGTAATCAGAAATCCAGCCCCTCCACTTATGGGTGTTAATAATTTTGTTTTCTTCACAACCCTTATTATTGAGAAAGCTCTTTTTTACCTGACTGAGATGTTCCATGATCTGGGATTAAAACCAGCTTTCTAATGCGACAGGCCTAAAGCTCAATCACTTAGCCCAATCGCTCTCACAAAAAAACCTGCCACATCTACATATTCAGCAGTATCGAAGTCTAAAATAGGCCTTTTCATGTGTATTAGAATTGGTTTAAAAAAAAAAAAAACCCTGGGAAATTATATATCAAAAAGCTTCATCCATAACAAGGACCCTACCAAATTCACAGTCCATTTTGGTCAATTTCATGATCATAAGATTTTAAAAGTCATAAATTTTATTATTTCAACTATTTAAATCTGAAATGTCATGGTGTTATAATTGTTGGGGTCCTGACCCAAAAGTGAGTTTGGGGGGCGGTGGGGGTCACAAGGTTATTTTAGGAGGATTGTGGTTTTGCCACCCTTACTTATGCATGGCTGCTGTTGGTGGTGCTGCCTTTAGAGCTGGGCAGCTGGAGAGTGGCGGCTTCTGGCAGGGAGCCCAGCTCTGAAGGCAGAGCAACTGCCAACAGCAGCGCTGCAGTAAGGCTGGCATGGTATGGCGGGGCGCTGCCTTTACATCTGGGCACCTGGCCAACAGCTGCTGCTCTCTGGTTGCCCAGCTCTGAAGGCAATTCAAAAGGGTGGCAATACTGTGACCCATCCCTAAAATAACCTTGTGACCCCCCCCTGCAACTCCCTACAGGTCAAGACCCCCCCATTTGAGAAGTTCTGGTCTCCCCTCATGAAATCTGTATAGTATAGGGTGAAAGCACACAAAAGACCAGATTTCACAGTCTGTGATGCATTTTTCATGGATGTGAATTTGGTAGGGCCTATAACTCGAGCTGCAAAGCCAAGCACTCAAAAATTAGGAGCTGCCTGAATTAAGGCTGACTGTGCAACCTAAATTTGTTCCCTGCTCTTTAATTACATGATCACATACTATTTTTAACATGGGACCTGTGTCTTATTCAGTGCACCATACAAAGCTGCTCTGGGGATGAATTGGGGTTGTATAGTGAAGGAGGCTGTTCGTTTGTTAAGATCCTTCACTTAGCTGCAGAAGTTGGGAGGTGTGTAGGAATGAGGCAGGGGGACAACAGGAAGAGAGAAAGGATAGTCTCATCTTGAAGGTGGCTGAATGCCAACCTGGATAATTGGGTTTTAGCCTTGCCTTTGACAGAGAATCCCTATGTGATTCTGGGGAAGTTAATGGTTTTTATTGTATTCTTGCATCATATTCCTTGTGGCAGAGATATGGGGACTGGCACCTCGGTATCTGCCTCCAAGTGGGACAATCATCGAGGATGATCAACAACTGAATATGCCTCATCCTAGCAGATAAATGGGATAGATGCAACTTAGGTAAACCAGGTTTTCAAGTCTGGATTGCCACCAGGTGGGTGGTAAGCAAGCTACAGACCACTTACGGGGGACCTTCATCACCTGAGGGGTGGGGTTTGAAGCTGGGTTGGCTACATGACAGTGGGGACTGGAAATTATAAATGGACCAAGTCATCTCTGAGTAGCACGTGCTCTCTCTCACACACTGAACAGAATAAGAATGCAAGACTGAACAGGAGGAAGGAAAGAGGAGAGTGGGTGCAGTAGAAGCCTGAACTCCCTAAAGAGACAAGGACCAAATTCAAAGACTCTTAAAGTGGTGAGGAAAGTGAGACAGGGTTTGGCACACAGGTTTTCTTCTTTTTGCATAAATCTGTCTCTCTTCTTTTCTGCCTATAATTAAAGTGTGATTTGTTTAGAAATCCTTTTGCAGAGTCTGTGTACTCTTCCTTCAACTATCACATATCCCTGAAAGTATAAACTGTAAATTAGAATAATCAGAGTACTAGAGTAAGAGTGGAGCTCCAGTGAAGGTGTGTTTGAATGACTGGGATGTCCTAAGGGGCCTAGGGCAGTCGGACTGCAGGATCCAATTCCCTGGGAGGTGGTACCAGATACAGAGCCTGTGCCGGAAGTGTGCCTGAGAGGCCAGAGACTGGCTGAAGTCTGCCAAGGCCCTGGGGAGATCAGAAGAACACTATTCCAGCGTGTGACTCCAAACACAGAAGCCTGATGTGTGACCAAGAAAGCTTGACTTGGTGTTTGACAATGAGGATAAGAGGAATATTGAACAGCTGCACCATTACTTGAGCACCATCAATCCTCTGCACTGACTGAGGCAAACAAAACATGCATGTGATCATGTAATTAAAGACTATCATAATACATATTGTGGGAAAGTTCTGTCCTGATATCCGTGGGTCCTGCGTTTCCTGACAGATTTTGCTAGCCTCAGAAGCTCACTGTGACCTTTCAAGTAGCCCTTCTCTCTCTAGAGGCAAGGGTCACAGCTTACTGAGCCATTTTCATCATAAGCCAGCAAGAGAGGTGAGGAGAAGCTACTCTCCATTGTACAGTCTCCGTTTTCTCCCAGTCTCAGTGATTAATTCGGGGGGGGGGGGGGGAAGACACCCTAATAGTAACAGCTAGGGTAGCTGACCTTTTAGAAAAGGACATGTACAATTCTCTGGGCCACTTCCCCACAGCAGTCCCCACTACCTCAATATCTACTTCACCCTTACCTCAGGACCTCCTTCCTTGTGCCTGGTATGATTTGTACTGCTCAGTGTCTCCAAAGCACAGCTTCCTCCTACAGCTCCTGACACATACCTGACTCACTGGGAGGCTAACTAGTTTCAGTCAGCCCCTGATTGGCTTCAGGTGTCCCTATCAACCTAGCTATCTTCCCTGCCTTCTGGAAAGATCATAATTGACCCCAGGTGTCTTAACTGACCTGGAGCAGCTGCCATTTGCTTATCCTGGTCACAGGGATTTCTTTAGCCTGTGGCTGTACTATAGCCATCTGGCCTTGCCCCATCATAATATGCAAAGTGGTCTGGAATAAGGTTAAATGGGCAAGTTTTGAGTGCTTAACTTCATAACATGTTTTAATTGAAAGCTAAATACAAGGAATACTGTAACATTTAGATGTTAAAATCAGGTTTACTTTACATCAACAAAAACACAGTATTGTAGAGTAAAGACATCATCCTTGTTTTTTCTTCTTTTTAGTCATGCTTTTTTTCTTTAGAAAACAAAGAAACCAAATACCCATTAATTGTGTGTAGTTGTTTTGGTTTAATTATACATAAACTAGATTTCTTGTGCTTATGATACATAATCAATATGTTGATTATATAAGTAACTGTTGGAAGTAAATATTATACTGAACTATATTAGCAATTATTGTTTAAAGTCTCTCTTGCAGAAGAAACAAAATGAGATAGAGAGTTAAAGCAGTTTGATCGGGTTGCAATCTCCAAAATGAAAGAATCACTTTTGCCCATATTCTAAATCAAACTGGATTCTACAAAACCACAGTTAGTTCATGAGATAATAATGATGGAATTATGACAGAATTCACTGATCAGCTCCAATAGTTCATGAAGAAACCTGTGGTTTGAAAAACATAACATTTTAAATGTCTCCAGGACCATAGTATAGAAATCTCCTCCACTACTTCTTCATGATTTCTATATTAATCACAGCATGTGTCAGATCCACTTTTCAAATTAACAGTGGTCTGCCCTGTGGAAAACAATGAAAACACAAACTGTCCCAAAAGTTTACATCACACTAAATGATATTGGGAACACCTTTGGGGCCCACACAGTTTAGAGTCTGGAGTTGGACAGCTAAGCTAAATAGTATCACAGTGTTTGAATCTACAGTACTATTCAGTGTTATTTCTGTACCAGCCCTACGTCAGCTCAGAAACAGAGTGATATACCAACTGAGGGAAGAAGAGGAGGACAAGATAAGATAGGAGGAATATTAAAGAAACTAGAAGTATTGGAATAAACACTATTTGCCATTCCCAGTGAAAGGTCAGCAAATAAAGGACTCAATACATGAACTATGGTTTCAACAAATGGCTCAAATTTTATGATGAAAAATGGGAAAGCTCATTTTCCACCGTTATCCAACAGATGGACCCATTCATACCTCTTCAGCCAATCTTATTAACAGGTCCCAGGAAAGATAAGGACCCCAATGAAAAACAGCTCTGAAATCCACCTAATTCCAACCAGTTCAGACTCTTGTAGTATGTCCATCACTGCGGTATCGAGCATCTTCCAGAAGTGCATTAAGTGACATAGCTAGTATCTATTCCATTTGATCCTTTATTTCTTACTTCCTCTCCCCAATCAGCCCTTCCTTGTGTAAAGACTTGGGTACAAAAAAGGGGTGCTTCTAATCTATACCAAACATAAAAAGGCCTCCTATATAATTTACTGGTTACTACATTGTCAGGTTCACTCACTCCTGGCCCCAGGCTCAGGTTTAAGATAAGCTTTGGTAGCAATATGTCCTATTATTGTTGAGGAATATTATTGCCCCTGTGGAGCTGCAGGGTGGGATTTCAAAAGCATTCAGCATTAGTCTAACTCTGCTACCACTGAAATCACTGGTAAAATTCCCATGGACTGCAATGGGAGAAGCATAAGACTAACGAAGTATTACTGAGGGTACGTCTATACTACCTGCCAGATCGGCATGTAGTGTTTGATGTATTGGGGATCGATTTATTGTGTCTCGTCTAGATGCGATAAATAGATCCCTGAATGCGCTCCCTGTCAACTTCGGAACTCCAGCTCCGCAAGAGGAGTAAGCAGAGTTAACGGGGGAGCCACCGCGGTTGACTCACCGCTGTGAGGACAACCAGGTAAGTCGAACTAAGATACTTCAACTTCAGCTACGCGAACAGTGTAGCTGAAGTTGCATATCTTAGTTTGACCCCCATCCCAGTGTAGCCCAGACCTGAAAATCCCACCCATTATAAATAGCTAGAAACTTTAATTTAAAACACATCTTTTGGTGGGACTGTAATGGAAGCATTAGATATGCACATATCCAAACTGAGTAACTACCAGATCTTCTTACAGTTACCCTTGTCCTACATCACTACAGCACGCTCTATTGTTTGTTACTCCTATGTCTTGAGATATACCTAAAATTAGACTGTCAGCTTTTGGGGGGGAAGAGATCATATTTTTGTATTTATTGTCTAACTGCCTGGCACAAGTTTGGATGCTCTGTAAATAGTAAATAAGAAGCAGAAGAAAAGGCTGTGTGACTCAACCTCTCACAATGCTTCCCTGCCAGGAATGCAAAGCAACAACTCCCCCCCCCCCCCCAATCCATCCCTCACTAGCCATTCCCTCTGGATGCTTAAGAGAAGTCAGCTGCTGAGCCAAACCGTGGGTTGGGGGAAATTCTTTCCTGTCATTCTGTACCAATCAGCTGTAGTGCAGAGCATGCTGAAAAGCATGGCAGAGGTACAATAGTCCATGCCACCCAGCAACATTCACCCAACAGTGCTTTGCTCAACCTCAATCCAAAACTATTCTCAAAAAGAACAGGAAGCTCCATTCTCCCTATTGGGGACAAAGATGTTTTCCTTTCCCCACTTGACTTTCAGTGTATCTCTACTCCCCTCACAAGTTGGGAACAGCTATTAATCAAATAGGCAAGGTGTAAACCCAACAGTCAGAAGAATTCTCATCCCCACTCCAAACCAATCAGCAGAAAGACAGGTAAGGATGAGGGTGAGGTTGAATGCTGAATACTTCTTCCACTTCATACCCTTAGGGCCAGCCAAACCACATCCACCAGGAAACTGGGGCTTAAATTCTCGAAATAAGGAGCTCGCAAAATGAAGGGCAAATAAAAGAGTAAAAAACTAGTTCATCCACAAGAAAAAAATCAAGTTTTTTTTTAAAAGGGGGGGAATAGTAAAAACAGAATTACACTATAGAAAAATGAAAGGAAACAAAACATACTCCAGACAAAGGCTGGGGAATAAAAGGAAAAAAGAGGAAAAAAGACAAAGAACTAACATGAGTGACTGACAACAGCAAAGAGACAGAGGCTGATAGCTGTTCATATATTCCTGAAAGTGCACAAGTGGTGACACACATTATCTTCTGATTTGAAAGATAGTGTTGGCGTTGATATATTATTTATAATAAAAGTTTAAGGTGGCAATACATGTATTTGGCTGGTAATATTTTTAATACTATATTGCATTTGCCACTGATCCAGACATTGGGCCTGGTTCGCCACTGTGTTACTCACGTTTGACAATGGCGTAAATCCATTGATTTCAAAGTGGCTACAGGATTAATTCAGTGCTGAATGGTGAATCATGCCATTTTTTCCATAGCAAATAATGTTAATTTTGTGGGAATACTCACAGCCTAATCTCTAACTCATGCAAATGTAAAATATAACAGGAGCCACCATTATTTATCTTGAATATGAAATGCCTTTATTTTGAATGGGCTGTTTTTGACAAGAAAAAATATTCTGCGTTTTGGAACTATGGGGGAAAATGAGAGAACAGGCAGACAGATAGAGAAAGGGAAGAAAAAAACACTGAGGGAAAAAAGATCGGAGATTTTTAAAAGATGGCAACAGAGAAGAGTAAGGGGTTGCGGCCTAGATTTTCAAACATTTCAAAGTCCACAATTAGGTTTCTAAGAAAGATTTATTTATTTAGATCTCTCTCTCTTTGCCCATCACCCCCCAGGCGGGTATGGGCCACCAACCACAGAGCACTCCATCTCTGTTGTTGGTGTTTCAGTAGCAAGTTGGTTCCCTACGGGGTGGAGTTGCTAGCCCCACACCCATGTTAAGCCTACAGCACCTGGTATTCCTAGGAGGTCTCCCATCCAAGTACTAGCCAGGCCCAACCCTGCTTAGCTTCCGAGATCAGACAGGATCGGGCGTGTTCAGGGTGGATTAGCCGTTTATTTAGCTGTATTTAACAATAAAAAGGACATCCCTACACTACTGCCACTGGACGTCTCCCCAAATGAAGGCAAGGGAAGAGAAACAAAAAAACCCACACATCCTGCAGGCCTCATGCAAGCAAAATGCATTCCTATTGAAGGCAATGGGAATCTGCACAGCTCTCAGTACTGGGCCAAAAGAGAAGGGGCATTAGCAATGGATGTACTTCAGTGGGAGAAAACAGAAAGACCGTTATGAAAAATGGAGATGAGAAAGGAACACAGAGAAATAGCAAAGATATACACAGTAATTAGTTTGCTACAATTTGAAAAGTATAACAGTCAATAAAATAGATTTAAGATTAGAAGCCGTGTCAGTCTGTATCTGTAAATAAGACGAGGAAGACTCTGTAGCACCTTAGAGACTAACCAGTTTATTTCAGCATAAGCTTTTGTTGGCTATAGCCCACTTCATCGGATGCATAGAATGGAACAGAAGTAAGATGCATTTATTCACACAGAAAGAAAGAAAAAAAAAGTTATACATTAGTATACCAATTCTAAGAGGCTGTTTAATTTGGATGGGCCATTATCGGCAGGAGAAAAAAATACCTTTTGAAATGGATCTCTGTGTTGGGCAGGACATAACAACTATTGAAGGTAAATTAGCTAGGGAAATGCAATCAATTAGTGTAATGAGAGAACCATTTGCAAGTTCTATTTAGCCCTTTGTTTATTGTGTCCAATTTGAAAATTAATTCCAGTTCCTCAGTTTCTCGTTGGAGTCTAACTTCCAAAACAGACTGATAATGGCCCATCCAAATTAAACAGCCTCTCAGAATTGGTACGCTAATGTACAACTTTTTTTTTCTTTTGCTTTCTGTGTGTATAAATGCATCTTAGTTCTGTTCCATTCTATGCATCCGATGAAGTGGGCTATAGCCCATGAAAGCTTATGCTGAAATAAACTGGCTAGTCTCTAAGGTGCTACAAAGTCTTCCTCGTCTTATTTAGTCAATAAAACAGTAACAATATCTGTGGATGAAATACATTATGGACACATATTGTGTTAACAGGTATAGTCTCAATAACAGAAGCTCTAACAAAACAAAAACAGAGCTTGCACCTCCTGCAGCCTAATTCAAACCAGGCATATATTAAATGTATGAGTAGTGAGTATATAAATGTCTTATAAACAGAAAATAAAAATAAACCTCAGAAGTCTGCTGTGCTTTATGAAAATTATTCAAATTGAACCATTCGAGAGTGAGGGTAAATCTGCTTACCCATCACTTGCAGCTCAAGTTGTAAAATATATATTTATTATTTGAATCAAAAAGTTCAGCAAGATTATACTGAAAATAATAATAATAAATGATCCATAAAAGATTTGAAAAGTGACATGATTTTAGTTTGGATAGCTTTTCAAATTGTTTCCTGTTTTGCAGTTCCCACACTTGCAGAAATCCTATTGAAGTCATTGGGAATCTTGCTGGGATAGGGACTGTAGAATCAGTCTCTCTAGCTCGATTCAGTAAGATACTTAAGCATATGCTTCAATTGGTCTAATGACATGCTTAAAGTTATACATATGCTTAATTACACTGCATTGGTTGTCAGCGTTCCAAAGGTATTTCCTTTGATCCTTTTTTCTATATTTATTTTTCAAAGATAAAGGAAAATGTTGCTGATAAATGTCTTACAGTGGATTTTCAAAAGTGCTCAGTATTGGCCTAATTTTCCTCTCACTGATTTCAACTGAAATTTTATCATTGTCTTCAATGGGAGTTGAGTTAGACCAACGCTGAGCCCTTTTGAAAATCTGAAATTTGAAACATTGTCAGACACTAACAAAATGCATAGTTGCTTCTTTCCTGGACACTTTTTCACACATGCAGTAGCACTAAGGATTATTTAAAAGACATGTTATGTTAGTGTTTAATATATTTTAAGTTGACAAAATCTTTTGCCAAAATACATCAAAATTCTTCAAAACCCAATAAAATAGTGTCTGCATGTATATATTTGAATGATTACATCGGCAATCTGTGTTTGAGATTAATACATTCTCCTAGAGCAGTCACTTACTAGAATTACTGCTGTCATCCTTGGTTCCATCGAGAGTTCCATCGGGGTGCATTTGCAAGTAGTAGCCTTGCCTGCAATATAACCTGGTCACTATACCCTTGAGCTGGGGATCTGAAAGACAAACATATTTTGTCACTAGCCTCAAAACTTATTCCAAGACTTATCCCTATTTCTCTCTAAGTAGTACTAAACAGGACAATATCTATTAGAACTGAAGAAAGAAAATTTCTTCTATCAGAATTTTACCACACCAATTTTATGTCCTCTTATCTCCTGCAAACATTATTGATGGTAATTGACAGAGATAAAAAGAGCTGAACTACTGTATGAAAAACTATATTAGCCCCTGCAAAGACTTTTCAGATGGAAATTAAAAATAATTTAAAGAGCCTCATTGAAAATATTTAAGGAAAAAATCATTTTTAAAAACCCTGTTCATATTTCAAATAATTTAGATTTAATTACTATATTTCATTGGTCACTCTTAGGGACACTCATGTGAAAAACTGCCTTTGTTGTTTAGAGTTCATCTGGGGTTTTTTTGTTTGTTTGTTTGGGTTTTTTTCCAATTTATTCCCTACCTGAAGTGGCACATTGTTTTGTGTAATATTTAATAATAATTGAATGTGGATGGTACCGAAGTGCTTTATAAACTAATAAACAAGTATCACTAAAATCCCCAGCTCTGAAAAATTCCCATGTCTACAGCAGGACATAAGAGTTCTTCACTAGCAACAGCATTTAAGAGGAGAACTGAAAAATATCTTACCCAGTTAAATGTAAATGGGGAATTTTAAAGGGTTAAGTGTATTCTCCCTACATTGGAATTTGGCTAGGGCACCAGGCTTAACACGTCTACTTTCATGAGAATTGTCACTGGATTGATTAAGGACCACAGCGCTTCAGCTTTATGCTTTGTCTCAAAGATGATGCCTCATCATCATCCATAACACCGTGCTGGCAAATTAGTTCAATCCTCCAAGGGAAGAATGCCACGTTCCTTAAATGTCTCTCATCAAAATACAAAATAGACCCAACTCTGCCTAACAAATTAGATACGACTGGCTAGCAACCTGTGGGGATACAGCCATAATTTTGTGTTTATGATATTATGTTCATCTCCATAATGATTAATATCAGAAAGATTTTATTAGAACTTCAGATGAGTAATAAGTAGGATGACTAGATAAAATCTTAAGGAATATAGATCCTGTTTTCACGCAAATACTCTTATATAGGGCCAGATTGTGAACCCCTTACTCATCCTGATGAATTTGTTACTCTCATGAGTAATCTCACTGACGTCAATAGGATTACTTGCAATATGGGCAAGGAGTTCAACAGCTTGGCCCTTAATGAATAAGGAGATTGGAATATGGAAAATAGTGTCATATAAACAGAATTATTCCTAAATAGAATGTTTACAAAGTTTCCCAAAAGGGGTCATCTAGTATTGAAGTATCTACAAAAAATCATTAGTTTTTAAGGTTTTTTGAAATGTATTTGCTATTCATAAAATGTGTAACAAGTCATTCTTTAAACAAACAGAACCATTTCAATTTACTTCTTTCCATTTTACACTGTAAACTGTAAATATTCCAGAGGCTTTTATAAAAAAGACTACAGTACGAAAATGTTCAAAGTATTATGAAATATAAGCAAATGTTCTCCATATACATCATATTAGTCAGTCTTGCAAACCTAGCTTTTCATGAGTGACTCATAACTGGACTATTTGTATAACGATTATTTATGTCAGCAAGGCTTGCAGAACCCTTAGATAGGAAGAGTTTGACAAGTCTTCTAAAAGTACTGGAGTATACTATCTTCCTTGAACTACTATCTTAATCAACAAAATCTGGATACTGAAAAACATTTTAACCACTCAAAAAAAAAAGTACTGATTAGACAGGCATTACACATATGTAACAATGTTATTTTTATATGTTTCTAAATTGATAAATTTAAAATTAATAAATCATTCTTAATACATATTAAAACTGCCAATATTGCGAGGATCAATAAGGAAATATTTAAAGCTAACTTGTTTGACAAATTCATGAAGCATTTCAAGAGAAGAAAAAAAGGAGAAAATATAATGTTAGTAAAGACATAGGTAGTTATATCTATGATCAAAGCTGAAACGAATGCAAATAAGCTTTCAGCTAAATGGAAAAGGTGCCATTTTTAATTTAATATAATCACTGTCTCCCAAGAAGGCTCAATTAAAGTCAATCATTATCAGAAACTGTTTACATCTAATGTGCTGATTGACAAAGTTGAAAATTAGAGTAGACCATCAAAATTAGACTTTAATCACCTTTTTAAAGGCAATTTTCTTAGCTACTTAAAAAAATAAACTCAACTTACCTTTTAAAAAAAAACAATTGTATTGTTGGTCTTTTATTTTAAACTATCTCTGGTTTATTAGCTATACAAAATTACATGTGAGTGAAAATAAACTCATGAGTGAACATAAGTTAAGACACAAATTTGGGGTGGAGCTTGTGTGCTATGTTGCAGTTCTTTTTCATATAGCATTTTCTTGCCAAAACTCAAATACTGCCACGTAATGGCAATAAAGCAAGCCACATTCTTTATTAGTAGCCTAGACATTGCATGTAGTGTGCATTAGTAGGCTAGAAATGTATGAGTTGCATGAGTTGTGAATTCTTTCAGCGATCAAAGATATATTCTAACCTGGGCAATTGTTAAGTGAGTATGACTCCTTCATTTTAAGTTTAATTTTTAAAAATATTGGAATTGATTTACATAAAACATATGCTTCCATTATGAAAAGTTGTTCTTATAAGACAGAGAAAATAATGGAAGAAAAAGGATATAAAACCTTCTTATTACAATTGTCTGTACTATCAACAAAATCTTTATTTTTAATTTTCCTTTTATCTCTAGATTCTTAGGACCCCTTCTCCCACTCCCTTCATGCTCCACAAACCTAGGTGTTCTACAAAAAGTTTAATTTCAATTTTCCCATTGGAAAATTATGCCAAAAAGCTCTTTCCCCCCTTAGAAAATTTCAATCTCAGCAAAACTCTTTTTGAATAAGAAAATGTTTAGTTCAAAATATTTTTGACCAGCCCTAAATAGTAATACTCAGTACTTGTTTATTGTAACACTCTAGACCTTCAAAGCACTGTAGAAATATGAATTAATTAGTTAAAGGAGTTGCTCAATTAATTGGTAATGAGAAACAAAGCCTTTCATCTTTGTGTTATCAGCCCAGATAGTGAGCAAGGCTATTCATATCTGAGGGGTGTGTGAAATGATTTGTTAATCTCAGTCTAGTTCACAACGAGCAAGTGTTCACCTCACAAAAATTATGAAAATTAATCTCACGGTCAGGATCTTTAGCAAAGAGATGTAGGAAGGACAGGGCAGGGACGCTGAATCTTACCCTTGCAAATATATAGATGGCCTTCCTGAACACAACAGAGACACATTGACAGAGAAACCTATTACTGCCTGTATTATTGCTGTTCTCTGGCTAAACAGCAGACTTCATTCTCTAGGAGTTTCAGTCTGGTACCTTCCACAGGCACTACAGTCATTTAAAAAAATATTAGAGAAAGTACAAGTCTGTTCAGCTTCAGAATGCTTCAGAACCAGTCCCCAAGGAGCTTACAGGATGTACAATTTGTTGTTTTATGCTCTTTCAGAAGAAATAGTTGCCTAATAAGAATGGGACACAGAGTACTGCTAAAGGACTGGTGTTTATTACCTGTGCACACTCACATGAGTGTGTGAGAGTTATAAAAGGTTATACTATATCCAAGTAATATGATAGACATCAGAATTAATGGACTGCAGCAGCTACAATCCATCATACTTCCCCTCACTCCCCTGCCCTTTGCTCCCGCCTAAAGCAAACACACATAAAAAACAATATCCACCAAGACCAACCACATAGAAATACAGTCAATGAAACACACAGATGAAGGTGGTGAGGGTAGATGACCTCAACTACTATAATTTTTATCATGTCCTGTGCAATTTCTTTTCTTAAAGCCCTATCCCCTTGTGTCAGATGAGTGAGAATTTCAGCTTACATTTAAACAAAAAAAGATTCTAGCTTTCATGACTGTGCAGAAAAACTTGAAAAGATGAATCCTAACAGCTATTTAAAAAAGCCCCAGAGGACATATTTAAAATAGCTATTTTTAAAAATATGATTTTGGTGGCTTGTCTTAATATGATTTTTCAACATTTGCAACTGGTAATATTGTGACTCCCCCAATAAATGAGGGAATTATTCTGACTTTTCTTGGATGTCTCTCAGTACTATCTTTGAAATTCAATGAAATTTTTAATTACTCAGCCCCTTCATCTCAAAACTGTTACTTCTACCATGGCCCATGTGATACCCTAGGTGATTCTGCCACTTGGAGACTGTTTAATATTCTTCATTGTTTGTGATACTGATTGCAGCATTCTTGGGGTCCTCAAGAAAGAAAAGGTGAGTATCCTCTTTGTTTTGGTTTTTTCATGTCTTCTCGTCTTACAGCAGGGCTGACTGTCAGGTGCCACAAGTGTCAAACCCAGGCCACAAGGGCTGCCAAGTGGGAGCATTATTCTGTGCACCACTGAGCTGCAAGGGCTAGAGAGAGAACTGCTGGTGAGAAGCTATACTCGCTGACTCACCAGGGTCTGATGACGGACACCAGACTGCTGATTGGACACCGCCAGGTAGAAGTCTTCTTGTTCCTGTCCCATTCCTTGTCTGAGCAACTAGTTGCTAGGCCTGTTGCTGCTCAGACTTCCAAGACCACGTCCCTGTTTCCTCACCTGGTTCCTGCTGCCACGCCTCATCCATGCTTCTGCTTCCTCACCCTGACCCCACAGTTGCTGATTCTGGGTTGACCTTTGGTGTGACTTCTGCCTCTGTCTCTGGTTTGATCCCTTAACATGACTTCCGACTCTGACCCCAGAGTTTCCCCTGGGATGATCACAGCCCTGACTCTACTCCTGGGTCCAACAACTAGATCAGACAGTCCATGTTATGAGTCCTGACAGCTTGCTCAGACCACCCTGGTCTCAGATTTGAGCCCCCGGACTAAATATAGAGTCTGCCAGGGCTTTCACCAATCATTGCTCCAGGGCCTTGACAGACTGCAGGAGCAGATCACTGTCCTCGAGGTGGAAAACCAACAACCATGGGACCCAAGTACGACCGCTTCAAACAGGAAATCATTCCTTGAAGGAGCAAGCTACAGCACTCATAGCGGTTGTGGGTAACCATTCTGCTTCTCTTATGACACACACTAGGGTGACCTGCCCCAGAGTTCCTTTGCTCGACAGATATGATGGTACCTTCAGTAAGTTTCGTGAGTTCATTATCTAGTCCAGGCTTCTGTTTATGCTCCAGCCTCAGACTTATGTTACAGATTAAATTCAGGTGGGGCTAGTATTGAGCTTCCTTATCTGGAAGGCCTTGGTATAGGCCTTTCCCTTTTTAGAACAGAATCACTTGGTACTGACCAACTGGGACTCATTTATGATGTCCCACATCTTCCTGTGAAATACCAAGACTATCACAACATCTTTGAAAAACGGAAAGCAGACTCATTACCTCCACATCGTTTTTATGATTGCCCCATTGACCTTCAGCCCGGAGCCAACATTCCATTCGGGCATATATATTCTATTTCTGAACTGGAGCGAGCAGCATTAAAGGCGTACTGCCAGGAGAACCTAGCTAAAGATTTTATCCACAGCTTCACTTTCTCCTGAGGCACCTTGACACTTTTTGTGAAGAAGAAAGATTGCTCTTAGATTTTGAGTAGACTACAGGGTACTGAACCAAATATCTATACATCAGTGATACTCAGACTGAGGCTTGTGAGCCACAAGTGGCTCTTCAGCATGTCTCCTGTGGCTCTTTGCAGCACATGATATTAAAACACAGTGTGATCTAATTATTAACCAATCCTCGTGCTTTTACTATGCTGTTAACCAACTGTAGTTGATAAAATAATATTATTTGGTAAGGCATTTTGCAGAAGACACAATAAAGAGCCACTTTCGGGGGAAGGGGTGCTCCATCCTGTAAGCAGGCAATGTACTCATAGACCCTCAGAAATATTTGCAACTCAGGATTGAGCTGAATCCTAGAGCGTGAGACAGATCCAGAGATTCATGGGATTTGCCAACTATTACAGGAGATTTACTACAAACTTTTCAAAGGTCACAGCTCCTATAACTGCCATCCTCTGCAAACCATCAAGGTATCATGTCCCCTGGAGTCCCACCAGGCCTTTGGACACCTGAAGATAGCTTTCACATCTGTCCAGTCCTGGTCCTGAATCATCCTTTGTCCTTCAGGCTGACACCTCTAATGTAGCTATCCGGGCAATACTATCCCAAGCAACATAACACAAGATGTATCCATGCACATATTTTTCACAAAACCTCCCCCCAGTCAAATGCAATTCTGAAATAGAAAAAGGAGTTACTCACATTCAGGACTGGATTGTGGACTTGGCATCACTACATTGAAGTGATCAAACACCTCATCCTACTCTTAACCGACTGTAAGAATTGAGTATCAAAGGGGTAGCCATGTTAGTCTGGATCTGCAAAAGTGATATAATCCTGTGGCATCTTATAGACTAATAGACGTATTGGAGTATAGGTTTTCGTGGGTGAATACCCTCTTTATCAGATGCATCTGACGAAGTGGGTATTCACCCACAAAAGCTTATGCTCCAATATGTCTGTTAGTCTATAAAATGCCACAGGACTCTGTCACTTTTGTAAGAATCTAGAATACCTATAATCTGCCTAGGTGCTGAAACAGGGACAGTTGTATTGGGCCTTATTCTTCTTGAGATTCAATTTCACAATCATGTATTGTTCAGACAAGAATGACCAAGCTGGGGTCTTCATAAAAAGGGGAATACTATACAAAACTCACTAATGCCAAAGAACCACACCAGGCAAATTAAAACTACACCATGTTGTTTGAGTCCGTAGTCTCAGACTTCCTTACCATGCTTCCAGTTGCTTTCAATAATGATCCCTTCCTTAAACTAATAACTTCATCCAAGGAAGGTCTCCACAGTATAACCAAATGCCACTATTCTTAAGTCAATAACCTTCTTTACATCTTATAGACTTAGTCTATAAGGTGCTACAAGACTCTTTGTCGCATCTAGCTAAAATTACTCTTTCAAGCTGGGTCAGAAAGGGGCAGTACTTGACCTTTATTTCAAATGTTTCTTCCTGCATCTCATTGCTTTCACTCTTTATAGGGACTTTTGAAAGCATGTATAACATAAGAAGCTCTTGACTTGGCCTCTCTCACACACTTAGCACTTCTGCAATTTCATAATCATTTTTTGACATCTAGGCTGTACTATGCAAAATTATTTCTGTAGTATGGCTTCTAACTGTTTATGGTCTACTTCTGCCTTGACTGATTTCTGCACATACACATATTAATGAAACCACTCACAGTTAAAACACTCTTGGCAGTATTTGTTTTTATCCAATCTGAATATTGTTCTACTGTGTGTTAGTCAATGTTTTGGAAGCATTTACCACTGGGTGATCCTTTTGCAGAGGGACAGCTTGAAACTCCTGTGAGCTTGCATTGACAAATTCTAGGATCTTTGCTAGTCTTTAAATATTTCAGTAAAGATGCTTCTGTGACAACTCTTTTTTTAATTCCCAAAAGCTTTTATCTTGTCAAGTATGCTAGTGCCATTCTGTGCGGTAGTGAATGGCACACTAACATTACACTGTCTGTCATTATGAAGTGGTCTTTTTGGCCTTTCATTTAGGAAGACAAGGGAAATGAGTTCCTTGTGCTTCTGTGGAAGGTCCTAACTGAGAAAAAGTCAGCCATGATGGGAAAGAAAATTGTTCAAGGGAGATTTCTCCCAGACTAAGACAGTGGCTTGCTAGTTAAGACATAGCCACTAGAAAGCATAATTTGTGTTTTGCCTATAACTTTCTATCTTCATTCCTTATTCTTGAATTCACTTAATCCTATGTATATTATGTTAATAAATTTGTTTTTATTTTTACTTTTTATATTTTTATCTTTGAGAGTTGTGTTTGAAGGGAAGGGAAAAATTAATAAGCTTTAATGTGCTTTTGTCTCTTGAAAGGAGTAAATAAACCTTATTATTTCTCTAAAATAGTTCAGGAGGCAAAGGCCACTGGAAATAGAATTGCCCAAGCAGGGGGAAGCCAGATCAGGGAAATCTGCGTTCATGGCAGTTTTCCTAGAAGTTACTGTTCAAATTCTTATTCAGCTAGAAGGGATCAGTGGAGACAGAATCTCCACCAATAAATGGTGCTGTATATTTATCTTAGTTTTAAATTGTTGTCTTGTATGTTACAATGTTGTTGCATCTGATCTGTGGGGGTTTAGCAGGAAGTCTAGTCCTGCCTGTGTGTCCTGGTTAGTTAGCCCTTGGTATGGTCCAATAAATCCTTTGATTTCTGTTAGTTAGTATTAACTGGATTTTGAAGTCTAGACATGATCTCTTCAACTGTTCTGATGGAACACTACTTGCATTTGATGACCTTAGACAAATTTTTCAGTCTATACACGTTTAACTTATTATTTTAACCATATTGTTAACCCAGTCAGCTGGTGTCTGAATTTTCTCAAGAACATCTAATTTTACCATTTGGTAATGTTCAGTTTTTACTTTGTGTCTCAGTGCTAACGGGACTTTATATAGTGTATGAATTTTTAGTGGGAGACTGGTTTCTATATTGACGTGATATATTATCTTAATACACTCCAGGCCTTTAACTATCTCATCAAATTCTCTAAGAATATTTTTGTATCCTATTGAAAAGACAAGTTATACACCTCATTTGATTATTTGCATTTGCAAACTGTTCCTTCAACCCAAGCTCACAAAAGATTTCCCATTCCACTGTTTTATATTCTTATGAGTAGTATCTGCCTCTATACAGTCGTGACAGTACTGCGGTGTTACACAAGTTCTTTTTGTACCTATTATATGAGACAGTCACTCATTTGTATTTGATTATGTTGCACTTGTCTCCAGTATTTATTATGAAATCCACTTTCTGTTCATATATTTCCAATGTCACTCTGTAAACATTAAGAGATCCAAAGAATTGTGTTTCTGCGCCATCATTATCATCAGTGCTTCCAGCTCTATATTGATGAGATGTATTTTGCTTTTGTATTCTTTTGCAATTTGTATTGAAGATGCCACACTTTTGCAAAATGTGTGTTTTTGTTGCATACATGACATCAAACCCCTTGTGTTAGCATCTTTTCATTTATTGCAAACAAATCTGATCTCTGCCATTTGTTTTGTATTGTGTCTTTGTCTTATTATGCATTTCTAATTAGGTGCACTCCACTTCTTGTAAAACACACATTTTGGCAAGCACAATTTTCATTAGCTAACTATTGTTTGAAAATCAAGGTTGTCCCCCCTCCACCCACAATGTCCTTGCTTTCACCAGTCTATGAATTATACCACAAATACTTTTGTTTCTAATTAAATCTGTCTGTTAATGTTTCATATTCACATGATTTTGCTTTATTAGACAGGTCTGTAAGCTAATGATCAGGGGTGTCATTTCACAGCTAGTTGTTGTTTTTTTTATTTAAAGAAATGTGCCTTTCTCAAATTAATTCTTGCATGGATCAGTGTTCTTTAATTTTTAGTATTTGGTTTGTCTACCAGATTGCATCCCTCTTCCTGTTCCCATTTGTTTGTATTTTAGTTCTTCAGTGCTCTGAGCTTGCCAACATGTAGCACTGTGGCGGATTGTATGGTAGCTGATTCTCTTCAATAGTACTAGCTTCTAAGATAATTTGCAACCTCTTCCAGTTCTGTCATTTCCCCCTTCAGACTGTGGTATTCAAGTACCTTTATTTGTTCAATCTTCACTTCTTCAGTACCCAACTTATTATGACCCCAATATAATAAGAGTATGAGGCACAGCGATCCTGGGAAGAGTCTGGTCTTTATTTCCTGGTTCCGGTCAGATGACACAGATCAAGATTATATAAAAGATACAACTATTATTTGGCAGAGGTCAGCATCCACTAACTCCAACAGCCCCGGTACAAGTTGCATTCACTTTGTCCTATCTCAAAATGAATGCACATGCATTGGTTTAACTCCTCCTTTTACAACATAACTGTTTACATTGTACCAGCTTTACCATTCCTTTTTTAAAAAAAAATAAATAAAAAAAAAATAAATGGAGATATACCAATCTCCTAGAACTGGAAAGACCTTGAAGGTCATCGAGTCATCATTAACTTTTGTTTGTTTTCTCGTTTATACACAGACAGAAAAAGTGTACTGTAGAATTAATCTTGTTATCATAAACATGTTCCAATATGCTGGTTGGAAGTTCAGGATGAATACATTGCATCTATTTTTATGTTTGTGTCCACTGAAACAACCGTTGTTGTATTTAGTTAACCTAAATTACTGTTAATATGAAGCTATGTAAAAATTCTAATAATATTCATAAAATATTTGGTGTTTCTCTTTACGACATAATGTAGTATCATTGTTTGGGTTTTGGGCACATCTTCATTGTTTTGCAGTACTTGCCACCTGGCTTGCTTTCAGTGAAAGAGTAGACTCAAATTTATTTCACTCACATCCAAAAAGTACTAAGACATCACAAGGTGACAGACTATTACCATCTACCTATATGTACAAAATTTGACTAATGTGTGATCTTTTGAATCAGTAAATGGCTTTTAAGAATATGATTTTCTCTGGAGCTGTCACTGAAAATGGAAAGTACAATAGGATGGAAATAAATGACCTTTTCAAATTTTAACTGCATACATTTCACATAATAGCTAACCGACTAAAGAAAGAATTGAGTTGATTCTCTCTTCTCTGGAAATCTTCATTTTGAGAATAAAATGGTGAAACCCTTTGTATGTTCAACCTAGTTTATTTGTCTCCTTGCATATTGCACCACAAAGTAAAGCTATATTTGAATTCAGTCCATATTTCTTTCACAATTTCCCTTAGAATTTTAATTTGGAAAGCACCTGAAAAAAGCCATAGATAACAAAGCATTCCAGATTATCAAAGCATGGCTGAGTGGAAAAAGAATAGCAGCTTAATTTGCAATGCTAAATATTAAGTTTTGAACCACAGCCAATTTTTTATTGTTGTATTCAGGAAGCTTCTTCTATAATACATAGTGGCAGGGGTCCTTAACTTGTTATTAAGTTCATTTACTCCTTGCCAGAATACATAAAAGCATATGAAATGAAATGAAGTGTATTCTTTCTGTTTAGATATGCAGCAGCATCACTCTGAAATGCTGCTGTAACATTCATAGAATGTAGTCCATTATATTTACTCCTATTTCTTGTTAATGTCAATTGCACAAAATATTGAAAGAAACCATTTTCATTACTTTTAAGAAAAACAGGGCAGACAAACAGAAAAATTGCACTGTCAATGAACTGACACAAAGGAAATTTTATCTGTTTCCAAAGTGATTAACTAGGAACTGCAATATATGTCACACACACACACACACACACACACACACACAATGCAGCAAATAGGCTCAAAATAAATGTTTTATTGACAGGTCAAAAGGCTTTACTGATCTCCCATGCAGCAATCTCCAAAAATCCAACAATAGTCTTCATTTCCTTTTGCCACCACCATATAAAAAGCAGTCACTCAAGAAGTATATTGGAATTTACAAAATACTCACAAAAACATTATACCCAAAACTGTCATTTACACATTAGTTGGGGTGAATGAATTGATTAATGCAGTTTAAAAACATAAAAATCAAAGATATGTTTGCCCACAGAACTACTGATCATATTGTCAGCCTACGGATTTGTTTAAGGAAGCAGCATTTTTACCATTTGTTCAATTTAACCTAAAGTCACAGTTCACACAAAAATAAACTGATGGGTGTATACTTCTTTATACTTTTATTCTCTTGTAATAAAAATTGTTTGATAATTTGAAAAGAAAAACAGAACTCAAAGGAAACATTTGAAAGGAACAAGAAAATTTATAAAATAGATTTCTGAATGCTTTTCATTTACTGTAAAACATTGCCTTCTATATCATGTTACAATATATATATATATATATTCATATGCTATAGTAGCATCTGGTGTCTACAAAGTTTTTCTTTATATCTGATAGAGAATGTATACTATGTAAAATGTATACTATATAAAACATGGGTTGGAATAACAACTTCAGAACTTAATAAATGCCATATATGTGTGTGTGCATGTGTACACACACACGTCATCTGAGTATATAGAAATTTATGTGACAACATTTAACTATTATGTTTCTGCATAAATCCTGGCTGCCTTCACATACACAAATATATGGACACCCTCCAGACAGATAGTTAGATCTGTTTACAAAGATCAGATGATCTTAATGCCACACACCATTAAACACAAAGTGAATTTCAGCCCAATTCATGATGGAGCAGTATTCCTGGAAATCATGAAGTGGGCTCCAGAATACACTCTAGGGACACCAGGTTAATGTATAGTGATAATTCATTACCCCAAAGATTATAAACGCAGCCATTCTTTCCATTTTTATTATTATTATTTTTTATTTGTTAAGAACCAATAATTTCCTTGGTGTGGAATAAATCATGAAGACATGGTCCTGGCTCAAAGGTCTTAGCTAAGCATTGTTAATATAATTTAATTTATGTTAAAATATAAAAAAATGAACGTAATATTTTTATTTAACAAACTGAGTAGGAATAAAGGAGTACATTGGCATGAATTCATATGTAGGGAATGGCAATATTTGGGTTAGAAATAATTATATAGCATAGTCCTATAAGTAAGTGTATATATGTTAACATTTGTAATTCTTTCATGCTTTTTATTGCATTCCTATGCTCTTTCTGAAAGGATTATAATTTTCATGTTAATCTCTGGATTTCCTGTAAAGTGTGAAAGAAGAAAGAGATGGTATCAGGGATACAAGACTGGCAAAAGGCCTCTTGAAGTCCTCCATTAACTTTTTTGGCAGATCTTAAAGTCCTAAGAAATAGGTTACTTACTAATAATGGAACTAGGAGATCAAATCAGACTATTTTAGTACCTCTAGTTCTTCGACATTTGCAAATGGGATGGCGGGGTTATTTTGCGGGGACTAACAAGGACCTAACTGGAGAAGTAACAGACTGATTTGTAACATACTTTCTTTCTGGTGGTTCGTACTGTGAATGTCTATTTGTGTACCTGTAAAAATTTGGGGCTATGGGGGGGGCACAGGTGGAAGAAGATGATCAAAAGAATGTGTTGCTGTTTTGCTTTTGTAAGGCAAAGTCCCCCTTGAGATCTCGCTGTGAGAAAGAAACAGAGCTCATCCACTCTCATTAAGGAATACACATGCCTCATAAATCATGGTATCAAAGTCAGCTGACTGACCCAATTGCCATCGACCAAGGAGGTTGGAGACATCCAGATACTTTGAGAAGTGCCTTGCCAATTCTTTTTACACAACTTTAACCAAAAATGGAAGATTAGATACTAATAAGCACATGGATTTTGAGTGTCAGGAAATGTATTTTGAACCATGGCTGAGTTCTTACCACTTTCAAAGCAAATGACATTATGTCTTCCTTAAAGAAGGCATCCTCTTGTCTACCATATAATAGCAGATGTTGGTGCTTTGCAGGATAGCTTCCAGTTAGAGGAAAAGTCAGTGATACAGAATGTGAGTTTATTCTTAGTGCAACTTACTCATTCTGCACTCAGTATTGTCAACCCCAACAGTTCAAAAACAGCTCACCCTCCAGATGTATCAATGATCCAAAGCCTTTGCAATCAACCCATTCTCCTTGGTCTCTACTCTCACATCACCCTACAATAGCTATCAAAGATGCAGGTCCAATCCTGAGAAAATATAAAACTGATAAACTGAACAAAAATGCCCCGCAATTTCTACCTTCAGTTAAAGAAGGGAACCTCCCTATTAATTCTGTAACTACGACCCTGAGCCTTTCAAACCTTGTGTCCTACACCAGCCACCTAACCCAGAGACACTCACTCTCAAGTAGACACAGAGCTACCAAGGTCAGGGGAAAAGTAAGAGCTACAAAATGCCTCAGCCACTTGTGGGTCTACCATATCTGTGCCTGTCTTTCCTCCCTGTACAAACTGGGGTTATTTAAGTTAGGCAGCACCCAAACTTATTTTTAAGCACTCAAACGAACAGCCTTGTTTTCAGAGGTTCTAAGTGTCCAAGGGCTCAGCACCTGTGAAAGGCAGGTGAACTATTTAGATGCCTAACTGGGGATTTAGGCACCCACACTGGAACACATTGTCACATATATTTAATATTTGTACTGTATTGCACTACCAACATCATCAATTTGCATTGCAGGAGTACCTAGAGGCCAGAGTCAGAAATCAGGGCTCCACTGTGGAAGACACTGACTGAATGTACTTCCAGAGAATAACTCATATTCTCCAAGAATCAGAGAGGTAGCCGTGTTAGTCTGGAATAGCAGAGGTAACAAAGTCCTGTGGCACCTTAAAGACTAACTATAATTATGCTTCAAAACTTTATAGTTAGTCTTTAAGGTGCCACAGGACTTTGTTACCTCTCATATTCTCCAGTGTATACTGATATTAACACACATTAATTCCTATGTTTTACCTGCATCTTTTTTAAACAGACAAATTATCTATTGTGCAAACCTAGAACAGTAGAGATACTTTCACACTTCCCAATTATCCCCTGGACTTTCACTAGCAATTTCTGTCAATGCCCCGTGACATCCCAATGACAGTACTGGAATTAGTGGGTGCTAGTGAGCAGCTGTAGCAACAGCTGCAAATTTAACACGCTACTGACTTCTTAATGACCAATCACAGACTGAATTTTCCCATCAGCTTTCTATAGCCTATCAATCTTCCCCTTTTTCAAATATAAAGTGCGGAGCAATATTACTCCTTTGGAGTTCAGTTCAGGATATACTGCTGCAAGCCCAAAGTACAGTGCTGAACTCAGACTGACACCCTTCTGATCAGCACAGTAGCACACTGGCATACTTAAAGCACTACGCTGACTCAACATAGTGTAAAAATCATTGTCTGGCCTATTTTCATTTTCATGGTTCATATTGTTCCTATTTGGATTGCTTTATGCACAATGCAATAGTTATTCTACAAGACCTCAACTACAGATGTCACTAATGCTCCAGCTATAATACTGCATATAAACCAACTATATAGTTTAACATTATGTTTACTATACCACATTTATGTCTACCTCATAAATGATGCAATTAAATGTTTATAAGAATAAAGCTTTGAATGAGACAGTAAAAGTGCTAACCCTGAAACAAAAATTCTCAGGCTTAAAACTGGTTGAAAAATAAGATTTTCTTAACCTACAAACTACTGTGGCAGGGTGGGCCTGAGCCAGCCCTGCCGCCCCTTTAAGAAAAAGAAAAAGCCTCTGCTAGCAGCTTCCCTAAGCTAGGGAAGCTGATTATCTAGCAGAGTGCAGCCCTGGGCTAATTAGGGCTACATGGGCTGCAGCTGGTAGCCTCCCCAGAGGATAAGACCCTGGCAGGGAGGAATCCCAGGGTGGTGGAGGAGTGAGAGAGAGAGAGAGAAGGAGATAGAGCGGAGTGCAGGGACATAGAGCGGGGAAGTAGAGCTGAGGCTAGGAGCCTGCAAGAGCTGACTGCTTCCTGAACCCAGCCAGGCTGAGGGCTGGGGCTCAGCTAAACTGTATAGAGCTGTATATATTGGTGGTGGGGTTTGCACTGTATAAATAAAGGACACTGTTGGAAGCTGCAGAGGAGTCTCCTGCCTGTGTTCTAAAGTGGGCGAGAAGCGGATCTCCTACACTACTAAACCAAAACAAAAATTTCCTGGGCAGTAAATCCTGTGTTGCATATAAAGTCCATGTTTCTGGTTCAGAGGTTTTTGATATAGCATTGAATATAGAGTTTCCAAGCGCTTCATGTGCATTATAATAAGATTAGTTAATCTTGCTGAACAATCTTGACATACTATCAGCCAAATTCTAGCTAGTGCTGGAAAGGAGCATTAACGAACACACACACACACACTCTGCCCCCGCCCCGACCCCCCCAGAAACAAAAAGGAGCACATATGATCTGCAAAGCAACAAAAGCATAGGCCTGTAATTTGACTGTGAACAACCTGAAGAACCCCTATACAGTGTGTTCTTTCCCTGAACAGAAATAAATTGCAGGAGGGTTGCGTATAGAGGCCATGGCTAGGCTGGACTGACTATGCAAACAGACATGTAGATAAAGGCTCCTCAGTGAATTTTTTCCCAAAGGCCCTGCAGGGTAGGCTGTTCTTTCTTGTCCTGCAAGAATATCTTTGCCCTGCAAAGCTGTGTGTGTGCACAAGCCAGAATCTGGCTCTTTATACTCAGGGATCACTTCACCCACCACTAAACTGCAGCCATGTTAGGGCATCCACAACCATGACACAGTAGCTCAGCAAAGGAAGTGCTCTTCCTGGGTTTTTCTGTAATTGTTAAACTTAAGAGAAACAAAGCAAATCTTTACTGATAAGGTTGGTTTCAGTGTAAGGGGATTGTTATCCCCTTACTGAAATTCAGTGGGGGTATTTTGATTTGTTTGTTAGCTCCCAAGATCAAAAGGGGAAGCGATGGGAAATCAGGACCCTGAGACTGACTCCCCAGGGGCAATGGGGAGAGGCCAGCACTCCAGGTCAGCCTGAAGGACAGGGCAGGCAGACTAATCAAGGAGTCAGGAGGCCAGGGTGGGTCCCGTCCTCTGTGTGAGCTGGCATTGTTTGGGTCAGACAGAGTGGGGCTGAACTAAGGAGAGAGCAGAGGCCAGAGCTGAGCTGGGGAACAGAGAGGTGCCAGATGCAGAGGGGCCAGCAAAGCAGCCCAGAGAGACAGACCCTGTGCTGGGAGGAGAGCTGCAGCCCCAAAGCCGGAGCACAGCCCAGAGAGAGCAGACCTGCCCTGGGAGCAGCTGCAGGAGCCAGAGAGGCCAGGGAAGCAGCCCACAAAGCAGGTCAGTGCTGGGGGCAGAGACACAGGAGCTGCTTGCAGGGCAGAGCTGTAACAGCCAGAGGGGCCAGACCAACTGTCCAGGGGGCTGGAGGCGGCAGCAGCAGCCGTGTAGAGGCAGAGCGGAGCTGAGACAGAGCAGTGGAACTGTGGCTGGAGCAGTCTAAAGCCTGAGAGCGTGTGGCCAACACCAGAGAAAGTGTCCCAAGTCACAGCATCCCTGCAGCACAGCTGAGAAGGGGACCTACCAGGAATAGACTGTGAACTGTCCTGACCTAGGTAACCACAGCACGGTTTGGGGTTGAGCCCCCCAGGAATCCTGGGCCCAGCCTTGTTGGGGTTACAAGGACTCCACCAGACAGGAGAGTGGAAGGGGAAGGTCACGGAGGCCTCTGGGTAAAGGAAGTGGGAGCGAGGACTCAGATCCTTCCACTAGCGCATTTCACTGGGGTAGTGCAGAAGCCAGGAGAGTTCCCCACAACAGCGGGACTATTCCCCTGCTTACATTAGGGTTTTCCCCTGCAAGCCTTTGTCTCGCCCATGTAGCCCCTCTGACTCAGATGGACACACAACGCCTTTTGTACTACTGGGTTCAAGCTAATGGGACCCTCTTGATTTGGCTGCCAGTCTGGACAGCAGAATAAACCTGGATCTATGTGCAGAATCCTAGAACCTGATAACTTGTCACAAACACCCTGCCTAATATGAAATATAATGACATTTTTAGGTGACCATAATGGTGCCCAATACCAAACTACCAAGACGCCAGAGTTTACACCCCTACTTTCATTAAAGAGTTATGGACTCAGAGGGAAAACTGCTATCTACTGAGTTTCCAAGCACAATCTCCTGCAACACATAGGAGGGTCCAAATTCAGGAATAAACTAATAACTCTGATTAGTCTTTGAGATCTGAAGAAAATCACAGCACATGGTAGCATTTGTATTTCTGGTTTGCATTTGTTTGTGTTTAAAATATAATCAGTTGCAAAAACAGTCTATCATTTTACCAAAAAGCTTTGATACCTTAATCATATGATCATTTACCACATTTTATTATTCAGATTTGAATTGAATCTCAGAGTTAACAGCAATGTAGGAGTACGGCAAAAACCAACCATTTTTTGTTTTGTTTTGTTTTTTTGTGAGGAGATTTTACTCACAAGTGCTAAAGCAAGTGGAAGGATTTTGGTTTGTCTTCAGTGCTAAAAAAAAAAAAAAAAAAAAAGTGTGTGCTTTAACCACAGGCTAACTAATGTGAATTAGCTATCCTAATGTAAAAACACAGTGGAGACAAAGCACTGTAATTGTACCACAAGGTAGATGAGGTCAATCATGGGCATAGTTTTGACCTAGCCAACCATATCACAGTAAAAACTACTAGTGCCTTGTCTCCACTAGGATTTTGCAGCAAATAATCATAGCAAGTTGATTAGTAAAAAACCCACCTCTTGGCAGTCAAGCTGTAACCACTGAAAGAATGTAAATTCAGGGCAGTCATTGAACAAGTATCTAGTATTCAACGCGCACAGCACAACTTCGGTGACGTAATCTGCGTTAGAATTTGGCTGTTAATTGTGCAAAAGTTGCAGTCATTTTCAACTCAAAAGCTTTGAGTATTTAATTGGGAGGGGGCAGGGGAAGGGAAGGAGAGAAAGCCTGCTATTGTAATAAGGTAAATGGATGACAGCAAAAACCAGGCACTGCTTTTACAACAAAGAACAGCCTTATATCTGTGTAACTGAATGACATCTTATAAAAATAAAAACATTCATAGAAACCTACAAAACTTAGAAGACTAATTTTACCTTATATTTAATTATAAATCATCTATGAGCAATTAAAAACCAAATAATTACCTATCCTAAGATGATACATTGGATATTACATGGCAAGTAATGGATTAATATACAGTATGTAAAATGCTAAATGCAGTTACAAGGACATAATTCCATTGAGAAATCTTATATATTTTGATGCTATCCATTTATTATTTTATACCATAAATAGATTCAAGACCTTATTCATGGCATTACTTCAGTTTTATGCTAGTGTAATTTAATTGAAGTGAATCAAGCTACACCATCATGAAACTGGAGTAACACAGTGATGAATCGGAACTGTAATGTGAAAAACCTGTTTAAATACCTAAACACGTAAAACAACGGAAACATTTGTTCATGAAGATAACAGCTTCAGCTATGTTAGAAAAGATTATAATGATTAACATACTGTAAGAATAAAAATGAACATATTTAAATCACTCTCAGCCTCCATTTTATGGTCAATTCTTAAAACTATACCAATAATGGCATTTCTGCTTACTCTACAAACAGAAAATCAAAACCCATAGCACTGATACCAGAATTATGAGTATGTTGTACTACATGATAACAGCTGCATATTTTATACAGCAATTATTCTGCTAAGGGTTTCTGATGATCCAGTAAATGATCACAAGGAAGCTTGAGTGTTTTCCTGGTCAAGTTCACTGAGAAGCTAGCCATAACAGTCTTCAAACTCCTCTTTCCCCAGCCAGTATCCTAGATCCCTTACAATCTACTTTTGCTAGGATGTGGACAAAACAAAGCACTAGTGGCCCTGATAGATCTTTTGCTATCAGTAGATAATGAGCAGACATATATTCTCAAGAATCCCGAATCTCTCTAAACCATTCAATATGATCATCTGTGAGAGATGGCAAAGATCCAAAGAATGCATGAAAATAGTTTGTCTTTCCTGAAGGACCCTTGGAACACATCTTAAAAACTGCACCTCTACCAATGGGAAACTGCACCTCTACCAATGAATCCTTCACCTGTGTAGTTCCACAAGGCTAATTTTCTCCCTGATACTATTTCATATTTATAGGCAGCCATTAAGAGAAATTATGAGAGGTCAAGGGCTCTGTGACAGATACAGCTATTTCCTGCGATACCCTTGAAAAACCTTACTGAATTAAGCTGAAGTGTCTTTGGAGTCCATTGTATTAAATGAAAAGGTTATATATTATTGTGGGCAAGGATTGTATGTAACCAAGGGTTGCCAACCTTCTAATTGCACAAAACTGAAGAACCTTGCCCTGCTTCCTGCCCAGAGGCCCCTGCCCTGCTCCTTCTTTGAGGCCCCACCCTGCTCACTCACTCCCATCTTCATTTCTGGAAAGAAAACAAAGGGCAGACACTGACAGTCTGGGTTGCTGGGAATATCCCAGGGTAGGCAGGGAATGTGCAGCCTGGAAAAACTTCCGTCAGGAGGAAGAGAGAAGTAGGTCTTGTGACAGATCGCCTTCTCACCCCCCTCAGGAACACAGGCAGGAAACCCTTTTTGCTCCAAACAGTGCTCTTTAATTCACAGTGCAGGACACCACCACCAATATATACAGTTTTATACAGTTCACAGCATACAACTCTTGATAGTTCAGCTCTACAGTTTACAGCTCTACAGACTCTATATAGTCCAGCTTAAACATACAGCTCTAAATAGCTCATAACATACAGCTCTGAATAGCTCATAACATACAGCTCTGAATAGCTCATAACATACAGCTCTGAATAGCTCAAACCACCACCACCCCTGGGCTTCCTTCCTGGCAGCCTTATATCCCCCAGAGGAGGCTGCCAGGTGCAACCCATCCAGGTTGATGGCTCTTCAGCCCAGGTGGCTTATTAGCCTTCCTGCAAGGGAGGTTTGCAGAGGGCTTTTCTCCCTCTTAAAGGGGCGGCAGGCTGGGTCAAGCCCACCCTGCCACAGTCTTTACTCAAGAGAGGTGATAGCTGAGAAGCAAGGAACCTAGAGGGGGTGCCATTGATAAAGCACAGAAGGGAAATACAGATGCAAATGCCCTGAACTGTGACTGACTCCACTGCCAACAATAAACTGACTCTCTCCTTCATAATCTACCACGCTGCCACAGGCTTCCAGATAGGCCAGTTTCTGGCCAAAATTTCTAAGAGCTAGAAGCCACAGGGCAGTACTGAGCAGTCAGTTCATGTTGCCAAAACAATCTACAGAACCGATATTTTTCTGGATTCCTTGCTAACACCGAGCTTCCACATCAGCACATTATAAATGTTCTACCATCTCCAACTGGCTAAGAGATACAACCCAACCTCGTGGATGATATCGGGCCTCAGTCATACATATCTTCATCACTTGATGTCTGGATTACAGCAGTGTAGTTTCGTTGCACTTCATAACATATGCCTTGAGAAAACTGAACACAGCAACTTGCTTCCTCAGCAATGCGGATTGCCATAAGCACATGACCATCTTTGTATTCTGCTAAATCTACTGACTCCCAATAAATATCTAACCAAGTGTAGCGGGGTGATATCTGCTCCCTGCCGGCCAGGGCTGGGAGCCTGCCAACTCCCAGGCTGATTGGGAAGCAGACTCAACTGGGAGGCCACGCCCCAAGCACTCAGGCTGTATAAAAGCCTGCGAGGCAGGGGCCTAGAGAGAGGGAGACAGAAGAAGAGAGAGGACAGAGAGAGAGAGAGAGAGAGAGAGGAGAACAGAGGGAGAGAAGTCTCCTCTGGCACTCAGAGGGAGACAGGCATAGCTGCTGGGACTGAGGGAGTAACCAGGGGGGTGCAGGGCTGGGGCTAGGCACCGGGAGCTAGGGAGCTCTAGCCTGAGAGCCCCAGGCGGCAAGACCTGGTAGAAGGCCTCACCCAGGGCTAAGAATAAAGCAGTCTCCTCTGGGAGCAGGGAGAGACAGGCCTCGCTGCTGGGAGCCTAAGATAGGGTACTCAGAGTGAGACAGGGCAGGAGCAAGGCAGCTGGGAGCCGGGAAGCTGCAAAGCTCTAGAGAGAGGGCCCCAGGCTGCCGTGCTTAGCATAGGCCTGACCCACTGGGTACTGGGGTGCGAGAATGCAGCCCCAGGCTGGGTAGAAGCAGCTGGCCAAACCCTTCTTGCCTGTAATGAGCAGCCTGATACTGCAGTCGGCCTCAGTGCATGGGGGCAAATGGTGACTAGCAGAGGCAAAGCCTGAGGCAAGGTAGGGATAGTGGGTGCAGGGTTCCCCAGGGAGGGGAGACCCTAAGACTCGGGGGGTTCTGCAAGGGAGCAGCACCCTCAGTTCGTGGGCACCGGGGTCCGGGAGGGACACGGGGCTGGAGCAAGAGCGGACATCGGCCGGCAGAGGGCGCTCCGGACGCTGGAAAGAACTGATTCCCCAGACGACCAGCGGGAGGCGCCGCCAGGGTGAGTGCCCGCTCGGCTACACCAAGAACTGTCCTCACTTTCCAGGTGCCAAATGTTACCTCAATTTTTAATATAGTGTGAGTATACCTATAACTTCCAATATTACAACCATAAAGAACAATTTACAACAAATTGCCACTGCATAATGGTTTTCTCTCTAAGGGCTATCTCACTCACTAGGATAGCACCAGACTGGTGCTACAGTACCAGCAACAGAAAACAAAATCTAAAAAGGAAGGGTATGCTTATCTCCACACACAGTTGTTATTCCATCACAAATGTATGAAAAATAGTTACCTAGTACAGGCCTTCATGTTATTCTCTCACAATACGGATCCCTAAAATAATTCCAGATTAGGGTGAAACAGTTTAAGTTCTCCTTCTCACACTTTGCAACCATCCCTTAAAATACTAATCTATGCCTCCATACAGAACCATGACTGGATTTTCCAGTTCATCAGAATTATAAATGTCAAACGTAATAAATTACTGTGCCTCGGCACCAGAGGCTTAGTGTATGGAGTAAAGACATTTGAAAATGTAGCCTTGCCAGCAAAACAGCCAAAGACTGGATGCTATCATACTATGACTCAGTTCCACAGAACATCCAATGGATCTTCCACAGGGGAACGATTTAAATTCTATTTCAATCAAGTCTTGTGCCTCATGAGGAGACGACACATAATTAGATCATTAATAGAAAACAACAAAGCTTTCAATCAGTTCCAGCATTTTTCTGCAGCATGCTTGAACAATTTAATGAATTAGCATATCCTTTCCTCCCTCCCCCCCAAAAAACCTCAAAGCCAATGCTAATTTTAAAAGAGTCACCTCTTCTTTTCAAAGTCTACTAGTCCACTTAATCAATACCGCTTTAAAAAGATTCAGACCACTCAGGTCTTTGTTCAGCAATGGATTAAAATAAAAAAGTTGCTCTTCAAAGTGTTATTTTCAGTATGGTGACTGACTACACTTATCATGGCTAATGCTTATCAATTTAGATATATATAATATAAACCAGCATGATAACATACATGGTTGTATCCATGAAATAAAACATTTGTCAGGCCTCCGTTACACTCTACTCACTTCTTATTCTCTGCCAGATCTATGGCTAATGTTTTAAACCTCTGTGCAACTTTCAAACAAACAAGGCGCTTTTGTATATATTTTCTTGAATACCAGTCTAGTACGTTTCTCCCTATATGCAGATGTTTCCACAAAGCTTACACAAGACTAACATGCAGGATGGACAATATTCAGTTCTGGACCGATGACAGAGCCACATAAAAAAATCTATGCACAAGGCGGTACTGGTAATCAGGGGTCCCTGCCTTCTGACCCCAAACTCGATATTTTACAGTCTGTCTGAGAGTGAAATTAGTTCAATTTATGTTTTTGTCCGGAAGATGTACAGTGGGATGTGACAACATGCACATCAAGAAAAATAAACACAAAATAAACTTACTCATAGTTGGGATAAAGTGAAAGTTCAGAGTTCTTTAAGTTTGTTTTCAATACACCTTTATTTTGTTTATAATGAAATTTCAATCTGCTTACAGTGAAGTATAACTCCTGTAAATTAGATTCCATTGAGATAATCACCTAACTGATGTCAGGCACTGAATCACAAGGGAACTATCACTCCCCACAAACCTCCCTACTCAAACTATAGGGGAAGATGTAAATAGCTGACTCCTGATTTTACTAGTTTCTCTTTTCTGGGAGTAATCCATACACTACCAGTATCACAGCTGCTAGACTTTGCTGAAATTCCATGGGAAAGAGTCGGAGATCTTTTGCAAAATAGTACCTCTTCCCATTAATGAAATTAAGTCTTCAAAAATGATATTATGAAAACCAGTCCTCTGATGTGTGTGCTTCATTTTGCTCTATGTCTGAGCATGTGTCTCAGTTAAGGAATATGATTAAAGTTACAGTCACAATGAAAGTTTCAATGAGGTTATAACTAAGTAGCTGACCAATTTTTATAAAGTAAACATGGCCTTGCTGAGCTCCACTGTATTTGAAGAAAGTAAATTGTTTCCTGCACTGGATTGAATAAATGTCTGCTTAAGAAAAATGTGATATATCAAGATGACATGTATGTCTATGTTCAAAGGAAGTTTGTAGAAGAAGTCATTAGCTTCTCACATTTGAAGACATACATTCAAATTCTGTTCAGAACACAACAATCTGAAGTGGGTGGTCTCAACTTAGTACCTAATTCCATTCTAGTATACAATTTAAAAAATAGCAACGTTAGTCTCTTCTCAGAAAAGACTATGTCTGAAAGTGCACAGGATAGATTAGGATTACATCAAATAGACACGGATGTGTGGTAAATTGCTTGCCTACACTATATTGGACTCTGCTTAGTGTTGGTTTCCTGTGTTCATGATCACCACATTCTCCTCAAAGTGTTTCAACAATACAAAAAAGGAAGAACTAATACATTGTAGAAGCTTGGGGAAAACATTTGTATAAAGTCATATTTGCCAAATTTCTACAATTTTATATTAGCATTAAATAACTGAAGTATTTTTTTCTCTTCTTTCCTTTTTTCATTTTCTGTCTCATTTGTGACTGATTATCAAAGCTTCTTTATTCATTTCATTATGAATTTCCAAGGCATCCACCACTTTAGCATTTAGGCATTACACACGTAAGCAATATGATAACATTGCGAGAAGCGGGGAAGAGAAGGATCGCCACCTCATTCTTATGTGTAACCAGATCACTTCCCAGAAGAAGCCTCCCCATTTCTGATTCAATCAATCTGGCATTTTGTAATAACACAAGTTCTTCCATGGGGCTGAATTTTGATGTGAGTTGCTGAATGAATCAGGAAGGACAAGGAGGTGGCAGGCTGGACTAGAGATTCCAAACATCTCCGTAATCAGAAATTGTCATAAACCACACAGCACATGATAGCTAAATTTACTTTCATTTGAGTTCAGTTTTCCTGCCTGTTTCCTGAGCAAATGCTGTCACGTACTGCACAGGCTCTTACCACACATCTTAAAAAACCCTGACCTAATTTACTCCTTTAAGGCTGTTATAAGTGTAAAGTGCTGGAGAGGGTTAATGTTACCTGAAAACAAGTGACGTAAGAGCTTCCCTGCCATGAGAGAGGGAGGGAGGGGTTTTCGAGTTAGTTTCATTTTTGGGCTTGCCATGCAACATGGGCAAGGGTCCGGGAGCTCATCTCTAGCTGTGGAGATGACTCAACTTTCCTTCTTATATTCCTACTTAGCTAACTGTGAGTAATATTTTGATTTTGCATCAAGTCTGTACCTATTGGGGTGTCTCTGTCCATTTCAGATGAGAAGTTAGAGAACTCTAAATTGTAAGCTGTACTGTGCCTATGTTCTATGCTCTTTTCTTTATTAAATCTTTTAGTTAAAAACGTTTGGTTTACTTCCCTTAAGGTTTCCTCTGCTTCCAGGCTGGGAAGACAGGAGGGAGGGGGGAGGTAGGTAAAAGGATCAGCTCAGGGTATAAGCTGAGGAACGGCATCTGTCTCTCTCTCCATTCAAATGAGAAGGAGGAAGGGGGGGAGGTGAAACGGCCTCCAGGTGTCTGGCTTTGGCTCTCAGGGAGGGAGACAGGGTTAGGGTTTTGGGGAGTCTGAGTACCCCAATCCAGGGCCTTGGATATTTACTCAGATGGTGGCAGCCGGGGGGGTGGTGGTCCCCAAAGTCCAGCTGGTAAAGTGTGGGAGCTGGGGGGGGCAGTTAAAATTAGTGGTCTGGCATAAAAGAGTCCCTTTCTCTGTACTCAAGAGCACAGAGACTGGGGTACCCACACTTACAAAAGCCAAAATTTGGACCCCTGAAAAAAACACACACTAGTAAATGGGATCTAAACAGTGTCTGATGGAGTAGAATGCAGAATCATCTCCCATTCAAGATTGTGTAGAGTGCAAGACTCTTGTGCAGTAGTAGCTCTAATACAGTGTTTAAACCACTTATCAACAAATTGTAGTAGAAGCTGCTGCTCCTGTTCACCCCTGTACTGGATTGGGATTTGACCAGTGGATTAGTGTAATTCCCCATTCCACTGACTACTCTTTATACCCATTGGCATGGGAAAACTGTGAAGTACAGTTCAGAGATGCACAGAAAGCATAGAGTCCTCTGCACATCCTCTTCTTTACTTGGCTAGTTCTCCTGCTTTTGAGAACTTCTGTTGCTCTACAACAGCTGGGATGATTTTTTCCTTATTAGGTATCTTTGTTCTCTTTTTCCTCCTTATCGTCTCACACTAACTGAGCTTCTCATTCCCTCGCCCCCCAATTTTCTGCATATATTTCAGGTTGATGAACTTGATATACTGTATATCTCAAACCTAACAGGAGATTTATACTGTGAAAGGTCTTTGTTCAGATGAGTTTCTGTCTGCATCCTGTAAACACTTGCCCATACCGGTATTGCCCTGGCCTCTTCTTTTGTCATTCAGTTTCGCATGCATTCTACAACAATGTGCATTTCCTCACCTTTGGGGGCGAAGCCAGACTTTGAGGCACCTGCTCCCCTACTTGGTGTAAACTTTGCTTGTGCCAATCAGAAGCGAACACAAACAAGTTTTGGGCCCCGTCCCCTATGACATTTTTGTGATGTCATAGTTGGTACTTATGTTTCTGCCTGCCATGTGCAGACAGAGAGAGGAAAACGAATCCCGTGTATCCGTGTATCCTGTGTACCCCACGTAACCGAGCCTGATCACCTCGAAGCCTCTCTCTCAGCTCACGTGTTTCAAATAGAGCTTATACGTTTACCGGTCGTGTTATGCGTTGGTTTGTATTTGTAAGTATCAATTATTACTAAATGCTGCATCTTTGTTTGTAAATATTGTTAGTAGGTATTTTAGTCATTGTGTGTTTTAAGTTTCATTAAGTCTATTAGCTAATCAAAAAACTGCTCCCTTACCCCTTGTAATTTTCCCCAGTAAAACTTCAACTTGATTAATCTTAGTTGTGTGTGCATCTGCAGCTCGCCTCCTGACCCACACTCCCCTTGCATCTCTTACCTATATAGTCTGTTGCCACGTGCAGCCTGGTAAATAACAGGCCTGCAATTTTTCCTCGCCCCTGCGAGTCCGTGGCAATCCACAGTCTTCTTTTGTGATATGCCATGACTAGCAACCTCTATTTTGCTTTGTTGTAAAACTACAACATTCCTTTTCGCTGAACATATAAACTACATGCTAAAGTGATTGTGTTAAACAAGGTTCTTGTTAACTGATAACCTGGAAACAGGCAGAATGCTTAGCCAAAAGAAAAGTAACAGATAATAAAAGACACTAAAAAAACCACACATTTTTTACTTGTGGGTTCCTAACTACACAATCATCAGATGTGCGCCCTCCATGTCACACTTTTTGACAGCCCATCACAGTCCAAGTCTAGGGACTTACAGGTAATCATAAGATCCATTAATTATGCTTAGCATTTGATTGACTGTTTTGTTCTTGACATTTGCAATTTTATTTTTGCTTGGGTGTGTTTCAGTATTTGAAATTGTAGCATCTAGCTAAGTAACTAGCATTATAGAAATTAGTAAAATAGACAGTAAATCCATTTATGTTTTTTTCATTTTTTGAGTACATATAATTTTATAATTATTATATAGTACTCTTCTTCCATGTATCTCCGATAACTAGGTCCCAAACCATTATGGCTTTATAGGTCAATAATACCAGCACCTTGATTTCCAACCAGAAATGGTATTGGCAGCCACTGAAAATCCCACAGCACTATTATGTGCTTCTGACAAGAATTTCTCTTTAATAAGCAGGCCACAATATTCTGCACCAATTGCAGTTTCTGAGTGGTTTCAAGGCATAGCTCTATATAGCATGCTTCCAGCAGTTACTCTTAGGATGGCATGGGCATAGGCATAGATAATTGTGGTCTGGTCTACGTTAGAGTGAGAACACTCTTTACATCTCTGTTAGAGCTCCTAAGGAAATCAACTAAATCTCATGATCAAAAAGTATCAAATGGGGCTTTCAGATCTGAAAGAATCAACATGGACACATTTCTTTATCCAGTGCTAGGAAGAAACCACCTAATGCAAACTCCAGAGTTTCTATTTTATACCATGCCCACAACCTGAATGACCCCAGTCAAGAAAGCCTCAACCTGAGAGTTCCCTACCACCACAATCTCTCAATAGCCTTCCCCAAAACTGTCACCATCAAGAGTTGGTTTATTGAGAAGTGACCTCACATGTTCAAGAACCACTGGCGCACTGCCCCACATAGGGGAACAATGACAACATAAAAAGACAATGGACCCAGTACTTCCCTGCTCTCTTTAATCAGCTAGAAAGGACAAGGGTCCAAATCACATGAAGCTACTCCAGCACCTCTCAAAGCTCAGCAAGGGAAACAGGATAAAACTCAAACAGTAAAGATTAAGGGCTTGGCTACAGTTCAAATTTCAAAGCGCTGCCACGGAAACGCTCCCGCAGCAGCGCTTTGAAGTGCGAGTGTGGCCATGCATGAGTAATCCACCCTGCACAAGGGGATTAGCTCCGAGCGCAGCACGGCTCCCAGCGCTCGGAACGTGTCCACACTAGCGCCTTAAAGCGCTCAGACGTGCTGTGCTTGGGGGTGATTTTTCACACCCCTGAGCCAGCAAGTTAGAGTGCTATAAAGTGCCAGTGAAGCCAAGCCCTTAGAGTTTCTCCCCTAAAGCCACAGTTCTTTGTTTCCATGCCAGTAGACAGTTCAGTCCAAATCTGAGCAATTTCGTTTGAAAAGATAACATGGAAATTTTTCACAGAGAGAAAAACCTCAAGTCAATACCAAATGGACACATCCAGGATTCCCTGAGCTGTCAACGTATCAGACCCATTGTGCAAGACTTCGTAGATATGATGGTGGAAGTGAAAAAAACATTTCTTCACTTCTCACACAGTCCTGCCATATAATATTGTTTAAAAAGCCTGAATGTCACAATGAATTGGACTCAGCATAAGATTTCCACCACCAGAACTTTAACTGTTCCCTTTCTCTCTTCCTCAGTTGCAGGTTTTCTGTGAACTATTTGAGTATACAGACAAAGCACAAATACCTTTCACAGTTGCATACATTTAAGTGGAAATCATATCAACATAACTGCCAAAGGTGCTTGTGTATAAATTACTCAAGATTCAGAAATCAGCAGCGCTGTATATGCTTAGAAATACAGTAAAACCTCCATTTAACGGACTAATTCGGGCGAGGGGGTGTCCGTTAAATGAAAAAGTCCGTTATTTAATAATAAAAAAAAAACAAGCTGTCGGAGCAGCAGCCCGACCACCACAGGGTCAGGGCGGCAGCTCCGCAGCCCGCCCGCTGCCGGGACCCGGGTGGCAGCCGGGAACCATCAGCCAGCCCGCCCCGGTCCGACCCAGGCGGCAGCCAGGAGCTGTCAGCCAGCCCGCCCGGGTCCCAGCTGCTGGGACCTGGGCGGCTGCCGGGAGCTGTCAACCAGCCTGCCCGGGTCTCAGCTGATGGGACCCGGGCGGCAGCCGGGAGCCGGCAGCCAGCCCGCGACAAATGGATTTTGGATGCATCAGACTTGCTTAGAAATTTTGTCCGTTGCATCCAAAGTCCGTTAAATCAAGGTCCGTTAAATCGAGGGTTTACTGTACAACAAAAAGAAACAGAAAGCATTTAAAAACTATTTTTTTGTGAAAACCTGTGTCAAGTTCAGGGCTAGCTGCACCTTTGACTCTTCCTGGTTTTGGAGGGAAGCCCCACATATGTTAGGGGTTGATCTCTTCACCTGTCCTGGGATAGAATTCTGTGATTCTCTCCGTCTTAGATTGGGTTCCCTATATACAGTACCATGCTTTTTTAAGAGGTTTGACTGGGTTTTATTTTAGTGTAGCCATACATGGAGTCACAACTGAATACAAGGTGGAAGAGATTGTTATGCATAGGAAGTTAACAAATATTGCACAAAACCAATTTAAATGTGGTAGGCAATTAACACCTTTGCAACCCTATGACAAAGGAAGGTTAGTGAATTACAGATTGTTGTAATGAGCCATAAATCCAGTATCTTTACTGAGTCCATGATTTTAGGGGTATGCTACACTCCCGCAGCAGTGCTCTGAGCATGGCTCCCAGTGCTCAGAACCTGTCCACACTTTAAAGCGCTCAGACTTGCTGCGCGCAAGGGGGTAATTTTTCACCCCGAGACAGCAAGTTAGAGCGCTATAAAATGTCAACATAGTAGACATTTAGTAGACTCTTAGTATCTAACGAAGTTATGGACTTAAGGCCACAGGCTCATTTTCTGAATGTGCTGTGCAGGTTTCCTTCAAGGACAAGGACGGAGAGGTCAGACACAGAGTGATCTTTTGTGAAAAGCATCAGACCACAGATGATATGGTGTGGTTTTTTTAATCATTTTTCTGGATGAGTTCATGTGTGAGCATAGTGACTGTCTCGTTTCACCCACATAGTTGCTATGGGGGCACTCTGTGCACTAGATGAGATACATCACATGTTGTGATAGGCATGTGTAACACCTATGGATCTTGAATGTGTGTTATGTGAGGTGGAGTATTGATCATGGTAGCAGTGGGGATATGTCTGCAGATTTTGCATCTGCTGTTATGGCAGGGTCTGGTGCCACTTTGAGTTGATAAGCCCTGATCTGTGGGGATCTTGCTTCTGATAATGAGTTTGGCAAGGTTGGGGGTGGGGGGGTTGTTTGAAGGGCAGAAGAGAGGGTTCAGGAAAGATTTATTTCAGGATGTGTCCCTATTGTACATGGGTTGTAATTGTTTAATGATACTCCACATGGGTTTCAGTGTGGGGTGGTGGGAGACAACTAAGGGTATGCAGTCAGTGGGTTTTTCCCTCATATTGAATCAGTTTCTATCAGGGTATTTGGATGGCCCATACCATGATATGATCTACTTCTCTGCTAGAGTGTCCTTGTTCGGTGAATGTGGTTTTAAGTATACTAAGGTGTGTATCCCTGGAAGCACATTCTGTGGTATCTGAATGGCCGTAGACAACAGATTTGTTAGTGTGTTTGGGATGGTTACTGGATCTGTGAAGGTAGGTGTGTGATCCGTGAGTTTCTTGTATACAATTGTCTGTAGGGTTCCATTGTTGAAGGTGATTCTGATGCAGGAGTGTTCTAGAGAGAGTTTGATGAATGGCAGGTGGTTGATGAAGTGGTGGTGGAAGTATATTTTTGTTAGTTCTGATTAATTAAAAGGGGAAAAGTAAAAAAAGAAAATAGAGCAATAAAATAACTTTTTCGTTGTATATTATATTTCCTAGTCATCGGCATATATTGACAATTGTAAACATGGGGACTTTTCTGAACTTCTACAAACAATAAAGAGATAATCCACTAGATAGGCTGAAGACTTCATATAGATGTTCATATAGTAGTCAATAAGACTACTATAGTCAATAAAAGCAACAGATACAGACTAACATGGCTACCCCTCTGATATAGTCAATAAGACATTAGTCAATAAGAACATAAGAACGGCCATACCAAGTTAGACCAAACATCCATCTAGCCCAGTATCCTGTTTTCTGACACTGGTCAATGCCAGGTGTCTCAGAGGGAATAAAGAGAACAGGCAATCATCGAGTGATACATCTTGTCACCCATTTTCAGCTTCTGGCAAACAGAGGCTAGCAAAACCATCCCTTCCCGTCCTGGCTAATAGCCATTGATGGACTTAGCCGCCATGAATTTATCTAATTCTTTTTTTGAACCCTGTTATAGTCTTGGCCTTCACAACATGCTCTGGCAAGTAGTTCCACAAGTTGACTCTGTGATGTATGAAGAAATACTTCCTTATGTTTGTTTTAAACCTGCTGCCTATTAATTTCATTTGGTGACCCCTAGTTCTTGTGTTATGAGAAGAAGTAAATAATATTTCCTTGTTTATTTTCTCCACACTACTAAAAGCTTTATAGAGCTCTACCATATCCGCCCCAGTCATTTCTTTTCCAAGCTGAAAAGTCCCAATCTTATTAATCTCTCCTCATATGGAAGCTGTTCCATACCCCTAATCATTTTTGTTTGCTCATTCTTGTACCTTTACAGTTCCAATATATCTTGGAAAACTAGATAAATATCTGAACTGATGTGGTCAAAATAGTTTCATTTTTGGCAAGGGTTGGGGGGGAGGTTAAACTCCTATGGGGACCTAAGCATCATTCAGAAAACAACCAGAGAGGCAGAACCTCAAAGAATCTATGTCATTGCTACAGACTACTGTTTGCAGCAGACATTTGGAATTCAGGAGTAGAAAAACTCAGTCAGGCTTGAGAAGTCCCTTTTCTCAGACATGTTAAATTCTATTCAGGTTTAGCTGAGTTATACACTGCTAAAAATCACCACTTTCCTTCTTCTGCTTGCATTCTCAGGAAAAATTATAGCACCGTGTCTAAGTAATAACAGAACATGAATATTTTAAAGAGGTAGCCCCATGTCACTCCCAAAGCCTCAACAACCACACTCACAGCAATACCCATTGCACTGGCAGTCCCTGGCGATTGATAAAACAACTGTAGCTGTGGTACACTTTGCAACCTAATTAATTTTCTTTAAAGTTAGGCTTTTGGTATGTGGTTATATATTGTATATACTGTGGCAGGGTGCTGGCCAGGAGTGCCTGAGCCAGCCCTGCGGGCCCTTTAAGAGGGAGCAGAAGCCTCTGCAAACCTCCCTGCAGAGAAGGCTAATTAGCCACCTGGGCTGCAGAGGGCTCAGGTTTGATGAGCTGCACCTGGCAGCCTCCTCAGGGGGATAAAAGCCTCCCAGGCAGGAAGCCCAGGGTGGTGGTGTGGAGGAGTGAGAGACAGAGAAAGGTACAGAGAAGTACAGAGCTGGGATATAGAGCTGAGGTAAAGCAGAGCCTGGTAAAGCTGAACTGTATAGAGTTGTATATTGGTGGTGGGGCTTGCACTGTGAATAAAGAGCACTGTTGGGAGCCACAGAAGAGTCTCCTGCCTGTTTGTGATGTGGGGCGAGAAAGCGATCTGGTACAATACACAGAGAAAGACTATGTGTTTCAAAATACTGCATTACACTATTATTTCACAATGGAAAACATTTTACATTTTAAAGAAATGTCATGCTCTACCATTTATCTAATCTAATTATTGCAATTAAAGGGTCCAATCCTGATTTTTATGTACACCAGTGTAATTCCATTGACTGTAAAGGACCTACTCTTGATATACATCTATAAATAGAGCCTTTGGCGGCCTAATTGGTAGCACATCCAATATCACCTTTTAAGCTTCTTCTCAAGTTGAAGCATCCTCTGCATGTCTGTAGGGACAAGGCTACCTGAGCCCAGTATTGTTCTTTACCCTCTATGGGCCCAGTGTGGGGTTTGTACACCCCATCACAACATCCAAGTGAGAGATTAAATCACAGAGACTAAGGAAATTGTTAAAATACAGCTATTATAGAAAATAGGTGGAGGTGTTCCCCACACACTAGCTGATTTGTTCCAATTGTGTTGAATGATTATAGAAAATCTATTAAAAAGCTAAAACAATACATATAAAGATTATGTGACTGCATGGTCACCATTATACAAAGCTAACCAAAACTTGATCCTGTACACAGAAAGCCTTGTTGGTTGGGTTTTTGTATTTTTCCTTTTTATGTATGACATCCACTGAAATCTTATATCATGCTTTCTGCATCTACTTATTGCAGCCTTATTTTTGTTAGCTTTTGCTTGAAATACTTAACCACATGTTGAATCGCATGTTATTTGGGGTGTCTTGATTTTCTGTAAACCTGGATGACTATGAAAACTTGCATTATAATTCAAAGCAAATGCCAGAATTTTATTCAAGCCATGAAGAGGAGCTTGGTCTAACAGTTAGATCAGTGGATTGGAATCAAGACTCATGGGATCTACTCTTCTCTGCTACTGATTTGCTGAGTGGCTTGACCAAGTTTCTTATGGCTAAATATCAAGTGACCAAGCACAGCTATGTAACTTCACACCAGATGAGCATCTGGCCCAGGGGAGGATCTCCAGTTCCATGGAAAAATCTGTGGGAGGGGAAAATTCCAATAGAAAATCTAAGTTTTGATTCCTCAGATTTTCCTCTCATTTACCAAGTAGGTGGGAATCTAAATTCTCACACTCTGAAGGGAGTGTGGCTTGGAAACTTTACAGAGCCCTAAAGCTCTGCAGGAAAATCAGGTTACTGATTCATGGATTTTGAACTTACAGTGTAGGATCCAGACTCTTCTTGACTTTCCCATTTGCTTCCTCATCACAGCATGGAAAATTACAGAGATTGATATTTAGAAATCCACCTGGTCAGCAAGAGCACAACTTGGGAAGACCACATGCTCAGTTCCACCTCACTCACTTTTAGCATGCAGACACATGCCACTTCTCCCCACACATTCCAGCCACTAGAGGGCCACCTTCTGTTAAGCCTGCAGAGAAACTCAGAAGGGCTTGTGGTAGGAGGAGGGAGTATGTTATGGAGGTGCTGTTCCCTAACACATGCACTCTATTTCTGCTGGCTTTTGCCCTCCTCCACCTGTGCACATGTAATGGAGGATCAAACAAATACCTGTTTACTCATAAAAAAAAATGGATTCTATATGTCACAGGGGTAGTGTGTGTCTTAAGGAGCGAACAACCATTTTTGAAGTGTTATTTCTACATTTAAGTTCATGTATTGGTGTAATAGCTGCACACCCTGTCATCTGTGTTATGCTCAACTTCAGACAGAACTAAAAATCAGCAAGACTGGTGCCCAGAAACCACCTACTACAGGACAGGCCCAACAAGGAAAATAACAGAGTAGCAGTGGCCATTACATACAGCCCCCAGCTAAAACATCTCGACTGTGCATCATCAACGATCTACAAACTATCTTGGAAAATGGTCACCTGCTGTCAAAGGCCATGGAAGGCATGCCAGTCCTTGTTTACAGACAGTCTCCCAACCTGAATCAAGTACTCACCAGCAACTACACACCTCAGAAACACTAACCCAGGAACCAATCCCTGTAACAACCCCATTGCCTCCTCTGTCCCCATATCTACCCTAACGACACCATCATAGGACCCAAGCCACACCATCAGAGGCTCATTCACCTGCATATCCACTAATGTGATATATGCCATCGTGTGCCAGCAATGCCCCTCTGCCATGTACATTGGGCAAACCAGACAGTCTCTACGTAAAAGAATAAATGGACACAAATCAGACACCAGGAATGGTAACATACAAAAACCAGTAGGAGAACACTTCAATCTCCCTGGACACTCAATAACAGATTTAAAAGTAGCCATTCTTCAACAAAAAAACTTCAAAAACAGACTTCAAAGAGAAACTGCTGAGCTACAATTCATTAGCAAACTTAACACCATCAATTTGGTCTTGAACAGAGAGTGAGAGTGGTTGGCTCACTACAAAAGCAATTTTCCTTCTCTTGTTATTGACACCTCCTCATCAATTATTGGAGTGGACCATATCCACATTGACCTAATTGACCTTTAACATTGATTCTCCACTTGAAAGGTAACTCCCGTCTCTTCCTGTGCCAATAGATATTTATGCCTCTTTCTGTAATTTTCACCCTATGCATCTGAAGAAATGGGTATTTTACTCAGAAAACTTATGCCAAATAAATCTGTTAGTCTTTAAGGTTCCACCAGACTCCTCATTGTTTTTGTGGAAACAGACTAACACGGCTACCCCTCTGATATCCCTCAGAACTGGCATTACTACGGAATCTAAGGATACATCCACATCAGGGGTTTTCAACCTTTTTTCATTTTCAAACCACTAACAATGTTGAATGGAGGTACAGACCGCTTTGGAAATCTTAGATACAACCTGCGGACCCCCAGGGATCCATGGACCACAGGTTGAAAACCACTGATTTACACTATGGAGCCCATGCTGGCATAGTCCTTTAGTGTAGATGCAGTAGATGCAGACCAATAGAAGTTTTTCTGTTGATGTAGGAACACTGCCTCCCTGACTGGCATTAGCTTTGTCAACAGAAGCCCTCTTTCATCAACATCATTGTATCCACACGGGAGATCTTGTTGGCATAGATATGTCAGTAAGAGATGTGGGGAGTTTCATACCCATGAACAGCATAGCTATGCAGACATAGGCTTGGCTTACATTTAAAAAATCAAACAAAAAGAGCAATAGCTCTTCTAGATTGTTCAGAAAGTATTTTGGCTGCTTTAGTGTGCCACCAAAGTAGACAACTTAAAAAGTACTATGTCCGTTGCCCATTGCACAAAAGTTAAATAGAAAAATGCCAACTTTTTTTGTCTTTTGGAGTACTTAATTTTAAAATAGTATATGTGAGAGAGAACCAATTATTTACAAAATTACAGACAAAATATGAACTTTCTTTGAGGCCCCATTTTTAATTCATTATAATTCAAACTGCTTGTCAGGTTTATTTCAAAATATTCAGAAAATTCAATCTCAACTCACAGGTTGTATGCTGTAAGTTTGGGCAGATATACTTTATTTTTCATACAAAACAAAAAAGGTTCAATCCTTTGTTTAAATGCAAAACAGAACCCCAAATTATCTATGTCATTGCTACAATTCCTCCATACTAAGTCAGTATCCGTGTATAGTAAAATTTCCTTTCACATCTCTACTAGCCAGATTCTTTTAAAATCTATAATAAACTTTAATTACCAGGATTGGCATATTTTTTTTTAAATTCCTTGAAATGTAGAGTCCTTAAAATGACTATTCATTTCATATTTCAGTATTTAGGCCAGTGAAGGAAGGTCTAAGTTCACAACAAGAGCAGTAGATTTATGAAGGATTTTGTTTCCCAGGCAAGTAGACATTGCAGAGACTTGAAGTGTCATCCAAATCATGATCAAGCATAATGGTCACATGACAGTGTCTTTTTAACTAGGGGGAAGCCTGAACTGGTACTCAACTGGATTGAGATTCTCTAAACTTCAGGAGAACTCAGAGAGGGTCAATCACCCACAATGTCATATTTATTACAAATGAAAAGTTAAATCAGCAGTTGCAGGGAGGAAGGAAGTGAAAGAGAATAGAGTGTAAGAAAGAGTGTAATAAGAGTGTAAGAAAGAGGATGGTATTTCAGAATGAGGTAATTCTGAAAACTCCTTTAATACAACTGGACATTCAGGATTGCTGGTATAAATACACATGTTCCAGCATACACAAAGTCAGAAGGAAGGAAAAGACAAGAACATTACCACATGCTGGCAACATGCAGAAAAAGGGATGCCATCCAAATATGGATTTTTAAAACCTGAAGTAACCTTTAGGAAGGTCCAATGAAGTGTAAAATTTACTAATACTTATCAAATATACAATGCTAAAATGCGTCTATCTTATTTCTACTTTAACATAATATTTTAAGACTGTTCGATAATTATATTTGTCTTTTTGTTCCTGAGTTATATTAATAATACGAGATGTTTTGTAATCACATAAGACACTTGATCACTTGTATGTTAAATGCTCACAAAGAACACTGCTATCATAAGTCAGGATTTAAAGCCCATATTTATGTGAAACATTGCTGTAAATCCTTTATCAACTAAAATTACATTACAGTTTTAAAGGAGGAATTAACTTTTTTCATTTCCTTCTCCTTTTAAAATTACATCCTTGACTCAGCACCATGGTTAGATCCACCAGAAACAGGTCAATACATGGGATTTATAATCCCTCCATACTCTCAACCAAGTTGTTTGCATTGATTCACATTCAGCATAATCAGATTTAATATAGTTTTGATACATGCCAAAACCCTTTTTCAACACGACCCTTCTATTAAAGAAGAGCTTCCCACTCTGTGGGAAATATTTTGCCTGGGAAAGGCCTTGATACTCAGTCTAAAACTAATTGTACCAAAATAAATTTTTAAAAATTAAAATGAACATACCTACATTGGCAGTAATATATTTGTATGTTTGTGCTTGCAGTGATCTTATAGTTCTTCAATGGAGATATTTAGCAGCATTTTAAAAGGAAAAATGAATTTGATTTTATACATATTTTATTACAAAAACAGGCTTACAGTGCCTGTCACCTTGGCAACTAGGCACTGCATTTAAAGAGATTTAAACACAGTTAAAAACAAAATCAGTCAAACACATGGGAAAATAAATGGGCCTTACGATGTAATGCCATTTAGAAAGATTGCTTAATGTGGGTCTTAATTGGCAGTCAAGAAGAATGAATTCTTAAGGCGAGACCGTCAGGAAAGCCAAGACAGTTTGTACTAATTTAGAAACAGCAACAGCTTCCAAACTAATCTTAATTTCTTAGGAATTCTAGATACAAATGCAGTGTTCTGATTTACAGGGAAAGAAATAAATTAATTTACATGTGTACACATGAATGGATCTTGCTTTCAGCTCTACAAAAGCAAAAAGCAATACCCAAAGTGTCTATTTCCTGAGAATTATTTTATTTCTTAAATTGTGAAGTCACTCCCCATCCGATGTACACATTAATTGTCCCAAAAGGTACTCTTTCAAGTGATATATTGCTGTAGTACATTCACACAAAAAAATAAACCTAGACGTCTAATAGTCATGTCTTAATAACTTAAATCAATATATCCTCTGAACATAGTGAGATAGAGACAATCTCACCGGTATTAGCACAACAATTAGAAGCCAAATCATTCCAAAATTGAGTAACATAAAGTTGGTATTAATATACATATACACAGTATTTATAATACAGTTATTTTTTATATATTTGAAACTATGCACACTACACAATGGAACAATCTGAAGAGATCTAATTAACCAGACTACAACTTTGGGGACCAATAAAGGATACAGATTTATAGGTTAAAATGTAGGTTAACTAGAAGCTAAGAATGCAACAGGGACAAGTGGATGCTTTGAAATCATACACTTTATATGTAATGTAATTGCATGAGTTAAGGCATAGGAATTTATTTTCTGCTTTTCGTTGCATTGCTTCACTCTGGTTATAATCAGGTTTCACACCACATGAAGCCTTCAAAATTCTTATCTGTCAGTCCTCTGTGTAATTGTATTGCATTAACTGAATCTGGAGAATAAATAGAATTAAACTACCTTGTTCTCTAATCCAAAATGAAAAAGTGAGTTATTATTGATAGATGTTTGGCATCAACGCTAGGGCACAGATTTTGGCTTCAAGAGTAAGAGGAAATTAATGCCAGTTATTTCTTCATCAGGTGGCAGTTAGAATAAATTAAATCTATTATAATATTAAAACTAAGCATTATGAATCAAACCCGTCTGATACATTATTGTGATTTGTCCACTCAATAACTTATTAGGTAATTTTCCCATAGAAATCAATATCAACTATAGAGCTAAGACAAATTAATCAAAACAATTGAAAAAAATATTTGAAACAAAACCAGTTACTTCTGTCATTATGGCTTTTATACCAGTAAATGTAAATAAGAATGTTCACCTTTTCCCCCACGTATCTTTATAATATATACGACTGCAGAATGTCCAGAAAGGGATAACCCCGGACGGAAGATTAAACACAGCTATAGAGAAGCACCAATACAGTAGAGCAGAGGATATCTAGCTTTACTTAGTAGAGGATATCTAGACATATATTATGTCTTCAAAATCACATAATTTGTTCATAGATCAGCACCAGCCAACCAAGAAGCAGTATCAACAGGCATGTTAGGAAAAAAACAGCATCCCTCTCAGCTGATTTTTATTACTGTTTGCTATCTGTTAACTTCAAAGATGTATGAACTTTTGTTTTCCATATATAACCTCTTTGCAGAGTTACATTTTGTTTGGAATAAGTGATGTACTCTAGATTTCACTATCAATAAATAACGAACAATTGTTGCATACTTCTACTGTGATATTATCATACATGATCGATCCAATAAGTGCACTTGTCACATCTCTACTGGCTGGTTTTTCACTCTTTGTTCTCATGACACTTTGTAGATCATTTAGGTAAGATTTATTTGTAAAATTCCCATTGCACACATCTGACAACAGATGTTTGGAAATTCATCACATTTTGCTCTTATTTCATGGTCTCAACAATAGGTTTCAATGAACAATATGACCAATGGCCATATATTCTGACGAATGAGAAAAATAGAAATGGAACTCTTGATTTTCTGCTTCGTATAATGATCATTTAATCAATGAACAGAATTAACTGCCTATTTGTTTCAATTACATATCATTCTAATTTTTTCTATGCCACAAGATATGAAATTTGCCCTCCACTTTCCATCCTTTATCTCTTCCCGCTTTATCTACTTCTTGTATGTAACTTTGAATCCACAGGTACACCATGCACCTTATGCATCATCACCACCACCGCACTCACACACAAAAGATTTTATACTTTCAGTATAAAGTATCCATATATATGGATAATCAATTTGTGCTGTTAACATGCATGACTGGATAAAAAGCTCTTAACATTGATATAAACAATGATCCTGCGACCTTCACTAACAAATATTCCCACTGAAACCAATAGTGCTAACATTAGTTAGAGTTTAGGTTACACTCCAATTTAGTTTAATTATGATCGGTTTCAGGAGCATTACTAAGTACACTATGAAAAATCCATGATGCTGAATACAGAACTTTGCTGGAGGCATCTCTTAACTGCTGAAATGCTTGACATCTAATGCTGTGAAGTGGTTATCATCCTCAAGTCTCATTGAATTCAATAAGAGTTTTGCCAGACTATGAAACTCAGAGCTGGCCAAAAATGATTTTTCAATAAGTGAATGTATTAAAAGAAGCCCTAGTAACCTTGTTTCCATCAACCAACTATAGAAGATAAATTCCATAATCAATTATTATAAAACAGACAATCTATCTGGTAAAAGTCAATTATAGATCTATATTTAAGAAATTACTCAGTCTAAAAATTAGGCTTACAAAGATTTTGCTATTAACACACACTACATGCTCAAAAAAGAAGTGTACAGTAATTTTATGCAGCTTCCATGTTAACTTTTAAAGTATATTTCAAAAATCAGTTTTCAGAAATAAGACAAGTTGCAAACCACTTTGCAAATAAAGGTAACATTTGGCTTGAATTCTACAATAACACAAGAAATCTGATGTTACTATATCTTTATTGCTTCTTTTCACTGTATTTGAGACAACTGACAAATAATAAATAATTCTGCTACAAATAATAAAGCCATACAAAACAAAATATGCTAGATCTGTATTAAATAAGATGCTGTATTAAATATGATGTATAGAAAGAAATGGAAAGATGGATCAGACCAGGTAAATTATTATGTCTTCATTGTTCATCAACTATAAAAATAGTTTACCAACAATTCGAACCCTCTAGACCAAATTAAAACGGAAGCATACTTCTTTCCACACACTATAGACTAAATTACAGCATAGGATGGAAGAAGCATTCTGTAATCTATTCAGAAAGAATTTGGTATTTACTACTGTAAAATAGTAGATACTGTAATATCTTTACTGATATTCTCCTTGCTTTTTAAGATGTTCATTTAAAATCTTCATCATGTATAAAATATCCCTGTGTTTTAAAGCTATTTAAAGCTATTTATCTGGGCATAAGTATGAGATAAAGTAAACAACAGTTCTAAATTCTGGAAATATTACTCTTTAATTGGGCAATAAATTTAAGAAAAAAATATAATATTCTCTTTTTATATAGCTTTATCCTTTTGTTTACATTCTTTAAATACAAAGCACTGAAAAATTGCAATAATGCTACTAATGTAAATTTGGAGACCTCTATTTATGGAGTATGCTGCAATCTGCAGGAAGAAATTATAATAATCCATAGATTTTATCCTTTATATTAGGATCCCTAATTTAATAAGCAGTTAACATATACTGTATATGTATATAATTTCAGCAAACACAGTATGTGGTAATATCCCTCATGGTCCTTAAACATGCTTGTATGATACTGTTCCTACTTTCAGAATACTGGAAATAAAATGATTCTCTCCTACTTAACTATTAAGAACGGGAGTCTAGAATAGAGAGCCAATACTATGTGTAAAATGAAGCACATAGCCTAATGAAACGAATCATTAACGATAGTGTGCTGAGGTTGCTTTGTCAGATACCGACCATTTAGAATCTGAACAAATCGTTGTACTATTTGTCCTTCTAAAAAAGGCTGTGGCTATAAGAGCCCTTATGTAGCCAGTAGTTATCAGCATCATCTAATGCACTTAACTCTATTACCACCTCAATTAAAAGATTTTTTTCACCCTCTATTGCCTTGTAAAAACTAAATCACTAAATCGTTTATGTTTTTTTAACAGGGGACCTATCAATTGTAGACGTTGCCTTATTTTCCTGCCTAAACTAGCTTTTGAGGAAACCCTTCTATATACATTACACCCTGAATAGTAGAGGGCATTAACAGACATCGGAACTACTGCTCATCTGTTTCAGTGCTGCCCTGCCTATAAGGCGTTTTGTGAATGGGAGCGTAATACAAAAGACTTTGCATTACCCAGGAAGGCAACCAGTACAGAAAAGTAAGGAGAACACCACACCTAAAGCCCTTTTGAGGGATACTACTAGACTCTATTTACTACAGCTAGCGAAAGTGTTGTGATATGCCATAGTGCATTATATTCTTGAAGAGGCGTGAGTAAGAAACTTCCCGAGCCAACAGCTGGATAGATCACACTGGGCCACCGGTTGGAGGAAGTGTTGGTTCTGCGATCTCCTCTAGCTAATGTGTACATGTCTGTGTGTCTTTCCCACTCAACGCACTAGAGAGTAAGTAGATCATGCAACTAGCGAGGGGACAGAAACCCCCGGGGATCGGGACTAGGGCAGGCACTAGGGGGGAGCCTGCAAATCAGCCACCAGCCCAGCCGAGAGTTTGCCGCGTGTAACTTGCCCAGCTGCTGGGCTGGCGGTGGCTCGCTACAGGTTGTCCCCACTCCCAGGGTGAGACAGACGGACAGAGACACACACAGAGAGACACACACACCTTGGCGCCGCAACCTTCTCTTCTTCAGCCCGAAGATGCGGACCTTGGAGAAAATATCCACCAGGTTGCCATTGCAGAGCCCCCGGTTCTTACTGGGGCTGCTCCGCCTCCTGCTGGCCGAGGGCCGGTCCCAGTGCTGCTCCCTCGCTTGCCGCTTCTGGCGGATCAAGCCGCTGGCGATGGCCGCGGCCATGGCTGCTCCCGGCGGGCGGCTCCCGGCTCACCGGAGCGGAGACGGGGGCTGGGCGGGCGCGGGGGCTCAGCCGCGGCGGGGACCCATCCCCGGGCGCCACCGACAAGCGAGACCCTCCTCCGGCTCCTCCCGCCGCAATTGCGCCCAGGGGGCACCCGCGGCCCGGGGCGGTCACCGCATGCTCCCCCACCCCCCGCCGCGGGTGCCACCTGCCCGGGCTTGGGCGCGGGGCTGGGCGCGGGGCGCTGCGTTCGGCCAGGCGCCCCTCAGCAGCCGGCTCCCATAGTTGCTGCCGCCGCTACTGCAGCCGCCTCCCGGCCGCTGCCTGGTGCCTGCCAAGTGCTTCCGAAACCAGCATCTGTTGGGAGCGAGCTCCGGCGAGCACAGCCGCGCCTCCCGGCCACCCACCCCCCGCTGCGAGTCCCTCCGCCCTTCCCCCCGCAGAGCCGGGGGGAGGGGGCTGGTGCAATTGGTTTTTGGAAGGGGGGGGGGGGTTGCTAGTGTCTAACGGATCCCCCAGCAGCTACCGCCGCCTCTGCTCCCAGCCGGGCTTTCCCGCCGGCGACGCGCGGCTCGCCCGCCGCTCTCCCCGAACTCTGGGCGCTGGTTGGAGGGCGAGGCGCTGCCCGGCCGGCCGATCCCAGGCGCGGCCGGAGACGCCCCCCGGGGAGGGGGCTGGGGCTGGGTCTGGGTGTGTCTCCCTCTGGCGCGCGCGCCAGCCCCTTGCCCCACACCCAGCCCCAAGCCGGGGAGCCGCTTCGCCCAGCCGGCTCAAAGTTGCGGGGATCTCCCTTCCCTTCCGCAGGCAGGCTCGTCATTTTTCAAGGGTGACACCGCGAGGGAGGGGGAGCCGGAGAAGGGGGAGGCGAAAGAACGTGGTATAAAAAGACACCCCCCCTCCCCCCGCCTCTCTGCCGCCTGCAGCAGCACCACACCTACGGTGTGAACGCGATAATCCGGAGGGAAGCCAGCGAGCCCCCCCCCCCCCCCCCCACGAACGACCCAACCCAACTTCCCCTTGTGCCTCCAGCAGCCTGGGACAAAGCCGAGACATTTTATTGGGGGGGGGGGGTCGGAGGAAAGGGAAGGAAGGAGAAGTCAGCGAGCGCCCAGTGTAAACGCTCAGCCTCCCTCTCCTCCAGCCCTTCGTCCTATACTGGACGCAGAGCTGCTTTAGGTGAATGTGAATCCCCAGCCCCAGGGGGATGGAGAGAGAGAGAGAGGAGCTTTCTGCTCCGGTGGGGGCACACGGATCTGTGGCTCCCAAGACACACCCGAGTGGGACCCAGCGGAGTCTCCTTTTCCTCTCGCTAGTTGGAGTTGGGAAGTGACAGTCCAGCCTGGCCATCAGCCACGATCTGGAAAAGGGCCAGAGGAAAAGGTTGCTAGGCGAGCCGATTCCCGGCGTAAAAAACCACTCGGCAGGTGAATGCTTTAGAGCTAGTTAGACGGACACACGCCTAGGCATTTTAGGGAACCTTCCAACTAAACCCGACACGCGCCCTCTACAACCAAAATACTTTGAACCGAGAAGATAAACCCAGCAGTCTACAGGGCTGTGGAACCACGGGATGCATCCTGTGCTGCGCCTATACCCTTGTATGTGGGCGGCCGGTTGATGTATTGATCGACCTCCTAATGGGCAATTATTTTTATAAACTATGGCTGTGTTCTCTGTTGAGCACTGACAATATGTACCAGGTACAGAAGGGCCAAGAAGGTTTCCCCAAGGAGTTTGCAATCGGAAGTAACTAGACAAATAAGAAGACACAGTGGGTTTCCCAGTCCTTACTATCCTCGTTTCTGCGAGCATGGATTTAGGACCTCGCTATCGGGTCTATTAACTTGTTTTTGGTCGATCTAACTCGTATATCTTACAGTTACTGTACCGTGTACATAGTGAACTACGTTTTATGCACAGGTCTTGTGTGTATTTCTCCATTACATAAACTTAAAAACTTGTTATTTTGCCAGTCCTCCTTTCAAATTGCTCTATTTCCCCTTTAGTTGCTATTCAACTCAAAAGACAGTTCTTTCCAATACCATTTTTGAAGCTTAAACACTCCCTCGCAAAATGTACCACTTCGCAATATAAACCGTAACGTTGAGTTATTTCAGCAGATAGTTCAGTAACTCCAGTTTCGACCATTGTTTTCCTAAATTCTTTAATCTACAAAGGACGATTTTCACATCGAGGGCAAAAGTTTATGGGAGCATTTCGCTTAGACACATTTTATGTTAAAGCTAGATCAACTCGGAGGAGTACACGCTCAATTAGATCTGGATAATACGTTTTAATTCTATTTTATTTCAAAGTGGCTCTAAACAGATTCAGCTAAAGCATTCAGATTAGATTTTCTGTCTGGAGATTTCAACAGTGCAGCAATTTCCATACAATTGCTGCGATTACCCTAACTAATATAATCAGAGGAGTTTTAATTTGATTTTATTGTGGTAATTTTGCCTTCAACTTTCTGTTTTCACGCTGTAAACGGACGCTGTCGGAGACTACTTTCCTTCCTCAGATTCTTAAAGTCTATGGGGTTAGACCACATTGTCTTCTTCTAATGGAACCACGCCATCCTGCGACAGGAGAAAGAAACCAGATTAAGCGCTGAACTTCAGCATTTAAAAAGTGGGGCGTTCCCCTTGCTGTTGGAAGTGCCAGGACCAAAAAAAAAAAAAAAACACGCCCTTCAAGAAAACTATCCTGATTGTTTATGTAAGTAGGGAAAACAGATGCTTTAGACCACGGAAAAAAGCAAGAACCCTCACCCCTCACTACTATCTATCTTGAACTGCCACAGCGTTGCCTCGTGATTTTAGACGAATTGCCTAAACTGCGATTCTGAATGCATAGGATCCATATTCCCTTCAGTGGAAGGACCTCTCGAAAACATAATCTACAATTACAGCTCACTTTATCGACTCTCTTTCAAACAGAGCTTCACCAAATCTTTTGAAGATAATTCAGTTTGTCACTCTAAATCTGAGATTTTTTGCCGTGGGGTAGGAAAGGGGAAGGTATGTTTCCTACTCCAGAGATCAGACATAAAAAGCTTTCTGCTTACGTCTCAGAAATGCAGGGTAGTTGTTTACAGCTTTAGGTACACCAAAGAAAACTCAAGGGAGCCCTCTGCTGTCTTAACCTGTGATTAAATGTGTGCAATTCAAGTCAGAGTGAAGGTTTTGCTAAGAGATGAGTTTTGGAAGTATAGACACATTGGTCGCCTTAAGGTCTACTAATTACGTGAACATTTTAACTTTTGCTGTATTAAAAAATCCTATTTCTTTCTGATTAAGAAAAGTCTGGTTATCTAAACAACATCAAGGAGATGGGACAGTGCTAGATCTTAAATATTACCATCTATTATTCATTTCTAACTACCAACCTACTGTTTTTCTAGGAACATTTCTAAAATGTAAAAAATAAATAAAAATTTAAAAAAATCTGTAAATTATGTATTTTGTTATGAGTGTTGTAAATTCACACTCACATTTTTTAAAATCTAGGTAAAAGGCTTCCTATATAATAGAATTAAAGTGCCTATAAATAGTGTCTCAAATCAAATTCATTCTGGGCTAGATGCAGCTGGCTATGTAATTAAACAATGTCATACAGTTAACCATGTGAATTATTTCAAAGATTAACCTAATTCTAAAGTGTCCCCTTTAAGTGATGAAACTGCTATTGGGTAAAGTAACAAACATATGCTAATTAACAGTTTTCTCTCCACATATTAACAAATACATATTAACAAATTTATATCATGGGTTTCTTGTTTGATAATGTAGATTCCATATTGCCTTTATACTCTAGCTTGAGGTTACCTAAAGATGAAAGCCATTTTTTAAAAAAATTACAATTTCCAAGCCTTCACAGCTACAATCTTTTCACCAGATGTTGGTATCCTTTCATATAGATATTAGACTAGAAGGGATTACAGGCAGCAGTTCACATCTTTGTAAAAGCACACAGAGAATACACAGTTATTCCTTTTATAGATCAATTCAATAAAGGCATTTGAGGAAAAGTTAGCTGTACAAAAAAGTGCTAGTAACCATTGTTTCCAAAGGGAGAAACACCAGATTACACATTGATACTAGCAGATGGTTTGGTTTCATGAGACCTAGTCATTTTTTTTATTCGGTTTGCATGCCAACAAAATGTACACTCAGTGGCTTCTTGACTTATTAAATAAACTAGAATCTGAGGTTGTATACTGTTTATAAATCCACAATAATCATTATTTCAGGATTCTGAATCTAGATAAGAATAGAAATCCTCCTAGACTATTAGGAGTTGAAGGTCATTTTATATATCATTGCAAAGACATGTTTTCCTAGATTTGCAATATGGTTCTCAGATTTAGTTATGCCTCAGTCACAATGTAAACAAATACATTATACAATTAACATTCCTTTTAAAAAAAAATTCTATAGCCAGATTCTACCAATATCTCTTACATTGAGTAGTTCCGTATCCCTCAAGTAGTAAGGAACTACTCCTGGAGTAAAGTGCTATTACTCCGTGTGAGTAAATGTGTCAGAATCTGGTCCATAGTAAGAAATTATTGCACATCTAGAAGAAGATACCTTTGTAATAATATATGATCTCCCTATCATCTCCTAATTCTGATATGACTGAACTCAGCTCAGTGGGTCAGATTTGATTCAGGGTTGCATTGTCATGTGCCAGTCTCACCCCAGAGGCAGACAATTTGCCCACAAACATTATCTCTGCTATGGACTTCAACTACCTCTTTCTATGGGTTTCTATATAGCTGCTCACTTTGAAATTATATCATCCCTTTCCTGATTAAAACCCCAGGGGGGGAGTAAGCAGTAGTAATCAAATTGAATTTGGATCCCTAGGGCCTATTCCCTTTAGGAACCAAGCTGGAGCAGGGAGATATAATTTACACATGTCCAAGAACACGCTTAAGAGAATCTGGCCCAATGCTTGTACTCTGCAGGGTTTTATGGATACATTCCCCCCGCCCCCCAGGTTTATCAACATTAAAAAAGTAATATTTCATATGAATATACCTGTGTGAACATATGAAGCTGAAGATTAGAAATCCCTTTGCAGACAGCTTATGCGCACCCTGTGGTGAGAATAAAAATAAAAATCTGGTTGTGCAATAAGGTTTAAATACTTTTAAAATTACTTGTGTTGCAGGCACACCTGGAAATCAGTCTCCTTATGAGTTACTGTTACTTATCAGAAGATGATGATTTATGCTGCTGAGCATTTTAATTCTGTTTTGTTTGTGTACTATGACAGAAGAATGAAAGTAACAGAGATAAGAAACACATTATTTTAGTCACTCAGACATTTCCAGTGTAACACAGAAAGTGAAATTAACAATATTAGGAAATCTTACCTTGCTACATGTTACTGTTTACACAGTAAAGGAAATGTTGTTAAAAGAAATGATTGACATTTTAGTTTTATATCTACTGAAAATAAAGTCAAGAAGTAGTTAATTTGTTCCTTATTTTGTAAACTGTTCTTCACTGTAAGCCTGACCCTGCAGTCCTCATTCAGGAACTGAAGTCAGTAAGAAGTTTACCTAAGTGTAGTCTATAGGAATGGGTCTATTGTAAGCAATTACTTGAAAGTTTAGGTATACACATTTAAATTGACAAGTGAGTCTTTGAAATAAGACATAGAAGCTTTGGAACACATATTGAAGTGGCAAAGGTCTTCAACTAATCTGGTTACTCTATTTCTCCAAGCTGTTTTCTAAGGCCCACACAGTTTTGTCAACAAAAGTCAGGTTTGATTGACAAAGCAGTGGATGTCTACACACAGCAATACTCCTCCAGCCAATTTAACTCTCCTGCTATGCTAACATCATAAAACCACCTTGATGAACGGCATAGAGTTTTTTGCAACAAAGCTAGAGAGATGTAGTGTCAGCACAGACACTGCACTTGCTGCACTTGCTTGTGTCACCCTAACTAGCCTCCAGGAGGTGTCCTACAGTGCCCATCATGACTGCTCTGGTAAGCAGTTTCTACTCCACTGCCTTGCAGCCAGGTACACAGGCATGCACCCTTCCTCCTTTAAAGTCCCAGGAATTTTTGAATTCTACTTCCTGTTTGCTCAGAGTGGACAGCTCACAGTGCCATAGGCACCAATTTCTCCTGGCACCGGTGGATGCTTGACCCCTGCCCAGCCCCCTCCCACTCCAGCCCCACCCCCATTCCAACCCCTTCCCCAAAGTCCCCGCCCCAACTCCGCCCCCCTCCTCGCCCCATTGGACCCCTTCCCCAAATCCCACCCCTGCCCCTCCTTTTCCCCCAGCGTGCTATGTTCCCACTCCTCCACCCTCCCTCCCACAGCTTGTTATGCCACAAAACAGCTGTTTTGTGACAGCAAGAGCTGGGAGGAGGTGAAGATGGAGGTGAGCTGGGGGGGGCGAGGTGGGGAGCTGCCAGTGGGTGCAGAGCACCCATCAATTTTTCCCCATGGAGTTGGCACCTATGCACATTGCATCTTCCCAGCTGACCATGCCGGCTTTCCACAACAAACACACTCCCACCTAGAGTACACTGGAGTTGCTGGATCTGCTGAGTCTGTGGGGAGAGGCGGCTGTGTTGTCACATCTCTGATCCAGCTGTAGGAACTTTGACACCTATGAGGAAATTGCTTGTGGAATGAATGAAAAGGGGCATGCAAGGGATACACAGCAGTGCTGGGATAAGATCGAGGAGCTGAGGCAGGCATACCAGAAGGAAAGGGAGGCCAACTGTTGCTCTGATGTGGTTCCAAAAACACGCCGCTTCTATAAAGAGCTGCATGCCATCCTCAGCGGTGACCCTACCTCCACTGCCAAGAGTCCTGCGGATACCTCAGAGGGACAGGAGGCAGCAGCTAGCAGAGTTAATCCCGAGGATGAAGTGGTGAACAAGGAGGTTGAGTTGAAGGAATGTGTAAGACAGGCGACAGGCTCATCAATGCGTGGAAAGCCAGGACCTCTTTTTGGCTCCAGAGGGGTCTAGCCAATCCCAGCAGTCCAGCTCTGGCGTGCCGGACGCAGGATTGGGGAGCTCCAGTTAGCATTCATTCTGCTTTCATCGTGCAGTTACATGAGGTTGAGGTGTCCTTTATTTTGTTACATAGCGCACACGGAAGAAGGGATGGAAATTAACAACACTAGGTACTGATTGTATCTGCTTCACATTCCCGTATAGCTTTGCAGTGCGGGCCCCGTGGAAAAGTTTGTTAATTACTTTGAGAGTTCCCAGGGATCCTCCATAGAGATCTCTAGGAAATTTTCCTGCAGATACTCTGCAATTCTCTGCTTAAAATTTCTTGGCAGAGCTGCTTTGTTTCTTCCCCCACTGTAGGAAACTTTGCCATGCTAATCAGCAATTACTTCTGAAGGAACCAGAGCAGCACACAGCGGGCAGCTTACAGGCCCTGTCGAAAGCCATCTGCATGCAGGAGATGCACCCTTGCAGCTTTGGTTACCTTCAGTAGTGTGATTTCAACTTTGATCGTCTTTGCCTGTGGAAAACAGTGCCAGTGCTCAGAATACTGTTCATAGGCACCTGTACTGATACAGTTCAGAAACCACGCAGACCCTTTGTCTCATCTTGCATCCCCAGGCTGAATGCACCATATTTAGTACTCTCACTGTGCTTGCCAAGGGAAAGTGGGAAAGACATGTAGGTAACTTTTATGTTTCAAGGCTCTGAGTGCACAAACACTACTGACTGTGTATTGTTTCTTTGGCTTCTGTAGAGGTGCCCTTGAGGGCCAGCTCCTACACACTGACGGAACACCTCCATCAGACAAGAAGGCGAACGAGGCGGAGTAAGGACAACATGTTTTGTGCAGGACAGCAATCATCAGATGAGGATGATAGTGAGCACAGAGCGTGGAGAGAGACAAACAAAAAACTGGAAATGAATAGCCAGGAGAAGAGACAGGGCCAGGAGCAGATAATACTGGGACAGATGTGGATAATAAAGCTCATGGAGGACCAAAGAGAGATGCTGAAGTCCCTGATTGCACTGCAGGCAGAACACGTGTGCGTGACTCCACCTGCAGACTATACAGAACTGTCTTCCTTGCCCTCACCAAGCTCCTCCCACACATTCCTCTCACGTCCCCCCAAGTATCCCTTACACTCCACCCCAGGGACATTTTCCATAACAACAGCTAGACTTACACACAGCTGTGAGATCCTCACTTCAGAGTGCTGCTCTCTGTCATGTCTCTTGTAAGAAATGTTAATGTCTTTTCTGTTTAATAAAAATTTTGGCTTACAAAGACCGTGATTCTTTATCTGAGGCCTACACAAGATGGTTGCAACAGAAATTTATACACAGTGGCAATCGGCACATTTGCAGACTACAATTAATCCTCAGGCAGGAATCATTACAAGGGTCATTCAATTTGGTAAGTAAACAATGTCTGGCTCATTTCATTTCAGACAGACACATTACTGAGGCTCATTGTTGAAATGCTGCTTCAAAGCCTCCTTGATTCAAATAGCTCCCAATGAGCTCCTCTAGTAGTGCTGGTATCTGGCTGGTCAAAATCAGCCACCAGGTAATTTATTCCAGTGCTCCACCCCGGGGGAAATGTTTCCCCCTTGGCTTCACAAATGTTATGCAGAGCACAGCAGGCTGCTATGACCATGGGAATATTTTCCTCATTGAGGTTGAACCTCCCCAAAAGGCAGCACCAGTGACCCTTTAATCTGCCAAGCACACATTCTATGATGATTCTGCACCTGCTGAGCCTGTTGTTGAAGCACCCCTTGCTGCTGTCAAGGTTTCTAGGGTAAGGCTTCATGAGCCACGGGAGTAAAGGGTAGGCTGGGTCTCCCAGCATCACTATGTGCATTTCCACATCTCCTATTAGTATCCTCTGGTCTGGAAAGAAAGTCCCCACATGCAGCTTTCCATATAGGCCAGTGTTCCTGAAGATGTGTGAGTCATGCACCTTCCCTGACCTGCCCATGCTAATGTCAATGAAATTACCTTGGTGATTAGACTAAGGCCTATAGTACCATAGAGAAGTAACCTATTCTATTGACGTACTCCATCTTAAGATGGTCTGGGGCCAAAATTGGAATATGAGTACCATCTATTGCCCCACCACTGTTAGGGAATCCCATTGCTGCAAAGCCATCCACTATGTCCTGCACATTGCCCTCAGTCACAGTCCTTCACAGTAGTAGGGAATTAATGGCCCTGCACACTTGCATCCCCATCACCCCCACTGTGGACTTTCCAACTCCAAACTGATTCACACTGACCAGTAGAAAACTGGAGTTGCCAGCTTCCACACAGCGATCACCACACATCCACTGTTACAGCAGCTCTCACTTTGGTGTTATTGCACCGCAGGGCGGGGGGGCAAAACTCCACACAGAGTTCAAGAAAAGAGCCTTTGCACATATGAAAGTTCTGCAGCCACTGGTCATCATCCCAGACCTACATCACAATCAGATCCCAACTCTCAGTCTGTTTCCCAAGCCCAATAGCAACAGTCCACTATGTACAGCTGCTCCACGAATGCTGATACCAATCTTAAATTGTTTCTTTCCATGCCACCCAGCAGGACAGGCAGCATGGATTCCTGTTCAGGTTTACAGCTCATGAAATACTGCAGGATCAGCCACAATGTGTTCATAACACTTATCACAAGATTAGTGAGCAGTGCAGGATCCATGCTCTCAGGCAGAGTGGCGGGCACAAAGATTACAGGAGCAGTTGAAAAATGGCAGAAAATGTAGTCCGAAGCCCTTGGAATTATAGGATGGAGAAAACTGCTTTATGTGGTGGCGATCCCTCCTCCATGACGCACTACGATCCACTCCCAGAGCTCCTAGCAGAGGAAAGTGGTGATCTGCACAATGGGATAGCTACCCATGGTGCACTGCTCTATCTTTGAGTGTTAGAGCACCAACTGTGGATGCACTCTAGCAACACAAGGAACATGCACAAGCGATGTAATTACAGTGGTTTATGACCGTCAACATAAATTAAGTCAACTTGACTCTGGAGCGTAGACATGACCTAATACGTTTTAAAATGATTACACATACTTTAGCCCAATCCTGGATGGGCGTATAGGTGTGCTTAACATTACTTACTATGACTAGTCCCACTGAAGTCAATAGAACTAATCAAAGTGCATGTGTATTTGAAGAAGTCAGGCCTTTGCAGTTATATATTAGTTCACCTTTAGAAGCAAGTCCTTCCCTTTGGTGTCTATCCTTGAAACTATGGAAATCACAAGGTAAGGTACAAAAACAGAGAAACCTAAGAATGATCATAACCAGAGGTCCATCTAGTCCAGTATTCTGTCTCCTGAAGTGGCCAGTACCATCTGCTTCAGGAGAAGATGAAACAAAGTGTATGAAACACAACTATGAGATAACCTGTACACAAGAAAAGTTTCTTCCAAACCTCTATTAATTAGAGGTTGGCTTATGCCCTGGAGCATGAGAGTTTATATCACTTCTGACACTCTTGGTTACTTTTCATTTCTTACTATCATTTTAGATAATCATGTTACCCATATAAACATCTAATCCTTTTTAAAATCCTGCTAAACTATTTGCCTCAATTATATAATTACATATTGTGGCAATTAGTTCCTAGACTAATTGTGTTTTGCCTGGAAAAGAAAGTGTTTGTTTTTCATTAAGGTTTCAGATATGTTGATCGGCTTTAAAACAAATTCATTAAAAATAATTAAAAAGCTGTGAAAATGCCAGGTCAGTCCCAGATTTTGCAAAGACTTACACATAGGTTTAACTTTACACACTCTGAGTAGTCCTAAGGAGACAGGTCTGGATAATGGTAAGCCAGAGACAATATAGAGCTTCTTCTGCTCCCAGTAAAGTTAATGGCAAAACTTCCTTTCAATTTTAATGACACAAGATCAGGACCTTCATGCCAGTGCTTTGGTCCATGCTCCTGAAATTCTATGATGAAATCAGAATCTAAACTTTCATTTTAAAAACGTGCCATTTCTCGTCCACACACACACACACACACACACACACACACAGGCGCCGACTTTCCAAAGTGCCTGGGGGTCCTCAACTCAGGCACCCAGCTCTGACCCAGGCCGTGCCCCCACTCCATGCTCGCCCACCCCCTTTCCCCCTCTACCCTCCCCCGCCCTGCCACTTCCTGTCTCTGCTCCACCCAGCCTCTTCCAATTCCTGCTTCCCCCTCTCTGCTTCTTCATGCCTAGTTCCACCCCCCTCTCCCAAGTATGCTGCATCCTTGCTCCTCCCCCCTCCCTCTCAGTCTCTTGCACACTGCGAAACAGCTGTTTGCAGTGTGCGGGAGACGTGGGGAGAGAGGAGAAGGCTCTGAACTGTGTGGCCTGCCGGTGGATGAGAGGTGCCGGGTAGGAGCTGATAGAGGAGCCGCTGGTGGGTGCTCAGTAAGCCACCATTTTTTCCCTATGGGTACACCAGCTGTGGAGCTTAAACAGAGTTGGCGCCTATGCACATGCATCATGCAAAGAAGAGCTTAAAAATTAGGTATCTGTAAAAGAAAGTGAACAGATTTTCAAAAATGCTACGAATCCAAAACTATAATGAAGTCAGTTTTTGTATTCCACTTGCTAATTAAATAGAGTTGGCGCCTATGCACACACATCATGCAAAGAAGAGCTTAAAGATTAGGTATCTATAAAAGAAAGTGAACAGATTTTCAAAAGTGCTGTGAATCCAAAACTATAATGAAGTCAGTTTTTGTATTCCCCTTGCTAATCTACCAGGATTTAGTCCATAATCTCTTCCACATATCTACCTTGGGATTTCACCTCAGTGTTACAACCTGTGACACTAATTTGTGTTATTTTGCCAAGTAATTGAAAATTACTCGGAAATGGATTACTGCTTGAGTGTCACATTTATTTTTACAAGCAACAATAAGGATGCCTTGCCTCAGAGCAGAAATCTGGTCTTAATCCTACAATGAGCTTTCTCTAGAGTCAGAACAATTGGCAGAACATGAAAATATGTAAACTCTTGTACATAGATTGACTAGTATTCTCAAAGGAAGGTTTTTCTAGTCACCATGAAATACACAAAAAGATAGGAGAAATTGTAATGAATGTATTTGTATTCTCTTGCTCAGATTCATCACAAACCTGAGAGAAGGGCTAATAATAGGAAGTTTCTTATGGAGTGATACATGTTTCTATATAATTCATAAATGCTAGTAAAACAGCACTCTACTGAACACTGGAATGGTGACATGAAGATTCACAAAACAATAATTGATGTGAGAGAAAAGAGATGCCCACAAAATGTCAACCTCTTGTATAAAGGAGATAAGGGAAATATTTGTCAGTATATCTATAAGAATTGTTCTTTTGGGGACAATAGAAGACAATACTTACTATGTACTCCAAGTATCCATTTTACATTTATAGGCATATTATTTTGAAATATGTTTAGATATCTTTAATCCAAATACAAACAAGTAGCATGTCATAATATTCGTACATTTTGAGCTGGAGTTTTACATTTGTAATTATTTTCTGTAATGTTAGCTTAATTCACTAAGAATGGAAGATCAGCCTACTTTAGATACTTAAGGAATCTAGATAACACAAAGCCAGAGATGTTACCTCTTCTACATTCCAACATATGCATACTAATTAATTAGTCTGGGAGAGTCATAGCCACACATTTTAGCTCAAAAGAAAGTGGGAAAAATCCAATTTCCTAGCTAGGATGGGAAAACAAGTCACTAAGGCTATGTCTACATTACAGCTTATGTCGGCACAACCTATATCACTCGGGAGTGAATAAACCATACCTCTGAGCGACATAAGTTACACCGACAAAAATGTTCATCTGCATAGTGCCACGTAAGTGGGAGAGCTTCCGGGCCGGCTCTAGCTTTTTTGCCACCCCAAGCAAAAAAATAAAAGGGCAGTTGGACTGTAGAAGCAGGGGGGGGGGGAAAAGAATGGCCGGAATGTCATCCCTTAGAATGTGGCGCCCCAAGCACATGCTTCTTCATCTGGTGCCTGGAGCTGGCTCTGGAGAGCTTCTCCCACCGACGTAGCTTCTGCCATTCGCAGACGTGGCTTTTTTGTGCCAACAGAAGAGCTCTCTCCTATCAGCACAGAGGGTAAGGTTACACTTACCGGATTACAGCGCTTTTGGTTGTAGCGGTACCCATATACCGCAATAGGTATTGCGCTATAGGATGATTGGCATGGCCACATTTGTGGCAGTTGTTGCGGCACAGGGAGTGGTGCATTCTTGGCAGCTATCCCAGCATTCAGCTCGGTGCAACGTGCTTTTGAAACGAGGGGTGTTAGGGGGAACGGGGAACGTGTGCGTAGGGAGGGAACTTCAGGCTGTCAGTGACTTTTCCTTAGAGAAAACTGACAGGCTCTGTATTTAAGTCACACAGGTCCGTCCGTAAGCATTTCCAGTGGTTATTTGCTGTGAGTTGTAAGAGAGAAACTGAAAAGGTACTTCCGCATTTTTCCTCCCGTTTTCAAAACAACACTCAGTCATTTGCCTTTAATGGCTTGTTAATTGCCTTAAATGGTTCGGAGGCATGCCAGAGATCCCTTATCGCGTAATGACTGATTACACTGGCCCTAACACGCTACAGGGAATACGCAAAAGCCCTTATCACCCTCGGAGAGGTGGTTTTATAGTTGCGCTTTAAACAGAGACTTTTTGCGCAAAATGTGCCTTGACAGTGTGTAAGGTTTGAGAGTTATAGCGCTCCTGGAGGGTTTTAGCTCTATAAAGCGTCAGTCTAACCAAGCCCAGAGCATCTTCACCAGATGTGCTGCAGCGGCACAGCTGCATCACTACATGTGTGCTGCTGCAGCACTGTATGTATAGACATGGCCTTAGAATGTACAGTCAATATACAACTGACATGATCAAAAGCCAGTGTTTGAAATGGGCATTTTAAATGAGTTTTCCACGGAGGCTGCATTTTTCTATAATAAAAGCAAATATGTGTATATACATATATACACAGAGAGAGAGAGAGAGAGAGAGAGAGACGGCCAAGGAAATTGCACTCTTTGTAACTGTGTCAGCTGCAAACAAAAGATAAGAGACCTTTACTAACTGTACCCAGTAGTCTTAGCCTCAGGTCTTGTCTACAAACAAAGTTGCACCAGTTTAACTAAAAGCATATTTTAAAACTGATTTAGAGCTTATCTACATGTGGAATTAATCAGGGCATCAATAAATTAAACACATTTTAATCAATGTAGCACAGTACTTTGTAGAGACTTCGGGTTTGTCTACAGTGAGAAACTTCCTGGCGTTAATATACCAGTATGATTATGCTACTATACTAGTATAATTCGTCATGTGGACACTCTCATTCATAATAACAGTGGCCCTTTTTGGGTTGTCTTATGTTACTCCTAAATGGCCACTGTTGTCACAATTCAGAGTGTCCACATGGGAAGTTATACCGGTATAGCTATAGCAGTATAATTATACTGGAGTAGTAATGCCAGTAAATTTCCCCATGTAGACAAGCCTTTGGTTTCAAATATGAAGTGGTTGAAACTAGTGCATGCACAGCACAGTGTATAATCTTACTTTGTTTAGTTTTATCAGTTTATTTACATAGCTATAAATTATGCTGATGCAACTTTTGCACATAGAAAAGTCTTTGCTGACATATGCTATATGGGTGTAAACCACTTTTAAACTGATATGCCCCCACAAAGATGTTCTCAGCGGTTACCTAAATTGATTTTTAAACTGATTTTACTTAAACCAGCGCAACTTCCATGCGCAGACAAATTCCTATAGTTAACAGTCCTGCGTGGTTGAGAACATAGATATTCTGCTTAACATAGTCCTTGTTCTTGAGGGGGAAAGTGTGATCAAGAAAGAGAGATGAATGTGTCAGTGGGCACTGTAAAAAGTAATATAAACATTTTATTATTTTCAGAGCTTTGGAGCGGAGCCTGGAGCTGGAGCAGTGGAGCTGCAGGTTTTTGCCTGGAGCTGGAGCGGAGCAGGAGCACCGCTCCAAAGCCCTGATTATTTTTTTGAGCTTATTTGGAACTCGAGATTTCAGCCAGCAGGAAACACAGTATATCAATAAAATACAGTATTGGAGTTAAACATTTAAGATCTTTTTAGTTTTATGTATCATAAATTGTCACTTCCTTTGTTGCTTTAATTTATCTAATTTTTCCCATATGTAAAATGAGAATGTAGGATGAATGACAAATTATCCATTATGTTTTACAGGGGTGGTGGAATATTATCTAATGCTCTTAGTTTATCCTTTATATTTAAGACTATAAGGAAAAGAGAAAGCAAGGCTTTTTGGTTATCACATAGGGTATGGTTAGACTATAGATTATAGCGCGTTTATTTGTAGTGCTTCCCAATGTAGTGCAATAGGTATCGCGCTAGAGCCTGTGCAGATTGAAACCTTGTAGTGCAAAATAATGGATACATTTGTAGCGCTTCTGGCGGCAGTGACAGTAGTGGGATAGGGCAGGTATCCCAGCATTCAGCTGGGTGCAACATGCTTTGCAAAGGAGGGGGGCAAGGGGGAACAGGGAACCTGTAGGCAGTGAGACAAGTTGAGCCTGTCAGTGACTAGGAAACTGACCAGGCTCTGCAGTGCACTCACACAGCTCGATCGGTCAGCATTTCCGGTGCTTATCGGCTGCGAGTTTTAAGAGAGAAACTGATAAGCTACTTCCTGATTCTTCCGCCCTTTTTCAAAACATTGACGTCATTTGCCTTAAATGGCTTGTTGATTCCCTTATAGCGTAATGAGTTATTCCTGGGTGGTCACATTTGCACCCTTGCGCTATAGCGCTAGCGCAAAAAGGCTTATTACTCTCGAAAATGAGGTTTAATACTTGTGCTTTAAACAGTGAGTACATGCGCAAAATCTCACTTTGAAGTGTGTACGGTAGGAAAATTATAGCGCTACTGGAGGTTTTTAGCGCTGCAAAGCGCCAGTCTAACCATGCCCATAGTCCCAGAGTGGTAAATACCTTCTCCTGGAACACAGAATAGGACCATTAAGATCATTTACAACACAATGGCTCATCCTGCCTTTAAGAGCAAATAGGCACACAAAGTACCAGCCTGAGGGTCTTTGTAAGTAAGTTAATTGATACGGCACCTGAACATCACAGGGTGAGGTGAGCAGGAAGGACAATTTATTTAAAGACACAGACACAGAAAAAACACTGCCTGGCAGGATAAAAGGGCAGGATGCTGTGCAGCTGACAAAAGGGTCAGAACACTGGTTTTTCTGTGACTCATGCAGGAAAATAACAGAAGAGAAAGCAATGGGTAAGACTGCATTCTAACAACTTTGGAAAAGTGAATATAGATATGTTTAGATTTACACTGGTGGAACAGATTAGAATCTGTCCCCTGGTCATTAATTGATATGCTACTATGGGTTACACTGGCATTAATTAGAATTGTGCATCCAAATCAACAACATGCCAGATTTGTAGCCTTTCTTTTGGCACCTTTGCAATAATCTGGAGGTGCAAAAAAAGCCAGGAAACTGTCTTAACAGGGTAACTAGGGATTCCTCTAGAACCTAGCTCTACACTGTCTACTCCCAGCTCCATTTCTTCTCCACAGCATTGAGGTCATAGCTGGATATTCTTACACTCTGGTGATCGCCCCAGGCTGCATGATGGGGCAGTTGCCACACAACATAGATTATAGTAATACCAATGCTGCTCTAATTTACAATGGCTGATCTTGCCTCCAGCTGCCTTTAGGATTGGGGGAGTTAAAAAGCAGGTTTTAATCATCTTTCTTCCCACCCTTGAGAACCAAAAGATAACTGACATATATTTCCTAGGATCTGCATGTTGTCCCTTCTCTTTGCTTTAAAGGTGACCACTTGCTCCTACTGGGTAGTATAAAATGATGAGACAGATCAATAGAGAGAGAAATCACTTTCTTGCTTTAGAAATAACAAAGCTCCTCCCTTAGTTAAGTCAGTAGATAATCAAAGGCATGATAAAAATATTTGTCTAATGTATAGAACTAATGTTTTCCCTCCCGCATCCCAAAACTTTATTTGAATCTATATTATTTCCTTTGATTGAAAGCTCATGTCTCTTTAGGTTTTCATTGCATCGTCATGCTAACGTATTGTGTTTGTCTGTTATTGCTTAGTGAAATCTATTACAAAGCCTATAAGAAATATGATTAAAATCACCTCTTTGATCCTCTGCTTAGTTTCCCTTCCTCTGTAATCCCTCTACCAAGTCATGAGCTGCATCAAAGCTAGCTGTAAATTTTAGCACTCCAGTGCATTTTTCCATTTATATTTTATCTGAACTGTAACCCCAAGTTAAATTATATTTCATCTAGACCAGGGATCGGCTACTTTGGCACACAGCCCCCTCGGGGTAAGCACCCTTGGCGGGCCCGGTCAATTTAACTGCCGTGTCTGCAGATTTGGCCAATCGCAGCTCCCACTAGCCGTGGTTCGCCGCTCCAGTCCAATAGGGGTTCCGGGGGCTGGCCGCCGCTTCCCGCAGCCTACATTTGACCGGGGCGGCGAACCGCGACCAGTGGGAGCCACGATTGGCTGAATCTGTGAACGAGGCAGGTAAACAAATCAGCCGGGCCCACTAAGGGTGCTTACCCTGGGGGGCCACGCGCCAAGGTTGCCGATCCCTGATCTAGACTTTAGAGTCTTTGGTAGAAATAACATTCACCACAAATAGCATAGCTCATGCTGGAAGCTTTCGGAATTTTCATATTCAGTACTATGTAGTTAATTTCTTGGTTGATATGTGAGATCTCCTACTTGCCTACTTGCTACTCTTATAAATAAGAAAAGCAAGATGTAGCCCACAAGTCTCTGTCTTTTGAGCAACACAAGCATATTTAAAGTGTTAAAAATCAGCCTTGTGTTTTCTAAAAGTAAAGAGTACTAAGAGCAGAGACTGTTTTACATTGACACATTGATTAGTGGTTGCTAGCCTTTATAATATTTACTATTACCAGTGATAATAGCATGAATAATCTTACCTTAGTGACCTGATTTCTTACCATCATCCTACAAATCTAAATTAGAAAATGTTTGGCCATGAAGATCAATTGTTACTCATCACAATTGTTTGTGATGAGTAACGCAGCTCCATAACTTATAGTGCAATTATCTGATTTGCCAGCAGTGGACACTGTTTCACTAGTTATCAACTAAGACATTGCGAGAGAGTCTGCCAGGCAAGGTGGAAAATTTCTGCTTTTACTTCTTACAGTGGTGCAGGAACCTGAATTACCTGTGCTAAACAAAACCTTGGAGAGATTCTGATGTGTTTTTGAATTTCTACATTATCAGACAATGAGAACTTGGTTTTTTATTATATACTGTCTTGTTCTGATAGAAATATTTATTCGTTATTTTCATTTTAAATCATAACACATCATGAGTTCAATACTTGCTGCATGGCACAAAGTGAAAGGCTTCCTCAAAGAAGCATGGGTAGCTAGGAAAGCTGTAATTCTTACAAATGTCTACTTTGTATTGTTTTTATAAAAATGTTTGTTACATCTGATGAAGTGAACTAGGCTCTATCCTGCACTTGTACACTAGCACTCGGAACCAATGCTGGTCAGCTAGTATGTTTCTTTCTTTCATAATGCCATTATTTAAAAACAAATGGCACACTCTTCCTATGTCACCCATCCTTTCAGGCCAGGCACCAGCAGCAAGAAGACAATTGGCTGGAAGAATCTCTGAGGCATCTGGAGAAGTCTGAGACAGCCAGGGAGCTGATGATAGAGGCCTGGATTCAAGAAAGCATCCCTAGTCAAGAAATCACTTCAGCATGTTTTGGTGCTTACCTGAATCCGCCTAAGTGCACAAGTGGGTAAGGAGAAGACGTGAACCAGCTATGTCGAATAAAGTGATTTGGGGGCACTCTCTACATCGTTTTGGAGGGATTACCTAAGGATCAGCCATTGGTAGGGGGCTTTAATACCTGCTGGGGGCGGGGGATGGGGAAATGTGTAAGGACTGAAGAAAAGCACTGTAAGGGTTTCATCACAGATTATATGAATTATCTTCTTAGGAAGTATTACAACATTTAAGTATTAAAACATCTTCTAATCTCAATATACAAATAACACTTTAAGCTCCCCACATTCTTCTAGAGAGACTATTATATACATTCAATTATCATTACATAGCATATAATATTTTACTAGTATAATAGTCTGGCAAAAGAGACTAAGAGTTCTCTCTGTATATCAAAGGTCTGACAAAAATGTGTGCAAAGGAGCTAACCAAAAAGTCTGCTGTAATAATGCTTTCTCTATTCCAATTGAGTTTTTAAATATTTCACACACTATACCCTCAAATTCTGACAAAGATGTACTTTTTCAGTCATTTTGGACATTTTAAATTCCATTTCAACATTACATTGCATCATATTTGTTATCCTCTTCCATTTCACCCTATTTGCATGCTTCAGCATCTCCCTTTTCTCTTTCATTTTTCCAAAATCCCCTGTGGTCTCTCTTCAGTCATGTTTATTTTATTTTTTTTAATTTAAAAACCCGCCACTCTGTCTTCCTCTCACAAGTCCTCATCACTTTAGTTTTCTTTATTTTGGAACCAGCTTCTTCTTTATCTCCTCTCACCTTAGCTTTGTAATTTAGATCTCAAAACTATGTCAGTGAGAGGTGTGAAAAACCATATCCTGTAGCCAAAGTAGATATGCTGGCAAAAAAACCTAGTGTAGATGCAACTGTGCCAATAGAAGAGTGCTTCTGTTGACATATGTACGTTGTTCAGGAAGGTGGTATTCCTATGCCAGCAGAAGAACTACTTCTGTCAGTATACGCTGCCTCTACACGAGGGAACTGTCCTGTATTCCTGTACCAGTACAGCTCTATTGGAAAAACATATGTAGCATAATAGACAACCTTTCCAAACTACGTATGTACACTTGCATACATACACACACACACACACATACACATTCTTCTGGACAGAAATGTTGTGCACAGTTCTTTTCATGAAAACATCTTCAGTAGAAGTGAGATGGTTCAAGAACGTGAGAGAAATCCTGGACCCATTGATGTCAATGGCAAAACTTACTGATTTCAGGAAGCCAGGGTTTTATTCCAGATACACAAGAATTTCATGTGGCGCACACAACATTTTTAAAAATAAAGCACCAGTTGCTCTTTGCCACTGCCAAGGCCTGTGGGCACAAAATGGAACCGGTGTCTTTGAAAGTTTGTCTGTAAAGTCCACCTAATTACTTTTGTTTTATCTACCTGCCTTATAGGATTTTTCAAAACAGAATATAGTTCAAAAGCAACCTCACAGTAATAAAACAGTTTTGTTCCTCTACCAATTTTTGTCTCTTCTGCAGATTGCATGACCTGCAGCGCATGCACACACCCACACTTCTCCTTTTCTTTTGCTTCAAAAGTATTTTATTCACTATTTCTCTTTCGTTGTTGTCCTTCCAGAATCATGCCTCATACTGGCCTATCCACTTCCCAGCCTCCCAACTTTCTACCCAGAGACTCCTCTCCACCATATTGCTTCCAGTCCTATTCCATTCCTATACGTCTACCAACATTTTTATCTAGTTCCTAACATTCGTCAAAATGTTGCCTACGTTGTCTCAATCGTGTTATTTTATTGAATGCCCTAAGCTCTGAACAGCAGGTAGGCAGGACACTGTTCCATCCTGTAGGAGCTTTTGCTCATTTATCTCAATTCCCACCTGGGAACCTAACCTGCAGCTGCTCTTTCTGGGTTTGTTTGTTTTTTTACTGCCTTCTGGGCATGTGCCTTTGAGATGTGTTTGCTGCTACAGTTCTTCAACAATGCCACAGCAGCAGTTCCACAGGGAGATTTTCAAAGGCACAGATTGAAGTTACTGAAAGTTACCGTGAGTTGGGTACCTATCTGCCATTATGCCTTTGAAAATAGCTCCCCAAATCTCAAGGCTTCCTGAGGTGTTTCTAACTTTACTTTGGAGTGAAGCACAAACTATAGGAACGAGGCCTGGGCTTCCTATGTAGACCTGGAGTGGGTAGAGGAGTTGAATGAACAATAGGAGTGGCATCTGATCAGTAGAGGCATTCAATGAAATCCCCCGCAAAAAGCTCAAATCCAGAAAAGAGAACCAGGATGAGGCTCTGACCATTTATAAGGATAAAGGGAACTCATTAGGAGAAAATGTCAGATGACCATATAAGCATGAAATATAGCTACTCAGAACACACCATTAATTAGTTTTCAGTTCATGAGGGTGTTAATGCTGTCCCCACCACAGAAGCCTTTAGGCGTCACCTTTTCAAGCATATTATGCAATTGACAAAAGGAGATGTATGCAAAGGCTGCTCTTGGCATAGGCAAGTAGAGTAGCTGCCTCAGCTGTCAGATTTACAGCAAGTTAGGGTGTGATCTATCCCAGATTAGCCTTCCATGGCGTGGACTAACTGTCCATGTGCACCCTGACATGCATTAACAGTTCCTCAATGCGCTCTGATCTAGACATCTTTAAAGTAGGACTAGAGCAAACCACATTTGCACACTGTTAATACATATCAACAGGGTGCACGTGGTATGTTCCTTGCACACATTAACACACACTCAGTGGCCTTGACATGGACCACATAGTTGGAGGGCTCGGCCTGCAAGAGAAGCCCACAGCCCGGCCTGAAATCTGCAGATAGTCCCTGGACCATCCGGAGGAAAAGAAGCCTCCCAGAGTAGGCAGTGATCAGTAAGTTGCACCCCCTGCCTCCCATTTCTCCTTGCCCTAGTCCTCCTGCCCCTCGCCACCCACCATTCCATCTAACCCCATCCAACCCTCTCTTTCTCCCGTGTCCTTCCTGACCCCCATCTCCACCCTGTGTCCTAGCACTTCTGCCATCCTGAGTCCTGTCTCCCCATCTATCCCCCCTCTCAAGGTCCTGCCCCATCATGTCCTCCCGCCACATCTGCCCCTCGGATCCTGCCCCCGCCCATGCCATTTTGCTCTAGAATCCTACCTAGGACAACCAGATAGCAACTGTGAAAAAACGGGACGGGGGTGGGGGCTATTAGGTGCCTATATAAGAAAAAGTCCCCAAAAGTGGGACTGTTCCTTTAAAAATGGGACATCTGGTCACCCTGGCCCATCTGCCCTGGTGTCCTATCTACCCATGATCTCTTTCCCGCCCCCTGCTTTCCTAATCCCAGCATCTGCCCCCAATGTTCTAGTCCCCGCTATCCCATTTCTTCCGCACTGTATCCTGAATCCCACCCCATCTGGCCCCTGTGTCTTGGCCTCTCTCCAGTTCCTGGTCCCATCCCCACCCTGAGTCCAGACTCCAGTCCCCCCCTTCTATTGCATATCTATCCCCTCCTCTCCTAGCCTCATGGCAACCTCCCCTCCCCCAGCCCAGTGCAGCTCCTCCTGCACCTTAGGTGCCATTTGGATTGATACCCAGAGGGGTTTACTCGGGATGGGGGCACAGAAAGATGGGGCCACCAATAGTGATCCATCTTCTCTAGTTGCTAACCTGGCTTTGCAACTGCTTTTAGTCCAATAACAGCAGAAGGACACTCATATGAACTGTGACAAAGGTTCTACTATGTCTTACTGTCTATCATCATTTATTGAAAAACAAACAAAAAAAAAACCCCTCCATACTAATGTGGCCTCAGACACTGAATAAAAGGCGAGGCACATAATCTGTTAGTAAGTAAAACACATTCTTAAAGCTTAGCCCACCTGTTAAATGTAATCCCATTTTATAGTATTTTAACAAGCAACAGTGCTTTGTTGGCATTCCCATTTTTAAACCAATTGCTACAGAACACTGTGCACTAAAAATATTCTCAGAATTATGATGGGCTTGGTTGCATAACAAAATCTTTCAGCAAATGAAGGCTGAGCAATCTGCCACCCAAGTTAGTTCTTCTTCATTTATTATTATGTTGAATTTCACAATAAAACTCCGTCACAGACCAGTATTATTTTATGGAAGACAGGAGAAGGCAAATATTGTATGTAGCTATCCAGGGAAAATACTGATCCACTGATCTAAGAAGATCCACTTCACTATTTGAAAGTCTGGTAGATACTTTGATAAAGCATTTGCCTGCCATCAGTGAAGAACCACAGAGAAACACAAGAAGGAGCTGAGCAACTTTAAATAAAAATGTTACTTCGTGACATTCTTGCCACTTCAGCGCTTTAAAATCAGCTTGGTATGGGCCGGTTCTGCTGGTCACCTTTTACCAGTATGCCATACCAGCCCTTACTGGCTTACTTTCACCCCTGAGTGTAACACTATTGTAAAAAAAATCAAACATCATTCTGGTGTATATTAGCAGGAGCGTTGTAAGCCAGACACAAGAAGTAATTCTTCCACTCAACTCTGCGATGGTAAGACCTCAGCTGGAATATTGTGTCCAGTTCGGAGTGTCACATTTCAAGAAAAATGTGGACAAATTGGAGAAAGTCCAAGGGAGAGCAACAAAAATGATCAAAGGTCTAGAAAACATGACCTATGTGGGAAGATTGAAAAAACTGGGTTTGTTTAGTCTGGAGAAGAGAAGACTGAGAGAGGACATGATAACAGTTTTCAATTATATAAAAGGTTGTTATAAGGAGCAGGGTGAAAAATTGTTCTTGTTAACCTCCAAGGATAGGAAAAGCAGCAATGGGCTTAAATTGCAGCAAGGGTGGTTTAGGACAGACATTAGGAAAACGTCCTAACTGTCAGGATATTTAAGCACTGAAACAAATTGCCTAGGTAGGTTGTGAAATCTCCGTCATTGGAGGTTTCTAAGGAGATGTTAGACAAACACCTCTCAGGAATGGTGTAGGTATTATGTAGTCCTGCCTTGAGTGCAGATGACCGGATTAGATGACCTACTGAGGTCCCTTCCAGTCCTATACTTCTATGATTCCCCAGATTTGGTAATTTCTCCAGCTCCTGTTTTTGTTTTGTTAAGGAACACTGGACGCAATTCCCACGTGATGTTGCCTTCAATCCATATTTTAAAACACGTAGGTTAGAGTGTGGCATTTAACTACAGCTATGAAAATTTGACAGCCCTGAAAAGAGAGTGGTGAGTAGTAAATCTACCCTAAGAGGCACTACACACAGAGGCGGCTCTACGTTTTTTGCCGCCCCATGTGCGGCAGTCAGACTGTCTTTGGCGGTATGCCAGCAGGAGGTCCACTGGTCCCACCAATTCTCCCCAGGTTTATGAACCCACACATGGAAACTCTGAATTAGGGAATAGGGAAACAAAGCTACACAAAAAAGGATGTCATATTTAATATGGTCATTCAAATAACTAATATCTTTTCATATTGTTAAGCTATATTTTCCCTATCGTTGCTTCTCCAAACCCCCATTCCCACCCCTAAAAATGTGTGATATTTTTGGAGCAGATTGCTAAAGGAAAAAAAAGACACAAGAACTGATTGAAAAAAAGTGAACAGAAATGATGAGAGAAGCAGAATTTTAACAGTATTTCAACTCACTATCTCTGAAATAAGAACTAAAGGCTTTATCTGCTTTATTACATATAGTTTTTGATTCATAGCAATGAAAATATTGTTTTGGCAACCACACATTTTTTTACATACATCAAAGACTAGGCTCCTTTTTTTTATAGCGCTCCCACAGATCAATGTCAGGATATGGCTCTAATTTTTTTTGCAATGTTTAAATAGAGATCTGAGATGTTACAGGGTGAAAAGTACTGTTTAAGTGTAAGACATTTTCTATTAATGCAATAGAGACAGGCTGTGAATATTATACATATAGATTTTCAAAGTGCATTCCCTAGTTCGTACCAAGATCTATATTAAAATGCTATATAATTAAAATTCCTTTTTTGCAAGTACAGTGCTCCAGTCCTTTGTACATAGCTGTGATAACTGTGTTAATTGTAAAAGTATTTAATTATTAACTACAAAAAATATCCAATAGAACCCAGAAATTCTCAGCAATAAAATGTGTGACATACAAAAGAGAAGCAAACATTAGAACACAAGAGTTAGAGATGTTACCTTCCTCCTCCTCCCTCATCTAATAGGCAGGTGATTTAATCTGCAAGCATGGCTTTGAATACTATCTTCATGGCCGTGGCTCACAAAGTTACCTCTCTGTTCGACCACATCCGGACTAAAATCTTGGCCTGTCTTTCTGACATGTCTTTGTGGATGTCTAGCCTCAAAATGAAACTTTATGTGGCCAAAACACAGCTGCTGCTCTTTTTCCTGCAACTCTCCATTTCCCTCCATTGGGGTGGACAGTACCACTATTCTCCCTGTCTCTCGGATCCATAGTACTAGGTTCAACTTTGAACCGACCCTCTTTTTCCTTCTCCCCCCCCACCACCCAATGAGTATAATAAATCTTGCCACTTCTTCCTGCACATCTCCACGATCCAATGTTTCCTTTCTGTCCTCACTGCCAAAACTCTTGTCTAATCCCTCATCATCTTGCACCTTTACGACTGTGAGCTCCTCTTCTCTAGCCTTGATGCCTGCAACCTCGCTGCTCTCAAGCACATTGAAGATGACTGTGCTAAAGTCTTCTTCCTAACTCAGTCTGTCATTCCCCTTTTAAGTCCCTTCACTAGTTTCCCCTCTTGTAACTCAAACGGATTTCTTGTCCTTACTTTCCACACCCCTCATAGTTTAGCTCGGCCTGACCTATCTGACCTTTTATCTTAGGGCAAGGTGAACTGCTACCTTCACTCCGTTAATGATGCCAGCCTCGAGTACTCCACTTCTCAACAATCATTTTCACACTCTCTCTCATCCTAGTCCCTGCAAGTGCAAAAATCTCCCAGTCCAAATCCATCTTATCCTCCTTCAGGTCCTTTCTCAAAACAAACCCTGTTCTATAATACATGTAGTAAACTGCAACCTGACAATAAGTCGAGTGCCAAGTTGTGTTACTGCTCTTCAAAGACCAAGAGTATTACATAGCCCTTTTTATTCTTCACCTCACCTCAACTCATTCCTAATGTCTTGTCTTTTATATTCTAGGCTCTTTAGAGCAAGGTCTGTCATTTTCAATGTTTGTACAGCGCAATGGGTCCCTGATAGGGTGACCAGGCAGCATGTGTGAAAAATCAGGACAAGGGGTGGGGGGGCTAATAGGAGCCTATATAAGAAAATGACCCAAAAATCAGGATTGTCCCTATAAAATCCGGATATCTGGTCACCCCTAGTCCCTGATCTCACTGGCCTTCAGCTACTTCCACAATACAAATGTTAATTAATAATTCTTTATCATTATAAGGTGCAGATAGGGAGAGACAGATCAGGAAAACAAAAAGTAAATTTAAAGCTGTCTGAGAAGCACATTTTGAGTCTTTTGATTCTCCCTTACTATTTGCTGCAATCATTGGGACATTCTTCCATATGTTAAATGAAAGAAATAGTAATGTTTCCTCCAGATATGTATGTGAGAGTTAGAAAAGACAGAATAACCTGTTGCTACATTTCAAAATAATCTCTCTTCTGGGTACACTAATGTAAATAAAAGGAAAGTAATATTTGATGGTACATAGATTAAATAGAACCAAAATTAAGGATGAACTTACTCAGAAGTTCAGGAGTAAGGCATGTGAAATGCCAGCCTCCTCCCCCTCCACACACACTCACCACCTGGCTGCAGAAACAACAGTGACAGTATCTACACTCCAAAAAATGGCATTAGTCTCTGGCACAGTTCCCTCACAGAATTGTATTAAAAATATGTCCCTTCTCTTCTCTACCGAACAGCTTCAATCCAAAACCCAAGACTATTAACATTCCCCGTGCTTTCAGAAGCCAGAGGCGCAAATAATCAAATATTTATTTCCCCTTGGATACTCAGACAAAACAAACTGGAAAAGAATTCAGAGATAAGAGATTCTGCTCTGTAATGAACACAAATGAAGAAGAGTTTGTTTAGAATTGAAATCTATCCTTTGCAAACATTTCTGTTTAACCTACTGCTGAATGAAAATAAGTCTTCAATAAATTTGGCATGAACAGAGCACTGCTGTCCACCTTGTTACAGGCACAAAGTCAGGGGTGAAAGTGGGCCAGTACGCCATACCGGTAAGAACCCGGTAGGAATAAATGGAACTTTTTCAGAATGGAGAGGGGTAACTAGTGGTGTTCCCCAAGGGTCAGTCCTGGGACCGATCCTATTCAACTTATTTATAAATGATTTGGAGGAAGGGGTAAACAGTGAAGTGGCAAAGTTTGCAGATGATACTAAACTGCTCAAAGTAGTAAGGACCAAAGCAGACTGTGAAGAACTTCAAAAAGATCTCACTAAACTAAGTGATTGGGCAACAAAATGGCAAATGAAATTTAATGTGGACAAATGTAAAGTAGTGCACATTGGAAAAAATAACCCCAACTATACATACAATATGATGGGGGCTAATTTAGCTACAACCAATCAGGAAAAAGACCTGGGAGTCATTGTGGATAGTTCTCTGAAGGCATCCACGCAGTGTGCAGCGGCAGTCAAAAAAGCAAACAGGATGTTAGGAATCATTGAAAAAGGGATAGAGAATAAGTCGGAGAATATCTTATTGCCCTTATACAAATCCATGGTGCGCCCACATCTAGAATACTGCGTACAAATGTGGTCTCCTCATCTCAAAAAGGATATACTGGCACTAGAAAAGGTTCAGAGAAGGGCAACTAAAATGATTAGGGGTTTGGAACGGGTCCCATATGAAGAGAGATTAAAGAGGCTAGGACTTTTTAGCTTGGAAAAGAGGAGACTAAGGGGGGATATGATAGAGGTATATAAAATTATGAGTGGTGTGGAGGAAGTAAATAAGGCAAAGTTATTTACTTGTTCCCAAAATAGAAGAACTAGGGGCCACTCAATGAAATTGGCGTGCAGCAGGTTTAAAACAAATAAAAGGAAGTTCTTCTTCACACAGCGCACAGTCAACCTGTGAAACTCCTTACCTGAGGAGGCTGTGAAGGCTAGGACTATAACAGGGTTTAAAAGAGAGCTGGATAAATTCATGGAGGCTAAGTCCATAAATGGCTATTAGCCGGGATAGGTAATGAATGGTGTCCCTAGCCTCTGTCTGTCAGAGGGGGGTGATGGATGGCAGGAGAGAGATCGCTCGATCATACCTGTTAGGTTCACTCACTCCGGGGCACCTGGCATTGGCCACTGTCGGTAGACAGGATGCTGGGCTAGATGGACCTTTGGTCTGACCCAGTATGGCCGTTCTTATGTTCTTATGTAACCCGTACCAGCCTGTATTCACCCCACATTAAAGCACTGCCGTGGCAGCCCTTTAATGTATCAGCCCCCCTTTGCCTCCCATGTCGGGGGCCCTACCGGTATAGACCCTACAAGCAGGGCCACCAACGGTGGGGGAGGGGAAGGGAACAGCTACAGGCACTTACTGGTATGGGGCAGGCCGGGGCTGGCTCTGACTCCCCAGCCCCGCCCCTTCCACCAGAACCGGCCCGAGCCCACCCCTGTACTGGTAAGTGCCTATAGCTACTTTCATCCCTGCACAAAGTTGAAGTTTCACATCAGCCCTTTCTCCACATGACATTTTCCTTCTGAGATAATTGGCTGGTGTGTCTGGCTTAGATGTCAGGGTGCAAGCGATTGCCAGATTTCAGGTCAGGAAGAAATTTTCCCCTGGGTGAGACTGATAGGTACATTGGGGTTTTCACCTTCCACTGTAGCATGGATCATGAATATTAAGCTAATTGGGGCATATCCTCCCATATCAATTCCTTGCCATTCAAGAGGCCTCAACCATTGGTGGCACCTTAGGCACTCTTAGTTCTTTGTCTGTGGCATACAGTTTAGTCTCCTGAGGACTGAAATACTTTAATTTAACCCTAGTAATAGTGACCAACACAGGGATAACTGGCTGCAATGTAATGACTTGTGATACACAGAAGGTCAGGCTACATGACTTTGGGATCAAAAGTCACATTCATCTATCCTTCTATAGATAGTAGAATATTAATCAATAGTATAAACTCCATGAAACTAAGAAAAACCTCCAGCTTCAAACACCTCCATTGGCTCTTTAATTAGGGGATTGAGTTTTTCCATATTGTTTTTAAAAGCCGCTGATGGCCTTCCTTCATCCACTCTACTTCATATCTAGCTTTCCACTTACCTCCTTTCCCTGGTTCCCTTAATCCCAGCCTCCTCTCTGTTCCTCTCTACAACATGGTACCGAATCAACAAAGCACTTCAGCTCATATATAATCACTGACAGCCTGTTTTTGATCTGGAATGACCTTCCTGTATGTCACTGTTCAGCTAACTTTAATTCCTACATATATACTTCTTTTATCTGTTGGCCTTGCTCTCCTCTTTTCTCCCACTGCTTTTTAAAAAATGTTTTATAGCACGTGTTGTTTAACTCTTAAGATATTGTAGTCTGGAGTTAGAATCTAATTCTATTAAACTGTTTGCCTAGTTAAATTTGTTAAGTGGGCCAACAGATTTGTCAATGAACTATATTGGCACTTGTATTAAATATATTAACCCAACATTATTTTCCAACAAAGTGCACTAATTATTCCACATATAGTGTCCACATGGGGAGCATTACAGGGCGTCTTTACCCAGGATGGCTTCAAGCTAGCTTCAGATTCCCCTCAGTTCCAAGTGCTGATCTCCTGCCCTGCTTCTCCACCACATGTAGGCTGCTAGCCTGACTCCCCAGCCCAGGAAGGACCGAAAGTCTTTCAGGCCCTTTTCCCAGGCACTATTTTATTAACTCAGACAAAATTAGCAAATTATGACGAACTCATAATCAGTGCAGGCTGCTGGGATCCAGTCACTTTTCACTCTGTTCCTGTCCATATCTAGCTGACCCCTTCAAAGGAGCCCTCTCAGCCCTTTATAATAAGCACTGGTCTGCCTTTTCATTTGAGTCTGATAAACTGAACAGGGCTGGCTGGACCCAGGCAGTAGCCCTTAAAAGGGCAGACCACCGTATTACAGGAATCTCTGTGGAAATTGATATTAAACAGTATAAGTATTATGGGATAAGCAAGTGTGCAATTTCCCCTTGTAGATAAGGTCTTACACAGAGGCTATTAGGATAGTCAGGACCAGACTTGGGGAAAATGGCACCTTGGATTAATTTGTATTTTAGCGCCCCTGCCGCCTTCCCACCCATCCCCCCAATCACTCCTGGCCCCAACTGTTTCCATCGCTCCCCATCCATCCTCCCTGCCTCCACCCCCAATTTCCCTGAGCTCCCTTCCATGGCCTTGTACTTCAGGCCTACCCAACTCCTCACCTCTTGACCATGGTGAAGCCCTGGCACTTCTGGACTCCTGGCCATCAGCCACCACTCTCCGGCTGTCCCGCTCTGAAGGCAGCGCCACCACCAGCATCAAAGCAGAAGTAAGGATGGTAATATCCTACCACGCCATTCTTACTTCTGCGCTGCTGCTTGAAGTAGTGTTGCCATCAGAGCTGGGCACCCAGCCAGCAGCCACCGCTCTCCAGCCACCCAGACAGTGCAGAGCTCCAGCATGTCTTTCATTGCACATTAAGCACTAGGGCTCCCCTGACCCCGGCGCCCTGGGCAGTCGCCCATATCGCCCTCCTCTAAAGACAGACCTGAGGGGAGTGCCGGTACCAGAAAGTGAAATGGTAAATACACACACCTGAAAGTCGTCAGTCCATCAGTTTCACTTTTCAGTCGAATACCAAAAAGTAAAACAAACAGCATTAAATGTATGGAAATCTTTAACAGCAAATGTGTCATTGGTAAAAATAAGGTGCTGGGAAGGAAATGTTTATTGTCAGGATAAAATCATAAATTAATTATACTTTTAGCTTTCTTTGCTTCTGTGCTTCGTACAATGAAATATAATAGGGCTTTTGTGCATCTCCAAGAATGATACCAGATAGTGGTGTTTTGAAGCAAGATATTTCAAGTTTGAGAAATCATGTTATTTGTAAAGTCCCAAAACGCGATCCTGAATATTGACAAATCTTTCCTGGGAATTAGAATTTTTATTTATTTAGGAAAAAATCAGGCAAATAATACATTTAAAATAGAAGGAAACATTTTTCTGGCAAACATACAGTTCAGTATATTAAGTAAATTACAAACTCTGGGTTCAATTTGTGGTTCCCCCATGCCAGCTTTGGGGTTTTAAAGGAATGTTGAAGCCACTTAGCCACCTATATAGGAAGCATTAACTAGCCACAAGGAAATGCTTCTTGTATAGGGGGTGTCATCATATGGCTGGACCTAGTTCTACATCAACCATCCATGGCAGTCCACTGCTTGCATCCGACGAAGTGGGTATTAGCCCACGAAAGCTCATGCTTCAAAACTTTATAGTTAGTCTTTAAGGTGCCACAGGACTTTGTTACCTCTGCTATTCCAGACTAACACGGCTACCTCTTTGATTCTTGACAGAGAGGGCATCCCTGGGGAAATGAGCTCTGGGTGGACTGCCCTCCTTGGCAGCTAGGGGCAAGAAGGGGCAGATGTGACTGTTCTATGCCAGACCCAGAACCGGGGAGGGAAAGAAAGAAGTGGGATAAAGCCATCTTTGCCCCTCCTCATGCCTGGTTCTCCTACCAAGCTCTGGTCAATTAAAACAATGACTTGTGCTCTCCATTCTTAATGAAAACAGAGGGAATGTGGCTTTCATCAACATAGTCAATTTTATATTGTTTAAAAGGACATAAATCTGTAACCATCCTCTGCTGTGACTGTTTATTAAATTTGAGAAGCTTTCTTAAAGTAGGATTAATAAAAGCACTTAAATTTCACTAGTCACATCTATTTTAGCTAAATAATTCTTTGTTGAAACTGTTATCTTTCAATCTTTCAGGATGATTCAGTCTTTAGAACATTCAGACATGTGAGCTTTAATACAGGATAATAATCTCTTGAAGGGCAATGAATAATGATTTTACTGTAGAGTATCCTGAGCAACTGGAATGATGTATAACGTCTTGAAGATTAAAGTTCCCTTGTTTGATTAGGAAGTACTTTACCAATCTACTCAGTGAGCAATCTTGGTTTGTCAGTGAACTGAAGAAGGTTATTCCTAATAGAGATGATGAAATCTACTCCCTTTCCCATTCTCCTTTGTATTCAGTTTCTCTCTCTCTCTCTTTCTCTCTCTCATCCCCACACTATTTTGTCCTTACCTTTTCCTCCCCTTTACAGCTACATTGATGTGATCTCCAATCCTCCCTCTCTCCTTCCTTCTTTGGAGTATAATCAGATCTCTGACTAGAGCTAGTGTATTCCATTGTTTATCCCACCACTATGCCCCCTACATTATTTCCCCATTCTTCTCACCGAACTTCCTCATATGATATTCCAAAGGGCACTGGGTACCCCTGAGCCTGCAACCGGGTCACGGGAACTGACCCAACAGATATTGCTGACAAGTTGTGACCACAATGGACCTTGAAAGTTAAAACAGAGCTTGAATCAAATATGTATGTTACAGAGAAGGGAGATGAAGTTAATTAACTAAACCAGTGGTGCTCAACTACGGATCCGGAACACCCTGGGGAACCGCAAGCAGGTTCCAGGAGGTCCACCAAGATGGCCAGTGTTAGATTCACTGGGGCCCACAGCAGAAAGCCAAGCCCCACAGCACGGGGCTGAAGCCTGGGGCCCTAAGCCCTGCCACCCAGGGCTGAAGCCAAAGCCTGAACAACTTAGCTTCGCAGGGACCCTTGTGGCATGGGGCCCCATGCAACTGCTTTGCTTGCTATACCATAATGCTGGCCCTGTCTTTTATATGGAGAAAAACAGTTGTTGTGGCATAGGTGGGCTGTGGATTTCTTATAGCATGTTCACGGGGCCTCAGAAAAAATAAAAGACTGAGAACCCCTCAACAAAACCAAACCTTCTAAAAGATTTAGTTCAGTGTTTGGACTGAGGGGTTCAGTCTGGTTCTTATTTGGCAATAGCTAGTTTGCTCATCCCCTGTACAATTCCTGAGAGCTGAATAGACAAGATGATCAAAGCCACACAGAGAATAAAAAATGGGCATGACTTTGCAGCAAATTAGTCATACATTTAAATAAAAGCTTTCGGACTATATAAAGCTTTAAAACACATTCAGAAGGAACCCCAATTCCTTACTAACAGATCTCCATCACTTTGTAAGCCTTCATCCATCGCTACAGAGCATCACACCCCGGAAAGTTTACCAACACCATACAATGACATGGGGCAGAAAGTGAATATGCTCCCCAATTGAAAATAAAAGGTTCTGTTTAGTAAGACAGAATGTAATTACTCAAAACTGAATTTGACCAGGATTTGACTGGGGCTAACAAACAGACTCTCCCTATAGGAGCAGTGGGATCATTAATGACCACAAACCAAAAGGAAGAACTTTGCTTTAGATTTTATAGTAGCAATAGAATTATAGTAGCCCTAAAAGACCCTAGCTGAGAGTACAGCTGTATTATGCTAGGTCAGGGATCGGCAACCTTGGCACGCGGGACCACAGGGTAAGCAACCTTAGCAGGCCCCGCCAGTTTGTTTTATTTGCTGGTTCACCGATCGCAGCTGCCACTGGCCATGGTTCGCCATCCCAGTCCCATGGGGGCTGCGGTGCTGGCCTCCGCTTCCTGCAACCCCCATTGGACCGGAGTGGAGCCGCGATTGGTGAACCAGCAAGTAAACAAACCAGCGGGGCCCGCTAAGGGTGCTTACCCTGCGGTCCGTGTGCCAAGGTTGCCAATCCCTGTGCTAGGTGCTAGCAAACTACACACTGCAAGAGATGGTCACAGTCCCTAAAGAATGTGTGTGTGGCGGGGGAAAGTAGTATTACTGTTGCCATTTTATAGTTGAGAACTGAATTACACAGGGAGTCTGTGAAGACCTGAGAATTGAACCCACAACTTCTGTGTCGCAATCTAGCACCATAACCATACCATGTTTCCTCTCTAAACCTGAAAAATTGCTTATTTTCTCATTTGTACCCTATAATTATAAAATAAACCAGTTGGAATATAAATATTGTACCTACATTTCAGTGTAGTATATAGAAGAGTATAAACAAGTCATTTCTGGATAGTAACATGCACAGTGCAGCCTTGAAGCACAAGATGACAATTCAAAAAATTCACATTATCTTCCTGGATCTGCAACAAATTTGTGTCAGACAGATTTAAGGGTGGGATGTTCTAGTAGCTCAGCCATCATCAGGAATAGTAGTTGGTTGATACAGAACTGTCAGGTGATGCCAAGGCTGCTACAAATTCCCTGCCAAATTACTTTTAATGTGGTGTTAAAAGACAGACAACCATGCAGCAATTTGTATAAGAGAAAACTTAAGATTTAGTTCCCTGTGATGTGTTCAGAGATGCCCAAGACATTCAGATACCCTCTTTGCCCCTCAGACATCCTATTCTCAACTCAGATGGGGATAGGAAGATGAGTGTTGTAGGAGAAGAGGGACGGAGTCAGGATTTGTTAATTCTAGTTTGTGAACATTAAAACGCTTTTAAAGTAGGGGAGAAATTTAACTTTGACACCTCTGCTAGTCACCAAAGACATGGTTTCACTCCTGTGGCATAAGCATAATGTGGTCCACCCAAGATCATATTACATTTACCCTGCTCCTATTTACATAGATACCATGATGATGAACGTGGGATAAATACTACAACAGATCTATTACAACCCATTTCCAGCCTACACTGCCTTTCCATACCATGACACGTGGCCGGAAAGTGTTAAGCAGCTTGCAAGCTAACTGACCCAGATTCAACCTTTAGGGACATATTGGGAGATAATGTTTGTGTTTTGTGCATTTACTTGTTATATATTGTTAGAGGTTATCAAACATCTCTGTCTATGCGGTACTCTTTAATTCAGATACTGCAAGGAAGTCTTAACATTTAAATGAACGGTAAATATAGTGATTTTGTATTCATCTCTTTCAAATTTATAGCAAATCACCTGTGAATGGTGGAAAACAGGCAATCCCTGTAGCGAATTACTGGTGATGCCTAGGAACTAGGTCTACTTCGAAGTCTCTATGATTGCCTATTGTTTGCCTAAGGACTCTGAGCTGTCAAGAGAAGTCCTGGAACTGTATAAAAACCCCTGGGATCCTGATCCTTTTCATCTCAGATCTGCTTGATGCTTTATGCAGGGGAAGCTTGAGATCACCATTCCCATCTGGACCCCCCTGAATATGAACATTGGACTACAACCTATGGACTAATTTTGCAACTATAAAGTTCACCGCCTCTACTATGAATCTAATCTCAGAACTGTATTCATGCTGTATGTATACTGAGCTTTTAACCAATACTCTCTCTCTCTCTCTTTTCTTAATACATTTTTAGTTTGGCTAATAAGAAATGGCTGTAAGCGTGTTTTGGGGTAAAATGTGAAATATTCATTAACCTGGGAGGTAATGTGTCTGAGCTTTTGGGATTTGTAGAACATTCCTATATGATGAATCAGATTTTCAGTAATCCTCATCATCTTTGATTTAGGTATCTGGGTGGAGATATCTGGGTTGCTTTAAAGGAACTGTGTTGCTGGTGCTGGGTAACCAGTAAGGTACTAGAGAAGCTGTTTTGTGCTGGCTTGGTAAATCTAAGCATAGGACTATCCACCAGCTTTGGGTTTGTCTGCCCCAGTCTCTGCAGTTTACCCTAATTGAGTAACTTCAATGTGGCTCCCCTGGGACTCTGGTCACACATACAAACAGTGACATGTGGGATTTAAGCCATATTTATCACTACCAATGAATTATAACAGCATTACAAATGACACCTTCCAGGCACATATACCCTCTAGTGCCTAGCTCACACAACTGTAACCACTTAAATACGACCTGCTACACGAACCTTCATCATGATTTAATAGTGGTATAAATTACACATCAGGAGTAAACGGGAAAGTAGTGTAGTGAGGTAATTGGCTCCAATTTGTCATGAAAAACAATCTCTTTCAAAGGAGCTCTAGTGAATACCTGGAATACCTCATTCTGTGGTGGATACCTCAATACCAAAAATATAGAGGCAAACATTTTCAAAAGTAGGAGTCTAAAGTTAGAAGTAGGAGTCTAATGTCCATATTTAGGTGCCTGATGGTGTGATTTTCAAAAAGCATCTAGGGGCTTGTTTTGATAGTCAGTGCGCAGAAAAGCTGGACTGTAAACCTACAGCACTCTACACACTAGCTGTCCAGGTGGACCCTGACACACAGTGAAAGTTCCCTAGTGCACTTTGCTTTACATGGGAGAAGGTCAATAATTAGTAGGGAACTTTTAATATGTGCGAGCAAGGGTCCACATGGATAGTTACTGCAAACACATTCGTGCGCTGTAAATATATACCCGAGTGTGCTGCACTCTCTTTGTCTACACAAGTCCTAAGTGACATAGGAATGGAGCTAAGTTTCCATTGGATCAACAGCTGTGCAGTGTTACTGTATTTTATTACCACATGTGTAGTGTTTTGGCAGAGGTGATTGGACAGCATTCATGTTGAAGCAATTCTTGTGTGTCTAAAGTTTAAAGACAATTTTGGGATCCTTTACTATGAAAGAAATTACTGGTACAGAGGTATATGACGCTAGTATTCTATTACAAAGTTTAAACAAATATTTAGAAAGTTTAATTAAAAAACCTAATTTAATGAAATCTTTCCTTTTACCAAATATAAAGGGAAATATCTGTCACCATGGCATATGCAAGATCTCTTTAAACCAGGGGTCTAACCCACGCGCCACTCCCCACAGCTCTGCTTATGGCCAGGCAGTTCTCTGGCAGCTTAGCGGTTTCTGGGAGGGAGAGGCCAGGAGCGGGCTCCTGAACAGGGGAGGAGGGGGAGAAAGGGGCGGGAATTTGGGCAAGGGGTTGGACTAGGAGCAGGGAGGGGGCAGAGTTGGGGTGGGAACTTTGATGAAGGGGTTGGACTAGGGGCGGGGAGGGGGCGGAGTTGGGGTGGAAACTTTGATGAAGGGGTTTGAAGGGGACAGGGAAGAGGTTGGAAGAGGCAGAGCAAGAGTGGAGCGTGAGTGCAGCCCCATCCAGGAAGGTGCTTTAATAGAAGTAGATCTAAGTTCCTGTTTGGTCCTTTGAGTGAGGTGCATTATTAAGTGAATATATTTGATTAAAACGGCTTGGAAATGACTATCACAAGAAGAAGAAAAAAAGAACATTCATGGGAGAAAAAAGAGTTTTTTCCAAGACAAATGGGGGAATTTATATTTTTTCACAGCGGTAAAAGAGAAAATTAAATGCCTTATTTGTCAGGGCGAGGAGTGGGAGCTGCGCGCTCAGGGGAGGAGGCAGGGCAGGGGTGGGACCTCATGGAAGGGGTGGGGGTAAGGGCGGGGGCAGTGAGGGGGGCGTGTCAATGATGCGGCCCTCGGGCCAATGAACTAGTCCTCATGCGGCCCTCGTGGTCATTTGAGTTTGAGACCCCTGCTTTAAACAGAGGCTTTGAAACATTCATTAAGGATGAATGAGTGCTTCACTGCACCTGTCCTCTTGGTCCATAGAAAGAGATTCATATTTTACTAACAAGTAAGAATGTTTGCATATAAACATGGGTTTGATTTGTTCACTGAACAGTTTGCTCAATTATTTTGAACACTGGAATTGGATAATCAAATTGTCTGGGAAATCATGGAAGCTGAATATTCACGAGTAACAATAGCTTCCTACATTTTGTGTTATGGTTTTTGAATGTTCTTTCATGACAGCTTATTATATAGCAATTATCATGACAGCACTTACAGTTTATATATGCTGTAGTTTAAAAAGGGCCCAAATCTTGTCCTCATGGTTGTTAATGGCAAAACTTCCACTGATTTTGATGGGCTCAGGATCAGGCCCAAAATAGCTAACCGGCCCATTACTCTGAATTTATTTCAGCCATGTTTTTTTTAAAAAAACAACAACAACTGTCTTTTGACCTGTGATACAGCATTTTCTTTACACAGTTTGTTTTGCTAGTCATTTCAGCATATTAAGAGCTCACCAATTTATCATGCCAACAAAGCATTTGAAGCAAATCTAGTGAAGTACACTGTGTTCCACAGTTTGTTTTTGTGATTTGCAGTAAAGCATGTTCTGTAACTGAGTCCGTAAAAATGGTGAGTGTAGGGTGCGTGATGACTTTGTAATAGTATGCATATAGGGATGCTCTCTCCCCTCGACACCAGGGAAAGGGTACTCTCGGTCAACACACTGCTATTGCATACCAGTGCGATCTCTTGCATACCGGAGCTTTCTGGTCCTAACTGCCTGCTAGAATTGTGCGATACTAATGAAGCAAAACAAGCCATTAGCTATTCATGAGGTATGCATGAGATGTAAATGTGCATGTGTATTTCTATGTCTGCATTCCCCTGCATAATGGGCTTCACCCTGAGCATTGCTCCGGTGCGTCAGGCTTTCCCCGTCTGAGTAGCAGCAACGAAGGGAGCCCCCGTTGCGGGTGTGTCACTTTCTGCCTTCAATAAACTCACCACTTTTATTTAGCAGCTGTGTGTGTGCCTCGTTTCTACGGGACTCCGAGTACCCTGCAACAGTGAGAAAACTGCATCCAAAGCTTTATATACTTTTCTAATCATCTGTGTGACTTACAAGATGGGTTCAAGAGTAAGACAATTCCCTATACAAAATATCTTTGTTTCAAAAATGAGTTAGTGCTGTTAATGACAATAATGTACTTAATTACTGGACATCATGAACAGAAACCCAGGAAAGAAAGGAAGGAAACATATAGCTAAGGACATCATACTACACAGCTAAATTTAGTAAGTGCAGTTCTTAACTATGGGAAAGGACCACAGGGGGGAAGGAGTGGGAGGAGTTCCCAGTCCTACACCTGGCACAGCGTACATTCCCTAGCACAGTTGTGCTGCTCAGTGCATTGGGGCTTTGAGCCAAGGCTCTGTCATTCTCCGTGCACACCTGCAGCGAAGGGGTGTAGAGGCTGTGACAGATCACCATCTCCCCCCTCTCAGGAACAGGCAGGAAACCCTTCTTTGCTCCAAACAGTGCTCTTTAATTTACAGTGCAGGCCCCACCACCAATATATACAACTTTATACAGTACAGTCCTTTTAGTTACAGCTCTACAGCTTCAGCTCTCAATAGCTCATTAACATCCAGCTCTCAATAGCTCATTAACATCCAGCTCTGAATATACCGCTCTAAACAGCTACAGGGGGAGGCTGAGTCCACTACCCCCAGTTGGGACTCCCTCCCCAACTGCACCCGCAGAGTGAGTATTAAATAGCTTTAGGTACAGCTCTGGATAGCTCTAGCATACAGTTATACAGCTCTACAGACTCTATGTAGTCCAGCTAACATACAAACACAGCTCTAAATAGCTCAAACCACCACCCCTGGGCTTCCTTCCTGGCAGCCCTATATCCCCCAGAGGAGGCTGCCAGGTGCAACTCATGCAGGCTGATTGGCCTGCACCTCAGGTGGCTAATTAGCCTTCCTGGCCGGGGGTTTGCAGAGGGTTTTTCTCCCTCTTAAAGGGGCAGCAGGGCTGGCTCAGGCCCTCCTGGCCAGCACCCTGCCACAAGGCTTAGCAGAATCTGCTCCCTCCCTACTCACGGCCATTCATAATGCAATATTATTATGTCCAATTAACTTCATCACGGTTCTGCACAGGCATGGCAGCCTATCTACACACTTTCAATACCAAGATGGGAGCTCTGCTAACTGAAAGCTTTGCCCAGACTCATGCAGGACTATCAGCCATAATAGCACTCATGCAAGGACCCAAACAATTTTCTGAGTTCAGTAGACTGCTAAATGTTACATGTGCATGGAACATATAATGTTTTTGGTCAATGAAAATGAAGTTTACTTCAGTTTGGTTTGACATAAATAGCTACTAGAGAGCTGTCATAAGTGTAAAGTGCTGGAGAGGGTTAATGTTATCTGAGAACAAGTGACGTAAGAGCTTCCCTGCCATGAGAAAGGGAGGGAGGGGTTTTAGAGTTTAGTTTCAATTTGCTGGCCATGCAGCATGAGCCAGGGTCCGAGAGCTTATCTCTGCTTCCTTCTTATATTCCTACTTAACTGACTGTAAGTGATCTGTTAACTTCTTAAGCCTGTGCCTATTTGGGGTGTCTCTATCCATTTCAGATGAGAAGTTAGAGAATTCTAAATTGTAAGCTGTACTGTGCCTATGTTTTATACTCTTTTCTTTATTAAATCTTTTAGTTAAAAACGTTTGGTTTACTTCCCTTCAGGTTTCCTTTGCTTCCCGGCTGGGAAGAGAGGGGGGAGGGGGGAGGTAGGGAAACGGATCAGGTCGGGATATAAGCTGAGGAACGTCTATCTCTCTTCAACGAGAAGAGAGGAGGGAGGAGGTGACACAGCCTCCAGGTGTCTGACTCTGGCTCTTAGGGAGGGGGACAGAGTTAGGGTTTTGGGGAGTCTGAGTACCCCAATCCAAGGCCTTGGATATCTACTCAGATGGTGACAGCCGTGGTCCCCCAAGAACCCAACTGGTAAAAGGGGGGGGGGAGTCTTGGGTTGTAGAGAATTAACTTGGCTGGGAAGCAGCTAAAGTTAAGGGGTCTGACAAAAAAGAGTCCCAGTCTTTGTACTCAAGAGCACAGAGGCTGGGGTACCACTCTTACAAGAGCCTTAAGTCCAGACCAGGTGTTTCAAAGTTTCAGGCTCTAAAAGTTTTTATTGCACTTTAGATTGCTGCTTCTATTATTATTTGAAAAGAATAATAAAGCTTTCAGTTTTGCTGTACACTATCTTAAGTACAAGCCATCTTGCATCTTCTGTGTAAAATATCTAAATCTTTTATAAGTATAATATATACAAAATTTCACAGCAGCTATAAAACAGGTCTGGAATAATGTGGTTATTCAGATTGGAGCACATGAGAAATACCGTATATTTCGGCGTATAAGACGCCTTTTTAACCCCCCAAAATAATCTCAAAATTAGGGGGGGCGTCTTATACGCCGAATATATGAAAAGCACCGGGCAGCTGGAGCTGGGGCGGCTGCAGGTGGCCCGGCGGGCGGGACGGGGCGGCGCTTCCCCCCCGAGCCCACCCGCATGTGTTCGGGGCCGGCGGGGAACGGGAGCAGCTCGGGCCCCGGGGCCCCTGGGAGCGCCTGCCCACGCGGCGGGGACGGGAGAGCGGCGCGCTCCCAGCAGCCCGCCCGCGCGGCGGGGACGGGAGAGCGGCGCGCTCCCAGCAGCCCGCCCGCGCGGCGGGGACGGGAGAGCGGCGCGCTCCCAGCAGCCCGCCCGCGCGGCGGGGACGGGAGAGCGAGGCGCTTTTTGTGTGTGGTGGTGGGTTTTTTTTTTTTATTTTTTTTTTTGTGTGTGTCCGGCTTTTTTACTTAAAATCCGGCTTTTTTACTTAAAAACTCGGGGGCGTCTTATACGCCGGAGCGTCCTATATGGCGAAAAATATGGTACTATACATTCATTTATCATCTCAGAGTTTTATTTACTTACAGTGAAACAAGAGGACAAGACAGCTGGACAAACAAAAATTTTGAAGCGTTTCAATTATATCTACATTACTCAGTCTTTGCCCAACTCAATTCAAAATGAGAAGGTTTCCTAAAAGCCATTAAAAGGACGGTGCAAGTAGAGAATTAATTGTTTTTATTCTCATGAAAATTCACGAGTATGTTTCTGAAGTATTCACCTTGCTCACTTCTCTGTGCAAGGGTGTTAATCTTTGAGTTCTATCAGAATTCAGTACACCATACAGAGAACTAAGAAAGTTTTGAGGGTAGCTGAATCAAAATTTTACATTATTTTACATAAGTAGGCAAGCCATTCATTTAGTTTTAAGCTGGACAATCCTGCTTTTCTAAGGTTTGTCCCCTGTCTGGTACTGAGACAAAACCGCACACAGTTTTGTCCAGGATAGAGTGAGGGATGCCATTCTGAAGAGTGTGTCACTCCACCTCCGCCAGCGTGACCTGGCATGCACCATAAGTGCAAGGTCACACCAGTGGGAACGGAACACTCTTCAAAATGGCATACACCATGTGATATGACCTCACACGCATGGTGCATGCCAGGTCATGAGGGTAGGGGCAAAACGTTCTTCAAAATGACATCCCCTGTGTGATAAGGTAAAACTGGCAGAGGCGAAGCACTTTTCAAAATGGCGTCCCTCTTGCAGTGACGTCACGTCAGCAAGGGCTAGGTCACAGGTCAGGGTGGGCCCACATCCTTCTCAGAAGTACTGAAATGTCTGATATCCTGGGGAGGCATGAGTGGCCAACCTGTACAAAAGAGAGTGTATGTATTTGTGTGTACAGACTCAGACAGACCAAACTTTGGCTTATTAATAACCATGCCTATCACTTATTAGTACAGTGAATCAGTTGGGTTTCTTTTACCAGATTCCAACTGAACCTGAAAATGAATTGTGGATCATATATTTGGTCCTCAAATGGGGCTAGCTACACAACTGCTAACAGCTGTATACACAGCAAAGTGAGGGACAAAAACTGGAGATGTAGTTTTGTGAATGCAAATTAAACATGCAAAAAAAGGATGATAGGTTTTTGGAAAGTTTGGTCAAAATATGCAGAAACTGCGAGAGAAGCACCCCGTGTTGCCTGTTTATTGGGGCAGCAGTTTCTTTGTTTTCATTCATGAAAGCCTTGACATTTTTTAACTTGTCTCAACAGATCTTTTTGGCTTTTCTTTCAGAAATGTTATGTCATGTGCCAACTGATTTAAATCCAAATATCCAATATTGCAAAGGAGCAATATTAAATATATGTATAAAATAGTAGACTTTATTGCCTAAGTTATATGATTCTGAATTTAAAATATCCCTAAGTTCCTTGATTTTCATACAAGAATTGTTGGCCTTGTGACAGGAACCCCGTGTGTCAAGTTGGGGCACCCTCATCGTCCTAGTGTGGAGTTAGTAAACCCTCACCTAGTTGTTGGGATTCCCCATTAAGCGGATGATTTGGGTCAAGTGGGTCCTGGTCCCCTGGCGGGGTCATTTAAATGAATAGTCCATGGTCTCTGAGCAGGCAAAACAACCAACCAGTCTGGAGCCCTGCAGCCTCCTGGCTGGGGCAGGCAATAGGACTTAGCAGCAATCAGGCTGCAGCCCCCGGGCAGGAAAAACAGGTTGGGGGCAGGCAGTAACACGTGGGGAATTAGTCCCCAGGACAGGGCAAAGCAAGCAAACAGTAGAGCCCTGCAGCCTCCTGGCTGGGGCAGCTGGGGCACTTGGGGAATTGGTTCCCCGGGGAGAACAAAACAGCAAGCAGGCTGCAGCCCTTAGGTGGGACAAAACAAACAGTCTATAGCAGGGGTCTCAAACTCAAATGACCATGAGGGCCGCATGAGGACTAGTGCACTGGCCCGAGGGCCGCACCACTGACACACACACATACCCTCGCTGCCCCGGCTCTGCCCCCACTCCACCCCTTCCATGAGGACTAGTGCACTGGCCCGAGCGCCGCACCACTGACACACACCCTGCCCTCGCTGCCCCGGCTCTGCCCCCACTCCACCCCTTCCATGAGGACTAGTGCACTGGCCCGAGGGCCGCACCAGTGACACACACCCTGCCCTCACTGCCCCGGCTCTGCCCCCACTCCACCCCTTCCAAGAGGTCCCACCCCTGCCCCACCTCCTCCTCTGAGCACGCAGCTCCCCATTCCCTCCTGGAAAGCGCTAGGCACCACCAACAGCTGTTTGGCAAACAAAGCAAGAGCAATATAGGAAGTCCAGAGCTAGAAACACACGCGGCCCAGCCAGGCAGCAGAGAAGCCTCCACTTCTGGCCCCTCCGTCCTGCAATGGGGGGACCGGGGGGGGGAGAGGGGGCGCCAGGAAGCTTGGCGGGCCGCAGGGAAGGGCTTTGCGGGCCACATGTGGCCCCCGGGCCGCATGTTTGAGACCCCTGGTCTATAGGCTTTACTTCCCTCTGGGCGGGGACATAGAGTAGGCAGCAGCCTCCTCTGCGAGCAGTGGCTTGACTTCCCCGGCAGCCTCCACAGTCAGCGAGCGACCTGGAGCGTAGTTCGGGCCCTACCACCAGGGGCATCGCAGGCACCTCAGCAGGAACCAGCAGCGTACATCCTTCCTCTTCCGACACCTGCCTCAACTGAGCTAGGCTGCCTCCTTTTATCTGGCTTCTACACCTGGAGCACGCGTAGCAGGGCAAAGAGGGCATGACCACCTGGGCCCACAATGGTAGGTCTGCCCCCAGTGGCCAGTGAGGGGTTGCTTCACCCCGTCACAGGCCTATACTCTAGTTGTTGCGATAGACAAAATCACAAACAAATCTTTCCTCTTTTCTAGAGTTAGGTCAGTAAACACCTTTTACATGCCTTCTTTCACAGAAGCAGCAGCATTAATCACAAATGACATACTACTAATATGGCAATGTTGTCCTTCATAGTGATTTATACTGGGGAAAGAAAATTTGCTTCAGTGAGAATTTTTGAGAAATAGTTGAAAATGCTTCTGTCTGAAAGCCGTGCTTATGATAGGCACAGCATTAAAAACATACAGCGAGACCCAAAATGCTTTGCACTTGTAAGAGAACTTGCTAATTCAGCAGCTTTAGAAGACAGTATTTGGTCATTTACAATAGCTCCACTTCATGTAAGAAAGTGGAGGTTCAGCTGATACCTGGTTGAAAACAAAAACTGTTGTAACCAGAAGGCTTCCTAAACTTAAAAGCTAATATTGGCAAAACTGCAGCTGTCAGTGTACACAATCACTATGTAGTGCCATTTTAATATCGACTACCAAGTTTTTAATAAGCTTCAACTATGCCAAAACAAAACAGCAGTATGCAAAATGGTTACTATTAATCCTTGTTTGCAGTGTTGTTGCAGCTTGTTAGTTCCAGGATATTAGAGAGACAAGGTGGGGGAGGTAATATATTTTATTGAACCAACTTCTGTTAGTGAGAGACAAGCTTTCAAGCTACAGAGAGCTCTTCTTCAGGTCTGGGAAAGTTACTGAGTGTCAGAGCTAAATAGGAGGGGGAACAGATTGCTTAGCATAAAGAGTTGACATGTTGTAAGAAATTATTCAAGGTGAAGTGGGCAGTTACCTATGCAGTCAAAGACAAATCTAGGAGCTTAAACTCAATACTTTGTTAAACACTAAAAATAATGGATTCAATAAAAACACTGGATTTATGGCTCATTACAACACTCTATAACCCACTAACCAGTTCTTTGTCCTATAACTGCAGATGTGTTAATTGCCCACCTTGAATGGTCTCTTACAACATGGCAACTCCTTAAGATAAACAATTGGTTCCGTAACCTTTCTAGACCCAAAGAGCTCTGTTAACTTCAAAAGCTTGTCTCTTTCATCAACAGAAGTTGGTCCAATAAAAGATATTACCTCACCCACCTTTCTCACTATAGTTAATCTGATGTTCCTATATACCTAATGAAATCTTAGGCTATGTCTACACTACCCCTTATGTTGGCAAAACGTAGGTTGCTCGGGGGTGTGAAAAAACCCCCCACACTCCTGAGCAACATAAGTTTTGCCGGCATAAACACTCATGTACGCAGCGCTATGTTGGCAGGGGGATGATCTACCACTGGCATAGCTAGAGTTGCTTGTTTAGATGGTTTTATGATGTCGACGGGGGAGCTCTCTCCTGTCCACACGAGTACTCTTACAGTAGCACAGCAGTATCGATACAGTTGTGATGCTGTCAGCTTACTAGTGGAGACATGGCTTAAGAAATTAGAGATAGGAATGGGTGCATGAGAGAGAGCAAGCGTAAAATGCCCTTCTGGTTTTTCCTCCCAAATCAAAAATCGAATGGAGGCTGAAATCTATCTGATGTTACAAAAAATTGAAATGAGAAAAGGCAAAGCAGCCTCGGAGGTGATTTATCATTCCCACCAAATAACTGCTTGCTAAATAACTCCAGTGCTTCCACCACAGTGACTTGTTTGGAACATCAGACAGAGCTATGAAGAATAATGTGTTAATATATCACTGCTGATACGTGTTTCATGTTGGAATCCTTTGCTAGTCCTTTAAATTTGTGAACCAAATTTCTTCAAGCATGAAAAAGGCACTCGTTCTCCTGGAGGAATAAGTCCCTGGTAAGTCTGAAGCTCTAAAATTAACTCATCTTGAACCATTAGAGTGTAAAAAAAGTGTTCTACTTTTTAAGGGGCACATATTTTTTTAATCATGCTCCCATAATGCAAAACAAGCTCAACTAATTTTCTTGAAACTTTCCAAATAAATTAAGCTTTGGGTTGAGGCCAACCATAAGAAATGTCACACCCCAAAGGAACATTTTAAAGAAAGTTATCATTACAACTAGCCTAATGTTTTCCAGAGCACCCAAGCCATTATCGCTGCTCAGATACCTCCATAGCTAGAGGAGCTAATTGACGAAATGTCATTAAAACTACAGTGATAATTACATTAGAAAATAATGGCTATGCATTTCTATCATCTGGACTTTAAAAAAAAGATGACTTTTTCAAAGATGACTAAAAGATGACTAGTTCAACCTTATGAGCTTTCCCATGAAAAAGTCCTATCCATGTTAATGAATGATATCCTGGCTACAGAATGGTATAGGATATTTTTAAAAAGAATCTACAGAAAGGAAATCATTCTCTATTACATTTTGTAGATTTAAAAAGAAATTTCCAAGAATACTCTTTCCCCCTCCAGCGTTACGGCAAGAGGCGGTAGCTTACCCACCTAGTTATATAAAGGTATTTATTTGGCTCACAGCATCCAAGTGCCTCACAATCATTAATGGATTTATCCTAACAAAACCCTATGAGGTGGGAAGGATTATCATAATTTACAGATGAGAAACAATGTAGACAAAGATTTTTTCAAGGCCACAGAGGAATTGTGTGGCAGTGCCAGGAATTGTACCCAGGATTCCTAAATCCTAGTCCAGTGCCACTACAGTATATGTCTACCTATTGCTACAGGAACCACTTCTCTCTCAGAGAATGTCGCACTGACTCCCTATGAGGCTCTAAGGGACGAGACAGGTTTCTATCATACTGGTTCACAGCGATCACTGAACACTTCACTGGCCAACGGAGATTACACTAGTCACAGTGACTGGATGATGGGACGTGACAGGTTCCCCGCTCGGCCACTATTAGCTGTACCAGGTTGGAAGGTGGGGGCTGGGAAGTCTGATGTTTCTGCCTCAGATACTACAGAGACAATGGGACTCGAGGAGGTGGTTGGGGTGTCTTTTCCAATTGGCTGTAACAACTCCTCCACTCACTACAGAGGAAATATAACAGTAGACCTGATTTGAGCTCTGTTCTCTTTCCTTGTACTTGACTACAGTGTGTCAGGTCAGGGAGACAGGGGTATGACACACTACTTTCAGAGGTAAGGGGAAATGTGGAGAGACATGGAGCAGGGCTGGCCGTTAGGTTCAGGAAGGAAGGAATGCATTTCAACAGGATGGAAGAAGGGAGTATCACGTTCTGGGTGTCCCTAAGCCTCTGACTGTCAGATGCTGGGACTAGACAGCAGGGGATGAATCACTTGATAACTGTCTTGTTCCGTTCATTCTGTTTGAAGCATCTGGCACTGGCCACTGATAGAAGACAGGATACTGGGCTAGATGGACCATTGGTCTGACCTCATATGGCCGTTCTTATCACTCAACTTAGTGCCAGTTTAACATTGCCTTCTACAGTATTAAAAGAGACATGTTTATTTTTGCTTTATATTATAGGATCTTCTACTAATATATAATTTCAAATCAAATATTTTATTACAACCTGAATGAAATATGTGGACTGTTTCATGGAGGCCATTATTGTCTTGATGCTCTGTGAAGGAGAAATGTATGCTGACCTCTTGCAGAATAAACAATAGACCAGGCCTGGCTCAAATTGTGATATCTTTCCCCATAAGCATGATAGACTGAATTAATAGATAGACTGAAAACATAACAGACTGAATTGGTTTAAATCACATAGAAAAGCCCAGAGGAAGATCTTCAGAGCACTGTCATTTCTTCTTCTCTTACAACCACAATGGTACTTACAAATAAAGCAAACTAATACCCCTGACCAAGCTGCTACAGTATAGGCTGTTGTGGATGGAGAGACAAGAACAAACATTTCTAAATAATGTGTTTGATAAGGGTCAAGTAATGCAGATGAATTTTTCACCTTATACAGACAATGCTCCCATGCCTCAAGACATATAGTACATGGCAGGAGTTGCTTTGGAAGTAAACATCAGTCATACGATGTGAAGTTAAAAATTCAGTCTGTCTGCAAGATAGCATTTGTGCTGTTGCCTAGGGCTATTCAAATTACCTTTCACTCTCTCTGTCACATAATATTTAATTCCTGGCTGAAACTGTGACCTCAGCAGAAGCAAACAGCACCAAGAATTTGAATATATGGCTTTAGACATTGGTCATCAGCCTTATCACCAAGAACAGCTAATCCATAACTAGATGGCATAAAGAATGGAACTCAAGATCATCAAGACCAGATGTCCAGATTTTATAGGGACAGTCCCGCTTTTGGGGTCTTTTTCTTATAAAGGCTTCTATTACGTCCCGATATTTCACATTTGCTGTCTGGTCACCCTACTCCTGCTCCAACCACTGTTCCCTCTAAGCTGTGTGCGTGTTGGTGCGCACACAGATCCTAAATTCCATGCAGACAGCAAAACACCTCGTGCACAATAATTTGCACAGAAGAATTTTTTTGTGCACACGATCTGTCAAAAATTAGAGGGATCATTGGCGCTAACTCTCCCAAAATACTAGATTCTTTAGCTAACAGGGCTTTACAAGTTAATTGACCTTCAAATATTTTCTGAGCCAGCTACATTTTTTTACCTTCATTTTACAAACAGGGAACACCAAGCAGAGATTAACAACGCTTTCAAAAGAGGTGGATGGTTTGGTTATTGGGTGCTCAACTTGGCACACCTAGAAGATCTCAAACTGGGCAACCAAAATTAGTCAAAACTTTTGAAAATGACAGCCTAACTGATTTGCCCCAAGCTAGAGTGCTAATAAGTGCTATAGCTGGGATAAGGATTCAGAAATTCCTGGTTACCAGCTCATATTTCCCATGCTATCTCCCTATGCTCTTAATGACAAAACAACTATCTACCACAGGGATGGGCAAACTGCGGCCCATATGTGGCCTGCCGGTCATTTTTATCCGGCCCACAATCTGTGGCACTGCTCCCCTGGCCCGTGGCCCTGCGCTCCCGGCCTGGGGTTCCGGGCCGAACACACACAGCAAGCCGCGGGGCCCTACGCTTCCAGGCTGGAGCACTAGGGTGAGTGTGGCGAGCCATGGGGCCCCGCATTCAGGCTGGAGTACCCAGCTGAGCACGGTAAGCGGGGGGGGGGGGGTGCTTAAGTGGTGTGATACCAGGGGGTGGTGGTTAGGGTGGGGGGTCTCGGGAGGGGGCAGTCAGGGAACAAAGAGCAGGGGGGTTAGATAGGGAGTGGGGACCTGGGGGTTGGTTAGAGTGGGGGAGTCTCTGGAGGGGGCGATCAGGGGACAAGGAGTGGGGGGTTGGATGGGTCAGGGGTTCTGAGGTGGCAGTCAGGGGGTGGGAAGTGGGGGTGGGTCAGATGGGGGCAGGGCCAGGCTGTTTGGGGAGGCACAGACTTTCCTACCTGGCCCTACGCACAATTTGAACCTCAATGTGGCCTTCGGGCCAAAATGTTTGCCCACCCCTGATCCACCAGCTGGCCATCAGCTGAGACAAAAAGCATAAAATAAACTTGTTTATTAAAATGGGAAAGTTTAGCATATAACTTCTATCCTGCAGCAAATTTAGGGGGGGAAATACCACGTTTGACATTTACAAGAAAAAAACCTGCCAGTTTAAATTTGGCCCAAAATTAAGATTTTGCAAAAATATGGCTTTAGAAAACCGCAGGTCAATAGAAACATTATCATGAAATAAGCATCCACTGGTCAGGGCCGGCGACAGAAATTTTGGGGCCCCTTACTCTGATCGTTTGTGGCCCCCCCCGGCCGGTCTCCCGCCCGCGCCCTGCCCCAGCAAGGTCTACGTGGGACTGCCTTGCCGGTCGGGCATAGCGGGGTGTCATTTTGTGGGGGTACCGGGCGCGGTCGGCGGTAGGACGGTGGCGTGAGGTGCGCGGCAGCGGCGTGTGCGGGCAGCCTCTAGGACACCACCCCTGCCTGGCCCACCCCCCCCCCAGCCTATTCTCCTTCCCCCCCTGCCTGACCCGGCCCACCCAACCTACTCTCCTCCCCCAGCCTAACCTCCTCCCCTCCCCACCCATCCCTGCCTGGCCCACCCCGCTGTTGGGGGTGATCTTCCTTTACCCCGCCCAGCCTCCCCCCATCTAACCGCCTTCCCTCCCCCACCCCTGCCTGGCCCGGCCCATCCCACCGAACCTAACCTCCTCCCCCCTCCCACTCCCAACCCAGCCTCCTGCCCCCATGCCTGACCCGCCCAGCTCAGCCTCCCCCCCACCCAAACCTCCTTCCCTCCCGCACCCACGCCTCGCCCACCCCATCCAGCCTAGTCTTCTGCCCCCCTCCCCGCCCGCCCAGCCTGGCCTCCCTGTTGGCTACCAGACATACCTGGGGTGGGGGTGCGACTGATTCCGGCGCAGAGCTCGGTTGGGCAGGAGGGCGGGGGGGGGGCAGAGGGAGATGAAGTTATAAGTGGGGCGGCCGGGGCGCGCGGTGCGGCGTGACAGTTCCAAACGGACAGTGTCGAGCGCTCTGGGCGCAAGCCCCGCCCACAAGGACACGGCGGCGGCTCCCCCCCGCCCCTCCCGCCCTCACCAGCTCGCGGCGGCAGCGGCTCCCCCATGGCAGCGGCACGAGCAGGGAATCCCCAGTAACCGTCTCGTGCCGCCCCCTGTGTACCTGGCCCCAGACTTAAGGGGGCCCCCCTTAAGTCCGGGGCCCGGTACAGCTGTACCCGTAGTACCCCCCTGTCGCCGGCCCTGCCACTGGTAATGGATTACAAGAAATAATCCTCTGCTGTATTTGCAACCCAAAGATTGCATCATTATGCTAGTGTTTGAGATGCCAAAAATTAAATAGCCTACAAACTGAATGAAAACAGAAAGTCAAACTGACCATCCTAATTTCATTTTGGAAGAGAAACAGAAGTGCTGAAAAGTTATATAGTTTATTTTAACCTTTAATCTTAACAATCCTGGGTGTTATTTGTAACAAAGTAGGTAAAAAAAATTATAAAGAGGCATAGATACTGATTTTAAATATTAGTCCATGCAAAATTGCACATACCTCCTCCCTCCCCCCCCCCCCCCCACCTTTTAGGCCTACACTACTGAAATGCATCTACAAATCTGGTGTTTATATGCAAACATGGCTAGATGCCTAACTGGCCATGTGCATGAGCTACAACTCAATGTTTCCTAAATGGTGGGTTGCACTCAGGAAGGCTGTAGATGGGTCATGGGCAGAGGGGAGACCCTGCGGAGAGTGGAGGGATTGGACTCGGAGCCCACCCCACATTCACCCCACAGTGGCAGTTCCCATCCCACAGGGCTAGGCCAGGATCCCTGCTCTAGGCATTACAACCTACTCAAGTTTGGTCCGGCCATCCCTCCATCATGAAGAAGGGGCGGCCTGGCCAAACCTGAATGGTGCTGCGATCCCTGACAACAAGTTGCAATGCCTGAAGCAGGGAGTCAGGTCCAGCCCCAGGGGACAGGAGAGCTGTTGGGTTCACTCTCCAAACCACTGGGATTTCCCCTATGCATTGGTCCAGTATTAGTGTTGTGGTGCTGGGGTGGAGGGTGATGCAGTTGCGAGTGGTTGGTGCCCCCTCAATGGGGCAAGGAGGCTGCAGCAGCAAAGGAGGAGGATGGGGGGGGTCTATGATTTGGGCACGGGCGCCTCCTAACCCACGGGCTCCTCCTAACCAGCCCCTGAGCTCTGGCTGCAGAGGCTGCTCTGGCCCCTCCCCCACAGCCTCAGTGCGCCACGGGAGCAGTGAACTGGGGGTCGGGGCTGCACGCTCCGGTGATCAGTCACGGCAGGGTGTCTGGTGGCGTGGTCAGGAGGCTGGGGTCGGACCGGGGGGTTGGATAAGGGGCAGAGGGTTTTGAGATGTAATGTAAACGAGATGGTTGGTGGCCCGTCAACAGATTAGCCTGAAGGGCCACAGGTTGCCCACCTGGAGGCTTTTCTACTTTAATTCTGTAGTTATGGATTTAAAACGTCTTGCTGAATGTTGTGAGTAGACTTAAGATGAAAGACTGCACAGTATCTTAAACGAACACTTCTAGAACACACCAACTCTAGGCCGTTATAATTTATCTCTCTTGCATCCTTACTAAAGGAAGAATGGCTGACTATTACCGGATGTGAACAGCTGCATTGACTTGCAGGTTCTGTCAGTATCTATGAGAGCTTCTGCCTGCATGGATGCCTATGACTAACGGGAAAAGTGGGGATGGAGAAAAGGAAGTGGCCTGCCAGCCAGCACCCAGAGTTAATCTAATGCTTTCTTTCCTTTCACTCATTTGATTTTATTTAGATCTGTCTGTTTCATCTCATAATTAATAGGTGTGATTTTGATAAATGGTTTGGATTAAGGAAGTGGATTAAGGAAGATTAAGGATTAATTGAAGTGCGGGCCAATGACATCATTTGTGTTTTCAAACTCCACTGCAGAAGGAAAAACAAAATTGAGGTTCAACGTCAAAATAAACGGTGTTTAGAGTACTCTAAATTTAAAAGCTGCTATATGAGCCAAATATCATCTGGCAAACTAGCATAGCATGTCAGCTGGAGCACATTAGCCGTTCCCAGCTATCAGAATAGTACATAGAGAGAGGTGATTTCTTAGGCAGCTAAAATCCAAACATAGAGCCAACATAGGTGCCAATTATACTGCTAGAATTCTGTAATTGTCCCTGAACTACAGATGAGGGCACTGTAAGCAAAAATAAATTCTTGAAACACAGTCAATGCAAATAAATGCATTTAGGATAAGAGATTTTTTAAAAAGGCATAATAAAAATATGCAAACTGGTATTTATGAGTACAAAGAAGACAGTTGCTCTCCTGTTGAAATACTAAGTTAACAATAAGAATCTAAGACATTTTCTTCAACATTCTATACCACTTCACTTTTTCACTCTACAAGTAGATAGATATATTTCACCCTTATAGATTTATATGCTATACAGACACACCTTATATAAAGACTACAGAAAGAGAACGTCAAATTTGTACAATTAAGCACTCATAAATCTGGAACTGTCACAGCCAAGATTGCTCACACAACCTTAAATCCGCCCGCTTGTGCATATGCATCATAATACAGTCTTAAAGTATATGATCAGCTACTATTTTATAATCATCATGCACTGTTTTCCACAACGTTTCCCTCCCCATTCCCACACATTAATTCCTAAACTAATTTAATTGTCATAAATTACTGGTATCTATATTATTAATGGATTATCTCAAACTGTTTTGCAGAGAAAAACAGTGTTGTATAGAGTTTCTTCTTTAAATAGGTTTCTTAAATGGTTTCTTCTTTAAATAGGACTGTGACATAGAAGTACAAGTATTTTGTGTTTTCAAATTACCTGCCCTCAAAATGTCTCAAAGTCCAAACACTAGTTTCAAAATTGTCAGATGTACTTTCTTTAAAATCTATTTAACTGTTTAGTGAGTGAGATTCTAGTACAGAATTTACATTATTACTTTACTGATTTGAAATACAATTCTAATTGAGCAACTACATTGCTTTTTCTATAAGTTAAAACTGTATGTTTCCAGGGTGAAAGTGTTATTACTTGATTCAATTAAATAATGGTCATATTTAGGCACTTAAATAAATGACCTGATTTCCAAATGTGCTTAGCAGCCAACTACTCCCATTCAAGTCAATATAAAGTGGCTGAGTACTTGAAAATCAAGTCACTGAGTACATGATCGAAAGCCTCCTATTAAATGGGCTTTCCATAAAGCCTTTATTTGTGGGTTTAAATGTAGGCACCAGTTTTTGAAAATCCTGGCCAATATAATTTTCATATAAATGATATTTATAGATCTTGACTGGTGTGCACACAGTAGAACACAATACTACAAGATGTTACACACGTATGTAACCTTTTTGGAAAAACAGTTTATTATATTGTATTTGAGAAACAACATGAGATAACTAAAGAATGTATTACAAAGCACATGCCCAAATGGTAGGATTGCACATACAACCTCATGTTTAGCTTTTTCTCACTTCTGGGTCACTAACAGTGAACCCATAAAGAAACCCTGAGAGTATTAAGAAAACCACTAAATCAATGATGTAAAGGAAAAGAGCATCCAGCTCACAACATGTAAATTCCATATACTGTACTGGAAGAATTTGGCTATACACCATGGGAAAGCTGCCATCTTTGACCAACGCACTAGAACTCCACTGTACTTGACCGAGGCTACAGTCAGACCTTTGAATTTCAAGTGTTTAACACCTGGTAACTCCCTATTAAACTATTTGGTACTAGCTTAGTTTATGCTCACCTTGGCAGGTAAGAAGGAGACATAGAGCTTGTCTACACTGGCACTTCACAGCGCTGCAACTTTCTCACAGAGGGATGTAAAAGAACACCCCTCTGAGGGCAGCAAGTTTCAGCGCTGTTAAGCGCCAGTGTAGACAGTGCACCAGCGCTGGGACCCGTGCTCGCAGCGCTGGTAGCTACACCTCTCGTGGAAGTGGGTTTTTTAGAGCACTGGGAGAGCTCTCTCCTACTGCTCCGCTGCAACGACACAAGCCACGTTAAAGTACTGCCACGGCAGCACTTAGGGCAGTGTAGACTGCCCTAAGTTAATTTCCTGTGTAGCAGGAATTCTGCCAGTACACTGTGTTCCAATGAATGAGTACATATATATTTTAGCTGTATAAGCCTTTGTACATTGAAGTTGAGAGGGTAAACGTTTGGGGTAAAATCCTGGCCCTATTCAAGTCAATGGTAAAATTCTCGTTGACTTAAGTGAGGCCAAGATTTCACCCCCGATGCATGCTGTGTCAGTGATTTTGTGCTCATGCACACACACCTGTTTGAGCACACATAATCCTGACTTGTGTGCTCATCAGGGCTTATCCACAACAGCAAACATGTGGAAAAGTACAGGTGAAAGTAAACAAATCTGAGGGGCCTTTAGACGCAGAGAACTTTGTAACACTGAATATCAGCAGCTTCTGAGAAGGAGTGCACAGCAGGCTGCTGCCCAAGGCACTGTACAACAAGTGCAGGAGAACGATTTTGCATAATGGCAGTGGAATAAACTTTTACTCCTGGAAAACACATCATGGACTGTAACGCCCACACACTGCCAACACGGCTTCAGTTAAGGCCTAGTTTGAAAAGAACTCTCAGCAAACTGCATACAACTCACTGGAGGATGAAGATCTGGGTCAAACTTGCTGTGGAAACTAAACATTTCAGAGCTGATGTTTAGATCCACTGAGGCAGAGCTGTAAAACATTGCTTCTTCATGCACCTTCTCTCTCTCAGCTTTTCTCTCTACAGAAAATTGTGCAAAACATTTCACCTCCCAGTGTGTGCCATCCCTTCTCTAGTTGTAAATCCTGAGAACTGAACTTTCTAACCCAGCCATTTTGTTCAGAGACAAGGTCAAATAATTTTTTTTTAATATAATGGGGATAGAGAGTTTTCATCACTCTCTTCATTGTCGATAATGGCTAATCAGTTTTTGCCCAAACTTTAAGAAACCCCAAAATAAATAATAAATTCACATTTGGGCAGAGGCTGGGAAATTCTAGCATCAAAGGTTAACATTTCAGAAAATTAGGAGAAAGTGATGAGGTTATAACAAAAGCTGTTATGCAATCTTAACTATAATAGGTCATAGCTGAAGCTCCACCTTTTTATTATGGATGAAATCCTGGCCCCACTGAAGCCATTGGGAGTTTTTCGCTTTACCTCAGTATGATCAGGATTTCACCCTGTAGGTATTACTTACATACACACACATATATATAAACATATCCATCTACTTTCTAACTGTAACATTTTAAAATAAATCCCACACTCAACTATTAAATAAGGACAATTTAAAGAACACTTTGATGAGTAATATACACAACTTCAGTCATAGCAAAATTATTCGACTGCAAAGAGCAAGTCATTTCATTTATTTTTGTAAAGCTTGCATTTTAAACTAGAAAATGTAATAAAGCTTCATTCAGGGAATCTCTATTTTCTTCCATATCCACTCAAAAACAGAAATATTAACAAGATGACTGTAAACATTTAATTCAGAAATATATTTCTACCTGAAACGCAGTTGTAGAAAATGAAAAAAAGACTCTGAATCATCCCTAGATTAAGCTAAGCAAGTTGCTATGCACAGAACATGAGAAAAGAAAGTAAAGAAATTATGTATTAAAGCAGGAGAAGCATCAGAAGAGCACTTGTAATCACCTATTAAAGGGATATCTATTTCCAAAGGATTGACGTGTTAGCACCCAGTTTGTTGCTATAACTGATGTGTATATATTGTGACAGATCGCTCTCTCACACCTTGTCAGGAACAGGCAGGAAACCCTTTTTTGCTCCAAACAGTGCTCTTTAATTTACAGTGCAGGTCCCCACCACCAATATATACAGCTTTGTACAGACCTTCAGCATACAGCTCTTGATAGCTCAGCTCTACAGCTTACAGCTGTACAGACTCTTTATAGTCCAGCTCTTAACATGCACTCTACACAGTTCTAACCATACAGCTCTGACTAGCTCCAAGCACACCACCCTTGGGCTTCCTTCCTGGCAGCCTTATATCCCCCAGAGGAGGCTGCCAGGTGCAACTCATGTAGGCTGATTGGCCTGCACCTCAGGTGGCTAATTAGCCTTCCTGCCAGGGAGGTTTGCAGAGGGCTTTTCTCCCTCTTAAAGGGGCGGAAGGCTGGGTCAAGCCCACCCTGCCACAATATATACTTGTATAAAAAACTCAGCCACAAAAATATTGATTCTGAGCTAGTACAAGAAGCCCAAGTATTGCACTGCAGAACATGCCGCACCCACAATTAAATTCTTCAGGGGCCCCAGTCAATATCCATGCACAATGGAGGTTCCAGTCTATGATGACAATACAAATAAGTAATTAACAAAATCTAAGAATGATGGACAAACTTTTAGTTTAAACTCTGTCCTATCTACCAAATGCAAAGACATTCAGACTTTTAATGGTAACTTTATAGAGCCCTATTTTAGTGTTACAATAGCAACATTATTTTGTCAAGGATGCAATTACACTTTCATTCTAAACCATTTTCAAATATGAAACAAGTCATTTACTGTCAAAACAAGTTTTAAAGATTCATAAAGAAACTCCTTATGAGTAAATGGCAATACAAGAAATCTCATCTACTGGATCTTCTCTTGGTGACATAGAATTTATTTAATGAAGGACACAAAACTCATAGCAGAAGGAAAGTCAGCTCTCTAGTTAGAGAGTTCAAAACCTAGAGCTGATTAAAATACTATCCAATTTTTGTTAAATGATTCCAGCAATCATGAAAAGGAATGACAGAATATTTCATTTTATAATGCTTTTAATTTATTCTTAGAACAGGCAGAAACTGTTCAGATTTACAGACACTGCTGTGCCTAAACGGTGCCATGGATGAAGCTCCTAGAAATGAACGGGTACTTCTGTTTCATCACAGAAGCCAAAGATTTGTGGCTATTGTCTGTGAGACTTGCAAACCAGGCATCAGCTCATGTCAAGATCCCTGTGTCTCAGCTGAACACTGACAAATACGTAGCTAGAATCAGTCTAGCTCAGCTGTGTTAGTAATGTTACACTTGGTATTAGAATTATAATAATGTGTATAATGTTTACACTTTAGTAAATACTTGTGAGTTGCTGCATGCATTAATCGCACTTATAACATCTGTATCCCATATTGTAAGAAGGTAATATTTCAACAGTTGTATTGTGAACCTCTGTGGCTGTGTAAATCACCAGACAGGAGAGAGACATTAATTAGTGTGAAGGGCTGATCTACAACAGAAGGTGTTGTGCCCTTCCCAAGAGGAAAGTTCCATCGATATCAGATGGACTATTGTGGGACATTGCAACTGGAATTTCCATCAACAAGAAGATAAAAGACTTGTCTTGCTCTCCTCCCCATGAAGATGTGTCATGCAAGTGGACTTTTCCCATCAGCTAAGTTTGCAGGTCAGAGCATGTGGCAAGAAGGGGATAAAAACCCCAAACAAAAGGAATTTGGTATCTCTATGCAGCTTGGACTCTGGGGGCCAAAATGTTTCTAGGCATAAGCTAGAGATCCCCAGCTGCATAGCCTAGGTTAGTCCTAAAGGACCTGTAGAGCTTGCTGATCACAGCAGCTTTTATTACCTTCTGAAATGTAAGATTGTAATTCATTTGTCTATCTATGTTTATCTGCTTTAACCTTGTAAATAACTCTGATTTCAATTTCATATTTAATAAATCTGTATATAATTTGTTATAGGATTGGCTATAAGCATTTCTTTGGTGCGAGACCTAGGTAGGGTGACCAGACGTCCCGATTTTAGGGGGACTTGTCCCGCGTCCCGACCAAGGTATGGTCGGGATGCCCATTGTCCCGATATTCAGGACTTTGCAGCCCTCAGCCACTGCTTCCTGCCGGCAGGGCGGCTGATTCACTCGCCTGCCGGCAGGAGCACACAGCTGACTGCGGGGGAAGGGAGTGCTGCTTGCAAGCGGCGAAGCGCAGACAGAGGGAGGGGGGAGGGGAGGCAGAGAGCCCATGGCCACCCTCCTCCCCCAGCCCCTCATCAGCGATCATCAGCCCCACCTACAGCCACTGCCCCAGGCAGAGAGTCAGGACAGGTCTCTCTCTGCCGGCGCCTGGGCAAGCAGCCCCCCTTCCCCCCACCCCCCCACCCCCACTGGCAGAAAGAGACCTGTCCTGACTCTCTGCCTGGGGCAGTGGCTGTAGGTGGGGCAGATGATTGCTGATGAGGGGCTGGGGGAGGGGGGTGGCCGGGGGCTCTGTACCTCCCCTCCCTCCCTCTGCCAGAGCATGCAAGCAGGGCACCCCCCATACCTGGCTCTGTCTCTTCTCACCTTTTCCAGCCCCACTGCCCCAGTCAGCTCCTAAATGACCAGGTCCGTCCCCTCTGGAGAGGTCTCTGCCGTGGAGCATGCAACTGCATTCTGTAGGGACTGGGCTGCTTGCAGAGGGGGCAGAGAGCCCCCGGCCACCCCCCCACCCCCGCCACCCTCGTCCCCCGCAACCCGGCTCCTGCCCCCTGACCCAATCCTGACCTGACCCCAAGAGCCAGAGGGACCTGCCTGCCGGATACTTCCTGGGACAGGAGAACAGAGCAGCCCCAGGTAAGCAGCGCTGGGACTCCCTACCTCAGCCCCTGGCAGGTCCCTCTGGCTCTTGGGGGAGGTGGCTTTGCATGCTTACCTGGCTGAAAGCCCCACTCCAGGCTCCTGCAGCTCCCACTGGCACTTTTCCCAGCCACTGAGAGCCACAGAGCTAGTCCTTTTGGCTGAAGAGTCTGGAGACCCCTTGTTGCTCTCACCCTAGGAGCCAAAGACCTCCCAGTAGGGCTGGTGAATGTGGCCAGAGAAGGGAGCAGGGTGTGATAGGATGAGTGTCTGGGAGATGGAGACAGGGGGGGCTGGGCAATGAGGGAGGTTTATATGTTTTTGGGTGCTAGCCAGTGGGGGCCCATTGGGGGGTGCTGGGGGGGGGGAGAGCCCTTAAAACTGCCCACCAACAAAGCCAGCACCTCCACTATCTTCCCCGCCGCGCCGCAGAAAACCTCCCGCAAGGCGCAGTTTAAAACCACGCAAGGCACAGCTGCACAAAAGCGCAATTGGAAAACAGGGGGGGCATGGTTACATGATAAGCACATGGTGTGGCCGGGACCAAAGGTCGAAGCCGGGTGCAGGAACAGGCAGTTTGGCACTGCTGTTCCCTGCACACAAGGAAAAAAAAGCCACCCTCTCCCCCCAAAGTTCGAGTCACTCATAGGGTGCCACCCACCACCCTTTATGAACCAAGCCATGCAGGTCCGTCAGGTCTTCCCTGCGTGTCTGGGGAAGGGGAGGGCGCAAAATAAAAACAATAACAATATAGCACTATCAGATTATTCATTTATTTTCATTAAATATGTAAACTAAATACAGTAATAGTATATTTAACCTCTGGACCCGTGGTTTCTACAACTCCTTTTTCAGCTTCCTAGGGCTGTGTTCCCCCTCTCATGGGTCTGATCAGGGCTGTACACCGGTGCCTGTTGTGTCCCACCCCTCCACTCATGCCCCGCCCCCTCGTGTCCCGCCCCCCCGCTCACGCCCCTCCCCTTGCACCCCCTCTCCCCCCACTCATTCCCCCCCCAATGTGTCCTGATATTTCACTCTTCCGATCTGGTCACCCTAGACCTAGGTGCAATTGATCTGGGATAAGTGACTGGCCCTTTGGGACTGGGAGTAACCTTAATACTGCTGTGATTCTTGGTGTAAGGGAACATCAAAAAGGCATGCTCACCTGGGTGCCAAGATAGATTGGAGTACCCAAGGGGACTGTACGCAACTCCATGTTAAGGTTATTATAGTGACTGAGGAATTTACATTTGATAGTTGATTGGTGAGGTCTACATATAGAATTTACAACCAATTTGGGTTTTTTTGCTCTGGTTACTAACAGTTTGTTCTGAGGCTGGTACTCTTGATTTTGAGTCACTTTAGGCAGTGTTACTTTGTTAACAATGTGCCAAATAATGCCAAATGAGGTGGCATTGTTTGTAATAGGGACACTTGATCATTGGGGAGTAGTCTGAGCCAACCATCTAATTTCACACAAGCATCATGCAGTCATCAAGTGTGCCACTTTTATTAAGTACTGGATAAGATTCATTCCTCTGACCTAGAAGGAAAAAATCTTCAGAATCCAATTCCAATTTCCTGATCCCTGAAGTCCTACCTAATATACTATTTGATTCAGTCAGACATGCATTTTGTTCATTTTGCTTGTGTTTGCAGGCCTGCATGACAGATAGCACAGTATTGTATTGACTGCGCTGTATTATACAGTCTGAAGCTATATATATTGTTCCATTGCAAGAAGCAATGGCAATCATTTTACCACAATACATTTTACTAATTAAAATAAATGTAAGGAAAATATTATTTTAATATGAGGCTACATTTTCAAAAATGTGGATATTATAATTAAGTGTGCATGCAAATGATTGCCCTCAAGTCACCAAATTTAAGACTAATGCAAATCTATGGGGAGTAAGAGGGTGGGTGAGATAATATCTTTTATTAGACCAACTTCTGTTGATGAGACAGACAAGCTTTTGAGCCACACAGAGCTCTTCTTCAGGTCTGGGAAAGGCCCTCCCAGTATCACAACAAAATGTAAGGTGGAACAGATTATTTAGCATAAGTGGTTAGCACATATTGTTAGGGACCATTCAAGGTAGAGTGACCCATTAACACTTCTGTGGTCATAGGACAAACAGCAGGAGTTAGTGGGTTACAGATTGTTGTAATAAACCATAAATCCAGTGTCTCTGTTCAGTCCATAATTTTTAGTGTCTAGAAGAGTTATGAACTTAAGCTCCCAGGATCATCTTTTGAAAGTGTTGTGCAGGTTTCTTTTGAGGATGAGAACTGATGAGTCAGATATAGAGTGATGACTTTGTGAAAAGCATTCTCCTACAGGTGATGATGGGGTGTTCTTGTCTTTCGTCATTTTTCCTGTGTGAGTTCATTCAAGATTGTCTGGTTTCAGTCACATAGTTATTATTGGACCATTTAGTGCACTGGATGAGGTACACCGCACATTGTGCTAGGCAAGTGTAGGATCCCTGGATCTTGAAAGATGTGTTGTGGGGGATGTTGAAAACTCATCTCTCTCACCAAGAGAAGTTGGTCCAATAAAAGATACTACCTAACTCACCTTGTCTCTAATATCCCAGGGCTGACACGACCACAGTTACCCTGCAAATCTATGGGCAAGTTTATGCTCCTGCGCTTCTGCATCACACCCACACACCCCAGTAATGGAATGATTGGAGTAAGAATACCGTTAATAATTTATGATTTTAGTCCCCTTAGAGTTGATTTGCCCCCTCTGATCTCGGAAGCTAAGCAGGGTCGGGCCTGGCTAGTACTTGGATGGGAGACCTCCTGGGAATACCAGGTGCTGTAGGCTTAGGGTGACCAGACATCCCGATTTTATCAGGACAGTCCCGATTTTCAGAGACTTGTCCCGCATCCCGATCATACTTTGGTCGGGACGCCCTTTGTCCCGATATAGAGACCTTCATAGGCCGGCGACAGACTCGTGCCTCACTAACCGCTCCTTCTGGGGCGGCCGCAGCATCCTCCTGCCAGCAGGAGCAGGCAGCAAGTCTCACTGCCCCAGGCAGAGGCTCTCTGCCGCCCCACGTGCTGCAAGGAGGGGGAAGGAGGCTGCTTGCAGCCTGCACAGGCAGAGGGGGAGGGGCAGAGAGCCCCCAGCCGCCGCCCCCCCCCCCAACCTGGCTCCGAGTCCGGCCCCTCATCAGCCCCATGCCCACTGCCCTCCCCCTTCCCCCTGCATGGAGAATCAGGGGCAGGTGGCAGCGGCCAGGACAGCTCTCTGCCTCCGCCTCTGCCTCACATGCTGCAGGGGCAGGGGAAGGAGGGCTGCTTGCCGCAGGGCAGTGAGGAGGGTGGTTACAAAGAGCGCCCAGCCGCCCCGCTCCCAGCCCAGCTACGCCCCCCCCCCCAACCAGCCCCTGACCCACCTGCCGGCTGCCCCCTGGAACAGCTGAGACCAGTTCCCTGGGGTAAGCAGCTGGGGCCCTGGATCCCCAACCCGCGGTGGGGCTGCGCCCGAAACCAGGGCCCTGCGCCCCTGCACCTGGAGCCAGGCCCCTGCGCCCCTGACCCGTGGCTTCCTCAGACCCTGCTCCCATGGGTCGGGGGGGGGGGGGAGAAGCCTGTGGCACCCTCCCCTCCACTATCCCCTCCCCCCTTCAGTGCCCCCTCCCCCACTCCCTCCCACTTCCCCCCCCCCATGTGTCCCGATATTTTTTTCTTGTCATCTGGTCACCCTATGTAGGCTTAACACCTGGCAGTAGGTATAAAATGCCTCCAACGACAGATGGAACGACGCATCGGTTGGAGTATACCCCAGTCGTATCACTGGTTGTGTCCGGTCTAAGTGGACCCTGCCATAGTGTGGGAATAACGCTAGGAAAAACACAGAGTTGATTTGCCCAAGCACAGAATCCCCTGCCCCACAAGTCTGGCCTATACATTCTCTGTTCCTGTGGAAAATAAGGAAGAAAAAATGAAGCTCAGGGAAGTATATTTGCACTACATATTGTGCAACGAAAGTTAGGATACTTATTTCTTTATAACCTACTCAACCACACAGGTAATATCCATTTTGAGAAATGTGGACAGGAAAAGCTATACAAAAAGACTTTTTCTGACCAAGCTGCATGGAAAGAAAGGTTATGTGTTATTAGAGAACCTTCATAGGTGAATTTTCAAAGTGGCCTTTGATAGGTGAAAAGAGCTCAACAAAATCTTGTCAAGAAAGTAGGCCATATATATTTTTCAATTTTGTTTTAATGGAAAGGGAGCTATTGCGTGTCTCATTAAAAGACCTTAAGCAATGGAAGCTGTTTACAACTTGAAAAGGAACCTATGACTGAGGGTATCCTGCGAAAGACACACTTCAAGTTCACAGAGGATCTGTGTAGCAGATCCACACCTGTCCATCTAGGGAGAGATGCAGAAACTTAGACAACAACCTCCAGTGTGAAATCCTGGCTCATTGAAGTCAATGGGAGTTTTGCTATTCACTTCAATGAGGCTAGGTGAAAGTTTTTATTCCCCCACTTAACCCTACTGAAACACTAAGTTTTTGGCATGCTAATGTGAGATAGTGTGTAGTCTTAGCTACAACTATGTTTGATAATTTTTAATTTTACAGAAAATTAAGAGAAAAATAAAACTTATTATTTAAGATGCTTTTAGTCTTGAACTGTATTTGGGATCTTTACTCTGGTCAATTTACAAAGTCACAGAAAACAGACTATTCACTACTGGGAGAGGTAGAAGAGAGAAAACATATCCAGCCTGGAGCACTTGCTCAAAAAAATCAAACTAATTAAATTTTAGTATTATTAAATGCATCAACCAAAACGTGACAGAAATAGAGAACAGAAGGTTACAGAGCTACATTTGCTTTTCATTAGCAAGTAGAATATGTATTTAAATATGTTGTGTGTGTGTGTGTATACACATACAGACATATATATTTAAAGGTTAAAAGCAAAACATTTTGATACTGGAGAAAAAGGCAGCAAAGTTGCTAGCAACTCAATTTCAATCACAAAGAGGACAATATACATTGTTTCTTTAAGGACCTTTATGCAGTATAATTACATAAAGCTAAAGTGCTCATATAATATTTATAAAATCACAAATACCCACAGTTTCTCAATATTATAAGCTGATATACAGTGAATTAGAAAAATAATTACACTTTTGATTCCTCATGGAAGGAATTTATTAAAGGAAGAGTAGAGATACATCTGAGAAGGATTTGAAAAGTCTGACATATAAAACCAGATAGAAGTGGAACAGATACCCTTTCAAACTTTCTTTATTTCACTACTTCTCTTTGGTGCTTTTATTCTGAAACTTGAGCTTCCTTTTAATTTGAGCTTGCCTAGTATTGAGCCTAAGCACAGAATTTATGTAATCTTTAATATTGCTGAAATGCAGAACCAAGCTTTAGTGGTAAAACACTTTATGATTGGTAAATAGACAGGTTGCATGGTTTCCTTAGGAGATTTTGTAAAAGCTATCCAAACACCAAACTAATTAAATATGCTCTGCTGTCTGTATTCATGAGAGATATACATGTCTGAGTATTGCAGTTCTTTGAACTGCATATATTTGTTTGGCCCATTTAGGAATGTTACTTTTCAATGAAAAAATATAAGAAATTACAACTACAACTTCTGTTTGTGTAGGAAAATTCTTACTCTTTCTCTCTGCTTCTACAGCAGTGGTGTGCAACCTGAAGCCATACACAGCCCATTAGGGTAATCCCCTGATTGGCCGCAAGACAGTGTTTACATAGACCGTCCGCAGGCATGGCCTCCCGTGGCTCCCAGTGGCCACCGTTCACCATTTCCGGCCAATCAGAGCTGCGGGAAGTGGTGGCCAACACGTCCCTGCAGCCCATGCTGCTTCCCAGAGCTCCTATTGGCCGGGAATGGCAAACCACAGCCATTGGGAGCTGTGAGCAGCCATGCAAATGTAAACAAACTATCTGGTGGCCTGTCAGCGGATTACCCTGATGGGTCACAAGTGACCTGCGGGCTACTGGTTGCCCATCACTGCACCACATGGTCAGGCTGGTGAAGAATGACAACAAGAAGATTTGGTCCCAATGGTATGGGAAGGGATGCTACACTGCAACAATACCTGTGTAAATTGGTGCCCAACCTCCCCAGACCAGGAAAGGGCCAATGCCCATGTCCGAGTCAGTTTCAGGTCCTTGCCTCCAGGCAGAAATTATACTACAAAGTACAAACACAAAACAAAGCCATTGCCCAGACCAACAGAGGCTGCAGTCCCTACAGGCTTTCCCCTTGCTTCTCTCAACCCCCAGAAACGGGACACTGCCTTACCTTATGTTCATTGCTAGGTCACATGATGGGTAACTTTAACCCTTTCCTGACTCTTTTACATGTCATAACCTGCCCTTACAACAAGAAGTAATGGATGACTGCTTCGGAGAGAAATCTTGTTCCCACGCTCCCAGCCCAGGGCTCCCTTCTGCAAAACTTCTGTACAATTCATTAGGGGTGAAACAAATTGGGATCTGTAAGAAGTACTTTTAAAAACCTATACCATTTAAGAAGACATCTCTGTCCAGGCAGATAAAACACAGCGTCCAGTGCTTACTGAACCAAAATATACCTTGCTTAACCATTACCACGTACTCCACCTCGCCCCTCTTCCAGTTTATTTCTTTTGTCAACCTGTTATGTCTCTTGTAACAATAAAGCTCCTTAGGGCAAAGTGTGCCTTTTTTCTTATGTGTTTGTGTGATATCTAGCACAATGGGATGCTGGATTCCTGGCTAGGACCCTTTGGAACTACCATAATACAAATTATTAATTACAATTCATCCCTGCTATAGGATGGTTCAAAAATACTATAGGAAAAAAATGTCATGCTCTATTTAATTTTATAGGGGGACAAGGGCCAGGAGAGGTTGAAAGAGAAAGGGAGAAAAAGAGTGGGCAGAGAGCACATAGAAATAACTGACCCTGAAAAAAGTATAGATAGCCAGACAGCCACTGAGCTCAGATTCCTGGGGAGCCAGCAAAAAAGGCTCTGGCTATCGTCCACTTCATCCTAACACATTCAGTTTGAGAAGAAAAATCTATCAAAAAATTACTATTTTTCATAGAGCTGTTCCTTTAATAATGTAACATAAATTAATGATACGGCATATTTTAAATGTGTTTCATTTTGAAAAGCTTCACATCCTGTTACTATAGTAACACAACTCACATCCTGAATGCATCTTCCTTAGCATCTCCTAATGTAGTAAAGCATCCATCACCATCTGGCATTGGCAGCTTTGTTGCTTGAGTGAAAATGCTACTGAATAACAAACACAAATGGCCTGCTTTTCAGAGGGGCTAAGTGTCCCCAGTTCCCACTGACTTCAGTTTCAGGTATAGGTGCCAAGTCAGAATCTCTGCAAGTCAAGTCCCAGGACTCCAATAACTTAACTGTTTTCAGGTGGACATCCTTGCACAAAACCAATCCTATTCACTGAGTTTCCAATTTGTCAAGTCCCCAGCTGTCTTTCAGTCTACAGGGATTATTTTTCAAACCACTCAACAGGGTGAATTTTTTTCCCATCCACCTGTATTTGCATCAGACTTTGCATACACCAGTTCAGTCATAGCAAACAAATGGCAAAAGGTTATATTGTTAAAAAGTTTTGCTGCCAAAGATATCACACGTGGGGACTGAGAAACTTTTGGCTTTCATTTTAGTTTGGGAGACAACTGCCCTAATGATGTATGAGATCAAGTACAGCAGAGGGAAATAATGAAATCACAATTACTGCTCTACTTTCAATAAGATAAGGGCACTCAGCTGAAGGAGACAGACTGAGTGTGGCCCATTTTAGTCCTCATCCCTGACAATCTCAGTTTGGAGCCAAGGATGAAGTGGGCATCCTCAGTGGTGGGTGATAATATGTATTGATCGTATCATGATAGATATAATGAATATACTGAAGAAGACTGGAGTGGTGTGAAAGCAAAAGAGTTACTCATCAGAATCCCTTCTATGTGAGCACCGAGTGATTGTTTTACTATCCCACAATCAACCGGTCAGATTATACAGCTGATGTATTTAGTTTACATAAAAAGTGCCCCCCACTTAAGAAGCCATTAACTTGGTGAACGGTGTTGTGACCTTCCAGCAGTTTTACTTTAGATCATTTTGAAGTTTCTGAAATGACAATTTTTCTGAATGTTAATTTTACAGGAAAATTTCAACTTTTGTTCTGATTCAGGATAAGGAGATATTTTGAACTGTCAGAATTTCCTTCAGAATGGCATTCTCAGTTTCAACCAGCTCTGCTTTGAGTGTCTGGCCTTGAACTGAGAAGGTGTTCTGACATCACCAATAGAGAGAAGAAGTGTCTAGCAAGTTACTGACATCACAGGCTCATCTTGTCATATTTCCCTATCTGCTAATAAGACTTCTGCCTCTACACCACAACCATCATGATCAACAGAGTTTCACTCAGGAATAAATTAAATCTAGGATCTAATAATTAAAAACAGTAAATTTACTAAATCAATAGACTTGCAAATTTGTTAGAGAGTCACTGAGTCTGTGTAGATATTTATCAAACTAGTCATTCATGCCTTTCTCTTACGTTCTGGGACAGGTTTCAAGAACATGAAGTCTGGTGTACCTATCCTGCCTGCCTGAGCTTCACTCATAATAGGATTGATACACACTTTCAAATCCTCTCCTTCCCATCACTGAGGATGCCCAGTTCATCCTTGACTAGACTGAGATTGTCAGGGATGAGGACTGAATTGGGCAACACTGAGGCCATGGTTACACTTACAGGATTATAGTGCTTTTGGTTATAGCTGTACCCATATACAGCAATAGGTATAGCGCTATAGCATGTCCTGGCGTGGCCACATTTGTGGCACTTGCAGCGGCACAGGGAGTGGTGCATTATGGGCAGCTATCCCAGCATTCAGCTGGGTGCAACGTGCTTTTCAAATGAGGCGGGTGAGGGGGAACGTGTTGTGTGTATGCAGAGGAAGAGAGGGAGGGGATTTTCAACGGGCTGAGAGTCTTGTCAGTGGTTTCCTTTGAAATTAGAGCCTGCTTTAATTTTCTCTGTCACAGAGCTCCCTTTGTAAACATTTGCAGTGCTTATCTGCCGAGTTAAGAGAGAAACTCTGAAAAGGTACTTCCGCATTCCTCCTGCAGAGTTCAAAATAACGAGAAGAGACATCAATTGCTTTAAATGGCTCGGAGGCGTGCCAGAGATCACTTATAGCCTAATGACTGTTTACACTTGCTACACGGAATACGCAATAGCTGTTATTCCTCAAGGATGGGAGGATTACTAGGAGTGGTATAACTGTGGGTTTATAGCGCAATACATGCCTTGCCAGTGTGGAGGGGTAGGGAGTTATAGCACTCCTGGAGGCTTTATAGCGCTATAAAGTGCCAGTGTAACCAAGGCCTGAGTACATAGGTAAAGAATATACCCAACAATGCAGAACTCTCTAATCTAGCAGGCAAAGGCATAACAAGAACCAATATCTGGAAGTTGAAACAAATACAAACTAGAAATAAGACTTTTTTAAAAAAACAAAACAAAACTATGAGGATAATTAATCATTGGAAAAGTTTCCAAGGAAGGTGGTGGATTTCCTATTTTCTGAAGTCTTCAAAACAAGGCTGGATGTTTATTGCATAGGGATAACATTTTCAAAAATGACTATACGACATAGGAGCCTAAGTCCCATTTTTAAAAGGTGCTTGGGAGTTCAAGTCTCACTGAAAGTCAATGGGACTTAGGAGCTTTTGAAAATTGTACCCTTGTTCAACAAGTTGTTAGGCTTGATGTAGAATCACTGAGTGAAATTCTATGGTTTGTGTTATGCAGGATGTCAGATTAGATTATTTTTAAAGCCCCCTCTGGCTTTATAAGTATATGAATCACTCTAGATTGCATTATTGAGTCTGAGAATGCTGATAACTACCATCTTGAAGGGCAGATTGAAGTGTAGAGTTGCGAGTTTTGGTTGGTCCTGTATTTCTGGAGATTTCATCACATGACAATCTTTAATTAAAGATTAAACTTTAATTCCTGGAGACTCAAAGAGAATCCTGGAGGATTGGCAATGCTACTGAAGTCTCCTTTTGTGGACTTGCAGGATTGAATCAAACCTGGGAACTTCATTTTACAATGCCTGATCCCATGCTGTCAATCCTGGTCATTCTGACTAGTGCAACGGTCCTCAGTAGATTATGCACATTTGACTGAAGTCTTCTTCCTGCTGCCAGCATGGTACAAAGAGGATTTAGCATGGGCCACATCTGGCCCTGTATTAGGCGCACTTCATAAGCAGATATAGATTTTTATTTTTGTATTTGCCATGTGAAAAAGGTAATGTCTGATCGAGTTTTTGGTTGTAATGTGTCTTTATAACCATTCAGGCCTGACACACTATTAAGTGGCACATTTAGAGTAGTTTTTATAAGCACAACTCCCATTGCAGCTCTGCCTTTAAAGAATTGGCCTGTCAGGCTGCCATACCAGCTGGTGCAAGACTCCTCCTCAGTGCCAGGCAACACACAGTTGCAGCTCCTCGCCTCTGATGGCTAGACAAGCCACAGCTTCCAACCAGCTGTCATCTGTCACTACCAATTCAACTGCCTTCATCCAGACTGCTCACTCCAGACCACCAATTGCTATTGATTTCCCCATCCCCATCACCCTTGAATAGTCAGAAAAATATCCAGGAGTTGAGATTTTAAACTGTGGTTGTACTCTGAAAACTGACTATGTAAAATGGGCCCCTTTTTATCCAAAAGTCACATCCCGGGCCTTTGGTGGTTAGTGAATAGATTTTTATAATGTCAGGCAACAGTTCTCTGGGAAAGTGAACCGGATTCTTTTCTGACTCAAATTACCAAGAAAATTGTTACCCTTACCCAACTGTCTTCAAATGACATGCACAGACTGAAGTTGCACAGGTAACTATGGCCATCAGTTGAGAAAACAGCAGCAGCATTTGGTTTTACTGATGATTATAACAGTGAGCCAGAAAACACCCACCTTGACTCTCAGATCCCAGACTGAGTTTTCAGGGTTGACGGCCATTAAAAACATCTTTTAAACAAAGCACATTTAATATGGAAATCACAGAGACAATAAGGGCCTGATCCTGCAAGATTCCAAAATCCTTCAGTCCCCTTCAAATTAGATTCCTTAAGGCTCATTATCACCAGTAAAAAAGATTTTATAGGTGCAATGCTGCCCTATGATTTCAGCAAGAACCAAGAGTGCTCAGAATCCCCGAGGTCACCGTTAAACAAGGACCCCCCATAGTGTGATAATTGAGTAACTTCTCAAAGTATAACTGCACTTTAACTTGCAAGTGCTTTTTCCCATAATGCACCATTTCATATTCTGAAAATATATTAGAAATTAATAAAATATGAGTTACAATTTTGCTTAATAAGGCTTAAGGAAAACTTGCTGCATGAAAGGTTTCAAAAATAATTTTATTTTAAAAGTATTTTGAAGGCCTTTGAGGAGGAGGAAGTGGCTTTGGTGGGGAAGCTGGAAGTTGTTTGCTAGGTTAGTAATGATCTTGCCCCAAAGACTATCTAATTTACTGTCGGGGAAATGGAATAAGATCTTTTATGAACAGGAAAGGGCTGGTGAGACCAAGACGCTTCCCTTTGCCTCTTTTTCTAGAGAAAGAAGTTTCTCTCCCCCTCTTGAGATCATTTGTCTGCTTTTTGCTTTAGACACCACTGGTGGTCATTTCTCCAGATTTATTAGCCTTGGTGTGGAATTAGCTCATTTTAAAGATCATATGGATTAGATTCAGAGCTCTTTTCACTGGACACATTGTGGTTTCTACTATTTAAATACTTCCTTTCACCCCCTTCGCCCCCCTTGACACATTTTATAAAGAAAATTAAACAGGAAAAGTCACAATTCAGGGGGAAAAAACCCATTAAAGTGACATGGACAAGGCAGTCAATACACTAACATCTACACGTTTATTTGGATAAAAGAGGTGAATAAAATCAATTAATGATGAATTAAAAATAAGCTAAAACTTAAAAAAAACCCACCAAACAACCTCCCCCCCTCCATCTCTTATTCCCAAACCTCACACTCTGACCATATTTCCAGCTGTGAAAGATTAGACAGAAGCCCCTTCTGAAATCATCAACTCTGCTTATTATCTGATATGGGTGTTGAGTGATGCAAGAGGCTCCCTACAAGGAATAATATCGACATGCATTCCATATACAGTTTGGTCATGTTGGGTACTATTTTCACCTTGCTAATTATAAAACACTTCATCACCCTAAAGCTACAACTGACATTATGGCACTTTTTGTCTGTCTCATTCCAGCCTACACAGCAGTTTGAGGTACAAAGGATAACAAATTGTCTTCCTTCTAAACAAAGAAACAAAACAATTAAATGCCGAGTGCCAGATATGTCAGGTGTTGCAGGGTACCTTAAGAATCCCGTAGAAATAAGGCTCACACACAGTGGCTAGATGGAAAGTAGTGAGTTTATTGAAGGTCCCGGCCCTTTGGCGCTGTGGGTCCCTCTCAGCGCGACCACAGAACGGGGGCCTGGCACACCGGAGCAATGCCCAGGGAAGAAGCCCGACACACAAGGGCGTGTCAGCACAGAAATACTCATGCTCATTTACATGTCATACATAGACATATCTCATGAATAGCAAGCAAGCAAGCAGGCAAGCACCTGATAATTACACGGTGTCCGGCACTTGTTGATTATACACTGTCCTGCTTTGTTTTGCAATCCTGCCTCAGTTTACCTGTTTAGTTTCACACAAGCTGAAATTCACACAGATCAAGTAAACAGCTCACACAGCTGAGAAGCTCTTCTCAGACGCATACACACGAGATAACAGGAACACAAGGCCATTCCCAAGCTGATACCCTTAATTATGCGTTACCCTGGAGGCGACTTAGAAGCGTAACTGAGCCCCCTAACGATTGCCTTCACAGTAATCTTCCGCTCACTACAGTCAGGCCACTGTAAGCTGTTTCTGAGACCTGGGTTGAGCACATCACCTACCAATTGTTTGATTTCCATTAAAGAGAAATCTATGACACAGCTAAGATGCTATTTTCCTTCTCAATTATCCTCCTTGTATTTGATCTTTCTTTCATTATGATTTTCCCCTCGGGACATTAGCAACGTGATACTAAAGCTGTGGAAGATATCTCAGCGCAACTACAGACAACAGATCTGATTGTTCTTCCAACTGCACTGGTGACAGTCAACAATAACTCCATTGAAATCAATGAAGTTTTCCCTGTATTTCAAATAATAGAGAAAAGAATCAGACTCTGTTTGTTTGGGATGCACTTCTTTGAGTATCCAGCAAGGCTTTCTTCCTGCAGACCCTCCCAAGACATCATAATATGTTGATGGTTTACCCTTTCTTGGACAGACAGTTGTAAAGATAATGCACTGCTCCCAAATTAACCTCCCTTGCATTTGAGTATCAAGCCTGGAGCTAAGGGTTCTGTGTCTCTAGAATTGCACAGTAGTGTTTTTAAAGGGCAGGATGAAGGAATAGTATTATTCTGGGGCTAGGAGCCTGCAGCTTGCTGGAAAATTAGCTTTCCCCCTTCCCTGCAACTGGGAAAACAAGGGGGCAACTTAATTGGATGATCCTCATAACAGGAGGAGTAGGAAATGGGAGAGGAGACAGCAATGCTGGCCAGAGGCTGGAGCAACTGCTGGAAAGAGCAGCTCCAAGAGACAGAAGGGAGATGGGGAAAGTCCTTTTTAGCACAAAGGGCTCTGAGATAAGAGCCAGGAATGTTGGGATGGTGAACTTGTGGGGTGAGAGACAGACTGGGGGAAAGGACTAATCTGTACAGACTTTGTGGGAAAAGGCTGTGAAGCTGAGATCCTGTTTTCATTAAGAAGACTTGAAACAAAATCCACAGCAATTAATCAGACTGGAGACTACCCTGCCTGGATGCTGTGAGTGGGCCCCAGGCAGGATATCTCCAGGGCGGGAGCTGGATCTGCAAGCACCAGCCTGGGTCCAGCCCGTTAAGGGCACTCCAAGGTAGGCCCAGTCCTTCACAGACAGTCACCAGAGGACTCTTCCTCTTCCCCCGTTTATTAATTACAATTATAAACAGCACAGAAAAGGGGAGGAGAAATGGAACAGGTTTACTAATAAATCTCTTAAGGCTAAAAGAAGAAAGAGTTAGAAGTGGTTGAAAGCCACTATGCACTATATCCCCAGTAAAACAAAGAGGACACACTTATACAGGACAATTTAAATTATCAATAGAGAAAATTAGCCATAAGCACACCTCTGACAACTAAAGTTGCATAAACACTCTCTCATTCTGTCTCGTAACATTCTGAGTTCAGCCTTCAGGTTTCTTTTCTAGATAATTCGGACTATTTCCCTCCTCTGGCTTTTATGGTGAGAGGAGAATTTAGCATTCAGGAGGGTCTATTCCAAAAATTCTGAACACCTTAAAAAATTTCAAAACCTAAATATCAATCCCCAAACCCCACTCTTCCAAGTAGTGACTTTCACTAGGTGGAATAGAAAAGTTCTAAAAATAACACATGGCAATTTGAGGACAACATATCTACATTTCTTCTTCTAATTCCCTGTTTATGTACTGAGGAAAGTTTTTTTTAAAACAGTAGTTGTAGTGTCAGCAGACCATCACATCACCCCCTTTCACCCCGAAAACTCAAATATATCACAATTTAGTATGCTGTTTCAATAGCTCTCTAAGGAAGATTCAGAGACACAGCTAGTATACAACCAGTATTTTGCAACATACTTCTGACACAATGCTCTCAGACAGGGAAATCTCATGTTCCAATTGAACTAAGACCCCTTTATAGTGAAGCCACCCACACTTAAAATACCATTTATCTATAGTGCTTATATATAGAAATGAACTGTAGCACTAAAAGTCAGAGGTGGTCACCACTTCCCTATAAGGTAAGGATTACTCTTGACATGTTAATGTTGGGAAATTGGGAGGGACACATCTCTGCACCACTTTTAGAGAAGAATACTGCTGGGACACTTCAGGTGTCCTGATTTTTAGTTAAATGTTCAACCTTCACATCAAAGAAAAATAAATATAATGATTTAACTTGCAGATTTACTCCAGAGTGAACATGTTTCCCTCCGGGAAATGTGATTTTTCTTGACTGCTCTGCAAACCTATGTGTTTCCTTTTTAGCAGACAATTCTGTTGAACATTAAAGTGTCATGTCTGTGCAGAAAAATTGTTACAAAAAATAATGATAATGTTAAGAGCGGTGGAATAAAAGTAATTAACTTTTCTCTAAATGCCAGCAGGAAGAGTCATGGATATAAAACTACTAGATCTTAATTAGTTCTCTATTATCTTATTTCATATTTTTCTACAACACAAAGTCATTATCTAATTAAAATAAAGTTTTAGGGACTGATTTTTCTAGCATGATATGACAGCTTTGCTCCACATTGCAGCATGTACTTGGCCTTAAGCCACTGCAGTGGGCCCAGAGAGGTCATCCCATTAAAAGGATGATCTTCTGATTGTACAAGCTAGCACAAGAGGGGCTCTTATGCCACTTCCCTCTCCCTGTTGATTTGGTGGCAGGGAACAAAGTGGGATTGTCCAGGACATCGATGCTATGCCAATCCATAAATTAGACCAGCCTGAGGTTTGCTCTATCCTACTACAATGGGTCCAGCCTTGAACAGTGACAGTACCAGAATTAGATAAGTGAAAAGATGAGTTTTTAGCCAGATTTTCACACACATGCTCTGGATGAATCAGTTGGATCTCAGAATCTGGCCCTTCATGTTCAGTTTTCCAGTAGCAGTACAACCTGGTTACTGACTGACCATTTTTTGTTTTTTAATTGTACTAGAGGAAGATTCTGTGTGTCATGGAAGATGTAATAAGATTTTAGTTTAAGTGTAATGTCAAACTTTGACATTACACTTATAACTAAAATCTTATTACATTTGTTCCATAATTCATCAATGCAATTACTGAATTTGAAAACATTATGACTTTCTGTAACTTATTAATGCGGCCATACCACCTTGAGCTATGATCCCATAAGCCAAGACAGATCAAGCCTGTCAATATTTAGATGGGAGGTCACCCAGGAACACCTAGAGAGTGACAGAAAAGGGTGATGATTCACTGGTTGGCAAACTTACTTCTAAGTTAGTAGTGAATCAGTAAACCAGAACAGTGCTGAAGGGAAAAACTGTGCTGCAGAAGACAGCATATTTCAGATCTAAGGTCTTGACCACATGTGATCCCCATGGCACACTTTGCTAAGGGTCCAGGCTAAATTCCAGTTTTTAATTACATTTTTGCTTACTTCCTTTCACACTGAAGTTTAAACCTGCTAAAGTATTTTTCACCTTTCTCTCCCCAACTATGATGCTGCCAATTTGTACCGTTTTAATTAGGTGGTGACAGAGGAGTGATCCTCCTGGATGTAAATATAGTTTAGAACATCTGCTGCGTGATGTGGGAAATTTTGGATGAAATGTCAGTTCAAACACTACACAGCAGTGTGCTGCACAATGCTGTTCTATTCTGAAAATAAACCACTTAAAAATAACATTGTGAGGTTCTGTGTTTACTGCATCTCAGTGGCTCTTGCATCAAAATTTTCTCGGTTTACCAGTTAAAAAAGGGGAGGAGCTCCCCTAAACGTCTAGCTTGCAAACAAACTGTAGTTTGTAAAGCTGGACTCCTGGCCTATGCATCGTCACCACTAGTCAAGGGTCTGCAACTGGAATTTAGTTCATAGTTCTTCTAACGTTACTTGAGCTGCAATAGAATCCAACCTCTGCTCTCATAGTTGTTCTAGATATGCAGTGCCACCTGATCATAACAGTAACACTCTGCTTGCATCCAGTAGTTTTGTTGAATAAAAAAGTTGATTTCCGCTCCCCAGTTATTTTCTATCAAAGCCAACTTTTTGTACATTGTATAAAAGCTAAAAGGGAGGACAGAATGGCTCTGATCACTGGTAATGGGAAACAGACCTCTCTCATTTAGTTCCCCCCTTCAAATTCAGCTCAACTAAGCAGTGACTAAGAGTCACTACCATTTGACATAATTTTGTGTGGTTCATCAACTTTCATTCAAACTCTTCCCCAAAATACTTTCCCAAATTAGACAATAGGAGACCAGAAGGTAGTAGTAAAAGTTACAGCAAACAGAAAGGTAAGACATTATATTATACCATCAATTATAAGGCTAATAAATAAGGAGAGACAAAGGAGTAAGGGAAAATTACATACCACTATTTGTGGTTGTTGTAGTCCTTTCTCTTCTTCCTTCCTACAAAACAAGATTCCATACAGCAAGCGTTATAGCTCTACCTACTGAGAAGCAGGAGGCAAAAAGACTGTCAATACAGGTTGTATTTTTTATATGATAATATTCCACTCGTTCCACCCTTAGTCATTAAAAAAGTAAGACACAAACTTTGCAGAATTAGGATGCATATCTTTATGTATAAAGTCAGGATTATGTAAGGGGGGGGGGAGAAGGGAAGATGGGAGAAGAGAGACTATCACAAACACAATTACTAGTATGTAATTTTCCATTTTTGTATTCCCCCTCTTCTCACATCTGATAAAACAAGAGTCCATACAGAACGCAGATGGGTCAAGGAATGAAAATAAGAAGGTGCCTTCCTCTAAGTGGTACTCTTCAACCAAAATCATCTGTGTAAGAATGAAGCAGGCACCAAATACCAGTCCTGCATATATCAGATGTTGCTGCCTAAATTCTGTTTGCCCAGGAGACTGAAGTGTCTCTAGTACACTGTCCAGAACAGAGACTGGTTACATTTTGGAAGGAATTACTGAGATAGTCTTCACTGCACCAAGCAATGCTTGTTATAAAAAGCTGCTAAAATCTTATTTTTTCATAGAAGCAAACACAATTGACTTAGAATTTCAAAGAGGCTTTGTCTGGGATAAAGGAAATTTGATAGCCCACTAAATATCTCAATGACAATCAATGCCCAGTCTGGGTCTTGGGAAAAGGGATTTACACGAGAGCCTGACAACTTAATGGACGACATCCAGCTGTAACTCAAACAACTTTGTCTGGAAATATCTGCAAATAAGTCACTTCAATACACAGTGAACTCCACTTATGTATCTAGCAGAGAAGGTAGCAACTAAATAAAAGCCACTTAAGTAGAAAGCAAATGAACGCACTCAAAATGAGGTCTGGAAGATACACCGGACCCTTGCTATAGCCCAGGGTTCGGGATCCATGCGCGGTCCCACGTTGCCATGGATCCTAATTTAAATATTTAAATTTGGGATCCACTTCTGTGACCGCGCTATATAAAAGAAGGCGGAAGTGTGAAATAAAGAATATGGGACACTGGAGAGTGGAAATGGAAGTGCTGAGTTCAAGAGCCTTCTTGAGTCCTGAGACCTTTTCTAAGGGAGAGAGGGAGGAGACAAAAAGAAGAAATCAGGAGCTTATTGGAAAAAAAGAGTAATTAACAAGCAAGATCTTCTTCAGAGACTACCTTTTAACACAACTGCTCCAAAAAAAGAAGCACAAACCCCAAAATAGGCAAATTATAATGCCTGGAAATGACTGGTAACATGGCATTGGAGAAATATGGTAGAATTACTATAAACCAACCAGTAAGGACAGATTAGGCTTTAGAGGTGGCCAAGTAGCACTATACCTAAAAGATTTCATACAATCTAATGAAACACATATTTGAATGGAGAGGACTGCATACTTCCATCTGTTTAGAAACAAATTCCAAGTCATAAAAATATTAACTATAACTATTTAGTAACAATGGCACTAACAAATAGTAATTAAGTTCAATGGCTTTGGAAGAGAGATGGTAGCAAGAGCTAGCAGCGAGACACTAAATTTGGAATTAACAACAAAAAAAGGCAAGGGGGGTGGTGGTGAAAAAATGACCCATAATGTGAGGCATTAGATTCCTTATGAAAACCACTGAAAAATACTACAGATAAGTTATACTTGTAAACAAAACAAACAAACAAACAAACAAAACAAGCAGGAGGGCTGGGGAAAAGCAATACAGTTAAAAGGCAAGGTTCAAGACATTATTTGAGGAAAACCAGATATCCCTTAGAAAATGGAAATTCAAGACCAGTAAAGATAATAGGCAGGAGAAAGCAAAATTAAATGGTAATTTGGCATGGTAAGAGGCAAGCTGAAGAGTAAATGGCCCAATATATAGAGAAAAATCTAAGAAATGTATCAGAAGTAGGAAGACAGCTGCAAGAGAATCAGTGTGTCCTCTGGAGAAGGAGCATTTAAATACACTGGAAACAAGCAAAATGATTTCTTTGCCTCAGTATTCACTACAGGAGGTGCTGTGGAACAACTCTTTTCAGGTAATATAGAGCAGGGGGGGGGGGGGGGAGGTACGACACCTGCAGCCTGTGGGTCACATGCGGCCCATCAGGGTAATCTGACTATGGTCCGCAAGACATTTTTCTGACATTGGCCATCCGCAGGCAGGGTCCCCCGCCACTCTCAGTGGCCACGGTTCGCCATTCATAGCCAATGGGAGCTGTGGGAAGTGGCGGCCAGCACATCCCTGTGGCCCTTTGTTTCCTGCAGCTCCCATTGGCCAGGAATGGCAAACTGTGGCCACTGATAGTTGGGGGGGGGGGGGGGGACCCTGCCTGCGGATGGTCAATGTCAGGAAAATGTCTCGTGGCCCGCAATCAGATTACCCTGATGGGTTGCGGGCTGCCCACCATTGATATACAGGAATTACTTCCAAGGACTGAGATGTTGAGAAAGACTTGTTGAAACAAAATGATAAACTATGAAGTGACCAGTCACTAATTTAACTGAAGCCATTAAGGAAAAAGACTTGGGCATCATTGTGACCAACTCAATGAAAATATTTGCTCAATGCTCAAAAAGGAGTGGTCAGAAAAGCAAACTAAATTTAAAGTTCATAAAGAAGGGGACAGAAAATGTTGAAATGATCATACTATTATATACATCAGTGGTACGCCCTTCCCTGGAACACTGTGTTCTATTCTGGTCATGCTCTCTCAAAAGGAATAGAACATAAAGAATGGTGAGGGATGAAAATCATCAAAGGCATGGGAAGACTTCCATAAGAGAAGAGACTGAAAAATTTACAACTGTTCAGTTTTTATAGAGAGGAACTGATTCCAATATATTTTATAACAAATAGCCCGGAGAAGGCAAATTTACCTTTTCTCATAATGCTAACACAAGGGGACATTCAATGAAACTGAAAGGCAACCAATGTAAAACTGATCATGATTTTTAACAGAATCCACAATTAACCTGTGAAACTCATTGCTGCAAGTTACCCTGGATGCCATAAGCTTAATAGGTTTTTTTTTTATTTAAAATAGACATTTATCTGAATCATCAGAACACCCACAGCTACATTAAGGATACTTAATATGAGGATATATTCCTCCAGGGGATAAACCAACAGCTAAGTGATGGAAATCAGAAAGAAACTCTCCTAAGAGCAGATTGTTCCATAATTGTGCCCAGAGGGAGGTGCAAGAAACCCCACAGAAGCCCCTGGGACTGATCACAGGCAAAGAGGACCCTTGACCAGATGGAACACTGGGTTATCAGTCCCAGTGCTCCAAGTGACCAGTGTGTAACACTTCTTGCTCATGTCCAAACATTGTTACTGAACTCATTACCACTACAAAAGTTATTTTTCCTTGGTATCCTGCTGTTAATTGAATTGTCTCGTAAGATTGATTTCACACTTGGCAAGGCAACTCCCACCTTTTCATGTATTTACACCTGCTCCTGTATTTTCCACTCCATGCGTCTGATGAAGGGGGTTCTAGCCCACAAAAGCTTATGCCCGTATAAATTTGTTAGTCTCCAACATGCCACAAGGACTCCTCGCTGGTTTTGCTCACAAATTATCTTGTAGCACCCGCGAAGCCAAAACAAAACAGATGGGGCTGTTGAAGGGAATGGACTGTGCAGCAGCAGATCCAGATGAAAAGTGATACTTCATGGAGAGGCATAACTTCTCTGCTTCTGAGTGAAGACGGCTGTTCATTGTACCCTCTTGACGTAGTAATGGGGTCTTCCCTGCCTGCCTGAAAATTCGCCACTTGGAAGAACTTGAATGAGGCTCTGGGCTGAAATCATTGGGCTTTTCCTAATTGACTGGTTAGCAATGGAGATGGGTTTTGTTCCACCCCCTTATATATCTTTTGCATAAGGTGGGAATTCTTTGTCCCTTGCTGGGTTCCCACTACTCCTTCTAAATGGAAAAGGACCAGGTTAAAGGTTGATTCCAGTTCAGGTGACATGATCACGTCACTGTAAGGGCTTGGTTACACTGGCGCTTTATAGCGCTAAAAAGACTCCAGGAGCACTATAACTCTCTTACCGTACACACTTGCAAGGCACATCTTGCGCAAGAAGTCTCAGTTTAAAGCGCTACTGGTAAACCACCTTTCCAAGGCTAATAGGGGCTTTTGCGCTAGTGCTATAGCGCAACGGTGCGAATGTGAACACCCATTGCGCGTTAATGAGCCTCCAGCCTCCTTCAGCCTGACCCATAATTCCCCTTCGAGCCACTCTGGGCATCAGTTTCAAACTCTTCTGTTGCGTCCTCAGGTGACCACACGTCAGACCCGCCCTTTACATTCGCAGGGAAATTTGAAAATCCCCTTCCTGTTTGCTACAGCCAGGCATGGAGTGCTCCTCAGGTAACCATTTTGCTTGACCCATGACTCCACGTGCCATGCCTGCTCGCAATAAGCGATCTCCAGTGTGGTCCGATCATGAGTTGCTGGACCTCATCAGTTGTTGGGGGGAAGTGGCTGTCCAGTCTCAGCTGCGGTCTAGCTGGCGGAATTACGATACCTATGCCCTGATATCACGGGCCATGAGGGACAGAGGGCATGAGCGGGACACTCTGCAGTGCCGGGCAAAAGGAAAGGAGCTTAGGCTTGCATATCGCAAAGCCTGCGACGCAAACAGCTGCTCTGGGGCAGCCCCTGTGTTTTGCAAGTTCTACAAGGATCTGGATGCAATCCTGGGTGGTGATCCAAAGTGCACTCCACCCAGGACACTTCTTCCCAGCCCACCACTGAAGGGGGGGGGGGAAAGGAGGCTGGAGAGGAGCTGGACGGTGAGGAGCAGCAGGATGGCGAGGAGGAGGAGGAGGCGTCCGCGGCAGCGAGCCAGGGCACGGAGGAGTCACTGGAGACATGCAGCCAGGAACTGTTCTCAAACCCAGAGTGCAGCCAGAGCGAGCCACAGCGTCTGGCAGCTGCAGGTCCTGGGGCTGCAGCACCGGTTTGCGCAGGTACAGAAACTTTTCTATTGGGAGGGCAGACAGCTTTGGCAAGGGTGGAAAGGAAAAGGATGCTTGCATGCTTGGCTACATGTGGAATAGTGCATTGATGTACTCTATCACCTCGCGGTAATCCTCATCAGTGATTTCTGCAAAGGTCTCAATAAGAGCTCTTGCAATGTGCCTGCGGAGGTTTCGTGGTAGCCCCAGCATGTTCGCTGGCCTGGCCACGGTCACCAGTCCACGCCACTCTTCTAATAGCGGTGGGGGCAGCATCGCCACACAGATGCAAGCCGCGTATGGCCCTGGGCGGAAGCCACATCTCCTTAAAATCCCCACCTTGTCTTGCTCCATCACTCGCAACAGAGAGATATCTTCCAGCACGAATACCTACACAGAATGTTGGGAGAATGCTTATCAGACTGCAGTTCCCACTAACGCCCGCCGCTCCCCCAAAACAATAGTATAGAAATGCAGGGAAACAGTGCTTGTCCCAGCGACTCACCATGGCTGGGGATCCGTGGGTACCTCTGTGTGTGATATGGCTTATTTGGACAGGGAAACTGCACAGAGATTCAAGGAATGCGTGGGACTCCCCAATACTGTCTGTTGCAAACAATGGAATCTTGTGTTTTAACTGTGAAATTGTAACTTTCCCCAGCTTTGCCCTTGACATCCTCACCAGCTTTATCTGTGGCTCAAAAACTAAGTAAAATTCGAAGCAGACTGAGGAAGAGCAAAGAGGAGCTTCTGAAGCAAGTTCTGGAACAGGCATCAATGGACAACTGCGCTGACAGCGACCGGAGGGAGGAGGAGATGAGGCGTCGGGAACAGTGGAGGGAGGAACAAATGAAGCAGAGGGAGATAGCTCACGAACAGCGTGCTGATAAGCGCGCTGACAAGCTGCTTAGAATATTAGAGCTGCAAGTAGAGACTCTGCAGTAGATCGCTGCCATTCAGGAGCAGCAGCCCCCTGCTTGCCACCCCCATTCTCACTTGCCCCTTAACCCTTCCCCTTCTGGCCCTCTGGCCCCTTCAGGCCACTATCAACTGCTGCCTGGTTATTACCAGCCACAGCTGCCTCCCACCACCCTCCCTTCACCGACCAACCCACAGATCCAGCACCCTTATCCACTGCACCCAACCCCTACTAACAACCATAATCGCCCTCCACAAAGTGGGTTGGGGGAGTACAGCAATTCGGAGGGCATTGGAGGTTATGAGTGAAGGACATACGCCAATATCTGACTGACCCCTTTCCAACCCCAATTTCACACCCCTACCACCCTCCACCCAATTTCACACCCTGACCTCCCCCCCCACCCAATTTCACACCCCTACCTCCCTCACATACTTTAATGTTTTTCAACTTTTATTTCAGATTATGAGAAAGGTGTTCAATAAATGATTTTTTTAATAAATGGGTTTCTGTATTCGGTGCAAAAATGTGTGTAATAGGTACAGAAAAGCAAACGCCTTATCCTATTAACAGACTGCTCCTTCCAAACCTCCCTCCCTCCTTCCCTCCCTCTGCAATTCCCTTGAGAACTCGCTTTCAGCCAGAAAATGCTGAAGGCTTCCCTGATCCTTGTACCCTCGCGCTGGGCCCCTCTAATAGCCCTGCTCTCTGGCTGTGCATACGTGGCCTCCAGTTGTTGAACCTCCGAGGTCCATGCCATAGTGAAGGCTTCGCCCTTCCGCTCACAGAGATTATGTAGGGCACAGCACGCGGAAATAACCGCGGGGATACTTCCCTCTGCCAAGTCTAGCTTGCCATAAAGGCATCTCCAGCGGCCTTTAAGACGCCCAAAGTCACACTCCACAGTCATTTGACAGCGGCTCAGCCTGTAGTTGAACCTTTCCTGGCTGTTGTCCAGGCACCACGTGTAGGGTTTCATGAGCCAGGGCATTAGAGGGTAAGCGGGGTCACCAAGAATCACAATGGGCATTTCCACTTCCCACGGGGATCCTGTGGTCTGGGAAAAAAGTGCCTTCTTGCAGCTTCCTGAACAGGCCGGTGTTGCAGAAGATGCGTTGTCATGCACCTTTCCCGACCAGCCTGCATTAATGTCAGTGAACCGCCCACGGTGATCCACAAGTGCCTGAAGAACCATGGAGAAGTACCCCTTTCAGTTAATGTACTGTTCTGCTAGGTGGTCGGGGGCTAGAATAGGTATATGGGTCCCATCGATCGCCCCTCCACAGTTAGGGAACCCCATCTGCTCAAAGCCAGCCACGATGTCACGCACGTCACCAAGAGTCACGATTTTTCGTAGCAGGAGGCGATTAATGGCCTTGCACACTTCCATCAACATGACTCCAACGGTCGACTTCCCCACCCCAAAGTGGTTGGCCACCGATCGGTAGCTGTCTGGGGTGGCCAGCTTCCAGAGTGCTATAGCCACCCGCTTCTCCACCGGGATGGCAGCTCTCAATCTGGTGTCCTGGCGCTGCAGGACGGGGGTGAGTTCAGCACACAGTCCCATGAAAGTGGCTTTTCTCATGCGGAAGTTTTGCAGCCACTGCTCATTGTCCCACACTTGCATGACGATGTGATCCCACCAGTCAGTGCTCGTTTCCCGTGCCCAGAAGCGGCGTTCCATGGTCATGAGCATGTCCGTTAAAGCAATGAGCAGTTTAGTGTCCAATTTGTTTCTCAGGTCGAGCTCACTACTTCTCCAGACTCATCCCTTTCAAGAATGAACTCCGCCGCACAGAGAGTTGTGCTGGCAACACTCGCCAGCATGCTCCGCAGCAGTTCGCGATCCATTACGGCACAGGAAAACGGACGACTGAGCGTGCGTGCCTTGCTGAAACCGTTGAGAGATGGCGCCCGAGGTGGCCGGAAACACAGGGATTGCTGGGATACGACACAAAGCATCACGGGGAGTTGGAACCGGATGCAGAATGGCTGCAAGTGACACCCCCCTTCCCACAAGGCATTGTGCCAGATTGGGAAGAGGTGCTCTGTGGGATACCTGCCCTCTTGCGCTACTCTCAGTGCCGCCAGAAGCACCGCCAATGTGTCCATGCTTTAGCGCTGCAGGGTCTTAGTGTGCACATGCTCTAGTGCAATACCTATTGCGCCATATTACGCTATAATACTGTAGTGTAACCTAAGCCTAAGATTTCATTACCCACTTGCCAGCACATAGGTACACAAGAAGACTTACAAGTAAATAGAGCCAGCTACAGTCAATTGTCCGAGTTGATGGGAGCCATCAAGATTCCAAACCACCATTAATGGCCCACATTTTGCATAATTACAAGAGGCCCTCAGAATTATATTTCATATTTCTAGTTTCAGATACAAGAGTAATACACTGATACAAATAGAATGACCACACTCAGTAGATTATAAGCTTTGTAATGATACCTTACAGGAGATCTTTTGTAGGAAGCATATTCCAGTTACATTATATTCACACTCATTCATAACATTATGTAGAGTGCAACGTCACAGGCCAGTAAGGTTCTTTAGTGAGAATAAGCTTATTAGGCCTTGGACAGTTAGGCTGCTCCGGAATTGAGCATGGGCAGGGGGAGGGGAGAGGAGGTTGGTGATAGCTCATCACAGAGGTTCACTTCCCTCCTTCACAGGTTCCCAGCTGCCAGAATAACCCATCTGTCAAGGGCACCTGTTTTGTAGTCTTAAATCAAAAAATTGACTTAAATCTCATAGCCTTTGTCTTCATTGGCCTTTGCTGTTCACAATAAACAGTACAGGTAAAGCTATTTACTGGTAATAAACAGTCAGAGAAGTGCTGATACTGCTATATTAAATACCAAACTTACTCATCTCAAGATTAATATTCATGGGCACATTTATCGCAATTAGACTGGTTTCCAAAGCTATAGTACTCAGATACATTTTGATAAGCTGCAATTAAGAGTAGAACAAATGTAAATTGGCAAGTCTATTTGGGTACCAGGAGTTTGCCAAAGAACATTAAAAGTACACAGTATGCCACTTCTGCAGTAGCACAGGAGCCAGCAAACAGAGCTGTAAACAGGGGAGTTTGCAAGAGGAGTTTCGGGGGAAGATTAGGAGAACCAGGCAGAGGAACAGACAGGGTAGTGAAGGGAGTGCGCAGTGTTTTGGGCCAGGAAGAAGGGGGGCTCTGCTCTGTGTATGGCCAAGGGGCTGCTCCCAGTCTTGCCTCTCCCCAAGTTCCAGCCCTGCTGCTGTTGGGGGTAGTATCCCCAATTCCTGAATCCACTCCTACATCTGGGCTCTCAGCCCAGTGAGTTGCCTCAGGCCTGGCACAATGATGCCAGTGGTGGCAAGCAGGGCCAGCGACAGAAATTTTGGGGCCCCCGATTCTGATCGTTTGGGGGGCCCCCCAGTCTATTCTCCTTCCCCCCCGCCTGACCCGGCCCACCCAACCTAATCTCCTCCCCCAGTCTAACCTCCTCCCCTCCCCACCCATCCCTGCCTGGCCCACCCCGCTGTTGGGGGTGATCTTCCTTTACCCCCGCCCAGCCTCCCCCCATCTAACCTCCTTCCCTCCCCCACCCCTGCCTGGTCCGGCCCATCCCACCGAACCTAACCTCCTCCCCTGTCCCACTCCCAACCCAGCCTCCTGCCCCCATGCCTGACCCGCCCAGCTCAGCCTCCCACCCACCCAAACCTCCTTCCCTCCCACACCCACGCCTCGCCCACCCCATCCAGCCTAGTCTCCTTCCCCCTTCCCCGCCCGCCCAGCCTGGCCTCCCCGCCGGCTACCAGACATACCTGGGGTGGGGGTGCGACGCAGCAGCGGCCACAGCATCGCTCCCAGCTGCCGGGTCCGGTGGGCTCGGCACTCCACGGCTGCCCTCCCCCCGCTGGGCTGCCATTGGCTCCCGGCCCCGGGTATCCCCAGCCCCGCTCGCAGGCCCCCTCCACCGCAGAGCAGCGCTCGCTCTCCGATCACTCCTCCGACAGGCTCGGCGACAAGGGGGGACAACTACGGGTACAGCTATGTACCGGGCCCCGGACTTAAGGGGGCCCCCCTTAATTCCGGGGCCCGATACAGCTGTACCCGTAGTACCCCCCTGTCACCGGCCCTGGTGGCAAGATCTGGGCCCCACTGGTGTGGGCAAGTAATTCCCTGCATTACTGATGGTGGGTGTCAAACTTGAGTGGCACTGCAATCCTGAGATCAATGCCTTTCACTCAACTTTGGCCTGGTCCCCCCTTTATCATGACAGAGGGGTAGTGAGGCCAAACCTGAGAGCCCTGTGCAAGTGCACGCTGGTTGATCCAGACCTAATTACTGTGAATGCAGTTGTACACATGGAGCCCAACGAGACAAGACCCACCCTTGTTCAATCCACATACATAGACATAGCTATCCACATAGCTAAATCCATATAGCTAAATATCCATCCACACAGCTAAATACCTTGTCCAGGATTTCATCATCTCATGTCTCAATTGCTGCAACCATCCTTTCTGCCCTTGATAAATATATGTTTGCATCTTCCTGGCTTGTCACTTTAACCGTGTCACCCCATTCTTTGTATCCTTCCACTGTCTCCCATTTCTCCATTGAGAAACAGAAGCTGCTGGTCTTCGCTTCCAAAGCCCTTCACAGCCTATCCATGTCTCATTCATGTTCAATACACCAATTCCCATCTCAGATTGGCTCACAGTGCCAGCCTCCAATCACCTTCTTGTTCAAATAAGCACTTTGTGCTGTCTCCTACACTGCCCCTGAGTTTTGGGAGGATCTCCCCATATACATCTACAAATCTAACTCATGGCCCTCCTTCTAAACCCTACTCTAGCGGGGTGGCTACCCGCTCCCAGCCAGAAAGGCTTAAAACAGCCCAGGAAAGGCCTGGGGCTGTGAGAAGCAAGCTCCCAGGCTGATTGGGAGAATAGGCTCAGCTGGGTGGCCACACCCCCAAAACTCTAGCAGGCCCTTATAAAAAGAGCTGAGAGGCAGGGGCCTGAGAGAGAGTGTCTCCTCTGTCCACAGAGGTAGACAGACCTGGCTGTTGGGGAAGCTAGACAGGGTATCCAGAGTGAAGCAGGGCTGGGGCAAGGCAAGAGGAGCTGGGGAAGCTCTGGCCTAGAAACCCCCAGGCTGCAGGGCCTAGGGGACAGCCCAATAAACGGTACTGGGATTGCAGGGGGCAGCCCCTAGCTGCAGAGGCAGAAGGCCAAACCCTTTTTGCCGGTGATGAATGTCAATTATCCTGCAAGAATCAGAGAGGTAGCCGTGTTAGTCTGGAATAGCAGAAGTAACAAAGAGTCCTGTGGCACCTTAAAGACTAATTAAAGTATTGAAGCATAAGCTTTCGTGGGCTAATACCCACTTCGTTGGATGCAAGCAAGCTAATTACACTGCAGTCTGCCCCAGTGAACGGGGTTAAGTGGTGACTGACAGTTGCCTAGACTGAGGCTAGGTGGGGCTCAGAGGGTTGGGGGTTCCCTGGGGAGGGGAGACCCTGAGACTGTGGGGGTACTGCAGGGGTGCAGCATCCCAGGGTCCGGGGGGACACGGGGCCAGAGTGCAACCGGGACATTGGCCTGCAGAGGGCGCGCTGGATGCTGGAAGAGCTAATTCCCTGGACATACCAGCAGGAGGCGCCTCAGGGTGAGTCACTGCCTGCTTACACCTACTTAAAATTCTCCTTTGCTGTGATGCATGTAAAAAAACTTGATAGCCGGTAGGCTGGTGGTGCACTGACACTGCTGCCTATTAAGATGACTGATATTGTCTCATTGTTTCCTTGTTATCCATCCACCCTCCATCACTCTGTCTGCATCTACCTACTGGCTCTTGTGTTAGACTTTGATTGTAAATGCTCTGAGACAGGAGACTGTCTTTTTGTTCTGTATTTGTACAGGGCCCTAGTACAACGGGTTCCTGGTTCCTGACTGGGGATGCTAGGCCCTATGGTAATACAAATTAAAAACATAGTTGTGTGTGCAAAATAAACAATAATGGGACCCACACCTGAAGGTAGAATCTAAATTAAGGTGACTTCAGTGGGGCTCTGTCCACAAAGAATTCCTTGAAGAACTGGAACTTAAGATTGTAGATGCTCCAGTCATGGGTTTTTGGACCACTCACATTCCACACTGATGACCCAGCTGGTTTTCTTAAGTTAAATGGGGTTAGGCTCGATATAAGTCCCAAAGGAACACTGAAGAACTTCAGGAAACGGTGCAGGTAGGTAGGTAGAAAATTCTTCTTGTTGAGCCTACGTATATGCCTTCCTGCAGAGTCTGGAGAAATACCTAGGGCATGATATAGGGGACTAGGCCCCTTGAACTATAACTCACTCTTACAAATCCAAATGTTAAAAAGAAGATCCAGACCACTTGTAGTCATTAAAGTCCTACTGGAATTTTCACCAGAGCCCAAGTTGCAATGGAAACTGACGTCCTGACCAAATTTCAATTTGAATAGTTATTCTGTCCACTGAGATTCTCCTTTCAATTGGATACAGTATTCACTTCTTACCATATGTTGATATGTGCTAATAAACACTCACTGCATTTCACTCCAGAGGTGATGCCTTGTAATGGTGGTCTCTTGATGAATGAAGGAATCCCTGTGTATATTGTTTTGGTAAAAAACTGTGTAGAGCTTTCATTCTGAAGAATAAGAGGCTCCAAATAAATAAGTCATTATATGTTGTCCACACATTTTAACACAATTGCACTGATCTGTGAAATTTCTACTGTACGTGGAATCTAATCCATAGCATTTGATTTGTGTTAATGGAAAAATGTGTGAAATGGAAAGGGAAATAGAATTCTAAACAAATAACAGAAAAAAGACCCCATGAAACTAATTATAACTGGGCAGTTTGTTCCAGATACTTAAATGGATCAGAGATCTGGAAACAGGAGACAGAAGGCTATTATACTGTTATGGTTTGAGTTAAATCTTGGTACAAGTCAGATGTGATCACCACCTTATGTTCACCACTGTAATCAGGTGGCTAAAAAAATAGCAGCACCACCCCAAAACAAACAACACAGAAGAGAGATTTCAAATGGAGGAACTTTAACTGGAGCAGTGGTTCTTAAATTGTGGGTCAGGATCCCAAAGTGGGTCATGACCCTGTTTAAATGGGGTCACCAGGGCTGTCATTAGACTTGATGGCACCCAGGGTCGAAATCAACGGCCATGCCCCACCACCCAGGGTCAATGACCGAGACCTTCGGCTCTGGGTGATGGGGCTCAGGTTATAGCCCCCCCCCCCAGGGCCTGGGGCTGAAGCCCTTTGGCTTTGGCCCTCCTGCCCAAGGTGGTGGGGCTTGGACTTTGGCTTTGCCCACCCCCATCCAGGGTGGTGGGGCTTTGGTCCCCCCTCCTGGGGTTGTGCAGTAATTTTTGTTGTCAGAAGTGCATTGCGGTACAAGGAAGTTTGAGAGCTCCTGGACTGGAGGAACCATTTTTGAAAGAGACACACAGGACAAGCTAAAGTACCAGAGAACAAGGAGAAGTGAGACAGAGAGAAGCAAAAGGAAAGGCAGACACAGAGTGAATGAGTTTGATACTCTGAGTAAGGGAGTTGTCTCCTGTTTTAAGTTCCTTCAGTGCTAGGAGAAGCAGGAGTTTCTTCATTTCTTTTAAAAACAAGAGTCCATCCCCCCCCAAAACCCCAAAACATTCCATTGTTAATTTCTCCTTCCAACTGAAATAACCCAACCCACAAACTTTGGCTAGGAGCTTGGGTAAGAACACCCTTTGAAAAATACCTTACAGAATGGAGAGCTGGTGAATTTGAGAGCTCACTGAAATTATTTAGAAACTATTATGTAGTGAAAGCAACTTCACCAAAATATACCATGGATGTAATGCATTTTATAAGTATTTTGTATTGTAGATTTTAAGTCAAATGTATCATAATAAGAGAATAATGAATAATTCAGTGAGATACACATCTACTGCCAGGAAAGCAGTATTAGCACACTAGTAGATAACTGTTTATTTTCTAAAAAGCAGCAATTTAACCAGGCACTGGGATCTTTTAATCTCACTCAGAAAAGTAATATTAAGGTACAGGTGAGATTACAGCTCTAACGCTGCCAATATTACATTTACATTTTTGTTTAACTGCTGTTCTTGTCTCAGAGAAATGCAGTTACAAATACAGATATTAGATTAACAGGAAGCTGCTGAAATTATTGCATTGCTGAGTAAGTCATTTTTTCTAGTTAACAATACTATTGAATTATGATAAAATCCCGCAACTACTAGCAATGGACCTGCAACAATTCCTAGCTACTTTTTAACCTTGTAAAATTTGGTGTTTTCCAATGATTGTTTCTTCCATGCACTGGACCAAGCCAATAAATTTAAATCTAGTTTCAGATTATGAACAACCTTCTCTAACCAAAGTTTAGACATGTTCGGTTTCAGTTTGGAAACACATTAGATATGCAAGGCCAAATTTTTGAAGGCTTTCTAAAACTGATTTCATATTTATTGTATGTATTTTGGTGGGATGACATAATAAATTTTTGTACATTTATCAAAAATATGTTACAAAAATAAGATACTTCATCCTTGGGTGTAAAATACATAATTTGTCTTCCAGATTTTCATATTCTCTTCTCTTTATAAAGAGGCATTAGTTCCATGAGCCAGGCATTTTTACAGCATGTTCTGATACACTTTACATCTATGATATGATTATTTATTTAGCACAGTCTGCTACTCATTAATTCTATTCCAGGAAGATGAAGCATCTTCTATGGCCAACCGATCAGTGGTAAATTGCAAGTAAATTGCAATTCTTACCCAAGGACAGAAATAAAACCTACATGCAATCGCACTGTGAGATGCACAAAAGTCATGCATTTACATTACTTAAATTCATTGTCATGTCAATCTTGTGCCAGAAGCAAACTCATAATGCAGAAAATACCATGACAAGCACAAAATTCCATTTATGGACACGGGCCAGCGAACATGCTTTTTCTGTTTTCATTCATTAGAGGAATTAAAATCAACTGGATTTCCTGCCTATTAGTTATGCAGTCAATCCTATGCTGAAGAATAAGAAATCATAACCTCTCTCTAGATATAAAACATTATTTTCATGCATTTCCAACCCAGGTGGGAAAATCCAATAGTTTGAAACACAGTTTAGTTTATATCAATGGAAAACGTCTGAGGCTTTATTTTCCGGTGGATGGTTATCAGCATGCAATTACTCAGATGACAGGTGTGTCCATTACGTTGAAATGAAAGTGTTCTAAAACAATAATTGCCTCTGCCAATGACCTACTAGGTGACAGTCTGTAATACAGTTTGTCATTTAACTTTACTTAAAAAGTTATATAGTTAAAATGAAATGAAACAGTTGTATAAACAGAATTAAAATATTACCACAGGGCATGCTTTGTGTATATGATGCTACCCCTATTACTCAATCTTCCAAGTGAGACCCCACTTTTGAAGTTAAAGATCTGAGATAGTATCTTCTAAAGTGCCTGTGTGACTTAGGCACCCAACCTAACTCACTTTCAAAAATTACACTCAGGCACAGAAACATAGAATCGTAGGAGTGGAAGGGTCATCTAGTCCAGTCCCCTGCATTCAAGACAGGAGTAAGTATTATCCCCTCTCAGTCTTCTCTTCTCTAGACTAAAACTCATTTTTTCACTCTTTCCTAATAGGTTATATTTTCTAGACATTTAATCATTTTTGTCAAGAATCAGAGAGGTAGCTGTGTTAGTCTGGAATTGCAGAAGTGACAGAGTCCTGTGGCACCTTAAAAACTAACTAAAGTATTGAAGCATAAGCTTTCATGAGCTAATACCCACTTCAACGGATGCATGTATGCCCACGAAAGCTTATGCTTCAATACTTTAGTTAGTGTCTAAGGTGCCACAGGACTCAATCGTTTTTGTTGCTCTTCTCTGGACCATCTCCAATTTGTCCACATCTTTCCTGAAATATGGTGCCTAGCACTGGATACAATAATATAGTTGAGGCCTAATCAGTGCTGAGCCTAGCAATACCTAAATATCTTTAAAAATCTGGGTATTGATTTGTAACATGTCTAACAATTAGGAAAAAAATCCCTAAGTAGTAAGTGTGTCACTGTTGGAGTTGATAAAATAAAAGTAATGAGTTAGCATAAGCACCAAGATTTTCTGTTCACTCTCTATGCTCTTCCTTGATCAGTGCAGTAACATTCCACTATTCTTTTATCCATTTCCTCTGGTACACGGTATCTTGGCTGGCCTGTTTTGGATGAGTTTAGTACACTTACCTGCACCACAACAAGTTTTTTTGGGGGGGAGGTCTTCTAATTTTCCAAGCACAGGTACTCTTCTATTGTCATCGTAAGGAAACACCGGGGTGTGGAAGTATGTCTGAATAGCAACTGGAAATCACTCTTCTGCCTCATGCTTGGCCAACTTTGAGGAGTGGGCAAAAATGAATGGAAGAGGTAGAGGCAGCAGGAATAGTAAGAGTTGCAAATGGTGCTGATGAAAACAATAAAAAGATGTTTGCATTGCATAACTCCACCAGCCCAAAAAGCTAGCACTGATGTTGGTTAGATTGTATCCAGGCTTTTGCTAGTTTCTTGGGCACAGGGAGAATTTTATTTCGAGACTGAGATATTCTAATAGATACATGCAGTCACGATCAACGTATACCTAGCAAGTTCAGTCAGCCGCCCTCGGAAGCAAGCAGAGAATTCCAGACTTGCTTATCTACCAATGTTCTGAACCTTAGATTTTTGTCTTCGTGTAGACTGCATGGACTGACACTCGCAGCAGAGAGGCTGAGCAGAAACCCCAGCACAAGAATTAAGAACTGAGAGGTGTGAGATAGGGGAATAAGTATGGGCTCTGAAAGAGGTTGGGAGCTCTCATGTGGGACAAAGGAAATTGAGTTCACTATACCTTAGCTGATGAACTGTGAAAAAGAGAATGGCTATACTAGATCAGACCAATCAGACTAGATCTAGGCATCTAGCCCAGAATCTCGACTTCCGATAGTTGCCAGTGCCAGATGCTTCAGAAAGAATCATGGACTATGATTCTATGAATGACCAGAACAAGGCAATTATCAAGTGATCCATCCCCTGTTTTCCAGTCTCACCTTCTTGCAGTCAGAGATTTAGGGACACACAGAGCATGGGGTTGCATCCCTGACCATCTTGTCTCATAGCCATTGATGGACCTATCCTTGATATAGTTATCTAATTCCTTTTTGAACTTCTTTATTATTTTGACCTTCATAACATCCTCTAGCAATGAGTTCCACGAGTTAACTGTGTCTTGTGTGAAGAAGTACTTCCTTATGTTTGTTTTAAATGGGTTGCCTATTAATTTCATTGGGTGACCCGTGATATGGGCAAACTCTTCCCTGTTCACGATACTACAGACCTCTACCATATCCCCTCTCAGTTGTCTCTTTTCTCAGCTGAACAGTCCAAGTCCTTTTACTCTCTCCTCATGTGGAAGCTGTCCCATATTGCAATCATTTTTGTTGCCCTTCTCTGTACCTTTTCTAATTCTAATAGATTTTTTTGAGATGGAGGTGACCATAATTCCATGCTGTAATCAAGCTGTGAGCGTACCATGGATTTACAATCAGTGGCATTATAATATTTTCTGTCTTATTATTGATCCCTTTCCTAATGGTTACTAATATTTTATTAGCTGTTTTGACTGCTACTGCACACCGAGCAGATGTTTTCTATCCACAATAACTCCAAGATCTCTATCTTCGGTTGTTACAGCTGTTATTTTGTAAATATCATTGGAATTATATTTTCCAAAAGTGCATTACTTTGCACTTATCAACATTGAATTTCATCTGACATTTTGTTGCCCATTCACCCAGTTTTGTACCTTTTTGCAGTCAGCTTTGGACTTAACTATGAATAAGTTCGTATTGTTTGCAAATTTTTCCACCTGAGTGTTTACCCCTTTTCTCAGATTGTATATGAATATATTGAACAGCACAGAACCCAGTACATATTTACTTCCTTCCACTGTGAAAACTGACCATTTTTTCCTACCCTTTGTTTCCTACTTTTTAACTCCATGATTGACAAGCCCTTTGAGTGGCTCACTACAAATCTCCAACTCAAATGCCCATCTTACTCCCGTGTCCAAAGCTTTGAAAGTTAATAAGAAATTGGATTTTTCAGGTCTGTTTAGGTAGGGCAACTTTGTATTGATTGATTAAACTGTATGTACATACAGAATGAAGGAGTCAAAGTAAATAAATGTCTTGTTTTTTGTTTATTACAATAAATCCCATTTGACCTTAAGTATGTTCAAGATTAATTATTCCTCTTCTTTCTTGTCCTAATTGTATTTTTTAAGTGTCTTTATTAATTATACTTTTTACAATTATACTGGGGGTTTGATCAAGAGCTTTAACCTTTATTTCTCTGTGCTAACCTAAGGATTTAGAATGCTGTGTTCCAGTTGACTAATAAATCCTATTCCATTTTGAAAACACTTCTTGTGTGTCACTGCAAATACTCACTGATGTGCATATGTCTTTGAAGCATGTACAGCTCTCTACAAGGAGTCTCTCTCAGTTGGACTCACTAAGTAGAGGTCAAGGCATGAGGCACGAGTGTTGGAAGTCAGAGGCTCAGACTAGGAGGTGGTGAGGCCATATGGCCTAGCTTTAAAGAAGAGTGGGGCCCCATGGGGTCTGGAAACACTAAAGGGGTGCCTCCAATAAACTGTTTAAAAGTTGGTTATAGTATTAATCGTGCAACAGATGGAAAGGGCCAGGCTCTTTTTCTACCTGAAGGGGTTTTCCTTGAAGAAAGAGAGGGTCATCATCCTATTAAGTACAGGGTGAGACAATACATGAGACCTGAATACATTTTCTGAGTGCTGGATTCAACTCACCAACTGGACAAAATTAAATCATAGGTCTTCTGAAGTTCAGGCTATGAATCACATTAAGTCTCTTGAAAGTATAATAGCAGAAATCTTTGTCTCTCTTCTCACGTATTTTGTCATCTGTTAATATCGTAGCCTTTCAGAGTGTATGCATTTTGTAAATGTTATGACAATTTTAATATCCATGGTTGGATACACTTTAAATTATATTTGCTTGCTGATTTTACCTTTAATAGCTCTGTAATTTCAAGAGCAATGGAAGTCTTAAGAGTCGGTAGGTGTTCTTCCTTAAAAGCTATTACAATTGCACAATGATCAAGGATTTTCCAGTCTTTAATAATCTAATGTTATGTTTTCTTATCCTAACCTTTATGCATAGCAGAATTTGAGAGTAAATACTGACGTTGTACCAAATCTTAATACAGAACTGTGCTTGGGCTTTCTGATTCTCATGTATGCACAAACGTGATGTGTGCACTTTTGCTACACAAATCAGAGTTAGTCTTTATTTTTTGGTTTGTTGGTTTCCCCTATTACTATCATCCTTTTCTCCCCTGTCCACCACAGAAATGGACCTTGGACTTCAGTATAGCTAAGTGACATGCCTAGACACACAAGGGCCCAGATTTTTAAAAAGGGCTGAGCATCCATAGTTGGGGCTGGAATTTCAAGAAAGCTCAGCTTCCACTAAAGCATCTAAAATAAAGCAACCAGGTTTTCAGAAGTGCTCAGCACACAGAAATTTACACAGAGAACATTCATTTTGTACACCTTCTGAATGCCAAAGAATTGAAAGGTTTATTATTTACACTGTTTTCTCTAACCAACATACCCCAGCATTCAAGTCACTATTATTAATGCCCACCACACAGTGTTTCAAAAAGCACTACCCCAAAATGAATCTGAATCTCTGCATACCATTTTGATTATCTACCTGTTTTACATATCTTTGGATGCTGAACATTTTCAGATAGTAAAAAAATGCTTTGGTCAGTAGATTTTAAATATGTATGAAAACCCACAGTTTAAGTTTGGTTTCAGCTTCTGTATTCTGAGGTTTTAAAAAGTTGACAAAAATGAAATTTTTATTTTAATCAAAAAAAATCTTCAAAATTTTGAGTTAATTCAAAACTGAGCATTTTCAATTTGGGTATGTTATGAAAACCTGAAAATTTGACAAAATCTGTCTTTTTTTGTAAAAAAATTGTTCAACCTTTTTAATGAAAAAATATTTGATCAGCTCCAATATGAAAGTTGTAGTTCCAAAATATGGTGAGCTGATTTCTCAGCATTTCATTCCAAACAAGAAAAATCTAACAATTTGCTTTCTCAAGATTTCTGCAATCTTTGACTGACTGTGAAAATTTTCAGCCAAATGGAAGAGAGATTCCCTTCCAATTTTATACTGGACCAAAACATGAATCTGTTGGTAAACCATATGTTCCCTGGATTCAAATCTGAAACTTGCCCCACCCCATTTCAAAATAGCCTAATTTGGGGTTCAGGCGTTATTACTTACAATATATTTAACTGGGAAATCTTACTCTACCATGACAACCCTTTATTTCTTATTGCTGTTTCTACTAAATATACTTTTATTGCTGCTCCAGTAGAGAGAATTTGCATTTGGGAGTATTTCCTACCCCCTTTAAATTGTCCCTAGAGCCCTGCTGCCGGAGCCCTGGAGTAGCGGGGCTCGGGCAGTTATTTAAAGAGCTGGGGCTCCAGCCACTGTTACTGTCCTAGGCCCTTTAAGTCACCCCAGAACCCCAGGGTTCCCAGGCACCTCTGCCGCTGGGAGCTCTGGGGAGGATTTAAAGAGCCCAGGGATCCCAGCTGCTGCTTCCACAGCCTGAGCACCGGACTCTTTAAATCCTGATTTAAAGGGCCCGGGGATTTAAAGGTCCTGCCTCTTCTAGTAGAGGTCACTCCTCTTTTGGTTGAGACCCCGCCCACTCCTCAGCACTCTGGAGTACCGGTAAGTCCTTTAAGTTACTTTCACCCCTGCCCTCGACCCTAAAAATGTAGTCAAACTTGGTGCCCCGTGGTTGTTCCAGTGGGGAGCAGAAATTGGTCATTTTATTGCTGCAATATTGCTTGCTTACAAAGAATGTAGTCTTGTTTTTTTGAATTCAGAGGAATCAAACAACAGGAAAGAGCTTCTTTTGCTCACAATGCTAAGAGCACTCTTTCACCTTCATCCCTGACCCAAAAGTCTCTTCCCAGGTTCCTGTCAGTCAGGCATCATGTACGCTTTCAGCTGCTCCTTCTGGTTTGTTCTGTTGTTTTGAGTCATTCCCAGTTGAATCAGAGAGGTAGCCGTGTTAGTCTGGAATAGCAGAGGTAACAAAGAGTCCTGTGGTACCTTAAAGACTAACTAAAGCTTTCGTGGGCTAATACCCACTTCGTCGGATGCTGCTCTTTTTTGTCCGCCCCCCCCCGCCCCCCATCTGCAGCCCTGCCAGGGCTGCCACCGGGGAGTGCAAAAGGGGCAGAAACGCTAAAGCGCTGCCCCGGCACCGCTTTCAGTAGGGTCCTTTAAAGCGGCAAAAGGACCCTGCTCAAAATGCTGCCAGGGCAGCGCTTTAACTGCCCTGCCCCTCCTCCAGTCTGTCCTGCCACCACCACCAATGGCCGGGGCAAGAGGATCAGCTACCCAGCCCCCGCGGCGGTAGGGGACAGACAGGCTTTTTACCAGTACGGCGTACCAGCCCGTACCGCCTTACTTTCACCTCTGGTTCAGGGCATACTGAAAGTTTGCCAATGATACATTTAAAATTGATGGATATGAAATCAGAATGATCTTGTCAGATCAGTAACTGTTAACTCACACATTGAATTTTTATTACTGTGTCTACATAAAAAGATGCACACATTTAACAGGCACTTAATGGTGTACTAAGCAAGTCTGAAAATGTGCTATTGTTTATTTTATAGCACTGTACTCAATGCAAATAGATAATGTGGTGTTATGATAATTTAAAATCTTGGAAAGTGATCTTCTGTTTATTGCAGCATTAACGCCAAAATCATTGCAGCATAACCTTCATAGGAAGGCTGTGTTTTGTACTTAAAATTATTATGTGAAGCATGATGTTCATTTTAAAATGTGAGTTGTAAATATAATTTGTAACTGAGCATACAATGAAAGCGGAACTTAAGAGCCTGTATTCAGCCACTTAGCAAAAGGCAAAATGCATTTAAGTACATTACACGAGAGTTTTCTGTAGCAGTTGCTGAAAAACTGCCATTACTCCAAAAAAGGAAAGTTGATCCTTTATTGTTCTGTAATGCAGAAGCTAAAAATCTAGGCCGCATGTAGGAAATGAACAATGGGGGAAAAAGTGAAAAGGATGACTACTTTAATCATATTTTAATAATAAATCATTAAGACCAGCTAATGTGGCCTCTCATTTCAATTAGACATACCAAGAACAAAACCTCAGATTCAGTCAACAGCTTGTATTTCAAAAAGAGCTACCACTTATTGCCTCTATCTCCACAGTCCAAGTACTACTGTTGATTAATGTCAATAAAGAAATCGCTAAAAACACAAAAACCTGGCAGACTGAAGATACATTTATTGGACAGTTTCTCTTAAAGTATAAAGGATAATACTTATAGTTAAGGTTGCAATTCTTTCATGGAGGTCACAGAACTCATGGATTCTGTGACTTTCTGGGACCACTGACTTCCACAGCTGCAGGGGCTGATCCCAGGGCCGCACAAGCAGCTGGGGCAGCCCTGGGGCCAGCCGCACAGGTTGCTGCTCTGGCAGCCCCAGGTAACTGATCAGGGGTGCTGCCCCAGAGCAGTAGTCTGGGAGCATCAGTGGCACCCTGGGTCACTCCCCGCCTGGAGCAGCAGTAGCAGGGGCCCAGGCCAACCCCCAGCCAGAGCGGTGAGGTCCCAGGCCGCTCCTCACCCCCTGGCCTAGAAGAGTGGGAGCAGGGCCAGAGGCCTCCCCCAGCCCAGAGGAGGAGCGGTGGCAGGGCCACAGTCCACACCCCTCCCATAGCAGCTCCATCCACTGGAGCACACCACCTCCCCTCAGAACCTAAAATTTAGTTACGGGTATTTTTAGTAAAAGTCAGGGACAGGTTACTGGCCGTGACTTTTTGATGATTGCCTGTAACTTTTACTAAAAATACCCAGGATTAAGTCATAGCCTTCCTCATAGTTGCATTATGTATGTATTATCTAAACAATGCAAAGGGATAGATTTTGTTTATACCAGTGCAAATTTGGAGTAACTCATTTGGATCTGATTAACAGTGGGGTGTTCATGAAGTTATAATCTAGCACAAGGTTCAAGTAGAAGAGAGGATTTAAGACCTCATTGAGGATCTCAGCAACTCCAAATGAGGGGATAGCCATCTACAGAGTTGCAAGCAGATGTCATATGATTCTCTATGCATGTTAACACTCAGATCACTGCTAAAAGATAGTAATGTCTCTACAGATCATTGGTGGGACAGGGGTCTCAGTAGTCACCTTTGTCTTAATAAATATATTTAAGGTTTCTTTAATTCATTCATTGAGTACTAATGAACATGAGGCTGTTTGTTTAGCCTACCAAAATCCTTATGAATAGGACCAGTGCTTTCTGGCAATAAAAACAGAGTAACTTGATTTTCAAAGCTCTATATTTTGAAATGTTGGATATGCATTATATTAACACAAAAAATACATGCATCGACAAACCTGAACAATATGTAATCCTTTACAGCACGAATGACTTCATGATTACCTGTTCTGTTCTTTCCCTCTGAAACATCTGGCATTAGCCACTGTCAGAAGACAGGATACTGGGCTATATGAACCATTGGTCTGATGCAGTATGGCTGTTCTTATGAATATGTGCTGGGGGAAAGAGGGCAGAAGCCAACTGGGGGGGGTGGGGGGTGGGGAGGGGAGAGGGGAGACAGACTCTAGACACTGAGAACCCAGAGCCAGCTGTGTACTGGGGGTTGAGGCTAGACACTGAGAACCCAGAGCCAGCTGTGTACTGGGGGTTGAGGGCAGGAGCTAGCTGTCTGTGGGGAGATGAGCAGGAGAGAGGTGCTATGGATGTTGCTGAGAAAGGTACAAGAGCCATCCACTCTGAAGCATGGTGAGGGAGCCCTGCACCCCACTGCCAAATGCCCTGCCTGCCCAGCGGAAGTGCTGGGGAGGTTTTGCCAAGCCCAGGCCTGTGTGTGGAGGGGAGAAGTTGGCAATGAGTCTCAACTGCAGCTAGCCCCCAGTCTCTGCCCTGAACCCTAGGGAGGAATCAGGTGTCTCCTGGTGGCACATGACCCCACATGCCCCATTCACATGTCACCTCTGTCCTGCGCCCTGGAGATGAATCAAGTATCTCAGAGCAGAAATCTGGGGCTGTGGAGGTAGAGCTTGTGACCCTGCATGCCCTGCCCACCCTCTGATTGGCAATTTCAGAAATGAAGAGACATTTTGGAAACCACTGCAGCAGCAACAGTGATTTTCATATCACACCAGTGAACATTTTATGAACATTTTTATAAAAGGAACTTTTAAAAATATCACTTGTCTAAAATTCCTAGAGTTGTTTCAAACACCTGAAACCACTGAAAGAAATTTTACTTTGTTCATTTGTCAGCATTTTAGGACTGATCCAAAGCCTGAAGATGTCAAAGAAAAGACTCATCTGAACTTCAATGGGCTTTGGATCAGGATATTTTTTTGTAGTATACTTAACTGTTTTTTCCTGAGTAGTCAGTTTCAACACACACACACACACACACACACACACACACACACACACACACACACACACAGAACACAACAGGAAAAAGAAAAAAAAACTTTATACAATGGAAAATAAGACTTCAAAATCACTAAAGTTGGCAGGAGACTTTAGAAGCAGGTCTAGTGTCTGAGGCTACTTACTTTAATTTATTGGATTTTGAGTTGGTGTCCCTTTACATTAATTTCTGTATATTTACAGTAATCTGTTTGGGTAGTAAAACAGCTTGACTAATTTTATGCATGCAATACCCAAGACACCAAGTCTGTGTCCTAGCACTTTTAGCTTAAAATTCTGTACTTGGCAGAGAAGATGCCCTATTTCCAGAAATTCAAAGTACAACACGTGTGGAGCTCATTCTACAATTCAGAAATAGAGAAAACAAATCCAATAAAAGAAACACACTCTAGAGACCGTTCCATTTTCAGTCCATTACATCTGTGTTTAAGCTGTTGAACATTCAACAGGGAGGTGAGCCAGCCTTGTACAAATCCTCTACACATCTTGGCTCAAGTTCAGTATGCATCTAGTATAAAATGTCATGCACCCCCAGAACGCACTCATTAAACAATGTGTTAATGCTAAATTATCTTTGTCTTGAAATATACCCTGCTTTAGGCAGGGGGTTATTACTGCATTATGAATATATACTAATTAGCATTGCCACCACCGGAAAGCCTAAAATGATAAAAGGGCTAACTCACAAAAAGAATATTTCTTCTCTCCTATCCAATTGTCAGTGTCTGAGAAGCCACACAATAGAAGCCTGGGTATTTATCATCATCATTTATGCATATTCTCTCTCAAAGCTTTTAAGAGGCCATAGCTGCTCAGTATAATTTCTCCTGAGCTCTTATGTCATTGGAAAAATAGGCACTCTAAACTGGGAAAACATGGAAACTGTCTCCCCAGTCTCATAAGACTTTTGGGTATTTGACATCAGCACTCTTGAATTTAAAATTAGAGCTGTTTATGCTATCTACTTCTCATGGGAATACTAGCCCCTCATAACACGTTCATGATAAAAGTATTGAAGCATAAGCTTTTGTGGGCTAATACCCACTTCATCAGATGCATCCGACGAAGCGGGTATTAGCCAACTGTAAGCGGGCAGCGACTCACCCCACTGACGCCTCCTGCTGGTTATCTGGGCAATCAGCTCACCAGCCTCCGGAGCGCACTCTGCAGGCCGATGTCCCATTCAGTGCTGGGCCCGTGTCCCTCCTGGACCCCGGTGCCCTCTTCCACTGGGGTGCTGCACCCCTGCAGTGCCCCACAAATCTCAAGATTTCCCCTCCGTGGGGAACCCCCAACTTCTATCCCCACCTTGCCTCAGTCTAGGCAACTGCCAGTCACCACTTGCCCCCGTTCTCTGGGGCAGACTGCAGTCTAATTGCCACTCATCACTGGCAAGGGGGTTTGGACCTGCTGCCTCTGCCTACCCTTGGGGCTGCCCCCTGCACCCCAGTACCTATTTGGCCATAGACTAGGCCAGGCAGCCTGGGGGGTTTCCAGGTCAGAGCTCCACAGCTCTGCTATCCTTCCCCCAGCCCTGCCCTACTCCTGGTACCCTACCTAGCTGCAGCAGTCAGGTCCTCCCTCTCCAAAGGCTAGAGAAGGACTGCTTGCCTTCAGCCCACTGCCCTCTTATAAGGGCCAGCTGGGCCCTAATTACATTGGCCACAGCTGTGGTCAGCTACCCAATAAGCTGACCCAGCTGACCCAGCTGTCCTTTATCTCTTTCCCTGCTTCAGGCTTCTCCCAGGGCTGTTTTAAGCCCTTCTGAACAGGAGATGGTGGTCACCCTGCTACACCCACAAAAACTTATGCTTCAATACTTTAGTTAGTCTTTAAGGTGTCAGAGGACTCTTTGTAACTTCTGCAATTCCAGACTAACACGGCTACCTCTCTGATTCTTGACAACACAGTCAGAGTCCATTAGACAGCTCAATGGTTTGGATTCATGGCTCATTCTCTAGTCACACACAAATATCTGTGCCATCATTACTGACAATGTCACATCAAAAGTGCCAGTCAGGACAAGGATGTTTCATATCCATTACTGTGATACCACTAAGACCCATGACTTAAATCCACATGTGGAGGGGACCCGCCTCATGCAACATCCCATGCCTACACAGAAGTTGAGGTAGATGCCTCCATGGCATCATCTCCCAGATAGGTAACATTTCACAGGGACAGTGAGGTTTCAGAGCCAGGTGAACCTCTGACACTTTCTCCGATTTCCCAGAGTGCTCCCCTTTGCATTGTCACTTCCTTTAGTGTGCAATACTGCAATTCGCCCACTTTCAGACCAAGCCCTGGGCTACAGGATCGTATATATCAATCATTGCTTGCCCAGCAGGTCTGACTAGATTCAGAACATAAGAACATAAGAACATAAGAACGGCCATACTGGGTCAGACCAAAGGTCCATCTAGCCCAGCATCCTGTCTACCGACAGTGGCCAATGCCAGGTGCCCCGGAGTGAGTGAACCTAACAGGTATGATCGAGCGATCTCTCTCCTGCCATCCATCACCCCCCTCTGACAGACAGAGGCTAGGGACACCATTCATTACCCATCCCGGCTAATAGCCATTTATGGACTTAGCCTCCATGAATTTATCCAGCTCTCTTTTAAACCCTGTTATAGTCCTAGCCTTCACAGCCTCCTCAGGTAAGGAGTTCCACAGGTTGACTGTGCGCTGTGTGAAGAAGAACTTCCTTTTATTTGTTTTAAACCTGCTGCACGCCAATTTCATTGAGTGGCCCCTAGTTCTTCTATTTTGGGAATAAGTAAATAACTTTTCCTTATTTTTCCTTACCTGTACCTGTAGTTCTTCCCTTTGGGAGTTAGTGAGCAGCAGTGAATACAAAGTATTGTTTAATCTTAACAGAAACATAGAAAAAGGATTTTTAAAATATGTCTACACACATCTGTCTTACCTACAGCCCTTACCCAACACCACTAACCTTGGGGGGATCTGGGTCTCAGTTTGATTACCTCTGAATCCCGCCGAAGTTCTTTGTTCTCTTAGCACAGATACTTCAACTTGCTGCTCAAAACCCAGTCTAGTGAGGTCCCTGGAGGATCAGAACCAGAGCATCAAAGTGAATGCTCTCGGATAGTCTCTCAAGTGTATACCTGGGTGAAATTCCTTACCACCTTGCTGTTGAAGTAACTCAATAGATGCAAACAGCAGACATCACAATAACCCAATCAAGATACTGCAAGCCCTGTTACAACTATCGACAAACAAATAGAAAATGTAGTACTCAATTATTTCAGGCAGCTTCAACTCCGTCAAAGTGTCTGGAGGTCTGTTTGGGGTGGGGACAAAGATAACACAGGGGCCCTACATGAATGATGCTTACCTCTTCCTGTAGATCTGAGTTGTTCATCTCCTTGATGGAACTGTAGGGGAAGAAGTCAGGATTCTGCGGACATTACCTCCCCACAGAGCCTTGTCCTACAGATTTTACTGTTGGAGGAGATTATCTCATTTTATGTCAAATTTGTATTGTTAAAAATTCAGAGGTTACCATCAATGCCATACGGAAAGCGACTATTAAACTGGCATCACTATCAGTACCTATTTGTGACAACCACAGCACAATTGTCCCTTAGTAAATATAAAAATAGCTTTTCTGGAAAAATTTGTTACCAGTAATGGAATTATTTGGTGTGATTGGAAATGAGAAAACAAGTCTTCCTAAATATAATCATTATTTTTAGATGTATAAAAGTTCCCTTATTCGCATATGGGAGAAATAAGGCTGCAATCTTCTATTTGACTGTGCTTCAACACTGAGGTCAAAATAGCGAATAGCTACAATTTCAGCAACATCAGTCAGCCTCCTTTGTTCTAAACCTTGTGGAAACAATAACGAAGAGAAGCAAAAAATCAAAAGCTAGAAATAATCTCTTGTTCTTTGAAATCCTTTGTCGGGGAAGCAGGAAGGATGGAGAAAGAGCACATCAAAAAGGATACATGCATACCGTGTTCATGTATGTGTAGTAGGTTCTATCTGAAAACTATTTTTTTAAAATATAGATTGCTGATAAGCAATAGTAAAGATCCTCCTTTCTCATGCAAGATGATATTATCTGAACAGTAGCCTGCTATAATTATATTCAGAATGGTATTCAGATTCTTGTTTACATACTGTCTCAGACACACCTTGTCTTTGGCCATTCTCACTGTTTGTGATGTAGCACTTCAAAGAGCAAATATAACTAATGATTTTCAATTAGCTTCCAATATTTTAGGTCACTTATTAAAAAAAAACAAAACCTTTCCAAGGCTGTGTCATTGTGGATACTCTTCAACTGGCAAATAGGCTCTGACACATTTGTGAAATTTTAGTGTTACTCACTCAACCTTTCAATGCTACTGGAAGCAACGACTATAGAGTATGCTTGGTTTTGGAAACATGCACTGTGCGTAGATTACAGTATTTATGGTTTTCCTTGGGTATGTTGTATGACACAGTCTGTCAACTAACACCAAAATATAGAAGCAACAGAATTAGCTCTGACTGTAATGTAGATTTGTAATCTACAGTATAAGGTTTTTGGTATATGTTTTTAAAATGCATAGCCACATAATAAAGAGGTGCAATAGCATCCTTCTCTCCAAACAGTTGTTTTCACCATAAAAACATTTTTATGGTCTGTGTAAACATAGAACATACATCGGGCTTCAGCACTCAGCCAAGTTTTTAAATGGTTGCTTCGGATGGATAGTCAATTAGGCACTTTTCCCTATTCCTATCCCTTAGCAGATTGCAATGCAAAAGATGGGGGCTGGCAGCTGGAGGCTGGGCCACAGTGCAGGAAGTTCCATGGTAACTGCTCGTCCGTGGCAACCCTCCTCAGAGAACGTGTGGTTGTTTGATTTGCAACATTTTTTGTAAGTGTTGGCTGGTGAGGGCCAAGGGCAGTCCATTGAGGGGACACTGAGTGGAAGCAGGCCTCTTCCTGAGCTAACCACTATATCACTGGGCTTTGAAGTGAGCGCATGGTAAAATGAATTTGTCTGATACCTAGAATCACATCTTTAGGTGGTTTGTCATGGCAGCACACGTTAGGGGGAACAAAGTTAGTGGGCAGTGGTGACTGGTGCGCCTAACGCTGCCTGTTTGGGAGCTGGGGCAATGCCCCATTCCTGAAAATTAGGCATCAGCCCACCTCCACTGGGGTAGGGGGCTGGCTTTGCATGGAAGCCCAGGCACTTACACAATGGTTGCTTCGTACAGTCGTATATAAGAGAGTGGGGCCTTAACCAGATCTTGCAATCATGCAGGCTTGATAGGTCCAGGGACTGCTGTGCTCTAGATCTGAATATTGAAAAATAGAAAAGCTACTGATAACTTGGAGAAGGCTTTTTCCCCTCTCTATCTGATGACGGGAGAAGAGCTATCACAAATGCCTTGGAGACACCAGTAACAGAGACAGGCCCAGGCACCTGTGTGTCTAACTATCTTCTCAATATTTCACCAAAGGAGGTTATGTGTGGTCTCTGTAATAAGCTAAGAACTAGCTGATGGTCATGGTGATTGTGAGATGCATATATAGGATCCAATGTTAGAGTTATGTAATATGTAAAGAGTACCATATTCCAAACCTATCACTGACGAGGGGGTAGCTGAGATCTGACCCAATCAATATGAGAACAACAGATATCTGCAGAAAAAGCCTATGTTTACAGTCTGAATTAGATGCAGACTGAAAATCTAAAAAGACAAAGGAATCCCAGGAGAGTTCGTGGAAAAGCCACTCAACCTGAGCCAAGAGACAATATCTTGTGACTGTAAAAAGCAGTTGAAATGGCCCAAATGATTATCCATTACTGAGGAAGGACTTCCATATGAGGAGAGATTAATAAGACTGGGACTTTTCGTCTTGGAAAAGAGATGGCTAAGGGGGGATATGATAGAGATCTATAAAATCATGACTGGTGTAGAGAAAGGGAATAAATAACACTGCTTTATTTATTCTCATAATACAAGAACTAGGGGTCACCAAATGAAATTAATAGGCAGCAGGCTTAAAACAAACAAAACAAAATATTTCTTCACACAATGTGCAGTGAACCTGTGGAACTTCTTCCCAGAGGATGTTGTGAAGGCCAAGACCATAACAGGGTTCAAAAAAGAACTAGATAAATTCATGGAGGATAGCTCCATTAATGACTATTTGTCAGGATGAACAGAAGGTGGGACTGATTGACAGGGGATGGATCACTTGATCATTACCTGTTCTGTTCATTCCCTCTGGGGCACCTGGCATTGGCCACTGTTGGAAGACAGGATGTTGGGCTAGATGGACCTTTGGTCTAACCCAGTATGGCCATTCATATGTTCCTATGTTCTTATGCCAATGGGAGTTCTCTCATGAAAGGTGGATCTCAGCTCTCTGAAATGGACAAGCATTGCAAGAACTAACCCGTAGGTGAGAACTACCTCATTAAACAGGAAAGGAACTTAGTACAAAACGTGTTTTACATTTTTCTTTTAAATGTAACCTTATGCTCCCAAATCCTTGTATTTGACTTTATTTTAAATATCTACCTTAAACTTTGTTAAATAAACTTCAATTTGGTTTTACTATAAACCTGTCTAGGTGCCTAGTGCTAAGGAGAGAGTTGAATTGAGGTGAAAGCAGTGTACTGGGATACACTCTTTCCATAGGGGCAGATTGGTGTACAGGATGAGCGTCAAAAAGAGAGGGGATTGGGCACTTGAGTGGAACAAAGTAAGATGTGTAAATTGCTAGGCTGCAGAGGGAAAGAGTGAGGTTCACAGAGCCCGAAGTGGAGTACCTGCGTTGCCAGTAGTTGGTGGCTGGGGAGAGTTTCGGCTCCCTGTAAGCAGGTGGTATTGATTGACCCTGGACCAGGGCCGGCGACAGAAATTTGGTGGCCCCCTACTCTGATAGTTTGCCCCCCCCCCCAGCCCAGCCGGGGCCCCCCAGCCCAGCCCAGCCGACAGCGGCTGGGGGCCCCCCCAGCCCAGCCGCCCCCCCCAGCCCAGCCGACAGCGGCTGGGGCCCCCCCCAGCGCAGCCGGCCCCCCCCAGCCCAGCCGACAGCGGCTGGGGGGTCCCCAGCCCAGCCGGGGCCCCCCCCAGCGCAGCCGCCCCCCCAACCCAGCCGGCGCTCCCCCCCCAGCTGACAGTGGCTGGGGGCCCCCCCAGCCCAGCCGGCCCCCCCCCCCAGCCCAGCCGACAGTGGCTGGGGGCTCCCCAGCCCAGCCCAGCCGACAGTGGCTGGGGGGTCCCCAGCCCAGCCGCCCCCCCCAACCCAGCCGGCGCTCCCCCCCCCAGCTGACAGCGGCTGGGGGCGCCCCAGCCCAACCGGCCACCCCCCCAGCCCCGCCACCCCCCCAGCTGACAGCGGCTGGGGGCCCTCAGCCCAGCCGGCGCTCCCCCCCCCAGCTGACAGCGGCTGGGGGCCCCCCAGCCCAGGGGCCTCCCAGCCCAGCCGCCCCCCCCCACCAGCCCCGCCACCCCCCCCCCCCAGCTGACAGCGGCTGTGGGCCCCCCAGCCCAGCCGGCCACCCCCCCCAGCCCAGCCGCCACTCCCCCAGCCCCGCCACCCCCCCCAGCTGACAGTGGCTGGGGGCTCCCCAGCCCAGCCGCCCCCCCTCCCCAGCCCAGCCCAGCCCAGCCCAGCCGGCGCTCCCCCCCCCCCCCCCAGCTGGCGGCAGCGAGAGCCGAGAGCCGGGGAGCAGCGTGAGCCTCCCTCGCTGCTCCCTCCTCCCCCCCTCCCCCGGACTGAGCCGCCGCCGCTGGCCGGGCTCTCTGCTCCGGCCGGGGCAGGCGTGCTCGTCCGGGGGAGAGCCGCGCTGGATGACTACAGGTAGAGCTGTATGGGGCCCCCCTAAAGTCGGGGGGCCCGGTACAGCTCTACCCGTAGTACCCCCCTGTCGCCGGCCCTGCCCTGGACACATCAGATAACCTGGAAATGGTGTCATGGCATAGAGTAAATCTATGTATCCATCTTGGTCTTAGACTGGTCAGCTGATAGGAGGGTGCACTTTCAGGGCATGATGACCAGTGAGCTGCGAAGTGGGCTGACACTGGCCATAATTGTACAATGAACTCCACATGCTGCAATGTAAACCATGCCAGTGAAGCTGTCCATTCCCCAAGGAAACTGTCTTCTGAAGTAAAAGCCACCCCACTATCTTGACATAATTTACATTTCCTATACCCCAGTATTTCATGCCCTGCCTAAGTGATAGCCAACATCCGGAGAAGGATTCTGGTTCATCTACCCCAATATGGGCTGATTTCAAATCAGTGGTTTCTGTACCTGGCTGTTCTAGAAATATCTAAGAACTTGACCATATAATCAAAAGGCTCACTTTACAAGCAGCTTTTCCTACCGGACAGAGAAAGAAAACCTTAAGTATGGGCAGAGAGTGGCAAAGAAAACAAATCATGAGCAAAACTGCTGAACCTTGTCAAACAAATATTTTAATACTAGATTTAAAAACAGGAAGATAAGCATAAGCATCTGGTAAATTCATACATTATTAGCTATTCATTGAAGTAGAAAGAGGGGAGAGGTTAAAAAAAAATCACACACATCTGGGTCACATGTAAGAAAGCAGGAAGAGAGCAAGACCAGAGCATATGCTAAATAGCATGACCTGGATTTTTTAAATAGTATTAGGTGCTCACGCATCATGGTAAATGAGAAATGTAAATACTTACACAGCCAGACTTTGATCCATTTCACCTGTTATACAGCACGATGCATAAATATAGCACTACAGAAATGATTAGCTACAGAGTAGTTTTCCAACCACATTGATAACGGTAATTTTCTATGGCTGATGGGCACCAATGGAATGTAGAAGCATCAGCGTTCAGCTGAGCCTGTATCATTGCAGTGGGTTGCCCTGAGGCACATTCTAAGGTGCAGTCTGGAGGAATGACCTTCTAATTTCTGAGATCAAAATCTATTACTGGAAAAGAGAGACAAATTTGTCTTCTCAATTACTGTGAGTGTCTGTGGCAGCTGAGCCAGGAAGGGCCATGGTACTTCTATAACTACTAGGAATTTTTGTTATAGGATCTTCAAAGACTGTAAGTTTTAATCAGAATTATAGTGAGAGATAGCAAGATGATAGCTTTCCAATTAATTATAAACTAAATTAGCCTGAATACTTCTGGTATCAGTGGAAGATTAGTGAATGCTTTCTGAAGAGCTTCCTGATAATAAATTAATTGGCAATTTAATGAAGATTATGTATTTCATTCCTTTATCATTCTCTCATCAATAACTTCTTTCAGTGTTTGTATAAATCCCCACAAAAGATGTTCCTATACAAGAAGCTTCTTTGAAACTAACAATTATTTTGATCTTATTTGCTCCATTTGAGCCATTATATGCTGGGTATACTTTTTTAATTTAGAAATTAAGCCAGTTTTTAGCATGCAAGACTTGTTGTTTGGAAATAATTAATTATTTTTCCCCAGACTTTCCCCTCTGTATTTTATACTTTTGTACTATTTCTATTTCTGAAACAAACTAAACACTCTAATAATCAAAATGGTTATGCCCATAGAATTCTGCCTCTACAGAATTCACAAAATTGGACTGTATTCAAGAATCCGTGAGGCATCATCCACCGGAGCGTGCTGGGGGCTGCCATAGATGCAGGGGAGCAGGAAGTGGGAGCAGTGGAGGGAGCACCAAGTACAGTACAACAAGCACTTTTGCAGAGGTGGGGCCTTCTTTGATTTTCATGTAATTTATTTTTCTGGGGGCTCTATGGCTGGATTCAGGGCCTTGTTACAAGACTCAGTCTCAGAGTGGCCCGTCGCAGCGAGACCTGGCATTGTGGTTCTTCCCCCTTAGATTTTCCACAACCATCATCAGCTGGCTCCAGCCCTTGAGGTGACTTGGCCCTCCAGCCAAGCCACTTTAAAGCATTCAACCATTACCAGAGACACCGAGTCCTTTAGAAAAAGTCCAACGAAAACACAGAACAAAGGAATCTTCAGCAGAGACAGGCTCAACATCCAGCTCCCTGCCTTTCAGCAGGGTTCCAGCTGCAATGGCCGGTCTCAATGTTCACTCACAGGCAGCTGGGCTCTGATCAACCCACTAATCTAGTCCAGGCCCAGCCTTTTGCAAAAGGAGCTGTCCAACTGCAGTCCTCAGACAGGACAGAGCTGTATGTCTGCTCTCTTTCCCAGCCAACTCTGAAAAGCGACCCTCCTCAGCCCGGTGAAAATGAGTGAGCGAGTGAGGGTGGGGGAGAGTGATCAACAGAGAGAGGGAGATGGAATGTTCTGGCTTTTAGCGGGGCAGGCCAGCTTGTTACAGGCCCATTTTACTCTTAACCCGTCCATTATTAGAATGCCATGCAAGTTTCTTCTGGTTACATAATTTTTACTGATTCTGATACTGGCTACAGATTCTGTTACTGCTATCATTATTTGACCCCATTGGGCTAGGTACTGTACAAACAGGGGGCAGTGAACGGGGAGGGTGGGGGAGAGAATGGTCCCTCCCAAAGAGTTTAGCAATATTTCCCATTATACATATAGGGAAATCTCTCTCAGACTGGTATGACTTTTTAAAGCATACCCACCACATATCAATGGTTCTTAAAATAAGAGTACAAACATTGCATTTTTCTCCCTATTAACAGAAACAGCTTCTGCAGTAGGGGAAAAATAATCTATCGAGTAGGTACACATGAATCTAATGCAGCCTGTCCAAGAACAGTTGACCTTTTAATCACAACCACCACTACCAGATTATAAATCACACAAGTGATAATATCTCAGATGTTGGGCGGCCACTCTCAGGTCTGCAGGTGGATTTACAAATGGTGAGGGAGTTTAGGTACATAGAGAATCGTGCATTATGGTGAGAACAAAGGGTCTAATGAATGTGTCATCAGCTTAGTGAGCAATGGTTAGGTCTATTAATGTTTGCATTAGATAGTGTAAATGCACACTTTAAAAGAAATCTGAGGAGACTGTGTTCCTGTCCCCCAAAAATCTAAATTATTTAATCCTACACATAGACCTGAATTCATGGGAAAAGGAATGTTAGCCTTCTGCTTAAAAACTGTGCACAATGGCTGCAGAGACCATAAAGAATTAACATACGTGCTTTTGCATAACCCCAGAAGCCAAACAGGGGTTTTGCCAATAAATGAGGCTATTTGGGTAAAAATTCAGCAAGACATGTTTAGGGCCTGATTTACTGAAATTTATGCATGCACTGTACTTTACACTGAAGCAAATAGAACTCTTTGTGAAAACTTGTGTCAGAAATGAGGCTGGAGCCTAGATACTGAGGTGATGGATGCATTAGAAATGAGAGGGAAGTTGGCAGAAGAAATGGGAGAAAGTTGACTAATACACACACTTTTAAAAATGAGAATTAGCATCCCTGTTCCTAGAGGCATTCACCAGAATCTTCTGAAAATTAGTCTGTTACCATGGTAACCTAACTAGTGCTGGCTTCTATATTGAAGACATTAAATCCCTCACAACATACAAGTAAGAATCATTCACAACTGTGGGGCACATAAGATGCCCCCTCCGATTTTTTAGAAGTGGGAGGAGAAGGAGAATATGATGAATGTTACTTAAAGCTGTAATAAGTCCCAGATAAGTAGGGGAAGAAAAATATAGAAAAAAAAAAACCCCAAACAGAAGAGGGAGTTGCAGGAACCAGAAAAGAAAGCCATTCATTTTGTAGAAAGCTAGATCTTCATATTGCTGAAGTTTAATATTTGACAGAATATGAGTTACACCTGTCCCACCCCACTGTTTTCAATGGGCTTTCAGAAGTGCAGCTGAAAACTCCTAAAACATTCTTTTTAAAATGCACAATAGAATTCAATTCAATATATTTCAACCATAAGGATAACAGGAAGTGTAATGTATTTTATTTTTGCTAAAGTGACCTTGGGACTCAATATAAACAGGCAAGCAGATCTGTTGAGAAAGAAGGTATCTTTTTCACAGTGACTCGTCCGAGAAGAACCCAGGCTTTTTAAAGGCTGGGGTACTGGTAGATATCTGCATTTGTTAGGTATTCAGAAGCTACAGGGGGGAGATAATATTTGGAGCCCCCCCCCTTCCCCACAGCCCTTTAAAGTTATGGATGAGACACTCTTGTTTTTAAAAACAGATTCATTTATACTTTTCATGTATTGATTTCTGGGGCCTGTACTGAGTGGTATTTTTAAAAATCATTAAGTTCTGGCTGTTTTCCAAATGGTATATGGGATTTTCATTATAGTACAATGATTTTCCACTTTTCATTTTAGCCACTTCAATTGTTACATTCAAAAATGAATATTTTAATGGGAGAAGCTGATGAAAGGGGTGTGGCCTAAGCCCCACCCCTTCACAGAGTTAGGTGCCTAAATCTGAGATGCAGAGAGGTGCCTAGCTCTGCTTGAGATCCAGAGCCCCAGAACCCCTCTCCTGGAGTCAGGTGGCATATGCTTTCTTGCAGGTGCCTAACTCCAAGGGAGGAGGAGGAGGAGAAGAAGTTCCTATATAACTCCTAAACCAGTGTTTAGGATGTGGGAGATCCCAGTTCACTTCCGCCCCTGCCAGATGAAGGGATTTAAATTGTGAATCTCACTCTGTGTCTGACCCAATTAATATTTTGTTAAAGTGGAATGGCTTTGAGAAGAGAGACCCATATCAGAATTTTCCATAGTTGAGTGGTTACATTACTCACCTGAGCGGTGGGGAACTATTGTTCAACTCCCTTCTCATCAGGCAGAGGAGAGAACAGAATTAGGGGTCCTCTCTCCCACATCCCAAATGAGTATCCAACCACTGGGTTAAAAAAAAGGTTATTCGGTAGGTTCCCTTTTCTTCTTTCTCCCCCACCCCCAGAGTATGCAAACTGGATCGGGTCCTGTAGGAAAGACACGTGGGGGAACTTGGCTTTGGGCTTAGATGACAGATAGTCTTCTGTATGCCTAGACTGAGGCAGCAGTACTTGCCCAGAGTCAGAAATTTAGATACCTAGGAAACCTTTACAGTAGAAATTTTGGTGCCAAGTGAGCTTGGACACTGACAGGTTTAAGTGGCAGCCAAGCCGGAGTTCTCTAAATTGCAGAGGTGTCTAAAACTGGGACTTGGCACCAAATGAGGTTTAGAGGCCCACATCCATATGTGGGTTTGGCTCCACGGGTCCACAACAAGGTATATATGATCTTATTGCACATGTAATTATGTTATGCCTAGATGAAAAAGCCTGAAGATGTAACCTATGGCTTTATTTGTACATTTGAAGTCATGTTTCTTCTCCACAGTTTGCTTAAATCTGAGATCCATTACACTAACATGGAAACTTTGTTCCTTTTTGTCTGTGGCCTATGATGTACAGGAGGACAGACTAGAAGATCACAATGGTCCCTTTTGGCCTTAGAATCTATTAATCTATGAACTGTGAAGCCAATGAACTTCTGAGCAAAGAGAGAATGCAATAGGTTCTTATACAAAAATATATTTGATTAATTAATGTATTTTTCTCATCTCTGATTTCAGTAGGGAATGCTATACAACAAAGGACATTACTCCTGTTGACTTTCATCATAGGGTGGTGATCAATTAATACTGGTGCATGACACTACTCTAGATTCTAAAATTTCCTGTTCTCCTTCTATAGTATCTCCTTGAAGAGCCAGAACCATGATTGGAATAGTCACCATCTTCCAAATTATCACGGTCAGACGTATCCCATGTAAATGATGCCTGTTGTTGTGCTACAACCAGTAGCAGTTATTAGTGTAAAAGCCCTGGTCATACACCAGGAACCCATTGTGCTAGGTGTTATATAAACACAGAACAAAACACTGTTGGTTGTCCATTATTCCGTACTGTGATAGAGTCAGACCTGAAGGGTATAGGAGAGTGCTGGAAGGCAGGTACATCAGTCTCAGGATGTGCAGGTCTCTGTTCCCCCTATAGCCAATCAAAGGCTACTCCAGGCCAATCTAGACACCTGGGGTCAATTAAGAAGGTTCTAGCAGGCAGCAGGGCAATTAGGAGCACCTGCTGTCAAGTAAGGCCTTAATAAAAACCCCTGCCTCAGGCAGACAGTGTGGGTGTTTGGAGCAGAGAGGAGTTTGGAGACATTGGAGCAGAGAGGAGTTTGGAGGCATTGAAGCAGAGAGCGGTTTGGAAGGAGGCCCTGAGGTAAGGGTGAAGTGGAGAGTAAAGAAGCAGGAACTGTTGTGAGGAAGAAGCCCAGGGAATTGTATTGTGCTTGGTGGTTAAAAGGTCAGCCTTCTCAACTGATACTGTTAGGGCCCCTGGGCGGGAGCCCGGAGAAGAGGGCGGGCCCGCCCCCCCCCCCCCCCTCCTGCCTTCCACAATTAGTCACTGAGGCTAGTGAAATCCGCCAAGAAACGCAGGACCCACAAGTACAGGCGTGGAGCTTTGTCACAACTGGTGTCAGAGGTGGGATGTCCGTACACAGCGTGGCGGAAGAAAGGATTTAAAAAAAAAAAAAAAAAAAAAAAGGGGGTCACTGGGGTTTTGAATTCTTGTTGGTGGGTTGTCTGCTTTGTGCCACAATGGAGGAGGTGATAAGGGCTCTGGTACAAGCCACAGCAGCCCAGCAGGAAGCTACCCGGGTTCAGCAGGAAACAAACCAATTAATAATGAATCAGGCGACCCAAGATCGTGCCCTCTTGCATGAGGTAATGGATCAGCTAAAGGTCCTCACCACCCAGCCCCAAGGGTCTGACGGGATGCAAACCCTGGGGGCCTCTGTTCGTCTGCCAAAGATGACAGTAGAGGATGACATTGAGGCATATCTTCTCGCATTTGAGAGGACTGCTCAGCGGGAGGCATGGCCCCAGGAGCAGTGGGCCAGCATTCTCGCCCCCTTTTTGTGTGGAGAGGCCCAGAAAGCCTACTTTGACTTGCCTGCCACAGATGCCACTGACTATCTCCGGCTGAAGGCAGAAATCCTAGCACGATTAGGGGTAACAGCAGCGGTACGGGCCCAGAGGTTCCATGAGTGGAAATATCAGGAGAACAAACCCCCGAGGTCCCAACTATTTGATCTCATACACCTTGCACGGAAGTGGTTACAGCCCGAGGCATGCAACCCGAATGAGATTTTGGAGACCCTGGTTATCGATCATTATATGCGGGTCTACCACCAGATCTCCGTAAATGGGTAGGCCAGAATGATCCATCCGCTTACGACGAGATGATCACACTGGTAGAAAGACGGATGACAGCCAGGGAATTGACCCGACTACCTAAAAGAGGCCCCTTCTGGAACAGGCACCCAAACCCAACACTGGAAATTTGGGCACCCAATACCCCAGGAGGCCCTAGGTGGAAGAAAGGGAGGCCTGAAAACCCTGGGGGACCCCAGAAGGAAGGGACCAGTCGGAGGGGGAGGAAGCCGGGGTTCAAATTCCCTAATTCCCATGATAGGGAAACTAGTAGAAATGACTATAGATGCTATGCATGTGGGGAGTGGGGACATATAGCAGCGCAGTGTCCCAGCAGGGGGAAACCTAGGCAATGTAACTTCGGGGATTGGGAGGTTCCGTGCTCCCTTCTCCACCTCGTAGGGGTTACGGTAGCCCCACATAACTACACCAGACCGGTGAAGATAAATGGGATGGAAACTACAGCACTTGTGGACTCTGGGAGTGCTATTACCCTTGTGTCGGGCAAGCTGATAAAAAGAAGGCAGCTGTTACAAGCCAAACGCATAGCTGTGACTTGTGTACATGGGGCTGTAAGTTATTACCCCACTATTCCAGTAGAGATAGCAGTTCAGGGGAACCCCATTGAGGTAACTGTGGGCGTAGTCCCTAACCTCCCATATCCTGTAGTTATTGGGAGAGACTATCCAGGGTTTGATAATCTACTCCCCCCAGCGAGGCTGGAGGAAAGCGGGGACCCTGAGGATAGCAATTTACCACCAGGAGAATGTCAACCCCCAATGTTCACGGAAATTTCTGAGGATCTGTTCCCAGCCCACCAAAGGACCCGGAGGACGAAAAAAGAGAGGAGGGCCGCAAAGGCCTTAGGAACCCGGATCCTGACCCAGGATCAGGAGACTGCTCTAGTCGGCCGACGGACCCGTGCAGCCAACAGAGAAACTCCCACCCCAGAAAGCGAGCCAGAGGCCACCCCACGTCAGGATGGCAGTGAGCCACTAGGAGAAGCAGAAGCCAGGCCCTGGGAACTTGGGCACGTTAGTTCTGGGAGAGAATCTTTCGGGCGGGACCAAGCAGAGGACCCTAGATACGATAACGCCAGAAAAGAGGTAGCCGAGATAGATGGGACACCCGTGGAGGGGAAAGTCCGGGGTCCGGGACCTTACTTTATACTAAAGAAAGATCTTTTGTACCGTGTGGTGCAAATACAGGAACAGGAAATCCATCAACTTCTGGTGCCAAGAAAACATCAAACGGCCATATTGAGCCTCGCCCACAGTCACCTATTTGGAGGACACCTAGGGGTCGAGAAAACCCAGGCACGAATCCTGCGGAGGTTCTTCTGGCCAGGAGTGCACGAAGATGTTTGGCAATATTGCATCTCTTGTCCAGAGTGTCAGTTACATAGTCCTCGTCCGCACTTGCGGGCGCCGTTGATACCTCTTCCAATAATAGAGGTACCTTTTGAACGCATAGCTATGGATCTGGTAGGACCCCTTGAGAAGACAGCTCGGGGACACCAGCATGTGCTTGTTGTACTGGACTATGCAACCCGGTACCCGGAAGCCGTCCCCCTACGCAATACGGCCTCCAAGACAATAGCTAAGGAGCTACTACAGATTTTTGCCCGAGTTGGGCTACCCAAGGAGATATTGACTGACCAAGGGACACCTTTTGTGTCCAAATTGATGAAAGATCTGTGTTCATTGCTCCAGGTAAAAGCCCTACGGACCTCTGTATACCACCCACAAACAGATGGCCTTGTGGAGAGATTCAATAGGACCCTCAAGGCCATGATTAGAAAAGTGGTCAGTCGGGATGGGAAAGATTGGGATACCCTGTTGCCTTACCTCATGTTCGCCATCCGGGAGGTTCCACAAGCCTCCACGGGTTTCTCCCCGTTCGAACTACTGTACGGGCGCCATCCCCGGGGCATACTGGATATAGCCAGAGAGAGTTGGGAAGAAGAGCCAAATCCTGGAAGGAATATAGTCGAGCACGTACTGCAGATGCGAGATCGGATAGCCCAAGTTACACCCATCGTTCGTGAGCACTTAGAGAAAGCACAAGAGACCCAACGAACCCATTATAACCACCAAGCAAAGCTTCGACGGTTCCAGCCAGGAGATCGGGTGATGGTTCTGGTACCCACAGCAGAAATTAAACTATTGGCTCATTGGCAGGGACCCTATGAAGTTATCGAAGCTGTGGGGGAGGTGAACTATAAGGTATGGCAGCCCGGCCGTCGGAAGCCGGAGCAAATTTATCATGTTAATCTTCTAAAACCTTGGCGCGATCGAGAGGCATACTTGGTCACCCAGGAGAGCCTCCCCCAGGAGGATGGTTCACACGAGCAAGTAAAGATATCTCCAGACCTGACGCCGATCCAAAAGAGGGAGGCAGCCGACATGATCAGTCGCAACCGAGATGTGTTCTCTATAAAACCGGGGCGAACAATGGAAGCCTATCACCATATCCGCACGATCCCAGGAGCCAAGGTAACATTGAGACCCTACCGAATACCAGAGGCTAAAAGAGGGGAAATCAAGGATGAAGTAAAGAAAATGTTAGAATTAGGGGTTATTGAAGAATCTCACAGTCAGTGGTCCAGCCCAATTGTTCTGGTCCCTAAACCTGACGGAACCATGAGATTCTGTAATGACTTTCGCCGACTGAATGAAGTATCCCAATTCAATGCGTACCCCATACCACGCATCGATGAACTGGTTGACCAACTGGGTAGTGCCCGCTTCTTAACTACATTGGACCTGACAAAAGGTTATTGGCAAGTTCCCCTGACTAAGGAGGCCAAAGAGAAGACAGCGTTCTCCACCCCAGATGGGCTATTTCAATACACTGTCCTCCCGTTCGGGCTACATGGGGCACCGGCCACATTCCAGCGTCTCATGGATAAACTGTTGCGCCCTCATACTAGTTATGCAGCCGCATACCTAGATGATGTCATCATCCATACGCCGGACTGGGGAACCCACTTGGAGAAAGTGGAAGCAGTACTGCGCACCTTAAGGCGAGCTGGCCTCACTGCTAATCCCGCTAAATGTGCCATAGGGCTAGCAGAGGCTAGATACCTGGGATATATCGTCGGAAGGGGCATAGTGAAGCCCCAAACTAATAAGCTAGAGGCAATTCAACACTGGCCCCGGCCAGTCCGAAAGAAGCAAGTCCGTGCGTTCCTAGGCGTGGTAGGCTATTATCGACGCTTTATTCCCCATTTTGCCACTAGGGCGAGTGCCCTGACTGAGCTCATAAAAGCTCGGGGTCCGGAAATGGTACGATGGACAGATACAGCAGAGAGAGCATTTACAGATCTGAGGACAGCCCTTTGCAGTGACCCCGTACTTATAGCCCCAGACTTCTCTAAGGAGTTTATCTTGCAGACGGATGCATCCGAAGTAGGACTGGGGGCTGTCCTATCCCAGATGGTCGGGGAAGAAGAACATCCAATCCTATATCTCAGTAGAAAACTCCTCCCAAGAGAACAGAAGTATGCTGTGGTTGAGAGGGAATGCCTTGCTGTTAAATGGGCCATGGAAACACTGAGATACTACCTGCTAGGAAGAAAATTTACCCTCGTGACTGACCATGCCCCTCTTCAGTGGATGCAGCGGAACAAGGAGAAAAATGCGAGGGTGACTAGATGGTTTTTATCCCTCCAACCTTTCCAGTTCCGCATACAACACAGGGCCAGAAGTCATCATGGCAATGCAGATGGCTTATCACGAATGCACTGTATGTCGACCCAAGTTGCCCAACCCCTTGGCGTTGAGCAGGGGGGGGGGGGGAATATGTGATAGAGTCAGACCTGAAGGGTATAGGAGAGTGCTGGAAGGCAGGTACATCAGTCTCAGGATGTGCAGGTCTCTGTTCCCCCTATAGCCAATCAAAGGCTACTCCAGGCCAATCTAGACACCTGGGGTCAATTAAGAAGGTTCTAGCAGGCAGCAGGGCAATTAGGAGCACCTGCTGTCAAGTAAGGCCTTAATAAAAACCCCTGCCTCTGGCAGACAGTGTGGGTGTTTGGAGCAGAGAGGAGTTTGGAGACATTGGAGCAGAGAAGAGTTTGGAGGCATTGAAGCAGAGAGCGGTTTGGAAGGAGGCCCTGAGGTAAGGGTGAAGTGGAGAGTAAAGAAGCAGGAACTGTTGTGAGGAAGAAGCCCAGGGAATTGTATTGTGCTTGGTGGTTAAAAGGTCAGCCTTCTCAACTGATACTGTTAGGGTCCCTGGGCTGGAGCCCGGAGAAGAGGGCGGGGGTGGGCCCGCTCCCCCCCCCCCTGCCTTCCGCAATTAGTCACTGAGGCTAGTGAAATCCGCCAAGAAACGCAGGACCCACAAGTACAGGCGTGGAGCTTTGTCACAGTACCTAAACAATCAATATAGAATTGTTTTTTTTATATAAAGCAGTGTTCAGAGATGTTTGGGTGCATGCTAGCATTCACTGGATAATGCACAATTTAGGATACGCCCCTAGAGTAAACTTTGCATGTCATTTACTTCCAGTATATTTGCTGAATAGTTTATTCTAACTGAATAGGCTGGAACCTGCTAATGAATTGCTGCTACAGTTTTACTAGATCATCTTCAATGTCCTACAGCCAAGAGAGTTGTACAGAATTTTGTGAATAATTAATTGTCCCACAAAGATTCTGTTGTGCATGGAAGAACACTGAATTTCTAAATCTTGCCTGAATGGCTTAGATGCACTCACCCTCCATTTAGTGTTTACTTTTGAATACAAGCATTTACTTTTAAATAAATCTGAAAGACACAGAAAAACACACAAATAGCAAACATGCGAAGAATGTAGAATATTCATTCCAAGTACAAAATTTGTTCAAATCTAGCCTTTCATTGTAAAATGTGTGGATTAAATGCACATGTAAGCAATATACTTTGGATAGAACTGCTGAATTAAATGTATTAAAGATGGATAGCTGTTTTGTTTGAGTTGAGTCTTAGAAGTGCTGACTGAATAACAAATTTTTCTGATTTTGAATTAAGCCATGAGTTCAATGAAGCAGATGGTATCAAGGCATTTTTGCATACGGTGATAAGATTCTGTGCCTTTTGGGTGAAAATGAAACTTTGTGTGCATTTTTGCCTTTAGTTTTTAATCATGAATTGACATTAGCTATAACCTAGTAGCTAGAGGCTTTCCACAGATGTTGATTAAACTCTGAAAGTTTTTGAGGAGCGTCTGTTTCACTGCCTCAGGGTCCTTTGATATTAAGCTCTTTATTAAGGAAAACTACAATTTATTTAATTTTGATTAACTTCATCTAGTTGTAAAAGTGAAAAATGCCAGTAATGTCTAAGAATTAATACCAAATACAATAATGAAAACTTAATAAAAAAGACCAGCAGCTATGTCTTTCCAGAGCTTGTGACCAAGAAAGTGGTACCCAGAATTTATAAACACCCTTCAATTATACAGTGTTTTCCACCTGAGAATCTCAAAGCACTGAACACATATTAATGACATATGTGAGATTAGTATATACTTTGTCTCTGACAGATTAGGAAATAGACAAAGAAGTTAGTGACTGGGCATAACTATTAGGAGTAAGTAGATGAAAGAAAGAAAGCTACATCTTGGAAATCTAGAAAATGTAGGAATAAAGTGAGAATAGCTAAAAGTCAAGCTTTTGCCAAGGAAATTAAAATAAATGATAAAAAGTGTTTTAGTTATGTCAATAAAAAGAGAATAAAGGAAGCATAAGATTGGGCTGCTGTGCTGTGTGGATGGGAAGGAGACTAAAGATAATCTAGGTACGGCCCCAAAACTAAATGAATACTTTGCCTCCATTTTCAGTAACGATGGTAATATGGAACATGTGCACAAAGACAATACAGCTGATGGAAATGAGAGTCCAGAAATGGAAATTACCATATCTGAGATGACAGAAAACAAAGAGCTTAATCCTCTCAAACTGGAGGAAGCGGATAATTTCCATCCCAAAATATGGAAATGACTGGCACATGAAATTGTTAGTCCAGTAGCAAGTATTTTTAATAAATCTATCTATTTGTGGGTAGTACCCGCATGAGAGAAGAATAGATAATGCAGTACTTGTATTTAATAAAGGGGGGGAAAGTGATCCGGTCGGTTATAGACTTCTTAGTCTGACCTCAGTAATATGCACGGTTTTAGAACAAATTGCGAAGGAATGAATAATTACATTCAGCGAGGTAAATGATAAAAAGAGATGTAATACAACATGGGTTTACTAAAGGTAGATCATGCCTGACTAACCAAATTACTTCTTTGAGAAAATAAGTGATTTTTTTTATAAGGGGGGTGCAGCAGATCTAATATACTTGGACCCGAGTAAATCATTTGACACTGTACCACATGGGAAATTATTCGTTAAATTAGGGAAGATGGGAATCAGTACATCATTGTATGGTGAATAAAGAATTGGCTAAAGGGCAGAAGGCAAGAAGATGTGCTGAAAGGCTTATTATCAGATGGGAGGGAGGTTAGTAGCAGAGTTTCTCAAGGATTGGTTTTGGGACCAATCTTATTCAGTATTTTTTATTAGTGACCATGGCACAAAAAGGAGGAGTGTGCTAATCGGACACCAATCTGACATGGCTGTGAAAAAGGCAAATGTGATCATGGAATGTATTAAGCAAAGCTTTTCCAGTAGAGAGAGAAATATATTAATGCCATTGTACAAGGCACTGGTAAGACCTCATTTGGAATACTCTGTACAATTCTGGTCATCCATGTTCAAGAAAGATGAATTTTAACTGGAAGACAGTTACAGAGAAGAGCTACTGAGATGATCAGTCGAATGGAGGGCCTAATTTGTAAGAGGAGACTGGAAGTGCTTGGCTTCTTTAGTCTAGCAAAAAGAAGGCTGGGGGATATATGATTGCTCGCTATAAATACATTAGGGGGATAAATACCAGAAGGGTAAAGAGCTGTGTTGGCACAAGAACAAGTGGTTAGAGACCATATACAAACAAATTCAGGATGGAAATTAGAAACAGGTTTCTAACCATCAATGGGGTGAAGTCAAATAGGAATTGTGGGGACAAACAACTTTGTTTTAAGAAAGAGATAGACAAATTTATAAGTGCGATCTTAGGACAGGGTTGCTTGTAATGCCCTGGGGAGCATTTCCAGTTTCATCTTATGTTCCTAAAGCTGGGTTTCTGCTGGCCACCTGCAAGCATCAAAAAGGTCTCTCCCCCCCCCCCCCCAATGTATTGTGGGATTTAAACATTTTTTATTCCTTAGAAGCATCAGGGATTGTCATGGATGGAGATAAGATATTGCGGAAGGGTGGGCCAAAGCTGTGAGCTGTCATCAAGCATTTTTTTCTCTCAGGTGTGTAGCTGGTTCTTGCTCACAAGCTCAGGCTCTAAATGATTACCATATGTGGGGGTGAGGAGAAATTTTCCCTCAGGTCCAAACTGGAGTGACATGGGGGATGGGGACTGACAGCAGTGAGGGGGCTGAACTGATAGTGGGTTGGGGTGTGCTGCAGGGTTCAGGAAAAGGGAGACGCCCTAGGGGCTGCAAGAGAGAAAATAATTAAAATAAAATGAATTATTGTTAGGTATTTGGATGATTAATTATGAGGTTTTCTAAAAAATGAATTTAGTATAATTACTTGATAATACATATAGTTATAAAAATTATACGAGGAACAAAATTATGATTTAAATGCTGTGATTAAACTGATTTAAAATTATTTTGTAAATACTTTGAATGTGACTGAATTGACTATTTAGGGTCATAAATATAATTACTGCATTGAAATATAGAAAGCTCTGAAAGGTAGTTGATATAGTAAAGATATTTTTGCACATAAGGTCTTTGCAGCCCATCTAAATTTTTACTGAACACTTGACAGAGAGCGAGGATTTTGTGTTGCCTTGGATGTTTGTGGCACATTTTCCAAGTCCATTTTATAGGCATTATGCAGAACTTGAGAGTGTGGAGGTCACCCCAATGCAGCCCCTTTAAGTCAGGCATGGCACTGCAAGTGAGCCCTGCAGCGCTTTCCTTCACCTGGGTTATAAATAAGTCCAGAGATACCTTTTTATCAAAGACCACCCCCCTTTCCACATGTCTCATCGATTATCAGCAGCCACAAGCATTTGAAGGAGCTTACTTAGATACATCCAGGGACATTCATCATCTCATGCTCAGTCCAACTAGCAGTCTCTGGCTCTTTCCTTCAAGACACTCTGCTTTCCTGCACCTGTTTCTGGAACCCTTCCTGGTTCCTTTGCTGCGCTACTCTTTTTCAGTCCTTCCTAATAGGGTGACCAGATGTCCCGATTTTATAAGGATGGTCCCAATATTTGGGGCTTTTTCTTATATAGGCTCCTATTACGCACACCCCCGTCCCTCTGGTCACCCTATTCCGTAAGCAGGAGTCGTTAGAACAGGGCTGTGTTAGTCCTTTGCTCTCCTTAATCAGGAATCTCTCTGTCTCCTCCCTGGAGCTACATTCTGCTAATCGGATTCTCGGGTCCTTCTTAAGCAGGAACCCTCAGCTCTCCTCTCTGGAGCGGAGTTGTGAATTAGCCAGCTTCTCCCTTCTGCCAATTTACACCAATTGGTTGGGAGAGAGAGGAGCCTTGCATTGCCTGCTCTGCATGGCTTCTAGCCCTAGCCATAGGCCTAGGCCTAGGATTTCCTCCCTCTTTCCGTGCATCTCCCATGTCGTTCTGTGTATATTAATGTTATGTTATACTTGTGCATAGAAACTTAAGTAATCCTACCAGCATGGATTCTTTCCCTCCACCCATCTCTCCATCTCTGAAGGGATACATTTGAGGGGACATCCATCCTAAAATTATCACACACACTTTGC